>OZ024725.1:10894926-12241176 GCA_964016875.1 Fallopia convolvulus
GTGTACTGACTTTGGGCATTAAAGCCATCATACACCATCTGCTCAATTCGATTATCATTCCTCCCAGATACTGGTTGTGTTGGATCAGTACTGCTACAGCCTTCATACTGTCTAGACTCTGCCAACAAGGCAGCGAACATTTCATCAGTCTCTCCGTGCGAAACCCAATGGTAATAATTCGGAACAAACCCATCCTTAACAATGTGATAATGCACATCATCTACATGAATCAGTTTCCTATTCTTGCACCTCCGACACGGACACCTTAATTCGGATGGGTCATATGTCGACATAGCTTTGCAGAAGTCGATAAATTGCTGAACGCCAGCCAAAAACTCGTTGTGAAAAAACCCATCCATATGACGCACATACATCCATTCACGCATTTTTTCTTCCTGCAATTCAATATAAGACTATAATTAATTAACTTTTGCAGTGTATAATCCAGGATATCGCGACCATTTGGACGCAGATTAGCGACCAACTGGACGCTATATTCTCTTTGCGACCAACTGGACGCTACTTTGCTTCCATTTGGTCGCTGAATAGCGTCAAGTTGGTCGCTATATATAGCCTATGTGCACTAAAACTTTCTACAACTGATTGCTATGCTATATGAATTTAACGATTACTTAACAAAATCTCTTCTAATTAGATGAACGAATACTTTTTACATACAATAATATTTGTGTACAAACTGATAGCATGGAGGAATTAAATATGACGAATAAGTTTTAATTACATACCTTTGATGAAATTGTCGGAAAAATTGACGTAATTTGGTCCGGACCAACTTAGTTTTGTGAATGATTGTTTCTTTTTTCTCTGATTTTTTTTGAAAGAGATATATATGTATGAGGTCGTATGAAGGTGGCGGAATGAGAATGAGGGTTTTACACATTGCGATATATATGCTGAATTGGCGCGGATTTTACCACATACTTTTTTTAGCGACCATGTGGTCGCCGTTTTGGCGGGATTTCACCCGCCAAAATTGATGTTGCCCGCCGAAACATTTGGTCCGCATCAGCGACCATATGGACGCTATATTTAGCGACCATATGGTCGCCGTATTTCCAACGACAACGTGGTCGCTATATTCCGCGTCCATATGGACGCTAAATATAGCGACCATATGGTCTATGGACGCGAAATGAAGCGGGAAATCTTACTGCGCTATTTATTGCGACCAAGTTGATCCGGAGACCACATGGTCGCATCATTAGCGACCATATGCTCGTAATTTTTATTTTTATTTTTTGCCCGATTTCGACGTCCACATTATCGACCACTGGCGACTATATGGTCGCCAATTGGCGACCATATGCTATGGTTGCAAAATTGTGGTCGCTAAATCCACAGAATCTTGTAGTGATTGGATCTGCGAGCGCGGACAGGTTCGGTGGATTCGCGGGCGCGGAAATTTTCCGAGGTCGCGGATTCTGGAATTTCCATATCTGAAACCAACTGTCAATGGTGAACTCCAACCTCCTCAAATCTCTTCAATTTCGGCTCAAACAACAGCAAATCGACTCCCCAAACGCAGAAATTCAACTCCAAAAGTAAGATTTGAGGACTAACCGATTAGATCTAGCTCGATTTGTATCAAACCTACACTCCAAGTAAACCGACCTCCAACAATGGCAAACAACGGCTGGCTTGAGGACGAGCTTCCGCGGGCGCGGATCTGGATGTTCGCGGATGGTCAGGCCGAGCGCGGGTGATGATTTGGTGGTGAAGGTTGTGTGTGGGGATAGAAAGGCTTTAGGTTGAAGGTGGGATTTTTTTTATGTGGGGAAGAGAGGATAAGGGAAGAAGGGTAGGTAGGGCAGGTAAGAATTTGGGGAGAGAAATTTTTATTATTTTTGGGCTCGGGTTGGTACTGGTTCGGGCTTTTTCAGGGGTTTCACCCGAAAACCTTTTATTTCAGGGGTTTCACCTTAAAGCCTTTCATTTCGGGGGTTTCACCTGAAAACTTTTTATTTTTGTTTATTTATTTTATTTTATTTTATTTTATTTTATTTTATTTTATTTTATTTTATTTTATTGTTTTTTTATTTTTTTATTTTTGAATACAAACGAAAATTGATTTTATCAGGTCGATCCGCGGGCGCAGATCGAGCCGCGGGCTCGGACTCGCCTCGGACTGGCTTCTTTTGATGGGGAAAATTTTACCTACAAGTTAGCCCGACAAAACCGAAACAAAAACTAAAACTAAAACTAAACTAAAAATTAAAAATGAAAGAAAAAGAAAAACTTACCTCGGGTTGCCTCCCGAGCAGCGCCTTTGTTTAACGTCGTTTGGTCCGACGTCTTTATGCTCAGAATGGATCATCATCTATTTGAAACTGGACCTTTTTCCTTTCATGTGCCATAGATAATAGGCCCTTTGAAACATCAATTACGGCGCTCGCCGTCTTCATAAATGAACGACCCAACAACAAAACTGGGTCGTATCTCCCCTTACTGATATCTAGGACATAAAAGTCCGTCTGAAAAATTAAGCCATCCACCTGCACTAAGACATCTTCCAAAAATCCTTCCGGATGCGCTTTAGAGTGGTCAGCCAGTTCAATAGTAATATTAGAATCCTGTAATGGCCCTAGACCTAACCTCTCATAGATGCTAAGTGGCATGCCGTTAATAAAAGCACCCAAATCAAGCATAGAATGCTCAATTTTAGCCTTACCAATTGTAACGGGAACAGTAAACCTCCTTGGATCTCCATACTTCTTAGGCAATTGCCTTTAAAGCATGGAAGATACATTTTCAGTATTTTCAACAAGATTAACTTTTGTAACCTTCCCTTTCTCTTTTTGCTTCCTCTTGATAGTACATAATTCTTTCAGAAATTTAGCAAAACGAGGAATACTTTGAACAAGTTTAAGCAAAGGCACATTTACCTCACACTTGGAGAAGGTTTCAAAATTTTCATTGTCATTGGTTGGCCTCCTGGTGTCCTTCAATGCCTCAGGAAATGGTGGAGCGGGCTTTTGAGAAGCCATGGGGGAAAACGAAGGCCTGACGTAATCATCGGATTCTGTCAAACGGGAGATCCACGAGCGCGGAATGGGACCCGCGGACGCGGATGATCCATGGGCGCGGATATTTTCCGTGGTCGCGGATTCTGCGTCTGCCTCGATTTCTGCGCCACGATCGGAACTGTCCTCCGGCGAACTCGGCTGGTTTCCGCTGGCTAAAATTTTTATATCCAGCTCTTTCCCACTCCTTAATGTCATTGCACTCACATTCTCTCTCGGGTTAATAAGCTGAGATGGCAGTTTTCTCGAGTCCTTAGCTTCTAGACGATTCAGAGTGGTTGCAATCTGACTTAACTGAATTTCCAAACTCTTCATCGCAGCCTTAGTCTCTTGGTTTTCCTTCATAAGCTGATTGATAATGGCTGGATTTTCCTGAGGAGCCTAGGGCCTCGGCACATAATTAGGCATGGGAACATAGTTGGGCTGACCTCCCTGTGGTGGAAAAAGTTGTTGAGGTTGTTGATTCCACCTAAAGTTAGGATGGTTTGCCACCCCGAGTTGTAGGTATTTGAGAATGGGTCATTCTGAGGTCTTTGATCATAGTTCCATATAGCATTCACATCAGCTGCTGGCTCTTGCATGATAGGGCATGCATCAGAAGGATGGCTAGATTCATCACAGATTCCACAAGCCCTTGAACTTGAAGCTCCATTGCCCGCCAACAGTTGCTTCATCATAGCTTTCAACTCCCTTACTTCAGCATTCAGGGAGTCATTAATAGAATGGACAGACCTACTGTTGGATCTCTTTCTCTGATTTCTACATTGCTCTGCTAGAGTCTCCAACTTCTCAAACGCCTGCCTAGGAGTGAGATTCTCATAAGAACCTCCACAAGAAGCATTCATCAGGCGCCTATCAGCATCACAGAGACCTTCAATAATATAGCAAATCAGGTCTTTATCAAAATAGCCATGGTAGGGACAACTGGCTATGAGTCTCTTGTAACGCTCTTAGTACTCATACAAGTTCTCATCATCTCCCTGCTCCAAACTACTCAGCTGCTTTTTGATAGATGTTTGCTTAGCAGCAGGAAAGTATTTCTCCAGAAAGGCACCCATCATCTGAGCCCAAGTAGTGATTGTCTCAGGTTTTATGTAAAGGTACCATTCCTTAGTTGAATCAGCCAAAGAAAATTGAAAAGCCCTCAACATAAGCTGATCTTCCGTCACATCAGCTGGCTTCATTCCCAAGCAGACAAAATGGAACTCTGCAAGGTGTTTATTTGGATCTTCCCCACTCAGCCCATGGAACTTAGGCAAATAATGGAGAAGACCAGATTTAAGCTCAAACATCACTCCTTCTCCCAGAGCATGAAACTGAAGACCAAGTTGTTGCTGCTCTAAATTAGGCGCAGTAAGTTGCCTAATAGTGTGATCTGCCATGGTTACTAGCTGCTCTTCAACCTCTAAATCAGATGAAGAAGAAGACGAAACTGGATCAAACTGTATGCCTAGCACTTGAGCCTAAACTTGACGTCTCAACTGTCTCAGAGTCCTGTTAATTTCTGGATCAAATGGAACAACAGGAGAATTAATTAACAGTAAAACGGGTAAGAACCATAAGATAGGTTCTTACCAATTCGGGGGATCTGGACGAACCGATCCGCGGCCGTGGAAAAATTCTGAGGGTGCGGATCTTCCGCGGGCGCGGAAAAAATCCGAGGTCGCGGTTTCGTCAGAAACGCCGATTAAACAGAAAATTAAAAACCGATTCCCCGACAACGACGCCAAAATTTGACTCGGCTAAAATCGTTGTTGCCAAGATCAAAGATAAATAACCATGAACTACTAACTAGTATAGTAAGCAAGCAAGAGGTCGAACCCCAGAGAATCGGGATTTTGATCAATCTGCAAAGAACGAAGACAGGGTTTTTTATGAAGTTCAGGCAAACAAACAAACAAGCAAATATTGTTGGGATTAAATCAATTGGAAGAAAGCAGATTTTATTCAATCAATTCCACCTTTTTAATCATTCGATCATCAATTCATCCACTTTTCTATTAATTTCCTAGTTAATTCCAATCCTTATAAAAGATATCCGCTTGTCCACGGTCCAAGCAGAATTATGATATGAACAAGAACGCTTAATTCAAATCATGCAAAATATTAAGGATAGAAGGATATTAATTCATGCAATCAAGCTACGAGTCTCATGCATAAAATAACAATCAAAAACCTTTTCTCAATTCTAGTCCACGGTCCTAGAAAAGAGTTGTTTCAAGGATAAATAAGATTGCATAGACAACAATCAAACCTAATCCAAACAGTAGATCTAAGTCAATCAAACAAGTTGATCAGGCTTATCAAATCAAACATAGATCATATAAATAAAACCAAGAGTTTTGATATTAACCAAGGGATAGAAAAGTTACCAGAATCTCACGAAATACATAAAAAGGCTTCCTTGATTAAACAAACTCCAAAGGGAAATTAGTTCTCAATAATACTGAAATAAAAACCTAAAAGTAAAAGTATGCTAGAATTATGTAACCCTAAAGTGAAACTCTAAACAAAGCTTAAATAGTAGAAAATAAGTCCGAAACCCTAATATATAATAATAAAATAAACGAAGGCGGCGCTGAAAATCCTCGATCCGCGGGCGCGGATCTGCTCGTCACCTCGGCCGCGGAGTCCCTTCGATCCGCGAGCGCGGAAATAATCCGCGTCCGCGGATCAACTTTGCCTCGCCCCCGGATTCTTCATTTCTTCCTCGGCACTGTGAGCTCGGTTGATTTCCGAGGGTTCGGATCTTGACTCCATAGACTCTTCAGCTCGAATTAGGACTTCTGTCTTCCAAATCTTCAACTGTAGGCTTTTGCTGACATTACAGATAATCATCCTAATCTAGCCTAAATAACTCAGAAAATCCTAATAAAAATACAGAATTACGATGTACTAAAACTAGCGTATCACTTACCTTGGGAGGCTTTTTGTTGACCCACTTAGCCGTTTTTTTAAGCAGCCTCTCGGACTACCAACTTGTTTCGTACTTTGAATTTTTACCGATTTAAAAAAATCTAGAGACTAGTTTATTCATGATATAGTTAATAGATTATGCTAGTTAGTGTCATTTAAAGTCATTAAATTTAATAAACCATTTTAGTTTAGATATATTTGTATAAGTTTAAATCTTTTGGACAGATTTGATAATTAGACCTAAACTAAGTGCAAAAACTGAAATAAAGTAAAAGGAATGCTTTATTATCCGGTCCGCCTTGAATGTGGTCAATAAATAGAGGGAGCATGTAGCAAGTTGATTAGAGCATGTGCATCGGCGAAACCGAAATGGGTTTCGCCAGAATTTCATGCACTTTTTAATTAAAAGAAAAAAAGAATTGGGTGAAACTCTCCTTTGGAGTTTCGGCAGACGAAACCCATGAATTGGGTTTCATTGTCAGCCCATGAATTGGGTGAGCCAATGGGGGAGTGCCACTTGGAACTCCCTTTTGGTTGATTTAATATAAATTTGTATAGGTTATTATTATGTTATTTTAATTAATTTTAAATTAATAATAATAAAAATAAATTGTACTATAAGTAATAATTTTTTTTATCTATCCATAGATACCAATTTTGAATATATTTGATTCACTTTAAAATTAAATTATTTTTTTGGGTTGATTATGGGTAAACAAACACATATTAATCACTTTTTAAAATAACTCATGGTTTTAACTTATAAAAATTATATCCCTTCTTTCTCTTTTCGCTGTTGTCTTTGTTCTGTTAGATTCATAAATTTTTATCTAATTTATTTTTCACCAATTTTATATATATTATTTTAAAAATTGGTTATAATTATATATATATATATATAAATACATATATCCATTTTAATTTGCACCAATTTTTAAAATTAATTGTATCTACCTTATCATTAAATTAATTATATCTATTAAACACAAGCAATCCTATTTTAAAAGAGTTAGTATATCTATCCAATTATTCTATTACATATTAGTTTCATCTACCCGATTTTAAAAGGGTTAGTATATTTGTACTGCTATTTTATTATTTTTTGGTTTTATCTACCCTAATTTTTTTCTATAAATATGTATGAGATTCTCATTTCTAAAACACACTCAAACTTTCAACCGTTTATCTCTTCCCAATCTTTCAAACCTAGATTACCACTTTCTTGATCATGGATTCAGGTGATAATCCTCCATCAAATTTTCCACAAAATTGGCACCCAAATTTATTTTTATTTTTTTCTAAAATTTAAAACATATTTTTACAAACCCAAAACTCAAAAATATAATAAAATTAGCCAAATTGTAATTTTTTTAATTAGCTAAAGAAATATTTGAAATTAATAAATGAAGGATATAGCTGTATTTGTGTATAGATAAATAAATGGTTGTTGGAAAATGAGAAAAGTAGAAAAGTAGGTTTCATGGATTTTCATAGACATAAAATGGAGTTGAGAGAGTTTAAGATGATGTGAAAAAAAGAGAAATAAAAAAAATAGGTATTTTTTTAAATTTAATGGTTTCACCAATACACATAGTTTTAGACACAAAAGTCTTAAATGAAAAAGTAGTATGTCCTTCACGCAAATTCTAAAATGAAGAACACTCGATTATGAACAAGTAGCAGCTTGTCGTTTATGAACAAGTAGTATGTCGTTTATATTAACTTTTAGTTTTGTAAACAGTAAACCATACACTATTTAAGGGGTGGTTTCATGAAATGGCAAGAATGTAATCAATTTCTATAAATGTAAGAAGGAACACAGCACCTTCATATCTCTTCTACACTGCTACCTCTCTCTCTGTCATCCAGCAGACCACCGTCAACTTCCTCCTCCCATTTCCCGTTGTCGTTTGGTGAGTTCTTCTTTAGCATATTAGAATTGGAATTTCGTTATGCAATTGATGGATGAATTTGGTGTCGATTGAGAGACAAATGGTTTGATTAGGTCAAAGGTGTTGCGAAATCAAAATCAATCAAGACGATTTTCCTCCGGTTCTGTAATTTTGTGTTAAATTGAAATATTAGGTATTGTGAACTGGGGATCGATAACAAGAGGAAGAAGGGAAGATGGCTTAAGAACAAGTGCGAAAGGAGAGAGAGAGTGAGAGTGAGTGAGAGGAGTGGTGGCCTTTTATCGCAACTTAAATTTGCACTTTTGATTAAGTAATTGAGGTTTATTGACTAGTTTATTGTTTACAACAAACACAAACCAAATGATAGAGTCAGATTGAATCCGGAAAACCAGTAATGAGGATAATCCCGGCTAGGAGCTTCAATGGAAGCTTGAGGCAGGGCGTCTCAATCCTAGAAACTGATCACGAATGTAGAAGGGTCGATTCGAAGGGAATTGGTGACGTGAGTGTTAGAGAATTGAGAGAAGTCGAGGATTGGAAAATGTTTTCATGTGTGATGGCTCAAAGGCCTCGACTGATTTACATATAGGGAATGAGGGAGGGGACTAAACATGATTTAATTGCAAACTAGTTTATAATAATTGAAGCTGAACAAAGTATTATTTTAGCTAAACCGGGTACATGGAATTCTTGTAACAGAGAGTCAGAGATCAGATCCATGGCGGAGGAAGGTGAAGGGTATTACAATTACATGGCTGACAAGCTGTACGAAGCAGCTAGGTCTACTGAAGGCACCAGTACGAAAACATTTGTAGCTGAAGACAATGACGATGGGGTTTTCTTCCACCGCCTTACCCCTGGTGACCAAAGCAACGCCTTCCACGTCGCAGCCCAGCAAGGTAACCATGACTTCATCTCAGCACTACTCCTTGCCAGGATTAATATAAATCCGTATGAACTTGTGTGCAAGCACAACTCCAAAGGAGAGACTCCCTTGCACCTCGCTGCTCAATCTGGATGCAAGAAAACCGTCCAAGCACTCCTCGACGCCCATGATCACAACAAATTCTTATTAGCCTGTTGGAGGGAAAGGGATAATCAGGGAGACACTCCTCTTCATGTTGCTCTCAGATACGGGCATGATGAAATCGCGGTTTTAATGTTGGAAAGGGATCTGGAATTAGTTTCCATTTACAACAATGTGGGTGAGAGCCTTGCTTACCTTGCTGCTGAGAATTTTTGTCCAAACTTTCTACATAGAATTTTGGATGCCGATCGCCACAGCCTATGCTCGGTAAGTTTTTCAGGGCCGTTTGGCCAGACAGCTTTTCACCCTGCTAGCAAGTTGAATGGTATGCCTACTTCCCTTAAATTTGTTAAGTATTAATGAATTGATAAAGCTAGTGTGAATAATCTACTTGCAGTGGCCACTTTGTGCTTATTAATGGAGTAAATCACTTATCATCACTCTCTCACACTTTTTTTTTTTATAATATCTTATGATTCTAGCTATGTTTTGATAATCATGAGCATTTAAAAAGTTAGAATAACCTTAATTTTAATTATTTGAGCCCGGAAGCTTTCTTTTCTTGGATTAGAATAAGATTTACACAGCATAGATTTTCATTGACATCAACTAATTAGACCAATGAAGAGTGAAAACTTTTTTTTTTGTTGACCTTGCAGAGGATATTATGTCAATTTTGATAGAAAGGAAAAAGCATCTGTTGAAAGTCCAAGATAACAAGGGGAAGACGGTTCTTCACTATGCAGTAGAAGAACACAATGAGTCAATGGTGGAGACATTGCTCAAGGCTGACGGCTACCTTGCCTACTTCCATGACAAAGATGGATTTACCCCTCTGCATATAGCAGCTAGCAGGGGTTTCCTTCCGATCATCCAAACCATCTTGGAGTTGTCTCCTCAATCGTTAGTGGTCCGTGACAAACACCATGGTAAAACGGCTCTTCATTTTGCCAAGATGGATGCTGTTTTTTTGAGAGGATGCTTGAAGAAAACGAGAATGAAGGAGCTTGTGAATGAGGTTGACAACAATGGCAACACACTCTTGCATCTTGCCTTGATGAACTCTGATCTTGAGATTGCTGATACGCTACTGTTAACTTGTGGTATCAATTGGAGGCTCAAGAACAAACAAGGCAACAGTCCTAAGGATCTATGCAAATCTGACGACCAAATACCCATCAGATTGGTACGTAATTAAGCAATGTTATTAACTCATTTGTACGTAATTAAGAAATGTTATTAACTCAGTTGTAATGTTTTTTTTTAATACAATGAACTTCCTATAAACAAATATGAAATCTCAAAAGTTCACTTATCTATATAGCATAAACAAAATAAAATTAGACTGAAATTGTCCTTATTACTCATCCAATTTTGTAATGAATATATTTCTTTCTTATTAAATCAGTTAGTTTGATCTATACTGTTGCTCTAATAAATGTATATTGCACTTGTTTAATTTTCCAATTATGCATCTATAATCATCATATTGTGCATACTTAAGTGCTCGCTTCAATTTAAGAACTCGATTTATGAATCATACATTAACTTGATACTATTTGATTCTTACCAGAAATGCTTTGCATCCGCGTGGAGGACGAAAGAGTCTGTAGATATGGAAATATTCTATGATAAGCATGTCACAAATTTGGATGACCTCTCCAATTACTATAAGAGTTGGGATCAATGTTTGAATTTTCAAGGACCTGGTGAAAATAGTATCCTTCATATAGCAGCCAGAGATGGCAAGATGAAAATCATTGACCAAGCCCGAAAATCCAAATCTGCTTGTCGCATGTTGCTGTTAGGAAAGAATTTCGAAGGGGAGACCCCACTCCATATGGCTGCAGAATATGGACATCTTCCATTTGTAAAAGCCATTCTATCAGTATGCACTACTCAAACGGATATATTTGGAAGTGGTCGTCAATCTGTACTTGTGAAAGAAGATGGAGAAACCAATGATGAAATGGCAGATTTCAAGCCATGGAGATTCAAGTCAAAAAACGGAGACACACCCGTTCACAAAGCTATGAGAAATGGACACACGGGAACTGCAATGTTTTTATTGCATTTGGAACCTGAATTGGCTTCTTTCGTGAACAAGGCAAATGAAAGTCTGTTGTATCTTGCTGCCGATCAAGGCTGTTCCAAGGTTGGGAAGGAGATATTATCAACATCTAGAGCATATCCATTTAGTATATCTGGGCCAGATGGAAAGAATCCTCTTCATGCTGCTGCTGCTGCAAGCAAAAGAGGTAATTTCGCTTGATATCCATGACTTTCTCACTTTCTGCCTAGAATTCTTAATGTCCATGATCTTCATAATCTTATAAATGGTGATTTCATGTGGTAACCAAAGTTTTTGCTCCTAAAATGTTACATGTTACAAGTGAGGTGATTTTTTTGGAAATTAAATGAAATGAGTAATCTTTTTGAACAGTACCCTTGAAATAAGATTGATTTTATGTGATTAAGATAATATATTTTACCAATTTATGTATGAGTGACACTTGTACCTCATAAGTCATAACACTAGACGAAATGTATATATATATTTTTAAAAAAAGCATTGGGCACCAATCAAAATTTCCCATTTATTTATTTTGCATCAATGAGTGAATTGTTACTATAGAGTTACACACTATTGAGAGTGCTAGACTTTATTAATTCAAATGATCTCACTTATTCCCAAATCTGCTCTCAAATATGTATTTCACTCGGATATGATTTCCCTTCATTTTCAAATCAAAATACAAATATAAATTTTACCATTAATAATATAATAAAAAAATCAATCCATCTAATTACAACAATGTAATAAGTGGTGAAATAGATTTGTGGATATAAATTTGTTTTGACAAGCATATTAATTGGTGGTGCAGGATATCGTATTGGGGTTCACTTGATGAAGCAACGGCCAGACCTCTTGAGCATGGTAGACAATGAGGGCAAGACTCCACTACACTACGCTGCAGAAAAAGCAAAACCTAGCTTGGTAAGACAACTGATTAAGCTAGACAAATCAACAGCGTTCGTGTATGACAAAGAAGGCTTTACCCCATTGCTTAGAGCAGCGATTTCGGGTTCTTATATGGGTATCGAAGCTATACTTGAATGCTGCCCGCTGTCTGCAGAGCTTCGGGATGTCAGCAACAACAGGACAGTACTTCACCTCATTGCTGCTAAATCAAGCTATGGTCTTCAAAAGTGCTTAAACCATCAAAACATGGTGAAATTAGTAAATGAAATTGATAGGGATGGAAATACCCCGCTACATAGTGCGGTTTTGGACACTGACAAGAGAAAGGTCATTGCCCTGTTCAAAGCAAAAGGCGTGAATCGGAGGATTAGAAACAAGCAGCATCAAATGCCTATGGATTTATGCAGAAAGCTGATGAAACATGGCAATGAGGAGCAGGTACGCGCGCGTAAATATCCCAAAAGTAAAGCTGAACTAACTCTCTGTTTATCTGAATTAACTATCTGTCTATGTCCATCAAAATGCTAGCGCGAAATACACAAATCCTTCAAACGTCTCGAAACTGGAGTAGTGAGCCCCATAGAGTGGCTTAGACATCGGATTGGTCGGGTGGGATCTATACCAACTGATGTGAAGTTGTTGAGGGAGGAGGAGCTGAAACAATTGCTGAACAATTTGGCCCTGGTTGCAACTCTCTTGGTGACGCTCACATTTGCAGCCTTATTCACAATTCCCGGCGGTTACGACCAAACCACTGGAAAAGCGCTGCGAATGAAGCAAGTTGCTATCCAGGTGTTCGTGGCATCGGATGCCGTGGCCATGCTGTTGGGGATAGCGGTGTTGCTCGGCTACACATCAGCAATATCGACGGGGTACCATGTGTACTTGGAGGACATAGCGAGTTCGAGTGTGACAATGTTGCAATATTCTCTTCGGGCAACTGTGTTGGCGTTCCTGTGTGGTCTGTATGCGCTTGTGTCCAACGTGGCCATTTGGATTATCGTTCTCTCCGTTGTTGTCACCGTACGCGTGGCGTTCTTCCCTTGGATTTGAGATGCGTTCAAGGCCGGGGCCATGAAGACGCGTGTATTAATTGTGTTTCATGTATGGATGGTTTGCATGGAACAACACCTATGTTCATCTTTGTTTTTTCTTTTGGTAAAGAGCTATAAAGTGTTTTTTTTGTGTGTAAAGGCCATTACAACGGAAGAGAAGGGATTGAACTAGTGACAACAAATGTCATACTTATCAATTAAGTTGGAAAGACCTGGCAAAGTATGTTTATCTTCTTGTTGTACATATTAGTTTCGTGACCTTATATTCTGCATCCCCATCTCCCGACTTTCTTTTTCCTAATGAACGGGATTGAGTACTTTTGTAGGAAATATCTATGTCATCCCTCGCTTCATCAAATATATTTGGCGTGATTGATTCCTTCATGACCAGTGGCGGACCTAGGAATTCTTGAAAGGGGGGCGGGTTTAGTAAACAAAATTTATAAACTTCGCGACGTTTAATATATGGTTCAAAAATAAGTACATACAAAGATAGCAACCAAAAGTTCATTAACAAAATTAGATAACTATAAATTCATTACACCATCTACGACTCTGCAAACAACAAAGGAGGTAAATCTATCTTACGAGTTTTCATGTTTTGAAAATTTTGCATGATATCTTCATTATCAATGCTTCTAAAAATCTCTTTCTCCACATAACACACTAGACAATCATTAAGATACTCATCATTCATCTTGTTAAGCAAGTCAGTCTTGAACTCTTGATAATATTCTTTGCCGAGAAGACTCTTTCCACTGTAGCAGTGGCAACGGGTAACACCAAAACCAACTCGATAAGACGATATACCAAGTCAAAAGTGTTGTGAATTCCTACCTCAACCATCTTCTTAGCGAGAGATCCTATATTTTCCAACTTTGAGAAAGTTTCATTTCCTCTCATCTCAAAAATCCACAATCTCAATTGATCTTTGAGCTCCATTTGATCACACTCTAAGAAATCATGTGGATATAATTTTGCAAGTCAAAGTAGCTTTGACTCACTAAAGTTGGAGAACATATTTTTTGGATCAAGGCAAGCCATACATAAGAGCAATTATGTGCTTGATTCGGTGAAACGATCCTTCATCTCTTGATCCATAAGATCAACAACCTACAAATACAATTAACAAAATATTAATTTTATGAGCAATAAAATTAGTTAAATAGTGAATACAGAAACAAATTAAGTACCTGATAATGTATCTCAATTCGAAAGTGGTGGTCATAAGTAATAGCATGTCTAGCACGTCTAGAGCGAAAGAGACCAGCATTATCTTCCATGTTGGGAATGGTGATATCATTCTTAGCACAAAAGTTGTTGACATCTTGGAACAAGGCTTCCAACCTATTGTCCCTCAAATCTTGCAAATCTTTCTTAGTGCTTTCAATCAAACTCACGGCCTCCAAAATATTTTGATCTTTTTGTTGCAAGAATTGTGACAAAATATTTGTCATCCCCAACACAAGCTTCATCAAGTGAACAATAAAAACAAATTCATAATTCTTCATTTTTTCCACTAAGCTAGCAGCAAGGCCTCGAGCATCCGAGTCGGTCCCATCATCAAATATGTTGAAAAGCACTTCAATAGTTGGAGACCATGAAGATAGAAGACGAACAATAGTTGTATAGTGTGAACCCCAACGTGTAGTTCTCGGGCGAGCTAAACTAGTTTCTTGATTCAAACCTTTGCCGTAGAAATTTCACCATTTAGCAACCTCTCCACCATTTCTTCATGTTTCTTTTGCCGGAATTGGTCTTTTCTTTTGCAAGAAGCTCCAACCACATTCGTAATCATGGACAAATATCCAAAGAAATCACTCACAAGTTATTCGTTTTTGCAACCTTCACAACAACTAATTGAAGTTGATGAGCAAAACAATGAAAATACTTAGCATGTGGATTTTCATTCAATACAAGAGTCTTCAAGCCATTGAGCTCACCTCGCATATTAGAAGCTCCATCATATCCTTGACCTCTAAGTTTAGAGAATGATAGATTATGCCTTGCAAAAAATTCATCAATGCTATTTTTCAAAGCTAAAGCGGTTGTGTCAACAACATGAACAACTCCAAGAAAGTGTTCCACCACTACACCATGATTGTCTAAATATCTTAAGACAATAGTCATTTGCTCTTTTATCGAACTATCCCTAGCCTCATCAATCAATAAAGAGAAGCACTTGTCTCCAATATCACTCATTATGACTTTTATTGTCTCCGAAGCACAAGCCCTAATTATTTGCTTTTGAATCCGAGGACAAGTGAGTTGGTAATTTCCCGGTGCATTCCCCATCACCACCTTTTGAACATCAACATTATATGAACTTAAAAGTTCAAGAAGCTCAAGAAAAATTCCTCTATTTAGCGAGCTTGCCAACTCATCATGCCCCCGAAAAGCCATCCCTTGTCGAAGTAGATATCTAACAACATCCATACTTGCCTTTAAACGAAGGTGATATGCCTCACCCAAAGCTTCCTTTCCCAAATTCACCTTTGTTGTCAAACTTTGCTTTTGATTCTTGAAGGCAAAGAATGATGTTCGGGCATGATTGTGTACACTACCTTTAGCTCCCACGTGCTCTTTAAAACTACCACAAGCCTTCTTCCAATTACGAAATCCCGTATTTATAAATACACCATCTCCAAATCTTCTCCATTCACCCCCTTAAAAAGATAGCACCAAAAGCAAAACGCGGCATCTTTAGAAACACTATATTCCAACCATTCCCATTTCTCGAACCACTCAACTTGAAAACACCTTGAAGTTTTGCCAAATGAGCTTCGCACAAAATCATGAGAATGTGGTTGACAAGGACCTTTAGCCACATATTCCCTCCTAATATCATCTCTAATATTGGGTTCATAATCATTGATAGGCTTTCGTAATCCCGGATCACTAATAATTTCACTCTCACATATTCGAGCTCTTTTAGGGTTGGATTCACCCACATCATTGGCATTGACATTGGCATTGACATTCAAATTAGCATTGGCATTCACATCAATATTTGGTTGCTCATCATTCTCACGAAGACTATTTGAAGACCCGATTGGCATTCTAATCACAAATTTATCCATACCCCTAAAGGAAAAACAATTTAATTTTGTTACTTAAACAATCAATCATTCAAAGTTCAAACCAATTAATTTATTGCAAGTATTCTGTATTCAACATTTCAAATTAATCAAACTAATCAAATTAATCAATATTTCAAACGGTTGCAACTTGCAAGTATGAATTATCAAACAAGGTTGTAAGGTCTTCGGTTCTTTCAAACTAATCAAACATGAAACATTCAAAGTTTCAAACTAAATTAACAAGCCATGAAGCCAAGTCCAGCAATCAAATTATTTCAATTAATAATATTTAATAAAATCAATTCAAGCCAAAATTTATCCAAATTTGTAGAATGTTAAGCCAAAATTTTCGACTTACCAAACAAAGCCAAGAGCGTCGGCGGGCCTGGCGTCTGGTGGGGCAGGCCGGCAGGGAGATTCCGGTGGCTGGATTTTGGCGGGGCGGGGCCGGCGGCAACCGCTCTACAACCAATGGGCAGTGGAGGAAATCGAAAAGTCGGGAAGTGGAACGAGTCGAACGATTGAACGAGGGTTTAGATCGTGAGAGGCAGAGAACTCAAGCGTTACTTTTTTTTTATTTTCTTTGTACAAATTTTTTAGGATAGGTTTAAAAAAAACAATTCATTTTTTTCAATACGATGTCGTTTAAGTTAAAAGCCCAAAACAAAAAAAAGAATATCATCCTCGCCAGTCTTCTTCTTCGTTCTTTCCCCTTCCCCTTCCTTAGGTTTCCATTAATGGTGTTTTAGATCTAGAGAGGGGGAGGGGGCTGAAATTTGCCACCGGAAAATATTGCCCTATAATTAAAGGCTCACAGGAGGGAAGTCGGGGCAGCCGCCCCACCAAGCCCCCCCAAGTCCGCCCCTGTTCATGACAGTGGAGCTTTTCACAATATCTTGTAAAAGATAACCACCTTCTTCTTGAATTGTCCGGTTGTCCCCAGTAGAAGATTCCCACAAAAGTAAAAAATAGACTGGTCCATTCCCACCATGTTAGCAATCGCCATGGGAAAAATTAAATTCATTGAAATGAGGGCTGACATTCACCATGTTTCGAGAGATTGATGACACCACCGCATTAGAAGATATTGAGATGGTTGGGACGACTGCATCCATTCTATTTGATGAGGTATTTTTATACATATCAAAGAATCATTCACGAACCAAATTTAGTAGAGTGGTAAGCAAGGGTCGATCTCACAAAGACTCTTGTATTTGTGGCTTTACTTGTGTGATAAGTAATAGAGAAAGGGGGAGTTTAATGGTTTGAAAGATTATCTAAATCTAAGATGCAAATTGAAATCAAAATATGAATGCACTTATGATGTGAATGTAAAGTATGAGAATGATATGTTTAAATAGTTAATATCTATTATGAATATGCTTATTGATCATTGATTCTCACTTTTCTTGAATAATCTACCGTGAATTTCTATTCCAAACTTCAGTTTTAGTTATTAAAACTATCAGTCTAACAACCCTAATCATCTTACAACCTAGAAAACCTTCTAGATTTAATTAATTAACAACATAAAGTTCCAAGTATTGATAGAAACAAACACTTAGAGCAAACAAACATCCAAGTTATTTGTGAATTTAACCCCTACTATACTTAACCAGGACAGTCGGTCCTAATAAAGTATAGATCCTACTTTACCCAATTAATTCCTACCGGTTCTTAATCAGATTAGTTGTAGATAAACCTAAAACACTTATTAGGTGATCAATCTAACAAAATTCTAGAAAAATCTTGAGAATCAATCTAATCTCACAATAATATATAATCCATAAATTCAATTAACTAATTAAACAAAAAAAAGATTTAGCATTGCATGATTGAATATAAAACTTACAATTAGGTTTCAAAGTCTCCCTTGAGAAAACTCTCTAGAACAAACTTGTCTTCTAAATTGTATTGCGTAGAATAATAGAAAAGATCTAAAAGATAAGAATAACCAAGTCGATGTAAGTCGCCCGCGACACGGGGTCCGGCGTGGTCACGTCCCTTGTCGAGTGCGGTCACGCTCCACCTACACCCAAACTGTGCTCTTCAATTGTGCATTCTATCAAAATTATGTGGTCTCAAACATGATGAGAGTGGTCACGCTCAACCTACACCAGCCCACGCTTCACCTTCAGTTTAGGATTCAAGTGACACTTCAAAGGTTGTTTTCACCCCCTTCGCGTTGGAATTTCGACTTGGAGTAAAAATAAGAATTGTAGCTCTTTGAATTATATTTCCAACTATACCAAAATCAAAGTCATACGACCACTATATCTCCAAAAAAAAGCCTTATAAGATAGATGTGTCGAAATAACAATTCTGATGCATGGCTCAAATTTAAGCGTTCTTTTCCCACAACTTCTTGAGGCTTGATAATCATCAAAAGTGGCTTGAATATCCTTGGAAAAGATATTTGAACATCTCCAATCTTGAATCCTCCAACTTAAGACGACTTAGAACTCCGTGTAATCGATCCTTGCTCCTCACAAAGACCTAAAAACACGAAAGAACAAAGGGTAGACACCAAAATGCAAAAACTACAAAAACTAAGTAGAATGCAAGAAATTAAATAAGTTTTAAACATAAATATGTCCTAAAAATAAAACCTAATGTAGGCTATCATTATTACCGCCCTCATGAGCACCCCATTCCTTGAAAGGCAGTGGCGCACTTGCTTGTTTCTTGGCTTTATCCTTTTCCTTAAGTTGTTGCTGAATATCAAAGATCTAAAGACTTTTTCTAGTCTTCTAATGATAATCAATCTTCGACATTTTGAAAACACTATCTACCATTAGTTTTTTGCCCTTTCGATCTACCACTTTCGACCTGCCTTCCTCATTTTCTTGGTTCTCCTTAGACTTAGCCAAGTCTTCCTTTGGAGTTGTCCTAATTTTCCTGAATTTTTATTTCATTTCCTTGACATTCTTGTCTAGTTGGATCCTCTAGGGGCAGTCACTAAATGGATGTTTCTTTTTTTTTTGTATAATTAATGCAGCCCTCAAAGACACCTTCATACCATAATTTCAGGTTTCTTTTCTCCTTAGCATTCTTGAATTAGGCAACACCACGTAATATTTAAGCTTGGGAGTGTATCTTTTTTGCAGACACACCCTAGCATACTTAGCATGTAACACCCCGGTGGTTTATAAGAAATTGGGGTACTACCCATGTCAACAAGAACTCTTCCTTTTCTGGGTTCGATTGAGGACAATGAACTCAAAAGTTAAACGTGCAGGGGTGAGAGTAGTACCAAGATGGGTGACCTCCTGGGAAGTCCTCGGGTTTGTTGGTAGGGTTTCTTGACAAAAAATAAATTTATATCAAGAACCCTCTGTGTATAGCGAAGTCAGGTTCGTCCACGGGAAGCAAGGTTGTTTGTCTATCAACTATAAAAACAAAGAAACAAAGCAAAACAGGCAAAAACAACTACGACCAACCTCATTAACGACCTTGTCAGGGTCGTTAACGAACCTGGAAAACTACCGAAAATAAAACAACTAACGACCTAATAGCAGGTTCGGTACCGAGGGTATGTTGACTCGGTAACGAGTGAAAACGAGAGCAAAACTAGGCAAATTCAATGAAATAAAAGACCTAGGACAAGGGTTACCATGACATAGCTATGCATAAAAACTCATATGACGATAAAGATCATGCCTTTAAGGATAACTTCATCAACTTTCGCTGACTAACAAGCAAATCAATCAACTTTCATAAATCAATTCACTTTATTACTTTTTTTGAATCCAAAGCTCGAAACTTTCGCTAACGAACAATATCAACATTCAAGTTCACAACTTTCTCTTTCGATCAAGTTTAAAACTCAAATTACTTTGACTATCGTCTAAGCATAAGCACAACAAGCAATTCAAAAGGATAGAAGGCAATCAAAACATCAACTTACTCATTCAAACATGCACAACTATGTCAGGTTTCAACCCCGACCCTAGATAATAAGACTACTCACTATTCATTGAAATAAAGCAAACAACTTTAATTGAAAAAAACATTAAAAACAAAACAAAACTTACTTGAAACTGAAAAGAAAATATTGTCTTACAAACTTTGTTGAATCCGAAAATACTAAAGACAACAAGCAAGATCCAATCACCTAACCAATCCCTCTCCTTCAAACGAACTCAGTTCAACTCTCTCTCGACTCGACTTTTCCTAAAACTCGTCTAACTCCCTCTTGCCTAAGCTTAGAACAAGGGTATTTATACTAAGAAACTATCTATTAAAAAGGCTAAAAGATAAAAACTTACCCTACTTAAAAGATAACAAGATAAAAGATATAATACCGAAAGTCGGCTACGCCTCTACCGACACGGGACCCTCGTTAACGACCCACACATGGTCGGTAGATTTTGCTGAATTCTTCTGAAAATTCTATCTTCCAACCTCGTTAATGACCTTCACAAGATCGTTAACGAGCCTCTATTTTAGCTTCTAACGAGTTCTTCCTTGGTTTTAACTTGGATTTCAACTTGATCTTCCATGCCTTCTTCTTCCTTAACTTCCATGTTTTCCACCTTCCACCACAAGTCTCCAACTCAGCTCGAAAAGCGCTCCTTTCCGCGTAAAATCCTACAAAAAGACACAAAACGGAGTAGCTTCCCTACTTTTCGCAAAATATGCAAACATGTCCAAAAACACACAAAACTAACTCTAAAATCAACTAAAACCAAACTAAACAACGTAAGAAAAATACTTAAAACTAGACTAAAAACACGAACATTAGGGTTGGCATGAGATAACACTTCTAAAGGCTTTGGGCCTTTCATAGCCTAGGATCGACTCTTAGCAAAAGGATCCAACTTTTGGAGCTCACTAATCTGGTTAAATTTGAGATTTACCTTGAGCATTTCGAAGCTCATGTACTCTATTGGGATCGCTAGGACCCGAACCCAAAGCTCCACCGAAATAACCAGTTCCTTGCTTAGGTTGAAATTCAGCTTCCATGGCATTAGCATAACTAGCAACCCAAATACATTGTATAACCGACATTCCCATACCAACTCCTCCATTCCACTAGTGAACTGAATCTCGAACCAATTGTTTTGGCGATCTACTACTTCAATAGCTCCTTTCACAAACCCCCACTCAACCATCATCCTTTGTTTGAACTTCATGATCTTTGTCGCACCCCTCTATAACGTTCCAATGAAGCATGTCTCGTCTAACTTCTTGATATCTTTCTCTACCTTAGACAATTTTTTTGACATATTCTATAAAAGCAAGATCATTATCCTCGTCAGTTTCTTCATTAGTGTCACAAAGATACTCATTCATGGCTTCCTCGGTTGAGTCGGATGAGTCAAAAGCACCAATCACCACATCAGTTTCCTCAACCTTTGATGGGGGATTGGAGCTTGAAGGCTTGTGTGTCAAGAGGGCACTCTTGAAAGTTTTCTCAAAACTCTCCATGGAGGCAAACCAGAAACGAAAAGAGAAGAAGAGAAAGGAGAGGAACACACACACACACACACACACACACACACACACGCACGCACGCACGCACGCACACACACACACACACACACACACACACACACACACACACAGAGAGAGAGAGAGAGAGAGAGAGAGAGAGAGAGAGAGATTAGAATGTGATAGGAAAGAAACCAAGTGTTGTGAATTTAAAGAGTGGGGAAGATACCCATTACTATGAGAGATTGTGAGAAGAACCACGTACCATACCCATTATGGTAGGTCTTTCACCAAACCCTTATATTGGATCCATTTGGAGTCCCTAATTTTCCTCAAATATTCCACCAATGGCATCGACTTCGTACATAGCACCCCATAACATCCTTGAGCACCTCCGAATTAGTGCACACACATCACCATTTGAGGGCTTCCACACTAACAAAGCATCATCGTACCCCCAACTTGTAACACCCTGATAATTTATAAGGGATTGGGGTGCTCTCCATGTCAACAAGAGCTCTTCCTTTTATGGGTTCAAGTGAGGACAAAGAACTCAGAAGTTAAGCGTGCATGGGCGAGAGTAGTACCAGGATGGGTGACCTCATGGGAAGTCCTTGGGTTGGCATGGGGTAGCGCTTCTAAAGGCTTGGGGCCTTACACAACTACGCTGATGTGTTCAGTTTCCATCATTGCTCCTTAAAAATCGGGATTGCAAAGCAAACCACAAAAAGTATTATGGGCAAACAAGATATGTGAATTACGTAGTTTTTTATGTGCCATTGAAGCTTGAATTTGGATGGAAGTAAGAAAATCACAGTCAATTTGAGAAAGACACAAAAAATGATTTTTCTACCGAACTTAGAAATTGAAGGTGATAGTCTGTTAGTGATCAATGCGCTCATGGGGAGTCGGTCGAGCCCTTGGAAAATTGACATGATAATTGCAGACATTCTAGTTACTTTCAATCCTTCGAGGTGGTCATTACCAAACATGTACCTCAAGATTGTAATTTTGTGGCAGATTTGATTACAAAACTACACCATAATTATAGCATCAATCAGATTTTCAACCATGGAGGGGTCCTAACCCTTATCCGAAAGGATGCCCTAGGCTACCTAATTTTTACCTATTCAAAAAAAATGATTTTTCTAGCATTGAGAAAGATGATGGCATATTGATTTTTCTCATTTTTTTTTCTCATGGCTCTCTATTCAAGTCTACTCTATCCCACTATCATTTTATTTTATTTTAAAAATTGTCTTAGTTAGATTATGGGTGCCTCCATCTTGATCCTCCAAATCTCGCTTGAGTGGGAATATAATGGAAGATGATGTTGATGTTGTCTTAGTTAGATTGTATACATTAATTATTTGTTTCTTAAAATGATAATTTTTTTTATTAGGTAAGATTTATGATAGCTTCAAGTAGTATTTGGAAGTTAAGGCTAGATAATTTATCCTTTAAGCTCCTTCCATTTTTTGCAACCAAAAAATAGAGTTTGGTTCAAATGAAACAAACTCTTATCGTGAAACGAACTCTTATCCTGAAACGAATGCGCTTTTTGTAGTTAATAGTGCACTTTTCCTACTTCAGAGTGCACTTTTTCGCATTTGCACTTTTCGTTTTTGTTAGTGCACTTTTTATACTTTTTATAGGGCACTTTTTCGTAGTGCACTTTTTGTATTTTTTAATGCACTTTTGTATGAAAAGTGCACTACGAACTAGAAAAAGTGCATTCGTTTCACGTTTTAGGATAAGAGTTTGTTTCATTTGAACCAATGCCATTCATTGCATAATTTAGACGTATAAAAGAGAAAATTTCTAGAATTTATGTTCTATGTCACTCCCGTATCACTCATTTCTTTATTTGACTAGTGATGATGCCCGTACATACGAACAGAGCTATTTATTTGTACAACTATATTAAGATATTTTATATTTTTAATTATACAATTTTCATTATCGTAAATTTATCTTAACTTATTTATAAAAATTTTAAATGCGTTTAATGGTGCAAAAATATTTAAAAAGTAAGCCTTTGACCACCTTACATTCTTCTTAGATTAAAATTAATAATGTAAATCGATATTATATGGTTCCATTGTTAATGTTTGAATATATGGCTATTTTCATAATATTTGCTTAATGTAATTTTTTGAAACTATTGTCCCATGTAATAATTAAATTATCTCACTTCTAATTCTTCCCATGTACTATAAACCATGTAATTATAATTAACATACATAAATATATATATAAAAATATTCTAAATAGTTTAGGTTTTTTCTTTTACTTTCAAGGTTTTTTTCTTTTTCATCTGGATAAATAGATTATCATAATCCCATTAATTTATTTTGGTTCTTATTTGCCAATAGAGTAGCATTGCATTTTGTACGCTGAAATTTTTTCATAATATATATTCTTATCGGTGAGAAAATTATACAACAAATTAATTAAACCAAAATAAGTATTTTCTCTTTTCACAAATATAATTTACCCCGAATTTGATAAATTTGAAATGTGTAAAATATTTTTTTATTATTTCCTTAAGTTTGAATGGCTATAGTCATTAGTTACGTAATATAAACATTTGCAACATATATCATTTGGTTTATAAAAACTTCAACCTAATCTTATTTTTCACTTGATTATCTTTCACATTGATTCCTTATTCTTTTATTATATTTTAGAGACTAAAACCATTTACAAATTACTAAAAATAGCGCATGAATTACGTAGGACCAAGGATGGAGCTTAAAATATTATTCAACAAATATATACACAATATATGTGATAAAGTAATTCACACCTTATGCAATAAAACATACATATGGTTGTTATCTTGGTGTATAGTATAGGCCAACAAAGATATTGGTTCAAACTAAATATGGTAATCAATACCATTTAGGAAAAGTATGAAAAAGAGGTTGAACATGGTAAAGGATTTAGTACATGTTTAAGTTTTGAGTTGTTTGTCTTGTGTACCTCAAATTATGATGCTACTTAGAGTTTTTTCTTTGTTTTTCTAAGGATCCTTCGAGATCCTTTTTTTTAATTTCACTACATAAAGAGGGTTTGAGGGGAAATGAATTAAATTTTTTATAGGATTTTAAAAATAGGTGTTATATTTAAATGTTTCCTTTTTTCTTTGTTTCCTTTTTTTTAATTTAAGTGTTGTACGAAATTTTAATTATTCAAATCTTAACTTTCTTTGATTTATTATGAAATGCAAACATAATAAACATTGAGTTAAAGAAATATTTTTTATTTAAAATGAATGAAAACATAATATATACAAAAATGTTTCTCAATTGTCATGGATTTTTCTTCATTTTAAGCTTCTTATCTTATATAATAAAATGGATTTATTTTACAAATGGGAAAATTATACTTAACTTTAAAATTATGGTAGCAAATTTTTATATGAAAAAATGTCGATAAAAGGATACCATATCGATTTGAATAGTAATTTTATAATCTGTACACAATCACCATAACCATCGAGTTAGAAAAAAAACCTTTGCTTTATATGAAACTAGTCTTAGTTCCTGTGCCCTGCACGGGGATTTACAGAATTATTGATTTATGTATTTTAAATTTTGATTAAATTGATATAGGTAAAGATATTTTTGAAAACTATATATTTAAAAAAATATAAACATAATATCTAAACCTATCATATCTAAATATCCCAATATTTGTATAATATATAGCATAAACAATATCTTAATAATCTTCCTATTTTTCATATCAAAAAATAAAAGATTATTTTTTAAAATTAATTGTTATATTATCAAAGATTAGTTTTAAAAAAGGCGGTGTGCTTCAATTTAAAAATGACATGTGTCGTTTAATAATTTTTTAACCTCCGCTTTAGGTTATAGTTATGATGAAAAATATAAACAAAATATTTATTAACTATGATAAGGCTTTGATTGCTAAATTGTTTTATGATGATAGTACACTAAGAAGATTTGAACCAATGACCTATGAGTTGATAGGAAAACACTCTCACCACTAAGCTACACATAATTTTTTGACTTGTTTTTGCCAATAGTAATTATATAAGGATCATTGTGAGCATGGTTAATGAGAGCAATAAATGGTGGCAAAACCCAATTTTATATGTATAATAATATAAGATAAGATTTTACTCTTTCTATTTCTTCACTCAAGAACAACATCATTTCTTCCATCAATTTCTCCACCATAAAAATGAATTTGAGTTCGAGCATTAGCAAATATTGAGGTATGTATCGTATTTTATTTCATGATTTTTGGTATTTGTGTAAAGTTTATGGATAGAAACTTTAGGGTTGAGTTTGGATTGAAGATTTTATTTAATGTTTGATATACTTGGAATCGGTGCACTAAATGGATGATATTTGCATATGTTTGTGATTGGATCTAGATTTATGATGCAATTCTATAGCATGAACAATTTATGATGATTATGGGGCATTTCGAGGTCGCCTCTATGGCTTGATGAAGTCACTAAGAAGAGAATGACATCGAGTTACGGGCTAAGTCAACTAGTCGGTAACCCAATTACGAATTAAATGACCTGGTCCATAGTTAGTCAGAATAAATATCTAGTCCATAATTAATATACAATCCAAATGGTATGTTCCATAGCCCCAATTTAACACATGATTCTTTATCTTTGGCAGCTTCGTAAATAATTTTTTCACATAATATGTTTGTATTGTTTTCTTATAACTTATGTCATAAGGTCATAACTTAAGCATTTTGTTTTTAGAAACTAATATACCAAAAATAATAAATAAACCTTATAAAAAAGAGAAACAAAGGTAAATAAATACAAATTACAAAATATTTACATTTAAAGATTCTTAATATATATATACCTTTGGACCATAGTTTAGAAAAATTGTGATATGTATTATATTTTTTTTTTGAGTTTTTTTGTTCATACTTTTTCTTTATTTTATGATATTATGACTTTTTTTAATTAAAACAATGTAACAATTATAATAAACTAAAAGAAATGTGGCAAATAATTAGGGTTGAACATTATCCGCGGGTGATCGACCCACCCGCTTCACCCGACCCAAATATGCGTGTAAAAAATCGAAGAAAAGCGGGTGATGAGTGGGTTAGGTGACAGGAGAAACGGGTGATGGATCGGATATGGGTGAGATTTTACACCCGATTCACCAATCACCCGAGTCACCCGTTTACTAGCTACCTACATAATATAATCTAATATATACTATATTCAAATATCTCCAACAAACCTAACAACCTAACATTGCCGCCATCAAATTCTATTATTCAACTAGTCATTTGTCGTGTTTTGTTTTGCAGTCTTCAACTCCCACGGTTTCCCCGATAGGTGTTGCTGCTTCCATTCTATCGGTCGTCTTCATTGCATCTCCATTGTTGTCTTATCAACATCAGTACATCACAACCAATAACTCTCCTTCACTGATAGTTTTCCTCGCTCCGATCGCTACCCCTTTTTCAGTGTCATAACAACAATTCTTTTATTAACTACAAAATTTTATAAATTATTGTTGTAATTTAACAATTTACAAATGGTGGGTCATTGGATTCAACCGCGATAACCAGTGGGTCAATATGTGTGAAAGGTTTTACGAGTGATGAGTAAACCGGGTGAATCACTTAGAGCACCTGTATCGGGGGTTTCACCTTCGATTTCGGTGAATTTCACGGACAAAAAAAAAAAGAAAAGTCAGTTAAATTTAAGAGTGGAATTTCATCTGGCGAAATTTTGTAAACGGGTTTCATGGAAAGAGAGGATAAGGGTTTGTCCAATGAGAGTGTGACAAGTGGCTCCACTTTAGTTTATTTTTTGGCCAATTTAACTTAAGTTAGCATTTGGTTATTTTAAATAATTTTAAATTATTAATAATAAAAATAAATTACACTATAAGTAATAATTTTTTTATCTATCCATAGATACCAATTTTGTATATATTTGATTCACTTTAAAATTAAATTATTTTTTTGGGTTGATTATGGGTAAACGAACACATATTAATCGCTTTTTAAAATAACTCATGATTTTAACTTATAAAAATTATATTAGATTCATAAATTTTATCTAATTTCTTTTCACCAATTTTATATATATTAAGTTAAAAATTGTTGCAATATATATATAAATACATATATCGATTTTAATTTGCACCAATTTTTTAAATTAATTGTATCTACCTTATCATTAAATTAATTACATCTATTAAACACAAGCAATCCTATTTTAAAAGAGTTAGTGTATCTATCCAATTATTCTATTACATAGTAGTTACATCTACCCTATTTTAAAAGGGTTAGTATATCTATCCTACTATTTTATTATTTTTTGGTTTCATCTACCCTAATTTTTTGCTATAAATATGTATGGGATTGTCATTTCTAAAACACACTCAACCTTTCAACCATTTATCTCTTCCCAATCTTTCAAACCTAGATTACCACGATCTTGATCATGGATTCAAGTGATAATCCTCCATCAAATTTTCCACAAAATTGGCACCCAAATTTCCTACCCAATTTGCAACCAAACCTTCAAAGAAATCACCCTCAAAATTTCCAACCGATGTTCTATCCTAATTACCCTAATCAAAACCTCCAACCACAAATCGCACAAAATTACCCTCCACCATCTTACCCTCAATTCCAACCAAATCATTGGCAACAAATGTCATATGGGCAAGCTTCCCAAACCTTTGGCGAGCCTCAACAATCGCCAATTTCATTAGGCTTAGATGAAAATGTGGTCGTTGAGCCGGAAGATGAACCTCTGTACAGCACTCAACCAGAAGGTTCTCGCGGACGTGGAGCTCGAGGTGGTGGTCGTAGACCCCGTGGTGATCGTGCAGCTCGTGGTGGTGGATCCAATCGTGCAAACAGTGTCTCTTCCGATGAGCGAGACTTTTTTATTAAGGGATTACCCTAGAGTGAGGATGATGAAGTGCGCCTAGTGAGTGTCTGGATCAATACAAGCAAAGACGTCATCACAAACAAACAACAAAAGAGCAAAACTTTTTGGAAGCGAATTAGGGACTACTACAACGACGAGAAAGTCACCAACTAGTGTTGAACGTGGAAGTCGTGTAAGTCTAAATGGACTAGACTTAGTGCTATTGTATTTAGATTTGGAACCGAATATCGGAATGCCCAGAGCATGAGAAGAAGTGGCCAGTCAGATGATGATGTTATGAACTATGCTCAAGAGTTGTTTATAATCAAACTGGCCACAAATTCACTGAAATCAAGTGTTGGGAAATTTTGAAGGAGGAGCAAAGATGGAAGGCTCAATAATTTTGAACAAAGCTCTGAAACTGGAAGCTCAAAGAGGTCGAGGGTAGAATCAGCTGAAGGCGATACTTCTGGTCCTGATACACCAATAAGTAGGTATGATGATGAAGGCCTTGTTGAGCGCCCAATCGGAATTAAAGCTGCTAAGAGAGGAAGAGCAAAAGGAGCATCCTCATCATCCCAATTGAGTGCAGATATTGAGCTTTCAACGCGTATGTAAGAGGCATCGTTGCAGTTGGCTAGTGAAGAGTTGCAGTTGAAGAAGATGAACCTATTTTACAAAGAGAAAAAGACACTACTAGACTAGTTTCAAAGATCAATTCCAATAATATACCCTTGCATTAGTATTTTGCCAAAAATAACCTGTTATATAAAATTGGTCACAATTACCCCTAGAATAACTGCCATCAAAATATACTTATTTGCACAAAATCTCAATTATCACGCCAACTTCCAGTTTCACGTATCAACGACTCAAACACGTCGGAAACTAACTACTCTCTTTGCGATCGTCCTCGTCAAAATTGGGCACAAGGATGTGCAGCCATAGTGCACGAATCTTCCTTGCACAGCCATAGCACACAAATCTTGTGCGGAACTGGTTGTCCTCCTCATGCGGCATGCACCGACGTTGACCACCTAGTTTTGCCGCCTACCACCACCGGGATTGATTTGAGATGAGCAACCATACCCTTGCTAACACTTATTAAGAACAAAACAAGGAGTGTAAAAAATTTTACGGTTATGCTACATTAATTTAATAATTTTATATTGAGTTGTTATGTTTTATATTGTAGTTGTTACATTAATTTATTTAGTGTAATTGATATTTAGTGTACTTATGTGTAAATTAATTATTGTAAAGAAAGAATTTGCTAAAAGGGCAAAAAATAATAACCTAATTAGCCGCTTGTTACCAGATCAATTTTTTTAGGTTTTTGTTAAGTATAAAAGGGCTCTTTTATTTTTTTCTCTCACCTCCTCATATTTTTCTCCCGAGTCCATAATTATGTCCTTATTCTCTCTCGTTCCTTCGTTCTGTTTGTTTATCAGTTGAATAAACTCTGATTCTTTCTTTCTTCTTATGCAAATTTCTTGCTTGTTATCCCCAATTTCCTCTTTTCTGTTTGTTCCATTGAAATTCTAAACCCTAATTTTCAGAAATTTTGTAGATCTGGTGGTGTGCACAAGAGGCAAGAGGATCTTGTAGTCTTTGAGATGTTATAGTCTTTGCGGGATCCAAATCGGAGGGAGAAAATTAGGTCGAGGGAGAGGGAGAGGCGGTGGAGGGAGTAGCGGACGGGGTGGGAGAGGAGGTGGCCAATTGACTCGGCTAAAGTCGTTGTTGCCAAGATCAAAAATAAATTACTCTAAACTACAAACTAGTATAGTAAGCAAGCAAGGGGTCGAACCCAAGAGAAACGGTTTTCTGATTAATCAACAAAGAGTAAAGACAGGGGGTTTTGGAAGTTCAGTCAAACAAACAAACAAGCAAATATTGTTGGGATTAAATCAATTGGAAGAAAGCAGAGTTTATTCAACCAATTCCACCGTTTCCATCATTCGATCATCAATTCATCCACTTTGCTATTAATTCCCAGGTTAATTCCAATCCTTATAAAAGATATTTACTTGTCCACGGTCCAAGCAGAATTATGATATGAACAAGAACGCTTAATTCAAATCATGCAAAGTATTAAGGATAGAAGGATATTAAATCATGCAATCAAACTACGAGTCTCATGCATAAAATAACAATCAAATACTCTTCTCAATTCTAGTCCACGGTCCTACAAAAGAGTTGTTGCAAGGATAAATAAGATTGCACAGACAACAATCAAACCTAATCCAAACAGTAGATCTAAGTCAATCAAACAAGTTGATCAGGCTTATTAAATCAAACATAGATCATATAAATAAAAACAAGAGTTTTGATATTAACCAAGGGATAGAAAAGTTACCAGAATCTCACGAATTACATAAAAAGACTTCCTTGATCAAACAAACTCCAAAGGAAAATTAGTTCTCCATAAGAGAGAAAATACTAAAATCTTGAATAATTGAAAACTAGATATCAGAGAGTTAATAAAACAAGGCTGAAAAACTAGGTTAAGTAGTCTCGAACAACTCGTACGAAATAAAATAATATCAGAAATAAATAAAGATAGATGGATAGAAAGATCAGTCGCCGCTTCGGATTTTTGCTGACGTGGACATCCGCGGGCGCGGTGAACACTCTACGCGGTCGCGGACCTGATCGTGACAGAATTCCAGCGCTGTTTTTGGAAGATGTTTTGACCACCTTAGAGTGGGAATTTTGACTCGGAGTAAAAATATGAATTGTAGCTCTTCGAGTCAGCTTTCCAATGATACCAAATTCATCTTCATACGACCACCGTAGCTCCCGAACGATGCGTCACAAGAAAATAGCGACAAAACAACTCCAAATCAACACTTGTCTTCAAAACTCTTACAATTCTCCAAATCGTGTATTCGGTCTTCATATGACATTTATGCCCAAAACTAACCTAAACACACTCAAATCATGCCCAAAATACAAGAGTTAACCTATACTAAACTAGAGCTTATCACCAATCAACGGGAGGGAGAACGACGACGTCGATAGGTTTCGACTCATAATTTTCGGAATCTGGAATCCATTTTTTGAAAGTGTTTATCAGAGGAGATTCAACATCGATAGGTAAATTTTGATACATTTATTTTAGAAAAGAATTTGCTAAAAGCATCCTTTATTTTATTGACATGGTTTTTATTGAGTAGTTTTCTGCTTTTCAGCACGGGTGGCAAGAACTGCTCTTAGGAGTTCAGGTATACCTACATTTTTGGATTTTTTGTTGGTTGTTTGCATCTCCATCCCATGATAACCATTTACATTGTTCTTTCAATGATGGATATTTTAGTAATGATGCTATAATCACGTTAGTGCTTCTCAGTTTGCAGTTTGGAGTTTCGGATGGCTGGGAGAAGTTGCAGTCACTCTTGATTTGGTGGTAGAGGCTGTCGGACAGCACGACGTGGTCCCGGGCGTAGTCTATCATTCCTCTTTGATCCATTTCAGCATCCAACAATGCGTTCCCAACCATAAAGCCTTTGAAATTGATGCGCTCTTCCTCCTTTAAAGCCTTGTTGTTCCCATCATATACGAGCTCCACAAGTTGAGGTACATAATGTCCTACCAAACAAAATGCAATCAATGAATGATCAATTAACCTTTGATTCCTTTACCTTCTTGCTTTGGTAGTTAATTGGGTTTGCAATTTAGGAATTTGTACTACTTGTTATTATATATACCTGCATAACTTTCTCCGGAAATGTAGAACTTGTGGGTCTTGAACTGCGGGAATCTCTTGAACCAATTCACAAGAAATTTGTATGAATCTTCGGCTATAAAATGAACACATGCACCAATTAAAATGACATGTTGTTGTTGAGAGGGTTTCTTGACAACAAATAAATTTATAGTCAAAACCCCGCTGAGTACAACAAAGTCAGGATTGTTCCACAGGAAGCAAGGTTGTTCGTTTATCAATCTATTAAAAAGCAAACAAAAACACTCACAAGTAGCCTCGTTAACGACGTTGTCAGGGTCGTTAACGAACCACCGAAAGCAAAAATACTCAAATAACGACCTAAATAAATTCGGTACCGAGGCAAGTAACTCAGCAACGAAAATTCACTTAAAATAATTCAAATAAAACAAAGATCTAGGACTAGGGACACCACAACATAGCCAAGCATATAAACTCGTAAGAAGATAAGATCATGCCTTTAAACAGATAGAGTCATCAACTTCCGTTGACTATCAAGTAAATTAACCAACTTTCGCATCCTAATTCACTTAATTGCTTGTTTTGGATCTAAAGTTTGAAACTTTCATATTCAAACAATATCAACCTTCAAGTTACTAACTTTCTCTTTCAATCAAGTTAAAAACTCAATTTACCTCAACTTTCGTTTCGGTATAAGCACAACAAACAATCTCAATAAAAGATAAAAGGCATTCAACACACAATCTTACTTATCAAACATGCTCAACTATGTCGGGCTTAACCCCGATCCTAGAAAAGAAGACTACTCACTAATCATAATGGCTAAACAAATAAACTCAATATGAGAAAACATTGAAAAACAAATCACTACTAAATTAAGATAGAAAAATCTGTCTTACAGAAGTTAAGAAGAAAATCGAAAAAGAACAAAACACCGAACCAAAAACTCAATCAACGAACTCGGTAACTTTCGTCCACCGACCCTCGTACTCGACTCGCCCTCGGTTCTTCCTCTTCTTCTCCTCTCTAATTCGACTTCTAAAAGAAAATCTCTCCTCCTTTTCTATGGCAGATAGAAGGGTATTTATACTAAAAAGCTAAAAACTAAAAAGGCTAAAAGATATAAACTTTCCTAAAAAGATAGAAATAAAACTCTAAAAGATAGAAACAAAATCTAAGAAGATAATTAGACCTAAAATACATACTCTAATAACCCTAAAAGATTCTAAAAAGATACTCAACCGACACGGAAATAAATTCCCGCTCAGGATCGGTGAATCATAAAATCAACCTTCAAATCTTCTCTTTCGTGGCCTCGTTAACGAGCCCTCACAGCCTCGTTAACGAGCCTGGGCTTTGTTTTCTTCCACACTTCCTCTCGTAATCTTGAGCTCTGACTTCTTCAATCTTGTATTCCTCCGTCTTTCACTGTAATGCTCCAAATTCAGCTCCATATAGCTCTTTTCCTTGCTAAAACCTACAAAATACACAAAATAGCGTAGCTTCCACTCTTTTCATAGAAATATGCAAAAATTATCTAAAAACACTCAAAACTAAACCTAAACTTAACAAAACTAAACCTAATAAGCAAAGAAAACCTACTAAAAACTATACTAGAAATGCGAACATCAGTTGTTGATGGAGTGCATTCATATATGTGAACTATATATGTATACCTGTAATTTGATCACCAAGTTGATGCATGTCCTTGCTAGTGTTAGTGTATGAAAACCCCACACCAACAGGGGATTCCAAGAACAATAGATTAGCCGCTGCATTGAAACGAATTGAAAGTAGCTAGTGATTAATTGATTGTACGTACCCATTGATCGATCATATTGTATTTGTGTTGTTGAAATCGATCGATCAATATATGAATGAATGAATTAGGCACCTGTATTCCAACTATGTTTGTTAAGCTTGAGGGTGGGTTTGGTAGAGTTGAGAGGGAAAAACGGACCCAACTCTTCTGCTTCTCCGTACCCGATTGAGGAGCATCCTGGCCCTGCATCACCACCCCCAACGCACCGTTCAATTAAGTTATGTACTATTATTACAACGCTTTTAATAGTATTCACTAAAGAAACGCCATAGAAAAATTATTATTAGAAACTAAGAAATTAATTGATGTATGTAGGTGGAAAGCTGGTTTACCAGACCACAAAAAAGAGAGCCAACGGACCAAAGTGCCCCGTTACTGGAAAGAGAATCCAACAATGTAAGCTCTATTTTCTTTAATATTGTTGTTTAGCATATGTGATTCTGAGCATGTCAAGTTTGCTTTTTAGATAACATATATTCACATATTGCATTAGCTCTCTTTGTTTTGATGGTTTGTCTATTAACTTGAATAACCAGTGTTAGATGTGTCAAACGCCCAATGCTGTGCAAACTGTGAACTGCTAGAGTGCATGCTCCTGTAGTTGATGCAAACTAATTTAACTTCTATCTTTTTGTTTGATACATAAAAAATGATGTTTGGTATGTATATAGACAATATATCATTGTTGTTGAAAAAGAAGAAAGGAAATACTTATCTAAAGATATGTACTTGATCATGAATGCTCTCAATTGAATTGAAATTTTAGAAAGCTGACAGAGACTAATTTCAATAAGGGAAGTTACTTGGGCAATTTCATAATTTATTCTTAAATTTGAATCGGTGATCAAAAAATTTCGTTGTCATTAATTTTTTATCATCCCCGTGCAGAATCATGACATGTAGGTAGCAATATACAAGTAAATTATATTTTGGTTAGTCTATTAGCTCAAATGGTAGAGCAATGTGCTTAACGCACAATGATGTGGGTTCAAATCACATATAGGCTTATTAATGTTCTTTGATAACACTATATTTATTGATGACAAGTTTATATTTAGCGATGACAAGTTTATATTTATAACAACTTGCTTTTTTAGTGATGACAATTGTTTTTTATGTGGTGATGACAACTATTTTTATATGATGATGACTATTTTTTGTAAGGATAATAAAAACAAACAAACTTTAAGTGATAACAGTTTGATGACGGTTGTTTGTCTTCAAGGCCCTTTTGATGACAAACAAATGAATGTCATCAAGGTCTTTTTATGACACTTGTTTCTCATCAAGGGTCTTTTGATGACAAACAAATCAATCAATCCGTCATCAAGTAGCGATGACAGTTGATAACAATCGAACCGTCATCGATTAGTGATGACAATTGATGATAGTCAAACCGTCACCAAATAGGGATGACATTTGTGATGATAGTTGATTACAATCAAACCGTTATCAAATTGATGATAGTGATGACAGATTTTGATGACACTTTTTTTATTGACACATATCTGGTATGCATTTGATGACACTTTTTTGATGACAAATATAATTGATGACGCTAAAAATTATATGTGATAATTGATGACACTAAAAGATTAACCGTCATCAAGTAGATGTGACATTTGTGATGATAGTTGATGACAATCAAACCATCATCAAGTAGTGATGACAGTTGATGACAATTTATGAAAAGATCGTACGTGATGACAGATATTTGATGACACTTTGAATAATGATACTAAAAATTATATGTGATGACACTAAAAAATTAAACGTGATGATAAATATTTGATGACAACTTTGTTTTTTTTATGACAATTGTTTTTTAAGCGGTGATGACAACTATTTTTATATGGTGATGATAAAAACGAACAAACTTGGAGTGATGACACTTGATGACGGTTGTTTGTCTTCAAGACCATTGTCATCAAGGCCCTTTTGATGACAAATTAATCGAACCGTCATCAAGTAGTGATGATAATTGATGACAATCGAACCGTCATCAAATAGTTGATGACGATCAAACCATCATCAAGTAGTGATGACAGTTTGATGACACTTGTATGTCATCAAGGCCCTTTTGATGAGAAATTAATCGAACCGTTATCAAGTAGAGATGATAGTTGATGACAATCAAACCGTCATCAAGTAACGATGACAAGTGATGACAGTTGATGACGGTTCGAACGGTGTGATGACTGTTTTTTATATGCTTGAATGCCTTTAATGATACTTTTTATTATCAAAAAGTTGTCATCAAGACAATTTGATGACACTTTTTGCCTTTTATTACACTTTTTTCATCAAAAATTTGTGATGACGGTGAAAAAATTGTGAAGATGCTGATGACGGTATTGAAAATAATGATAGTGATGATTGTGATGATGGTCAACACCGGTCAACGGTCGGTCAACGCGGGTCAATGCCGGCCGACGGTCAACGGGTGAGTCAACCTGGTCAACGACCGAGTCAACTCGATGGGAGTGGGGTGGGGGTGGGGGTGGGTGATGGGTTTTTTTTGCTATTTACCTAATTTTCACACTCTTTAATATCCACCTAATTAGCCTCTTTTTTTTGCTATTTATTTAAATCATCCTATTGTAAATTAATTTATTACATTAATTTTGTGACTTCAATTAATGTAGAATAATTCTTGTAGTTAAATATTGTTACATAAAAGTTGTTACATTAATTTTATTATGCTAATTTTGTTACATAAATTAATGTAAAATAACTCTTGTAGGTTAAAAGTTGTTACATTAATTTTATTACGTAAATTAATGTAGAATAACTCGTGAGTTAAATATTGTTACATAAAAAATTTTACATTAATTTTGTTACATGAACTAATGTAGAATAACTCTTGTAGGTTAAAGTTATTACATTAATTTTGTTACACTAATTTTGTTAGCACAAAATTAAACTAAACGAATTAATGTAACAAAATTAACAAATCTACCCAAATTAATGTAACAAAATAAACCTACATGAAAATTAACCTAAATGAATTAATGTAACAAAATTAAAACAAGATAAACCTACGTAACTCATGTAACAAAATTAATGTAACCAAATTATTCTAAACGAATTTATGTAACAAAAAAAATCTACATGATTTTGTCTAGTAAAGCATATGAATTTGATTACACAAAATTAATCTAAATGGATTTATTTAAAAAAAAAATTAATGTAACAAAATAAGCATACATGATTTTGTGTAACAAAATACATGAATTAGATTAAAAAAACCTAAATAAATTTGAATGATGATCATGATTCAGTTTGTGTGGCCAATCTAGATTAATGATCATATGAACTTAGATTGATTTTATTTTGTCTTATAGTTTGATTTCCTTATTTTTAAACCGAATCAATAAGGCCTAAAGAGGTACAATATGTGGATTTATACAAGAATAATGCTAACTAATAAATGTAGCTTCTATTACATGAATTAAACTTTGAACAGGAACATACGTCAAACCTAAGCCATCATATTAACGATGATCTTTAAGCCTTGAGATCTCTTATATGCACTTTCAAGATCAATATGTCCTTATTTTTAATGTAATCCTAATAAAATGCTAGTTTACATTAAATTCAAAAATTCTACATTGAAACCCTAATCCAATTAAATTTCATGTCACTAATTATTCTACATACCGGATTGAAAGCAACTCCGATTCACTTGATCGGGAATTCTTTGCGGTAGTCACCGGCTGGTGGCAAGATCAGTTCGATGGTTGTGGTTTTGCTTCGGCGGAAAGTTTCGATGGTAAGTTCGATCAGTTTCTGTATTGTGCTCTCGAAGATCAGTTTTGTGCAAGTTCGATCTAGAAAAATTTGCACTAAACTAATGTCATCTCCTATAAAGATATGACCGAACAATCTCGTTGGCGTGTTTGTGGAATATACCGTAGATAATATGATTGAATAGAGGAATTTCAACTATTTTTTTATCTCTTAAATGAAAGGTATTTTTGGTAACATAATACAAAAGATATATTTTTGGAAAACAAAATAGTTGGGGGTATATTAATGGAATAAAATAATGAAAAGGGAATTGTTATGAGATTTTTGTCTTTTACAAATTGGCTAGTGAAGAAAATCTCAATCCCGCAAAAGAAAAAATGATGCGCAAATTGCAGAAGGACTTGGGTTTGGACTAGTGAAGCTCATAGAGAATCTTTATTTTCATGTGCAATGCTTTGTGTTTTGAACGTTCATTTTCTGTAGTTTGTGTTTAAGGGTGTATGTTTAGCAATTTCGTTCTTGTTTGTATGATGCTTAAATGTAATCGATGTTTAAGTCAATGTAATCGCTAATTTGTGTTTGAATATCGGTTAGATTATGAAATCAATTCAAATCAATTTCCAAAAAGTCAAAGCAAAATTTGAAAAGCAATTCAAAGCAATTGAAAAGCAAATTCTAAGCAAGTGAAAACCAAATTTAAAGCAATTGAAAAGCAAATTCAAAGCAAATTCTGAAAAGCAATTCAAACTTCTGAAAAGGAAATTCTGAAAAAGAAAAAGCATTTTCTGAAAAACAATTCAAGTCATTGGCATTCATTGGATTCTCTTCTTGTGGAAGACAAGGAAATAGATCAAAAGCATTGGATTCCGAAATTCATCTACCCCTGTTTGAAAATAGTTGTATCTACCCTATTTATTACTTTCATCTACCCTAGTTTGAAAAGTAGTTGTATCTACCATATTTATTACTTTCATCTACCCTAGTTTTTTGTTATATATATGTATCAATTCCCTTTAATAATTTGCATTCAAACTCACAACTCTTCCTTATCTATTTCGATTTCTTTCTTAAGTTCAATTACCAATTCTCATCATTCACAAAATGTCTAGTACCAATAGCTCCGAGTCCGACAATGAGTCCCCCTCATACAATCAATTTCAATTTCATTACCAACAACTTCAAATCAATCTTCAACGTCGCATAGCAGCTGCACAAGAAGAAGCAGAAGGTTCAAGAAACCGATGTTGTCGAAGATTCATTGAAAGAGGAAGGGAAGTTGGGCATGCAGGACTCTATGCCGATTACTTCAGCGATAAACCAACGTACACAGATGATCATTTCCGAAGAAGGTTTTGAATGCGCAAGTCCGTTTTTATGCGCATTGTTGACCAACTGTCAGCCGAGATGTCGTACTTTCAACAAAGACCAGATGCAACCGGTAGGCTTGGTTTTTCAGCACTACAAAAATGTACCGCTGCAATTCGCATGCTGGCCTATGGACTTGCTGCAGATGCTTGTGATGATTATGTTCGTATTGGTGAGGCCACTGCAAGAAGATCCTTCTGCGAGTTTGTTGATGGAGTGATTAATCTCTTCGGTGAAGAGTACATGCGGCGACCAAAATCCAACGACATTGAACGCCTACTAAGTGTAGGAGAGTCTCAAGGATTTCCCGACATGTTGGGTAGCATCGATTGTATGCATTGGAGGTGGAAGAATTGCCCAGCTGCATGGAAAGGGATGTATGGCCGTGGAGATCATGATGGTCCAACAATTATCCTAGAAGTTGTTGCATCATATGACACTTGGATTTGGCACACTTTCTTTGGCACACCAAGTATGTGCAATGATATTAACGTTCTTGCTCGATCACCTGTTTTTGATGATGTTCTACAAGGTGTAGCTCCAAATGTAAACTTCACGGTCGATGGACATGAGTACAACATGGGATATTATCTCGCCGATGGTATCTACCCCTCGTGGGCTACATTTGTCCAATCCATCACCCTCCCACAAGGGCCGAAGGCAAAACTATTTTCCCAACAACAAGAGCGTTGGCGCAAAGATGTCGAGAGGGCATTCAGAGTATTGCAAAGCAGATTCAAAATAATTCGAGACCCGACATTATCGTGGCAACCTAATTACATTGGAAAGCTAATGAAAGCTTGCATCATCATTCACAACATGATTGTAGAAGATGAAAGAGATGGGTACCATCCCAATGGGTATGTCGTTCCTCAATATGACGGGGAACATGAAGAACCAGATGAAATTCTTTTGCCCAAAGACTATAATCTCAACAAATACATGGAGCGTAGGTATCGTCTCCAGAATCGGAATACATACCACCAACTTAAAGCGGACTTGGTGGAGCACGTTTGGGGAACACGCAGGGGTGATTACAATGACGACGACGAGGATGATGATGATGGAGATGATGATGAATGATGTTGTGTTTACAATTATGTATGTTGTTTTGTTAATTTATTTAATGTATTTTGTTATGTGTTTGATTTATGTTGTGTTTGATTGTTGTTTCATGTATGTTGTTTCGTTAATTTATTTAATGTGTTTTGTTATGTGTTTTGATTTAAGTTGTGTTTGATATTAATATATTATGGTTTTGTTAATGATGACGGAGAAGATTATGATTGTCGGAAACCGCGTTATTGGCAAATTAAAAAAATTATTTTAATTTTTTTCTGAAATTTAAAACATATTTTTACAAACCCAAAACTCAAAAATATAATAAAATTAGCCAAATTGTAATTTGTAATTGCGTATAGATAAATAAATGGTTGTTGAGAAATGAGAAAAGTAGAAAAGTGAGTTTCATTGCTTTCATTATATTTCATGAAAAGAAATTGGAAGGAGGGTATAAGATGATGTGGAAGAGAGAAATGTAAAAAGTGGGTATTTTTTTTGGATTTCATAAATTTTACCGATTTTACCAATACACATGGTCAAATGTCTTATATTCACAAGTGAGATGGTGAAAAAAATCCACCCATCCACCGGGCCTATATACAGTCCTACGCATAATGTAGACAAAAGTATTATGGACGTCAGACGACCATAGGACTATAGGAGGAAGATATTTTTGCATGATTCATGAATGTAATGTTGAATCCGAGGAGAGGGGATGAATATTTTATTAGAAAAAATTGTCACAAAAAGAAAAGTTAAGAGAAAAGAAGAGAAACTGAAAAGGCAAGAACACCAAGCCAATCCTGTTGTTTCTTGTTTCCACTCTTCTTATACGGTAATACGGAGTACTTAATACTTCCCCCAAAATCTGCAGGCCCTCTTTGTTTGAAGCACCCTATTTTCTTCTCTCTTTCAAAACCCAAAACAAAGAACGTTCCTTTTCCGAAATGGCGGAGGAAGAGCCGGTCCCCGGCGAGCGGCGTTGCAACCGCACCGACGGCCGTCGCTGGAGGTGCAAGCGCCCCGTCAAGGAAGGAAAGTTGCTCTGCGAGGTTCACTTTGAGCAGCTCCGTCTTCGCAATGTCAGGAAAAAAGTCCCCGAATCGCTTAAACTCCAGAGGCGTAACAGGACCTCCAACAAGAACCCTCGCCCCGCCCTTCCGGCGGAGGAAGCCGGAATTAGGGCTAATGGGAGGGAGCATCTGGACAGGAGGACTAAGAGGAAGCGCTCCTCTCCCGACGACGCCGACGATCTCACCGAGAAAAACGCTAAGCGCGAGGCCGACGAGCTCTTGACAGCCTTCGCCAAGCGGAAGAAGAAGTCCAAGAAGAAGAATGCGCTTGCCACGGCGGGCGAGCAATGTGGCGAGGAGATCACCAAGGAGTTGCCGTTCGGACGAATGGCGATTTCTGCCATGCCGGAGTCGGGCAATGCGCCGGTCGCAAAGCCAATCGCCAATGCTGCTTCCCCGCCTGTGAAATTAGGGCCTGACCCTCCCAATTATCGTATGGTGAACCGGAGATTTAGGTCAAAAAATGTTGAGCAGCCTCCAATTAGCACTTTAAAGGTAAGACCTAAATAGGCTACTAGTGTTGGTATATTTGCTAGGTTGCTGAATTTCAATCTTTGGTCTTGTTGATAAAGGCTGTTCCTTATGCTGGGAATGGGAAAGTTAAAGTGAAAGCTGCTGGTGGTCAAGGTGGGAGAAGGAAGTGCCACTGGTGTCAGAGAAGTCGTAATGTTAGTCTGAACAAGTGTCTCAGTTGTAAGAAGAGATTTTTCTGTTCTGATTGCATCAAAGAGAGGTAATAGATTCCATTCAGTTGCTTTCTAGGTAGTACTATACCAATTTCTCACCTACGGTGTGTGCTAGATAGTTCAGTAAATTTGGTACTTGAAATTCATTTTTTCTTAAAAAGTTTTGGTACTTGAAATTTAATTTAATTTTTTTACACTGAGAGCTTGCTGGATGAAGTTTTTTTTTTGTTGTTTAGGAGTGGATGTGAACAAGTTTAATGTAGTTTGTGAACTTTTTATGCATAATCTGAAACTATTACATGATAGACAAAAGTAGATGGTGTATTTGCATGATCTTTGTTCAGAGCAGGTAATCATGTTTCTTCTGGTTATTGAGCTGTAACAGATAGCTTTATTATTATTTGAGCATAATATGAATTCACTTGCATTGATACTTCTCCTTTCAGAAGTAAGGTGCTCTCCAATTAGTTCCATAGAAAGGAATTGTAGTTTTGTGTCTTTTGACAGACGTTTTACTGTACAGGGATGAAGAAGGAATTCATTAATGAAAATAGGAAATAAGTGGTACTTGAATCCCTTGTTGCACACTTAGGGCATCATGCTCTATGACTTCTATCATCTAATCGTTGACAAGTATTCTTGGTGCAGCTGGTATATTTGCTTGCAAGCTGCAACTCATTGTTTTGATCTTTTTTTTTGACAACACTCCTACGTTGTCCTACTGCTCAGAAATAAAATAAAAATATGATCTTATGTTGATTAAAATGTATTGATGCTTATTATTTGCTGATCATAAGAACGCGTTATTATAAAACAATTTCTTCAGACAGTTCCTGCTTATAGGTTTTGACACTGATTTCATTTGTACTTATGGTTTAAGGTCCATTGAAGCACAAGATGTTAAGCTACGGTGTCCAGTTTGCCATGGGACCTGTGAATGTAATGCCTGTTTAGTTAGCCGTCCAAAGGATGCCAACTCTGAGGTTAATATTTCTCTGTAGTAGAATCTCTGGCTTGCCTAGTAAAGATTGATGTGGTAACTTACAAGCTATATGCACTACTGTTACAGGATAACTTGAAGAAGCAATGTAAGATTAGCAAATATCTTTCTTTGCATTACATGATCAGTTTGGTTCTTCCAATCCTTGAACAAGTCAACGAAGAGCAGAGGATAGAGCTGGAGATGGAAGCAAAATTGAAAGGTTATGATTTTTAATTATTTGTTATTTTATCTTTTTTAGTTCTCTGTTCTGATGGACTGTCAAATGCAGAACAGAGTCTTTCTGAAGTTCAAATTCAACAAGCTGAGATTGGTGAAAAGAAGCAAACTTCTTGGTATGTCCTTTACTGCATTAGGTTTTCTTAATTCAAAAAATTAAATTTGAGTTCATAATTCATAAATTTCCTCTTCAGCAATAAATGCAGCTCTTTGATACTAGATATGCACAGAAGCTGCCCCAATTGTTCATATAACCTCTGCTTAAGCTGCTGCCAGGAAACCCGAGTATTGATGCTCCAAGATACAGGCGAGAAAGTATCAAAAAAGTCCTTGCAAAATGATGGAAGTTTGGATAGTGATTCTGCTGCTTCTTTATCTAGCTCAAGACTGTATAGCGGCAATCTATTTTGCCCATCCTTGGATCTTGGTGGCTGTAGCAATAGTAGTAGTGTTCTTGATTTGAGATGCGTTTTTCCATTGAATTACACCAGAGAACTGGAAATAAGTGCAAAAGAAATAATTTTAAGTGATGAATCACCCAGAATTCTTGACCCTTCTTTGCACTGCTCACTTTGTTCAAGCATGGCTACAGAAGCTAACAAAAAGGAATTGCTAGAAGCTTCTAGAAGAAAACATCCGGGTGACAACTTTTTATACTGTCCCAGCATTCATGATGATTACGATATCCTCCTTGTACACTTCCAGAAACACTGGCGTAATTGTCATCCCGTTATAATTCGTGATTTGATGGAAAAAGCTTCTGCCTTGACTTGGGATCCAATATCTATGTTCTCCAGTTACCTAAAGGTGGAGTCATCTTGGTGTGAGAATACTAAGGAAAGAAATTGTGTTCCAAACTGCAAGGATTGGTTCAAGGTTAGTGTTTTTGATTTTGCATCTTTAATTTGGTTGTCATCTTCTTTTGTCACTTAACTACTAGTATCTTGTTTTCATTCACAGGTTGAGTTCAGCAGTAAAGAATCTTTCAATGGGTCGCTGTCGAAGGTGGTGCATTTAAGTTATGAAACACTGAAATTAAAGGCCAAGCTTTCTTCAGATATGTGTCAGAGGGTTTTTTCAGCTCAACATGCTGAAATTTTAAATGTTTTACCTATACAAGAGTACACAAACCCTAAATCTGGACTTCAAAATCTTGCTGCTAAGTTAGAAGAAGATTCCCAAGTGTCTGAGTTTAGTCCACATATACATATTACATGTGGCAATGCTGAGGAAGTGCAGAAAGGAGAGTTGGTCAATGCACTCTCTTACCACTCACATGATCTGGTAAGCGTTTTTAAGACTTTTGGTTTAGGACATTATTTGTATAAATTACTTGTTATAACAAACATACTTCTTGAAAATCATTATTTATAACTAAAAATATGCTTATGGTATGCGGTGCCAAATAATCCCTAATTATGCATGCTCTCATGAATACTGTGCTTGATGATTTATTCTCGGTTGATTGTGTCTCAGGTCAATATTCTAGTTCATGCTTCAGATTTTTCATCATCTACGGACCAGCTGAATAAAATTAAGACATTGGTAAGAATGAAGAACATAAAAGGTATTGGAGGAAGTAATGGTCTTGATAACGGGATCACAGAAGAGGCACAAATCTTAAGGAACTCAACTGCCAAGGCTCAACCTTCTGAGAACGAACCTGACTCTTCAATGATGTGCTCCAGTACAAGTGATAACCCAGAACTCTCCACTTCTGCGAGAGAGTCTGGTGAAGAAAGACCTTGTGGTATACAATGGGATGTGTTCCGCAGACAAGATACTTCAAAACTTATTGAATACATTCAAAGGCACTCGGATGAGTTCTATGATCTACATGGCTCATCAAAGCAGGTGAGAACCGACAAAAAATGGGATTTAAAGATTAAAAATTTGTGTTTTCCTTCATAGGTTTCAACACTTTTGATGAACTGTCACCTTTTTTGCAGGCTATTGATCCAATTATTGATGGGAATTTCTTTCTTGATTCTGCACACAAAATTAAGCTCAAGCATGAATTTAGTAAGAATTATTCAGTTTTTTTTTCTTTTCGTTTCTTTTACATGTTATGAAGAGTAATAATTTTTTTTTTGGTCGCCTACTTGAAGAAATTGAACCCTGGACATTCAACCAAAGGATTGGAGAAGCTGTTTTCATTCCTGCAGGTTGCCCGTATCAGATGACAAACCTCAAGGTAATACTACTTACGTATCAAAATATAAGTCCTTTTAGCCATTTGCACATGTATTAGGACAGTATCAAATCTGTATATCCAGATTTCACCTCTTTTCTACCAATCTGATTAATGATTTATAATCAATGTTCTAAAAAACGCTAGGCGGACCCTGGGGGGGGGGGGGGGGGGGGGGGAGAGGGGACGCTTAGCGCGTAGACGGCCTAAATGGTTGTCTAGGTGGTCCTAGACGGGCTGGACGGCTACCTTCCAACGCCAACCCAGTGTTTGCAATTAATTCCTCGAGTCATAGTTTAAAACAAAAAGAGCTAGGACCAGAAATTAAGAGTACTCTTTTACCCAACTTAGAGATTTCTATGAAAATTGAGAAGTAAAACAATGAATGAGTGGGGAATTATTAATTGTAAGGAGATGAAAAGGCTAAAAAGGCTTATATTTTGATACAAGATCAATGTGTGCTAAAAGGACTTGTAATTTTGATACAGATGGAGTATGCAACTAGAGAGAATTAATCTTGTGTGGTTGTGAATGGAAGTGAGTTGATCCATTAAAAATTACTCACAAATTGGCCAGCCTTTTAAAAGGACCTTTAGCTAGAACTACAGTTGAAACAAATCGGTTTCAAATCATGTTATATTTCGTTTTCAATAGGAATCAATGAGCATTGGTGTTTCTGACATGACTAAATCGTATCCAACTAGAAGCTCAAAACTATCTTTAGGAAGTTCTCGAATCTTACAGTGGTTTTCATCGTCGTGTTGCTGTTGAATGTTGACAGTCGTGTGTGAATGCTGTTCTGGGGTTTGTTTCACCGGAAAACGCTGGGGAGTGCGTAAAGTTGGCTGACAAACTTCAGGATCTCCCAACTGACCACAACTCCAAAGCATCCAGGGTGGAGGTGAACTCTTTAAGTTGCATTATGAGTTTCTTTTAATTTCCATCCCAAGGATAATTCTTACAATGGTTTGATTTAAAACAGGTTGAGAAAATGGTGATAAAGAAGATCAGCAAAACCATTGAAGAAATGCGTAGCGAGGCCAAAAAGCAGTCTTCTTGAGATGATGCTCTTTGCCTTGAATCTTTTCTCTCCAGATTGTATGTATATTATTGGTAGCGGTTAGCTCTTATTTCAGTGCTTGCACTAGGACAAAGTTTTCAATTATTAGAGAGTTTAGAGTACGTACATGTAAATTGGAAGAATGTTGAGCTTCATCAGGAAACTCAAGTGATTGATTTTAGGCCTTTTCTAGAAATGTTATGTTCTAACTGTTTCTTTTCTAGGATTCTATTTCTATCTAATCTCATTTAGGAAACTCAAGTATTTTAACTCTTTATAATGTGTGCTCGTGGACACTACACATCACACATTATAGAGAGTTTATTGCTTGCTCTGCCCCCAACAGATCCAGGGTTTTATTAATTCTGGGTCTTTAGAGTTATTCTTTCAAAAGAGGGATAATGTCAAATTTGAGATCAATATCTGAGAACTATATCATTTCGTCCTTACATATGCATGTATGTGTGTAGCTACTACATTAAGAGAAAACTAACAACTCTGCAAGTAGGTTTAAAAAATCAGGCTAGTTTCTTTGCAATTTCCCTGCGAGAGTTGAAGTAGACGGCAGCAACGGGAAGTCCGAGGTTGTTGGCTAGGGCGAAGCGCCTCGTGCTGAAGTTGATGCGACCGCTGCTGACGTCCGCGTGGTCGGGCCAGAGGATGTGGGAATCGGAGCCGAGTGGCTTGGGTTGCTTGAACAGCGTGAACACGTACCGGTGAATGCCTGTTGGGGGCTTTGGACCCATGTACTCCACCACTTCCAAACCTAGTAGTATATAGAGGGAAAATATATGATCGAATGAATATATATACAAAACTAAATACCACCTTAATTAATTGGTTAATTAAAATACTCCTATTATTCCTTATACAGAATATAAGGCTAACCTTTTGAGGCATCCATGCCTTGCGGTATGTCTGACACCACCCTACACGTACCAAATCATATGCATGTGTTAGTTTAGTTGTTAATCTTGGAAGAAAAACCACATGAAGAATTTCTTGTATATATGCAGGAAGCCTAACCATTAAATTTCACTTTATTTGAATTTATACATAAGCCTAATTTGTTTTTAAATTAAATATACAATTATTAATTAATGTACTAATTATATATACTACGGAGTATAACGTAATTTGTTGATAGTACCAATTAATGTAGCCATTCTCGAAACTTTGGTTCGCTAGGGCTTGGAGCATCAGGATCCACCATCACCTACATTGAGGTACAAATTCATTAATAACGTGACCCGGCCTATCCCAAACTAATACTTAATAACTTATCTATATTAATTAATGATGTAACGTGTTACCGATCGGCCCTCAAAGTGAAAATAAGAAGCAGAGAAGAGGAGATTGATGGAGGAGGGATATATATGTACGTACAAGGGTGAAGAAATCAGAAGAGGAAGGAGGGCCGTTGCTTTGAACAAGAGGGCGATCGACGGCAGCGGAGGGCTTGATGTCGCAACCATTGAGGGCCTGGCGGGAGGAGTAACGGACGGTGAGGTCAACGGCGGGGTCGAACAAGTCAACCACATCTCCCACCACTCTCCCCACCACCAACGCCTCTATGGAACGTCCACCTGCCATCGCCATAATATTAATGTTACACGCACGCAAAGTAACTACTGATACGATCGCGCTCGCTCTTAATTCTTAATTCTTAATTCTTAAAAGAAAGAGAGGGTGAACGGATGCCTGACACGTGGCCGTGGGATTTGCATGAGCGGGTGACACGTTGCGGCCGACAAGTGATGGTGCCATCTGGGCACGTGTAGCCACTCTGAGCGGTCTGCCGTCACACTTGGCTAGTGCTTACTAATCGATCCTAGGAGCCTTGAATAATACACGTTATATATGTAATACCCGATGTAGGATCGATCGAGATGGTTGAAGCGGGTGATGTGAAATATTTCTACCTTTCTCCAATAAAAATCTTATTAATAAAAATCATCAGACTGTTACTAACTACAAATATCTAGGGGCCAAAGAGTACACGTACGTGTCCAATTCATCTACGTATCTAATAACTCATGACAACATATATTGTATGTAACAAAGAGTGCGCACGTGTCTCTGTTAATTGGCCGAATCATATTCTGTACAGAAATGAACATTTTGTAAAAATTAATCTAATAAAGGATAAAAGGGGAGCATATCAATGAATCGTAGAGTTTGGAGTTGGACTGCTCTTACACTATATATATAAGGTGAGACTCGCTTTGGATCTCCAGCTTCAACGAGGAAGATCACATATAAATATTTGTTTATTGTCGTAACAGATCAATATAAATGGGATGTTGATTAAGGTTCGTATACTGCTAATTTAAAGGGGACATTGGGCCAATACAAACTTACGAATAAAAGGAGGAGGATATTGTGTTATTTGTATCAAATAAATGGGCTTGGACGGCTGAATGCATTCTGATTGTGGGCCTAGGCGGGCCGTATGATGTGGAGTGTGTACTACTAAAGTTCTGTCTTACAATTCGTCTTAAGGCCCCAGTTTTGGTATGATTATTTTCTTTTTACAACGAAAGAATTTGAATGACACGAATTCCAAATATTTTGCGGATTAAATCACTCAGGTCCGATTATGTTGGAGTGCTTTAATTAAGGATGAGTGGCATACACGAGTTAATTTCTTAACGATTTTTCTAACCTACTCCGTATGTCTCATGGATATATATTGAGGGTTTATTAATTTTCTAATTGGATTTTAGTTTCCTTCATTAGTATGCTTAACCTATTCCCTTAGAGGATAGATTAGAAACACCATTTTTAATTACACGATTCTCCTCTCTAAAGACATCACAGACACATATCTTAGAGAAAGTTTGACAATCATCATTCCCCAGTATAGTTCTATTCAACCAGGATCTAGAGGTCAAGATAGAAGCACCTATAAACTGAATATATAGGGCCTAAAAAATATCTGCAACTCTCAATCTCTCATATAAAACTCCAAGTATCACTAATCGCATCAATACAACAAAGATTGTCTCCCCTTTTGAAAACAATTTAATACTAAGATGGTTAGGTTCTAAATTGAGGACGCTTCAACTATTAAGATTGTATTTTTACCACATTTTTCAATGGTCATTTTGATGGGTTAAATATTTATAAAAATGTACCCGATACTTGCATCACTATTTTTATATTTAGTGCCATTAAAATTTATTTTACAACATATTGATGGTGGTCGTTTCTATTTTGGTTTTCTCATTCCCCTTGGTTGATTTAGAGCTATGATTTAAAGAGTTAATGTCATGTCATCACTATTTTGGTCTTTGTCGGAATCAAACAGGATTTGATTTCTTTGGAGTTATAAAGAAACAAAACAGATAATTGAGAGGAGTAATAGTGTTTGATAGATCAAATTGAAGAAGGAACAATCTCAAAAGAGCAACGATCAACAAACATGAAAACAAGGGTCCAGAAAGCTTTCTAAGCTTCTACCCAGTGTCTTGAGGAAAACGAAAGAAGAGCTAGCTATTTATACTAGTGTTTTAGCTATTTAACTACCATTACACTGTAGCTTATAACTAATGAAGCCACGTCATCAATTAGTGCTATAAGCATCACACGCCAGATATTTTCAAGAGATATTTCTGAATACCAAAATGATCTGGTTTTTATTTATATGATCTATGTTTGATTTGATAAGCCTGATCAACTTGTTTGATTGACTTATATCTACTGTTTGGATTAGGTTTGATTGTTGTCTGTGCAATCTTATTTATCCTTGAAACAACTCTTTTCTAGGACCGTGGACTAGAATTGAGAAAGAGTGTTTGATTATTATTTTATGCATGAGACTCGTAGCTTGATTGCATGAATTAATATCCTTCTATCCTTACTATTTTGCATGATTTGAATTAAGCGTTCTTGTTCATATCATAATTCTGCTTGAACCGTGGACAAGCGGAAATCTTTTATAAGGATTGGAATTAACTAGGGTATTAATGGAAAAGTGGATGAATTGATGATCGAATGATTAAAAAGGTGGAATTGATTGAATGAACTCTGCTTTCTTCCAATTGATTAAATCCCCAATAATATTTGTTTGTTTTGTTTGTTTGCCTGAACTCCCAAACCCTTGTCTTTGCTTTTGCTGATTAGTCAAAAATCCCGATTCTCTTGGGTTCGACCCCTTGCTTGCTTACTATACTAGTTAGTAGAATAGGGTTAATTATTTTTGATCTTGGCACGACGACTTTAGCCGAGTCAAAAAGCCATCTAAATCTGACATTGACACCACATGAAAAGTTTGAGAGAAATCATCTGTGGTTGCAGGGTCAACATCAGTTTGAGGCTGATTATTGTGAATATTTTGAGGTAGATATCCACAAACAAAATCATCAAACTTGCTAGGAAGTTTAGTAACTCTCTGAGATCGACGAGGCAGTTGTGCTGCAGGAACAGAGGATATATCTGGTGACTCTGAAACAACTCCATCATCTAATCCTGGAGAAAATTGATCTGCACAAGTATGTGAGGAAGTAGACGGTTGCACTGCAGGAGCAGACTGTTGAACAGAAACAGGATCCATGTTGTGGCACAAGATCATCATCAAAGCCAGGTGAGACGATGGGTAGGGAATGTTGTGACTTTTGAGACGGTGGAATCATTTTTTCTGCAAGAAAGGGAAGAATATTTTCTTTGAAGATCACGTGCCTGGCGACAGAGATCCTTTTACTTGTCAAATCCATGACTTTGTATCCTTTTTGCCCTGGTGAATAACCCAGGAAGATGCACTTATTTGCTGTTGCATCAAATTTACCTCGAAACTCCTTCGGTTGCAAGGAATAACACAAGCAACCTATGACTTTTAGCCTGTCATAATCTGGTGGCTTCCCAAACAAACACTCAAAGGGTGTTTTCCACTCTAAAACTGAAGAGGGCATTAAATTGATAAGATGTGTAGCTGCAAGTTTACAGTCTCCCCAGAACCTTATTGGTAAATTTGCATGGAGTCTTAAGGCTCTAGCTGTCTCAACAAGGTGTCTATGTTTGCGCTCCACCCTCCCATTCTGCTGTGGAACTCTTGGCACTGACCTCTGGTGTACAATGACACTGTCACTGAACAAAGCTGTCATGGCTTTCTGTGTAAATTCAGCCCCATTATCTGATCTGACAATCTTCACTCTAGCATCAAACTGAGTGTGTACCATCCTTAAGAACCTGTCAACTTGTCTCAACACCTGATCTTTACTATTTAACAAGAACACCCAAGTTGCTCTTGAGTGATCATCTAGAATAGTTAGGAAGTACCTAGCACCACAGTATGCTGGTGTTTTATAGGGACCCCAGATATCCATGTGTATCAAATCAAAATTTTGTGAAGCATGAGACAAACTATGTCCAAAAGGCAGCTTATGTGATTTAGCCAAAATGCAAGTCTCACAACTGAACTGAGAAACATCAAGCTTACTACAACCATGTAAATGCAAAAGTTTGGTAGGTGAAATATGTCCCAAACGAGCATGTAACAAGTCTATTGTTTCTTTGTTATTACAAACGCTGTTCATCAGCTTAGGCAAAACCATATCACTTAACAAAACTGAAACTAAACCCTTCATGCTGAAAAAATAGTCCTTCTCCAGCTCCACTTCTCAGCTTGTAAAGTCCTCCTTCTCTAGGTGCATATGCTAATACCTTCTCAGTTAAAAGGTCCTACAATATGCATCCATGTGTTCCAAAAATGAACACATTGACTTGTCAGTTAACAATCTTGTTACTGAAATCAAGTTGTGTTTAAACTCAAGGATGAATAACACATTTTCTAAGACCAGTGTCTGTGTAATATGCACAGTGCCATGTTGCTTAACCAACTGAGTTGTTCCATTTGGCAACCCTATTCTTATTGGTATAGCAAGCATGCTCAAATTAGCAAACAAATCTCTATTGTAAGATACATGATCAGTTGCTCCTGAATCAACTATCCAAATACCCTGATTCACTGGACTATTAACTGAACAAGGAAACTTTGCATTAACCTCATAATTCATACCTGCAAAGTTCAGCTGGTGTCCTGTGCTACTCCCTTCATTGACGACTGCCTTGCCTGTCATCTTTTCTAGCACCTTCATGAAGATTGCATTGACCATTGATTCATCAATCTTGTGTTCAGCCTCTTCCATGTACAATGGTGTTCCATAATTCCCTTCATCCTGAACATTGGCCAACATCTTTCCTGACCCTGAACCTGAAGTCTGAATCCGTGGTCCTTTCCACCATTCGGGGTAACCAACTAGCTTGAAGCATGTTTCCTTAACATGTCCAGGCTCTTGGCAGAAATCACACTTTCTATCCATCTTAGCTTTCTTAAAATCTCTTGCAAAGATGGAATTACCTGTTGTATTTCCACTCCCACCAGTGTTACCATAACCAGCTTTATGCTTAAGCTGATTTTGCACTCTATTCATGTCCAGGGCATCATGAGTCTGTGTGACCACTCCAGTAATCTCTCGGTTTTTCTCCTCTTGTATGACTAAGTTATAAGCCACATTGATAGAAGGTAATGGATCTTTTGACAGCAAATTACTTCTTAGGGTGTCATATGCGTCCGACAACCCCATCAGAAATTGCATAAGCTTCAAAGTGGAGTCTCTGTCAACTAGCCTCTTCATCAAGGAGCAACCACAGTGTTGTACTGCTCCACAACTGCACAGCGGAATACCATCCATTGCATTGAGTTCGTCCCAGATCCTCTTCATCTTGCTATAGTATGCAGCCACGGACAGATTTTCCTGCTTCAGATTGCTTAGTTCTCTCTGCAATTGATAAATCAACGGTGCATTCACAACAACATACCTTTCACAGATGTCCTTCCACATCTCTAGCGCTGAATGTGCATAATTGAAGTTCTGAGAAACCTCACTAACCATGGAACACAAGATCCAACTCATTACCATATTATCTACCCGTTCCCAACGATCAAAATCCTCAGAATCTGAATCTGGTCTAGGACAACCCCCATTAATGAACCCTAATTTCATCTTAGCGCTCAACGCCCTCTTGATGCTCCTACTCCAACCAGCAGAATTCGTTCCATCAAATAAATGAGTCACAAGCTGCATACCTGGGTTATCCGAGTTGGAGAGGAAAAGTGGGTCGAAGAAATTTCCTCGATCATCTTGCCTGGTCTGAAATCTAGTGCGAAACCAGTCCGATCCGTCACCTCTAACCACCGATTCTCTGTCCAACACCATCGTTGATTGATTTCTGTACTCGATCTTCGATTTCTATCGATTGGGATGTTCGTCGACTTCACATGATCGTGAATCCTTGAAGCTCTGATACCATATAAAGAAACAGAACAGATAATTGAGAGGAGTAATAGTGTTTGATAATCAAATTGAAGAAGGAACAAGCTCAAAAGAGCAACGATCAACAAACATGAAAACAAGGGTCCAGAAAGCTCTCTAAGCTTCTACCTAGTGTCTTGAGGAAAACGAAAGAAGAGCTAGCTATTTATACTAGTGTTTTAGCTACTTAACTACCATTACGCTGTAGCTTATAACTAATGAAGCCACGTCACCAATTAGTGCTACAAGCATCACACGCCAGATATTTTCAAGAGATATTTCTGAATACCAAAATGATCTGGCATATATTCCAATAGGAGTTGAATACATCACCATATGACAACCATATCAATAGTATATGTATTGTTTTGTTAGAGTTGAGAGTATATCCCTTGGTTGTTTTTAAACACAAATAATAAATATATTTCTTAATTTATTTAGATGAAAATAACAAATTTCACCTTTTTTCTTTCATTTCATTTGGTTAAATATATTGACACAAACTGATTTGTCCAATACGTAAACTTTACCGACTAATTTACAAACAAATTCGAAATTTAGAACTAAATTAATTAAGGATGACTGGATGAGCCCCTTAAAAAAATGATGTACATATATCTCTATTATCATAAAAGAGTGTCAGTTTTTACAAAGAATAGTGGAATACCCCTAAAACCATTCCCTTTTTAAATATTTACTAAAATGCCATTTATTTTAATAATGGCTTAAAATCTCTTCCCTCTCTCTTCTCTGTGTGTATGCCTCTCCGCTTAATTTACCATCGTGCGGCTGTTATTATTTCATCATTCTTTATTTCTCAAGAATAATTTTGTTATTTTAATGTTCCACGAAATTCGTGTCGGTATTGCTTAGCTCTTAAGTAATCTCGGGGAGACCGTAAAAAAATTATTCTTGGAAAAGCGTGCTCGAATTAGGTGATATTTGGATGTAAATAGGTGATTTTAACATGTCTCGAAAAACGTGTCCACGTTACTTCTCTTGTAAGCAAGCTCGGATAAGTTTGTTTCTTAGTTGTGAAGAAAGCTCGTGTACATAATATTTTGTTATTTTAATGATCATCGAAATTCGTGCCATTATTGCTTAGCTCTTAAGTAATCTCGGGAGACCGTAAAAATATATTCTTGAAAAAGCGTGCTCGAATTAAGTGATATTTGGATGTAAATGGGTAATTTTGCCATGTCTCGAAAAACATGTCTAAGTTACTTTGCTTGTAAGCAAGCTCGGATAAGTTTGTTTCTTAGGTTTGAAGAAAGCTCGTATACGTAATAAAACAAGGTTTTAAACATTGGATGGCCTGAAGTCAAGTAAATTAATCCCAAAATAACCATACCCCTTTAAATAAATTTACAGAAATGCCATTTCCATATTCCTTTTCCAAAAAAAACCTGTCCCTTTAAATAAATTTACGGAAATGCCATTTCCATATCTCTACACTTCTTAGTGACTGTTAAAATGAATTTTCCGTCTCATAATCGTTGCGCAACGCACGACCTTATTGCTAGTATTCTCAAAACCGGCCTATTTTCTACTTTTATTATAATTTTTTTTTCGGTCAACTTTTTTTGTCAACAATTCATCTCCTTCACGACATCGAACCATTATCTTATAACTTTTAGTCACTCTAAAGAGAAAGCATTTCGTAAATTTCCATTCAGATTTGAAATTGCTTGGATTCAAAACCCTTCTTATGAAAAGTTAGTTAAAAAGGTTTGGCATTATAGTCTTGATGGTTCTGCCATGTTTCGGGTTTTCATGAAAATGAATCCTTAAAAAAAATTCTAAAGTGTGGGTACGTCATATCAATAATAATTATGAACAACTTAATATATCAGAACGACAGTTACAATCGTTACAGAATGATCTTTTATTTGATCCGGCAAATGTCGTCATTCTGGATAAATTGCAAAGACACTTGAATAAATATAATATGCTTCTTCAATTTCAAAATGATTTCTGGAAACAACGCGCGAAAGTCAAACACTTGCAAAACGTAGATAAAAATACCAAGTATTTCCAATCGGTATCTAAAATTCGATCGTTCAAGCAACGTATTTTAAGCTTCGAAACAAACTCTAACATGGTACTTGATGATCACGAGTTGGTTTCAAATCAAATTTTTGAAAAAATTGTAATAACTGCGGTTTTTATGGATATTTTTATATTTTTCTCGGATATCCTTTTAACCTCTTGGTCCGTTTTAACGCTTAATCCAATATTTTCGTTGGAGATTAAATCCTAGAAAATTGTTGGTGATATCCTAAAATCACAAAGAAATGATTTTATGGATCGGTGTGAATTCTAGGATTTTTCGGTGTAAAAAGAATATTTATTGGATAAGCCGTCTTTTTAATTATGTACCAGAAAGAATTTAAAATAAGAAACGGAAGCCTTAAAAATTGAGGGTAGCATGATAAAATCATGGAAAATTGATTTTATTAGTCTACATAATTTACGGGACATTTTTCGTTTAGTGAGTTTTTCCACCAGAGGTACATAATTTTACCGCTTTAACGCGAGTCCCATTCCGAGACGAGTATTGTTTTTAAACCGCCTCTCATTTGTCTTACTAAAGAAGGAATGTAAGAGATAGAGATTGGAGAGGGGGCTCGTACTTTTGGAGAAATCAGAGGGAGAGTTCGAGAATTTGGACGACGACGGACTGGAAGAATTCGACTCATCTTCACGCCGGCTATTCTTTGCCGTCCACACCTCCCACTCCTCCGCCTTCTCTGCCTCGCCTTTGTTTCAACCACCAGGCACCACCAGTCTCTCTCGCTGCCCGTTTGAGAGGGAGAGGAGCAAGACGGAACGTGGATGTGGGAGGAAGAATCCTTACCGCCGGCTACTTCCTTTACCTCGCTGCGCCACGCCGCCGACGACCACCGGTCCTTCCGACCACCACGCACCACAAGGACTGCCGCCGGGCAATACTCGACCACCCTCGAGCTCGGGGATCAAGCCTTTAACAAGAGAAACGAGCCATGGGCTCGAGTGAAGGTATATACGATCGAAATTAATTAGCGGGTTAGTTGCGGAGCCACCGTAAGTGCCTTTTAGTTACGCTTTGCTAATTAAATATATGGTTTTTATAATCTTGACGTTGATATGGTCCCACAGGTTCAAACCGCTCGGGAAACGGACGTCCGGATCTTCAGTTATAGCGAATACAAGTTTCGGATACCGATTGGCAGGTAAAGGACTTCGGTTAATTACTTGGGATTCGTTGTTAATCCGTTTGACCCGAGATTTGGTCATCTTTAAGAACTGTTACTGAGGAACACTTTTTGTTTAGAAATTTGTTTCAAAAGTGAAGCGGATAATTAGTTATAATTCCGCCAAGATGGCTCCTTAAAGCATGATAACTAAGGATTTAGTATATATCGATATTCAGAGATCAAATCGTTTATCGATTAGGAAGTTGTAGGAGTTGAGTATACAACTAAAAAGTGTTTCTGTTAGCTCGTTGCTGAGAAATCCTTTCTTTATATTTGTCAGAAGGATGATAAAGATTACTGTTGAATTGCTAAGGACGTTGAGCACGCCTTCTAAGGCAAGTGGATGATTCTCTCTTGCGTTATGGTTATTAATGAGGAATTGAATTCCAGTTGATCCTCATGTTGGAAATAATTTGTATGTTGAATAAAGTTTGATAAGTTGTTATTTTGTTAGAAATAACGACCATGTCGTTATTGCGGTTTTTGTGCTAGAACTGAACTTAGGACCGTTGTATGATTAGCTGTCTCATGCTGAGACATTGCTGTGAAATAAGATGGTAGAGATGAGATTTTAGACTCCTAGACATCTCTTTAGTGGTCATGTGCTGAAACACTGTCTAAAAATAGGTAGTCCAGGGGTAGGAGCAGAGTCTCCAATGACCTCTTTATAACAAAATCTGTATTGGGGGGTGTAGCTTACTAGCGTATCCCAATATTGGAGTCATGACTCATGTCACGCTTCACGTTGAAGGAGGACAATGGTGCACTCTAGCTAAGTGTAATTGACATTCGGTTGTTGGCCGAATCTCAATTGTTGGTCGAGCTCATTTAAGGATCATGGATGAAATAGGCCCTCTAATCTCGGTTGTTTGCCGAATCTCGGTTGTTGGCCGAGCAGTTGTAAATGATCATGGATGAAAGAGGCCCTCTGATCTCGGTTGTTGACCGAACTACGTAAAAACTATGAAATGGTGCGAGTGCACAGTTTGAAAGTAATGAAAGATTGGTGCGTTAGGCACATTAAAGTACCAAAATGGTTAGTCCATTTGATAACCATTCTTGCTCCTGATTAAGAATGATTCTTAATCAAACTTTGATTAAGTTAAGCTGTTTAGTCGTTGAAGACGATGGTGAATGTTGAGTGGTTAGTATAAGTTCCATTAATCGTTTATGCTTCTTAAAGAAACCACAAACGGTGGTGTTCTCTCTCTTGATTATGCGAGTCTCCTCCTTATTCTCTATAAGAAAGCTAATTGTTGGATCATAATCCGAGGCTAATCGGATTTGGATGCCAATATGTGTAGTTACAACCATAAGAACCGAGTTAGATTCTCCACTGGCTTAGTCTTTTATTAGACTAACCCGTCCATTTTCTTTTCTTTTATATGGTCGGCTGGTGTCCACCGTTGGTTTACGGCACATCAGGTTCTTCTTGGAAGTTGATTGAACAGGCGGATTTAGATGTTTGAAGCTCCAGAAGTTGAAGAAAGGTTTCCAATGGCTATACTTGAGTGAAGATCATGATTTAAATACTTCAAAGCGAAGCTGAGTTTCAGAAATAAGAACTCAAGGAAGACTTGATGAAGATTTTGTTTAAATATAGGGTTGTTCTATTTATTTATTCTTTTAAGTTAAGGCTTGTATAAGACCTTTTACGTGTTTTTCCGCTGTAATATTCAACTTAAGTTTGTTAGGTTTCCAATTGGTTTCATTTACCTTGTTTTTAGTTTGTGCAGTAAGTTTAAAGCCTTGGGTAGCTTCGGTTTAGTCTTAATCGAGGTTACTGGCGGTAATACCTCTAGAGTAGGAAGGGGGTGTTACAGAAGTGGTATCAAAGCTAAAAGTTCCTAAGTCTTTCTTAAGACTTTCCTCTTTTATATAGAGTAATGGATAATTCTATATTGGTGTTGTCTTAGAACCATTTATGGAAAGTGGTTAAGATTGAAGATCAGACTCGTGAAAGAGATTGAAGGAGAAAAGGGAATTAGAAAATATGAGGTAATAATTTTGTAATAACTCTTTGAAGGTCTTGTGGTGGACATTTGATTTCCTAGAGATAGGAATGGATTCCGAGAAGGATCCAGAGTAAGATTAGGTGAAGATTCCTAAAGTTGAATCGGTTCTAGACCAAGTTCTCAATAAACTCCTATTCTCTCTTGAGAGTCTGAATTGGTTGTACCCTCGTCGTTTTTTCTATATTAGGAAACTTCTTGTGAGATTTTGAAGTTAAGTATTGTACTTCATAAAGACTTTCTAGTTTGAAGGTTTCCTAATTTAAGCTCGTATGATGGAAGATTTCAAGTTAAGAATTTTTGTTAGAATGTTCATGATTCACAGGTATGTGAAAGAAATTGTTAATATCTTTTCTTGATATGTGAAAATTCAAGTGTTGTCTTTAAAAAGGAATTTTCAAAGTGAGTTTGTTGGACTTTGAAGTCATAAGTGTAAGAGTTTCAAGAGTATATTCTTATAGGAATTTCTGAACTTTGAAATTCGAGTATCAATAGAAGTTGGAGTTGGAACCTTTACTTCTCAACGTTGAGATTTGAAAAATCTTATGAGTCTTGAGTGATTCTAAAAAGATCAGTATGGATCATGAGATGATATAAGAGAATCCTGAAAAGAAAAGGATTTTCTTTGGAAACTTTCTTCAACAACTATGTTTGTGACTCTATAGTATAGAATCATGGATATTCTGTACTTTTCTTTGCCCAGTGGGAAGTTAAAGAGCTTTGAAGTGCTTAAGTATTGGATCGATAGAATTGTTAATATATTGGAAGATGTAGTTCAATTTTGAATCTGAGAGTATTTGAACTCGGATGTTCATATATGTTGTTATCCTTTAAGTTAAGAGGATTGAGATTCCTAAATGGAATGCGGATTTCTTATGATTAAAGTAAGAAAGAAAGGAAGAATGATGGTTCGGTTTAAGTTGTGAACAGGTGGTTAATCATCAAGGTTGTCGTGAATAAGGTTCATTGGTTAAAAAGGATTGAACAAGAAGAAGTTCATCGATGATGTGTTTATGTTCAATTAACTACTTAGTACAAGTGTTAATTGATTACATGAGTTGTTGATATCCAGATGACTAACCTATGTGACAATGTTGTTGGAGTTACGTTGTATGATACCCAACTCGGGATAATGAGAAAAGACTTGAGGTCTATAATGGACTAGTAATGGAATCAACATTGAGATGTTCTAATTTGCCAATGGTATTGACTTATGTATCTTCAAGGATGGAAATGATAAAGTTCAGTTTTGAGAAGATCATTCAAGGAATGATTTTGGGCATGTTCGTTTGTGATATTTTAAACAGTTGGGAGAAAAATAGCAATCATCTATCGTCAATAAGGCTTAGACTCTATCGCTGAAAGGATAATTTCAGTTGTGTTTGGATTTTTAAGATTTTATATCTGTCAAATCTAATGTCTAAGGTGGTACTGGTGAAACTATTAAGTTATCGGCAAGTCTCCTAACCACAAGTTCTTCCTTTGCAATGTGGTTTGAACTTGAGCTAATAAAAAGGGTATATGTCTTCTCCTTATGGTTAAGTAAGAAGACAAGAATGATGGAGAAGTCTAGTTTGTTTACCAATGTTGAATTGGGATAGGTTCAAGAATACCTTGTTTGGTCATGTGCATTCTTCTGCTAAAGGAGATTGGAAATTAAGGGAATTTCCTTATATGTAGAGAGATATAAGGATTGGATGTTTTGAACTAGATGCAAAGTTTGAAAGTTCACTTTTTATATTGAGAGGATTAAGTTGTAAAAGGATGGAAAGTCCTTAAAATAGTCAAAAGAGTTTGATAGACACTCTTGGATATCGGAATTTAAATGACTATTAACTTGCTAAAGGCTTGTTGTTTTGTGAATGGATGAACTCAAGTATTAAATTCTTTGTCAATGGATCATGTTTGCATAACTTTAAAGTAATATGTCAAGATGCTACACAAGTTGAGAGTGACTTTAGAAGAAGTTGTCATGAGTATGAAGATGTCAGAATCATATTTTCCCTAAGGATTGCAAGTAGATTGATACAAGCAATCAACTTCTGTTATTGAACTTGTGAAGTTAATATGGGTTAAGACTGAGTAAATCAAGCAAAGATTACTCAATACTATGGATTATATAAAAGTCTAGCAGTATGTCTAATTAAGAAAAGCCAAGGTATGTCATCATGTTCTACCTTGAGGAGGGAATGAAGTGTCACATTCGAGGGGAAATGTGGGGCTCAGAAGCGAATTGGATTATCTTAGCCCCTTTGAAACTCAGTTGTGATTTGAAACTTTGGTCAAGTTGGTAAGGCCAGCTAATGTGCAAATGTCAGCAAAAGAACTAGGGCAAAGCGTCAGTAGCATCATGAAATTAAGGTCAACAATTTTATTTGATGCATTGGCTTGACGCGCCCATTTCTTCATAAAGTAGCTAATCTTTGTTTCCGCGGTATTCAAAGTTAAAGCAAGTATGTCAGTAACTTATGTCGAGTTCATGTCAAGCTGTTATGATTTAAGAGATATTTGAAATTGTTTTGTGATTTTCTCTTTTGAGAAAAATCTTAGGACTTTGTAGATTTCTGGTATGAATTTTTAAAGAAATGTTGATTTGATATACGGAATTCATGAATAAAATTTTCTACGGTTTTCATGGTGGTGAGTAAGAATGTATTTTGTCTTCCATCTTGATCACATGGTAAGACAAGATTACATGTCTTATTCCTATGAGAATGCAGTAAAGGATTATGTTTATTTTATCTTCCCATCCTGATCACATGGTGGAATAAGATCACATAATTCCTTGGGTTTTAATGAATAGTTTCTAGTATAATTTGGCAATCATATAAGTTTTTCAATTATATGAGTTTTGCCAGTATAGTTGGTTGAGATGAAAAGATGCAATTTCTTTTTCATTATAGCAATTTCAATATCTAGTATCTTGTAAAACTCTTTTGGGTTAGTATATCCTTGGTACCCTATACCATTTAAAGAGTATGGTTAAACTTCCCAAAATAGTTTGATTATAAGTAAAGAAATTTGGTAAGATTTATTACAAATCTGTGTTGATCTCTGAAGAGCATGGAGTAACTCCGTACTTCTCTAAAAGTTTGGGATTGTTTTCAGTCAACGATTATTGGAATTCTCTAAGCAGTTGCTAGTAGTTCATCTTGGTTGACGTCATGACCTAAGAAAGTCATTGCCTTTTTAGCGGAATTGTCCTTGAAAGTAAGTTGATATGGACTCCTGGAATGGAACCCTTTCTAAGGAATGATATTGTAGTAATCCTTTCATTGGAATAAAGGATGTACTAGTAACTCCTCCATTAGTTGTTAATTGTTTTCATGTTGTCTTGAAAACTTAAATCTCTTTGAGATAAGATAGTCAAGTGAGGACTTTAAGCAGAACTCCAATGGGTCTGGAGTTTGGATATGTAAATTAGTGTTAATATTCAATCTCAGCTTGATAAGTTGTTGGATATAGAGAGTGAACACGTGAGGATATGTTTTTAATCCTAAGAGTTAGGTTGCTCAACAAGTCAGAATGTTAAGTGAAGTCTAAACAGTTCTTTGATGAAAAAGACTGAAAATGGTCAATGGAGACAGTTTTGTTGGAAATTATTGGACTAAAGGTATTATTGTCCAATATGTTGGTATAGTAATGTGTAAGAGTGTAGTTTGAAGTAGTTGAGAGAGATAACTACTTTTGGATGTCAGTATGCCCAAGCTGAGTTTTGGTTGAGAAAAGGATGTAAAGGATTGACAAGATAGGTTATTATCTTGTCATGTGTTGGATAAATCTCATATTCTTAGTTAAAGTAATACTGAGATTTCATCTCAAAAAGGAAATTGAGTAAGGATTTTAAGTAATCCTTGTAAAGAAACTAATTTGAGAAGGACTAAAGGTTTAGTTTGGATGACAACAAGGCTGTGTGAATCCCCTAGGTTTTTATTCAAAATTTGTTGATCAGATCAAGGAAAAGCAGTATGGGAAAGTAATATTGTTTAACATCACTGGGAAAGATCAAGAAGGTAAGACACCATAAATTGTTATTTAAGACCATGGATTGATTGGTTTCAAGACTGTTCATGTGTATTTGTTGTTGATGAGCTTCGAAAGCTTATTTCAAAGGAAGCATAGTTATTTGCTTAATTAGTTCATCCTGGAACAAGTAAATGTATAAGGATTTAAGATAAACCTTTTGATGGATTGACATAAAGCAAAATGTCACCGAATTGTTTTGATATGTTTAGTTTATCTGGAAGTCCTGATTGAGTATAGAAGACCAGATAAAATGTTATAGTCTCTTCCTGTTTCAGAATGGAAGTGGGAAGATATTACAATGGATTCCTTTCATTAGTCGTTCAAGACTTAATGAAAGAAAGATGCATATGGAGGTTGTTAATAAACTTATCTAGAGTGTTCCTTCTAATGCATTTAAGATGACTTAAAGAGTACAGAAGTTAGCTGAGGTGTTCATGCATGAAGTTTTTGATCTTCATAAAACTCCAAAGACTTTTATCTCTGATTGAGATAGGTGGTTCATGTCAAAGTTTTGAAAGAAGTAACATCAAGCTTTGTGGAGTGAATTGAATTTTAGCGCAAGCTTCCTTCATCAAAGTGATGAACAATGCAAGAAAACAAATTCAAACTCCCGAGGACATGTATTCTGGATTCCACACGAGTTGGAATGGTAGTTTGAGGTTGAGTGAATTCACATACAAGAATTTTGATTTCACGATAAAGAAAATGACTCTTTTAAGGCTATATAAGGCCAGAAGTGTTGGTTGTCAATTTGTTGGAATGACAATGCTGACAAGGTTTTTCATGGGCCAGACTTGGCCAAGAGAACAACAATAATATCGCACTAACATGTTCAAGGGTGTTAACTGCTCAAAAGCGACAACAGTTGTGTGTTGTGCTAAAGCAAGAGCATGTTAAATTCATTGTAGAGAACGACGTTTTTGTTCTAGTATCCGCCTTGAAAGGTATATTCCGCTGGGGAATGCGAGATAACGTAAATGATCACTATGTTGGATCTTTTGAGATACTGGAAAGAACTGATAAGTTTGTTTATCGGTTGACATTTCCACCTTCAGTGCATTCTATTTGTAATGTTTTCCTTGATAGTATATGTTCGATATATCTCATGTACTCAACAATAATGAGATGGATATTCAACCAAATGATCCCTATGAAGAAGGGCTAGGTTGAATCGTGAATAAGAAACATACCTTTGATTAGGTTACCTTGGCCTAAAAATGGAGGTAACGAAAATACTTGAGAAACCAGACAAGAAACGCTGAGTCATTTTCCAAAGTCAATGAATGTTGTAAGGAAGGAGTTTGGTAACTAAGCAATGGTTGATTGTGCTTGGTGCAGAAGTAACAATATGTTTTTTTAAGGGGGTACTACAAACTTCTGTATAGGTTTGTAGTGGTTGTGTGTATATGTGCCTATGCTATCTTTACAAACAAATTCGAAATTTAGAGCCAAATTAATTAAGGATGACTGGATGAGTCCCTTAAAAAAATGATGTACATATATCTCTATTATCATAAAAGAGTGTTAGGTTTTACAAAGAATTGTGGAATACCCCTAAAACCATTCCCTTTTTAAATATTTACTAAAATGCCATTTATTTTAATAATTGCTTAAAATCTCTTCCCTCTCTCTTCTCTGCGTGTATGCCTCTCCGCTTGATTTACCATCGTGCGGCTGTTATTATTTCATCATTCTTTATTTCTCAAGAATAATTTTGTTATTTTAATGTTCCGCGAAATTCGTGTCGGTATTGCTTAGCTCTTAAGTAATCTCGGGGAGATCATAAAAAAAAATTATTCTTGGAAAAGCGTGCTCGAATTAGGTGATATTTGGATGTAAATAGGTGATTTTAACATGTCTCAAAAAATATGTCCACGTTACTTCGCTTGTAAGCAAGCTCAGATAAGTTTGTTTCTTAGTTGTGAAAAAAGCTCGTGTACGTAATATTTTGTTATTTTAATGTTCATCGAAATTCGTGTCATTATTGTTTAGCTCTTAAGTAATCTCGGGAGATCGTAAAAAATATATTCTTGAAAAAGCGTGCTCGAATTAAGTGATATTTGGATGTAAATGGTTAATTTTACCGTGTCTCGAAAAATATGTCCAAGTTACTTGGCTTGTAAGCAAGCTCGGATAAGTTTATTTCTTAGGTCTGAAGAAAGCTCGTATACGTAATAAAAACAAGGTTTTAAACATTGGATGGCCTGAAGTCAAGTAAATTAATCCCAAAATAACCATATCCCTTTAAATAAATTTACAAAAATGCCATTTCCATATTCCTTTTCCAAAAAAAACATGTCCTTTAAAATAAATTTACGGGAATGCCATTTCCATATCTCTACACTTCTTAGTGACTGTTAAAACGAATTTTCCGTCTCATAATCGTTGCGCAACGCACGACTTTATTGCTAGTATTCTCAAAACCGGCCTATTTTCTACTTTTATTATAATTTTTTTTCGTTCAACTTTGTATGTCAACAATTCATCTCCTTCACGACATCAAACCATTGTCTTATAACTTTTAGTCACTCTAAAGAGAAAGCATTTCGTAAATTTCCATTCAGATTTGAAATTGCTTAGATTCAAAACCCTTCCTATGAAAAGTTAGTTAAAAACGTTTGGCATTATAGTCTTGATGGTTCTGCCATGTTTCGGGTTTTCATGAAAATGAATCTCTTAAAAAAATCCTAAAGTGTGGGTACATCATATGAATAATAATTATGAACAACTTAATATATCAGAACGACGGTTACAAGCGTTACAAAATGATCTTTTATTTGATCCACTAAATGCCGTCATTCCGGATAAATTGCAAAGACATTTGAATAAATATAATATGCTTCTTCAATTTCAAAATGATTTCTGGAAACAACGCATGAAAGTCAAACACTTGCAAAACGTAGATAAAAATACCAAGTATTTCCAATCGGTCTCTAAAATTCGATCCTTTAAGCAACGTATTTTAAGCTTCGAAACAAACTCTGGCATGGTACTTTATGATCATGAGTTGATTTCAAATCAAATTTTTGAAGAAATTGTAATAACTGCGGTTTTTATGGATATTTTTGAATTTTTCTCGGATATCCTTTTAACCTCTTTGTCCGTTTTAACGCTTAATCCAATATTTTCGTTGGAGATTAAATCCTAATCACAAAGAAATGATTTTATGGATCGGTGTGAATTCTAGGATTTTTCGGTGGAAAAAGAATATTTATTGGATAAGTCGTCTTTTTAATTATGTACCGGAAGGAATTTAAAAGAAGAAACGGAAGCCTTAAAAATTGAGGGTAGCGTGATAAAATCATGGAAAATTGATTTTATTAGTCTACATAATTTACTGGACGTTTTTCGTTTAATGAGTTTTTCCATCCGAGGTACATAATTTTACCGCTTTAACGCGAGTCCCGTTCCGAGACGAGTATTGTTTTTAAACTGCCTCTCATTGGTCTTACTAAAGAAGGAATGTAAGAGATAGAGATTGGAGAGGGGGATCGTACTTTTGGAGAAATCAGAGGGAGAGTTCGAGAATTTGGGCGACGACGGACTGGAAGAATTCGACTCATCTTCACGCCGGCTATTCTTTGCCGTCCACACCTCCCACTCCTCTGCCTTCTATGCCTCGCCTTTGTTTCAACCACCAGGCACCACCGGTCTCTCTCGCTGCCCGTTTGAGAGGGAGAGGAGCAAGACGGAACGTGGATGCGGGAGGAAGAATCCTTACCGCCGGCTACTTCCTTTGCCTCGCTGCGCCACGCCGCCGACGACCACCGGTCCTTCCGACCACCACCCACCACAAGGACTGCCGCCGGGCAATACTCGACCACCCTCGGGCTCGGGGATCAAGCCTTTAACAAGACAAACGAGCCATGGGATCGAGTGAAGGTATATACGATCGAAATTAATTAGCGGGTTATTTGCGGAGCCACTGTAAGGGCCTTTCTGTTCCGCTTTACTAATTAAATTTATGGTTTTTATAATCTTGACGTTGATACGGTCCCACGGGTTCAAACCGCTCGGGAAACGGACGTCCGGATCTTCAGTTATAACGAATACAAGTTTCGGATACCGATTGGCAGGTAAAGGACTTTGGTTAATTACTCGGGATTCGTTGTTAATCCGTTTGACCCGAGATTTGGTTATCTTTAAGAACTGTTACTGAGGAACACTTTTTGTTTTGAAAGTTGTTTCAAAAGTGAAGCGGATAATTAATTATAATTCCGCCAAGATGGCTCCTTTATGCATGATAACTAAGGATTTAGTATATATCGATATTCAGAGATCAAATCGTTTATCGATTAGGAAGTTGTAGGAGTTGAGCATACAACTACGAAGTGTTTCTGTGAGCTCGTTGCTGAGAAATCCTTTCTTTATATTTGTCAGAAGGGATGATAAAGATTACTGTTGAATTGCTAAGGACGTTGAGCACGCCTTCTAAGGCAAGTGGACGATTCTCTCTTGCGTTATGGTTATTAATGAGGAATTGAATTCCAGTTGATCCTCATGTTGGAAATAATTTGTATGTTGAATAAAGTTTGATAGGTTGTTATTTTGTTAGAAATAACGACCATGTCGTTATTGCGGTTTTTGCACTAGAACTGAACTTAGGACCGTTGTATGATTAGCTGTCTCATGCTGAGACATTGTTGTGAAATAAGATGGTAGAGATGAGATTTTAGACTCAAAGACATCTCTTTAGTGGTCTTGTGCTGAAACACTGTTGAAAAATAGGTAGTTCAGGGGTAGGAGCCGAGTCTCCAATGACCTCTTTATAACAAAATCTATATTGGGGGTGTAGCTTGCTAGCGTATCCCAATATTGGAGTCATGACTGATGTCACGCTTCACGTTGAAGGAGGACAATGGTGCACTCTAGCTAAGTGTAATTGACATTCGGTTGTTGGCCGAATCTCAATTGTTGGTCGAGCTCATTTAAGGATCATGGATGAAATAGGCCCCTCTGATCTCGGTTGTTGGCCGAATCTCGGTTGTTGGCCGAGCAGTTGTAAATGATCATGGATGAAAGAGGCCCTCTGATCTCGGTTGTTGACCGAACTACGTAAAAACTATGAAATGGTGCGAGTGCACAGTTTGAAAGTAATGAAAGATTGGTGCGTTAGGCACATTAAAGTACCAAAATGGTTAGTCCATTTGATAACCATTCTTACTCCTGATTAAGAATGATTCTTAATCAAACTTTGAATAAGTTAAGTTGTTTAGTTGTTGAAGACGATGGTAAATGTTGAGTGGTTAGTATAAGTTCCATAAATCGTTTATGCTTCTTAAAGAAACCACAAGCGGTGGTGTTCTCTCTCTTGATTATGCGAGTCTCCTTCTTATTCTCTATAAGACTGCTAACTGTTGGATCATAATCCGAGTCTAATCGGATTTGGATGCCAATATGTTTAGTTACAACCATAAGAACCAAGTTAGATTCTCCGCTTGCTTAGTCTTTCATTAGACTAATCCGTCCATTTTCTTTTGTTTTATATGGTCAGCTGGTGTCCACCGTTGGTTTACGGCACATCAGGTTCTTCTTGGAAGTTGATTCATGAGGCGGATTCAGATGTTTGAAGCTCCAGAAGTTGAAGAAAGGTTTCCAATGGCTATACTTGAGTGAAGATCATGATTGAACTATTTCAAAGCGAAGCTGAGTTTCAGAAATAAGAACTCAAGGAAGACTTGATGAAGATTTTGTTTAAATAGAAGGTTGTTCTATTTATTTATTCTTTTACGTTAAGGTTTGTATAAGACATTTTACGTGTTTTTCTGCTGTAATATACAACTTAAGTTTGTTAGGTTTCCAATTGGCTTCATTTACCTTGTTTTTAGTTTGTTCAGTCAGTTTAAAGCCTTGGATAGCTTCGGTAATACAGAAATGAAATCCAGGTTTCAGAAAAATTCGGTATGTGAAATAAGAGCGCAAGGTTTGGATTTTATTCTGGAACTAGTAATTGAGAAGGAAAATTTAGCCCTCTGTAAATCGTCGACCCTAGCTAAAATTAAAATGCAATCTTTGATATGCATGCGGATAAAACGTCGGGGCCGGATGGGTATACTGCCGAGTTCTTTCAACATTATTGGTCGACTGTTGGCTCCTTTGTCATTTTAACGGTTAATGCTTTCTTTCACTCAGGACATATGTTACGATCTTTTAACAAAAATTTTATTACTTTAATTCCAAAAGTTGATACTCCGCAGAAAATAGGGCATTTTAGACCTATTAGTCTCTGTAATACAATTTACAAAGAAATAACAAAAATCCTAGCAAATCGAATCTCTGATATTTTGCAAAGAATCAATCACCCTTTGCAGGGCGCATTTGTTAAAGGAAGATTAATTCAGGACAATATTCTTATAGCACACAAAATTTTTCATTCTTTTCATAAAAATAAATCTAAAGCTAAAGCATGGATGGCTGTAAAAATTGACATGGAAAAAGCATATGATAAATTTGATTGGGATTTCATTAGACAAATTCTTATTAAATTTGGTTTTAATATTCATTGGTTTAATTTAGTTGTGAATTGTATTTCTACTACCTACTCTTCGATTCTTGTTAACAATGAGCCGGACATTGAATTTTCTCCTTCTTGTGGATTCCGTCAGGGAGATCCTTTGTCCCCTTTTATTTTCGTAATAGCAATGGAATATCTTGCGAGATCGTTACATAATGAGTCCTTACAACCAAATCCTCATGTAGGTATTCAGCTAGTTAAAAATGGGACTCGGATCCCTTTCCTAAGTTTTGTGGATGATACTATAATCTTTGCAAATGTGTCTCAGGATAATATTTTTTTTATTAGAGATTTCCTTTCTTCTTTTTCCCGCGTTTCGGGTCTTTCTATTAACTATCATAAAAGCCCTTTCCAAACCTCAGCAAATATTCTCAGACCCCACTATTACCTCTCTAGCAAGTATTCTTAATATCCACGTTACTTCTTCTATGGAAAAGTATCTGGGTATTCCTATCCTTAAAGGTAGAGTCCAGAATTCGATGTTCGCAGAAACAACAACAAAATTGAAATCTCAATTATCGAAATGGAAAGCAAATTCAATTTCACAAGTTGGTAGGTCAATATTAATTCAATCAAATTTGTTAGGACAGGTCAGTTATTTGATGCAAAGTTTCCTGCTTCCGATAGGAGTATGATATGAGATTGACCAGATTAATAAGTCTTTCTTTTGGAATAAATTTACTCGTAATCATCATCCTCTTTGTAGCTAGGATAAGATTTGCACTCTGAAAGAAAATGAGTGTGTAGGCCTTCGTACGGCTCAAAATATGAATATTTCACTCCAATGAAGTTGCTCTGGAAAATACTAAATGAACCAAACAATACTTGGGTACGGATAAAGATAAATACTTAGGTACTCAAGATTTATTTCAATTTCAGAAAAAATCAAGCTATTGGCAATTTGGTCGTTTGCTGAACATCAGGTTTATTTTCTCTAAAGGTATTCAATGGATTTTCGGAAATGGTCACTCTATCAATTTTTGGTCTAACAGATGGGTTGGAGATTCAAATCTCCTTTGCTATTTTGATAACCAGAATCCGGCTTTAAAGGTTCATCGTTCATTACTCCATCTTAAACATGGAATCTTCATGCCCTGTCAAATTTATTGCCTTTGGAAGTGATTGAACAAATTAATTTAATCCGGATTCCTATTTCGAATTTCGAAGATCGTATGATCTGGGTGCCTTCTCCTGATGGATGTTTCTTGGTTCACTCGGCTTCGACTTTAATAAATGACAACCGAAATTTTGGATTGCTTGAAATTACCTCCTAAAATACAAAATTTTATATGGAAAGCTTGTTCTGATTGCCTTCCTACTACCGATAGATTAAATCGTTTTTATATATAATTGTGTTTCTAATTGTTGTTCTTTGTGTGACATTGAAAATGAGAATTTAAATCATCTTTTTTTCAATTGTGCGTTTACAAATAAAATGATTGCAGCCCTCGAGCGAAATATCCGTTGTTCTTTCGAGCTCGTTTCCTCGGAGAATTTTAATGATAACCTAATTTCAACCTTAAATCTTAATAAAAATAAAGAAATTCTATGATTCTTATGGTGGCTCATCTGGAGTCCTAGAAATTCTCTTATTTTTAACCCTTCTAGGATAATCCCTAATCGCTTGCCGTGTGACTTGACTTTTCCTCAATTTATTCAATGGGAATCGGCAAATTCAAATCCCAGACAAAAGTGTGTTAACAGACCGAAAAGGAAAAATGGTGTATCTTGGATTAAACCGCCTCCTTTATGGGTAAAGCTTAATTTTGATGCCTCTAAACAGAAAAATTCTTCTACATTTGCAAGTTTTATTCTTAGAAACCATGCAAGCTCTATTCTTGGCTGTGATAGAATCTCTTTACAATCAATGACAATCTTAAAAGCAGAAGCGCTCACGCTTCTCGAAGGTTTGAAATTCGCAAAAAACTTACATATTACTAAATTAATTATTGAAGGAGATAATTTGATGCTTATAAATTCTTTAAAAATACTTGGAAAGTGCCATGGGAGTTGTACTCAATTATTCAAGATATCCGAAATTTGGTGTCGGGGTTTTGGTGTATTTTCATTGTTTTAGGGAGGCTAATTCGGCTACTGACTTCTTAGCTAGATGGCATGTCAGTATTCCTCATCTTCGTCTTGCCATTGCTTCCTCGTGCCAAGATTTGTGTTTTAAAGAGGTTTCGTTAAAAAGGTTAAGACTATTGTTTCGTCTTCAACCTTTAGCTTTTTATTTTTTCAAGATCATCCGCAGTGATGATTTAGGTTGGCCTTATAATTTAGGGGCAACCTAATATTTACCTTGTAATGAGCTAGTAGCTCATTTTCAAAAAAAAAAAAAACAATTCATCTCCTTCATTGTGGCTAATAAACAAGAACCTTAAAATCAATCATATGGGTTTATTTTTTTATATATTCACTTTTATAATACCTCATGGAAATCCAACTTTATATCGTCTAATGCGAAGATAGTAAAGAATTGCAACCTTTAATTCTCAACATCATTTTGAATTATATACGAACGTATATTTATAGGATAGATTAATGTATAAAATAATCACAAATAGATCTGTTAATTGGGTCGATTTGGCTGAATTCTAGTTTAGATATTCATATTTTAGATTTAGATTAATTATAAATTAATATCATAAAATACTATCGGGTGAGGTCGTACCGGATTTAGTACGAGTTTAGGTCGACTCAAAGGGTCAAGACACCAACTTTTTTATAATTATTTATATAATATTTAAATTTAATAATAATAATATTATTTAATTATAAAATAATTTTTATATATATTGCGAATAAAAAATACTATAATATCTTAAATAAATGTGGTAATTTTTGAAAAAAACAACGAGTCAGGTCAACTTAGCAGTTTTCGGGTTTCTATTTAGTCGGGATCTAGTCAATTGATTAAGCTTCAAGGATAGTACCCAAAGGTCTTCGGTTCGATTTTATGGACAATATCCTTTACAAAAAATTACTATTTAACCTAATAATTTTTTAGTTGAGTTTCAACCCTAAAATTTTCGAAGATCAAACTGGATAGAGATTGAACATGTCTAGTCACAGTACAACATTACATAAATTAATTACCACCTTTCATAACCTCAAGGGGTTGGCCTAATAGAGCAAGATAGGAATCGAGTCTGATAGGTCGCAGGTTCGATTCCCCACTATTCTCCTTGAGGTGAGATAAATGTAAAAAAAAAATTACCACCTTTCATCTAATGGGTTGTCAATTGTCATCGAAATAATTAAAAAATATATGTTTTAACTATATACTACAATCCGACGTATGATTCACCGTGTTGTTTAATAATAATTGTGTGGTTTATGTAAGAATGGTGTTTCAGGAGAGAAATAAAAATATTGTTGGATCGTCGTGCGTTAGTAAGAGCTTGGGAACTGGCGGTTAGGCTGTTCCCAAGGCAGCGAAGTAAAGTAAAAGCAAGCAGAGCAGAATGCAAACGACACAGTTCCTTTATAGAGGAACCCCACAACAACCAGCTAGTTGTGTGGATAAACCTATACCTCCGGTTGGAGGATTTGGAACGATCTACTTATTTTATTGATTGTTCCCTAGTTACAGAGGCAAGACTTACACTTCTCTGTTTCTAGCATTTCTTCCTAACTCTAGTAACACTAGTAAGTCTTCTCGACCTTGTTCCTAAGAGAACAACTCAACTAAACATAAGACAGATCGAACCTTACACCTTGCACTCAATGTCGCAAGTCCCTAACTCCTGGGAACTTGGATCCGCCGTCGCCGATATCGAACACTCCTCGTCGGGGACTTCTCTTCTCTTGTCTCACTTTCTTTCTTTCTTTGTATGTGAATGTTTGTTTTGTGAGAAGTGCATATTCCAAGCACTATTCATTTGTCTTTATACACATTTGAACTTGGGCTACAATCTTTAATTTCATATTGTCCGAAATACCCTTTGTCTTGCACGCCAAGTTTACAATCTTCACATGTGACTTGATTTGAACTTAATCAACTTTGACAATCAATCGGGTCGTTGGATCACTGGTTTCATTCTGTTCCTCACACTAAACCTTCGTTCTGTCCAAGACAGGATCCCACGACTTTCGCTGAACGTTCTTGTTTGCACATGTGAGTTCCCATGCGATGGGAACCATTCTCGCCAGAGTTCCTTTGATAGGAACTTGCTATCATATTTTCTTGTGTTCCTTTTGCGTTCTTGGAGATTCTTCGTTAGACCTGGTGTTCCCTTGAAAAACTTGAATGTAACACGTTAGTTCCCATATGGTGTTTGTCATTATCAAAACTGGAGGCAATTCTTATTGTTCGGAATTTTTGAACCAGAGTTCCCAACACCGTCCCAAAAATTTCCCCCTTTTTTATGATGACAAACCCATTACAAAAAAAACAAGTATTCCAATGTGTAAAAAACATGACATGCATCTGAGTTCCTAAGAGTGATCCTAGAGAGCCACTTCTATGAAACATTAAGTTCTTACTTAGCATTTTATGCATTAGTTCCCCATTAGCAAAAGCATATTCTGTGATAACTCATGACACGACTCATCTCACACATTTTGTCCTTCCCCCTTTTGGCATCATTGAAAATAGAGAACATAGTAAGGAAGAAAGGAACACGCATTCATACTAAAAGCCATTCATATATCACTTAAGCATAAGATGTACAATGGGAACTCATTACATTTTGGGAGAGAAAATAAGGCTAAGAAAATAAAGGGGAAAGATCATGGGGCCCTGGGAAGCATGTGATCACGCAGCTGGGTCATGACGGACAAGATGTTCTGAAGAGTTCCCGCCATGTTCTCGAGAGTTGCTGCGATGTACATCAGCACTTGAGTGTTCCCAACACTTAGGTTGTCACCTGAGGGAAGAGTCTCTGGATCCTCGTATTGTTCTAAGTGACGCATCTTCTGGACCACAGAAAGGTCCAGTTCCTTTCCAAGGGTCACTTCCTCCTTTGTGTCATCATACAGGCCTTCCTTGACCATCAACTTTTTGATGAGGCCATCATAGGGCAGGGAATGGGTGGTGGAGGCCATACACTTCTCTATGTGCCCAAGCATAATCAAAGGAAAGTTGATGGGCATTTTGTGGAGAAAGTGGAAGAGGAGGATAGCGTCTTGGAGGTTGAGAGTGTGACGCTTTTCCTGCCGAGGAATCACAACCGTAATAAGGAACTGGTGAGCCAGTTTGGCTATAAGGCCTAGGTTGTGGGTTGGGGTCCCTTGGTTGGGAACTCTGCCATCGTAGACTGTGTGCATAATCTCGTGCCTGTTGAATTCTCCCCAATTCTTGATGGGAAGGGCACCCAATCCCGTGCCAGGGACGTGCAGCTGGTGACGGATGGAAGAGGCAATGAAGACGTAGTCGTCGCCTTGAAGGGAGAGAGTTCCCTTGGTGCCCTCGTCATGGATGATGAAATTTTTGTAGAAGAGGCGCCCCTACTCAAGGTCGACAGTCACTGTGGCGTCCCAGACCTGATCCCATTCCTGGGCCTTGATAAGTGCCTAGAGATCTCCAAGCCCCTTTTCCGTCAGTGGGGTCTCGGAGGGGACCAGTGATGAGGTATTTTTCAGTCGTTTTACCTATCAAGGAATCCTAACTTAACCAATCTGAGTAGAATGGTAAGCAAGGGTCGATCCCACAGAGACTCGTGTATGAATGTTATTACTTAAATGCCAAGTAACTAATATGGGGTTTTTTTGGAATTATTAATCTAACCTAATATGCAATAATAAAACTAACTATGAATACAAAAGTTGATTGTAAATATATATGAGAGAAATATGTTCAACTAGTTAAATCCATCATAGATATGCTTATTGATCATTGATTATCTTGATTCTCAATTCCCTTGAATAATCTATTGTGGATTATACTCCTACTAAGGATTATGACCCGAACTTCATAAATAGTTGAAAGAACTAACAGTCTAAACAACCCTAATCATTTAACAACCTAAAACAACGTCTAGATTCAATCAAACGACAACTTTACGAATCAAGTTATCAATAGAAACAAACAATTAGAGCAAACAATCATCTAAGTTATTGTGGATTTATTCCCTTCTACAACTGAATAGCGGAAACGGGACTTGAACAATTATAGATGCTACTTTATCTAATCAACCCTGAACGAGCATTAATCAGATTAGTTGTAAATTAACCTAGAAATTCTATTAGGTGATCAATCTAACAAAACCCTAGAATAATTCTGATTCAATTAAGCACAGGGAATAAAACCTATTCAAGTTGATGAGAATCAATCAAACCTCACAATATTATGCAATCTATGATTTCAATAACTAGTCAAACACAAGAGAAATTAGCAATGCATAATTAAAATAAAATCAAACTTACAAGAGGTTCAAAGATTGCTCCTTTGAGAAAACTCTCTCCAAAGAAACCCTAGCCTCCAAAGTTGATCAAAAGTTCTCTAAAAATAAACTAACATAAAGTATTTATATGTCTCTAAAAATAACCCTCATAAGATATATTAAACACACATCTCGGCCAAAATACAAGCCCATAAGTCAACATATCAAAGCCCAAAACTAAGACTCGGCCCAAAATATGCGTCCGCTGAAAGCTCCAGATTGCGCGGGTTGTCACCATATTGCGCGGCCGCGCAATCTCCACCCCGCGCAATTGCTTCTCAGATGGCATTGCTCAGGCAGATTGCGCGACTTCGATCCAGCGCAGTTCTTCTTCTTCTTGGCTCGGTCTTCCTTGCCTTGGCTCTTCATCCTAGTGCATCCTAGCTTCCTTAGCCTCGTCCATATCGTCCATCACCACCATGTTCCATCTGCACTCGCCCCGCTGTTTCTCCTAAACCTAAAAACCTATAAAACCAAGCAAACCAGCGCATAACACCCGACAACACAAAAACCTAAAAACTACCTAAAAACTAACCAAAACCAAACCAAAACATATATAAAACATGCATCTAAACTACTCCTATATGCGAGCTATCAAATTCCCCCATGCTTAACCCTTGCTTGTCCTCAAGCAAGACATAAATCCAATCACACCATAGAAATGCAATCTTACATCCATCTCAAGTCAAACAAACATTTCTCATGTAATTAAAAACTCAACCAAGAGTTCTCAGCATGCATTATGACTAGCAAAAAGTAAAGACCATTCATTCATTCTAGACCTCACCAAGGAAATTGTGTTTTGCACTCAACACTCAAGTGTATAAAGGGTATGTGTTTCACTCAAAATCAACCATGAAAACTAGACTACCATATGCTTGCATCAGAGTTCTAAATCTCCACCGCTGGAGATCAAATATATAACAAAAATCATGAGGTCTTTTCCGGCTTGTAATGGGGCCAAGGTAAAGAGAAATTTGGAAGGGATAATATTTGGCCTGTGGTGCTAAATCCGGGATAAAGAACTAATCTTAAACCAAAATTCAACACTTCCTTTTTCTTACTTCTCCAAACTTCTTTCTACCAACTTCATTACATTTACATTCAAACACTTTGCTTCTTTTTTTTCTTTTTCTTTTTGCCTCTTTTCAACTCTTTGTTACTTTGCTAATGAAGACTAATAACATTTAAGCACTTTTTCTTTTGCTTATTTTACAACAAACTTCATCTTCATTTTTTTTTCACCTTTGAACACAAGAGTTTATTTCCTCTTTCCTTCTCCTACTTTTCATCCAACTCCCCCATACTTATACATAACTCACACAAAACCAAAAACACAACCTAAAGTCCTAAATCCCGGATCTTGGGTCAAGCTTATTAGGCTAGGAAAATTTTGTGGAGCTATCAAAAATAGGCTTAAAGCTTAAAAGAAATGGGGTGTCAAAAACATGGATCTTGTAGGGTAGGAAGGGAAGTAATAGGCTATAAAGAAACATTGCTTCAATCACTTTAATGTCATACATTCAATCATATAAAGCAGCCTCAAAATAGAGTATTAACGCAAGTTCTAGAGCTAGATAATCATGGTGATACACTCAAACATGTAGAGAACAATATTATCATGAAAGGCAAAAAATCAAATCTCACAAGGTTAATTGTTTTGTCTAGAACTTCAGAATGAATCTAAAACTCAAGCTAAATACATGCTCCATCCTATAATCAAGTCATTTAATCAATGATCATGCTTATATCATATCAACTTCAGTAAATCATGCAAATCATGGGTTAGAACTTATACTTAACTTAGAAACACAAGAGGAATCAAACAATGGGGAAATAAGAACCTAAATGCAATATTTTTTTGTATTTTTTTTTCAAAATTTTCTAATTTTTTTTCATTTTTCAGAATTTTAATCAATGCATGCAAAATTTTTAAATATGACCTAATCTAATGCAAACTATATGCAATGCAAATAAGTAATTCCCTTCCCCCATGCTTAAAACATACTTTGTCCCCAAAGTATAGTAAAAAGGTAAAGAAAGAGAAAAACTCACAAAGCCTAGTTGTCCGGGTAATAGGGCGGAAAATCCTGTGGTGGTGGTGGCTGGTACTCCGGATGAACCTCTAGCTGCGGTGGATAGTATGGTGGAATCTGTTGAGCTGGTGGTGGCTGATATGGTGGGAACTGAGGATACGGTGGATCTGGAAAAGCGTACTGCGGATAAGACTGATGAGGAGGGGAGCCCGCTGAACTCCAGCCATCCAATCTAGTGTTGAGCAGTCTGAACTGCTCATCCTGGCGGGCCTGAAAAGTAGCAAGCTGCTGATCCTGATGAGTCTGATATGAAGTGAACCTCTGATCCACATAACCACGCATGTCTTGAAAACCCTGACCGATGTGAGATGTCATACTGTTGTAGCGCTGCGTGTTCTCCAACTGCATCTATCTCATCATCTCCAGCATCTGACTGTACTGTGTATCACCTCCAGCTGGTATAGATGGGTCAAAGTGTTGTTGCTGGGTATGCTCCTCAAACTCATCCTCCTCCTCTGTGTCTTCAGCCTCAGCGGACTCTTCCTCTTCCTCTTCTTCTTCTTCTTCTTCTTCCTCCTCAGCCATAGTGAAATCCTCATCCATTTCCTCATCTTCGGACTCCTCAACAATAATTGGGGCCTTATTTTTACCCCTAACTGGGCCCCTGACGTCGATAACACTCAAATCACCAACCCGGACATCAATGAACCAGTTAGTTGGGTTGTCTCCAATCCTCACTCGGATCCCATCAGGAAGCTTCATTACTCGCCCAGAATCCCCAATCGCCCAGTAATAAGAGTTCCTGTGAATGAAGAGTGCTCCCATCTTCTTCAGCATCATAAAATCAATAGGTACAAGTGGAATGTCAACATGTAACCTACTCACATCAACTCCAAAGTGCTTAGCCAGATGGGTCACAATCCCACCAATACAGATAGCTCCTCCACCCTTGTTTCCCACATGGTACATGTGGTTCATAAGCATAGATCCCATGTTCATCTTCTTCTTTTTCAGACAGGCTGCCAATACAGGTACATCTTTCTTAGGACAGTTGTTTCCCCCATCACCTCGCGCATTCATGGTGCTACCAATGAATCTCTGGAATACTTTAATGGCGGGGTGAGTAATGGGAGATGCTTTTTCTCTAGAAGGCTCATATTTAGCTTTCCCTGTAATTTGCCTCCATAAGTGATGATCAGCCCATGTTGCCCCCGTCTCAGTAAACACCATATCCTTAGTAGAAGGGAAATTGAAGAAACCGAACACTCTGTTGACTTCTTTCAAAGTAAGCTTCCTACTAACTCCTCCTAACCAGAATTTAATCTTCCCCTCTCCCCTGAAATCAATAGACAGGTTACTCAGAAACTCCAAAGTTAACCTTGAATGTGGGTTGACACAGCTTCAAGAATTCTCCCATGTGCAAGTATGCTCCAATCTCATTCAACAAATGAGCTATCCCGATCGCATTCATCAACTCCCAGTCTATGAACCTGGTTGCTTTCCATTCTCTATCTTTCAAGAGCTCAAAACGGATCACATGTTCATTCTTCGCCAGACTGATCCCAAAAGTTTCTTGGGTATTTTCTCCCACCACAGCAGGGGGAGCATAAGCGGCTCGGGATGATGATGCAGTATCTCTTCTACTTCTTTTCGGAGCCATTTATACCAAAGGTTTACAAAAACCTGCACAACACCACAAACGGACCAAGCAAACACAATTTTTGTTGTCCCGGCAAGGACAACCACAACAATATTTCACAAATAATCGCTCAAACGCTCACTTCCCCCACTACCTAGAACAATTTAATCAAAATTTAATCAAATTATGGGTGGATTTCGGATTTATGCAAAAAGCTTAAATAAAACACGAATCTATGCTAGAATCATGTAGTAAACAAACTTTTGTGAAGAACTTAAGCCTGAATCCGAGCCTAAAGGGGTCAAATTCGGTTTTTCTAGTGAAACCTAGATCTAGATTTAACTAAGTAAAAACCGAAATTGATTGGAGATTTGAGACACTTACTTGAATCCTTGTTGATGTTGATGTTGTTGGCTTGATTTTTGGTTGAAATCCCGCTTGGAATGGCTTGAGAAAAGCTTGAAACCTTGCCTTCAATGGAGGAGGGGGAGGGGTAGAAGAAGGAGTGTTGTTTCGTAAGTGTGGGTAGAAAAGAGGGCTCGGGGTTTAATTAAAAGGGTTCCCAAAAATTGGCCGATTGCGCGGCATCGCACACAATTACGCGGCCGCGCAATTGCCTCCCAGTTGAGATTGCGCGGCTTTGGGCCTCAGGATTGCGCGGCCGCTCTTTTAGCAGACCAAGCCGCGCAATCTCGATTGAGACTGCATTGCTCGGCTTGGCTACAGATTGCTTGGCCACACAATTTCTGTCCCTCTTCCAAGTATTTCTGTACTTCATGGCTTACCGAATTTTCTTAAAATTTGAGGATTATTTCTACCTAAACTAACTAATAAAAACAAAATTTGTAAAACAGAAAGCAAAAATCAAAACAAACTATCCTAAAACATGGGTTGTCTCCCAAGAAGCGCTTGTTTAACGTCTTTAGCTTGACGTAAAAAAGGATATTAAGGCTCTTTTTCCGGCTCTTGTAGAGCTGTTTCTTCTATGATGGCGTTGTTGAATCCTTCAAAGTATGGCTTCAGTCTCTGACCATTAACTTTAGACAGGGCACAAGTAGTACTGTCATAAATGTCCACAACACCGTGTGGATAGACACGAGCGACCACATAAGGACCCATCCATCGGGATCTCAGCTTCCCCGGGAATAGCTTCAGGCGGGAATGAAATAAGAGGACTTTGTCATCCACTTTGAAACTTTTTCTCCAAACATGCTTATCATGCCAGGCTTTTGTCTTTTCTTTATAGATTGATGCATTATCATAAGACTCAAGCCTAATCTCTTCCAATTCTTGGAGTTGAAGTTTTTTGAATTCGCCCACCTCATTTGACTGCATGTTACACTTCTTTACCGCCCAATATGCCTTGTGTTGAATTTCCACTGGTAGGTGACATGCTTTGCCAAACACCAAACGGAATGGTGACATCCCAATTGGCGTTTTATAAGCAGTCCTATACGCCCATAGTGCATCATCCAACCTAACACTCCAGTCCTTTCTGTTGGGTGCCACAGTTTTCTCTAGAATAGACTTGATTTCTTTGTTGGACACCTCGGTTTGGCCGTTCGTCTGAGGATGGTATGCTGTAGAAACCCTGTGTGTGACATGATATTTTTTTAACAATGCACTCACCATCTTGTTACAGAAGTGGGATCCCTTGTCACTAATTAAAGCTCTAGGGACTCCAAATCTGTTAAAGATGTTGGTCTTCAAGAAATCTGTCACCACTTTAGAGTCGTCAGTCCTGGTGGCCTTCGCTTCCACCCATTTGGAAACGTAGTCCACCGCAAGTAAGATATAATAGTTCCCAAAAGAGTTGGGAAATGGACCCATAAAGTCAATGCCCCAAACATCAAAAATTTCACAGAAAATCATAGGAGTTTGAGGCATCTCATTCTTTTGGGATATATTCCCAACCCTTTGACATCGGTCACAGGATTTACAAAAACCATGAGCATCCCTAAAAATGCTTGGCCAGTAAAATCCTGCATCCAATACCTTCCTAGCAGTTTTGTTAGAACTAAAGTGGCCCCCACATGCATAATTATGACAGAAAGTTAAGATAGAAGTTACCTCATTATCCGGGATACATCGTCGGATTACCTGATCAGCGCAGTGTTTCCACAAATATGGATCATCCCAGATGTAGTATCTTGCTTCACTTCTTAACTTATCCTTCTGAGCTTTTGTAAAAGTTGGTGGGAATTCACCTGTAACCAGAAAATTAACCAAGTGTGCATACCAAGGTTTTACAACCTTAATAGCAAACAAAGTATCGTCTGGAAATTCCTCCTGAATGGGTGAACTCGCTGGCCTCTTCTGTTCTTCCATCACCAGACGACTCAAATGATCAGCAACCACATTCTCCGCCCCCTTTTTGTCTTTTATCTCAATGTTGAACTCACTCAACAATAAGATCCACCTGATTAACCTTGGATTGGCCTCCTTTTTTGTTAACAGATAGCAGAGCGCTGCATCATCTGTATAAACAATCACTCTTGTTCCCAGCAAGTAAGAGCGAAATTTCTCCAATGCAAACACAACTGCTAGGAGCTCCTTTTCTGTGGTGTAGTAGTTCCTTTGAGCCTCATTTAATGTCACAGAGGCGTAGTGAATCACATGAGATGCCCTGCCCTTCTTCTGTCCCAAAACAGCCCCCACTGCATAATCACTGGCATCACACATGATCTCAAAAGGGAGAGACCAATCTGGGGCTTGAATAATGGGGGCTGTAGTGAGGCGGAGTCTTAGCTCATCAAACACTGTCTTACATGCATCACCAAACTCAAATTCTGCTTCCTTCTTCAACAACTCACATATGGGGGAGGCAATTTTGGAGAAGTCTCTGATAAACCTGCGGTAAAATCCTGCATGGCCTAAAAAAGAACGAACTTCACGCACATTAGTAGGATAAGGCAAAGATTGAATTACTTCAACCTTAGCCTTATCGACCTCAATTCCCCTAGAAGACACTACATGGCCTAATACTATACCCTGTTCTACCATAAAATGACATTTTTCAGAGTTAAGAACAAGATTAGTATCTTCACATCTTTTAAGCACTAGTGTCAAATGAGTTAAGCATGAATCAAAATCATCCCCATGGACTGTAAAATCATCCATAAATACCTCAATAAATTTTTCTATGTACTTAGAAAAGATACTAACCATACACCGTTGGAATGTAGCTGGGGCATTGCACAGTCCAAAAGGCATCCTTTGGTATGCAAAGGTGCCAAAGGGACAAGTGAATGTTGTCTTTTCCTGATCCTCTGGTGCTATGGCTACCTGAAAATATCCAGAATATCCATCCAAGAAACAATAGAATGAACGACCAACAAGTCGTTCCAACATCTGATCAATAAAAGGTAATGGGAAATGGTCCTTCCTGGTTACCGCATTCAGCTTGCGATAATCAATACACACCCGCCACCCGGTCTGGACTCTGGTGGGAATGAGATCACCCTTGTGATTCTCAACCATTGTGATACCAACCTTCTTAAGGACAACCTGAGTTGGGCTGACCCATTTGCTATCAGAAATAGGAAAGATCATACCTGCCTGAAGGAGCTTCAGCACCTCCTTCTTCACCACCTCCATCATCGGGGGATTCAGTCTTCTTTGGGGCTGTCTAGACGGTGTAGCTTCATCTTCTAATAAAATCCGATGCATACATGTTGAGGGACTAATCCCTTTAATGTCTGCAATGGTCCATCCTATGGCCGTCTTGTGCTCCCTCAGAACTGCCACTAATCTTCCTTCTTGCTCATTGCTAAGCTTGTTGGATATAATTAATGGCAAAGTGTCCCCTTCACCTAAGAAAGCATACTTGAGATGATCTGGAAGCTGCTTCAATTCTACCACTGGTGCCTGCACAATAGATGACAAAAGCTTCTCGCTTGGCGAGGTTAGTGGTATGGGCTTTGAGCCCGGTGGCATAAGCGGACGCTCAAAGTGAGCATTCAACTCTGCCACCACTTCCTGCAGGTCAGTCTTTAAATCAAAATCCGAAGTTTCATTCATAATAGCATTTTCCAAGGTGGACTTTAAAGCTTCTGATTCATGTATATTGAAGAATTCTTGAGCAAGTGGCTCTACTACATCAACTAAGCATAGTGAGGAATCTTCAGGAGGGTATTTCATTGCATCATAGATATTATACTCTACCCTTTCCCCGTCAAATTCCATAGTAAGAGAACCACTACAGACATCAATCTTAGTTTTAGCTGTTTTTAAAAAAGGTCTACCTAGCAAAATAGGTGCAGCATGCTTATCATGGTCCATATCTAAGACATAGAAATCAACATGAAATATCAGATTATCAACCATTACAAGCACATCTTCAACTATTCCTTTAGGATAAGCATTTGACCTATCAGCTAACTGTATCACAACACCAGTTTATTGTAGAGGACCCAATTCAAGCATTTTGTACACAGAGTAAGGTAAAACATTAATTGAAGCACCTAGATCTAGCATGGCTTTATCAATTTTTGTCTCACCAATAATGCAGGGAATAGTGAACATGCCAGGGTCACCACATTTCTGAGGCATACGCCTTTGAAACACAGCAGACACATGTTCACTTACAGAGATTTTCTGTTTCCCTTTTAGCATTGTAGTCACAGTCTGTGCAAGAGTCCGAATCATATCTTCAGTAGACATAGCATTCTGATTGCCCCCCTGAGGACGGGGTTGAAAAGGTGGCTTATATGGAGCTTGGCCACCCTGCTGATTGTATTGCTGATTGTTTGAATTTCCATACCTCAGATTAGGATGATCCCTCCAGCCTGGATTATAGGTGTTGGAGAAGGGATCATACCTCGGCCTAGGTGGTCCATATCCTCCCACTGCATTCACCTTAGCGTTTTGATCTTGAAGTGTAGGGAAAGCGTCAGAAGGATGCATGTTATCAAAGCAGATTTCACAAGATTTCACCTGTTGTCGACCACCTTGCTGCAACAGTTGCTTCATCATCATTTTCAATTTAGTGACTTCATCTTGAATTTTTGTATTAGCCACCACTGAATTTGCAGCTCTCGAGCTAGTCTCTTTTCTGAACTGTCTTGTGCCCTCAGACAGTTGTGTAAACAGGTCAAACGCAGCAGCAGGAGTTTTGTTGAGAATGTGACCTTGGCAAGCTGCATTGACCATTCTTCTCTCATCATCCAAGAGGCCATTAAAAAGATATAGAATCAGGTCTTGATCAGTGTAGCCATGGAAAGGACAGCTGGCTACCAACCTCTTGAACCTCTCATAATACTCGTACAAGGACTCATTCGCTTCTTGTTCGATGTTACTAATTCGCTTTTTCAGATCGTTGAGCCTTGTAGCAGGGAAGTACTTCTCCAGAAAAGCTTCCTTCATCTTAGCCCATGTATCAATACTTCCCGGAGCCAAGTAGTAAAACCAGTCTTTAGCCTGATCCTTGAGAGAAAAAGGAAAGGCTCTCAACGCGATCTGGTCGTGAGTTACATCAGCAGGCTTCATGCCTGAGCACACAACATGAAATTCAGAAAGATGCTTGTTGGGGTCTTCACCACTATGCCCATGGAATGAAGGCAAAAGGTGGATCAACCCGGATTTCAGCTCAAACTTGACTCCCTCACCGAGAACAGGGAATTGCACCGCCAATGGCTGTTGTGTCAGATTTGGTGCGGTCAACTATCTCAGAGTTTGGTCACCCATCTCAGCAGATTCAGCAGATTCAGAGTCAGAGTCAGATTCTTCAAGAAAGAACGGTAAGGCCTGAAAGTGATTCCGGATTTCCTTCCTTAACTTGAAGAGTGTCCTGTCAATATCTGGATCAAAAAGTAGAGGAGATGAGTTAGTAGCACGGGTATGAACCATATAACAGGTTCACACCCAAAACATCACAAAAGTAATAAACACAAATAGCGACGAGTCCCCGGCAACGACGCCAAATTTGATGAGGTATTTTTCAGTCGTTTTACCTATCAAAGAATCCTAACTTAACCAATCTGAGTAGAATGGTAAGCAAGGGTCGATCCCACAGAGACTCATGTATGAATGTTATTACTTAAGTGCCAAGTAACTAATATGGGGGTTTTTTGAAATTATTAATCTAACCTAATATGCAATAATAAAACTAACTATGAATGCAAAAGTTAATTGTAAATATATATGAGAGAAATATGTTCAACTAGTTAAATCCATCATAGATATGCTTATTGATCATTGATTATCTTGATTCTCAATTCCCTTGAATAATCTATTGTGGATTATACTCCTACTAAGGATTATGACCCGAACTTCATAAATAGTTGAAAGAACTAACAGTCTAAACAACCCTAATCATTTAACAACCTAAAACAACGTCTAGATTCAATTAAACGACAGCTTTACGAATCAAGTTATCAATAGAAACAAACAATTAGAGCAAACAATCATCTAAGTTATTGTGGATTTATTCCCTTCTACAACTGAATAGCGGAAACGGGACTTGAACAATTATAGATGCTACTTTATCTAATCAACCCCGAACGGGCATTAATCAGATTAGTTGTAAATTAACCTAGAAATTCTATTAGGTGATCAATCTAACAAAACCCTAGAATAATTCTGATTCAATTAAGCACAGGGAATAAAACCTATTCAAGTTGATGAGAATCAATCAAACCTCACAATATTATGCAATCTATGATTTCAATAACTAGTCAAACACAAGAGAAATTAGCAATGCATAATTAAAATAAAATCAAGCTTACAAGAGGTTCAAAGATTGCTTCTTTGAGAAAACTCTCTCCAAAGAAACCCTAGCCTCCAAAGTTGATCAAAAGTTCTCTAAAAATAAACTAACATAAAGTATTTATATGTCTCTAAAAATAACCCTCATAAGATATATTAAACACACATCTCGGCCAAAATACAAGCCCATAAGTCAACATATCAAAGCCCAAAACTAAGACTCGGCCCAAAATATGCGTCCGCTGAAAGCTCCAGACTGCGCGGCTTGGCACCATATTGCGCGGCCGCGCAATCTCCACCTCGCGCAATTGCTTCTCACATGGCATTACTCGGGCAGATTGCGCGGCTTCGATCCAGCGCAATTGTTCTTCGTCTTGGCTCGGTCTTCCTTGCCTTGGCTCTTCATCCTAGTGCATCCTAACTTCCTTAGCCTCGTCCATCTCGTCCATCACCACCATGTTCCATCTGCACTCGCCCCGCTGTTGCTCCTAAACCGAAAAACCTGTAAAACCGAGCAAACCAGCTCTTAACACCCGACAACACAAAAACCTAAAAACTACCTAAAAACTAACCAAAACCTAACCAAAACATATATAAAACATGCATCTAAACTACTCCTATATGCGAGCTATCAACCAGCGGCGTGACGAGTTTTTTATCCGCCGTGATGGGAACCCTCTTCGATTCTGTGCCCTTCCCCTTCTTGTTCTTGTTCCCCCTGAAGGCAGCAGCCTTTCGTTTCTTCTGATGGGTTGGGGCAGATTTGAGCAAGAGGAGAAGCTCCTTTTCCATGGGAGCACCCTCCGACACCACCATTTGGCGTCCTTGTTCATCTTCGGCTAGGGCCTGGACATGTTCCCTTTCCAGCCCTTCAGCGTCTAGAATCTCGGTGGTGGAATCACCATCCGAGTTCCCTTCTTCTTCGGAGGACAACCCCATATCCTCATCGTCATCTCCTCCTTGATGACCTTGACTTGTGCCCACCTCATCAGCTTGGGTTGGGGTCCCTTTTTCTTGGACCTCTCCCTCTTCCCTCGGGAGCTCGGAAGAAGGGGGTCGGTTGATGAAGTCAGCCAGCTCATCCTGTAGGGCGTCGAGGCGAACATTTTTTTCCTCGATTGTGCCCATGATGATGGGATCTGGCATCTTTGCCTTTTGCAAATGACTGCGACGATGGGCTGTGAATTGTCGTCTGTGTCAAGGTCGACCGGTTGCTTGGCCGGAGAGGGAGAGGAGGAGATTTCTGGGGTGGAGTGGGGATGCGATTTTTGGTGTGAGGGAGAAGGGGATTTGGCTTTAGGGGAGGTGGTGGTGTGGGAATTTGAGGGTTTGGAGAAGAGGGAGGTGGGTCGATGGGATTAGAGGTCCCATCGACGGTGGGGAGAGAGGAGGTAGAGTCGATGGGATCTCTAGGACTTGAGTTCCCAGAGATGGGATTAGGGTTTGAGGAAGGAGGATCCTGGGATTGAGTGTTCCCAGAATCGAAAGGAGGAGGAAGAGAAGAGGGTTGAGTGGGGGGGGGTGAAGGTATGGCGAAGGAAGTAGGACGAGAGAGATTGAGAACCTCGTCCATGTTGAGAAGAGATTTCTTCTTCTTCATTTTGGGAAGATTGGAAGAAGAGGAGGATTGTTTGTCTTTGCGTTTTTTATTTGTTTTTGGATTTGGGAAGTTCGGGACCGAAATTGTCAAGGATGACAGTCCCAGTCAAGGAAGAAATTGGTTGAGAAGAGATGGTGAGAGGGATGCGAGGAGGTTGAGAGGAGGAAGAAGGAGGAGGGAGTTGAGATGTGGTGGTAGTGGCTGGAAGCGCAAGAGTTTGTGCCACCGAGAGGGCGGAGGATTGCTTGAGAACCTCGAATTCTAGAAGCGAGGATCCAGTGCGGGTTTGGTGAAGGTAGGGGTGAACATAATCGTGAAGGCACTTGTAGAGTTTTTCCCGATTGACTGGATCGGTTTCTTTGTCCGCCTCTCGGAGCATGAAGGCGAAGAGGGATTTAGGGTTGGTGTTGATCCACTCGCGGATGTGGTGGACTGGGTGAGTAGGTGCCATGGGAGATGTTGGGAAGATAAAGATTTTGGAGGTTTGCTGAAAAATAAAAGGGAGAAAATTGCAAAGAAGAAGAGTTGCAAAGGGCGAAGGTTGAAGAAGGTCCCAAAACTGGCAAAGAGAGAGTTTTTATGTGAGACGAGGAGAGGGGTAGAAGGGGAAAGGCAGTTTTTCTCGATAACCGGTAGCCAGTAAGCTCGGAGAGCCGTTTCAACTTCCTTAGCACGCTTTGGACACGCGTCGCTTTCTCCATGGGAAGTCACATCGAGCGTTTCCAATACTTGGCTCTCGTCACTTTGAATTCTGACACATTTTCCCATTTCCCAAGTGACGTTCCAAATTTCCAAAAGTGCCAGTGTTCCGTTGCTTGTGATCGTTTTGCAGGCCAGTTCCCATGATCTTTGAAAGGTCGAGTTTGAGTGGAGTGGACAGGGGAACTCACACTCAGATTCTTTTGTGAACGTAGAGAACTAAAAAGGGAACCAGACAATTACAACTCGATAATGGGACAAAACGTTGGGCTCATGAGAAGCATTTGTCTGGTTCTCGGCTAAGGGTTGGTTTTATGATCAACCGTCATGGTGGCTTGTAATAAGGGTTAAGGGAACTCTGGTTGATCATTTTGGGCCAAAAGAGATAAATTTCCAACTTGTACATCAAAAGCTCTAGACTAGTAATATGGCAAAATAAAAGCGATTATTCCTAGTGTTCCCTATCATGCATTTCAAGATAAACTAGTCAAGCATTGAGGGAATAAAAAACAGGGACTTGTTCAGTTTGGAGTTATCATCCCTAGAAGCATCCGGAGATGCTGGTAGGGTCATTTGTTGTTGACGGGCCTTCACTCAAGACAACAAATAAATTTATAAGTCAAGACCCCGCTGAGTATAGGGGAGTCAGGATCGTTCCACGAGAAGCAAGGTTGTTTGTTTATCGACTACTATTAATGAAAACCAAACAAAAACTAGCAAAACACTCACAAGCAACCTCGTTAACGACGTTGTCAGGGTCGTTAACGAACCACCGCAAATAACTAACTAAAACTAATGACCTAAACAGGTTCAGTACCGAGGCTATGAACTCAGTAACGAATATTACTTAAGAAAATTCAAATAAAACAAAGATCTAGGACAAGGGTTACCACAACATAGTCATGCACACAAGCTCGTAAGAAGATAAATATCATGCCTTTAAATAGATAGATGCATCAACTTTCATTGCCTTAGCAAGTAAATTAATCTACTTTCATAAACCAATTCACTCAATTGCTTGTTTTGGATCTAAAGTTTGAAATTTTCGCATTCAAACAATATCAACCTTCAAGTTTATAACTTTCTCTTTCAATCAAGTCAAAAACTCAAATTACCTTGACTTTGATCTAGGTCTAAACACAACAAACAATCTAAAAAATAGATAAATGGCATTCAACACATAATCTCACTCATCAAACCATGCATAACTATGTCGGGTTAAACCCCGAACCTAGAAAAGAAAACTACTCACTATTCATAACTAAGAAACAAATAACTTCAACAAAAGTAATCATTGAAAACAAAACACTACTCAAATTAATAGGAAAATATGGTCTTACAGAGATTCAGAGGAAACCAAAAAATTACAAAACACCGAATCAAAACAATGATTAACGACCTCGACAACTTTCGTCCACCGTGGCTCTCGATCTCGACTCCGATCCGTCTCTCTCTTGGCTCTTCCTCTTCTCTCTACTCCTCTATGATCGATCCCCCCTCTCTAGGCTAATAAGAGGGCTATTTATACTAATACAGCTATAAAATAGAAAAGGCTAAAAGATAAAAACTTTCCTAAAAAGATAGAAATAAAATCCTAAAAGATAGAAATAAAATCCTAAAAAGATAACAAGACCTAAAATACATAATATAATAACCCAAAAATCATAAAAAGACACTACCGACACGGAAAAAAATTCCCGCACAGGATCGGTGAGTCACAAAAAATCAAACTCTCGAAAACTCTATCTCACAGCCTCGTTAACGAGCCCTCACAGCCTCGTTAACGAGCCTGGGCTTGGCTTCTTGAACACTTTTTCTTCAACAAATTAGACTTCAACTTCTTCATCTTGTATTCCTCCGTCCTTCATCATAGCACTTCCAAATTCAGCTCCAAACAACACCTTTTCCTTGCTAAGACCCACAAAAATACATAAAACGGAGTAGCTTCCATACTTTTCACAAAATATGCAAAACTATCCAAAAACACACAAAACTAACCCTAAACTTATCAAAACTAGTCCTAATAAACTAAGAGAACCTATCAAAACGGAGTAGCTTCCTTGCGGACATTTTCACTAAAGCTTTAGGCATCACTAAACCTATCAAAACGGAGTAGCTTCTTTGATCCACATGGGACTAGGCAAGATCCTAGGAACTGGGCCATTCTAGAGGTGCTCTTTCGATCAACCAAGTGCCCAGTGAAATCTGCATCTGAGTATGCAACGAGCTCAAGGGAACTGTTCCTTGGATACCAAAGGCACAAGTTATCGTTCCCTTTGAGGTACCTGAAAATTCTCTTCACCTCTTTCAGGTGTGATTCCTTTGGGTTAGATTGAAAGCGCGCACATAGGCACACTGAAAACATGATGTCGGGTCTACTAGCAGTTAAGTAGAGAAGAGACCCAATCATACCTCGAAAGTTCCTTTGATCCACACTTATACCTGTTTCATCTGCGTTGAGCCTTGAGTTTGGTGAGATAGGAGTGTCGATGGTCCTGGAGTGTTCCATCCCATACTTCACGAGCATATCTCTAATGTACTTTTGTTGGTGGATCCTTGTTCCCTCCTTGGTTAGAGATATTTGATGTCCCAGGAAGAACGTGAGTTCCCCTATGAGACTCATCTCAAACTCGCTACTCATCAAATTCCTTAAAGTTTTCAACAAGAAGATCATTAGTAGCACCAAACACAATGTCATCAACATATACTTAGACAATTAAAATATCTTTTGATTCTTTCTTAATAAAAAAGGGTTTTGTCTATGGAACCCCGAAGGTATCCATGAGACAAGAGAAATTGGGCAAACTTGTCGTACCACGCCCTGGTAGCTTGCTTGAGACCATATAGGGCCCTCTCCAAGAAGTAAACATGGTCTGGGAAGTGTTCATCTTCAAAACCAGGTGGTTGTTCCACATAGACTTCTTCCTTGAGGTGCCCATTTAGGAACGTTGTCTTGACGTCCATTTGATACAACTTGAAGCCTTTGTGGGCGGCATATGCTATGGGAAGTCGAATGGCTTCAATTCCTGCAACTGGTGCAAAGGTCTCATCGTAGTCGATTCCCTCTTCTTGCTTATACCCTTGGTAAACCAGACGGGCCTTGTTCCTAGACACTGCGCCAATGTCGTCAAGCTTGTTTCTGAAGACCCATTGAGTTCCTATGATGTTCTTGTTCTTGGGCCTAGGAACCAGTTTCCACACTTTGTTTCTCTCAAATTGGTGGAGTTCCTCTTGCATGGCTTGAATCCAGTCTGGATCCTTTAGAGTTTCTTTGATGCTCTTGGGTTCCACTAGTGACACGAAGGCGTTGAAGGCACAAAAGTTGTTGAGAGAGGAACGAGTTTGCACGCCTTTGTCATAGGGAGTGATGATGTTATCGATGGGGTGATCCTTCCTTTGGTGATAGTTTCTTGTTTGAATGTGTGTGACATCAAGTTGTTCCCTTGTTTCTTCTTCATCTTCAACATAAGTTTCCTCTTCATGGGAACAGTTGTTCTCAACTTCTTCACTAAGTGTTTCATCAAGATCGTCTTCATTGTTCCCTTGTTGTTCCCCCTGGACACTAGACTCTGGTACGGTTTCATCTTGGGGAACTAGAGAGTTGGATGCATCTTGAGGTTCTTCTGTTGTGGAGGGAACCTCAAAAGAGTCTTGATCAGTAAGATGTTGACCTCCTTCGTTGTCACCTGGTGGTGGGACATTGTTCCCACTTGGATAGTCTTCATCTTGCTTTCTTAGCTCGTCGTCGTCGTCGTCCTCTTCTTATCTGACCAGTTTAAACAGAGTTCCCTTTCCGTGGGATTCTATTCCCATGTTTACAGATTGTTCGTTGAAGACGATGTGAATGCTTTCCTCGATCTTCTTGGTTCTCTTGTTATAGACTCTGTATGCCTTGCTTTGTGACGAGTAGCCCACGAAGATCCCTTCGTCACTCCTTGAATTGAACTTCCCAAGGTTGTCTTTGTCATTATTATAGACGAAGCATTTGCAGCCAAAGGTCTTGAGATGAGAGATGTTGGGCTTTCTTCCCTTGATCAACTCATATGATGTCTTCTTGATCATAGGACATATATAAACTCGATTTAGAATGTATGTAGTTGTAGAGATTGCATCGGCCTAGAAGCTTTCAAGAACTCCACTCTCAAGCATCATTGTGCGAGCCATGTCTTCCAGGGTTCTGTTCTTTCTTTCCACAACTCCATTTTACTGAGGAGTGCGTGGGGATGAGAAGCTGTGGGATACACCATTATTGTCACAGAACCTTAGGAACTCTGAGTTCTTGAACTCAATTCCATGATCAGATCTGAGAGACTTGAGCTTCAATCTCATGCTAACTTCCATTCTCTTGATGAAGGGCTCAAACTCCTTGAATGCATCTGATTTGGATCTCAAGAAAATAACCCATGTAAATCTTGAAAAATCATCGATTAACACATACATGTACCTTTTACCACCATAGGTGGCCGTTTGCATGGGACCACAGAGATCCATGTGAATTAATTCCAAGGGCCTTCTTGTGCTTACCACCTTCTTTGTCTTAAAGGAACTTCTGGTTTGCTTGCCACGAATACATGCATCACACATCTTGACTCCCTCAATGATGATTCGTGGAAGACCAATGACCAGGTCCTATAAGTATAGCTTCAGAATCTGATTTATGCCTGCGTGACCAAGCCTCTTGTGCCAGAGTTCCGTATCATCATGGGAGCTTGCAAGGCACAACTTCCTTGGTGGTTCAAAGTCCGTGTCCACCACATAGGCATTGTTGGACCTCCTTCCTCTTAGAATGATTTTTTTAGTTTTCTTGTTGATGACCAAGCATTCTTCTGAGTCGAAGGTGACAACGTTGTTCCCTTGATCACATATTTGAGATACACTCAGGAGATTGTATCCCAGATCTTTCACCAAATTGACATTGTTGATCTTGATTGACTTGTTGAGTAGTAATTCCCCTGTTCCTATGATTTCTCCTTTTGTTGCCAAAGGACACGTGACCTCCTTCGACTGTTGTGTGGAGTGAGGTGAGATTGTCTTTGTTCCCAGTCATATGATTTGAATAGCCACTATCAATGACCCAAGTGTTGTTCCCCCCTCACTACCACCTACAGTTAAACCTCTATAAATTAATACGGTTGGGACCATGATATTTTATTATTTTATAGAGATATTAATTAACCAATAAATTAATATTTATTAATTTAAAGAGATTTTTGTAATAATAACTTTTAAAATGCACTATCATACATGATTTTATTGTAGGATTTTAGAAGGCTATGAGTTGGGACAATCTGATCCGTGAGATTAATGTTTTGGCTGCTATCAATCTTGTAGTCTCGTCTTGGATAGTTAATGTTGAGCAAGAGGCAATAACAAATTGCTTTAGACATTGCAAAATTCGTTCATGAGATGAAGTCACAAAGAATGATTATAGTTGACATTGCAAAATTTCTTTTCAAAACAACGCTAGAAATGTTGGATCCAATAAAAAAAGTTATAGATGAGCTTCAAATAGAACTAAGAAAAAAACAAACAACAATACAATCATATTTCATTAGATTTTCTTACTTATGACTATGTAACTTTTTATATAATTATTAATTTATGATATTAATGGGACCTTATATTTATATCGTGGTTTTTTAAAAATTTATTATCTTATCGAAATTTGTTAAATTTTACATTGTCCCAAGTCGGAACTGGAGAAAAATATTAATTTAGAGAGTTTATTAATTTACCGAGTATTAATTTAGAGAGGTTCTACTGTACAAGGAGAGTTAGTTTTTGGTGATCCAGGCAAGATGACTCTTGCCTGGTCCCTTACAAGGAAAGACAGTTTCGAACATGACATAATCTGCAATACTGGTATCACGAGAGTTCCCAGAGTCATAGGCGAAGTTCCTATGTTGGTTCTCACGAGTGGGACCTCTAGCAGGTTTGTTGGCCTTTTGGTTTTGCCTGTTCAATAGTCGTGATTCTTCTGAGCTTGAGCTTTCCTTTGTGTGACAACTTTCCTTGTAGTGCCCATGAGCACCACAATTCCAGCAGGTTTTGTAGTATTCTCCCAGGTAGTACTTAGGGTGAGGTCTTTGTATCCTATTCCTATTCATGGTTTCCTTATTGTAGACCCTTGACCCGTTTCCCTTGGCTATTTGGACGTAGAGTTTATGTCTAGTGTTCCTAGTGTAGTAGTCCCTCTCTCCACTTACCCCACTTTCCAGGACACGTATCTTGTCTTCTAGATGGGCGTTCTTTTGTTTTTCACATTGGAGTTCTAGGGCCCTACACTCATTTATCTTCTGTTCATTTAAAGGAGACTTTCCCATTCTTTGGGCACTCAGATTTATACCCAATCACATGTTTGGTTGGGACAAACTTTGTTAGGGAACTTGAGGCTTCAGGATTCTCATTTCCCTTACTCAGCTTTTGTAGGAACTCATTTTTATCGCTCTCTAAGGTCTTAATCTCATCCTCAAGGGCTACTATGTGGGACAGGTAAGACTGAAGCTTATCAATCAATTTCACACAATTTGAACAGGATTCAAGACCAACTCAACATTTGTGTGTTCCGATTTGTCTAGCTTCTTTTGTAATTTTATGTTATCCTTAACAAGACTAGAGAGCAATTTCAATAACTCAGGTTTTTCATAGTTAGATAAGGACTCAAGAATAGTTTCAGTGGTTACCTCACTGGGTTGTTCCCCAGTGGTCTCTCCTAAGGCCATCAAACACATGTCTGGGTGTGCCCATGATTCGAGATCTTCATCATCGCTCCATGTGGCGATGTAGGCTTTCTTTCCTTGTTTCCAGTCATTAGTTCCCTGTGGGCAGTCTTTTGCGAAGTGCCCTTTCTTGTAGCATTTGTAGCAGGTGACGTCCGAGAGGTCCTTCTCTGCTGGCTTTCTCTGGGAACTCTGATCTTTTTGCGGGTTCCCATGCCCCTTTGAAGGGCTTTTGTGACAAGAACGAGTTCCTCATCTTCTTCTTCTTCCTTAGAATCTTCATGTTGCTCTTGAACAGATTTAAGCATCTTTTCCAGTTTTAGGGCAATTCCCTTGTGTGCCCTTTCTTGCTCCTTATCGTCTTGTTTCCATTTCTCATGTCTCACCATCTTTCCAAAAACTTAATGAAGCATGAGATTCCTGTTTTCAGGGTTTTCTTTGAACATGGTCCTTTCGTTGGCTCATTCACCAGCTAGGCCGTTGAAGAGATGTCTGACTTTCATCTTGTATGTTATTTCTTCTTTTGTTATCCTAAGTCCAGTGAGCTTGGTACACAGGCCTTCGAAGCGAGACTGGTAGCTATGGACTAATTCTCCCACCTCCATTCGGAAGTTGAAGAACTCCCTTCTAGCATTCATCTGGAGGTCCTCTCTGAGATCAGAGTTCCTAATGTGCATATGCTGGATGGCTTCCCACATCTCCTTTGCCATTTCCAGATTTCCCACCCTGTCGCAATCTTGTACTGACATGGCATTCTTGAGATATTGTTTGGCTTTAAAGTTTTACTTCCATACACTTCCATTCGTTTGGTCCCCATATGGTGAAGTCATTGCGAATGGTTGGGTCTACCTCGAAGTTCCCTACTTCGATGACGCACCAAGCTTAAAAGTCGTGGCTGCGCATCCAATCCTTCATGTTGCGTTGCTAGGTTTCGAACCTTCCTGTGATAAGCCTTGGAGGCTTGTTGTTCCCATGTCCAACTTGAGTGAGTTCCTCAAACATTCTGTAACCTGCGATACTAACACAGAAATTTTAAAGCGTCCCTGCTCTAATACCAATTTTTGGATCGTCGTTTGTTAGTAAGAGCTTGGGAACTGGCGGTTAGGTTGTTCCCAAGGCAGCGGAAGTAAAGTAGAATGCAAACGACACAGTTCCTTTATAGAGGAACCCTACAACAACCAATTAGTTGTGTTGGTAAGCCTCTGCCTCCGGTTGGAGGATTTTGAACGATCTACTTATTTTATTGATTGTTCCCTAGTTACACAGGCAAGACTTACACTTCTCTGTTCCTAGCAGTTCTTCCTAACCCTAGTAACACTAGTAAGTCTTCTCGACCTTGTTCCTAAGCAAACAACTCAACTAAACATAAGATAGATCGAACCTTACACCTTGCGCTCAATGTCACAGTTCCCTAACTCATAGGAACTTGGATTCGCCGTCGTCGAGATCGAACACTCGTCGCTGGGGACTTGTCTTCTCTTGTCTCTCTTTCTTTCTTTGTGTGTGAATGCTTGTTTTGCGAGAAGTGCGTATTCCAAGCACTATTCATTTGGCTTTATACACATTTGAACTTGGGCTGCAATCTTTACTTTCATGTTGTCCGAAATACCCTTTGTCTAGCACGCCAGTTTACAATCTTCACATGTGACTTGATTTGAACTTAGTCAACTTTGAGAATCAATCGGGCCGTTGGATCACTCGTTTCAGTCTGTGCCTCAGACTAAGCCTTTGTTCTGTCCAAGACAGGATCCCGCGATTTTCACTGAACGGTCTTGTTTGCACATGTGAGTTCCCATGTGATGGGAACTATTCTCTCCAGAGTTCCTTTGATAGGAACTTGCTATCATATTTTCTTGTGTTTCTTTTGCGTTCTTGGAGATTCTTCGTTACACCTAGTGTTTCCTTCAAATACTTGAATATAACACGTTAGTTTCCATATGGCGTTTTTCATTATCAAAACTGGAGGCAAGTCTCGTTGTTCGGATGTTTGGAACCAGAGTTCCCAACACTGTCCCAACAAATACATCTTGACTAGACCTGTCAAATGGGTCGGGCGAGTCGGGTTCGGGTTTGGGTTAATCGAGTTCGGGTCAAAACGGGTTTGGGGTCGTCGGGTCGTAAAATTTCCGGGTTCATATGGACCGGGTTGTTACGAGTTTGGTACGGGTTCGGGTTGATCCAACGGGTCATGATCGTCAATTTTGTTAACATTTATCTTTATATTTATTAAAATAATTAATATTATATTATATAAAATATTATTTAATAATAATAATATAAAAAAATTATAAGTTTATACAAAGTTTATAATAAAATATTGAATTTTTAATTGAATAATACTTTATCGGGTTGGCCGAGTCAACCCAATGGGTTGGTGACCCAACCTAGTTTTTTCCGGGTCGACCGGGTTCGGGTTACTCTTGACCCGTTGATTTTCGGGTCAGGTTTAAACCCAAAAAAGTTCGGACGGGTCGGATCAAGTTTTGACAGGTCTAATTTTGACCTTTTAATTGTGTACATAAAATATTTTTTTATTGGATGTGATATTTTACATATGATTGTTTAGAATTTTGTAACTGACTGTTTATAATCTTAACACTGATTATATATGCATAACATATACTATGCCTGATATCTTTTAGTGAGTGTGCATTATCTTGTTTAATACTGCAATTGATTGTGCATAATCTTATAAACACTTGTACATAATATTGTAATTGAGTATACATACCTTATTTTTATCGAGTATGCATTATATTACAATTGACTATGCATAATTTTGTAAGTGACTGTATATAATCTTATAAGTGAGTGTGCATAATCCTATTACCGTCTGTGCATGGCCTATTACCGTCTTTTGCACGCTCATTATAAGTTAATCATGCATACTCAATTAAAAAAGTCATGCACAATCGATAATAAAATTATACACACTCACATACAAAATTATACATAGTCAGTAGTAAAATTATGTACATTGATCATAAGATCATCATGCACACTTAGATAAAAGGTCATGCATAGTCAAGTACAAAATCATACACAGTCGGTAACAAAATTAATTAGTTGCAATTATTTATAATATTTTATACCCTCAAAGTAAATATTTTTTTCTTTTTTAATCTGGGTTGTTGATTTTTCCAGATCGAATTAATTATCACTGCGCATTTTCATTTCTCTCTATAGATTTCATTCTCACATGATCCATTCTCCATCAAATAATCCAAAAGCCGACCCTGCAACCCATTATCCCATAACAACTAGTATATCTATTATACAAATATGAACGCACAAATTAAAGATAAGCCTAGAGAAGACACAAACAAGCTTTTCATGAAAGTTGCAATCGACAAATTCAACTACACAAATGCATATTTGACCATCCCTGGATTATATTCAAGAAAGCGGCTATATTTTTCTCCATGGTCGGCCAAGCGTGATAGAGAGATGTAAACTTGGAGCAAGTGTTTGATTTCAAGTAGCACAAGAAAGGAAAAAGACGCGCATATTATACTCTGCAAATAAATTAATCATGTGAATGTGATGGGAAAAGAAGGACGAGTCAAAGGAGTAAAATGGTCGGCTGTCATGGTCAAAGGTGCCACTTATTTTGGGCTTCATTTTTCAATAATCGTAGCCTACTAAGTGCAATCCTCCAAATGATACAATATACCCTCTTGTTATCTATTATGCCAACAGAGTGATGTGCTGTATAGAGCATAAGAGGGTCGACCCGATTCGTCCGAAAAAAGCGATTTTCTTAACCTGTTGGGTCGACCCGGCCCGCCCGAAAATCCGAAATTACCCAACCCGATTTGACCGATGAACCGTTACCACCCAAACCGGACTTAACTCGAACTCAAAATAACCGAACCCGAACCCGACCTAACCAACCCATTTGACAGCTCTACTAGTGACCTATAGATAAATTGATTCATATTAGTATATCAACTATGACCACAAAATGAACACAAATATACTTTGTTAGATTCAATTATAACAACATTATCTCATTAATATCAAACTAATAATCCTACTTAAATATAACAAGTAGTTGGTATGGGTAATTATTGTATAATCCGGAATATTTAATGTAATTCACATAGAAAAATCTGAAGAAAAAAACTATATTTTAAATAAGAATAATAAATGTACAAATATATATCATATTTTCTAAAAAAAATATTTATATATTAATTTATTTATTCCTTATATATTCATTATATATTATAAAATCTAGGATAATATTTCTATCAATATTATAAAATCTATTTAGTAAATATTTAAGGGTGTGTAAATATGGAAAAGATTAATATAAAAATTGGATCATAGAAAGAATAATATAAGTTATGATAATATTTATTAAAAAAAATTAATGTTAATTTATTCAAATAATACCATGTTACATTGACGTTCAAATAGGACTAGCGCTCGACCAGAAGGAGCGTTCGTCCTAGTGAAGTGCTCCTTTAGGATGAGTGCTTCACTAGGATGAGCGCTCCACCAGGATGAATGTTTGTTCTTGATGTGTACTATGTGCATAAAAAAAACCCGTGTATTGATACGCAAACACGGCATAATGATCTGCTAGGGTTGGTGCCGAGGCAGGGCGAGTCGGTAACGAGGCCTCCAGCAACTGCTTCGGTAACGAGGCCCATTAGGGAGCGATGACCTCCCGCTCGTTTTAGGGATTTTTGTTAGTCAATTAATTAATGTAATTTTTAAATAGAGTTTTAATACTCCTTCAAGTTCAAGGGTTTTCTTTCCGATTCATTCCCATGACGCTTTTATTGAACTAATAAGGCTTAGTATAAATGCTCTTATGTTATTATGCTTTTAATTAATCAAAAATTAATTATCTTGCCCTAATTCTCCTCTCTTCTCCTTCGTCTCTTTAGTCTGCCTCTTTCCCCAAGCTTCGGCCATTCACTTTCATTCATTGTTACAGATTCAGTTGCTTACTTTGGTACTAGCTACTGTAGCTTATATCAATTGGTGCTTTCATCGTTGCACACACATTTTGTCAATGGCTAACGAAGAGGAAACGTCACAAGTGACAAGTACTGAGACCGAGGTTCGGGAATTGTTACAAACCCTAACAGTGGAAATCCGGCAAAATCGTCAAGAACAGGACGTTCAACGTTAAGATTGGATCAAGTTTTCCATATCTTGGATAACCGAAACATTATTGACGATCAGTCACATGGAGTCCATGCCGAAAATCCATTCACTGAGTCGCGTCGACTGCCGCAAGACATCGCACAACAACAACGGCAGTCGCCGACAGCACACGGTGTTACCCTAAAATTCAGATTGATGCTCCGCGCTTCAACGGTACTGATCCGGCTGGCTGGGTTTATAAGCTACAATCCTATTTCGACTATTTTCATACAACAAATAATGAGCGCTTGCAGTTGGTGGGTATGATTTTTGACCACCTAGCGTCCGATTGGTTCCGTTACCAATGTCGGGATAATTGTACGGGCACTTGGCTGGAATTTTTTATTGCGGTTAAAAAACATTTTGATTCGCACCATTATGAAGATTATGTCGAGCTCCTAGCTAAACTCCAACTGAAAACGACAATACATGATTACCAAGCTGAGTTTGAAGCCTTATTGAACAAGGTCGAAGGGTTGTCAGAGCAACCTTAATTTTGTTGTTCAAAGCAAGATTGAAGCAGCTTATTAAACGCGTATTGAATTTGCGTAACCCGATCACTTTGGCCCAAACCTTTTCCCTAGCTCATGAACTCGCAGCATCCTATGTCGACACCATCACCGCAGCCTCGGCACCACGCCGTAGCTGGCAGAGCGCGGGGTTAAAATATGGTGGGGCCACCAATTCAACTAACGCAGCTACACAGTCGTCAACCACCAGGCCGAACACCCCAACCCCAGCCAACAATTATTCTACCCTGTCTATTAAACGTTTATCCATTGCTGAACAAGAAGAGAAAACTAAGAAGGGTTTATGTTGGAATTGTGATGAGAAATACGCACCGGGGCATCGCTTTAAACACCGTTTCTTAGCCTTGTTGGGTAGTGAAGAGCCTGATGAGGAGGATTCCCATGATATACGCGATGCTAATCTAGTTGTTATTGGGGATGTTTCAAGCATCAATTCTATGGAAGGCTTAGCAAACCCCAAGTTCTTAAAACTGGTGGGACACGTTTCTGAATTACCGGTGCAGGTTCTGGTTGATGGTGGAAGTACTCATAATTTTGTCCACCCGGTTGTAGTTAAAAAATTGCGCCTTCCCCTTAGCAAAGTGAAGCCTTTTCGACTGTATATTGGCAACGGCGCCTCCTTGTTATGCACTCATCAATGCGCCTCTACACCGTTAACTCTCCAAGGCCACTCCTTTTTGATTGATCTCTTTGTGTTGGAGGTCCATGGGCCTCATATTGTTCTTGGTGTTCAGTGGCTAGAAACGATGGGCAAAGTTTCTCATGATTATGCTCAACTCTTAATGGAGTTCACCGAGATTGGCCAAACTGTAACTTTACAAGGCGATCGAGAAACATCTTGTTTGATTTCTCTTCATGCACTGCAATCATTGTGTGCTTCTGAGCAGGTTGTTGACTGTTTTGAGCTGATTCAGATTACCACCGAATTGTCTGCATCTGAGCCGACCGCAACCGTAGAATTTCCGCCAGACATTGAACCGTCCATTAAAGAGGTCTTACAGTTACATGCTTCTGTTTTTGCACTACCAGTGGGTTTACCGCCTCAGCGTGCTTGGGATCACCGTATCCATTTGCACCAAGAATCTAAGCTAGTTAATGTGAGGCCGTATCATTATCCTTATTTTCAGAATTCGGAAAAATTGAACGACATGTGCAGGATATGTTACAACAGGGTATTATTCGCCATAGTACTAGTCCATTCTCTTCTCTAGATTTATTAGTTAAGAAGAAGGATAGTAGTTTCTGATTTTGTATTGATTACAGGGCTTTGAATGTAGCTACTGTGGCTGACAAGTTTCCAATTCCGACCGCTCACGAGTTGTTTGATGAATTAGGTAAAGCAGCTTTCTTTAAGAAACTTGACTTGCGCTCTGGTTATCATCAAATTAGACTGCAGTCAGCGGATATCTATAAGACAGCCTTTCGGACACATGACGAGCATTTTGAATTTTGGGTCATGCCTATCGGGTTAATGAATGCGTCGTCCACTTTTCAGGCAGCCATGAACCATATTTTTGCGGCCTATCTGCGTGATTTTGTCATTTTCTTTTTTGACGACATTCTCATTTACAATCCGACGTTGGAGTTGCATGTTCGCCATATTGATACTGCTTTACAGATATTGCAAGACAATCACTTCTTTGTCAAGTGCTCCAAATGCTCTTTTGGGACGACCTCTGTTGATTATTTACGTCAGATTGTATTTGTTGGCAAATTATTAGTTGAGGCTTCTTAGGCCTTGCTGGATATTATTGTAAGTTTATCAGTAATTATGCGCTTATTGCGGCGCCCCTCGCGGCCCTTTTACAGAAAGACAAGTTTTAGTGGTCATCCGCGGCCGACAACGCCTTTCACCAACTCCAATCGGCCATGATAAACCCCTTGTATTACAATCACCTGATTATACTAAATCCTTTGTCATAGAGATTGGTGCATCATGCAGATTGATGCATCCGATGAAGGCATTGGTGTCGTTTTGCTACAAGACGAGCGTCCCATTGCTTTTTTCAGCAAGACCTTGGGTGTGCGACGTCGGGGTTCCTCGGCTTACCATCAGGAACTCTTTGCTATCGTTTCCGCGTTTCAAAAATGGCGTCAATACCTGTTAGGCCGTCAATTTCTTATCCGGACGAATCAAAAGAGTTTAAAAGAGCTATTGTCTAAGGTGATCTAGACGCCCAAACAACAATTCTTTATTCGGAAACTCATGGGCTATAAATTCGAGATTGAATATAAGGCGGGTACTAATAATAAGGTTGTTGATGCTTTGTCACGTTGCATGATTAATGATGATCCGACTATCACTCAGTTTCTAGCCTTGTCTTCACCAATGCCGAATTTGTTGAATCAAGTTCGTTTGGAGAATTCTTCTTTGTCAGATTTGTTGGAGTTGCATAAGGCTGCGCAACAAGGCTCGTTGCAGTCACCTTTTCAAGAACATGATGGCCTTCTTTACTATGGTCACCGCCTTGTTTTGGGTAAAGACTCGAAGCTTAAGGTTGTTGTCTTGACCAAGTTCCATTCAGCATCGAGCGTCGGCCACCCTAGCGTAGAACGTACCTTCTGTCGCATCGTCGAGGTATTTTATTGGCAGCATATGCGTAGAGATGTTAATCTCTTTGTTGATTCTTGCATTACCTGCCAATCTACCAAATATAGCACCAAGAAACCGGCAGGTTTGCTCCAAACACTTCCCATTCCGAATCATGTTTGCGATGCGGTTTCTATGGATTTTATAATCAGTATACCCTCGTCCCGTGGCTTTACAACCATTTTAGTGTCGTGGACCAGCTCTCAAAATATGCTCACTTTGGCGCCCTTGGTTCAACATATGATGTCGCAAAAGTTGCATCGTTATTTGTGGAAATTGTAGTCAAACATCATGGGATTCTGGCATCTATTTCGTCCGATAGAGATGCTATTTTCACTAACTCTTTTTGGACGAAGTTACACCGATTGAGCGGCACCACCTTGCGCCATAGAATCGCCTACCATCCTCAAACGGACGGTCAAACCGAGGTGAAAAACCGTGGGTTAGGACAATATTTGTGTGCCTTTACTCATGCTCGTCCGTCTCGCTGGGCTCTTTTCCTGCCTTGGGCTGAATTAGCCTTAAATTGCACATATCATGAAGGCCTTAAAGTGTCACCATTTCAAGCGCTTTATGGACACGAGGCACCACCACTAATCCGCTCCATGCAACCTTCTGGGTTGTCCTCGGCTGCTTTAGCCACTGTCTCCGAGCATGTCCAGATTTTGGAGCTGCTGCGGGGTAATCTGCGCAAAATGCAGCAGCAAATGGCCAACAAAGCTAATGTTCACCAGCGTGATCTTGAGTTTTCTGTTGGTGATCTTGTCTTGTTTAAATTGCCACCGTACCGACAGCATTCCGTGGCCAGGCCCTTATCTGCTAAGCTTAGTCGTCGTTTGTTTGGACCATTCAAAATCTTGGAATGGATTTGTGTTGTCGCATACCGGCTGGAATTGCCAGCCAATGCTCGGATCCATAACATGTTTCATGTTTCGCTGTTGCGTCCTTTTATTCCGAGCTCTTCTTCCCTGGTTCAGTCCACTTTGCATGTTGAATTCGTAGAGAACAGACCACTGTCACGACCCCTGCGTGCCATCGCTGAACGTGAGGTTTTGTTTGAAGGTAAACCGAGGCTTGAGTGGTTAGTTGTGTGGGATGACGGATCCTCGGATGATGCTTCTTGGGAACCATTGGAGCAACTTCGGATCTCTTTTCCAAAATTACACCTTGAGGACAAGTCGCTTGTCATCGGGGGCAATTGATACGCAAATACAGCGTAATGATCTGTTGGGGTCGATACCGAGGCCAAACGAGTCGGTAACGAGGCCTCCAACAACTGCTTCGGTAACGAGGCCCGTTAGGGAGCGAAGACCTCCCACTCGTTTTATGGATTTGTGTTAGTCAATTAATTAATGTAAATTTTAAATAGAGTTTTAATACTCCTTCATGGATTTTCTTTCCGATTCTTTCCCATGACGGTTTTATTGAACCGGTAGGACTTAGTATAAATACTTTTATATTATTATGCTTTTCATTAATCACAAATTAATTATCTTACCATAATTCTCCTCTTTTCTCCTTCGTCTATTTCGTCTGCCTCTTTCCCCAAGCTTCGACCATTCACTTTCATTCATTCATTGTTATAGATTCAGTTGGTTACTTTGGTACTAGCTACTGGAGCCTATGTAATTCAAACTTTTTGTACCACGAATATTACATTATACGGCAGCCTTCTTGTAACGTTGTGGATGCAACTCGTTGACGTGCTTGTGTCGTAAGGCTTACCTCAGTTAGCTGGACCAATTGAGTTAATTTATCCTCTTCTTTTCTGTGATAAGGGCAAATGGTCCATTTTCTGAGTATTTATTTTCTATAGGTGGACTTCTTGATTTCTTCTCCTTTCTTTTCTGGGTGGAGGAGGGACTGCTTGAATTTTTTGGTTTCCAGAGGTTAGTTAAAAGCAGATAAGTTGACCTTTGGAATAGGTCACAATTCATAAGTCATAACAACTCTTAAATTAACCAAGGGTTTGGACCACAAACTATCAAGGATATATAATGTACTCTTTTTTTTTTTTACGGCGAGCAGGCCAACTGCACAGAGGGGAAAAAAATGTCAATGGTGCGTGGTCCAATTAATTTGTGTGCTCTAAATTGAATGTTACTTGTTTGTACATTTGATGTACGTGTTACATTCTATAATAGACTACACTATTTTGTGCCAGCAGAAAAACTACCTCGAAAGTTAATTGGGGACTAAATAATTAATATAGGTTGGTGGGTTACTTCTGTTGAGTTTTCATGGATTGGTAAACTGGGAGTTGTGCATATATATGTATGCCTAGTTATAAGTTTAGAAGAATTTTATCCTAAAACCGGTTATCAATATCAGTAGTAGCTCATTAACTTATATATTAGACTTATTTAGTCCCCAACACTCGATGTAGAAATTTATATACCCTCAACACACTCCCGTAAGCGCAAACTAATTTGATCTAATGAACACTTAAGCAATACAATACATGATGTGCATCCCAATCTCTCTATAATCAACATTGATTGGGGCATCTCATATATTCTCGTTATAGCCGAAACCATGCCATGCACAATTAATCTCTTTATAGCCAAAACATACCAATCCATGCACATGATACACTCCTAGGATTGAGAGAGAAGTTGTTAAACGGATAACTTTGAGACCATATTAAATTTCAATGAGTTGATAGACAGAAGGATCAAGCATGCACATAGTAAAGCTTCATTGTAAAACCAATTTGTTAGAGGAAAAACAACTCACTAACTTATATGAAGGTTTGTTTAATCTTCAACTCTCGATATATGTGAGACTATGTATCTCAACACTTTAGTACTTTGTACAAGTAATACTCACTTTAGGGTGCCAAATAGGATGTTTGAAAAAAAAATGCAAATATATTTTATACAAATATAGCACCTAAAATTTATTGAACTGGAAATTAAGTTACCTATATATATATATATATATATATATATATATATATAATGAGGTTCTAGAGAAACCTCTTATTAGAGAGAAATCGGAGAAATAATTAGAATCTTTGGATCTGATTTTTTTAATGGCCGAGATTAAAAAAAAAGGGTGCACATGAGTTAAATTGTGGTAGAAATAGCGGATTAGATCCACCTTCTCTCTCCATATCTTACAAAAGACAATTTTTGATTTATATTAATTTCTTTTTCCATATTTGTTCCCTTCACTCTCCATAATTCATCTACACACCATTGATTTCGTTCAGACCTAAAAAACCATCGTAGTTGCTGCAGGAGGAGAAACCAACGTTGATAGAGACCCCGGAGAAGTCGAGGCAGCCATCGCAGCTCCACATCCCGAATAATATGGCGCTATGGATCTGTTAACCTCGATTTTGCGTGGTTTCATTGAATAAAATTGAATCTATTCTCGCTCTTGTAAATTGAATTTGTTAAGCAATTAGAAATCGGGGCAAAAATCGGTAAGTGTCGATTTGGTGTTCTTCATTATGTTTGATTTAGAGAGTTCACACCTTCAATTTCCCATCATACTCAAATTTGATTCATTTTTGCATGTCTAATTTCGCATTTCCACTGTTCATTATTGCAGATTTTGCTTCAAGATTGATAATGATTATTTTGTTTACAAGTTCTGTATTTAAATCCCTCAACCATTCAAAGACAAAGAAGAACGATTAAAGCCAACAACGTTGCTCGATCTGGTTGTTATATTCGATTATTGAACTTACATATTCGAATTATTTTGTATACATGTTCGATTCTGTAAACTTAATATTCAGATATATTGTAATCATGTTCAGGATTGTATAATTAATATTCGATTCCGTAGGTTGTTTGTTCAAAATTTGAACTCAAATATTCAAATATAATTACAATTAAATACATGACTCCTACAACGACACATTCGAGAATGTGCTATTAATATTTGTTTATGTATATTTGCTTGTTCAGTATTTAAACTAACATATTCAGACTTGTACATGACTACTACAATGGTGCATATTCGAGATTGTGTTCTTAATATTCGTTTATATATATTGGTGTATTCGATATTTAAACTAACATATTCAATTATAAGCACATGATTACTACAACGACATATTTGAAAATATGTTCTTAATATTCGTTTAGACATATTGATTTGTTCAACATTTAAACTAATATATTCAGGTATAAACGCATTACTACTACAAAGTCGAATGCATATTTAAACTACAACAGAGCTTTTATATACATGTTCTAAATTGTGTACTCCATATTAAAATATATTATACACATATTCGAGTTTTTTATACACATGTTCAAAAATGTGAAGTTAATATTCAGATATTTTATATACTTGTTCGAAATTTTGCACTTAATATTCAGATATATTATATACATACACGATTTTTGTTACATGACCGATTCAAATATTATTTATTTATTACGTGAAAAATTCCAGAAATAGATTTAATTAATTTTCAATATTTATAGATTCAAAATATGCTATTTTTAAGGAAACAACCATAATTGCAATTTAAAATATTCTAATGGATATTTACGGATTTGATTAATGGAATGTGCTAGTAGTTCCTATAATCACGTTCAAATTTGATTTTTTTTCTTTTTTTTTTAATGTTCAGATTTCCCAAAAATACGTAACTTCCTTTTTTGTAGCTATATGCTGATATTCAACTATTTTACACCCATAATTGTTATTATGGACCATCAATCCTAATCATTAATTCTACAAAATCCTACGCTCCTAATCCTTTCCCCCGTTTCTCTATAACTCCTGTTTCTCTTAAACCCTCCCCTATATATATATAGGCGCCTAGGTGAGAAATAAGAATAAATCTCGTTCGTTCCTTCCAAAAAATCAACGTCCCTGATTAAACATTCATTTAAAAAATTAAAATACGGCACGGACGAATTTGTCCCGTATTATTCACGTACTTTTCAATAAAATACGACACGGACAAATTTTTCCCGAATTTTTCGAAAAATACGTTTTTATGAGACGCGCCCAGTTTGTTCATCAGAAATAGCGATTTGTTCATCAATACTAACTAATTGTGCATTGAGTTTTTGATAACATTGTTCATTGATTTCAAACTTTTTTAATTTTTATTTTTATTTTTTAACCTTATTTATGTGTAGGAATACAATATTTATGTAGTTTTTTATGCACATATAATTAGTTTCGATATACCCATATTTGTTCATTGATATACTCGTATTTGTTCATTGATATACCCCTATTTGTTCATTGATATACACATGTTTGTTCATTGGTATACCATTATTTGTTCATTGGTATAATTCTTTTTGTTCATTGGTATACTAGTATTTGCTCATTGATATACCATTATACCCTATTTGTTCATGTATATACACCTATTTGTTCATTGATATACACTTATTTGTTCATTGATATAACCTTTTTTGTTCATTGATCTAACCTTGTTTGTTCATTGGAATACACTATTTGTTCATGGATATACCCCTATTTGTTCATTGATATAATCTTTTTTGTTCATTATTATACCCTTATTTGTGAATTGAAATAAACTTATGTTTAGGTGTCAATGACATCAACTTGTACAAATATGCATATATTAATGAACAAATATGCATAAACTAATGAACAAATTGATGTTACAAATGAACAAATATGCACAAACCGATGAACAAATATGCCAAAACCAATGAACAAATATGTCAAAACCAATGAACAAATACAAAGTGTTGATGAACAAATCCACATTGTTGATGAACAAATCCACAATACTGATTAACAAATCCACTTTGTTGATGAACAAATCCACAATACTGATGAACAAATCCACAGTGTTGATGAACAAATCCACATTGTTGATGAACAAATCCATAATACTGATGAACAAATCCACAATATTGATGAACAAATATGCACAAACCGATGAACAAATATGCCAAAACCAATGAACAAATATGAATATAACAATGAACAAATCCACAATGTTGATGAACAAATCCACATTGTTGATGAACAAATTGATGTTACTAATAAACAAATATGCACAAACCGATAAACAAATATGTCAAAACCAATGAACAAATATGAATATAACAATGAACAAATATGCATATATCAATGAACAAATATGCATAAATTAATGAACAAATTGATGTTACAAATGAACAAATATGCACAAAACCGATGAACAAATATGCCAAAACCAATGAACAAATATGTCAAAACCAATGAACAAATCCAAAGTGTTGATGAACAAATCCACATTGTTAATGAACAAATCGACAATACTGATGAACAAATCCACAATATTGATGAACAAATCTGGGCCGTTTTTTTTTTCAAAAATACGCGAATAATTCACCAATAATTCGCCCGTGCCGTTTTTTTCCCCTTTTAAGTGAAATGATCAGCGTCTTTGATTTTTCTTGATCCAACGGCTCCTGTTCTTTGTTATTTCGGAGGACTATATATATATATGTGGTGGTAAGTTAGATATGAGGATGAGGTAACTGATTTGTTTTAGGCCTAATACTCCGTACTAATGTAGTCGATTTGTACTGATTAGTAGAAGCCGAAGGTGTCTACTATGAGTAAAAAAGTAAACACGGTAGGACCCACACATGACACATCCCGTTCGTCCGTACAAGTAGACCATTACGGGGTGTCCCCAATATTTAAACCCAAAATTATAACCCTAAAATTCTAACTTTGTTACTTTGCCTCTTTGCACTTCTTAATTTATTTTATCCTTGTACAGAGAAAATGATGTATCAAATAATACTTTATAATTCCCTTCAAGGAAATAATGACAACAATAGAACTCAAAATTCAAACCAATTGAATTTGTGCGCGCCCTTTACAAAATTTATTATTTGAAAACTATAGTGAAAGGCTTCCAACATTTGACTTGAAATTTTCGAATTGATTGGATGATCAAATGTTGATGGTTGTATATGCTTTGAAAATATTTTTGATTTTTTATATTAGTTAAAATGTAAACATAAGGATGTTACATTTCCTATTAATATGACAAGATGGTGATGATGAAACCCGAAATAACGAATACGTTACGAGACAAGAAACAAGATTATTATATTTGAGTGCAAACACTTGCTCCTTTATTTATGATTTTTCCGTGGTTGCGAGGTTACACACCTACGAGGTTGATGTACAACTTCAAGAATCACACCTAGACCTCCTACAAGGCTCCGAAGTCGCACCTATTGTTGCGAGGTCGATTCTAGGGCGAGGTAGATTTGGGGATATGATGTAGGGAGTTTCGTGAGTTTTTGTAGTGAGGTTTCAGGCGTGAGCGAGGTCTCTGCGCGACCTTGGGTTCTTTCTGCGGGTTTCTCCTATCTGTAGCGAGGTCTTTTGACGATGTTCCTATCACGTCGATCTTTAACTAGCAAGAGGGTTCTTGAGTTCAAGTGGTTTTTCGACCCCTTCTTCCTACGAGGTTCTTCTCTATTTATAGAGAATTGGGGGCCGAGTTTAGGCCAATGTTCGATGTGGGATGCTCGAAATAAGGGTTTTTGATTGGTCCGTGAGTGAGGTCATTTGTGATTGGTTGGGGAGTGAGGTTGCTGGTGATTGGTTCGGGAGTGAGGTCGCTTGTGATTGGTCCGAGCGGGCGGGCATATTAGTAGAGTCGGTAACGAGGTCGAGACCTCGTTCCGGGATGTTTGAGAGACCTCGCATCCGTCGGGAGTTTTGTTTTTAAATAACCGAGCATGGACGTGGGTCCCTTGTTTGCCTGTGGGGGCCCTCCTGGGCACACTTTTTGCTTTTACTGTTTTGGACATCATCACAACCCCATGTCCTGGGGGCCTCGCCCCGAGGGTCGCAGGGCATAAGTTCCCTGGATTCGCGAGATGCGGGGTGTTTTTTAGAGGTTATGACGTTCTCGAGGTTGGGAGGGCGCTTTGCGAGGTGTGAGGCTCTGTACTTAGGTTCTCTTCTTGTTCTGCGCGGAGGAAGATTCTTGGGCCTTTTCGCCATACTTTGCTTAGTGGGCCGTCCAGGTGAGACGGGCTTTAAGAAGCCTTTCGGGAGTGGGGGAGGCTCAATTCTGCTCTATATAAGGGCGTATCTCACACGCCTCCCCCTCATCTTCTCTCTCCAACATTTTCGCTCCTTCTCTCTCTTTATCTCTTCGGTTTCTTCTGAGCGGTTTCTCCAGACGGTTTCCGACGAGCTTTTTGCCGTTCTCCAGTTGTGCCACCGCCTCTCGTTCGCCGACCCTTAAACAAGTAAGTTCTTGATCTTCTTTCTCCTGTCTTTTGGTATTTTTTGCCTTTGATTCTTCCTTTGTTCGCTTTTTGCCTCGCGTTTTATAAGGGCGACGGTGTGTCGCCCGGTGTTTCGCGTCGGTGTCACGGTGGCGAAGCGGCGGTGGCAGGGTTGTGCGTTTTTTGGCGTTTGCCTTTGTTTACTTTTCTTTGTTCTTTCTTCGTTTCGTTTTGCATCTGGGTGGGTGTTTGTGATTTCTGGGTGTTTCCTTGTTCTTTCTTCGTTCCGTTTTGCATTTGGGTGGGTGTTGGTGATTTTTGGGTGTTTCCTTGTTCTTTCTTCGTTCCGTTTTGCATTTGGGTGGGTGTTGGTGATTTCTGGGTGTTTCTTTGTTGGCTGTGCGGCGGCGTTGGGTGTGGTTTTGGTTCCGTAGTGCCCTTGTCTCCCCTTGGTTTTTCGTTTCCTCTCCTTTCCTTTCGTTCTGCTTTTTTCCCCTCTTTTTTCTTTGCGTTACGCTCTGGGGGCGGTGTTGCGGTGGTGAGACGGTGGTGAGACGGTGGTGGGGGGCGGTTGTCGCCGTGAGGTTACCGCTGGGCTTTTGGGTTTATTGCTTTTCTCTCTCTCTCCTTTTTTTTGGCTTGGGGTGACGGTTAAACTTCCGTTTCTCCGCCCACTACTTTTCGAATTTCGAAAACCCTCGGGAGCCCAAACGTCATGATGTTTGATTGACAGGACGTTTGGGCTTCCACCGCTGGCTTCCACCGTTGGTTGGTCTTCTTTCTCTTTCCTTTCTTTTGGCGCTTCAAATTCTTCTTTGCCGTCCTATCCTGTCAGAGTAGCCCGTAGGGCGCCACGTGGCCTTTCCTTTCATGACCTCGCGTTGCTTTGTCCCCCGAGGTTGCGATCTCGCACTTTGATCTCGGGCTCGACCTCGTCCTTCCTTCCTTCCCGGGGTCGTCCTTCCTTCCTTCGTTATGACCTCGTCCTTCCTTCCTTCCCGACCTCGTCCTGAGGTTATGATCTCGTTCTTCGATCTCGGGCTTGACATTGTTCTTCCTTCTTTCATGGGGTCATGACCTCGTGTTTTTCTCTTTGGTTGCCTTGCCTTTAGTGCCTTACTGACCTTTTCTTTTCCAGGTGCTAGCTTTTCGCGACCTGGACGTCGTCTTTTCATGCCTAGGAGAGCCTCTGCGAGCCCACCACCCGGCTTTGTCTTCAATTTTCAAGAGAATTTCTATCAGGAGGTCTCCGAGTTCGTAGGAAGTGTAGAGCCTAGTGATTCTCAGAACCCAAGTTCACCTTCGTTGGTCTTCAGCGAGCCCTCATCCAGCGACTCCGCTGTTTCGATCAATTCGTACTTCCCCCGTCTGCGCATATATTCTGGTGTTGAAATGGCTTCCTCTTCTTCTCCTGATGTATTCGCCGCCGAGGTCGAGGCGAGGTTGGACGCGGCGATTGCCTCAGCTTCGGCCGCGTATGTGCCATCGAGCTTCCCCGAGGCCTATATTACCGACGTTGTGTTCGACATTCCCGTCGTCCTCAGAGAACGGATTCCTATGAGTCCGAGCACTCCCGAGGCCTACCTGTCCGAGGGGGTGGCCACCGATTTGACGCTGGACGACCTCGCGGACATAGCTAAAGATTTCCCCTGGCCCGAGGGAGTCGAGCTGGCACTGCCAGAGGAGGAGGGGCGACCCCTGGCGTCCTACGAGGGGTGTGCGGTTGTGAACCTCGTCAGTCTCCAAGCGGGCTTCAGGCTACCCTTGGCCCAGCACATCGTTGATTTCTTGTGGGCCATGGGTGTTTGCCCTGCTCAGTTGTTCCCGAACGCTTGGCGGTTGTTGTGTGCTTACACAATTCGAAGCCGTGAGCTTCTGGACGATCCGAACCTCAGCGATTTGTCGGCGTTAGTCTTGGCGAGGAGAGAACCTCGTTGTTCCCTGGTCAACCTCAGCACACCGAACGTCAAAATCATTACGACCCAGTCGAACGTCGGGACGTGGAAGCCTAAATGGTTTTTGGTCCGAGACCTCAGCGGGAGATACCTTAATTTCCCTGTGGCACCGGGTAACTACGAGAGATGCGTGTGCCCGTACAAGGTTGCTGAGTTCCAGGCGCTCAAGGCCAAGTTCGCCACAGCGTACCAGGCGCCATACGAGCGCTACCTTTCTCAGGACCGGCTTGAGCGGGCCGGGCTGAGCCTCAGTTTCCCTCCTCATGAGGGCGGAGAGGGTATTTTATTATCACTATTTCTCTGATTGTTTTTTCCTTTTTCTTTGTAGGGCTGCGGGGTTATACACCTCGTTACATTTGTTTCTGACCTCGTCCTAACCTGCTTTTTTCTTTTTACTCCTTCCTTGACAGTGGATTTTCTGCACGCTCTTACCACGACGTCGATGGGGAAACAGCCTATGACGTCTACTTCCAAGACCCCTGCTCCCCGGGTCCCCAAGGGGATTTCAATCAACGAGCCGAGCTCGCAGCCGAGCTCGCAGGCGAGGACAGGTACAACGCAGCCGGGGCCTGTCCCGCCAACGGCCGCGACAGGGGGAGCCCTGCCCAAGGGGAACGTCACGAGGGCGTCGCAGTGGGACGTCACGGGGCCGCCCTAAGGGGAAAAAAGGCCCGAGGTGGTTTCGTCGAAAGGGGCCACCACGAAGGGGACCACCCATCCACCTCGGGCGTCTGACGACAAGGTCGGGAGGAAGAGGAAGGAAGCAGGGTCTTCCCCCGAGAAGAAGAAGAAACCCCGGTCGGGCGACCAGCAACGAAGCTTGCGGGATCTGGAACTCATCCCTGCCTTTAACTTCGAGGGGCGAAGTCGCGGGGATACAGGTCCCCATCCCGCCAGGTTTCACTGCCCTGGACCTATCAGAGGGGCCGCGTTGGATTGGGCCCGGGGGAATTACAAGGAGGAGGTCGCGTGGGCCAACAACCTCACCGAGGCGGCGCTCGACGACGAGGCCGCTCGGTACTCGGGCATGGTAACCTTTTTTTGTTTTTGTGCGTTTTTTTTCTTGTCTCTTTCTTGTTTCTTTTCTCATCCTCCTGTGAACTTGCAGCACACCTTTTTTGATAATTACAACCGAAGTCGCATCGTCCTACTTCATTCGAGGATGGACAAGATGGAGGCGGCGCTTCGGGCCCGTAGCGAGGTGTGCGAGCGACAGGCCAAGGAGCTGGCCGAGGTCGCGGAGTCGTCCAAAGCCGCAGAGGCTACGGCTAAGAAGCGGGTCGAGGCCGCGGAGGCCGCATCGAGGGAGGAGGTAAAGGCGGCGAGGGAGGGGGAGAAGAGGGCGAGGGGTGATGCCGAGGTTCTGCGGGGCGAGGTTGAAGGACTTCGAGGCAAGCTTTCTGCCGAACATGAGTTCTTCAAGGCGAAGGAAGCGGAGTTTCTGAGGGCCGAGGAGGAGATCAGGCGCCTCGAGGGGCGCATTGTTGAGCTTAACGAGGAGGTCGTGGTCGCGGGTCCCAGGTATGTGGACTCGGAGGAGTACAAGGCGGAGCTGGTGGAGAGCGTGAGGACAATGTTCCACCAGGCAGTCTGCATGGGCGTAAAACAGGCGGTGGCCAAGAATGGGCACCTCGACCCCCAGATCGTTTTCTTCAACACCAACTACAATGAAACCATGGGGGAGCTGGGGTCGAAGGATCCCGAGGGGGAATGCGAGTTCTTCCTCAACGAGGACGGGACTGTGTCCAACACCGCGCCCCCCGAGGTAGAGCTTATTGGAGGGAACTCGGAGTTAACCTCCACGGGACCTCAGCCCGCGACCGGTGCGCCCGCGCCTCTTGCCTCCGCTGCCCCTGCTCCTGCTCAACCTGCTCCTGCTGAAGCCTCGGCTGCCTCCGCCGAAACTCCTAAGACCATCGATCTTACCGGTCCCGAGGCTGAAACCTCGAAGAAATGATGATAACTTTTCTCTGGTGGCCCTGCGGGGTTTGTAATTAAAACATCTTTCTCTTTTTTTTGTTTGGGTGACCCTACGGGGTCTGTAATCAAAACACCTGCTTTTATATTTATGTCCTTCGTCACTTTCTTTTCCTATGCTTGTTTGCTTTAGACTTTCTTGCATATGTCAGTCCTTATCCGTCCAACCCCATGGTGCGAGTGTCACATCTTTTGTGGGGCTCGGACCACACCGGGCGTTGTAGTCCTGCGACGAGGTCATGAGCCTCTGTTCGGACCTCGTTGTTCTGGAAGTTCGTTCCGACCTAAAAATAGCCGTCTGTGAATCCTTGAGTCTTAGGGGGTTCACGAACCTTGCTCGTATCCCAAACGGGAAGCGAGGGGTGGAAATTCTTCCAAACGAGATTCTCCAACCCCAAGCGTGAAGCGAGGGGTGGATTTTCTTTCAAACGAGATTCTCCAACCCCAAGCGGGAAGCGAGGGGTGGATCTTTTCAACGAGATTCTCCAACCCCAAGCGGGAAGCGAGGGGTGGAAATTCTTCCAAACGAGATTCTCCAACCCCAAGCGTGAAGCGAGGGGTGGATTTTCTTTCAAACGAGATTCTCCAACCCCAAGCGCGAAGCGAGGGGTGCAATTTTTTTTTTTTTTTCAAACGAGATTCTCCAACCCCAAGAGCGAAGCGAGGGGTGGAATTTTTTCAACGAGATTCTCCATCCCCAAGCGGGAAGCGAGGGGTGGATATTTTCAACGAGATTCTCCAACCCCAAGCGGGAAGCGAGGGGTGGAATTTTTTCAACGAGTTTCTCCAACCCCAAGTGGGAAGCGAGGGGTGGATCTTTTCAACGAGATTCTCCAACCCCAAGCGGGAAGCGAGGGGTGGATCTTTTCAACGAGGGAGCGTTTTTAGAAAAGCCTACAATCCTTTATTTACCAATTGTGAGGAACAACGGGGTTTCTAGTTTCTACATGTAATATTTTTTGAGTCGTGCGACGTTCCACGTTTTGCTCAGTGTGCTCCCCTCGTCGTCCCTGAGTTTGAAAGCCCCGGGCGCGACTTCTTCTCCGTGGATGTAGGGTCCTTCCCAGTTAGGGTCCAATTTTCCTCCTTCGGTGCGTCTTAGCACGAGGTTTCCCATGGCCAAGAGGCGAGGTCTGACCTTCTTGTCGTGGTATACGGCGACACGTCGCTTGTATTCTCTGGAGCGCAGGTCCGCTACCTCGCGGATTTCATCTCGGAACTGCAGTTCGACCTTGAGGTTGGCCTCGTTTTCTTTTTCGTCGAAGTTGTACACCCTTGCTGATGGAATTAGGGTTTCTACGGGAACGAGGGCTTCCGCCCCGTAGGTAAGAGCGAAAGGGGTCTCGCTCGTTGCGCGGCGCGAGGTCGTGAGATACGTCCAGAGGACGAGTGGAAGTAATTCGGCCCAGCGGCCCTGTGCCATGCCCAGGCGCTTTTTGAGGTCTGTTAAGATGTAGAAAACCAAGGCCTTTACTTTTGCTCGGTAAGCGGGCAGAAAACCTGTTTTGGTGTCGTATTGTCCGTTGAGTTGTCGTGCCACCAATTCGGAATCTGTGTAGACACTGATTTTGCGGGCTCCGTTGAGTAGCGCCATCTCGATCCCGGCGATCATGGCCTCATACTCGTCGTCGTTGTTGGTGGCATCAAAGGCGAAGTTGAGAGCATACTCCGTCTCGATTGAGGGGCCAGCGAGGAACACCCCGGCCCCGCCACCGGCGTCACATCATGAGCCATCAACGATAACTTTCCATTCGTCTGAGCTTGTGTCTGTCTCGGGGAAGGTGACCTCCACCATAAAGTCGGCGAGGGCTTGTCCCTTCATCGCGGTTCTCGGAAGATAATTGATATCGAACTCGGAGAGCTCGATGGCCCACTTGGTCATACGTCCGGAGAGAGCGGGCTGATGCAGAATCTGACGAAGTGGGAGGTCCGAAAGAACCTGGATGGGATGTGCGTGGAAATATGGGCGTAGTCGCCTTGCGGCGGTTACTACAGCCAGCGCCATCTTCTCTGCAAGGGAGTATCTCTGCTCCGCGGGCTGGAGCATGCGACTCACAAAGTATACCGGGTGCATGGCCTCTCTTGTGAGCACCGCGCTGACGGTCTCGGGACTCACCGCCAGATATAGTTGCAAATCTTCGCCCGCGTGTGGAGGTGACAAGGTGGGGAGCTTGGTGAGGAAGGTTTTTAACTCAAAGAAGGCTGTCTCGAGTCTCTCGTCCCAGACGAACTTGTCATTCTTTTTGAGGGCGGCGAAGAATGGGAGGGACTTGTCTGCCAGGCGGGAGCAAAACCTCCCCAAGTAGTTCACAGCGTCGTTGAGTCTTTGTACCTCAGTACGAGATCGAGGAGACCTCATTGCGAGGATAGATTCTATTTTGGCGGGGTTGACGTCGATCCCGCGCTCGCTGATCATGAATCCCAAAAACTTGCCCGAGGACACGCCAAAAACGCACTTCTCGGGGTTCAGGCTGAGCTGGTGGTGTCCGAGGGTGGTGAAAACCTCGGCGAGGTCAGCCAGGTGCTCCTCGGGGCCTTTGCTCTGTACCACGATGTCGTCGACGTAGGCGGATACGTTCCTGTCCAGCTGATCTTTAAAAACCCGATCGACGAGGCGTTGGAATGTGGCCCCTGCGTTCTTGAGGCCAAACGGCATGACCTTATAACAGTATGTCCCCCGCTGAGTGATAAAGGATGTCTCCTCCTCGTCACGGGGATTCATCGAGATCTGGTTGTACCCCGAGTAGGCGTCGAGGAAACTCAAGACCTCGTGCCCAACAGTCGAATCTACAAGTGCATCGATCGAGGGCAGGGGGTAGCTGTCTTTGGGGCATGCCTTGTTGAGGTCTTTGAAGTCTACACACATCCGCCACTTGTCGCTGGCCTTTTTGACCAACACGACATTGGACAACCATTTCGGATACTGGACTTCGCGTATGAAATCTGCGGCCAGCAGCTTGGCCACCTCTTCATTTGCGGCGGTTGCCCTTTCTTCGTTCATTTTTCTTCGACGCTGCACCACAGGACGAATGGCGACGTCGATGTTCAGGGAGTGCTGGGCCAGGGCCCGAGGCACACCTCGGAGATCTTTTGTAGTCCAGGCGAACGCGTCGCGGGACCCAGCAAGCAGGGCCTCTAGTGACGCTGCTGCATCCCCAGTCAGGCAACCCCCGAGGTAGATCTTTTCTGATTTGTTTTCGAAGGGGGTAATCACCCTTCTTTCTGTCTCGGGAGTGGGTATTGTGAAATCCCGGACCTCGAGGTCTGCCTCACCCGAAGTCTCTACCATGAACACAGAGCATTTTTGCTTAGCCGAGGTCATGTAGCAGACGCGGGCCTCTTCTTGGTTGCCCTTCACTTCTCCGACACCCACGCTGGTGGAGAACTTCATTTTCAGGTGGTAGATGGAGACCACCGCCTGGAATTTCACAAGGAGACTCTCCCGATGATTGCGTTGTAGGCCGAGGGCAAGTGCACCACCGTAAACTCTATTACCTCGGTTCTCGTTGTCGGGCCAGTACCGAGGGTCATCCACGTGTCTATGAGACCAGCGACATCGACCTCGTTTCCCGAGAAGGAGGTGAGCTTCCCAGCGTAGGGCCTCAGGGATGTCGCAGAGATCCCTAGCTGCTCGAAAGCGCCAAAATACATGATGTCTACGGAGGAACCCGTGTCCACCAGTATTCGCTTCACTATTTTCGAGCCCAACTGAGCGTGTATCACCAGGGGGTCGGAGTGGGCATATGGAGCCCTTCGGCGTCCTCTGTTGTGAAGCCCATACCCATGTGGGATCGTGAGGTTTGTGTCACGCTGTATACCGAGGGCTCATGGTGACTTGCCCTCGCGTATCTTTTTCTTTCCGCCTGGCTCAAGCCCGCCAGCGAGGGTCCGCCCGAGATGGTGTTGGTGTACCCATCGCGCGCCGCGGCTTGCCCGGAGTGCGACTGCCTCGCCGGAGCTTGTTGCTCTGTGTTGCTTGGTCGGGACCGGGTTGGTTCCTGCTGCACGAGGTTAGCCCCCGACGCGGGGTTGGCGCGCTTTTTCTCGTTTGGGTTGTAGGCGGGGCCACCTTTGCCTCTGTAACCTCGTGTTTTCCCGCCGAAGCAGCTCCAACCTCCACCGCCACGGTTGTCGTAGCGGTTGTTGTTCCTATTGTCGTTGTGGCCTCTGTTATTGTTGTTGCTTTTGTTGTTGTTGTTGCTTTTGTAATCGGCACGCCGGTCGTGAGTCTGCGTCATGTACGCGTCCCTCGCGGCCGGTGCAGCCACTTTAGCCTTTCTCTTAGCCTCGGTCACGATTTCCTTGTCGGTCCTCGGTCGCGAGCTCTGGCTGGCAGCGTCCTCGGCGTAGACCTGTGCCGTGATCCGAGCACACAGGCTCTCATATGTGGTCGGATTTTTGAGAAAAATGCGACATTTGAAATCCCCCTGGCGAAGGTTGCCCATGAGGATGTCGCGTACCGAGGCCTCGTCGATCTGCGAGATCTCAGCGACCGCGGTGGTGAACCTCGTAAAAAAGGTACCCAGCTTCTCGTTTTCCCCCTGCTCGATGCCACGGAGATCGCGCATGTTCTTCTTGCGCTTTCTCGAGCCGTTGAAGTGCCCGACGAAGGACTCGCATAACTGGGAAAACGAGGCTATCGACTCGACTTTAAGGCTGGTGAACCACGTCATTGCCGCCTTGTCCAGAGTGGTCGAAAAGATCCGACAGAAGATGGCGTCATTGTAAGAGTTGACGTTCATCTGGACGGTGTAGTGTTTTATGTGGTCCTCGGGGTCGGCCGTGCCGTCGTAAAGTCCCATTTGTGGCCAATGGAAGCCTTTGGGCATGTGTGCCTCTTGGATCTCGGGTATGAAGGGATTCTTGTACCCACTCTCGACGGATGGGCGAGCAGACCTTGATTTTGACCTCGCCAGAGGGCGTGGCGCGCTTGCCGCCGTCTCGGACAGCTCCATGTCGCGCCTTTCCGCACGTCGCGAACGGGATCGCGAGATCTGCATCGGATCTCGGGAGGGTCTCTCCGTGGTAGATCCGTTCATGGGAGCCTCCTGCCCCGGCATGTAGCCCGGGACATATGCGGGCACGTACTCGGAGTGAGGTTGCCCCTGGGGGGAATCGGGACGTATGGGGGAGCTTGGCCCTGTTGGTACTGCCCGTACCCCGGATAGGGATACTGGTTGAAAGGAGCGCCACCCTGTTCATACCCCTAGAACGGGTATGGGTTTTGTGGGATGTTGTATGTCCAGCCTGGCGAGACCACAAAAGGGTATCCTGACGGACCTGCCGTCGCCCATGGAGGGGTCTCGGCCATATTGTCGGGATGTTGGGGGAAGAAATTGTTTGGACAAGCCATTCTGAGGGGGTTTTAGGAATCAAGGTTTGCACTAAAATGGGAAGCTGCTTAGGATGAAGAGGTTTCCCACAGACGGCGCCAGTGATGAAACCCGAAATAACGAATACGCTACGAGACAAGAAACAAGATTATTATATTTGAGTGCAAACACTTGCTCCTTTATTTATGATTTTTCCGTGGTTGCGAGGTTACACACCTACGAGGTTGATGTACAACTTCAAGAATCACACTTAGACCTCCTACAAGGCTCCGAAGTCGCACCTATTGTTGCGAGGTCGATTCTAGGGCGAGGTAGATTTGGGGATATGATGTAGGGAGTTTCGTGAGTTTTTGTAGTGAGGTTTCAAGCGTGAGCGAGGTTTCTGCGCGACTTTGGGGTCTTTTTGCGGGTTTCTCCTATCTGTAGCGAGATCTTTTGACGATGTTCCTATCACGTCGATCTTTAACTAGCAAGAGGGTTCTTGAGTTCAAGTGGTTTTTTGACCCCTTCTTCCTACGAGGTTCTTCTCTATTTATAGAGAATTGGGGGGCCGAGTTTAGGCCAATGTTCGATGTGGGATGCTCGAAATAAGGGTTTTTGATTGGTCCGTGAGTGAGGTCACTTGTAATTGGCTGGGGAGTGAGGTTGTTGGTGATTGGTTCGGGAGTGAGGTCGCTTGTGATTGGTCCGAGCGGGCGGGCGTATTAGTAGAGTCGGTAACGAGGTCGAGACCTCGTTCCGGGATGTTTGAGAAACCTCGCATCCGTCGGGAGTTTTGTTTTTAAATAACCGAGCATGGACGTGGGTCCCTTGTTTGCATGTGGGGGCCCTCCTGGGCCCACTTTTTGCTTTTACTGTTTTGGACATCATCAGGTGATAACTAGTCGACAATAATTTAAAAAAAAAATGAATCACATACCAGAAGGGAAGGGGGGAAAAATCAGGAGGAAGGATCTCATCTGATTTAACAAAATGTAATCACGAAGGACGGTTCGAATTCGGTAGAGTTGTAAAAAAACTCTATGGGTGAAGTTCTAAAACCCTATGGTAATTTGGTGAACCCTAGGAAAAATAATTAAAAAAGAAAAAAATCATAATTAGATTTGGTGAGAGGTAAATCTAATCTCAACCATTGATATCTTATTTAACGACTGAGATCTCTCCAACTCTACCCATAGAGTTTTTTTGCAACTCTACTGGAGCCCATTCCCACGACGGATGGGTGAGGTGGCGCCTCACTTTATGCATTATTGAGGAGGCCACGTGTCCCAATTGTTGACGTAGTTAATGTTACATAGGGGTTTGACTTTTGACCCAAAAGATTGCATTTAAGTGATTATTAAATTTTCGGATGAAAAAGGACAAAATCTAAACCACACAGGACACCCGCCTTCGTTTTCAATAAAGTAGGCTTTTTTATTTTATTTTTTTAATATTCAAAGGTGGTCTCCACCCTGATCTTGTCACAGTATGAGCTGTGACACGGTACTATTTATTTATACAAAATACAACAATTAAAGATTGTTTGAAAATGAAAAACAGATTTATTTTATTTTATGTAGTTTAAAAATGGTGCGTGAAGAGACAGCCGTTGCGTAATAAGAGAGACACGTGTCGGAAGTTCACATGGTACGCCATTTGTCTCCGGCGAGGTCGCCGGTGAGTCGTTGTCGCTCTCCGTGAAACCCGTTTGTTGTTTTTTCACTCCACTTCTTTATCACCCATAATTAGTACTTCTAATCTCTTTTAGGAAGCTAATGATGATTCGCTACGGATATTATTGGCAAAGACTTGCATATATAGTTACTTGTTGACTTCCTAAAATGTACTGTAATTTGATTTGAAAATTGGTACGTTTTTATCTCCTGCCTCCTTATTCACTATTGGAAAGATGTTGTAAATTTATTCATTTGGATTTTTAAAGTTTTTTTTATATAGAATATATTGATTTTTTAATTTAGTGATTAAGGTTTTCACACTGAATTCTTATCCTATGACGTAGAATATAATTAACGGTTTAAGAGGATAACATACTCTTTTCAAACACAAAAGAAAACCATTAAATAAACTTACTTTTTCATAGATAGATAGATAGATTGTACAAAAGACACATGTATGGTACCAAATGAAAATGTATTCATATGTAAAAAGCAGTAATTAATTGAAAGAAAGTCGATCGTGCACTGAAGTGTACTACGATGTACGTAATATGGGGAGAGAGCTAGCGTTAATAGATGAATACGTGGCACCAAAGAAGTTAAGCCGCCCTAGTATTAGTATATATCCACGTATGTTGCTTCTTGTATATATTGATGCTTTATGAATAATTATGATGACAGTATACAATATCATTGAGTGAGGTTGCCATTTCTGGTAGCACTAAAGCCTATCCGGAATTCACATGCATATCTTGCTAAAGCTTCTTACGGAGTTATGCACTACATGCATACACGTACTCGGTATGCCAGCTAATTAAACTCATATCTATTTCAGCTAGCTAGCTCTTCAGACTATGATTTGACCGGCCTATGATAAGTTGAAGATATATAAGATCTTGTGATCGAATATCAGTTAATTACCAAGGTTGCACTAATTTGTGTGCATATGTGATTGGCTAGCTACAAGTGCTACAATCTTCCTTCATAGCATATTAGGCGTCATTTTACTTGCACAAGTATAATTATCCACACAATCGTATGACGTTGTTTTGTTTTGACGTATAAGTTTTTCTACCCTATGAAATACTTCAATTTAACTTTAAGGTCCATAACCTATGCTTATTCTTTTGAAACATAGTTTCAAAAAATTGTGTACACATATATTATTAACTATACTAGAGGCCTAAGCTGTGTTATAGAGTTCTAATTTCTAAACCAAAACACAACGTTTCTCGTTGTAAAATAGTTAGTCATTATTAGTGCAAGAAAATTCGTCTTCAATGCACTGGTTGAATACTCTTTTCTTTATCTTTTTAGTTTCAAGCTCCTCTTTAACCTAGAATCTGCAAAATAATGGATACAAGGGGTGGGGACCACCTAATTCACCTCTGATGCCTAAGTCAAAAGAGCAGTTTGTCGATCGAATGTCGAGGTAAAGGACATGCAAGACTTGCGAGCGAGCGATTAGCGAATATGAGGTGTTCATCATACATGGCGATGACATGTATTTATAATGGAGGAGAGGCAAAGAGAAGGTCGAAAAATTATATTCTATCTCTAAGGGAGGGCCGATAATGCTCCAAGCGCAACAAACGATTTCTTGCTCCCCAATCCAAATGGAAATTCTATCTTTCGACTAAGACAGAATCTTCCATCATAACGAATAACCGCCATATTTAATTTTATAATAAAATAATTATGACAATTAATTTTACCCACTCACAAATATCCCACTTGAATGTTAGTTACGTTAGAACGCAACTGAGACTCAAGTACTCTAGTACCTATTCAAAGTGGCCATGCGGATTAGTCGACAGGTCCCCCCCCCCCCCCCCCCCCCCGCGTGCGTGCGTATTCGTATATCCATGAGTGAGTATCATGAGATCTTTTGCTCCTCTACATATGTGCATATGTAGAGGAGCAAAAGATCCGTTAATGTGATGAATTAACGTTGCGCTCTGTTTTTTATGCAAGACTCAAAATAATGCAAAAACCGACTTTATTAAAATAAACATGAATGATATGATCTTAAGGACAAAACTAATGAATGGAAAATAAAAAATTAAGGGCCTCATCAAAACCACGTGAGGAAAAGAGTGCCATATATACATGCATTTTCTAATCCCGAGATCTCTGCGTTGGGGAATACGGATGTCGGGTAACCGTGATCGTGCCCGCGCGAGCGCGACTCTTCCCTTGAGAAAGAGGATCGCTCTCAGTTTCAGGTACGCGGTCGCGGTCTCCAGCTCCGCAGTCGCGGTTTCTCCTCAGAGAAAGAGCAATGCTCTCAACTAGATCTGCGATCGCGGAACTTGGGCCCGCGATCGCGGTTACACTCTTGGTCCTTACTTCTCGGCTCGTTTTTAACTCTCTACATAAACTTTGTCTTAGGGCAATTTCTCTTAGAACACATATGCGCTTCCAATTGGTTAGCCCGATTCCGGACTGTAGCGTCTTCATTCTTGTATGTCGCCGAGATTGTTTTGAGGACCTCAATTTAATTGCTTCTTTCTTGACCTCAAGTTCATTGTCTTTTGGTTCATTTCCATCAATGTAATCGCGTGTTCATTCTTGTAAGTATCCTTTTTTAACCAAACTTTCAAGGAACTTCTTAAAGGGCTCACATTCCTCAGTCATGTGGCCTTGCTCTCTGCAGTACATACAATATTTTCGACTTCGGAGATCATCTTCTGGACACTCATCCCGCGCGGGATAACGGAAGTAATTCTCATGTTTGATGCGCGGTAGGATCTTGTAGATTGGGATGTTGAAGGTGGTGTAAACCGCTTTGGCTTGATCTCCTGACGAATGCGCTTTTTTCTAAAGTTCCCGTTTGAAGGACGGTGTGACTTTCAAGGCGGTGGAGAGGGCAATTTCCCCTTAGTTTTGTAGTTAGCCTCTTCCAAGCGCACATATTGGTGGATGCGCTCTTGAAGTTCAGTAATGGTGAAAGGGAGACAAAGTGTCAAGTCTTCCCTTAGCTTGCTTTCAAATGTGATTGCCCTCTAAAGGCGGTAATTACAGTATTCTCATCACACCCATCGATCTCAGCGTAGCACTCCATGAAACGATTGGCGAAGCGGCGCAAGCTTTCACATTTCTCCTTCTTAAGGCCAAAGATTTTATCTAAAGATATCGTATCCCGACTATTAGCTATGTAGTGCCTCACGAATTTAGTGGCAAGTTGATCCCGTGACCGGATTGATCCTGGCCGAATCGCTTCAAGTTTTGGAACCACTTCAATGAACCCTTGTCAAGGCTACCCGAACACAGCTTGCACATTGTAGCATCCTTAGGTACGCATAAAGCCATCTTGTGAGAAAAAGCGGCTATATGGTTTACGGTGTCCGAATGCCCATCATAGAGAGTGAATGATGGTGGAGAAAACGTACTTTGCTGGAGGTTTAGCGCATTAGATGCTTCAATGAAATGGTGTTGATGTCACCATAGCCAACTTGTGCTCGGCTTGCTCTTGAGCCGATTGCAAGGTTCTACCTTGCGCTCTTAAAAGACAAACAACCTCCTTTAAGTGCGTCTTATGGCTCGATCTTCTCCTTCACGCCTTTCATTTCTCTCACTACGACGTCGACTATGTCGTCTCTTCTTCTTATTGCCCCGGTCATGAGTTGACTCGACTTTCTCGGACGGGTGGTAACGATCAGCGTCATGATCGCGCAATTTCTCGTGTTGATCGCTTCGATCGTGGTCGCCGCCAAATATCTTACAGTCGCGGCTAGGACTTCCACACCCGCAGTGGTTTCCACGGTCGTCGGAACTCTCCGAGTCACCCGAGGTCGAGTCACTAGACTAAGGGCGGTCCGCGGCTCGGGACCTCTTACGCGGGGGAGACTAGTGATGCTTGCCCCTTCGTCGAATTCTAGGTGCTCTGCAATCGCTTTCGTGATCAACTTGCATCTCTTCTGATTCGTCAATGCTTGCCGGCTCAAGAATACGGAGGTTATCGACGAATTCGATAACACTAGAGAGTCGTCGATTGGTCCTTTCACTCGCCGATTTGGTAACAGGGCACTTACTCTAAACTTTATCCATGGTGTGTTTCAACCTAACGATCTCTTCCAAGCCTTGATCCAAGCAAGACTCTACCTGAGCGCGCTCACTTTGAATATTTTCATTCTCTCTTAAGACAGAGGCTAAAGCATGGGTGATCTCGTCTTCCTCCTCATTCGCAACGGTGGTTGTTGCCCTATTCCCACCATTTGGCCCAGATGCCAAGGATATGCGAGTGTCACCACGTGCGAGATAGGACCTGGCGTGGCTTGATTGACCCGGCGTGGGGGATAGGACCCAACATTTTGTGGTGATCCCTTTAACCTTAGCTATGTATGCTCGTCTCTTCACTTGATGAGCTCATTCAGTCTCGCGACTCTTCACAAACTTGAGAAAGAAAAGAGAGAGAAAGAGGAAGAAAGAACAGAGAGAAAGAGAGAGTTCCGGCACCGGTGGTGGATCAAAATCGACGGAGAAAGGTCCTCGATTGAAGAACTCGGTGAATTCGTGGTGGAGATGACTTCATCTCAAGCTTTCCAGAGCCTTGATTGGGGGCGAAAAACCTGATCTGAGATTTCTCCTTTTACTTCTTCTTATATTCGTTGTTTATGGTTTTTTTTTCTCTTTTCTAGTATCTTATATGTAGATCTCTGTATGTTGTACCTTATTTGTATCCGATCTTGAACTATCTTCAAGAACTTAGTGGATTCGACGATTCTCCCTTATTGAGACTCCCCAGAGTAGGATTATCTAGAACCGGGTCACCAAACTTTCTCGAGTTTAAATCTTGCTTTACTTTGTCAAATTATTAAACTTTGTTTGCTTGTCAATCGTTTGGATCTAGAGTTTGGCAATCTAGTTTTACATTTTGTAAGGGTGTGTTTGTTGGGTACCAAAAACTAGTTGGAGTTTTCCAACTCGTTGCATAAACTCGTATAAACATTGTTTGTTTGAAACATAAAAACTAGCAACTAGTTGTAAAACTAGTTTTTTGACAAAGCTAGTTTTTAAAGCTTTTGCACTAGTTTCTAGTAGTTTTTCAAATTAAAAAAAATCATTATTTCCTAGATAAGACTAATTATATAATAAAATAAAATTATTAATTATTAATTACTACAATAAACTAGTTGAACACTACCAATCGTGTTTATATATATTTTTGAAACTTCAACTAATTTTGGTACCCAACAAACTTTCCTTACAAAAAAACTAGTTGGAGTTGCAAAAAAATCATCATTTCCTAGATAAGACTAATTATATAATAAAATAAAATTTTAAATTATAATTGATTTTACAACTTCAACTAATTTTACAACTCCAACTAATTTTTTTGGTGACTTAACAAACACAGCAAGAACTTCCCACCTTTTACTTATCACGTATCTGGGCTCGTTTGGTATCGATATCATATATCGGTACCGGATATTGGTATCGGGTATCGATATCGGTATCGGTATCGGATATGGGATATCATTCGTATCCCATACCTTTCATATCTCTTTTTATTGGGGTATATCAAATATCATGAGAAATGCCTTATTTTTGATATCAAGATATGGGCCGATATCCATATACTCCCATACCAAACACAAGATATGACTCATACCGATACCTAAATCCATATACTCCATATACCAAACACAAGATATGGTCCGATACCGATATCTGATATCAAGATATCAATACCAAACGGGCCCTTAATTTTCACTAGATATCCAGAGGCATGTACATATTTGGGCAATATATTCTTAATAAACATAGCATTAGCTTCCCACCTTTTACTTATTATACCTATTGCTCAATAATTAGTAGAGACTAGAGAGCTATAAAGTCAATCCATCTCTACTATCTTTGGATAGATGGATACAATAAGTCATCGATAACCATCACTTTCAATATTTGATTTTTTCCCGTAATTAATTCAATGATATCATGGCATTAGGTAGTACTTACTATAGAAGAAAAACATATCAAATTAGAACCCTTTGAAGTAATAAAAATAAACAAATTACGCAACATCACTTGGATCAAATAATGGAAATCCAGCTTTCAGCGGAAATTATAATCAGAGTAAGAGACCAAAAAGAATCAAAAGTACGTACATATAATTAACACTATGCAATAAGATGCAGTTTTTCGACCAAAAAAAATTAACACTATGCAATAAATTAAGAAACCAGGTAATTAACCTAACTAAGGCTGAAATAACTAAATACGTAACTGTATTATCTCTTATATTACAAGGAATGTATCGACAAGGTTGATTAACATAAAAATTAAAAAGACTTGAAAGACTTACAACAAGATCGACTAAGCTACGTATACGGATCAGTTTTATTCTTCTTCGATAAAATACATTACAAGTACACACCGACATCCAAAAGTTCAGCTGGAAATTCAAACTTCATCAAGTTACTGCAGTAACTTTCTCTTTCATCCTCGTTGCCGAAGTACGTCGAATTCGAGTTCGAGTTGGAATGCATTGGTGTTGAATTTGAGGTCGACTGTCCAGAGAACATGGAACCCATCAAACTTTGATCATGGGAACCAAACATCGAGTCATCGTAACATGTCACATAATTATGTTGGCTGATCAAATCCGTATCCAACAAGCTCGGAAGATTAGAGGCTCCACATAAACCTTGTGTTTGAGCCTCTAAACATTGAGCATCAAGCCCGACATTGATTAAGTTATCGTCGTAAGACTGAAAATGATTCAAACTTTCGCTAATAGGCGCCAAAGCTTGAGCTTGATCACATGAAGTAGAAGAAAACGGTACACTAGAAGTCTGAACAAACTGCTGTTCTTGGCAAGTGTTGTTGAATTGAACTTGGTTTTCGATTTCGGAGTTGGTAAGGGCTTGACACGTAGGTTGATCTTGTATGGTAAAATCACTATTCGGGTCGGGTTGGCTAGGTCTTGAAAACATGGAGCTTGCAAGCTTTAGGATCTCAGGGTTGACCATGGGTTGAAGGCCAAGCAACCTTGCCATCCGAAATTGGGAGTTAGGGTTTGCGAAATTGTGGTTGTAGAGGGATTGGTTCAAGATGGAGGAAATATCCAAGAGATCGAGTCTAGGGCTATGGGTAACCGGATCGATACCCATACGGAGGAGTCGTTTCCGGATGTGGGTGTTCCAGTAGTTCTTGATTTCATTGTCGGTTCGTCCTGGCAAGCGAGACGCTATAGCCGACCATCTGTTGTTTAGTCAAAGAAATACTTACAACGTGAGAAAAATTTGGCAAGCAACAGGAAGATGATATGGTGAAAGGCTAATGATTATGACCCTTTTTTGGTTGATAATTGATATGTTACAAAAAATTTGCTTTGAAAAAGGGTGGACGATCCACATCCATCAATCCACATCACAAAATAGTAAGCCAAATTGGAAACCATGAAGTGAAGAATACGAAAACATGATTAGTTGATTAATTAAATGTGGGAGATGTGCTTACTTGTTGCCGAGAATGCTATGAAGATGAATGATCGTCTCCTCTTCCTCCAAGGAGAATTTGCCCCTCTTGATATCGGGTCGGAGGTAATTCGTCCATCGGAGGCGGCAACTCTTTCCACACCTTTGAAGCCCTGCAAGATTGATCGATACATTACATTTAGACATTTCTGGTAGACCGATTGATCGAAAAAATTAGCAGTCAGGCGAACCAACATGATTTACCTAATTACAAAGTTTTTTTTATAAAACCTACATGAGAAATAAATAATCATACACATGTGAAATAAAAACTAGGGTTTACCAGCATTCTTAGGGAGCGTTCGCCAGTTTCCAGAGCCATGGTTATGGATGTAATCAAGAAGTTTCTGGTCTTCTTCAGGGGTCCATGGCCCCTTTTTAAGCCCATTCTTGTCACAACAAGGTGCTCTTCCCATTTTCTTAGCTAGCTAGCTAAGTATATTGTAGATTGATAAATAAAAAATGAGTCTGAAATGAGGAGTGAAGAAAGTGTTGCAGGAAGTGAAGAGTATGTGTATATTATTAGATATATATAAACAGAGAGAGGATCGAAATTTAAATAAAGAAAGGAGAAGTCAAAAGGGGTTCGGTGCCGTCCTGTGTAGATGAGATGGGCGACGTGTCCCCCTATTTGGAGAAAATCAAGACCGTATTCGTAGCCCGGCCCGACCCGACCCGGGTTTTCTCTTAGCTTGTCTTATTCTTGTCCACCCATTTTACAACTTTAGAGTTTGTAGTTAATCAACACATACACTGATGCTCAAGATATTTCATATTTGTATTTTATGCTACAGAATTAGTCAAGCTGCAAACCTAGCTTTTCATTAATCACAAACAAGTAATATATATATTAGGCATGTAAATCTTCCACTTAAATATTAAATATTCAATTAATATTATAAAAATTAAAAATTATATTTATATTATAAACAATTATATACATAAGTGTGTAAATTTTTATCTTAAAATGACATTATAAAATTTTAAAAAATTAAGAAAATGATTTTCGTACAATATATTACCCTTTTAATTATTAAAAATTGTACAATATATATACTTTTCAAGCTAAAAATTTGAACACACATGTATATAGTTGTTTGAAGTATAAATATAAGTTAAATAAATTGTAACATTAATTTAAAGAGTGAGTGACGAGAGATATACTTGTGAGTGATTTTGATTATACTAACCTAACGATTTTGTTTCTTGTAGTTGTTTATCATGCCTAATACATGTCGAGAATTCAACCATGATGATGATCCTGAACCCGTGCACCCCGAGGTGTTCAATATGTTTAAGTCAATGTCGGATAACATTACCTGACTTACCGAGCGAATGATGAGGTTGGAAGTGTGCACGACACCACCACGTACTAGTGTCGCCCACTAGCGCGCCACAACGGGATCACATCGACACCAGCGTCGCAGCCGAAGGCTTTGCACTCGCGCCCAACGTTGATATACCCAATGTGGAGTTGGAAAATCCCTCCGATACAGCCACCCTCTCGATGCACCGAAGCCATGCCACCTCTAAGAACCGTTGTTTTATTCCAAATGATTTTTTCCCATGAATTTTCAAGATCATAGGAGGAATTAAAGGAGAGCTTATTATGAGGAGGAGGACTATAAAGATCTATAGGAGCCAGCTCATACTCGTTGTTGGGCTAGCAGAAATCAAGCCCAAATTCGGTGATCAAGTGCATAATTCAAAGAAGCCCAAAACTGCTTGTTCAAGCGTGCGGTAAGGCGTGGACAAAACGGCTAACGATGATCGCGACACATCCATTGTAAAGGCTACAACATTCAATGCTGGTAGCGATATTCACAAGATATGGAGGCCGATGAAGAGCAACGTTCGACTAGGGAGATTAGATTATAAAAGGCCTAGAGCATAAAGGGAAGAAGGACAGAAAATTACTTCTACAATTGACAAATTCGTTCTCTCTTTAATCTTGATTATCGGAAAGCTAGTGTTCAGTTGATCCTTTTGTAAACAAAACAAGGCATCATCATTGTTCAAGCTTCAAGCGTCGCTATATACAATTATATCGTTTTCAGCATTTCAATTCTGTTTTTTCTTACATCCTTACTAAATTCCATCTTATTTGCGAGTCTTAACGCGTTGAGACTATTTCTTGGTTAAGTTTCCCTCACTGTAGCAGGTAACGCATTTACGTGTTGAATCTGCCCAAAACACTCGTGTCTATCAGCCTAGGCGCCAAAGGGAGCCGAATGGAAAAATTAAGGTGAAAATTCCGACCTTTGAGGGCAAGTGTGGCTCCGATGTGTACTTGGAGTGGAAAACGAAAATTGAGAAAATATAGAGCTACCATAACTTTCCCGATCACAAAAAGGTAAAATTTGCCTCTCTTGAATTTACTGATTATACACTAATATGGTGGGATATCCTTGTGAAAGATATAGGAGACAAGTAATGAACCCAACAGTGACTACTTGGGAGCAAATGAAGGCTCTAATGCTAGCTTGATTCTTGCCACAACACCACGCAAGGGATTTGAGGCAAATGCTAGAAAATCTAAGGCAACGGTCTATGAGGGCGACCTATAACGCCATGCAAGTGGTGATGATAATGGCCAATTTTGTAGAGGATGACGAAACCATAATGGCTAGAATCTTAGAATTCTCCATCCTAATTTATTCAACGAAATTGACTTATACCCTTACTGCTCTATGACAGATTTGCTTCACTTAGTAATTAAGGTGGAAAAGAAGTTCAAGGCAAGAAATAAAGGAGGGAGAAGTGCAATTGGCCAATCAAGTTGGAAGAGCTCCAATCAAGGACGTGGCTACCAGCAATATGGGCGCGATGCCGCGCAAGGAAGGGACAAGGGCGACGCACCTCAGCCAAGCACCCAAGCCGGCCTGCCCAAGACACAATCCTATGGGCTACCCACCTGGTCCAATCGGCTACCAAATGGGGCTTACACAACCCCTAAGGGGAGTAACTCTAACACTTCATCTAGAACTAAGGATAATTCGTGTTTTAAGTGTAAATGAAGTAGTCATATGATGAAAGATTGCCCAAATAAGAAAACTCTCATGATTAATCATTTAGGGAAATATGAGTCTGAATCTGAGTGTGATGATAGTGATGTGCATGATAATGATATAAACTTGCATGATTTTGATGATAACAATGATGATGGAATTGAGTTTTAGAAAGGTGTGAATGTTTGATAGTTAGGAGACTTTGAATGTTATGTCTGCTCCTTGTGATTATAATCAAAGAGAAAACTTATTCCATACACGTTGTTTAGTTAAGGGCAATGTTTGTAACATGATAACTGATGGTGGAAGTTGTTGTAATATTGCTAGTATAGATTTGGTTCAAAAGTTGCAATTGTCTACTTTTCATCACCCTAGGTCTTATATTTTGAAGTGGACGAATGATTGTGGTGAATTGAAAGTGAATAAGCAAGTTAAGGTCACATTCTAGGACATTATGAAGATACTATTTTATGTGATGTTGTGTCTATGCAAGCTTGTCACATTCTTTAGGTCGTCCATTGCAATATGATAGAAGAGTTACTCATGATGGTTTCTAGGGTTGAGCATGGGTTGGTTCAAACCAAAATATTTGTCGAACCAACCGAACCAAACTGAACCAAACCGATATTATTCGGTTTGGTTTTCCATTTAGGAATTTTCCAAAATTCGATTTCGGTTCGGTTTCAGTTAAATTTCGGTTCGGTTCAAATTTTTCAAAGAATAATCTTCTATTTATCTTAAATGGCAAAAATCGTTTTCGATTCACCTTAAATGAATTTCGGTATTAATTTCGGTTCGTTATTTGTCGGTTCGATTTGGTTTTGAATCGAAGCTCATCCCCAATGGATTCACTAACCGCCATTCTTTTGTGTTTAAGGGCCAGAATGTCATCATAAAGTCTATGCCAACAACTCAGGAGGCGGACGAGCATGAGAAGAAAAGGGTAAGTGAACATGAAGATGGAAAAGTGAAAAAAGGGACAGCTCCATCTAAGTCGAGCCAACCTAAAGGCGCACAACCCTAAACCGTCCTTTTAACTTCTAAGAGGGAGTTTAAGGAAGAGTAATTGGATGGGGAAACAAGACTCATGCTCTTGAGAAAAGAACTTAGCATAATGAGTGATGCGCTTAAGGCTACACTACCCCCACGTAGACTTGGGTCCGGTTCCGAAACCGACGGTTTCGGTTCTTCTATAGTCTATACCATGGAACCGGAACCGGAATCGGCCTTGGCCCGGTTCCCCGGTTCCGGTTCCGGGCGGTTCCGAGGCCGATTCCGGTTCCGGTTCGGAACGGAAAATAATAATAATAAAAAACTTAATTTTTGACCTCCGAACGAAAACCACGGTCGCGGCCCATTAACCAAACCGCAGTCGCGGTTTGGTTATTTTTTATTTTTTTGTGGGTGAAACTGCCGGTTCCCGGTTCCGGGGGTGGACGAACCGGAACCGTACCCTGAACCGGACCTGGCGATTCCGGTTCCGGCCGGTTTTCCACCGGTTCCGGGACCGGCGGTTCGCCGGTTCACACGGAACCAGACCCGGGTCTGCCCCCACATATTCAAGGGTTGATCAAGGAGTACAAGGATGTATTTCTCGATAACATATATACACCCTGGCCTACCCCAAATTCATGGAATTGAGCATCAATTTGACTCATAAATTCCAATCCCAAGTCCAAGAGCTATTGATCTAAGGGTCATATTAGGAAAAGTTTTTGTCTATGTGTAGTCCCCGTGTTATTAATGCCTAAGAAAGATGGAACTTAGAAAATATGTGTAGATTGTAGGGCAATTAACGTGTCCATTTTATCTCAATTGATGAGCGTTGAGTTCTGGATCATGATTTATTATTATTTTTTATTTAACAGTCCGTATACATTTTCATTTTGTATTTCAGCGGCTATTCGTGCCCAATCTCGAGTCATATTTTTTGACCCATGTAAATTAAAAGGTCTAATTAACGTCGACCTTGCATAAGCATAAAGCTGGAATCCAATCGACAATCCTTTTGTTTGAAAGTGAGCGGAGAAAGAACAAACTTGATGTGCCTCCTTGCCAAAATTGTTGACCACCTTTCTCCCAATCAGCCAAAACCCGTCTGAATCACTTTAATTTGCAGAATTTTGTATTGAAGCCGCCAATCAATTTTAGCCAAACAAAGGCTTCTTAAAGTGTCCATTTGCTGGCACGTTGAATTGAAGCTGCCTAGTGCTAATTTGATTAGCTAGCCTTTTTTGGTCGAATTTGATTAGCTAGCCTTTACGTAATTGATGTACAAAAGGGATAATTGTAAGATCCAAGATCTGTGTAAGTAAAATAAATCGAAAATTGTTTAAGTGTCAATTTTCTTACGCAGCGGAATAGATCAACACAGAATATAAAACTGTAACTTAAAAGGAAGGACACGTTCCTTTATAGAAGAACATCTACAACCAACTAGGTGGAGAGTAAACTTCTACCTCCTTTGGATATTTGAACACACTACAAAGATGAATTACTTCTATATTGTTTGAGAACACACTTACGAACAATACTAACGACTAAGTCATCATGAATTTAGATCTAGACACAATCAATATGATATTTGAACCTGACTCGTTCTTAATGCAGATTCCTTTTACACCGGAATCAACTTCCAAGTCGATGGCGAGCTTCACACAGCATTGCTTGGATCTGGATCTCCTTTCTCTGGATCTGGTTCTTCATCTTCACAACGTTGCTTCGAGCTCTCTCAATCGCTTGCTACCTTTCAGTGACTCATGTGGGTTTGTTTTTGATAGCGTATTTGACCTAGCTTCCTCGCTTTCTATTTATAGTTGTTGCTTCTTTTCTTTTGAGACTTTTGTCCTTTTACTCTTGGGGAGCATGATACTGTTCAAAAAGACCAGCTTACCCTTTGTGGATGCTTTACTTCTTGGGACTCGATTTGCTTGCCGCCCAAGATAATAGTGAAAAGTCTCTTTTGTACTCAATTTATTTGCCACGTACACAGATGGCTTCATGGGGAATGTTTTCTTGCTTTTCCTGTATATTTGTATCTTTCTTGTATTCACTTGTATAGAGAATTAGCTCTGAGCGTTTGTTATTATCAAAACTTCGATTACTGAAATGGAGAAACCATTGTTCTAGTGTTAAGGAACTAACACTGATCCAACAATAATGTGAATAATGCAGTATGGATGGTATGGTATTACATTTTACTACTTTTGTTCAAAAATACATGTCTAAGATTTACCTCAAAAATTAAAAAATTATATAATTTGACTTAAATTGTTAAAGATATTATTCCCACATCTGTTCAATGGCCACGATCCCAATAAACTTAAATTGTAAATTTGCAGAGTAATATAAGTATATATATGAGCAAATGGGCATTCTTATAATTAATTGGTAGTTGGTCTGAGAAGTGTGTCTAATAAGGCAATAACCTAATACGTCCGTACAGTATACTATACTCCGTATAATATAAAAATGGATGCATGGATTGGCGATGACTGATCATAGCTCCACGTACCGTTACTATGACATTAATTTAATGCAAAAAAGTGATGCATTTAAGACTATAATTATAATGAACAAAGGGGTTAGGGGTGTTGTGTTTGTAGCTTGCTAGCTAGCTAGCCAAGAGAATTAAGCTAATTTAATTATGGAGATATGAGGAATTAATAATTGGACGTAGCGGTGGCATGCAGCCACGTAGGTGAAGCCTGGACACGTGTGGTGAGCCAAGTGGTGTGTGGTTGATACGATATCATGCTTTTCGAGGCATCCATAGATTCTAGCTTAGCTAGGTACGTGGCAATTCGTTAGCTAGCTTAATTGTTGATTTAATGAACAAATTCACACTTCTCGTATTCAACTCTTGTGAAAGATGAACGTAGGGAGGTGGTCAACGCTCATGGGGTTGGGCCAGACTGCCAGATGGCAGATGTAAGATTCATGTTCAAGATCCAGCAAATTAGATGACCTATTAACATTCTTAAATTCATATTATTGTACGTATTACATATATTTACCTATGCATGTTTTCAGACATCTAATCAAATGATAAGAATCTTAAATAATACTATGAGGTTTCTGTTATGACTCCTAATTTACTAAAAAAATCGTAATGTCATTTTTTTCTTTTTCAGTGAAATCATTTGTACCTTTGATTTTTTCATTCAACGCCTCCTATCCTTTCCTAATTTCATTTATAAGCATCCGTTCTCACAAGATCTCTACCCTATATTTTACCTTTTTAGGATTAACCATCTCTTTTTTTGTAGGCTCGTAGTAACGCCAACAGATTCAACCGGAACAAAATAAGTATGCATGCGTTGCCTTCAATCCTTAATGCAATGGTTAATGTTCATGGGTCAAGGATATCCGAAAATCTCTTCTCCTGATCGCAAGTTCTAGAAAAATGAACCCATCAATCTAAACCCGGCCCACCTATTTAATAATTTTGAAAACTTTTCAGCCCAGGTCTAAATGTCTAATTACCAAGTGGACGAAGCCTGTTGAGGGGCCCAAGCTGAGGCCCAAAGCAGCCAATGAAATGCCCATTCTCAAGCACAGTCCATAAGCTTGTAATTCATGATTTGCAAAATCTTTAGGAACAATGTATCCTTTCAACAATCAAGCTCAAGGTTGTTATCTTCTTCTATTTATAGTTGTCTAAAACACTTTTCCAAAAAAATAATGTCATACTAAGAAGTCATGAAAGTTATCCTCAGTTTTTTTTTGTCCCAAATTATGCTCCCTCCTGAGGGATATCAAGCAAATGGTGGCCTATTCTTGGAATATATGGATAGTCCTACATTAACAAATCATCCATTAGAAATGACAACGTGTTAGGAGAGCTCCTAACACATTAGCTTATGTTTTTGTACTAGAAGGTGGATATCGACCTTATAATCTAAAATAGTATGTTTAATACCTTTTTTGATAGAAGCACATTGTATAATACTAGCTAGCCCACCTAAAATTTAACATAGTCCTAGAGCCAGACTATTTCAAGTTCGCTTCTTGGTTTGGGTATATAGCTAAAAATATGAGATGCTAATCCGCGGGGAAAAATGGTTTAATAGCTATCTACGCTAGACTAGTTACCACTTGAGATGTGTGTTGTGATATGTAGGCAATTTCCCTATACATTAGCTTCACAATGTGCTGTTTAATATCGGCTCACTCAGAATATGTACTCATTATAGGAACTTTCTTTTCCGGACATGAGGATGTTGGTGTCTTGGTCTAAATTAACTAAGTCTTACGGGAGGACTTCACTTTCACTTTAAAGAACTATCATCATGAAAAAGATCCATTTTTTATATTACGGATCACTTAATAGGTAAGTTTAAGTTATTGATCCCTTAATGCTAAACCTGGTTAATTGAGTTGGTTCGGTCGGGTTCAGGTTTGGTCATTCTGGCTTCGGGTTGAGTACGGATTCATTCATTAAGATTTATGCGTTGATCAAGTCAAGTCATTTTCATGTGGATTCGCATCAACCTAACGAGTCAAAAGTATCAACTTTTTTATGATTATTAAAATAATATATAAAAAAAATATTTTTAATAAAAAAATATTTACTATATATATTTTTAATATTAAAATATATTTTGTATATTCAATTATTAATTTAATTATTAGTAATATTATTGTTTACTATTTAAATTATAATACCGACTATATCATAAATAAATTACTCTATCCTTTCACTTAAGCGAAAATTGCATGAATGCTCTAAACTAACTAATTTTCTCACTATATATAAGCAAGCATCCAATTGGAATCGTCATATGGCAAAGTCAAAAGTTTGTTTAAGACGTAAAATATCCATTTTGCGAAATCCAATCAAAGCGAGAGATCTTTTTATTGGTGCTTTTGTTGATACTAGTCTATATATTGTATCTTACTTTTTTTTGTCTAGTTCTAGATATGTTACTAGACACTGATATGTATCACTTTGTAAATCATAAACTATTAAATAGTAATACTTCTTTCTTTCAAAAAAAATAAAAAAGATAAATTAATCTTTTAAAAATTTTATTTAATAAGGTCCTCGGGTCATCAAATACAGTAACAGGTGGAGAAAATATGCAACCCATGGAGTCCTCCCTCTTAGGATTCTTGCTTGGCGAACCCATGGAGTTCACGAAGATGCGCGAGAAAATGCGCAACAGGTGGAGGGGAATGGTGGGACCTGACTTCATGATAATCAACAAGCAACACTTTTGGTTCGAAATCCGTTTCAAAAACCCGAAAGACCGAATGAAGATTTGGGAGGCGCGGCCTTACCACATTGCTGGCAAACTGCTAGTTCTTAAAGAATGGCGACCGAAATTCAACCCGGAGAAGGAACCGAAAAAACCGAGTGGACTTGTGGTTCCGTATACCTAAATTGTCACCACTCTACTTTACTCACGAGGCGCTCCCTCACATCCTCCGGGCTAATGGATTGGGTAAGCTAATTCGTATTGTGCAAACCCACAATAGAATTTGTGCTAATGTTGATGTTCAAGATATCAACTTGGAGACAATTGTTGCTCCTAATGAAAAGGGAGAGCTTGTTGAATTCAGTATTTTGTTTGAAAATAATCAAAAAGGCTGCGGGTATTGTGGCCCTAAAGACCATTTATGGAACCTTTGTAGCATCAGAAAAGCTTCTTCTAGTAACCACAAAATTGCTGAAAACAAGAGCACCCAAAACTGGATGCCTCACCCTCCGACTGTCATTGCTTCGGGAACCAACACCTCGGAGAATAAGCCGATGTTGCCAACCAAAAATCTGCCTCCTTATCCCAAACGCCCCTTGCTGGGTGTGGCCGCTAATGCTGGCTCGTCTCTTGTGCTGTCGGCTGGTGTGTCCTCTCCTGTGATGGTTGAGAACGACGTCCCAATCGGCGGTGCTGTCTCGGGGAAAGCTGGCAAGGAAATCGAGCTAGAAGGGGACAAGTTCTCCAATGGGGAATTCGAAGATGCCCAAGAGAATCCGATGGCTGGAAACAAGGATGGCACGGATGGATTCAACTCAGCCGAATCAAACAACTCATCAAAGATTTCAAGCTCTTTCAAACAACACAATCTGAATATTAACCTTCTTGGAGATGAGATGGACACTTCGGAGAATAGTTGGAAAAGACGCACAATGGCCAATGATGATTCAGCCATATCCGCCTTCAAAGAGCTCAAAAAACGAACCCGGTGATTTATATCATTAAACCGTTTCTTGACCTCGTGATGAGGCTTTCAGGTAACCTAAGAACCCAATCAACTACGGGAATTAAAACCCAAAGAACCATAAAGTTCATCAAACCTATACTTCGTACCAAAAACCTCTGTTTTTTCATTTTCTGTTTGGTCCGGCGGGTTCGTTTTTTGACCGCCGAGGTGTGTTTGTTTTACCAGGCTAGAGATGGTGTTTGTTGTGTCTATTTTTCTCTTTTGTTTCCTGATGTGGTGTTTTGTGTGTGGTGTTGGGTTGCTGAGAATAATAAGTTGGTACGATTATATTTGCTCTATTCTGGTTTGCTCATGGTTTATTTTTTACCTTACCCCTTTTTCTTGCTCTTTCTAGGTGTGTGCTGGCTGCTGGGGCAGTTTGTTTCTCTTCCCAGGAAAGACACTCACAAATATGTTATTGAGAAGGATTGCCGTATGACAATAATCTTCATTAGGCAACAAAGTTGTTGTGGTACAAAAACCACACCGCGCGGAACTATAACCCGCATACCAAATGCTAGCCTGAGTGGAAACCTGAAACACTCGATCCAAAAAATATACAAAACCAAAGAATGTCGTACTAACACTTGTATAAATGAGAATGTATCCTCTAGCCCCGGAGCTACTATAAATATACATGATGGTGGAGCAATCCTCGGTTTACAAAATCTAAATTCTACAATTTTTGTAGATAGTTTTTTCATAAAATGGCACAATAAAATTAAATGGAAACTAAATGATTCAAATACAAAGAGAAATGAGAAAACCAAATTAAAGAGAATTAACACTCAGCAACGAGTCTAACAAAATAACCAATCCTACACCCAAAAATGTAAGACATATCAAGTCCATAAGTAAAATGTGGAAAAGAAAATCATGGGCCAAAAGCCACAATTTAGACGGTTTATTATGAAGATTAGTATGTGGAATTGTAGGGGCATAAAGCGTCGGGACTTCTGGTCCGAGGTCAATGCTCTATGTCGCCTTGAAAATATCCAACTAATAACACTAGTCGAAACAAAAGCCCAAACCCCGCCGGAAAGTAAAATTTGGCAAAAGGTTGGATTTGACTCTATTGAATTTATCCCATCAATCGATCTCGTTGGGGAAGATATGTGTGCTCTGTAAAGGAACCCAATTATCGAATGAAAGTATCCAAATGACCCATAAAGACGAAACGTTTCATCAGTTTCCACTATACGAACCTGGAAACTAACAATGAATTAATCATTGTATTTGCTTATGCTCCGCCAAGGGCACAAGATAAGGACTAGTTTTGGACGAAGCTCACAACGTTTATCAAGAACTGTCATCTTCCATGCATTATTATGGGAGACCTAAATGAAATTCAACAACCTGATGAAAAACAAGGGGGCGCAAGGCCAAACCATGCCAAGTTTGAACGGCTCATTAAATTTAAAAATGATTGTGACATCTGCGATATTCCAACATTAGGGAATAAATTTACCTGGAGAAGATCTAAACAACTTGAAGATACTACGTTTGATAAATTAGACCTCACATTAGTTAGTAACCAAATTATTCAATGGTACCCGTCCATAGCGACGAAAAACCACGCTTTCTCAACATCCGATCACTGCCCTATATCGTGCGACCTCCCAACAGGGGTACCATTCAAATTTGAAATGATGTGGACCTCAAGAAAAGGCTTCCAGGACGTCATCAAGCAAGCCTGACGCCATAATGCAGGTGGATCACACATGTTTAACCTCATTAAAAAAACACAGCTTCTCAAAATCAAAGCAAAAGCGTGGAATAAGCACACATTTGGAAACATATTTGAACAAATAAAAAAACTGGACGAAGACTTACTCCAAATTCAGAAAGATATCATTGAAAATAATTATACTCAAGTGATCCAAAAACAGGAAAGACTAGTGAAGAAACGGTCGTGCCTAATCAACTTCCATAACTCCTATTGGAAACAAAGGGCCAAAAACACCCATATAAAGCTAAACGACAGGAATACGAAATATTTCCACCGGATTGCGAGCGGAAGAAGAAACAGAACCAATATTAAGGAAATCCGTTCAGTAGAGGGAACGCAGATAATTAGACTAGAAAACATCAAACCAAAAATTAAAAGCGATTTCCAAAATCGATTTCGGGAGTTGGAAATAAACCAGAGAAAACTCTAAAGCATGTCCCAAGCCATACAGAAAGAGATAATCGATGCAGACAACAAGGAAATTACAAAACCGGTAACAAATGTTGAAAAGAACGCATTGTTTGATATCGGGGATGATAAATCACTTGGCCCGGATGGAATGCCAGCAAGCTTCTATAAACAGTATTGGCATATTGTCGGCCAAGATGTTATCAAGGCCGTTAAAAGCTTCTTTCACACTGGCAAAATATTAAAACAAATAAACCATACATTTATAACGCTAGTACCTAAATGTGAAAATCCTAACTCAACCAATCACTACAGGACAATAAGTCTATGCAATCCAATTTATAAAATTATATCGAAAATACTAACCAATCGCCTAAAAAGTGTACTAAATAAACTCATCCACCCAATGCAAGGGGCTTTTATCCAAAACCAGGAGCATTAATGACAATACTCTTATTGCACATTAAATTTTCCACTCTTTTCGGAACAAACGCGGGAAGGAAGGTTGGATTGCTATTAAACTTGATATGGAAAAAGCCTATGACTGGATCAGCTGGAAATTCCTAGCTGGGATCCTCAACAAATTCGGGTTAAATGATACATTCATGGGATGGATCCGAGAATGTGTTGAAACGATATCTTTCTCCGTATTAGTCAACAACGGTCCAACTGAACAATTTTTCCCACAACGGGGACTTAGGCAAGGGGATCCCCTATCCCCATACCTATTCATCCTCACTGCTGAGGTTTTGGCGAGACAACTCAACCTCTGGAGCTCTATTCCAAGGAGTGGCATAGGGATCCAAATTTCGAGGAATGGAACAAAAATCCCCTTCCTAGCTTTTGCTGATGATATTATCATCTTTGCCAAAGCAAATAGCCAATCATGCAAAAAAATTAAAAACATTATAGATGACTACTGTCAAGTTTCCGGACAAAAAGTCAACTTCCACAAATCTGCATTCCAAGTGACTAAAAACACTAACAATAACACCAAGGAGCAGATAAAACAGATATTACAAATAACAAACACAGTTGCACTTGATAAATACTTGGGATGCCCGATAATCAACGGAAGAGTAACCCAAAACACTTTCAAACCATTAGTGCTAAGAACCAGATCCAAGTTATCAAAATGGAAAGCAAACGCCCTATCCCAAGAAGGAAGGAAACCATTAATAAAAGCAAACCTATCAGCACAACCTAACTATTTAATGCAATCTTTTCTACTACCACAAACAACACTAAAAGAACTTGATCGGATAAACAAAAACTTCTTTTGGAACAAGGATAACAATTACAAGCCTCTAATTAGCTGGAACTCTATCTGTCGGCCGTACACCCACGGGGGGTTGGGAATTGCAAAAGCGGGCGAGATGAACCAAGCTCTGCAAATGAAGCTACTTTGGAAAATTTTAGCGAAACCACATAACAATTGGGTCAAAATTGTGACTGAAAAATACCTTAAAACGGAAAGTATCCTAAACTATAAGAAAAAACAAAACACATCTTGGCAATGGGCAAAACTTGTTGGACTAGGAGACCTCTTTGTAAAGGGTCTTATATGGCAAGTGGAGGATGGTAAAACCATCAGATTCTGGAAAGATAATTGGATCGGGTATGGTCCTCTCAGCCCAAAACCCGAGGCCGAAAATTTTATTGATTGGGATGAGTCGGTCGAGGCTTACCTCTGGGAGGACAACTCCTGGAATATGGAGAAACTGGTTGGGGTCGTCTTGCCGGATGACATCGAGAGAATCTCCAAAATCATCAATCCTATTAATAAAATACCTGATAGATTGTATTGGCAACCAAGCAAAAATGGGTGGTATTCTACCCACTTTGCAATGGAGTGGATCCACAAATCTAAAGGCGAGCCCAAAATTAATCTAGAGTGGATTAAATGACTAAATGTACCTCCTAAAATAAAGAATTTTCATCTGAAAAATTGCCCGAAACGGCCTACCTACCAAAACCAGGCTTGCGGAAAACCACATCCCGGTAACACAGGGATGCGAAGCCTGTGGCTGCACAGTAGAGGACACTAACCATGTATTAATAGAATGCCAACTCACGAAGGCAACCCTTAATTCTTTTAATCCAAAATTACGAGGGATCATCGACCAGATCCAACCGCACGGTAGAAAACCACACGAGATCCTAGAGGAAATTAAGAATACGACAACAAAAGAGGAATTTGATCTCCTCATCAACATTTGATGGAGCATTTGGTTCTCGAGAAACAAGAGGATATTTGAACGCAACGCCAGAACTAACTAACTAATGCCGACCAAATCGCCGAGTTCGCTCGAAACCAGGTCAAGGATTGGAAACTTGTAGAGGATGCCTCATCCCTCGGTCCCTGAAACCACACCGGTCATGGACGGGATGAAAGAAAGCGAACCAAATGGGAAACACCTAAAAGTGATTTTATTAAACTAAAATTTGATGGTGCAGTTAATGCAGATGGCGTGGCCTCCTTTGGATTCATCCTTAGGGACTCTGGTGGCTCCCCCATCTATTTTGACGGAGGACTGATTAGTCGACAGTCTGTGCTGATTTCCGAGACCATCGCCTTACTCCAGGGACTTCTCGAGGCCATCAGACGTGGCATTCCTTGGATCCAGATCGAAGGCGACGGTTTGCAGCTGGTCAATGCCGTACTCGGTGACTGGCGTTGTCCGTGGGAGATTGAGTTGCTACGCGCGAACATCCACTGCTTGTTGGCCCGCTTCCAAGATTGGAGCATTTCTCACGTTAGGCGGGAGTGCAATTCTGCGGCGAACTTCATCGCTAGATCGTTTAGGCGTGTCTCCTCCTTCCCTCTTGCAGCTGACTCGGGCTTCTGATGAGGTATTTTCGGTGGTCGTTAATACCTGTCAAAGAAACCTAACTTAACCAACTCAGTAGAGCGGCAAGTAAGGGTCGATCCCACAAGGACTTGTGTATTTATGCTTTTACTTATGTGCCAAGTAACCAAATAAGGGGGGTTTTAATGATTGAAATTCTAATCTACTATGCAAAGTTGAAAACTATCTAAGAATGCAAATATGATTGAGTTTGACAAATATGAGAAAAACGTGCTCAACTAGTTACATCCATCATATATATGCTTATTGATCATTGATTCTCTTGATTCTCAATTCCCTTGAATAATCTACCGTGGATTATTATCCAAAACTTTATATTTAGTTGAAAGAGCTAACAGTCTGAACAACCCTAATCATCTAACAACCTAGAACAACGTCTAGATTCAATTGAACGACAGCTTTAAGTTCAAAGTACCGATAGAAACAAATACTCAACGCAAACAGCTAATCAAGTTATCTGTGGTTTATTCCCTCTACAAATGAATAGCCCGAACGGGTCTAAATAATTATAGTTGCTACTTTATCTAACCAATCTTGAACGGGACTTGATCAGATTAGTTGTAAATTAACCTAGAAATTCTATTAGGTAGCTAATCTAACAAAATCCTAGAATAATTCTGATTCAATTAAGCATAGGGAATAAAACCTATTCAAGTTGTTAAGAATCAATCAAACCTCACAATAGTATGCAATCTATGATTTCAATAACTAGTCAAACACAAAGAAATTTAGCAATGCATAATTAAAATAAAATCAAACTTACAAAGGTTTCAAAGTCTGCCTCTAGAGAGAAAAACCCTAGCCTCCAAAAGTTATGATCCAAGTTATAAAAGAGAAAACTAAAAATAAGGTTTAAATACCCCAAGATATCCAAAGATCAAAATATCCCAAAATACAATAAAACAAGTCGGTCCAGATCTATCTTAAGCCCATCTCAAAGCCAAAAACTTGCGTACCAACTTCTCCGCGTAGAAACATAGGGCGCGGTCTCAACATAAAGTAGTGCGGCCGCGGCACATGCCTTCCAAGCCCGCGGCACTCTCGGTTCAGCATTTCAAGCGACACTTCAGAGGCTATTTTGACCCACTTGGAGTTGGAATTTGGACTCGGAGTAAAAACATGAATTGTAGTTCTTCGAGTTAGCTTTCTAGTGATACTAAATTCAGCTTCATCAAATCACTATATCTCCCAAACCAAGCATTGCAAGATAGAGGTGTCAAAACAAGTCTCCAATGCATAGCCCTGGTTTAAGCGTTCTTTTCACACAAGCTCTTGGGTCTTGGTTCTTCCAATCTTCACTTGTATCACTCTAAGCTTCCTCAAACTCCACCATAGTCCCCTAAGATCCGTCCCGTCCATGCTTGTTTACCTAAAGATCTGCAAAACCGAACAAAACAAGCGCAAAACCCGAATTCCCAAGAAAACCTAAAAACCTAAGAACTACACTAAACTAAGCTAAAACACATGCAAAACAAACATAAATATGCATCCTAAGTTATACCTAAATGCATGCTATCAAATTCCCTCATGCTTAACCCTTGCTTGTCCTCAAGCAAGACATAAATCCAAATCACACCATAGAAATGCAATCATACATCCATCTCAAATCAAACAAGCATTTCACATATAATCAAGAACCCGACCAAGACTTCCTAACATGCATTATAACAAGCAAAGAGCAAAGACCATTCATTTATTCTAGACCTCACCAAGGTAAATGTGTTTGTACTCAAACTCTCAAGTGTTTAAGGGTATGTGTTTCACTCAAAATCAACCATGAAAACTAGACTACCATAAGCTTGCATCAGAGTTCTAAATCTCCACCGTTGGGGATCAAACACATAAAAAAAATCATGAGGTCTTTTTAAGGCTTGTAATGGGGCCAAGGTAAAGAGAAATTTGGAAAAGATAATATTTGGCTTGTGGTGCTAAATCCGGGATAAAGAACTAATCCTAACCCAAAATTCAACACTTTCTTTTCTCACTTCTCCCAAACTTTCCTTTCTCAACTCCATACATCAAGCACTTGTTTCTTTCTTCACTCTTTTTTTTTCTTTGCCTCTTCAACTCTTTTCTTTTACATTTATGAAGATTACTAACAATTCTCTCAACTTTTCTTTGCTTTTACAACATACTTTTCATCTTCATTTTTTTTTCACTTTGCAACCAAGAGTTTTATTTCCTCTTTTCCACCTTTTTCTTCCAACTCCCCCATACTTACATCAAACTCACACAAAACAAAACATAACATAACCTAAAGTCCTAAATCCCGGATTATGGGTCAAGCTTATTAGGATAGGAAAATTTTGTGGAGCTAAAAAAATAGGCTTCAAGCTCAAAGAAATGGGGTGTCAGGAACATGAATCTTGTAAGGTAGGAAGGGAAATAATAGGCTATAAAGAAACATTGCCTCAATCATTTTAATGTCATGCATTCAATCATATAAGCAGTCTTGACAAAGGGTCATAACGCAAGTTCTAGAGCTAGATAATCATGGTGATACACTCAAGAATGTAGAAAACAAATATATCATGAAAGGCTAAAAATAATATCTCACAAGACAAATTTTTGTCTGGAAGTTCAGAATGAATCTAAAACTCAAGCTAAATACATGCTCAGTCCTATAATCAAGGTAATCAATCAATGATCATGCTCATATCATATCAACTTCAGCATATCATGCAAATCATGGGTTAGGACTCATACTTAGCATAGAAAAACAAGAGGAATCAAACAATGGGAAATAAGAACCTAAATCCATTATTTTTGTATTTTTTTTTCAAATTTTTGTGAATTTTTTTTCTCGTTTTTCAGGATTTTAATCAATGCATGCAAAAATTTTAAACATGACCTAAACTAATGCAAGTATATGAATGCAAACAAGTAATTCCATTCCTCATGCTTAAAACATACTTTGTCCCCAAAGTATAGTAAAAAGTAAAGAAAAGAGAAAAACTCACAAATAAACTAACTATCCGGATAGTGCGGTGGAAATCCGATGGTGGTAGTGGTGGTGTAAGACTTCGGAACGGAACTCGGAGAAAAGACCATCGGCGCGAGTACTGTAACAGGAGTCGTGGGCGCGTCGTCGTCATGCTCTTGGGCGACCACTAGTGTGTTAGCGGTCGCCCAAAGTTCTTTCCTTATAAAAAAAAAAAAACAGTAACTCATAACCATTAAATTTGACGAAGTTATTTATGTGTGTACATTCTAGATTTCGGTTTTTGTATGTCAAGATTTTGTTAGTGGTTTACATTTATATTAACAAGTGACCATTAAAAATAGTGGAGGTTCCATTACAAATGAGCTTAAATTGAAGATGGCTTGATTATCCCTTTACAAAATTCCCCTCCGTAATCGACGACGACGATGCAGTCTCTTTCGAGTCCCATCTCCACTTGCCACTCTCGCTTTTCGCCACACCTCCATCCCCTGTAAAGAGCAGAGCGATAAAGCCCTAAGACATTTGTAGAGTGAGAAATTCAATTCAAAATAAAAGCGTTGAAATTTGTTAGAGGAACGAAAGCGAGAGGAAGAGACCCAGAAGGGAAAACCCCATAGAAATTATAAACAAATCAATAAACAAAGGAAGGAAGATCCGAAGGAATATGGCAATTGCAGGCGAGAAGCCACGATCGAAAGGCAAAGTGTGGGGACTGTTCAATCGTCCGTTTCGACCAACCACGCATCAGCAACAACAGTCTTCGTCTTCTTCCTCCTCTGCCATGTACAATTACAGCAATTTCTCCACTCAGCAAACCATCACCAACGCCGCCTCACATGCCCATGGGGTCGACGGATCCAACGCCTCCGCCCACTCCAACTCCTCCGTTTCCTCCATCGCCAAATCATTTCTCCTCACACGACGCCGTCTTCGCCTTGACCCCTCCACCAAGCTCTACTTCCCATGTAACTTTCCCCTATTTCCTCTCTCTCTATGGTTGACTTCGTTGACTTTCGTTTTTTTGCTCGATCTAGGGATTTTCTTGGTTCTTGATTTGATAATTGATCTGGGTCTTTGCCTTAATTTTCTTTTTCCTTGTCAGATTGTTTTGTTTTCCCTGTCGATTGCGTAGTTTAGATGCTTGTTTTCTTCAATTTAGGTTTGCAGCTGCTGCTTATTCTGATTGGGGTCTGTTTCATATTCTTACAAAAGCTAAAGGTGATCATGTCCAATCAAGGCGTTTAGAGCTTAGATTTGACTGGATAATTTGCACCAGGAAGGAATTTTAGCTTGCCTGTTTATAACAGCACATGAATATTATTCCTTTTTGTCTTGTTGGTTTCCCAGTTTGTACTTTTGTTTTACAAAGGAGGTAAATTTTCTGCTAAAGGTGCTCAGTGCTGATTCATATTGCATTAGCTTAGCTTCATGCCATAAAAAGTAAAAAAGTTGTTTGTTTAGTGTATTGTGGATGAGTATATCTTCCCTAGGAATGATTCACTGACTTGTTTGGTCAGTAGTGCTATCTGGGAATGATGCCTCTAGAATTCATTTTCTTGTTTCGACAAGTATGTTTGTGTTGAAGTCTAGTAGGCATTGTTGTTGAGAAAAAGAAGGCAAAAGCAAACATTACTCTGACATCTAGAGCTTTGCATCGGTTTTCGACTGTGGAATGATAGGCATTTTTTTTTCTTTATTCTATATTTGGATGGGACCTTGATGTAGTCTTTTTGTGAATCAGTGGTATTTCTATACATATAATTCGATTCAACTAGATCCAGTCGAACTGCAAACTCTGCTATGCTGTATTATTACCTGCCAAATGATATTGTATTCCTTCCACACTCCCACACAGTTATGTTAGGTCATTAAGCAATAACATTTTTGTATGCCAAGCATGTATGAACCCATAAGCAATGACTAATGTGTCATATGGCATTATTAATTTTTGTTGTACATTCTCTTGGTTTGTTTTGATAACTGAAACTCAAGAAATTTTATGCCTTTCATTTTAGTTCCTTAGAATAGCTTTTTTTAGGAAGGTTTCTTCTTATATATGTGTTTGATGCTGCCAGGTCAACTTCTCTTTATTTACAGTACTGGAAAAAAAATCTTTATTTGGTTTGCTGCTGACAAAATTACAAGCTCAGTCATATAATGTGACATAGGAAGAACTTTTATGCTTAATGTAGTTGAACTTTTATGCTAATTATCATCTGGAATCGGTTTAGTTTAAAGTGTATTAGAACTTTCCTGGAAAAGAGCTGAGTGAAACTGCTGAAATTATCCACTGCTTACGAGTTATGAGTCATTTTCTGATAATCTTTATTTTATTTTTTCTGAGAAAAAAAATATTGCTCGTATAGTTATATTAGATCACGTACAACCACATCCAAAATGTAGTGACGGAAAATAATTTACAAAAGCTTCAGCAAACCCATCATGTAGCGTCAATCTAGAGTTTGCTGTTCAAATGTCATTATAAAGACATTTATATTTATATGAGGTTTTTGTCGGAAACCACCCGTATGATACACCATATTAGAGATAACCACCCGTTTAATAACAAATTACCGTAAACCACCCTTATACCCATTTCCGTTAACAATCAACCACCCATTCTCACTTTTCCGTCTCAAAAACCGTTATAAGATTGAAAATACCATTTTACCCTTCTAATTTATAATATTTGTAGAGTTTTATTTCTTAAAAAAGAAAAAAATGTTTTAATTTTACCTTTTTGTTATTGCTGTCTGCAACCAGTCTACAAGTTGCACAATTGGGGCTTAGGGTTTAGTAGGGAGAGGGGAAAATCAATTGAAATCCACCATTAACACCCCTTTTGAGCTCTCAAATAGCCTCTTTCTTGTTGATAATCCTCAAATCTAAGCCTAATTTCGAATTGTTCAACCTAATTCTTCACCGCTCGAAGAGGTGCCATGATGCTCGGAGGTTGACGACCACCAGCGAGTTGTCGGATGTCGACGAGCAGCGCGATGGGGACGAAGGGGATAGGAGTGGAATCGCCATTAAGTTCTAGATCTGGGTTCAAGATTATTTCGGTTCCTTGAATCGCCAAGGCAGGGAGGGCGAGGAGGATACAATCAGCGCCATGTTCATGTTCGCTGAATCGCCAAGGCAAGGAGGACGACCAAGGGTGAGAGGCAGGCGCGAATAGCGGTGGAGCAATGTCAAAGCATTTTTAAGATGTAGGTCTGTAATAATTTGGGCATATAAATCAAATGAATTCATCTCAGATCTGGAAGTGGAAGGGGCATCTCAGATCTGGAAGTGAAAATTTCCGACCCACCATCTCTTCTTCTGCGTAGCCCTCAGATCCGAGTTTTGAGACTAACCGGTTGCACCTTGAGCCTGCTAACCCACCCCCCTTGTCATCGGAGATCTTCTTGTCGGAATTGAAGCCTAGGAATTAGGCAAAGGGGATTGAAGATGGAGGCGTTGAGGGAGAGTGACAATGGGTAGTAGCAGATTCTTTTTAGGTTTTCTTCTTTAGGGAATTTGCTTTGATTTTAATAATTTTAATTTACTTTTGGAATTAAATAAAAACAAAAATTAAAGCATCTAACGACTTGTTAACGGAAGTTCCAGGGCGGGTGGTTGATTGTTAACGGAGATGGGTATAAGGGTGGTTTACGGTAATTTGTTATTGGGCGGGTGGTTATCTCTAATATGGTGTATCATACGGGTGGTTTCCGACAAAAACCTCTATTTATATAGACACTTTTGTATTTGGAAAGTGTGAAAAATGTCTTTATTCACACTTTTCAAGATATGAAATCATAAATAAAAATGTCTTTATAATGATTTTAGAAGAACACACCATTACACGCTACTAGCTGCAGAACGGCCTGCCAAATTACCGAGACAATGCACATGAAAATAAACAGAAGATGTAAAAGAACCTCCTTACAAACTAATATCAGCATACAACAAGATAATAAATGAAAGGAAGAAGATGAGTTGACTCCATACACCACTTTTGCAGCATCAGTCTCAAGCATGACTTAATCATGGCCTCGATTAAGCGACCCCTCTAGACCAACATAAACTGGCACATAAGAAAAGGGATGAATAGATTCTCAGATATTTCGGTTATATGTTAATGGTGCTTTGATCCATGTGCATGATTGAGCAAGCAACAACCGTTTTCTGCCTTGCATGCATGAATTGCTTGTTTCTGATTGTAACTATGGCATAATCTTTCTGCAGCATGCCTGCTGTTGGCTACTTAGATCCATTCCAGTGAACTTTACATTACGCGTTGGTTTTGATTAGTAGGATTGCAAATAGATGCTTGGTTTGTTGATAGTTTGTTGTTAATCTTGGATTTCATTTTGCTCACCTTTTTTACACTGCTTTGTAAAGCAGTATGAATCTCATACTTTTTTTAGTTCATTTTATACTGGATAAACTCTTAAACTCTTCTAATACTCTTCAATCTCTGGTATGTAAAAAGATGAGCCGGGTAAGCAGGTTAGAAGTGCTGTGAGCATCAAGAATACAAGCAAGTCACATGTTGCTTTCAAGGTATAGAGCTGAGCCCTTTTTTATGCCGGTCATTGTATAATTGACTTTTTTTTATTGCTTAAGAAGTATCCCTGTTGTCAGAAAAATTAACCTTCGAGGCTTCACCTTGTTCTGACAAAAAGTAATCTGTTAAATGAATTACAGTTCCAAACTACTTCACCAAAAAGTTGTTTCATGCGTCCTCCTGGTGCTATTCTAGCCCCTGGTGAAAGCCTCATAGCCACTGGTAAGAATTGTAAATCTTATGTTGATTTTTTTCTTCCAAATCTGTCCTTTTCCATTTCTGAATTGATTCTTTGTTTCCTCACTAGCATGCCTAATATTTCTTTCTAATTGATTCTTAGTCTTCAAGTTTGTGGAGGCTCCTGAAAACAACGAGAAGCCTTTAGAACAAAAGAGAAAGGTCAAGTTCAAAATCATGAGCCTGAAGGTGAAAGGGCCAATGGACTATGTACCTGAGTTGGTGAGCTTTATATATGTCTATTCAATTTTTATGTTATACGATAACATTGAGATCTCGTTGCCTCTAGAAACCTAAAATACTGGGGGTGGTATACTGGTATTTGATAGTTTAAAGAACTGATATATTTTTGGCAAAATACAGTTTGATGAGCAGAAGGATCGAGTGGCTATCGAGCGAATATTGCAAGTTGTCTTTTTAGATGTGAACCGTCCTAGCCCAGTAAGCCATGCTGGTCATGTCTTTCTTTTTTTCATGTTGCGATTTTATTTATTTTATTTGTATTTTATTCTAACTTTGAGCTTTTTCTTTGGCCGTTGAAGGCTCTTGAAAAGTTGAACAGGATGTTGGCTGAGGCAGAGGCAGAAGTTGAGGCTCGCAAGAAGGTCCCTGAAGACAGTGGTCCCAAGATCATTGGCGAAGGACTTGTCATAGATGAATGGGTTAGTTTTAAGACTCTGGAGATTAATTAGTGCTCGTAAATTTTATAATTGAATTTTGTATACATTTACAAATGAAAATGGGAGAAAAATATAGAAGAAGTCCCTCTTCTTGGAGAAAACATCCCAATCAAGGCTAACGCCTAGGCCCCATCTCTAATCCTAAACAAATATCTCTAGCAATAATGTATTATATCTGATGAAGATAAAATATCTCACTTTTTTTTTCTGATAATTTGATGACTGCTTTTTCTTTGCAGAAAGAGAGAAGAGAGCGATACCTTGCTAGACAGCAGGTAGAAGGAGCAGACTCTGTTTGAGTCAAAGGAATTAACGTGGCTCTTTTCAGCCACAACTGCATTCTGCAATGTATATGTAATATTTCCTATACAAGAAAACTCAAAATATTTGGTGTTTTTGGCTTCTGTGTATTTATTTTTTTTGTTTTGATTGGGGAAGAGAACAACATAAGACATGTATCATGAATCAAGGTGATAAAAGGGTGAGTTATGCCGGTGAAGATTAAAATTTCTTACAAGTGGGATGGCTATGCCATTCACTTTGTATATAATGAAAGAGTTGGTGGATATACTTGTTCCTCGTCTAGAAAGAAAAAAGTTGCATTTGTCAGAACCCAAGAAATTAAGAACATGTAAAAGTGTATGCTACAAATTGCTTCTGGTTTATTGTTGTATTACTTAAATCTTTTTGATTAGTTGTCTGTGAAGCCTTTTGTTTCTTGAAATGATTTATTTTATAGAGTGATGTGGAAAGATAAACAGGTTTAAGTTGTGTTAACTTCAACTACATGTGGATTATGATGAGGACATGACTCAGCTGAAGTGACTTAAATTGTATTTGTTTTGACTAATGAGCATGTTTAGAAGTAAAAGTTCAAAACCCTTTGAAATATAGGGGTTCTTAACAAATTGAATTGCCCAAGTTTGCAAATCTTTTAGAATACAAAATAGGCAAGTGGGAGTGGCATGGGAGGTGACGTAGAAAACACAAAAACTAATGGAAGCCAATGCTCAAAACCACGTGTGCCCCGCCACCAGATTCCTCCTCCTCTTTATCCAATTAAACTTTAAACACCTCTCTATCTCCTACTCAGCAATGGGCTTTGGCTATATATAACACATCCCTCTGATTTTACACCACACATCTCTCTGCAATTTCGCCCATTTTTCTTCTGTAGTCTTTAATCAGAAAACGAATTAAGTTAACCATTTGAGCAGAGATCATCAGTACGTCAATATGGCTTCTTCCGGTACTTTAGGGGCACCTGCCATGGCGGATTCTAGGGATGTGAGTCTTGATCCGCGGCCGTTGCCTCCTCTCCGATCAGCGGACGGCCAGAAGAGGCGGCTCATGGGCGGCGGATGCGGCGCTGCTGGTGCCGGAGAGAGGGTGGATGAGTCCATGAGGCGAGTCATGTTCATGAATTGCTGGGGACTTGGCTGATGATTCTACTTAAGGAATGGCTTCTTAAATTTATTGTATTAAGGGTCCTGACTTGTTAAAGTTAAATTGTACAAACTTTGGAATGATGAATCTGGGATCGAATATCTACTAAGATCGGATCGGAATCGTTTCATCTTCTCATAAACTTCGTTTGTACCACCCACTTTCTGTTTTATCATTTAATCTTAACTAGTAAAGAAATATTCTACAATTGCTCCAAAACTCAGAGCCAATCTAGGGATGAGCAAATGTGCAAGTAGAAGAAATAATGCAAAACCAGTGAAGAAACGGTTTATATTGCGAAGATGAGCAATATTCTAATAAGCGAAGACAATAAAAGTCAATGAAGAACAACAAACAGTTCACTAATAAGCTAGAATCAACAAATCAAGCAAATTCAATCATGTTATTATTTGATACTCGCGTATAGTGACATCTCAACCAATACAATATGGCTTAGTTTTAAAGTACCCGAATGAATTTTGGAAGCACTAAAAAGAATCAAAACATATGGAAACAAAATTGGCCATTGTTCAACGGCAATAACGCCTGGGGGGAAATGAAAACAAAGTAACTCCGTAGCTAGCTGAGAGCTTATCATATGGCTTTAATCGAAACACCTGTAGTTTTATCAGAATTTTGTCAAGTTGAGTGGTGTGTGTAATAAACTTGAAATACTGCTGTAGCTTTATATGCGGCTCGAGTCCCTCCCGTAAATGAAACGCCTCATCCAGTCAGAGACCACCAATGCCCTTGTCCTCCAGCTCACTTGCTTGCTGAATTTCACAAAACCGCAGGGTTTAATACAAAAAAAAAACATAAGATAAAATACTAGGATTTGCAAAATTGGATCGGACCGTAAACCCGAACAAAACTGGTCCACACCCTTAGGGATTCATGGGTTATATAGACTTTTATAGTCCTTTCCAATCCGGACCATAATTGAACAGTTTAAAAATAAAATTGGGTAAACTTGTTTTTACAGTTAAAGATCAGACTGGCATTCCGTATGATAAGCACACACACACCCTGTCCTACTCAAATAAAGTAAGTTTTTTTGAAGGATAGAAAGTTAGATATTGACCTTGCATAGACAGAGTACCAGAGCCACTGACTGCTGTGGCCAATGGATACGAAATCTCCAGGAAGCTGAGCTGCTGTTTGCTCTCCACCCAGCGGAGCAAATTGGCCCAAGTGCTTGTACCTGGCAAAACGTATAACATGATTTAGCATAAGGTCAAAATCATCAAATATTAATTGACCACCTAGCTATATTGAAGGCATCTTCTTGTTGTGATGAAAGATTTACCTGAAGGGGTGGAATCTGTGTCGACCTTCAGCTCTGAATCTGATGGGGCCTTCTGGATTCTTTTCACAATATTCCATGCGGTTAAAGCAATCAGCAAGATAGGCTCCTTGTTGAGCAGCAACCTATTTAATAAACCCAAACCCATAAAACAAAAAAAAATAATAGTTAACAACTCATCATAGGCCTTAGAATATTAGTATAAGTTTTAAACCCAATTGGAATGGTGATGATAACACACCTGTGCAGTTGCAGGCAGATTTTTCATCTTAGTATCCACCTGGGAAAGAGCGTTCTTGAATTCCTCAATATTCAGCTCAACTGATTTCTTTCCCTCTTCAGCCAACAAATCAACAATACTTTTCATTTTCTTGTTCTTCAGAAACAGCTCGACTTGAGGGTACCGCTCTACAATGTCATTAATGGCAGCTTTCATTTCTTTGACGGTAAGTGTCCCAGATTTATCCTTGTCTGCCTTTTCAAATATTGCTGCAATATCTTCCTGTAAGGGATTTCCAGAGGAATGAAAAAAGTAGTTTGGTATCAGTTTACAGGGCTAAAATGACACTTGCTGCTCCTTTACAGTTAATATGCACTACATCCACTCGAGTATTTCAGGTTCCTCAAACGGATAACAAAAATTAGTTTTTCCTACACATTTGATTGTATCATTCATCACTCTGAATTCCATTTCAAAAAATCAGTTTTCCAACCATACGTACCATTACTTTTCGTTGATTTATTGTTGCAGTGTCTCCAAGAGCATATATATTTTCTGTCCCCTCAACTCTAAGCCACTCATCAGTTGCCAACACTCGCCTGCTAGTCTGCAATGATAAAACAGTTCTCAGATACAACACCGAGATATACACACCTTCACATTTTAATTCTGAGCTAGCAAAATACTTTGAACTCCACTTCAACCAAGGAAAGTGGAGAATCTGCAATGAATCTTGTTTGTAAATTGCTAGTGTCATACCTGACCAATTTGCTTCATGAAATCCATAATAAAGGGACGAGTTCCAATGCCAGTTGACCAAACCACCATTCCATATGGCAAAGAGGAAGCTTCCCCAGTCTTTATTGTTTTGGTGGCAATTTCTTTGTCCGTTACTTTGACAACCATTGACCCAGTTTTTAAATCTATACCATCTCTTTTGAACTTTTCTTCAGCGAAATCGGTAATTCTCTTGTCAAACCTGCAACCATAACATTACATTAGCATGAGAAACAAACTAATTGACATTACATCATTTTAACATAGGATCAAATCATGTAGCATCCATTATTTAACCTATCTCGTTAGGCCTTCAATATAACTTAAAAATCACAAGCATTATCTAATGGAAGTATAAACATGAGAGGGAATCTTACATATTCAGAATATGATCTGTTGCCTCCAGAAGTGTTATCTTAACCTGATCTTTGACATTAGGATACAGCCTTACAATATCTTCATTAACAAAATCATGTAACTCTGCAGCAAACTCGACACCAGTAGGGCCACCTCCAACAATAACGAAGTGTAGCAATCTCTTCCTTTGCTCATCAGTGAGGGTAGGGAGGTTGGCCCTCTCAAAACAGTCAATAACACTTGTGCGAATCTTCTGAGCATCTTCGACTTCCTGCAAGAAGGCAACAAAACTATGAGCAATTCAAGCAAACCTGGCCAACAAACCAATGCCAGAAACAAGAGCATATATGCACTCATATTACAAAAACAAGAGCATATATGCCTTCATATTGCAGTGATTTCGAAAAACGAGAGCATATATGCACTCATATTACAACGTCTTACTTTCAAGAAATGTGCATTCTCTTCCACACCGGGAATGTTGAATGTGTTGGAGCGAGCTCCTACAGCTACAACAAGGTAATCATAGTCTACTGAAAACTCTTTGTGGTCGTCCAAGTTGGTGTCTACATTGGACCGCCGACAATATACTTTCTTGTTCGCTGGATCAATCCTGAGACACTCTGCTTCCCAGAAGTGAGTACCGAATTTTTTCTGCAAATATTAAGGGAATATTTCTCAATACTAGGAAAAGTTAGGATGGTACACAAAGGCCAGATTGGTCGTGATTTGATGCTAGAATTTGCAAACTTCTTAGTTCCTACCCATGATAAGTTTCATGTACAAAGTAGTGCCAATCTTAAAGAATGTTTGTTAATTCAGGATTCATTTCTTTACCTTCTTCACAATATTGCGAATTGGCTCCACAATGCTACGAGGTTCCACCGTGCCACATGTGACACTTGGCAGCAGAGGAGTGAAAGCAAAGTAGTTGCGAGGTGATATGATTTGGACATCATAATCAGGGTTTTTCAGATTTCTCAAGAAACTAGTTGCCGCCCAACCAGTTCCAAGCACAACAATCTTCTTTTTCTTGTTTTCACCTTCAGCGGGAACTACAGCATTCATGCCATTAAATGGTTTTGCATCTGAAAATGCCAAAAGACTGCCACCGCCACTGAAACATTCGGCAATAAATGGAGTAAGATAACAGCAAAAACACACAGCGTCAACTCAGTTCTGAAAAGTTCCTTCCCCACTTGAATATATAGCTAATACGAAATAAATGTAAAATTTACACCATGTATGGAGAACGCAACTGGAGTAAATTTAATGGAAACGTTCTAACGGACTTACAGAAATGTTAGTATTAACAGCCAATAATACTTTGCTATAAGACATAAATGCTGATTACAAAATGCCACCATAAGACTACAAATTTCATAATTCAAGAAAAGCTTATTCAGCTAATCATAAATCAAACAAAATTGTTTGATTTTAAGCCAAAATAGCATGCTGAAAGGCCTTGTTTTATGAAAATAAGCAAATAAGAAGCGTTAGCCATGGAATTATGATTGACATGTCATAAACTCAATCACACACACGTATATGTATGACAAATACAAACTATAGTAGTAGGTTTAACATCTGATCAACATCGTTGTTAAAGTATTCTGCATATAAAAATGACCATCGCTCAGGTTATTCCCTTCTAAATCTAAATCGAATTTGCAAAGATACTTTTCTAGATTCAAATTCAAAACCTACAATGTCCAAGTTGTAATCTACTTCATGTTTTTTTTGTATAGAAGTTCATGTTCTCTGTTTCTCAAATAATAAAAAAGAGGTTGCTGAAACCAAAATTTTCACAAACTAAACAGAAATGCACAAAATAATTTACAGAGTTTGATGTTCTAAATATAAACACAGATCTACGACGATAGTTTAATATTCTAAAACTAAACACAGATCTACGATTCTCTTCTCAAATCCATCCCCATTGAACCTAGCTATCATGATGTGCAAGTATGATCAATCTTCGAGGATCAGCAATTCTTCTAACGAACAAAAATACAAAAGAACAAAAAAAACTTAAAAACGGAAGTTTTCTTTGTAACTGCAAAACAAACCGCCCTGTTTCATGGAAATCAATACGCAGAAATCGAAACGGCGCTATATTGAACTTTCTTCCAGTTTTGTTTCCTAACGTTTTCACTCCAGAGGAAGTTAAACAGAGATAGTCACGAGAAGCGTCGATCTAGTTTAACAACTTAAACTTAACAGCGATTCAGCGATACAGAACGGAAATTTAAAAAAAAATCGAAAAAACGCTTTCAGATTGTCATTTTCGTAAAAATTGAAACTGAAGCAAACGAAGAGGAAATCAACCAAATTACATGACTACAAGCGCAGATCAGAAGCAATGTAAGAAGAAAGTGAAAATTCGAACAACATGGAGAGGTACCGTACCCGATAGCAACCACAACTAGGACCTTGGAAAGAGTAGAATGGCCATGGAAGGCTTTCGAAGCTCTTTGATAAAACGGCAAAATTCTCATCTTCGGCGCAAACGAATCAGAAAATCGGTTGGAGAGGAAGAGAGGGACAGAGGTAGACGGCGTGATGTGAATGAATATGAAGAGGCGAATATAAAGGAGAAAAGGTATGGTCCAGGAAGACGGGAGAATGAATTTGGGCTTTTTATTTTCTTGACTTGGCGCTCAAGACAAACGCGCCGCGTGTAAAAATTTGCCGGTGCCATTTCTTTGTGTTATTAGGTTTTTAGAATTTTAGCTGCAGGGAAGAGAAAATTAAAAATACTCCGTAGGCTGTGTTTGGCTAGTCTCACAATTTCTTTTTATTTATTTTTTCATTTATTGTTAGCTGGCATAATGAAGGGGTGTCAATGACAAAGGGTAACTTCACAAGGAAAGAAACTGAAAGCATCCTTTCATCACACAAACTGATTTGATACGTGCACCAAAGATTTTGTGCAGGTTAGAATAAATTGTGAATAAAATTATAACCTTTAGTATAAATCGTGAATAAAATTGTAACCTTTTTCAGAACATGAATGACGAAGGGCGATACAGTACAATCTTTTAATTGAGAAACGAAAGGAGCAATGTATCATGTATGTTAGTATAGAGGTGACCCGACCGAAAAAAAAATGTAAGTAGAGGTGAATTTAGTTCATTACTAATTTATTCATTCAAGGATGTTATTGTTAAGCCAATTGATTTTAAATCTGTATGTTTAAACGACAAATAAAGTAAACTAATTACGAAATTACCTTGTGAAATCCTAGACAAATAAATCTGATTTTTCACAAAAATAGTAAACCCTTCCTCTTTTCTTGTTGTAATGGCCTTGTGTTTTTTTATAAATAATAATAATAATAATAATAATAATAATAATAATAATAATAATAATAATAATAATAATAATAATAATAATAATAATAATAATAGGGTTTTGTATAGCTTATGGGTTAAATAAAAGTTTGTAAATTCGTGTTTGACAAAACAAGCTTAAAGTAGTTTTTTTTTTGTAACTAGCTTAGGGCATTTTTGATCATACTACATAATACATTAATTGCATTAAATCCTACATTATAATGCAAGATAATACATTAGCTGATGTGATCCAAACAAGTCCTTATTTTTAGGCCAAATTTTAATCTAGAGGATTGGAGATCATGGAGCTTTTTGTAGCTTATTTTAGGGTAGCTTGTGAAAAGGTATAAAATGCCCCTAAAAATAAATTAAAAAGTTTTTCCATATGCCCCTTTTCGTCATTTTACCATCTAATTTTATGAAAAATAAGCTTGTTTTACTAAATGATTATTATTTTATTCTAAAATATCAGCTTCTAAAATAAGTTAAGAATTTTAGCTAGAGATATGAGCTTCAGCTACCAATAAGCTTCAACTTGATCTCGACTAGTTTTATCGAATGGATCCTAAATGTAAGATGTGAAAGAACATGATCATTTCATTAAAAAAAACACGGCATGTGATTTTTTGATGAATTTTAAGTACTTTTTGGAAAAAAAATGGACACGGGGAACGCCGCGAAATGTGCATAATTTCTATACGTCAAAATTGATTTTTTGTACATCAAAACTAGTTGTATGTGCAACAAAATTATACGCGCATATATGTTTATGCTTCAAAACTAGTCTTATGTGCATCAAAACGAACCGAGTGTGCACCAAAACGACTAAAATGTGTATTTTGGACAAAAATATAATTATATTAAGTTAAGTTCCATTACATAACAAGAAACAAATTATATAATCTAGATGGTAGAGTATTCACTTTTGCACACATACCACAAAGGTTCAATTCTCATTGCCTACATAGTAGATGCTTTTTTCTCATTAAATATGATGCGAACCTGTCTTAATACGAATGCGGAAGTGTATTCGGGTTGAACTTGAGGTTCTTTGTGAGTGATTCGAACAAGAGATGAGATATGTGTTGAGTCGGTTTTAGAAACTCACGTTCATTAACATCGAAACAACGTCCTCAGTTTTGATAATGACAAACATCATGGGAACTAACACCAATTGCAAAGTATTTTAGCATAACAGGTTGGGCATCGCAAAGCACAACACAGATCAACGAAGTTCCCAAAACATGGGAACTAATGCAACGACGAAAAGTGAGCGACCAACCTCAGAAGAAAACAGCGTTCCCATACGATGGGAACTAGATGAGAAGAACAGAAATCCCTCACAAGGTATGGATGCTACAACGTGCCTTGTATGAACTCAAGCAAGCCCCAAGAGTTTGGTATGACAGGTTTGCACAATTCCTCTTGTCACATGGTTACCTTCGTGGTTCTATTAACAAGACTTTTTTTTCTTAAGAAAGATTCTAAAGACAGTCTCATTATCCAGGTTTATGTTGATGATATAGTTTTTGGTGCTACTAACCCTTCTCTTGTTGAAAAGTTCAAAAATCTTATGAGTTGAGAGTTTGAGATGAACCTGATTGGCAAACTCACAATTTTTTTGGGGCTCCAAATCACTCAAACCAAGGAGGGAACTAATATACATCAACGAAAGTACATAAGGGAAATGCTGGCTAAATATGGGATAGAGAACTCAAGGCCCATTAATACGCCAATCTCTCCTAAAACAAGGCTAAATGCGGATGAAAAAGGTATGGATGTGGACCAACGGAACTATAGAGGTATGATTGGTTCCCTTCTTTACCTCACAGCTAGTAGGCCAGATATTATGTTTGTCATGTGCCTATGCGCACGCTTTTAGGCTAATCCCAAAGACTCACACCTTAAAGAGGTTAAGAGAATTTTCAGGTACCTCAAGGGGAACAACAACTTGTGTCTGTGGTATCCAAGAAGCAATTCCCTTGAGCTTGTTACCTACTCGGATGTGGATTTTGTCGGACACTTAGTGGATAGGAAGAGCACATCAGGGATGACTCAGTTCCTATGAGAGTGCCTTGTCTCATGGGGATCCAAGAAACAAAATTTTGTGGCACTCTCAACGGCCGAAGCAGAGTATGTGGCCGCTACATCATGATGTTCTTAAGTCTTGTGGCTCAAGTACCAACTCGTTGATTATGGTATGTCCTATGGCCTTGTTCCTATTAAATGCGATAATACTAGTGTCATAAAAATATCAAAGAATCCCATCATCACTCACATACTAAGCACATTGACATTCATCATCACTTTCTACATGACAATGTTGAGCGTGAGAACATTATATTGGAACTGAAGAACGGATAACAGATATTCTTACTGAAGAGCAGATAGGACTAAAGAGTAGATAGCAGATATTCTTACTAAGGCATTGGATAGACATCCCTTCAAACATCTTCATATGCTCTTAGGGATGATAACTTTAAATTGAACAAGTCATTGTTTATTCTTTCCCTAATGATTGGCTAGTTTAGTTATTTTTGCATGATAGGAACTTGATAAGAACTCTGCATTCACTTTATCTGTTTTTCCTAGTCTAAGGCAAAAATAGTTATACACATAGGAACCCTATTTCTTTTTGGCTCAAAATGATCAACTTGAGTTCCCTGTAACCCGCTTTACAATCTACAATGATAGTTGATCAACTTGAGTCCCCAAAATGATGTCAAAAGGGAGAAGAATAAAATGTGTGAGATAAGTTATTTATAAGTTATCATAGAATGGCCTATGCTAAGGGAGAACTATCTTACTAAAATCTTCTAAGTAGGATAACAATAATAGTGGAACTCTTTGCTAAATGTTGTCACACTCAGAGGGGACTAGCATGCATTGCGTTGTTGAAATACTTGTCTTTTTTGTTATGGGTTTGTCTTCATCAAAAAGGGAAAACTTGTTGAGTCGGTGTTAGGAACTCACATTATTTAACACTGGAACAACATCCTCAGTTTTGATAATGACAAATGATCATAGGAACTAATTCTCTTTGCCAAGTATTTCCAAGTATACAGGTTGCACGTCGCTGAGCAAGGATAAGAAAAAACAAGTTCCCAAGGCATGGCAACTAAGGCAATGAAAGTTTCCATGACAAGGGAGCTCAATCAAGATGTGACCAACCCCAGAATGAACTAGAGTTCCCAAGGAGTAGGGAACTGAGTGAACCAAAGCTCCCACTAGCATGCGTGAAAGCGACATCTCAACGCAAATCAAGGGATCTTGTCTAAATTGATAAAAGAGCTTCTTAGTGTACCACACGGCTTCAAATTGTGGGACAGGTTGAAGACAACCATCCAACGGTCCGATTTGATCCAAGAGTTGACAAGTTTCAAATGCAAACAAAGTCACATGTCAACCTTAAGGATCAAGTTGGGAGGGCAAGGCAAAAAGGACATTTAGGACAAATGCCTCAAATGGATTAGGGTTGCATAACACTCCTATATATACCCTTAAACAGTGACCTTGCCCATCACTTTTCACAATACACCAATTACCAAACATACAAAGAAAAAGCTAGAGAGCTTACATGAGAAGACCATTCAAGTGGTGAAAAGTCCCCGACGGCGAGCTCAACTCGACGATGGTGAAAGGAGAAAGAAGAAAGTTCCCAAATCCAAAATACTTAGGTTGCAAAGACAGAAGGTTGTAAGGTTTGTGTTTACTTTTGCTTTTGATTGTGAGCATTCACCAGTGTTAGGGTTGAGAGAGTACAATAGTGTTGCTTAGGGAGAGAGCCCTTGTAGAAACAGAGAAGTTTGTATTCTGCCTTGTAAACACTGAAGGAAACTAAGCAATAAAAGAAAAGGGAACATATTCAAAATCCTCCTAGAGGAGGTAGAGGTTTACTCACGCGGTTAGTTGATCGTTGTGGGGTTCCTCTATAAGGAATTGTCTCTTACGCTTTTATTTACTTGCTTATTTAGTATTTCCGCTTCGTGTGGGAACTACCCAATACAGTTCCCATAAACGTTTGAACTAACCTCCATCCTACAACTAGGACCGGGTCCGAGCCAAGGTAGAATCACATCAAAAGGGGAAAGGTCTCGATGATCTTGTGTCTATAAGGCAGGATGAGACCAAGAGCGAAAGAAAGAGTACGACCCAGGCCAAAAGCAACGTTCCGCCCGCGAGCTTGGAATGTTTGGAGGGGCAAAAGCCGCAAAACCCATGGATATCAAGGTCAAGGAGGGCCCCTTTACTGAGGAAAGTCAACTCACCGAGGAAGCAATTAATGATGCACTCTAAGGAGGGAACAACACCACAACTCGGCCCACTGATGGTTAATAATCAAGCCTTGTCAAGGCTAGCGGGCATTAGTGCGATAGTAGGTCCAAACAACTATATGGACACCATTCTTGGTGGACCACTGCCAGCAGGCTCTAGTAGAAGGGAGATAAAAAGATATGCATCGCAATTGTAGCTAAAAAATAGTCCCTGGAGGGATAACCGGAGGACTCACACATAGAGATGTGCACACCCGTGCGGGCTAGTCGGAGGACCACCCGTCGCGTTTAAGCTTTGGGATGAAATGGAAGCACTTTATCACTTGAGACACTATGTTGTTCGCCCTCATGGTTTTGGTACACAATAAGTACTCACAAAACTCTAGCTTCTTACTGAACTTTGAGTCTATATGGAGATAACAAACTAACTAGCATGATTGTCCACTTGGGGGTCACAATTCCGTTTTCCATTCATTATACCGTCATATTAGAGTTAAAATATACAATTGTCCCTAGGTTAAAGTACCAAATTGATAAACTCCGATAATTACTCCCGCTCGACTGCCGCTACGAGAGAGAGAGAGAGAGAGAGAGAGAGAGAGAGAGAGAGAGAGAGGATGCCTAGAGAGGGCTCCACTTGGCATGATGGGTTCTTGCACGTGTCGAGAGAGAAAGGGTTGGGTCGAGGGTGTTTGCCAATGCCCTTCCTCTATCATCCCTCTCTCGAGCACTAGCAGGCACTCGTTGCGTCGAGTCGAGCCCTTCCTAAGCACCTAGCAAGATCGCCGATCATGAAACACCCTTAAGCCAACCCTTAAGCCAACCCTTCATCTCTCTCTCTCTCTCTCTCTCTCTCAACGGCAGTCTAACAAGGGTACGTAATTATCGGTGCTTATTAATTTGGTACTTCAACCTAGAGACAATTATGTATTTTGATCATAATTTGACAGTTTAATGGATGGAAAACGAGATGAGGGTGGTTCCACGGAAAGGAGATAGAAATAAGGGATGGTTTTCTGTAAAAGTGAAAAAAGAGGTGTGTTTTTTTGTAAACACTCCAAAAATAACGGGTGATTTATATAAAAAAATAAAAAATAAGGGATATTTTTTTGCAAAATCTCAAAATAAGGGGTGGTTTTTTTACCAAAAAAAATTGTTAGTGAAGGGAACTACTGGCATGGGGAGTGTTTTGGCAAATGGCAATGCAACCAAACACATCATAGTCTTAGAGCAAGCCCAACAGCTTCCCCAAATTCTTGTGGATTGGGCTTTTAGGGATTTTTGACCAAAAATTTGCCCCAACAGATGCTCCATTCCATTCTCCATTTTGGAGTAATTCTCCAAAATGAGGTGAGCTTTCCCTAAATTTGGGGTGATCCCCAAATCTCCAAACCAATATATTTTCCTTTTCTTTTTTCTTTTATTTACTAATTTAATGAATAAAAAATAAAAAAGAGCCAACCAAAAAGTGAGATTATTAAATTAAGATTCTAGAATATTTTTCTTTTTTATAAGTCAAATAACAAATAACAAATATTTTTATTCTTTAAGATTCTAGAATATTTCCTTATTAATCAAATAACAAATAATTTACGATTTATTAAATTTAGATTTTAGAATATTTTTATTCCTTATAGTCAAATAACAAATAATTTTTCATTTATTAGGTTAAGATTCTAGAATATTTTTATTTCTTATAAGTCAAATTAACAAATTAATTATCATTTTTTAAATTAAGATTTTACAATATTTTTATTTCCTTAAAAGTCGAATAACAAAAATTTATCATTTATTAGTTTAAGATTCTATAATATTTTATTTTCTTATGTAAGATAATATATAATTAGTTATTGTAATTTATATGGTAAAAAATAAAGGATTAAATGCAGTGTTCTCCAAAATAGAGAATCTGTTGGAGTTGGGCTGAATTTTTTTTGGAGAATATGGCAATTGGTTCTCCATTTTGGATAAAATTATAGAGAAAATGTTGGGCTTGCTCTTACCATATATAAAAAAAAGGCGAATACGGGGCGCCCATGTCAGAAATGACGGGCGCCCATGTCAGAACAAGTCGGTCGCCTCGACCGACGAGATTGTAGTCGGTCGAGGTGACCGACTATATATTTTTTTTTAAATAACACCACACGCTATCTGCAATTGCAGATAGCGTGTGGGGCCCAGTGTAGTCGGTCGAGGTGACCGACTACATTGGGGCTTTTTTTTAAAAAAAACCAACGGCTCTTTTGCCGTTGGTGCAAAGAGCCGTTGGTGCTTGAGGGCTATATATAGCCCTCAACTCCTCCATTTGGTGCATAAGCAAGCGGGCATACACCGAGGGTTAAAAAAAATTTGCAATTGAGAGAAAAAAAGTGTAAAAAATGAGAAAAGGGTGGTCTTTCGGGTTAAGCAAATCTAAGAGCAAAAACCGTTCAAAATCTTCAAATGGCCAATCGTCGCAAATAAATTTGAATGAAGGGGCGAATGCTGAGGATATACAAGTCAATGTAGAGCAAGAGGAGGTACCGGTTCAACCAACCGCTCCAAATGCGTTCGAGTTCGACATCACAAATCAAGTAGCTACGCCACTTGGGGGAGGGTTTTTTGGTATGTAAATTAAAATTTTACGTTTTGAATCATCAAGTTTAGTCGGATCTATTTATAATAATAATTTAGAATTATCTTAATTTTATTTGTTAGTATTTTAATTTAATTTATTATTCATATTAGAATGTTTTTAATTTGATCTCATAGTAATTTTATTTGATAAGTAATTATAGTATTTTATACATTATATATGATAGTGGTCATACATTATTTATGTAGATATGCTTACGAGCGACGATCCCCGATATATGGAATAGTATGCGTCTGGGGGTACGAACCCCCGACCACCACACGATTTTACTGGATCACCGTTTCCACCTAACCAATCGTCCACCCAATATACAACCCCCGACTATCAGAATTTGTGGGGGTCATCCACTTCCCAACACACCCCACACAGCACCAACGTAACCCCAACTAGGAATTTGTATACTGACTCCGATAATGCTTTCACTCCCCAGACCGACATACGGACTGGCCCACAGGGTGATACTTGGATTCAAGATACAATTTCTTTTACTCCCTTGAGTCCTTATTTCCAAGCTGAGAATCAGGCGGGGACGTCTTATTCCCAACCTCCACCATCCCAACCTTATTTTCAAGCCGAGGGGACTTCTTATTCCCAACCTCCACCATCCCAACCTTATTTCCAAGCACAGTCTCATGTCGGGACTTCATATTCCCAACCTCCAACAGCCTCTCCCAACACCCAAGATGGATTTGGAGGCGGACCAATCGATACTAGTTTATTGCTCAGTTATGAGACGCATATAGCGAAGCGCTTATGGGAAGATCCAACGGGAAGAACGTTTAATTAATTTACCTTATATGTACGCATAAATAATTATACTTAATAATTTTGATAATAATGTTTCAGTATACTAGTGGTAAACCCTTAAGAGTGCATACGCGAGGGAAGCTTATGGATTGGAACGAAAAGTTGACGGATGGAGGTGCGTGGGTCGCCCGTGCTCAGCGTAGCGGATTATTGGGCCTACAACGTTGGACGTTCAATCAAACGGATGAAGCATTGGTTCAGGCTTTTGTGGAAAGATGGCACCCAGAAACGAACAGTTTTCATTTTCCTTGGGGAGAAATATCAATCACCCTACATGATGTCCACTTCATTTTGGGCCTACCGATCAACGGGATGAAGGCTGTTTTGACGTACTCCGAAGAAAAAATAAAGCAGTTTATCAGTGGTGCATACGGAATGGCGTCCACTTCGTTGGAAGGAGATCCTGTTTAACATGATAGAAAATGAAGGAAACATAGATTTGATAGCTTCAGGGTATTTGTGTGATCTGTTAGGAAGCACCTTGATAATGGACAGGACAGGTAACGGGGTACCCCACAGATTGTTGCCGCTCGTGTTGAACCACGATCAGGTGATGGAGTATTCATGGTGTGTCGCTACACTTGCATGGCTACTCAGGCAGCTCGGAATGGCGTCCCGAGCTGAAGGAGCGCAGATCGCAGGGTGCTCATATGTGTTACACGTGAGTGTTGATACTCTACTCTGTTTAAATTGATAGTCCGATTTTATTTCAATCTAACATATTTTCTATTTTGTAGAACTTCATTTGGAGGTACTTTCCATCACTCCAAGGTCAGATCAATCACGATATCACACGATTGCCAGGGGAGATGTTCAAAGCACATAAAGGTCGAAACAGAGATCTTAAATCATTGCTCGACTATCGTCGCTACTTAGACAGGATAAAAGTTGAAGATGTAAGTAACATATTTGAATCTAACATATTCTTTTCTGATTAAATTTCTAGTTCGATTTTATTTGAATCTAACATATTCTCTATTTTGTGTTTATGTGTAGGTCAATTTTATGCCATGGCGGGATTTTATCGACTTTTCCACTGGCGATCTTAGTTTGTCGAGGTATAGGGGTACCTTGACATGTCTCCACATCAAGGAGGCATATCACCCCGAGAGGCTCGCTCGTCAATATGGTTGGCATCAGTCAATCCCTGAATTAGACGTTATCAAGCCAATCAGTGTATGCCGACCAGCAAAATTGACGAACGTGCATGTGAAGTATGATGTGCAATACTCACCAAATGATGATCGTTGGGAAGATCGATGGAACTCGTTAGTGCCAATGGGGGAAATTGCACCACATATGTACTCTATGGATGCCGAGTACGTGCAATGGCATATGAGACGAACACATCCTTTTTTGTTGCACACGTCCTCCGTAGAATATGCAAACAACCATCCGCAACCCGTGGTGGATTTTTATGCGGTACGTGTATGATGACACTTAATTGGTTCTCTCATATTAGTAAAAAAAACTTCAAATTCTAAAATAACAAATTTGTGTTGGTTTGACAGCGGATGACACTAACGAAGGCGCTCACTAAACGACTAGAAGGTCATAGCAATCCTGAAGTGGTCGAAGTCGCTCGCCAATTACATGCCATCTGGTTTGGAGAGAGGCCTCCACCACCGATCCCGCCACGTGTAGGTGGTCGTCGTCGCCGCTCTCCCTCCGTACAACCCGCACGCCACAGCGATGTGGGACAATATAGATAGTTTAATTTGTTGTAGTTGTAGTTGTGTAATGATTACTTTGTAATGGTTACTTATATTTGTGTTGGTTTTGTTACTTATATTTGTGTTGTTTTTCCATAAACTAAACCATACAAACTAAACCATACAAAATAAACCATTCATACACTAAACCATTCATACACTAAACCTGATAAGGACTAGATATCTGCCCATAAGGATGAGACAAGCTCTCTGCAATCTGAAACCGATCGAACCTAGCTAAACGATCATGATACCGGTCTAGATATCCGCCCACTGATGGATCATGACAGTTCGTCCACATAATAGTCGGGGGTGGCATCGGAGAATCATCGTGCAATGTAACCTACAATATTAAACAAAACACGCAATTACTAAGTGTTCTAAATAAAAAACAATATTTATCAATAATGAGGATATTGAATTACCGGAACGTAGTGGTTCCCAAGGAAAGCAATACATGCAACCTTGTCCCAAAGAGAGTTATAAACGCCTCCGGCTCCTATGATCGGGAAACATGTGTGTGATATACCACGACCTAATGTGATCAATGTACACTGAAATCTAGTAGCAAATACAACGCCCATCGAAGGTGTCTCCATCCAGTACTGCCTTGGACAATTCTGGTGCAACCAGTTGACTCTATCAATCAACTCATCAACCTTCTTGAAGCCCGAGCGCTCCATCCTCGAATATATATCGCGGTGGGTCCTCAGCTCCTGAACAAGCTCCCATCGCATACGCTGCCATCCATCCCTCGCATCCCACCCCATCTGAGAAGCGAGCGCCCTATATCCACAATGACCATCTCCTGGAACATCATGCGCAGTGGCGATGTATGACATCATGAAAGGAGGTACATGATCTATGAGATGTAATCCTCCAAAGTCGCTAGTGAGAGGGGGGGGGGCTTCGGTGGAATAAACCCCATTCCCGCGGTGGGAGGCAAAATCGGGTCTGCATCTTCCTCAGTCTCGACATCTTCCTCTTCTTCATCAACTGTTGGGATCGATGTAAATGTTGTCCCTGGCATAGAATGAGCACCTTTGACAGCCCTTTTGCGCTGGGAGGTTGTTGTTGTAGATGCTCCAATCTAGTCAACCCTCTTGCTTGAACCTTCGATTTCTTCTTAGGTCTTCCCTTCTTCTTTTCACCATCGGGTTCCTCCAATGTGCTAGTATCCTTGTGCTTATGATAATCGCGGATCACCTCACGTTGCACCCGTTTGGACATCGTGCCTGCATTGTAGTCTGCTATCATCTTCTCCCATTCAGCATCGTCATCTTCTATGCAATCATCCTCAGGCGATGTCATCGGAAGGCCTTCCCATACTAATTGCTTCCAAAAAGGATGGATCATTGAAAGCTCAATAGGCGTACAACGGTCAATGCATTGACGGACTTGATGAGGGCACGGAAGGCCACGGGCAGTTGTCCACCATTTATCGTCGCATTCCGGACTCAGAGGGGCACTAATATGATCGAACAAATGACCTATACAACTGTTGGATACATTCGTTGGGAGGAGAGAGAATACCGTTCGGAGCGGTTCGGCATTGTGATAGATGGCAAGTGGAACAGTGGTGCGATCCATCTCCATCTTCCCCCGTACGGTCATAACCTGGATTCTGACCGCATTGTGTATCTTCCTCACTATAGCACTGAACCCCAAAACAGATGATCCCAAGTAATCCTTCAACGTTGAGTGTTGTGACTCGACCCTACAAAAATTTGGAAATTAAAACACAATTTTGTAAAACTTTGGAAATTAAAACCCAAATTAGTAAATTCGAATGAGTGGCAAAATAACTTATTTTTACCTATTTGTGGTCCTCGTAAAAAGGTTGAAGCGGTGGTCGGTGAATGCCCTCACAATCTGATCACGCCAAAGGGTGAGCCATGTTTTCTGGAGATATGTAAATAAAATTGGCTCCACGACTTCTTTCACCATTTGGAGTCGTGTCTCGTACTCCCACATGGTCGTCGAACAGAATAGCTCCCACGCTTTGTTCGCAAAAAAGTCCGCCGACTTATCCTTGAACCCATTTGCCAACGCGTATGCTCTACAGTTGCGTTGGATGTGCACCCAACAAAGCATATGTTTGGCTTTGGGAAATAAGTTATCGACAACATTCACCTCAGCCATATCCCGATCGGTCAGTATGGCTTCTGGCTCTCTTCCAACCAGCTTATAGACCTCTTTCAATTGGAATAACACCCATTCATAGTGGTCTTGAATCTCCCTTGTCATTAACGCAAAAGCAATACAAAAAGTCTTGCCGGTGCATGTAAATCCAACCATTTCGCACAAAGGCATGTTGTACCTACAATGTCAATTCAATGAGATTTAATGCGTGTACTTCAATATACTACTACATCATAGGTAATAAAACGACTTACATGTTTGTTTTGTACGTCGAGTCCATCACAACGACGTAAGGGAACAACTTCAGCAACTGGATCGACTTCGGATGGGCAAAGAAGATGTCTAGTACCTTACGGCTACCCTTCGCAGTTCGGTAGTTGACATAGTATTGATTAGACTCTAAGAAATGAATCGCAAATTCGCTCACCCCCATTCCGTTCATCTCCTTTTTAAACACATCGTATCGAAAATCATACAACTGCTTCATTGATGTGACCATATCTGGATACTTATCCAATAGGAATGTCATGGATTTCCTAGATTCTATATCTGCCAAAGCCATATTTCTTGCATCAATCTTTTGGTCCTTAGTCAGTCGTCCCGCAAACGGATAGCCCTCTAAACTGGTGGAAAGGTCATGGTTGTGGTTACCACATTCCACCCTTAAGTGCCACTTCTGGGTCTTTCTGTCCCTCCAACCTATCAACTCGAATCGGCAACCCTTCTTTCTAGTACGAGGACGAGGTTTAAGCTCATCACCGACACCTAAATTCTTAACCATTTTACGCGGTATGCCTTTTTTCCCGCTTTGTACTCACCGCCTAATACACATCCCAAACTAATCTTTGTCGGCCAAGAGTTTTTGATGGTGAGTACAATGTTTAACCCTCTCCCTATCTTACGGGCCCACTGTATCATATGATCTCGTTCCTCCCACTCACAATTATCTTCAAAATAATTAGAAAAATCTGGAAACTGAATAACCTATAATAATAATAAAAACTAATTAGAATTTTTTATCTTAATTTCTAAACTTCATAAAATTACATTTACATACCTGATTTGATTCTAGATTACAAACGACGTCGTAATTGTGCTCATTTGAAACCTCATATCCTCCATCGTCGTCATCAACATACTCCTCGTTTAAATCAAATGTGGTCGGTGGTTTTGACCCTCCCACCATCAACGACTACGTAAAATTACGAAATATTTAGAGAATAATTTCGAATCGTATGAATTTAACGGAAAAAACTTAATAAATTGCTTAAAAATATGTAGTTAACTTACATTAAATTTTGTAATCAACCAATTCGCCATTTCGATAAAATTCTGAAAGTGGATTTTTTAGAGAAGATTGAAATGTATTTTCGGATGTGGAAAATATTTTGGTGTAGCTGGGTGTATATAGAGAACGAAATCCACCCGTTAGGAAATAATTTCAAACGGGTGGATAGTCGGTCGCCTCGACCGACTAGCTGTAGTCGGTCGAGGTGACGGACTATTTTTTTTTTTTTAAACTTTCCGAGGCCCCATTTAGTCGGTCGAGGTGACCGACTTGGGCGCCCCAAAAATCTGACATGGGCGCATAAACAAAAGATGTGAGAATAAAGAAAGGTGACGTATGCAAGCACGTGTTTAATAAGCAAAAGCACGTACTCTAATACTGCATCAGCCGTCGGCCGTCCCATTTGAATTTGACGGCTTTCCATGTGTGGTATGACCTTGTAGAAGCTTCCATTTTCCACGTTCTTTGTTCAAAACGTGCCTACCTCTCCCATTTTTATGGTAAGCATTTATAAGCAATGGTACGTTCTTTCTTTTGTTTTTTTTTATAAGAAATTTGGACCTTTTCGATTTTATATAATTAACTAACATTATTATTATTACCTTCCAATTAAGGCTACGTTCGTTAGTGTTGATATGCTAGCTGAAATACGTTTATATAGTTGATCCTATAAAAATTTCAACTAGTGTGAGTGTTTGGTAGATAGAGTTGAAACACGTTTATGTTGTTGATACTAGTTGAAATCTTAGGAAAAAAATAAGGTGGGGGGAGGGACCTTAAGGAGTTGAAATGAGTTTATTTCCCCCCATTAAAAATTTGTTCCTTTTTCTACCCCTCCTTTTTATCCATACGTAACCCCGATACTCTCACAATTGTTCTTCTTTCGCGTTCGCTTCTCGCACGCCGTATTTTCTCTTCTCTATTCTCGACTCATATTCTCCATTTTTGCTCTATATTCTGCATATATCGACACTAAAAAAACAAACAAGAACACCACTAAACTTCATGCACAACTTCTCGATGATAGCTAAGTTAACGTCTTCTAGACTAAATTTTTTTTCTTCCACACCGAGTGCATGCAAGTTTATAAAAAAAATTACCAAAAACAAACAAACAAAAACACCACTAAACTTACAAAATGGAGTCCATCAGATTTCTCTACAACTTATGCCCTTAATTGTAATTTTACATTAATTTTCAACTCTTATAAATTATTCTTTTCCGAACACTATATAGTTTATATAAAAAAATAAACATCTCATTTCAACTACAAATTTCAACACATAATTTCAGCATCAACTACATCAACATCAACTACATCAGCATCAACTCATATAAGTACATTGTTACCGAACGGAGCCTAAGTTGACTCTTTAATACATATTGTAAAAAAATATTTGCAAAGATGCCAGGGACGGACACAGGGTTATAAATTAGGGTGGACTAATTTTTGCCAAATTTTTTTAGGTGGGCTAAATTACTCTAATTTAACTAATTCACTACTAAATTTATTTATTTTTTTAAATTTTTTTTTACTAAATCTACCGTATTTTTATTTTTTTTTAAATTTTTTTAGGGTGGGCTATGTCCATCTCTGAAAGATGCTCTTTTAGTCTTTTACACTACATGCGCTTCTAAGAAAACTAATAAAAATTTATTCTTCTTTCTACCAAATAAAATTATTCTTCTACACTTAGCATTTGTATTCATTAAGTAGTTTCTAATTTCAAATTTTAATATTTTTTTAAGAGTATGATTTAACACTTTTAAATAATGTGACAAAAATTTAGTTACAATTAAGTTGGAAAAAACTCTATAAATAAAGTTGAAGAAACATTTACCATTAAATAAGAAGCCAACGATTTAGTTTAGATATATGATTCTCTCCTATTCTACTTCAACGAGACCCTCTTTTTATAGAAAAACCACAAGCCAATGAATGGAATGGGCATGCTAATTCGGTTAATCGTTGGAATACATCTTCCTACATGAGAAGTTAGGAGATAAAATAGACTAACATATAAGCGTATGAGTTACTCTTCTTATTGGCAATTGGTTTTATAATGAAATCTTAATGAACTTATGTATTGGTATTACACAAAAACGACCTCCAATTATGGCCCAAAGACTCTTACATTAGGCGTCTAAATTTCTACGAATTGTAATGTCCAAGAAGTTGAAGCAAAACACTTATGTATGCACTATACAGGGACAAAACTATTTGGACGTTAGAAGCTCCCTTGCCCCCCCCCCCCCCCCCCAATTCATTTTTTAGTCTATATTTTCCTTTCGTTCATAACTTTGATTTGATATATTATAAACTCAACCCGATATCCGAGCAAAAAGTTATGATCGTTTGCAGAAGATTACAAGTATGCAAATTAATCACTTTTACATGTTATTTACTTAGTTAGAATGATTTTTAAAAAAAAATTATGTCTTCATACTTTAATTGAACCCGAGAGTATGAATGCATTGTTTTAAGTGTTTATATATTATAGTGCCTTCGGGCACCAAGCGGATAGGATTTCAAGGTAGGTATATACAATGTTATCAGAATTCCGTTCCGATTCTACAATTCTAGCGATCCTACGATCCATAACACGCGAAACGATCCACGATCATGATCTTATATGAGTAGGATCTTAAATGATTTAGAATACAATCTCGATCCGATCCCGATTTTAAATACGATTCTAACGATCCTAGAAACGATTCTAACGATCCTATAAAATGACAATTTTAACTACATATTATTAATAATTTTATGATTAACATATAATTTCCATTAAAATAGTTGACTAGTCCATCCTACAACATTTTTTAATAATCAAATTAATAAGATTTATCATTTTCTTACTTCATATATAACAAAATATACAATCTATTAGGTTATTCTTGCATATTTTTAGTTATAATATAGAATCTTACGATTTAGCGATCCGATCTTGCGATCCGATCCAACCTAGAATTCCGATCCTAATAACCTTGGGTATATATTTACATTTCAACTCTCACGGGTATTGTCCTTGACAAAAAAAGAAGTTATTCTAGTTATGCATTTAAAACTTTCGAGGCCTTTTTGAATGTTTTTCACTATTTTGTATTTTATAAAAAAATGGAAGTTATTTTAGTTGCACCCAAAAAAAAAATCAGCCCTCCTAAAAAATTCTAGTTTCGTCCCAGTATGTATGGGTTGAACAAAAACTCATAGAAAAGATAAACATATTCACATTAAGTCAAATGTAATCAAAGTCGTGATATGTCTTGTTCAACATTGACAAACTCACGAACATATATATTGTATTATTTATTTATTTTTGGTCGAAATATATATAATGTATTTATGTAGCGATGTCGTGATTGTAGAAAATAAATAGAAATATTTAGATCGGACATAAAGGGTTCGGTGGACCGTGGACGAGTAGACGCAATCAAAAAACATGCAAAACATACATGCGTGACAATACAAAAATGTGAATGAAGTAGTACTCCGTAGTATATAAAATATTGCACCAAACCCTATTTGCAACTAAGCAATATACCTCCAGCCTCCAACTACCCCTGTCCCTTGGCCATATGTATACAGAAAAAGGCAAAAAATTCAAAATTTTAGACCCTCACTTGCTGACCTTGTAAATCAAGCAAACGACAAATAGGAAAATAAAAAGAAAAGTTCAAATTGGTAGATTCTTTGGAATCTTCTGCTTACAAATCAGTCTTGTATAGATGCGGCCAATTAGATACAGCTCGGTTCCTGGCCTTTGACCCTCTTTATTTGGTCCATATGAATCAATTAGTATTCGTACATCACTACATCCTACGCGAAACCTACCAATTCATTATAGTTTCACAAATAATACCGATCGAATAAAAACAAAACTAATAAAAAACTTAAGAGCTTTGAGTATTGATCACGCTAGCTGGGAACCATTTGGTTTAATTAGCTGGCTGGGCAGATTTGGGTCAAGAAGGCCAGATTTGGGTCATTAGCTGGCTAGAGGAATTTTAATTTTTAATTCTTTATGCTGGAAAATGATTTGGAAACTCGGAAAAGACGAAAAAGCTTATCAAATCGATCGTGCATGGAAAGTTTGAATGGCAGTGGTTTTAGCACGTTGCTTAAATTTTTTGGTAGAGTTACTCAGTTCGGATTTTCTACAACTCACAATGACGGTGTAAGAGATAATTAAAAGGAGGGACAAAAAATAAATAATATTATATTATTTTAAAATAATAAATAATTACATTCACGTTCAAATTACATTCACTGATTCACAATTCATCTAATTTATATAATTACATTTAAATTCAATTAAATTCAACTAAGGAATTATTGAATTAAGATGTTCAGTTATTTACGAATGACAAATCAGTGAATCACAATTCACAAATGTAACTTTAAACCCTAAATTACAAATTTTGAATCTAAATTAAACGAAATAATAGAGGCTAGAGGAGTAGACGGGAACCCGAAGGGGAATACAAGGAGGTGCGGTCTGGCGGTGGGTCGATCCGTCGATGGAGGACTGGCGACTCAGTAGAATGCATGTGGAGAAGACGAAGGCGTCGAAAGGGTACTATGCGCCTGTCGGTCTGTGCTTTCAAACGGCAACTGGGCAAAGAAATGCGTTCTTTTTTTAATTACAATATCGAAACGACGTCGTTTTTGGTTTTTTCTTCTAAAATCAACCCAAAACAACGTCGTTTAATCTATTCTTTAAAAAAAATAAAACAACATATCATCTTCATCCTCGCGACCTGCGTTTGTAAGCAGCCTACATCCGACCCTAATATGTGAAGGAGGGGCGTCGGCGCGTCACTTCATCGGAGAAGACATGCTACAATAGTATTCTCGGTTTTTCTGGCGAAAGAGGGGGCGACCGCCCCCCCTCCCGCTCCGCCTCTGACAACTCACGGTGCAACCTACTATGCTCCACTATAATTCATTTAATTATTTAAATCGTCAAATAGTGATAAAAAAATTTAAAAATATATTTATATTCTAAATGCTTATTCTCATATATTTATCGAGTTTTGTGATAAAAAAAGTCATTATTCTTATTTTCTACATTAAAAATTATTAAATAAGTGGTTTTTTAAACTTTTAAAAATATTGGTTAGAAATTTGTATGATAAAACTCCATAAATATATGAGAATAAGCATTTAGAATATAAATATATTTTTTAATTTTTTATCATTATTTAATAATTTAAATAATTAATTAGAGTATAGTGGAGCATAGTAAGTTGCACCGTGAGTTGTAGAAGATCCAGACTGAGAATTAGCATGTTGCTTAAATATAAGATGTGCAAATCAATATGATACATTTTACACCTGCAAAAAAATGTCTTTGGATGACAAAAAACAATTCGCCACCAAAGTCAATTTTTCGTAACCTAATGTCAAGAGCTATATCAAATTTTGATATAGTTAGTTGTACCCATAGGTGAGTCGTGTTATGTTGTGGAGCCTGATTTGGAATTAGGCGAAAAAAGAGGAAATGCGAATTGGAGGAGGAGAACTGCGACCACGGCCCAGGATTCACGACCTCGTCTTAGGCAACATTGCCCACGTCTTAGGCAAATTTTGTTGCAGAGCTAGTTGTAGCCATAGTTGGGTCGTGGAAATCCCAATCCATCGTCCAATCACACTGTTTTATGATAATAGAGCTACGCAACAGATAGTTGTAAATTCTTGTATGCACGAGAGAACAAAACATATTGACATAGATAGTCATTTTATGCTTGACAAGATCCAATATGGATTCTTTGTTACAACTTATATTCCTTCTCAACTTCAAACAACTGACATTATAACTAACTTAAGTTGAGTTTGATGTCATTCAAACAGCTGACATTAGAAGTTGAGTTTGATGTCAACTCCAACTTGAAGGAGGTGTAGAGTTTATATCAATCATGTGCAAGGTGTTACAGTCAGAGTCAAAACATACAAAGGCGTGGGGGATGTAAAGTTTATATCAGTCACAAGCAACGTGTTTCATGCATGGGACTTGACACTCTAGCGTGCGATATTCTAGCAACAATTTGTTATGCACTATTCTAACTTTTAGTGCCTTGTATAAATGACCCCCTTAGCTTATTCTATTAAGAGTAAAAGAGTGTGTGATATTTGTATTAAGAGATTGCTCTCTTCTCTCTCTGTTTGAAATGATTTCTCTATTCATATTCGACTTGCATAAATTCCATAGAATACTATGCTTTTAAAATAAAAACTTGTAATATAATGAAGATGTTCTCTCTGACCTCTAGAGAGAAATTCAGAAATATACTTTGGGAAAACTTCCCACTTCAACAACTAAAGGGTTAATCTCTCTATATGATCATTAAAGATATGGAAAAATACAAACAACCAACAATCAAAAGATAACATTACCTCCCCTCTCTTTAGAGAGAAAGTGAAAACAATAACAAAATAAACTATTTGGAAAACCCAATCATCATCAGATAATCCACTTATGGAGAAAAGAGTTTGAGAGTACTAATCTTTTTTCTTCTATACTAGATCTAGTCTCTTCTCTTTAAAAATCCAAGCCAAACACAAAATCAAAATGCATAAATAAACAACTACCCCTAAAAATCTCAATACCCAAACAGTAGCAGCAACACTAATAACAACATCTTCGACACCCAACTAGATCTAGATTTGGGATTTCAGCTCAACCCCCTTAACATCTCTAACTAGATCCCAAAGAGCGTGTGCCTTGTGCAAGAACAACACACAACTGCAGCATCGACACCATGCTTGTAGTATCAATTGTCGTTTCATTCACCACCGAATAATCTGCGATGCTTGGTCCTATATTCGTCCATGTGATTGTCCCGCCGCTTGACCAACAACAAATTCTAGGCGGCCTAAAACCACCGTGTTGGCTCTCTGGTCTTGACTGATGCAAAGGCCGAACTCCCTTTTGTAGAAGGAAGAAGAAGAATGTGTTAATGAAGGAATTGTTTAAAAATAAAATAAAATGAGATAGTGGGTAGTGTCCCATTTTCTGTGTATTTCTTACTCTTGGGGTGTTATTTTTTCAAAAATAAATAAATTTATTAAATAAAACACAATGAAAACTCAAAGACTTCATCTAGTGTTTTATACGCGTGTTTGAAAATAACCTTTTCTGTTTTGAATTTTATCCAAAAAACAAGTAGCAACCAAGTTTACCCCCCTAAAACAATTGTTCTTTTGAGATTTTTCTCAAACAAATTACCTTTCCTTTTAAGCCGATCTTGCAAGCCCTTTACGTCAATTAGGAGTTGAGTTGGATGGGATTGAGTCGTGTCTGGTCGAGGCCGTGGTCGATCTTGCTTCTTGAAGATCCCTCATCTAGGTGGGGACAATGTCGAGGAGGTTCATTTTGCACTCCTTGATGGAGATGACCTGTTTTTCCTGTGTACCGGCGTTGTTACGTTCTATATTGCATGGCTCTCCCCTCCCATCCTTTTGTTAACTTCTTATTGTCTCTAGTTGTCTTCCTTATTAAGAGTTTTTTCGTGTTTGTACTCTCTTGTTGGCTTGTCCGATTGCTGATTATTTCAGTCTCTCGATCTACCAAGCATGTCTTGTACATCGAATTCCTTTCTTTATACAAAAAAGCGTGTAATATAATATTTAATATGGATTTAATTAATCAATATACTATAAATAAAGTCGAATCATTCTATCTTATGTGTCATCGTCTTAACTATGCCGCATAGGAATATTCATTTGTCATTTACCTCTTTGCCCTTATTTTTTTAGTATTTATAATCTTTATATTATAATAATATTCCTTATATTAATAATATTATAAATCCATGTCTCTATATTAGATATATTTGGAAGACATATATAACTCTTTTACTCTACTGACATTGTCTTTGGTTGAATGGTAAAGGGAGGATTTTTATATAGGGAAAGGAGAGTAAATTACTCTCTTTGTTTGCTTAAATTTATATAAGGGAAGTGGAGGGAAGGGAGGTAAATAAAAAGATAAATAGAGAAGAAAGGGAGAGATAATTGATTCCTCTAAAATGGTAGAATTTGGAAGGAAACGTGAAAGAGCTTTTCAGATTACTAAAACGAGAAAAAAGTTATAATTAATCTGTACTCAATTAAACACCCAATTTCCTTTCTTTTCCTTCCAACCAAACAATATTTCTTAATTTTATTCTCTCTTATTTTTTTTGATTTGGTCAGATTTAGGGTAGCCCAAATACGACTTGGACTAGCCTAGAACACCCGTAAATGGGTGAGAAATGGTTTACTAACCAATTCTAAGAAAGAAGGGCAAACCGTCGCCCTTGGCGCTTGAACGTGAGACCTCTTGCACATTGGCAAGATGCTCAACTGTTGAGCCATGTGCACTTCTCTCTTATTTCCTTCTAACCAAACAACAACGTACAAATTAAAATTTCCTTTATAATTTTCTCTTCCTTTCTTTAATTTTCTCACCCTCACAGTCTCACACCCCTCCCCTTTGTTCACCTCTTACCAAACATAGTGTAAAAGATTACTTACATATTTAAAAAACGTTATGATCTTATTGTAATAACTGTGGTTTTTAAGGATATTTTTGAATTTTTCTCGAATATCCTTTTAACCTTTTTGTCCGTTTTAACGCTTAATCCAATATTTTTGTTGGAGATTAAATCCTAGAAAATTCTTGGTGATATCCTAAAATCATAAAGAAATGATTTTTTGGATCGGTGTGAATTATAGGATTTTTCGGTGGAAAAAGAATATTTATTGGATAAGCCGACTTTTTAATTATGTACCGGAAAAGATTTAAAATACGAAACGGAAGCCTTAAAAATTGAAGATAGCAAGATAAAATCATGGAAAATTGATTTTATTGGTCTACATAATTTACGGGACGTTTTGTATTTAGTATGTTTTTCCATCCACGGTACATAATTTTACTGCTTTAACGTGAGTCCCGTTCCGAGACGGGTTTTGTTTTTAAACCACCCTTTTCTTGCCTTAATGTTGAAGGAAACTAAGTGATAGAATTGGGAGGGCTCGTGCTTATCCACCATCACACTTATCTTCTTGCCTCGTCAAAGTGAACCGAGAGAGTTTGGCGGAACGAACGGATTGGGGGGAAAGGATTCACCGCCAACCGCCTTCTCTGCCCCATCCGTCCACCATAGCTCCTCCACCTATTCACCTCTTCTTCTTCCCCTTGTTGGGCTCGTGTGCTGCAGCAGAACCATGGAAGAATCAGGCGGAACGACAAGCTCGGGAGGAAGAATTCATACCGCCGGTCATCTCCTTCGCCTCGCCAAGCGACGTCGTCGGTGACCGTTAGCCTCTCCGACCACCCCCACCGCAAGGTCCGCTGTCGGGCAACGCCCAGCCACCCTCGGGCTCGGGGATCGATCCATGATCGAGCCAAACGAGCCATGGACTCGAGTGAAGGTATATACGATTGAAATTAATTAGCGGGTTGATTGCGGAGCCACCGTTGTAACACCCCCTTCCTACCCTGGAGGTATTACCGCCAGTAACCCTGATTAAGACTAAACCGAAGCTACCCAAGGCTTTAAACTGATTGGACAAACTAAAAACATTACAGCGGAATAAATACAATTGGTCTTATACAAACCTTAATTCAAAAAGAATAAATAAATAGAACAACCTTCTATTTAAACAAAATCTTCATCAAGTCTTCCTTGAGTTCTATTTTCTGAAATTCAGCTTCGCTTTGAAGTAGTTCAATCATGATCTTCACTCAAGTATGGCCATGTAATATCCGCGATATTCCAAGCTTTTATAATATAAAGTTTATTATCAATTATTTTCTCTAAATTAAAAAGGAGGATTTTAATCGAATTAATTTCTATTATTCTCTTTTGAAAGAGGTTATCAATAAAAACGGAAATAGTTGAAAACTTAAATAAAATAACTCGAGGGGTATAGTTTAATAAAGTGGGGAATTTATGGAAAGGAACATCAACTAAAAATAATGACTTTTAGAAGTGAATTTTATTTCATAAAATAAAATACATAAGGGCCTAAAAATCAAATTACAAGCCTTGTAAAAAGAATGCAAGAGCCGGGATTTGAACCCGAGATCTCTTGCATCCTACCCTCACACGCCCCACACTCCCATCCACTAGACCAATTGCACTTTCTTACTACACCACACCATTCTAATTTACTTAAACTAAATTAATCTTCTCTTCTACAAAAAAATAGACATTAGACTATGTCTGATGTGAGTTACGTAGATGGGACTCTCCTCCAATGCATGCCTTCTCCACCACCATTGCCTTGCAAGACTCACCTTGGTGCATCACCCACCATCATCACCAAAGAAGCACACCTTGGGCCAATGGGTGATCTCCTCCTCCTCCTCCATTGGTGCAATCACCATGGCATGGATCAAAGCCTCAACCAAATTGCCTATAAAAGGCCTCCTATTCATCCACCTTCTCATACCTTCAAGCTCTCTTCTTCCTCCTCTAACAAACACACTAGAAGCATTCAAAAATCAGCCACTCTCTCTAAGTTGCTCATCCATTCAAACACCATAAAACACCATAAAATTCCCTCTTTCATTCCCCTTGGAGCCGCCGGACCACCCTCGCGAGGCCCCCGCTGGACCGCCGGACCACCGCCGAGCCACCACTGCCGACGCCGACGCCTCCTCGAGCCGCCGGAGCCCCTGGCCGCGCCGCCCTACGCCGGATCCCCTCCTCTGTTCTTCCTCTCCAGTGTTCTGTAAAAACAGAATTGAAAGTATAAACCTCAATCTCAATTTTCTACTTATTTAAATTATGTTTATATAATTTACTAGAGCCTTTTATGATTTTTGGAAAGTAGATAAATACAATTGGAATAAAAATATTATGGGAAAATCTTGTTAGTTATAAGACTAGAAACAAATTAGAATTACCATAGTAACTTAAGCTAAAATAGAACAATTAAATAAATTGAATTAATTTATTTGTAGCATGCTCTTTCATAAAATAAATAGACCTTATAAATTAAATGGGACATAAAAGGTTGTAAATTACTATTAGCAAACTATACAAAAATATTTAACAAGGTTGCTAGTAGATAAAAGTTATTTGCATGCCAATCATATTATAAATTAGATTTTATTAAGATAAGTATAGCTTACCAAAATTATAAAATTCTATTGTCATCTTGATTATATAAGAATTTTAGAAATTATTATGCATGCACTAAACTTTAGAACATATCATGTTCATAAAATGGATCATAATAAATAGATTAGGAAATAAATCCTTACTAAATAAAAATATGGATTTAACATACTTTTAAGTGTAAGAAATACTATAAAGTAAGGAACTCTAAAAATATGTACATCCATGATTTTAGTATAACATATAATGTTGATCTAAGTCCTAGTATAGATAAATTGATTAGTGGAGAGACCTTATAAAAATAAGTAGTAGTGCTCAAAAGATTTGATGACATAGACTATAGTTGACCTTGATTTTATTGTCATGAAAATATATTATTATAAGTGGATTAGTACTAGAATAACCAATGGGAAAAATACTATAACCTCTAAGTATAGAGTTTAGTCACAAGACCAAAGTTGTGAATTTAATATGTTAGGTAGAATATTACAAATATTCTAAGATATTTATAGCATAAAGTGACTTGTTTGAAAAGAAAACCTTTTTATATAAGGAAGATATTAGTTTATAAACTAAAATATTATAATAATAATCTATGATCATGAGGTGGGATATCATTAAGTGAAGAATATATCTTTTACAAGACTTAAGTATAGTAAAGTATTAGAGCAAAGATAAATTTTTATAAACTTTATAGTATAAAAAGATTCTAGGAATAAGGTAAATAAAGATAGTGCAATATGTAGTAATATTAGTAAGTTGCCTTATAAAGCAAATAGAAATTTCTATTTTTAGAAACTTCCAAGTGGAGGAACTATGAGTATGATAACCTTAGTTAATAAGAATTATGAAAGTAAATACAATTCTTTTAAAAGGATTATTTTAATAATTATTTTAATAAAGATTTTTCGGAATAATAAGGATATTACCAAAACTAAAATAATAATAAAGGAATATTATTATTTTAGGAAAATGACTCTCTAAATTATTATAATAATAATTTAGAAACTTAAACCCTCTTATAAATAGTATAAGAGGTAATTCGAACTCTAGAAAGAAAATCGTATTTTGAGCTTTTTCGTAAATTCCATATCATTAGGTCGGAATCCTCGCTCGTAGTAGGAACTCGCCTAATTTAAAGCTCGTTGCTAAACTCGTTACGCTAAGGCAAGTGGAATTTCCCCTTGTGCCCTTTTATATCAGTCTTTATACTATTCCTCGATGTTGGGAACGACTTGTATGCTTAAATAAAATGAATCTAGGAAATATCGATTGTTAGAAGTAAGGACTATTGTTAGCATAGATTGCTTTATATATATATTCCTTGTTAGGATTATTTATGCTAGTGTGGTTATTATCTTGATTGTTACGATCTCGTTTCGAGATCAATGTCGAACTAGTGAGGGGCGTGGGATAGCCAACGCCTCTACATAACCCCACTAAGTCGTAAGTGCCTACGCGTTTGAAGTACGACTTTCGGGATCATGATCCCATCCGCTCCGATTGCAAGGAGGGATGAGCGCACTCTAGCTAAGTACCGGGAAACGAAGTTTTCCCTCAGGTGGCTCGGATTATCCGTGTCCCACCACATTCTCTTTTAAATTATAAATGAAATCGAATGTCTTTTGTCACTAAATAAGATAAGTGCTAAGGCACAATTAAGATACCAAAACCGGACCGGTCTCAAATGATCGATCCGGCCCTCGGTCCGCTTGGGCGCGAGTGGTGTTTGACTTGTTTGAATAAATGAAAGTTCCCAACATACTTCTAATTCTAAGGAAGACTACAATCTATTAGTACTTCTCTTGCTCATCAAGCTATCCCTTTTGGATATGCTATCGCTATCGTTCGTATCTTAGCTCCACATAATCAAGCCCATCGTAAACACAACCCTTTTTCCTCTCATTACACCGATAAGTTGAAATTACCAAATTACCACCGGGAAGTTCTATTCCCGCTTGCTTAGTCTCCTAGACTAATTCTTCTTTCCGCATGTTTGCCTGACATTCTATCGCCCCTCGCGAATTATGTCAGATTCAGGAAACCATAGCAAGGCGAAGTGAAGGAAGTCAAGATCGCTCAAGATGTACTTTTATTTCCATTTTGGTTTTAATATTACTTTATCTCCGAGACATGATGGATTTGGTATTTGCTTTCAAGTAATCTTAAAGTTAAAGACAATGTAAGATATTTTGTAATGAACTAAGTCTCCTTCGGGAGCATGCTTTCCTATTTATGCATTATGTTTTTATTCCGCATTTTAATTGTTCTATATCATTCTAAAAGCCTAGGGTGACTTTGGACGGTAAAGTCTGAGGTCACTGACGGTAATACCCAATGTTGTAAAATAGGGGTGTTACAGGCCATTGGAAACCTTTCTTCAACTCTTAGAGCTTCAAACATCTGAATCTGCCTCTTGAATCAACTTCCAAGAAATACCTTATGTGTCGTAAACCAACGATGGACACCAACCGACCATATAAAAGAAAAGAAGATGGACGGGTTAGTCTAATGATAGACTAGCAAGCGGAGAATCTAACTTAATTCTTATGGTTATAACTAAACATATTGGCATCCAAAATCCGAATAGACTCGGATTATGATCCAACAGTTAGCAGTCTTATAGAGGATAAGAAGGAGACTCGCATAATCAAGAGAGAGAACACCACCGCTTGTGGTTTCTTTAAGAAGCATAAATGATTGATGGAAACTTATACTAACCACTCAACATTCACCATCGTTTTCAACGACTAAATAGCTTAACTTAATCAAAGTTTGATTAAGAATCATTCTTAATCAGGAGCAAGAATGGTTATCGAATACACTAACCATTCAGATACATTAATGTGCCTAACACACTTATCTTGTATTACTTTCAAACTGTGCATTCGCACCATTTAATAGTTTTTTACATAGTTCGTCCAACAACCGAGATCAGAGGGCCTATTTCATCCATGATCATTTATATATGCTCGGCCAACAACCGAGATTCGGCCAACAACCGAGATCATAGGGCCTATTCCATCCATGATCCTTCAAATGTTCTCGGCCAACAACCGAGATTCAATTGCACTTAGCTAGAGTGCACCATCGTTCTCCTTCAACGTGAAGCGTGACATGAGTCTTGATTCCAATATTGGGATACGCTAGCAAGCTACGCCCCCCAATACAGATTATGTTATAAAGAGGTCATTGGAGACTCGGCTCCTACACCTGAACTACCTATTTTACAACAGTGCTTCAACACAGGACCACTAAAGAGAAGTATTGGAGTCTAAACTCCCATCTCTACCATCTTATTTCACAGCAATGTCTCAGCAGGAGACAACTAATCATACAACGGTCCTAAGTTCAGTTCTAGCGCAAAAACCGCAATAATGACATGGTCGTTATTTCAAACAAATAACAACCTATCAAACTTTATTCAACATACAAATTATTTCCAACACGAGGATCAATTGGAATTCAATTCCTCATTAATAACTATAACGCAAGAGAGAATCGTCCACTTGCCTTATAAGGCGTGCTCGACGTCCTTAGCAATTCCAACAGTAATCTTTATCCTCCTTCTGACAAATATATAAAAAACGATTTCTCAGCAACGAGCTCACAGAAACACTCCTTAGTTGTATTCTCAACTCCTACAACTTCCTAATCGATAAACGATTTAATTTCCGAATATCGATATATAGTAAATCCTTAGTTATCATGCTTCAAGGAGCCATCTTGGCGGAGTTATAACTAATTATCCGCTTCACTTTTGAAACAATTTTCTAAATAAAAATTGTTCATCAACAACAGTTCTTAAAGGTTACCAAATTTCGGATCAAACGGATTAACAACGAATCCCGAGTAATTATCCGAAGTCCCTTACCTGCCAATCGGTATCCAAAACTTGTATTCGCTATAACGGAAGATCCGGACATCCGTTTCACGAGCGGTTTGAACCTGTGGGACCATATCAACGTCAAGATTATAAAAACCATAAATTTAATTAGCAAAGCGGAACCGAAAGGCCCTTACGGTGGCTCCGCAACTAGCCCGCTAATTAATTTCGATCGTATATACCTTCACTCGAGCCCATGGCTCGTTTGGCTCGATCATGGCTCGATCCCCGAGCCCGAGGGTGGCTGGGCATTGCCCGGTGGTGGTCCTCTTGGTGGGAGGTGGTCGGACAAGCCAACGGTCGCCGGCGGCGGCACTTTGGCGAGGCAAAGAAGACCGGCGGTGAAGGGATTCTCTTGCCCGATCCCGTCGTTCCGCCCTTGATTCTTGCTGGTTTTCAGCAGCAGCAGCCAGCCCAAGAAAAATGGAAGAAGAAGAAGAAGATCGAGGTGGTGGGTGAAGATGGAGATGGAGGTGGAAGAAGGTGAAGCTAGAGGAAGAAGAATGGCGGCGGTGAAGTTGAATTCGGCTCTCGTTCAACTTTGACAAGGCAAATGAAGATATGTCGTGAGAAATCAATTCTATCTTGATTCTTTCTCTTGTTCCTTCATAGTTAAGGCATGAAAGGATAAGTTTTAAAACTCAAAACCCGTCTCGGAACGGGACTCGCGTTAAAGCGGTAAAATTATGTACCTCGGGTGGAAAAACTCACTAAATGAAAAACGTCCCGTAAATTATGTAGAACAATAAAACCAAATTTCCATGATTTTATCTTGTTATCTTCAATTTTTAAGGCTTCCGTTTCTCATTTTAAATCCTTTCCGGTAGATAATTAAAAAGACGGCTTATCCAATAAATATTCTTTTTCCACTGAAAAATCCCAGAAATCACACCGATCCATAAAATCATTTCTTTGTGATTTTAGGATATCACCAACAATTTTATAGGATTTAATCTCCAACAAAATATTGGATTTAAACGTTAAAACAACAAAAAAGGTTAAAAAGGATATTCGAGAAAATTCCAAAAATATCCTCAAAAACCGCAGTTATTACAACCGTAAAGGCCTTTAGGTTCCGCTTTGCTAATTAAATTTATGGTTTTTATAATCTTGACGTTGATACGGTTCCACAGGTTTGAACCGCTCGTGAAACGGACGTCCGGATCTTCAGTTATAGCGAATACAAGTTTTGGATACCGATTGGCAGGTAAGGGACTTCGGATAATTACTCGGGATTCGTTGTTAATCCGTTTGATCCGAAATTTGGTAAACTTTAAGAACTATTGCTAATGAACAATTTTTATTTAGAAAATTGTTTCAAAAGTGAAGCGGATAATTAGTTATAATTCTGCCAAGATGGCTCCTTGAAGCATGATAACTAAGGATTTACTATATATCGATATTCGGAAATTAAATCGTTTATCGATTAGAAAGTTGTAGGAGTTGAGAATACAACTAAGAAGTGTTTCTGTGAGCTCGTTGCTGAGAAATCCTTTTGTTATATTTGTCAGAAGGATGATAAAGATTACTGTTGGAATTGCTAAGGACGTCGAGCACGCCTTATAAGGCAAGTGGACGATTCTCTCTTGCGTTATGATTATTAATGAGGAATTGAATTCTAGTTGATCCTCATTTTGGAAATAATTTGTATGTTGAATAAAGTTTGATAGGTTGTTATTTTGTTAGAACTAACGACCATGTCGTTATTGCGGTTTTTGCGCTAGAACTGAACTTAGGACCGTTGTATGATTAGTTGTCTCATGATGAGACATTGCTGTGAAATAAGATGGTAGAGATTGGAGTTTAGACTCCAAGACATCTCTTTAGTGGTCCTGTGCTGAAACACTGTTGCAAAATAGGTAGTCCAAGGGTAGGAGCCGAGTCTCCAATGACCTCTTTATAACAAAATCTGTATTGGGAGGCGTAGATTGCTAGCGTATCCCAATATTGGAATCATGACTCATGTCACGCTTCACGTTGAAGGATGACAATGGTGCACTTTAGTAAGTGCAATTGACACTCGGTTGTTGGTTGAGCATGTATAAATGATCATGGATGAAACATGCCCTCTGATCTCGGTTGTTGGCCGAATCTCGGTTGTTGGCCGAGCATATATAAATGATCATGGATGAAACAGGTCCTCTGATCTCGGTTGTTGGCCGAACTATGTAAGAACTATTAAATGGTGCGAGTGCACAGATTGAGAGTAATGATAGATAAGTGCGTTGGACACATTAATGTACCCAAATGGTTAGTCTATTCGATAACCATTCTTGCTCCCTGTTATGAATGATTCTTAATCAAGCTTTGATTAAGTTAATGTGAATAGTCGATGTAGACTTTTCAAAATGTTATGTGATGAATATGAGTCCCAACAATTGTTTATGCTTCTTAAAAGAAACCACAAGCGGTGGTGTTCTCTCTCTTGATTATGCGAATCTCCTTCTTATTCTCTATAAGACTGCTAACTGTTGGATCATAATCTGAGTCTATTCGGATTTTGGATGCCAATATGTTTAGTTACAACCATAAGAACCCAGTTAGTTTCTCCGTCCATCTTCTTTTCTTTTATATGGTCGGCTGGTGTCCACCGTTGTATGCGATACATCAAGTTCTTCTTGGAAGTTGATTCAAGAGGCGAATTCAGATGTTTGAAGCTCCAGAAGTTGAAGAAAGGTTTCCAATGGCTATACTTGAGTAAAGATCATGGTTGAACTACTTCAAAGTGAAACTGAGTTTCAGAGATAAGAACTGAATGAAGACTGGATGAAAATTTTGTTTAAATAGAAGTTTGTTCTATTTATTTATTCTTTTAAGTTAAGGTTTGTATAAGACCAATTGTATTTATTCCGCTGTAATGTTTCTTTTAGTTTGTTCAGTCAATTTAAAGCCTTGGGTAGCTTAAGTTTAGTCTTAATCGGGGTTACTAGCGGTAATGCCTCCAGGGTAAGTAAGGGGGTGTTACACTTATATATTTTTTTATTCATGATGATCACAATAATATCACAAAATATGTAAATCGTATTACGCCTTTGGTTTTTTTATTTACTTTAATTTTAAAAAACCATCTTCTTTACGATAAAAAGTGATTTTAAAATTTTAATTTGTTAAATGATATCCTTATAATGTCAACTAGTTTTACCCGTTGTACCATGTACGACTATGATTCGATATTTTATAAATAGGATATTAATAAATAAATAAATAAAAATATAATATAAACTTTAATATAAGTAATTTATTGCTCGTAGAATGTATAATTTTTAATCAAATATTATGTTCTTCATATTTTGTTACTTTTCATATACGTAAATTTAGAGTTTATCAAATATTTTAATATATCTATCAAATATTTTATTATCTATTTTTATTAATTTTAAAAATTAGAATATTTATCATTAACTTTTTTTATAAAAGAAAATCACTATATATGTATAAATAAATTCGTAAAAAGATTTATGTTAAAAGATTTATATTTATTTTAAAATATTTAAATTATTTTATCTTTAATTTTAAATACTTGTATAAGGAAGTTTTCAAAGATATTGTTATACTAAATAGATATTTGTTTGATGTTAGAGATAAATTTAAATAGTTAAAAAAAGTAATAGAAAGAAGTTATTACAATAGAAATAAAAATTAATTTTTTAAATATGAGGTGGGGCCTAAATCGTTCTGGTGGCTCGAAAAGGTACAATTTTAATATATAGTTATAGATAGATTTGGAACATTCATTAAGATGATGACAATTTAAAAAAATTGACATTTATCTAAACTAATCGTTTGTAATCATTTTATTGCGATGTCACCTTCACATTTAAACATGTCAACTATATGATCCATATCTATTAAAATATTATGATTATTAAAACTTATTTAAAAGTATTTTAATTAGTTGAACACTTAAACCTCACATATATAATTAATTTATAAATTCATTTTTTATTTATCTTTTTCATAATTATTTAAAATATCACATTTTGCCTATTAATCTAATTCATAAAATTAATAAAATAATTAAAATTTAAATGATAAGGATATGCTAACTTTTATAATTTTTTAATTTAAAATATTTATTAAAATAATTTATATTAAGTATTTATATGACTAATCGATACGGAGTATATTTAAAAAAATTCACTATTAATATTTTGTTTATTAAAATTAAAAGTAGAAAAAGGTAACCCTAAAACCCCAAATTTCTCTCCACACTCCGCAACCTTGCCTTAGCTGTTTCTCAACCCTCTCCTCGAGTCCTCGATCTCGGTTCTCTCTTCTGGATCGCTTCTTCAACTTCAGGTTCGCTTCACAGGTCTTCCATCTTGAGAATCTCCCTCTCAACGCCGTGCTTCTGTAGCCCTGCTATGTGACTATTGTCTCGTGATTTGCTCGTGTCTCGATTTTTAAATCAAAACTAGTTCTCAGTGATAGATCTAACTTGTTGCTTAAACAATCGCTCTGAATTCCACTTAATGATCTGTTGTTGTTCTGGAATTCCTATTACATGTTCTCACTCGCTCTCACTTGGTTATTTTAGTATGGTTGATTTTATTTTTTTTATGCAATGCTTGAATTATGTTTAGTTGATGGGAACAATCGATTCAGGGGGCTTAATTTGATGAGAATTTCAATTGATGGGATACTATAATTGAGGGTTTAACATGATGATTACACTAGTACGACTCTGGATGAAGGCTAGGGTTCAATTTGGCATGTGGTTGCTGACACTTGTTGCCTTTGAAATCTGATCTTGTGGAATGACTTTTATTGACTAGTAAAGCATGATTATATTGATTTATTTCAAGCAGAGTTGGATTGGTCGACTTGATGGCATCAAAGTTGCCACAACTGCGGTCTAAGTTGGTTCAAGCATCGCAATATGTTTCCCAGCATGGGTCTTCGTATTACAAGCAGCTTCTGGAACAGAACAAGGAATACATCCAGCAGCCTCCTACTGTAGAGAAATGCAGCCTTTTGGCAAAGCAGCTATTCTACACTCGTCTTGCAAGGTATATTGCTTGACCTTTTCTTGTATTAGGATTGTCCTCTCTGTATTTCTTTTTCCTTTTCTTAATGTAGGATTGCCTTCTCTTAAAATGCTTTTTGGAGTTTAAGTGTTCCCCCACTTGTGAATCATACCTTTCTCATGTGCAATGACACAATATAATTGAACACTTGACATTTGGCATATTTGTGTGGCATGTTGACACTTGCATCTTTGTGCTATGGTTTATATCTTGTCAGGATTGTGTTTGTTATCATTGTTCTATAAGTTGTTTAATTTCTGATGTAAACAAGATAAACTTGGTTTAGGTTGTATTAATGTCAATTATTGTAGTGTCTGATTGAAGTACCTAGTCAGGATTGATATCTCACTTTCTCAAGTGCTGAAAGACTCTCCTGCAGGAAATTCTTCGGGCTGTATATGTTTGATTGTTTGTCTTCTGGACTCCAATTTAGCAACCTTTTCTTAGCTCTTTACATTGTCCTCTACCAAATGTCTTTGTACATACTCCTTTGCAAGTGTTTTTGGTCCATTTTTATGTGCTCTGAATCTGCAGCTGTTAAATTTCATGTTGCTGGTTTTCTGAGCAGTTATCTTTTTTCTTTTAATTTGGATGATCCTTTGTTAGAATTTACTCCAATTCTGTCAGTGTTGAGCATCCTCCTTTAATATTACTTCTATCAATTTAATGACTATCTGTATCACCCAAATGGTTTCAAAATCCAAATAGAGTCTTTGTGAATTGTGATTCCATTAATTTTTTGTGATGTGCTTCTTCTTGGGGCATTGTTGGCAACTATAGTGCTAGATGACTATGCTCAATCTTCATTGGTCCATAAAGGCATAAACATTAATTCAAACTCCACCATTGTTTTCGTTATGTCAAACTGTCAGTACAATGCTTGTCTTTGTACTACCTTTGCATGGTGGGTGTGAGTGAAGTCTGAAAAATTGAGAGGAATGCAATCCTTCCGATATAGTTGAAAGACCATCTTTTGTAATGTGCATTATGCTGAGCTCAATTGTAAATTTGCAACTCCTAGATTTTTCATTTTAGCCAAATCTAGGTGAGTATTTGAGTTCTGTAATACATTTGTTGCTAAAAACTTAAAATTGTTAATGAAAGGAAAAAGAAGAAGAAGAAGAATTGATTCACCAATGTAAGTCATTAAAGGATTCCCCTTGCAAAGTCTTCTTTTTCTCATTTGTCTTTTCATCTTTTCCTTCTCCCTGTTGTGAGATGCTATATATATGGATCAGTTAAAGTTAGCACTATGGTATCTAGTTGACTAGTTTCAAGTTTTAACATTTGAATTGTATATGTATTATTGTTTGTATGTGTGTGTATCTACATCACGAAATTGTTAACAAGTCTGTAGGGCTATAGTTTCCCCGCTAATTCTTCAATCATGGCTATTCTCATATGTGCTTTAAGGATAAACCCTGCTAACTTTGCCCACCTTTTACAATGTACTAAACTGGACTCCTCTGCTTACTATGCATTTGCCCATGAGCATCTCATATTTACGATCTATTTATGCTTAAATTTTCTGGGTACTTCAGTACTTCTAGAGTACTTTCCCGCTCTCGCTTCTTATTTCTCAGGTTTTCTCCCTTTTGTTTCCCGTCCTTTTCTCTTTCTGCTTTGGGCCCACCTTAGATACCCTCCCGACTTCGAGTAGGGGGTAAGGGTGCGTACATCTCGACCCCCCAGATCCCGCTCACAACGGGTTTCACCTGGGTAGATGTTGTTGTGGTTGTTGTGCTTAAATTTATTTTTTCTCTTTTGTGATGGAGCCTTTGCCTGGCTATATAATGACATTGCTTACACTCACTAGAGATCACTATTTTCCATGTTCCTTGTGTTGTACATTCCTGTTTGAATTATGTTGCTTGTATGCATAAAAAATGTGGCTGTTAAGTGAATTATTATGTATTGGACTTCAGATTCTTGGTTAATTGTGATTTTTTTTTTGGCTGCTGTGGACTGAAATGATATTGATGTACTTATGTTGGCATCTAAAAACAGTATTCCTGGGCGTTGTGAGACATTCCGCAAGGAAGCTGACTACGTGAAGCAGTTGTGGAAGAACAGGAATGAAATTAAGGTGGATGATCTTGGAATAGCTACCTTGTTTGGTGTAGAGTTGTTTTGCTGGTACTGTGCTGGTGAGATTGTTGGAAGAGGATTCTCCATCACTGGTTACCCTGTCTGAATGCCAATAAGTCGGCTGAGCAACATTCTCTCTTCACCCTAGTTAAAATCGTTTTTGTGATTAGGATTTATTCACAGCATTTATCACACTTGAAAGAAAAATGCAACAATTATCCTTGTTTCAGAAAAATCCTTGAACCCTGAGAAGGTATATGGCTGGTACGCCTCAAATAATGCATATTTTTGAAACTTGGTTTTCTCCTTGAAATGAGTAATGAGTTTACAGGATGTTGATTTCAGTAGTTATACTGTTCCATTCAATCAGAAACATCCTCTCAATTTGCTTTGTTGTTCAGGGTAAGAGTGTGTATAACTCGATCCCATAGACCCTCTGCTTGTGCGAGGTTTTGAAAGCAATTGTTTGTTTGTTGTTTTTTTATCTGGATATGTTGAAACTCCTAAAAAACCTTCTGCCTCTACGAGTCCATGAATAAAACTCTTTGCCTAGCAATCTTGGTGAAGAGGCTCCAATATCGTATTGACATTTGCCCGTAATCTTTTCATGGGAGGATGGTCAAATTGGCGAAGATGATGATGAGTTGTAGGTAAAATTTAGAAAAAGTTAAACCCAAGGACGTTAATCCACAACTCTAATGATGAAGAAATTAATAAACTTATTTTCACATTTTTGCAACGAACCCGAAAAACATGACAAATGTTTTTAATTATCTCCATAAATGATGGTTTCAAGATAAAGTGCTCACTAGTCTGAGTTTGGTTTTAACCCCGATATAGACAGGGTACGAAGAGTTCAAAAGGAGCTCAAATTAGGAAGAATGAACATTTATGATGCATGAGTGAAATCAATTTCAATGAAAAGCAACTGAAAAATGAATACGTCCAAAGCTACACTTGTTTTATCCTCTTTAATGTCTTCATAAAATTCGACATGCCAAGTCAACCCTAGACACATCTCACTTGTCAGATCAATCCTGGGTACTGGTGGCGGGTGAATTGGCATTATTATAAGCAAACATAGAAAAGGTTAATTAAATTGGTAGTCTTCCATTACTACGGAAAGGTTAATTAAAAGAGTAAGAATGTGAAATTAGGGGTAAATTACACAAAAATCACTTGCTAATGGCTTTCACGTGCACATAGGATCCCAACTGTCAGAAGTTCCAAACTGCTTTTGTTTGGTAGAAACACCTTGTCGCCAACATGGGGTTAAAAGTTTTTCATGATTTATTTTTTCAACAAAATTTACACACCATAACATGGAAAGCAAGTCAATGGCTATTAAACAAACACAATGATGATAATCAACACATTTAATCTATAAAATTCATAATTTACAAAGTGGGAAACTCTATATGTTTCTGCAATTGTACATGTTTGTTTAGCTACAAAAACCTACAAAGCCACCAGCAATGCCCCCACCATATTCCTGATTTCTTCAACGAAATGGGTTGAAGATTGACAGAACTACTAAATGGCAATTACACACAGATGGCCTGTAAATCCAAAATCATCTTCTACATGTACACAAAACTAAATTAAATAGAAACCAAAACTGGAAATTAAAGCGGAGAAAAACCTAAGAGTATAGCTTACAAGAAGAGGTATATTGATGGATTTGTATTACTTTAACATTGTACAGATTCTTAGTCCTTGAACAGCTTCCTCCTAGGCCACCTCTCTCCATCCGAATCCTCCGAATCGGACGCGAAAAGAGCCACTGTAACGTCAGCAAGCTCCTCCCTTTTCTCATCTGTAAAACGACGCCGTCCTGCTTTTCTCAGAGGAGCATTCGGAGCTTTCTCGTCCTCTTCACTGCTGTTGTAGTTGTGGTCGCCGCCGGGGCTGATTGGGCTCCTGAAAGCAGGCACCTTTGATGGAGTCGCAAATGCGAAATGCAACGCTCTGGCGATTTTAGCCTGCATTAGAATTTCCGAAACGAAATTGAGATCTTTGAGATTGATTCAGCAATGAGAATTTGGGGAAATTAAATTAGAAATGTGTACTCACCGCTTCGCTAATTGATTTGGAGACGTGGACGAGTTGCTTTAGGTCTTCGTGATTGACGCCGCAGATAATCTTAATCTGTAGACGAATTGCATCAGTAAACTTGAGAATTGCATCAAATTGAAGTGGAATTGAGAGACTGAAATTTGGGGAAACACTCACCAATAGCTCCTGAGGTAATGATTCAAGAAGAGGCTGTTCGTCCGTACACAGAAACCCTTGTCCTTCCTCAACCTCAACACAACGCCTCTTCGCCCGCACCATAGATTCAAAATCGGACTCATAGTCAAAATCAGAACAGTGCGATTCGTCCACTAAACTAGCGCTTCGAATCAAAATCCGCTTCCTACTCAGCGATCTTACAAACCCTATCCTTGATCCAGTCACAAAATGACCGCTCATCGTCTTCAACAGCGCCATTCTCTCAGCTGAATATCTTCCAATCTAGAGAAGCAACAGGAAATTCAACATCAAAGACCAGAGCTTGGAAAAAAGCCCCAATTTAGAAGCAGGCGAAGAAAATGGTGAGAGACTATTAGGGATTGTAACGTACCGATTGGATAAATCAGATTTCGCCCTTTTGTGATGATGTTCCTTGATAGGCAGCACAGATAAAAATTGGGGAGGAATTAGGGGTGAGCAGCTTATAGAAGTTGGTAGAAACTTATGGAAATATATCCCTGTGAAGATTCTTATATGCTTGCGTTTTGTTAGGGGGAGATTTGGAGAGAGTGAGAAGATGAGGTTAAAAGGGAAAGAAAAACTAGCCGTTAGAATCATTTTCCCGTCCAGAAAAAAAAAAGTTTAAAAAATTGAAGAAAGAAGACGGATACCGTGTTCGGTCAGAGAACGTGGGCTCGGGGTTTGGGGGATGAGGGATGACGTGGATCTCCTTCTTCATCACGTTTCTTTGTTACTAAGAGATGTGCACCGCCATTCAACCCAAAAAAAAAAAAAAGAGATGTGCACCGCCGTGCAATGAGATCCGCACACGTGGATTGGTTTTATTGGTCGGGTCCGAATGGCGGTCGCACAGCAGTGTTAAGGTGTGGACGGGTTTACGGTAGGGATGCATAAGACCGGAGTAATTACGGTAAATCAGAAGTGTAACGCGTAGGGAGAGATAATTGACGGTGTGATTTGGTGAGCTGGAAGGGCATGACCGCATGACGGCTGGAACAGCGAATTTTAGATTTCAAAAAAAGGAAAATGAAAAGATGAGGTGAAAAGCGTGTCAAGTCTCAAGTGGTGGGCTGCTATTAGTGGATGGTGGGGCCCAACTGCGAATGGAGATGGAAGTTGCCGGTTGGGGTTGGGTTGGGTGGTTTACTAACCCCATATAATTTCAACCACTTAAATTACAAAAAATCATTTAATTCATTGAAAAATGTGATTTAGGCAGCCATCTACTATAATCATATTTACCATTCAGAATTTGTGTACTTGAGAAATAAAATATTGGAATGTTTTGGTCTTTTGGAGAGGGGGCCATAGGAGATAAGATTGGGCCCATTTCTCAAACCATAGTACTTACTGTGTTTTTATTTTGTGTTTGTATAGATTCTAGATGATTCTCCATTTGCCGCTGACTTCGAGGTTTTCAAATTAGTTCACACTTAAGCTTTATTATCATCTTTAATTATGGGGAATTCTTAGAATATAACCCAAAAATTTGTCGAGGGTAGCCAAAAATAACCTTACTTTAATCTAGTATTAAGAGCCTGTTGAGAACATTCTTTCCACATTACATGCTTATTATATAAACACTTGGTTACTTTTTTTATTGCCAAATGGTTTTAGAATAAAATCTCATTAGACTTGTGTTAGACTTACATACGCACGACTTCTTGTTATGACACACAGATTTTCACAAAGCCTATATATTTTTTTATATCATGGATGGTCCTCATGATCATATGATATTATTAATACATAGGTCGGTTAGTAATCGACACTCCACTCTATAATTGGGCTATTTACCAAAAATTTGAAAGTTTAGGCTTTTTTTTTTCATGGACACCTCTGAAAATGGGGTCATTTTCTACCCTTTCATCGTTGAATATCAATCAATCTTGTTATTCTTCTATCTTTTATAAGGTTGTTTTTCTTCTATCTGATTTTCGATTTTTTTATATATTCATTAGATCTACTCTTTTTTCTTTTCTTTGTGAAGTTGCTTTCACAAAATAAAAAACACTTGTTTTGTGAATACAGTTCCAACATGTGTGCATGTTCGTAATTGTGTTGTGTATGAGAGAGATTTGGTATAATTGAACCAGGTGTATTAACCTGTATTCCAAATATGCAACTGAGTTGTATTTATTTTTGGCGTATGCAACTTTGGAGTTGTAGTTATTGTGATGTATGCAACTTTAGAGTTGTAATTTAGAGTATAAACATGTTTACTCATTGCACTTGTTTGTCGACCCACATGATTGATTGATTCCAAATTTGCAATCATAAGATTCAAGCGATAATATTCCATCTGCAAACTTTACATCGTTAACAGTGTTTTTTTTTTTGTACTTTTTTCTTCTTTATGTTAATCATTTAACCTGAAACATGGAATAGTGGGTGTATATGATGATTAAATAAAAAAAAATCCACCACATATTTAGCAACCGATCACAGCATTATCCAAAATTTAAAATAATTTTTCCGGAATTTACATTCAATTCTTTCATTGATCAAAGTATTTAGCAGGAGTCGGAAAACGTCTAGAGTTTAATTTCTGCGCGAATGCATTACAAAATAATCCGTGAATCTACCCAATTTATTAATTAGGTTAGGAATGTACTACTCCGTATTAACTTTTATGATTGATTAGTGAAAGTTGATGTGGGTTTTAAACGCTAAATAGAAGAAACTCACATCAACTTTCACTAAGCTTAATTTTGATGGTGAAGTTAACGCAGACGAGGTGGATTCGTCGCGTTTTTTTCGTCGTGTTTTCACTGTTCCACTTGCAGTTGATCCGGTTTTTAGGAACCTCATCCTTCAGGATGTTCTAGGGAGGCCGCTAGCCTGTTAGCGGCTTTCCTAATTTCTTTCCTTGTCATAAATTTTTTTTTTATGATTGATCTATTCTAAGGTAAAATACTTTGGTATATAAGTGTATAACTAAAACTGTATTGACTTTTATTAGAATATTAGATATTTTTTTATTAGGTAAGAATTAGGAGGCACCCCCTTCAGGGAGGGCGTCCTAGAGCATCATAACGGATGAGAACATTGAGTTCTTGATGGATCCTAATAGTGTCAATAGGGAGACTGTGATCCAATTTGTCAATTTTATCAGCCACAATATTACAACCCCTGTTGACATGAGAAATCCGAGCCGACTGAAATCCTTGTAGGGAGACAAGGATATCAGATATTATCATCTGTATTTCCCATGGGCAATTTGGGAAACATTGAGCTGCTTTAATTACTTGTAAATTATCTCCCTCTATTTCAATGTTTGAGTACTTGTTTTGTTTTGTTTTGTTTTGCTTCTCTTATGCTATCTCTTAGGGCTAGTGCTTCAGCTTTAATTGCTGACGTCTTTCCATAATATCTTGTTTTTATTCCCAACACACATCCATAGTGGTCTCTTATGATTAATCCTCCAGTGGCTTGTCCATTAGATAGACGGGAGCCATCAAAGTTAATTTTCATAACATTGTGGCCAGGTTTCTTCCATGTTTTTTGTTGTTGTTGGTTCCTCCATTGTTTACAACCCTTTTCTTTAACTTGTTCTTCGTCTTTTACCCAGTTTTTTGCTCGTTTCCAGTTCCCTAATTGTGCTCGGATGTATAGCGGCAGGTCTGCTATGAAATCATTTGGCGCTTGTTGGAATACTAACTTATTTCGTTGATGCCATATACACCACCACATTACCGATGTCTCCGCAAATTCTTTGGGGCCTAAGAGTTGATACAATTCTTTTAATATAACTTTTGGTGTTTTGTTATTGACATCATAGTTTCGTATAGTTTGTTGTATAGTTGGATTTACTTTTCCAGTTATGTTTAAGGTATGTGGGCAAGAGATGTGTCGTATCTTCATATGTGCAATTACACATGATGTAACCTGCAAGTGTCATCAAATATTTTTCTCTTAGTCCAGCTTTGGTCGGTAGACCATTTGTATCAATTTTCCATAAAAAAATTTTGACTTTCGGAATTGTGTCAAGTTTCCATATCCAGTTGTTAATGTGCATGTTCTTTGTTGTGGTTTTTGTTATTAAGGCTGTGGTTGAGTTTGTCGAGAACCAACCATTCTTACTGGGGGCCCAACAAAGACGATCTCTTTATTCTATTATCCGAAATTGGCACGGCCACAATTTGTTCCACAATGTTCATTGGAATTAGCGCTCTTAGTTGCTCTGTTTTCCATGTTCGCTCAAAAGTAATAAATTCTACAACTTTGATCGTCTCATCAATAGTGTCTGGGTTTAACGCATAGATTTTTAAGGGGGCATCCATAATCCAATTGTCATTCCAGAAGTTAATTGTTTGTCCATCTCCAATTTTCCAAATGAGTCCTTTCACAAATTCTGGTCGTAGGTTTATTAGTCTTTTTCATTGCCATGATGTGTTTGCTTTTACTTTATATGAGAAGAATGTTTCATTTTTTAGATATTTGTCCGTAATAACTCGAGCCCAAATAATGTTAGGTTCAGCTAACACTTTCCGTAGCAGTTTCATCTGTAATGCTTTGTGCATGTGTTCCGTTTTCCTAATCCCTAATCCTCTATGTGATTTTGGCTTACAAATTCTGTCTCACCCAACTAGTGGTTTGTATTGATAGTTTTTATTCCAAAAGAATCCTCTATTAATTCTATCCATTTCGTCATGTACGTTTTTTGGTAACATAAAGCTTTGCATTATATAGTTTAGTTTAGTTGCTAGGTTTGATCTTATTAAGGTTGTACGTCCTTCTTGGGATAATAGTTGGCCTTCCATTTGGTTAATTGGTTTTTGGGAAATTCCGTCTGGTACCCCTAAGTTTTGTACTTTTCCGGATGGTGCCCAAAAAAAAAAGTATTCCGTCTGGTACCCCCGAACTTTTACAAAAGTTCGTATCGTGCCCTTAAGTCTAATTTTTCTCCCTTTAAAATAAATTTCCGTCAATTTTACAAATAAAAAAAGGAAAATGATATTTTGGAAAATGGAAAAAGGAAAAAGGAAATTTTAACTTAAAAATAATAAACACAATTCCCTTATTGCATTTTGTAGTTAATACTCTGCATTTTTTAAACAAAAATTAGTACTCTGCAATCTGCATCAATAACAAAATAATAACAAAAAATACCAATACATATCATACAGAAGCCATAAAATAGAATAATATTTCTTTCAATTACGAATAAGTTATTATAAAAAAATGGCAACATTTTAAACACAAAGTAAGTGCATAGTTTACACGCAACATTCCATACATTATAAATAAATACCAAACAAAAGAACACTAGGCAAATTCTATACATTCAGAATTAATTAGAAAATACCAAACAAATAAATTTTATACGTTATATAAGTAAACACCAAAATTGAAAGAAATTCCAAGTTGAATAAGCAAGCTATGCCTTTGGTTTTAAACACCAAAATTACATTTAAAAATTCTCATTATATCCAAAATAGCAATGAAAAAAAAAATACTGTCAAATTTCTTTTTGTTTTATTGTTAAATATTTCTTTTGTTCATTTTTTCCCCTTTGCTTGATTTATTATTAAGGACGGAAATTTATTTTAAAATGGAGAAAATGAGACTTAAGGGCATGGGACGAACTTTTGTAAAAGTTCAGGGGTACCATCCGGAATACTTTTTTTTCCTGGGCACCATCCGGAAAAGTAAAAAACTTAGGGGTACCAGACGGAATTTCCCTTGGTTTTTTGCTTTCCCTATTGTTTCTTTGAAAGTTTCTTTATTGATCACTTCTAGGCTGAGTACGGTTCGGTTCAAACCGAAATTTTAAGCTGAACCGATCGAACCGAACCGAACCGAAACCGATATAATTCGGTTCGGTTTAGAAATTTTCTAAATTTCGATTTCGGTTCGGTTTTTGGTTAAATTTCGGTTCGGTTCAAATTTCTGATGAATTGTGTAAAACAAAACTCTGTTGATGGGATTAGCAAGTGCAATGGTAAACTACAAATTTAAGTCACATTAGAAGATTATAGAATATAAATTCATGTAAAAGGTGCTTCTCAAATATTTGCAAACGCTCACCTACAAATTTATTGATCTGGCAAACATAAATTCATGTCACATTAGAAGATTATAGAATATATTTAAATTTCTCGATGCTTCTCACTCATGTAAAAGGTGCTTCTTTTTGTTGTAATGTTCAGGGTTAAAACTTTTGGTAAGCTATAATGGAATTAGCTATAATTAAAGGTTAATTTGTTTCGTGTAATTTATTAAAGTTGTTAGTTGTTGCAGTATTTAACGAATTTGATTAAAAAAAAAAAACTCAAAACCAAACCGCTAGACGAGAAGATTCTAGCTCTTTTGAGGTCTTTGTGGTCTTAAGTATAGACAAGAAGATTCCAACTCTTTTTGTTGGTCACTGATCAAGAAGATACTCGATCTACCTGGCACTGGCAGGATGTTGATGATTAATTTAGGGAATGACATTTTTCATTTTTGAGCTTTGAGCTTCCCCACTTTTCGATTTGCTAACCGGTCAAATAAACCCAATCTCACATCGATCCACAGACTAATAATAGCCTTGTAAATTAAACTGATAAATTGTGTCATATAGAACAGTGGTCTTTTAAGTTTTTTTCTTGAAATATGAACGTCCCATTATCAAATTTATTTGAATATTTTAGTGTCGGCTAATGTTTATACTAGTTGATGTACCAGTGCCCTGTACGGGATTTTTCATAATTGTTTGATATATTTATTGTAAAAAAGTACTCATTTTGAGTGAATATTAATAATTATTTTCATATAAATCAAACATAACTTAATGTTAATAACTTCATATAATTTAAGTTTCAAATATTAAATAGAATAACCAATAAGAAAATATGTTTGAAATAACTATAAGACTAAAATAAGAAAAATATATTCGAAATAATATTTGAGAAAGAAAATTCATATTGTAATATGTAGTGATTTGCATTGGATATGCAAACAACTCAATTTTCCTCTTCATGCTTCAAAGTTTTTTGGAACAGGAAGTGAAAAGTTGATCTTATGTAAGTTTGTCTCCATTATCATCATATAGGATGAGCTTTCATTTGAACACTTAGAAGGAGTAAGTGGTTCATTCGACGATACATTACATTATAGTTCAGACTCAAATGCAATGTGTGGCCTAACTAGTTAAGGTGATGACAAATAGGATGGATCGATTCGACTTTAATTATAGTATATTGATATTAACTGATAAGAAAATATTTGGATATTTAATTTGTATTATAAAAAATTTAATGGAATTTTTTATATAAAAAATTTCTACATGATGACATTATTGAAAAAAATTCTATACGATAAATCTTGTTGAAATTTCTAGCCATTTAAGAAAATGAAGATTAATCAAACTTCATGATACAATGATAAATCTGTATACTATGCTATGATATTCTACATGAAACATGTTATTGAATCTTTTAAAATCTTATCGTCATCATTTGTACTGCTTGAATAATTTATATTAGAAAATTATCTTATTATTTTTCACATTAGGGATATTTATTTTTTGAATGAGAAGAAAAAATAATCTTAAAACTGTAGGGATGTACACATATATAAATTAGAAACAATCATTTTTACATAAAAATTCAAAATTTATTTTTATGTAATTATTTAATATAAATTAATCCTAAAATACAATTATTTAATATATATTGATCTTACAAAGTTATCTGTATGTTAGATATTGTTTTATGAAATTATTTCATAGAAATTAATCTTAAAAATACAATTATTAATAATTAATTAAGAAAATTAATCTAAATAATTATTTAAAAATACAATTTTAAACTACTCATTAAGGAAATATAATTAGTGAATAAGAAGAAAACTAGCCATAAAATTTTAGGTGTATATGCATAGAAAAGAATACAATAAATTTATTCCTTTTATATAATTATTTAATCTAAATTTATTTTAAAATACAATTATTTGATATTGATTGATCTTAAAAAATGTTACATAGCTGTAAATTAATTAAGAAAGATATAGTAATAAATTTATATACAATGATCTTAAAGAATTAATACCTTTTATAAAAATATATTTTTGTAGATACTACAATTAGAAAAGGTAAGAATGTAAAGTGACCTAATTAAATATTATTTGAAAATTATAATGTGGTAGAACTAAGTAATATTTTAAGATTTAGATGGGTAAATTAGTAAATGTAAAAATTAATTTGCTTAGGTGGCATAGTTAGATGATTGACACATAAGATTGAGTTATTCCACTTTAGTAATAGTATATAGATAGATTAAAGAATAATATCTTATGATTATTTTGAGCAAATCACATATTCTATTTCCTAATATCTTTTAGCAGCATATCATGTATTTTAGGAACTTATTTTCTCTAATTAATTCCTCTCTTGTAGCATGATATATTCTTGTAAATCATTCTCTCTATAATACAATAGAGAAGAACCATTATCATGTTTATCTCACACTCTTTATGGTATCAAATCCTAGGATCTCTTTTTCTTTTCAAAACCGTATTCCCCATGACGGAGGCAACAAGACTACTCGACAAACCTTATATCCATGGGAGAAGTCTTCACACCCCTTATTTATCCACCATTCGGATCAACCTAGGACTGTGTTATGCTCGATCTTTGGATCACTTGTATTATTTTCTCCTTTCAATTTTATAGGAATTTTTGGTGACTAAGACATGGCTCCAAAAAGGGCTAAAAGATCAAGCTCTTCCCATCACCAAGCCCTACAAAAAAACCCCGCTCAATGATCATGAATTTCATTGTAACGATGAACAAGACAAGTGTTATCAAGTGATCAAAGACCACAAAGTTGTGTCCACTCGTTATCTTGATGAGGAAGCACTACGTTCCTTAAGCTTACTTGATGATGTAATGTGTATGTTTCGAAGGGTGGGAATGGAGCGCATTTCATCCAAATCCAACAACCCACCTATGCAAGAGTCGCTATGGAGTTTTTGAGCTCTCTTAAACAAGATGATGGAGTCGGTTTGTTCTTTCATCTCTTCGGCAAATGTCACCACATCTCCCTAGCGACTCTTGGTTCCATTTTTCACCTCCCTTCCAATTGAGACTTCACTTGTTACTTTGATCGTCAATCATTTTGGCAAGAAATCACGGTCACCAACCTACCCTACAAACCCCTAGAATCCAAGCCTATTCATTTGGAACCCCATCCTTTGATATGTCCAAAGAGTCCTATCCAACACCATATTTGCAAGAAGAGGGAGTGATGTAGTAGTCCGGGAAGAAGAGCTCTTCTTGATGTGGGCAATGCTAAAAGAAAACAGGGCTAATCCCGCCTACTTCCTTCTCAAGAAGCTCTTATCCGTTCCTAATGCTCCTACCGGAGATATTGCCATTGGAGGTCTTATTACCAATATAGCCCATCATTATCATTATGACCTTTCTCATCTCCAAGCCATAGGTCCTGAGCTCCTTGACCTTGCTCGGTGTGTTAAAATGCAAATTCTTGATAAAATAGGCCGAGAATACTTCATACACTTCAACAATGGTGACCACCCAATACGGTTACCAAACCAAGCTTGCACGACCATCCATGACCCCAACAACCTCAAAATGCTAAGCAATGGTCCCGATCTCGTAGTGAGTGAAGAAATTCTCACCTTGCCCCCAACCGAGTACTTTGACCTAGGCGGTTCCTCGATGCCACGATCACACGAGCTAGCAATGATGAGGAGATTTCCAACCACTTTTAAGGAGCTTCCATGTGGGCCTCACTCCATAGTATCGAGGAAGAGCCATGTGCCCAACATGCCACCCTAATACAAGTGCAAAGTCAATAACGAGCCATGAATGACACACTTCAAGCCCTTTACAACATGCACCTCAAGTACGGCTTTCCACCGCAACGATGATTTGGTAATTTCTTCTCTCCTTGTTCTCTTACATTCATTGAGGAAAATGCATAATTTTTAAGCTTGGGGGAGGTAGTGAAAATTACCTTGAATTGCATATTTTCTATCTCTCTAGTGTTAGTTGCATAAACTCATGACATTGCATTTGCATTTAATTAGTTATGCATTAGCTTAGGTTCATGACATTTGCATTGCATTTAGTTTAGGCCTTTTGATGGATCACTTGCGTTATTTCATTTGAAATATTTTTGTTGTCAAAATTGAAAAAAGATCATGAAGCAAAATTTAAAATCTTGAATATGTGTGAGTAATTGAACTATGGATGCTTGTGGTTATCTCTTGGATTTGGAAAAAATTTAAATTCATAACAAAAACCGTGAGTTTCTCTTTGGGCCTTAGGAATTGCACTTCATGATTCCTCTCTCCTTTCATGTGCGATTTTTCATTGAATGTTCATCTCTAGAACTTGCATTTAGAGCTAGTTTTCGAGACAACATTTATACTATTGTGCATGGACAAAAATGATTGAGGCAACTTGCTTTGATCCACTTTACCCATACTGACCTCTTACATTTAATCCCTTTTCTTTAGCCCCCTTTGAGCCTATATCAGCCTATTCTTTTTAAGAACCACAAAAGCAATCCGAGCCTTAAATTATTAACCTTTTGTTCTTCAGAGGAATTTAATAAATTCTATATTGACTTGCTTGTGTGGTTAGAAGCTAAGCTTGGCGGAATTCAATGTAAATGATGGAAGTGTAAAGTGTTTGTTTGAAAAAATAAAAAAAAGAGCACTTCTTACATTACTTTGCAATTGAATGCATGCATCAAAATGTTTGTACCTTAATAAAACAATGGTGTGAAGTGTGAATAAAAAAAGAAAAAAGAAAAAAAAGGGAAGCAAGAAATGAAGAGAGGTTGTGATATATTTGGTGTGTTTTTAATGATATGAAAATTTCAAGGGTTGGTTTAGTCAAGATAGAATTCTTCCAATATTGCTCGGACTAGCACCACAAGGCCAAATATAATCCCTACCCTTTCTCATTACCTTGACCCCGTTACAACCGAATAAAAGACCTCTTAATTTGTGTAATGAGCATGGTGTTTAGTGGCGGAGAATCAAGACACTGATGCAAGCTTATGGTAGATGACTTTCTTTTGATTGAAAATGAGCGAAACACATCCTTCAAACACAAGAGAATGAGTGGATCACATTTTTTTTCCTTATGTGTGAGGTCTATGAATTTTCATGATAGCCTAACCTCTTGAATGACCACTTGCTATCTCCTATGATTTCAATGATCACATATTTGTCATTATAAAATCATGTTTGTATTTCTTTTGCATGGAGGCAACCTCAATATTTTCTTTGGAATATCAATCTTTGGATGAGTATCCTTGCTTGAGGACAAGCAAGATCTAAGCTTTGGAGAGTTTGATAACATGTGTTTATAACACCTTTTGTCTTGATTAATCCCCACTTTTGTGCATAAAACATACAATTGCATGATCATTTTAGCATGATTATGGTTGTTTGTTTGGATATTTGCTCTCATTTGCTTTTGGTTTTGTAGATGCAAGAATTTGGATTCTTCTAGGATCAAATGGACTTCAATTCATGCAAAGAAGAACCCAAGGGATTCAACTCGAAGATTTAATGGAGAAGAATGAGTTACACAAGCCATACAACCTAAGGAAGCACTCATGTCCAATAAAAAATTGTCAAGATGTCTTCCTAGGATATTGCATGAGGTGCTCGTTCCACTCGGCATGCCCATGCGAAGAGCCGAATTCCCAATCTCTACATGTTGTTTTTGGCATGGCATACCCGTGCCAAATGGCATGGGCATGCAGTTTTCAGCACATCTCCTAATCTAGGGTTGTATCTCTCCCACCTTTTGGAGGCACATATAAATACCAAAGCAAGACACTTTTGAGAGCCTCATGCCTCATTTTTTCTCATCTTTCTATGGTTTTAGAAGACTTTCTCTCTTTCATTTTCATCCTCAAAATCTCTCTTAGATTTACATTTTCTTTTTATAGATTTTAGCTAGTTTAATAGTAGATCTAGATTCAAAATCCCATTTTGGGTTGCTTGAGCTCTCTTGTATTTGGAAAAATTGGAAGAGAAGCTCAACTCCAACTTGACAACTTGTTTTCCATGGATGAATGAAGAATCAAAACTTGATTTGAATGATAAGTGTCTCTTATCCATTTATCTTATTTCATGCTTTGTTTTTCATTATTATCATGTGTGTGATGCTTGGATTGATTTCTTATGCCATGCTTTTGCCAATTTTGAGTGAGCTGTTATTTGTGTTGGGATTGGGGGTAGCCCAATTGTGATTATGTGATGTATTGGTGAAGATTTCTTTTTGGTTGAATGAGTTTTGGTTTACTACTCAATTCATGCACACCACGAAAGTAGGCCTAATTTCCTAGTGGTTTTTTTTATAATTGTCTATGTGTTTAATGCACTTAATTTAGAATTAATTATCATAAAAGTATGAATTAAGCTAGATTAAAGTAGTTTTTCGTTGCCTTGAAAGAGGATTGGAGATATTTTAGGATAATTGACCATGATAGACCATTGCTTGTGAACCTTAAAGAGATTTTTGCTTGACATTGTATAGATCCATTGTGGTGAACCCAATGCATAGAATTAAATTGAGAAAAATTCTATTTAATGCATAGAATTAAATTATATGTGCCTAGATGAGCCACATTAATGCGTAGAATTAAATTAAGAAAAATTCTATTTAATTTGTTTGTTGATTTTAGTTTCAAGCAATTTATTTATTTTTTATTTTCCTTAAAATGCATGCTAATAGAATTAATTTTTATTTATAGTTAAAATTAGAGTGGTAGTTAGATCTATTAAAACACGACCTCACCGATAAATGCAAATTTCGACATAAATATTATAACCCAAAAAACTGAGCCCAAAGTCAAGCAAATTTTTGGATTGGGTTGAGTCGAGTCAAAAGTCAATCCATTAGGTCACGTTGTAAAAAGAAGGAAAGTGGTCCAAGGAAAATAGCCCAGGAGGCGTGGTAAACTATCAATTTATATATTCTTGTATATGCATGTTACACTTTCGGTAAAAATAATATTATATAAAATTTATAGGTTTATTATATAGAGATTTATGTTTCAAATTATTGTTTCAATTGTCATTTATTGGTCTTATAATTTAAGACTTATAAATTGAGTAAAATATATTTGTTAATATACTTCAATATATTATTTAATTAATTTTGTATGATATATTATACTATTATTTGAAGTTAAATTTGAAAAAAATGGTATAAAATAAAAAAATTAAGAATATCACTTGAAACCCTATTGGTTAACCCGAACTCGTAGGACCCGTAACCTAGAATGACCTAACTTGTTAACGATCATCGCTGACCCGTCAATGGTCGGTGTTGACCGACATTGATAAGTCAGTGATCAGCGTTGATCGGTCAAAAGTCATTTTTTCTGAGACAAATGTTCAACTTTAATGACTAATTTTTGAACGTCAACCTTGATTAGGAAAAAAGTTGTTCAATTATAACTAACGATTGTTCAACTTTAACAACAACTTGTTCAACTTCAACGGCTAATTGTTCAACTATAACTAACAACTGTTCAACTTTAATGATTAATTGTTCAACTGCAACATCTAATTGTTCAACTTTAATTTTGTATGAGAAATTTTATTTATCTATAACTAAGAATCGTTCAACTTTAACGACTAATTCTTCGACTTTAATCTTTGTATAGGGAAAAATTGTTTTAATTATAACGGATGATTGTTCAACTTTAAATCTTGTACTTGTATGGGCCAAAGAATTGTTTAACTATAACTAAGAATTGTTCAAATTTAACGGTTAATTGTTCAACTTTAATCTTGTATGGGAAAAAAGTTGTTCAACTATACCTAAACATTTACACAACTTTAACAACTATTTATTCAACTTAAACTGACATTTTTTCAACTTTAACAGCTAATCATTCAACTTTAATATGTTGTCTGGGAAATAGAATTGTTCAAGTATAACTAAGAATTGTTCAACTTTGTCGTGGTACAAAGCTGTTGTAGGATAGTTGTTGTTTGAGCTCTATGATAACAACACCTCTATTTGGAGAGGGTGGGGACACCAATATTTGTGTAGAAATGATTTCGTTTGGGAAGTTTCTTTGCAGGAAATGAACAACTCACATTGGAAAAGATTGTTAAAGAACAAAGAGGAGCTAAAGTAAGGGAATACCATTCAACAACTTGAAGAAATCATGAAGAGAACTTATGGAAAATATAACACTCATGGAGTGTATAATATCCTACGGAATCAAGGACCTATCACTAACTTGAATTTGTGGATTTGGGGGGATTGAGAACCCAAAAATGTTCTTTCATTACTTGGATGGTACTTAGCAGCGGAAGTAGGACTCATATTATAAAAGGATTATTCAAACAATTTATTGAAAATACATGACAATTCCAAGGAGAACTCATATGGTCATGAATTCCTTGATATACAATTAAAGGAGTTGAAACACCATCTTTCGGGTGCTTTGCTTTGGGGAGAATTCGTTCCTTCAACCTGAATTCACAAGCTTCCAAACATGGCCATATCCACCTCGAGCCTCTCCCCCGTGATCTCCGGCCACATTTGCGCCGCCCGCCGACCCATATCTTCCCTCATTCACCTCCTTCCTCATGTCTAGGTTGTAGGTTTTGACTTTTGAAATTCAAATCTCACTACAAAAGGGGTAGCCATGGGAGGAGGGCACAAGAACTTCTACTTCTAGCCTTGGTTCATTCCGAAACTCAAACAAAAAACACCTAAGCTTCAACTTGAATCTAATTATTAGGATAAGATTATTCATATAAGGATAAGATTTCTCTATGAGATTATTTCTATCCATGTATATTTTATTTTATCATTGTATATCTTAGCCTTGGAGTCCAAGGATCTCTTTGTATATATATCCCCTTTCGTATCAATGTAAATTCAAGGAAAACACAATTCACAAAATCGTTCTGTATCTTATATGTTATCAAATTGTTGGATCCTCTCACAAAACACAAGCTTTTTCCGCCATTCTTCTTCGTTGATAAACCATGACTACCGGTGACGATGCCAACAAGACCCTTGGTATCCTTCCTGATGATCCTCAATCCAAGAGTTCTGGGAATCTTCTTCTGGGAGCCTCTGGATCTGGTGTTCTGCCCATACTTCAATTTCCCAATCTCAATGTTCGACTTGATCGTTCCAATTATACTCTTTGGCGACACTCCATCAAATCAGCGCTTGAAGCGTTCTGACTAGAATCGTTTCTTTTGGCGAGTCATGTCCCGACTGAGACACTACCGTCTGCTTCTGGTTCGACCGCTCCACCAACACCAAATCCAGCCTATGAAGAATGGAATCAGAAAGACAAATATATTCTGCTTTGGGTGCGTTCAACTCTCACCACGCCCCTTCTTGCTCACGTTGCTCGGGCTACTACCACACATCAAGCCTGGGACATTCTGGTGCGTATGTTTTTCACTCAAAATCAGGCTAGCCTAATGCATCGCAAGATACAAATGCAGAACCTTCAAAAAGGTACTCTTTCGATACTTGAATATGTGGAGAAAAAGAGAGCTTTTTCGGATTTCATTGAGTGCTCCTATATTGTGCTTGACTCTAATTTCATTGAATGTGTCCTCAACGGATTGGATTCCTCATATTCGGCGTTCCTTATGTCGTACAATATGCAACGAGATCCCATCACCTCAGACGAGCTTCTCGGCTTCTTTTGCGGGAAGAGGCACACATAAACTCCTCCCTACAACCCTTTACTTAATCGACTCTTCAAGCAAATGTTGCAAATCGAGGCGATCGATCATCCCAATCCTCCTCTCGTGGTGATTCATCCTCTCAATCTGATGCAACTCGCACACGCCCTCAGTGTCAAATTTTTGAAAAACCAGTCATGAAGCTATAAACTATTGGGGTCGGGCCAACCTAACTGAATATCCGCCCACAAACCCTAATTACAATCGACGTGGTGGTCCTTCTGGCACGGGCAGGGGCGAAGGGCGTGGACGTGGTGCTTCCTTGTCCAACTATTATGGTCAACAATAGTATTCTCAAAACCGATAGGTTTATAATGTTGGAGCACCTCCGTCTTCTCTTGTCGACCCAAATTGGTACTTTGACACTGGGGCTAATAATCATGTCACTGATGTTTTTGGGAATCTCTCTATACATTCTGACTACACTAGCAATGAAGGTTAGCAAGTAGGCAATGGTATGTCTCTTCCTATTACGTATTTCGGCAACTCGTCTTTACCTACTTACCCTAAGCCTATTCAATTACATAACATTCTTTTTGTTCCACCAATCACAAAGAACTTACTTAGTATTTCTCAATTAACCAAGGATAATAATGTTTATATGGTATTTTACCCTACTTGTTATTATGTGAAGGACACGCAGGGACGAACACTTCTCAAGGGAATCGTTGACAACGGCCTTTACCAACCTCCCAACATCAAACCCTGCAAGCTTTCCTTGGCGAAAAGACCTCTCTTCAAATATGGCATGAGCGATTAGGTCACCCTAATGAGTCAGATTTTAGGCATCTTGTCTCTAGATTTAAATTACCTGTTTCTCTTCATAATTTGCAAAGGGTCTGTGAGTCCTGTCAAGTTGGGAAAAGCCACCGGCTTCCTCTCAAAATTCCGCATGAGTCTAGTCATTCTCCTTTTGATTTAGTTTATTCCGATATTTGGAGTCCTTCCCCTGTTTCCTCATTTAATAAAAATTCCTATTTTCTTATTTTTGTGGATGGCTGTACCAAGTTTGTTTGGATTTACTTCTTACAACAAAAATCACAGGTTATTCATTTTTTCCAACTTTTTCAAAAGATGGCAGAGACTCAATTCTCCTCCAAAATTAAACAATTTCAATCTGACTGGGTGGGGGGGGGTGAATATCGAAATGTCTCTCAACTTCTTGAATCCCAAGGTATTGTTCATCGGGTCTCATGTCCTCACACTCAATCTCAGAATAGTACAACTGAAAGACGTCATAGGACAATAGTTGGAAAAGGCCTTGCCATTCTTTTCTGTGCCAAATTACCCGCTCTCTTTTGGGAACAAGCTTTCCACACATCGATTTATTTACATAACCGTACATTGACTCCCGTTCTTGCTTTCAAATACCCCTTCGAAATTCCTTATGGCAAGGTTCCCGACTATTTTTTCCTTAAGACTTTTGGTTTCCTATATTACCCATTTTTGAGACCTTATAACTCCAACAAGCTTGAATTCCGCTCCTCGTCTTGTACTTTCATTGTTTATTCCACAAAACATAAGGGTTATTTGTGTCTTCATGTCCCCACAAATAGGGTTTATGTCATTCGCCATGTCATTTTTGACAAGAATACTTTCCCGTACCAAAACCATGCCAAATTCGTTCTCGCACCCGATGTCCCACAATTCGAATTTTCCAATCTTTCCCTTCTCGAACAAGCCGCTTCTGCCTTCCTGGCTCAACCCCCACAACCTGCCTTGGTCCCATGCACCACGACCGAACCTTCAAGGGAGGACCCTACTCCCCAACCATCGTCACCGATCCAAGCCATACAGCCTGCTTCACCGCCGCCAGCCCCCTCCAATGTCCCTTCCGATCAACCATTTGGCTCGGCGTCATGATCCCTTGAAAGTGAACTCTCGGCATCAACTTCTACTAACACAGGTACTCCTTCCCCCACTCATTCTTCTACTGATTTATATCCTATACAACCCTCCATTACATCTTATTTCCGACCCGTTCCTAATACCTGTCATAATAAGGTTACAAGATCCAAAATTAACAACCTCAAACCCAAAACTTTCACCACCACTAAACACCCATTACCCGACAATGAAAATAACTATGATGAGCCTAAAACTTTCTTTCAAGCCATTAAATCCTCTGAGTGGCAGCATGCCATGCATGTTGAATATGATGCCCTTTTACGTAATGGGACTTGGACAATTGTACTTCATCCTCTGCATTCTAACATTGTTGGTTGATGAGTCCATTGAGCGTTGCAAAGCTAGACTTGTGGCCAAAGGCTTTAACCAAAAGGAAGGAGTTGATTACTTTGCACTTTTAGTCCGGTCATCATACCGACTACTATTCTCATTGTGCTTATTTTGGCCTTGCAAAATTCATGGAATCTCTGTCAGTTTGATATCAACAATGCTTTTCTTAATGTTGATTCGGCTGAACAAGTTTATATGTCTCAACCTCCAGGTTTTGTTGATCGTCAACGCCCTAATGATGTGTGTCTTTTGCGGAAAGCCTTATATGGTCTTAAACAAGCCCCAAGTGCATGGTTTTACAAGTTGCGCATGTTCCTAATTCAGCAAGGATTCCGGTCTTGCAAGTTGGATACTCCTTTGTTTGTAAGATGTTTTGGCTCTTCTGTTTTATACATACTTGTCTATGTGGATGACTTGATAATTACTGGCTAAAAACACAAACTTTTGTTTTTTAGCCTGTCTAAGTTGATGTTCTAAGTTGATAGCCTTTCTATAAAAATTTTTTAGAACACAAACTTCTTCTCCAAGTAGTCTCCAAAACAAACTAAAAGGCTAAAAACAAGAGAGAAAGGCCATGTGTCACATCTCTAACGTGTTCTCCCACTGACCCCCCCCCCTAAACTAGGTTAAAACAAAGGTATTTACACTAGAAAGGCTATCTATAAAGTTTCCATAAAGATAGAACTTCCTAAACTAAAAAGATTACAGAATAAAAATATAAAATCTCGAAGTCGACGCACCTACCGACACAGGGGACCCTCGGTATCGACCCTGTCACTCTGTCAGGGTCGGTAGGCTCTTTGTTGAACTCCTCTTGATTCGTCCTGCTGCAGACCTCCTATCGAGCTTGTTTTTCTTGATCTTTTGTACTTTTTCATAGCCTCTTTTGAATTTTGGCGGGATCTTTTAAAGCATCTTCATTCCTTCCTTAGCTTGATCATACTCCGCTATCTCCTCTCCATCTCAAATTCTTCTGAATGCTCCCATTTTGCTCCAAAAACCTACAGAAAAAAACAAAAACGGAGTAGCTTCCATACTTTTCACAAAATATGCAAACTTATCCAAAAACATACAAAACAAACACTAAAAATCAACTATACTTAGCTAAACGACTAAGAAAAACACTTAAAAACTATACTAAAAACATGAAAGGTGGTAATCTTATTAGTTGGGCATCCAAAAAGCAAAATATGATTGCGAACTCAAGCTTTTAGGCTGAATATCGTGCCATTGCATTCACAGTAGCCGAGCTCATTTGGATTCAACAGATTCTTCTCGAATTGCAGGCGCCTCTTACACATCCACCTATAGTTTGTAACCGGCTAAAAGTCGTCATGCCAAATCAAAAATAAATCCCTAATTACACAACTACTATAGATGGTATGTCGCGGGGTCGTATCCAAGAGACACACTTAACTCTAAGTAATATTATTATCAACTTAGAAAGTAACAAGAGGGGATTTTGGATTATTAATCTAAAACTAAGGAATTGATGTAAACAAAGCAAACAATCAAACAGAGCAAAGGTTGAGTTTTTATTAATTGGGAAAACAATCTTATTCAAATATACACTTTCTTCCTCAAGTTATTGATCATAAATTCAAATAAGTTATTCCTTTGGCTATTCCTTTCCTGATCATATATATAACATGGCAACGAGACATGCAAACTTAACATCCAAACAACTCATGAAACGATCATAAATCATAAGGATATTAGCAATGTGAACAAGGATAAACAAGATACATGCAATTGAATTCCAACGAGTCGAACAATCAACATGCTTTCAAATCTCTTTCTCAATTGTCTTAGTCCAATGAGTCCTAAACCAATTGAGTTGCTACAAATATTAGTTTTTGCTACGAGAAAACCTAGATCTAGCAATAGAGAGTATTAATTCCAACAAGTTGGCCAGACAAGCAGAAATCAACACAATCAATATTAAATAAGCACAAGAGAGTTGAAATAGCCTGTAGAAATAAACTTGAATAGAAGAATCTCACAATAAACTTGAGTCTGAAAAGTTTCAACTTGAATAAGATCTAAGGGTTTAGTTCTCCATAGAAGAGAGAATACAAAACAAAGTAGGAAAATAGGTCTCTAGATATGTATATAACAAAGGATCAAAAACTAGGCTTAAATAGCCAACTCCAAACACGAACTAAAAGAAAGGAAACAAAATATTAAAAATATAGATAGAATCTCCGCTTCGGTTCTCCCTGATGCCGCGATTACGAAACTGATGAAACCTCAATGCTCGAGTTGGCGATGTCCGCGGGCGCGGAATTGGTCCTCCGCGGTCTCGAAGCTGCTATTGACAACATACTTACAATGCGTTCGGAATCTATTTTGACCACCTTAGAGTGGGAATTTAAACTCGGAGTAAAACTATCAATTGTATCTCTTCGAGTTAGCTTTCCAATGATACGAAATTCAGATTCCTCTGACCACCGTAGCTTCCAAACAAAGTGTCACAAGAAAATGGTGTCGAAACAACAACTTCAATTGATAGCCCGAATTTAAGCGTTCCTTTCCACAACTTCTTGGACCTTAATGATCATCAAAAGTGGATTGAATATCCTTGGAAAATACACTTGAATATCTCCAATCTTGTATCCTTCAACTTAATCAATCCTTGCTCCTCAAAACATCATAAAAACATGAAAGCACAAAAGTAGACACCGAAATACAAAAACTACAAAAACTAAACAAAATGCATGCAACTTCCTAAGATTTAAACTAACACCTAATGCATGCTATCAAATTCCCCCATGCTTAAACCTTGCTTGTCCTCAAGCAAGAAATAGATTTAACACCCCCACAAACAAGCAATTCATGTATCCACTTTGATAAATGCTTAAGCAAGAATAACAAGAGACATGATTCAACAATTGACATCATATCATATGTATTTTGGCATCCAACAAGATCAAGTAAACACATCCATTCTAAACCTCACTAGGAATAGGAACATGTGTTTTCACTCTCACTCATGTGTTTGAAGGTATATGTGTTTCGCTCAAAACTCAACTTTGAAAGCCTAGTTACCATAGGCTTGCATTAGTGTTCTAATTCTCCACCGCTATAGACTATGCATACAACAAAAATCATGAGGTCTTTTGAGGATTGTAATGGGACCAAGGTAATAAGATTTTGGTAGAGAATCATTTGGTCTTATGGTGCTAAATCCGGGAATCAAGACTCAACTCAATTCTAAATCAATACCAAACTTCAATTCTTTTTTTCCCAACTCCTACTCTCTTAAGTCCATTTGATCTTCTCTTTTTTTTTCTTCACTTTCATTCTTTTTTTTTCTTCTTGTTGCTTCAACTCTCATATAATTTTTTTCAACCAATTGAAGACTTCAACTTTATAGCTCATCTTTTTTTTTCCTTTTCACCCTCATTTTCAAATTCAACCACTCATCCACCAATTGCTTTTCAACTCCCCAATACTTGGCTTACAACCACAAAACAAATCAAGTAAAAATCTAATTCCCGGATGGGTCAAGCTTATATAAGGCTTGGATTTATTTTATGGAGCTTCAAAAAATAAGGCTATTAAGGCTTAGAAAGGGGCTTCAAAGAAGGAACATATGTATGTGTGGATAAGGGAATAATAGGCTAATAAAACAATGCATCAATCATTTTAATATCATATGAAAAAGTCACGAATGCAGCCTTGAAAAAGATATTTAAATGCAAGTTCTAGAGGAAGCAATCAAAGTGAGCACACACTATGAAAAAGAGGACTGGTAAATGTGCAGTCCCAGAAAGGCCAAAAATAATAATCTCACAAGGTAAAATTTGCCCTAGAACTTCCGTGTAACTTAGATCTCAAGGATATACATGCTCAATCAAATTATCAAACATGCTTTTAAAAAAATAAAAATTATCAAGCTTCAAGCAATCCAAGCAAGTTAAGGGGCAAAAATCATCATCAAAAATATTAGAGGACAAGTAGTTTCTTTCCTTAGGGAAATATGACAAACCTAATGCATGATAGTTTTGTATTTTTAAAAAAAATTCTGATTTTTTGGGGGTTTTATGCAATTATGAATGCAAAAATTTAAACATGCTTTTGCAAGAATTTAAACTATATGCAATGCAAAATTACACTAACATGTAAATGTTCCCCTCCCCCATGCTTAAGCAACACATTGTCCCCAATGTATAAAATAAAAGAGAAAGGAAGAGAGAACACTCACAAAGTCATCTACTTTTTTGAATATGGAGGAGGTTTAAAGTGGCAACAGTTTGGTGGTGAGGACACAAGATAGATGGAGAGCAATGAATTCACAAGATTAGACATTGTAACGCCCTTAACAACTTGTCAAAAGCCTTGGAACACATCTTGATAGGCCAAATCCTACTCTGCAAGTTAATGGGATCGATTGTAATACCAAGGTGTCGAACTTTGAGACTATGTAGTATTAATTGTATTCAAATAAGTAGACTAAGTCGTAAAATAAGAAAAGATTGAATTGTGATTTTTGCTATGAAACTAATTAAAGCAAACAAACAAGTAAATATGGGCAAATCAATGAGAGAAAGGCTTCTAAGATCAAGGATCACCACAATAATGCTTTAGTTGACTATAAAAGATGATTGCACAATCTTAATTATGACTTTGTTTGAAGGCAATTGCCTAATGTATCCGCTAAATTCTTTCGAATGTTAACAAACGTATCTAGACTCAATTAAACATCCACTTTCGTGACTTTCAAATTAAAATCTAGACCTTTAAGCACTTAGAATTTAAGATTAAATTGAATCAACATCCGCTTTCGCGACTTGATAACTCAACCCAACCTTAAGGTTTCTATGACAATTGTTATTCCACAAGAGAATTCAAAATACTTTCATAATAGAGAAAAACTCAGGTTCAAATCCTAGGGTTCCAACAGGAAAAAGTACTTTTCAGTCTCAATTCCCTGTCTGACTACTTATCAAAGTTTTCACCTTTCAGTCTCAAACTTTGGCAAGTTCCCATTCAAATAAATTACTAGGGCATAAAGCATCTAGGATTGAATCAAACAAAGCTTCAAACAATAGATTGTGCAATTTAATAAATAAGTCTACCTAGACATCATTGGGTTCACCTCAATCTTAGAATTCGGGGTTTAGCTAGATATGGAAAGAGAAGAAATCAATTCAATAACGAGAGGAAACATATCGGATTGAAGAAACAAATAAACTTGATTAATATCCAGCAAATCCCAACTCAAAATCAAAACAAAGTCTTTAAATCTCCAACAAATCTCTCTAAACTTGTCTCTCAAGGAGTAGAAATTAGGTTAAAAACTCGAACCCCAATCTAGAAAACAAAGTAAAGTATTTATACTAAGGATAGGGTGGAAGAGGCGGCCCAAAAACCCGACCTAGAGGGGTGCACGATCCACGACGTGCGTCGTGCGCCGAGGCGCGCGACCTTACACTACGAGACGCACGACCGTGCACTAGACCACGCACGATCGTGCACTTGACGCACGATCTGGTCCTAGCGCACGATCTTGGCCATGGCAGCGCACTGGCTGAGCCTTGGTGTCGCACGGCACTTGGCACGCATGGGTGACGTCTTTCTCTGAGCCGAGACGCACGATTGTGTAGGCCACTTTTTCCGGAACGCAGTCTGGGATCCGAAGAATTGCAACACCGCCTACACGACCATGCTCCATGGGTGCACGACCTTGGTCTTGATCGTGTGGTTCCTTCTTTTCGGCTCTTGAATCGTTCTTTTTCGGTCTCGTTGCCTCCTAGACCGAAGTCTTGATTCCGCCAAGTATCCAAACGCGTTCCAATGAAGCTCAAACTTCTCCGAAGTACTTGAAAAGCATACAAATATACGTGTAGACATCTATAACGGAAACTAAACTAAAAGTACTAGAAAACACAAGACTAATGAATGAAAACATATAAACTAAAGTCTTAAATGCATGTCCTAATATGCTCTAAAATGCAAGTTATCACATCTCACAAAAACATAAGTAGCACAGTGATAAATTGAAATTGATTAATAACCCATTTAAAAACCGCTTCAGCTTATCAAACTTGTGAGATTTTATGAGATGGCATATGCTCAAACAAAATCAACACGAGTGGTGATGTCAGAAAATACTTAAAGTATGGGTCAAAGTAATTGTCATCATTACCACTTTTACCAAAGATGAACTCCATGTAATCTCTAGCACTAATCTTAAGCTCACTTGTTCTATAGGCTTCGTAGTGTCTTTGAGTGCCTCAGGATATAGGAGTATTGACTTTTGAGAAATCATAGGAGGAAATTTAGGACAACTATAGAAATCATCGGTTGCAGGTAAAGATCCACGGTCGTGGATTTGGCCTCCACGATCGCCGAATTCTTCTATTAAATTTCACCCGTCTCAATTACAGGTCCGCGATCGCGGATAGGGGTTCCGCGGTCGCGGAACTGTTCATCCATAACTTCAAAGCTCTCAGATCGTGGAACTTCATATTTCTCTACGTCTTTGTTCGGCTCTTTTCCACACCTTATTGTAATGGCACTCACATTCTCAATCGGATATATGGATTGAGAAGGCAAATTCCCCGAGAATCTTGCTTCCAATCTACTCACAGCAGTGACCAGTTGACTAATCTAAGTCTCCATGTTCTTGAGACTAGCCAGTGTGTTTTGTCCCAACTGGTCCACCGTATTGGCAAGCTTTGCAAACATCTCCTCAACATTGAAAGAGGAGTTCTCAACTGGATGGAGCATAGGTGGATGTTTTTCAACCTGCTCACTCTGATAGCTCATGTAGCAAAAGAAATCCCAACACTCTTCCGGTACCATACACCATAACCTATAATTGTTCATGTACTCAGCCAACTGTAGAGTCTCAGGATTTAACCCATCTAGGATGCACTGACATGAGTCCCTCTCACAAGGGTGATAGCTCCAAGCACCAAGTGTATGAAAATATTGTTGTACCCTTGAGAAATACATATGAAAGTATTCATCTTGTAGTTGTCTACATTCAAACATAGCCATTGATGAGTAGCACAGGTGTGGACCATAAGATAGGTTCATACAAAAGTTGATAAAAATAAAAACTTAGAATTAAACAAAGTTTCCCCGACATCGGCGCCAAAATTTGACTGAAAGTCGTGAAACGATCATGAAACGATCATAAATCATAAAGATATTAGAAATGAGAACAAGGATAAATAAGATACATGGAATTGAATTCCAACGAGTCAAACAATCAACATGCATTCAAATCTCTTTCTCAATTGTCTTAGTCCAATGGGTCCTAAACCAATTGAGTTGCTACAAATATTAGGTTTTGCTATGGGAAAACCTAGATCTAGCAATAGAGAGTATTAATTCCAACAAGTTGGCCAGACAAGCAGAAATCAACACAATCAATATTAATTAAGCACAAGAGATTTGAAATAACCTGTAGAAATAAACTTGAGTAGAAGAATCTCACAATAAACTTGAGTCTGAAAAACTTCAACTTCAATAAGATCTAAGGGTTTAGTTCCCCATAGAAGAGAGAGTACAAAACAATGTAGGAAAATAGGTCTCTAGATATGTATATAACAAAGGCTCAAAAACTGGGCTTAAATAGCTAACTCAAAACACGAACTAAAAGAAAGGAAACAAAATATTAAAAATATGAGTAAATTACACAAAACCACCCTTAAATTATGCTACTTTTCAACAAACCACCCGTAAAAAGCTAATTTTCATAAAACCACCCATAAAAATAAAAAAACTTTCAAATAACCACCCAATCCTATTTTTGTAAAAAAAAGCCCTTTATATCCTTATGTCTACTCATTTATTAGAGATTTATTTATATAAAGTAATGCGAAAAGAAGAGAACTTGCATCAACGTGGGTTTTCGAAGTTTCAAGTCGCCGACTTTAATCTCGACAATTTGTCATTATTGATAAATTTAAGCTTGAACAATACATAAAAAAGGTTAACGAGCTATTATTCTTCTCCTTTTATCAACTATAAAATGATAATTAGAAGAAAAAAAATAATGACGATAAGGGTATAAACTTCTTTACATGTAAAAATATTAATGGGAAATTAAAAAAGTTAGGATTTGGGTGGTTAATTGAAAGCTTTTTGTGTTTATGGGTGGTTTTGTGAAAATTATCTTTTTAGGGGTGGTTAATTGAAAGCCTTTTGTGTTTATGGGTGGTTTTGTGAAAATTAGCTTTTTATGGGTGGTTTTTTGAAAAGTAGCATAATTTGAGGGTGGTTTTGTGTAATTTACTCTAAAAATATAGATAGAATCTCCGCTTCATTTCTCGCTGATGTGGAACTCCGCGAGCGCAGAATGGGACCCGCAATTGCGGAACTGATGAAACCTCAAAGCCCGAGTCAGCGATGTTCACGGACGCGGAATTGGCCCTCCGCGGTCACGGAGCTGCTATTGACAGCATTTTGACAATGCGCTCGGAAGCTGTTTTGCGCACCTTAGAGTGAGAATTTGAACTTCGAGTTAGCTTTACAATGATACCAAATTTTGAGTTAGCTTCGAGTTAGCTTTACAATGATACCAAATTTTGATTCATCCGACCGTTGTAACTCCCGAACGAAGCATCACTAGAAAGTGGTGTCGAAACAATAACTTCAATTGATAGCCCGAATTTAAGCGTTTTTTTTTTCACAACTTATTGGGCCTTAATGATCATAAAAAGTGGCTTGACTATCCTTGGAAAGTACACTTGAATATCTCCAATCTTGTATCCTTCAACTTAACCAATCCTTGCTCCTCAAAACATCCTAAAAACATGAAAGCACAAGAGTAGACATCGAAATGCAAGAACTAAACAAAATGCATACAACTTCCTAAGATTTAAACATAAATATGTCCTTAAACTAACACCTAAATGCATGCTATCACTTTGTGATAACCTGAGTGCCACATTTATGTCTACAAATCCTGTATTTCACAAAGGTCTAAACACATTAAGATTGATTATTATTTTGTTCGTGAGCAACTTGAGGACAACTCTTTAATTGTTCGACATGTTCGAGCTCAAGATCAAATTGCAGACATTTTCACCAAAGTTGTTGGCACTGTTCGATTTCAACAACTTCGTTCAAGCTGCATGTCGGAAATCCTCCATGAACTTGCAGGCGTATTAGAATTAGATTTCTCTATATGAGATTATTTCTATCCATGTATATTTTATTTTATCTTTGTATATCTTAGAGCACCGCCATCGGGTTGGGGGGGGGGGCAGCTTCTGTCCCAGGCCAAAAAAAAAAAGAAAAATTGAAAACATCCTGGTAAATGGTGAGAGACGTCCCTCGTAGAAGGGACTTTGAGGGACGCATACGTTGCGCACACGGATTGATTTATATTCCACCCGTTGGATGCGTGCCACGTGTCATGATCTGGTCGGATAAATTTAACAATAAAAAATAAATATAAAAACATAAATCTTGATTTATTTACTTAATTGTTTGTGTTTTTTATTGTTTTTAATGCATAAAATTATTTTTTTTTTTATCTTTGTATATCTTAGCCTTGGAGTCCAAGAATCTCTTTGTATATACAGTAGAACCTCCATAAATTAATACTCGATAAATTAATAATCTCTCTAAGATAATAATTTTCCCAATCCCGACTTGGGCCAAAGGAAAATTTAACAAAATTCGATAAGATAATAAAATAATAAATTTTAAAAAACCACTATATAAATATAAGGTCCCATTAATATCATAAATTAATAATTATAAAAAAATACATACATAATTAAGACAAGTTAGAGAAATATGACTCTATTGTTGTTTGCTTTTTCTTAAAACTCAAGTCTACTTGGAGCTCATCTCTAACTTTTCTCATTGCATCCAACATTTCTGGCGTTGTGTTCTCGAACTGCACCAAAAAATTGTGAAGAGTTCTAGACGTGATTAGTGCTTCCTTTCGAGTAACTGGTTTCAAAGGTACCATATCATCTTCAACTTCATCATCAACAGCATTATTTTGATTTCTTCTAAGCTCTAGACCTCTGAACATAGGGATGCTCACGGGTCGGGTCGACCCGCGACCTGAAATTGCGGGTTGCGGGTTGACCCGCAACCCGCAAAACTTTTTACTTTTGACTCGTGACCCGACCCGCAACCCGACTTGCGGGTCGCGGGTCGACCCGCAACCCGCAATTTCGGGTCGGGTCGGGTTGCGGGTCGACCCGGTTTTTTATATAAAAAAGAGCTTATATATTAATAAAAATTATAAAAATATACATTTTTTTTAAAAATATTGCGGGTCGCGGGTCGACCCGCAACCCGCGCGAGTTTAACCCGACCCGACCCGCGACCCGCAAAAAAAAAAATTGACCCGCGACCCGACCCGCACGGGTCGCGGGTCGACCCGCAACCTGCAAATTGCGGGTCAGGTCGGTGCGCATCACGGGTGACTCGACCCGTTAAACACCCCTATCTGAACATGTATCATTTTCACCCGGGTAATCCAGTAGGCTATTGACATTCATTTTATTGTGATAGCCAAGATCATTAATCATGACCTCAAGTTCATGAATGTCATTTTTAAAAGTGGGCTCATCTAAATTTCTTGATATTTCATCCCCTGAACGAATTTTGCAATGTCTAAAATAATTTGCTATTGTCTCTTGCTTAACATTAACCGTCCAAGCTGAAACTGCAAGATTGATAGCATCCAAAACATTAATCTTACCTGGATCAGATTGTCCCAACTCATAGCCTTCTAGAATTCTACGGTAAAATCTTCTACGATAGTGCATCTTGAAAGGTCTTATTATTCCAGCATCACAAGGTTGAATTTTTGATGTCATGTTGGGCGGCAAGAAGAACAACTCAACATTTTGTAACCCTTCAATATTTCTTGGATGTGCTGGACAATTATCAACCACAAAAAAAATTCTTCTACCATGCATTTTTTTTTATCAAACCAACGGATGTATTCATCAAAAAGCACACTTGTCATCCATGCTCTTTTGTGGCACGGTAGTGACAATGCAAGCTACACATGTTGACATTCTTGAAGCAACGTGGCTTTGCATATTTTCCAATAACCCATAAAGGGATTTTTTCAGAGCCATCCTCATTGCAACAAATAACAACCGTTAATCTTTCTTTGTATTGTTTTCTTCCTTCAAGTTGCTTCGTAGCAAGAGAATGATCAGCTTGTAACCTATAAATCAAACCCGTTTCATCCATATTAAAAACATCTTTCATAGGGAACTTATCTATTTTTTCCCGTATAGCCTCCAATTGCTTCTCCATTTCTTGTATATCAACCGAACCACTCTCCCCGAAACGACGAAATGACTTGATACCATGTCGTAGCTTGAATTTCTCAAGCCACCCTTGAGAAAAATTGTGCTCATAATCTTGTTGAGGGTATACAAGTTTCATTGTTTCTCTTGCCTTCTCCAAAATTAGCTCTCCGGTCATATTCACACGATCTTGGTACTGGAGAAACCACTCATAAACAACCTTCTCCATATCTAGAAATTTTGTTGGTTTATGCCGCTTGATATCCCTTCCTCTTTCTAGGTTGGCTGAAAGATACTCAACCGATTGTTTGAGTGTGTTTGAGATGGTACCTTGATTAACCTTCAACTGGAACTTTTCTTCAAGCCACAATTGCAAATCTTTTTGAGTGCATGTCGAATGATCTCTCTTGTACTCACATAATTCGTTGCGTATTTGATTGGTCATAGTTGATTTGGTGACACCTTTTAGATGAGAAGCCATTGTTGGGTGTGGTTTTGTTAAAGATAATTCTTATTCTGATCATATGTGTGGTTAAATAGATTACAAGGAGAAGAATAAAAAAGAGCAAAATCCTAATACTTGGAGGCCAAGTACTACGTACCAAAATGTAGAAGGAAACAAGATAAATTAAATTCCAAATTAATTACATAAAAGATAATATCTAGGAAATTTTATCTTAGGTTATATTAAGATAATATCTAAAAATAATACTTCTATGTGCTTAAATAGATTAAAAGGAGAAAATCTATAAATTAATAAATATTAATTTATCGGTTAATTAATATCTCTATAAATTAATAAAATATCCCAGTCCCGACCTTATTAATTTATACAGGTTATACTGTATATCCCCTTTTATATCAATGTAAATTCAAGGAAAACACAATTCACAAAATCTTCTGTATCTTATACTAATTTTCTTCTTTCCAAAATCAGATTTTAATCCCATTCAAGAATGTTTTTTCAAGCTAAGCTTTTTATTTTTTTTCGCTAGTTGGAGGACGCCTGAACCGGAAACCTCATGTGCACCGCCTGCTCGCGCGTGTCTCGCACCTCGCCAACCGTCTTCGCCATCGGTTCTCGCCGACCTCGCCCCCGAAAGCGTCATTGCTCGTTGCTGCTGTTGTCCTCTGTTACTTTCACGTTCCAAATACAACCAGGAGGATGGAGGAGCATCAGTTGGGCTGAGGCCTTACTATACTGGTGGGCTAAGCCTTATTTCCTTCCTGTTAGGCCGAGACTAGAGTTTGGGCAGGCCCATTCTTTTTAAATTCAAGTCATCAATTCATTTGTTTGAAGGAAAGAGTGTTTTAGCCCAAATCCGAGCTCATTAGCTTTCCGCCTTCTGTTCGCGCCAACAATTCCATTCCGTCCGTCTTGTTTGGTATAAATTCCCTGCCTATATTAATTATCATTATTTTTAAATTAATTTATAATAAAAGAATTATTATTAAGAATTTTAATAAGTATTAAAAGTAGACTTTCATGAAGGATTTTATTAAATAAAATCTCAAGCATGCTCACTTAAAAATTCATAATTTTTATAAAATTATAAATGAACTTTTTAAGTAATAATATCCATGAGAATATTATTAATATGTTTTAGACTAAATTATTTAAGGATAATAATTTAGACTAATTCCCCTTATAGTAAAAAGGGTTATTTTGAAAAAGGAATAAGAAATAAATTGATTTCTAATTTATTTCATCTCTTTTATGTGGAAATCTGAACTCGGGTTAGGTCAAGCGTGGATGTCATTTTTCGCTCCTGAACCGAAGTATCTACCCCCAAAAGGTCTAACCGTGAAATCAAGGCAAGTAGATGGACCTCATGCCCTTCTTATTAAAAGTGGATTCGTGCTCCGTTTAATATTCATGCTTATTTGAAAAATGACTGGTTTTCAATAAATGAACTTAGGTTTATATATTGTTTAGAAATAATGACCTCATTAAGTTTTATTATTATTCTCGTACTATGCTAGTACTGATTGCGGCCTTATTTCTATTAAGTGTCTCATTTAGAGACCTTGCTTGGAACAGTATAGAATAAGGATTAAGGAGTTAGACGTAAGTCTTGAATCACCTTTTTATAGCATTATGTTACATGTTGGTCATGACTCTACTCTAACACCGTTGACTAAAGTCTTAAGCAATGTTAAAATAGGAAGGTTCCGTATTAAGTCTACAACAATGTCACATGGGAAAAAATGTTGGTTAAAGTCTTAAAGCAATGTCGAAACAAGAAGGTTCATCTAAAGTCTTAAGCAATGCCACATGAAATAGAAAATTCGGACATTCAATTCAGAATTTATAATAAGGATAAAGGTTTTGCCTTATTCAATCCATTAATTAAATTAAATTATGCAAAGTATTTGAAATAATAAAGTTCTTTGTCTACGTTGCGATTGAGCCCCATTTTCGTGTCCTACCTCTAAAGAAATCTCGTATATCTTTTGGCGAAATAATAGCACGTACTAATCTATGTTCTGATAAACCAGGCCACCATCCTTATGGTGTCCCATCTCCAACGAAATTTCATAATCTCTTTTTCTTTCATGGGCAAGAGTATAAATCTGTTTCCTAGTAAAAATCACATTCTCGTAATACCATACCTACCTTGGAATTTCGTAGCTGTTGAAACCCGATATAATCTGCGCTATAAACGAGAATTTAAATAAATACTAACTCTCGGGATTCGTACAACCGAACGGTTTTCGTACGTGGATTATTCCTCCTCCCCACCCCTCAGCCGATTGTTTTTGTGCTCTTTACGAATAAAGCCTTTAGATCTTATACCGTTTATAGCGCGATCTCACTCGGAGATCAAACACGTCGAGCTTTGGCAAACGAGATAGTTCTCGAGCCAGAGAGGATTTTCGACCCTTTTATTAGACTATACCTTCCATTATATATAGTGTTTTATTGTTGGGCACTTTTGCTAAGCCCCGATGTGGGATGAGCGAAAGGTACATGAAATGAATTTGGTTCTATAAGAGCGTGACATGGTGGCCTCCAATTGGACCTAATCCTCACATATGTACGTGGAGGCTTTGCAAGCTTTTGAATGGGGTATGCAACTCTCCACCAGCTGCTTAGTTTTGTGTGTACAAAGACATACGTGGAACGAATGGAGATGAATTTGCCTTGCAATGAGATTCACGTACATATGGATATATAGTGGAGTCTGTGTTGAAGCATTCTATTCATACATAAATCCCACGTGACCAAACAATGCATGAAACTTAGATTATATATCGACTCGTACGTATAAGCCATGCTTTAGACATGCATACGTAATGTGATATTTTATCTTTTCTTCTTCTTTACGTTTGCTGATTTCCCCTTAATTAAATAGCGGTTATTTTGCGTACCATCACAACCCCTTGGCTTGATGTCCTCGTTCCACGAGGGCAACTAGACAACAAACATGTGTGCGTGCTTTATTGATTTGCAACTTGTGCAACGCGATCTAAACTCGAGATTAGGTGGAGTTCGCGCACTTTTTGAGAGTTGGGACCTCAAACCTTTAGAGAATTAGGACCTCGTCCGCTTATAGAGTCAGGACCTCGTTCTTTGAGAGTTAGCGAACCTCGTTCGCTTAGAGAATTTGGACCTCGTCCATAAGAGAGTTTGGACTTCGTCCATAAGAGAGTTTGGACCTCGTCCATAGAGAATTTGGACCTCGTCCATAGAGAATTTGGACCTCTTCCATAAGAGAGTTTGGACCTCGTCCATAGAGAGTTTCCAACCCCAAGCGGGAAGCGAGGGGTGGATTAGCGCACTTTTTGAGAATCTCCAACCCCAAGCGGGAAGCGAGGGGTGGATTCGCACACTCCCGAGGGGTGGATTAGCGCACTTTTCGAGAATCTCCAACCCCAAGCGGGAAGCGAGGGGTGGAATCGTGCGCTTTTCGAGAATCTCCAACCCCAAGCGGGAAGCGAGAGGTGGATTTTTAACGAGATTTTCCAACCCCAAGCGGGAAGCGAGGGGTGGACCTTTAAACGAGATTTTCCAACCCCAAGCGGGAAGCGAGGGGTGGACCTTTAAACGAGATTCTCCAACCCCAAGCGGGAAGCGAGGGGTGGACTTTAAACGAGATTTTCCAACCCCAAGCGGGAAGCGAGGGGTGGACCTTTAAACGAGATTTTCCAACCCCAAGCGGGAAGCGAGGGGTGGACCTTTAAACGAGTTTCTCCAACCCCAAGCGGGAAGCGAGGGGTGGACTTTAAACGAGATTCTCCAACCCCAAGCGGGAAGCGAGGGGTGGACCTTAACGAGATTCTCCAACCCCAAGCGGGAAGCGAGGGGTGGACCTTAACGAGATTCCCCAACCCCAAGCGGGAAGCGAGGGGTGGACTTTAACGAGATTCTCCAACCCCAAGCGGGAAGCGAGGGGTGGACCTTAATGAGATTCTCCAACCCCAAGCGGGAAACGAGGGGTGGACCTTAACGAGATTCTCCAACCCCAAGCGGGAAGCGAGGGGTGGACTTTAAACGAGATTCTCCAACCCCAAGCGGGAAGCGAGGGGTGGATCTTAACGAGATTCTCCAACCCCAAGCGGGAAGCGAGGGGTGGACTTTAACGAGATTCTCCAACCCCAAGCGGGAAGCGAGGGGTGGACTTTAACGAGATTCTCCAACCCCAAGCGGGAAGCGAGGGGTGGACCTTAATGAGATTCTCCAACCCCAAGCGGGAAGCGAGGGGTGGACCTTAAAACCATAAAACCGAGAATCTCCAACCCCAAGCGGGAAGCGAGGGGTGGACTTCGAAACCATAGAACCGAGAATCTCCAACCCCAAGCGGGAAGCGAGGGGTGGACTTCGAAACCATAGAACCGAGAATCTCCAACCCCAAGCGGGAAGCGAGGGGTGGACTTCGAAACCATAAAACCGAGAATCTCCAACCCCAAGCGGGAAGCGAGGGGTGGACATCGAAACCATAAAATCGAGAATCAGGAACTTGGTTCCAACATGCGAGTATATAATGAGTATAATTAATTTAATTTTGAGAGTCAAGTTTTCAAGGCTTACCCCAATCCACGACCGCGGAACGCGGGATTTTCGAAACGGAGGCCCGGTTACCATCGCGTTGCCACGTTTGACATCCCAAGAATTTTCGTCAATGGCCCCCGAATATTTAAAGCCAATGAATTTTTATGCAAATTAGGCATGCCCATCCCCTGGCCTATGCATTGCCAAGCATCATGAGGTTCCATGGAACCTCAAATTGCCACGACGCCTCAGGCCTTCGTCAAATGCCATGCGATGTTTGTCTCCCCTTGAAGACCGTGGACATCGGACGAGCATGAGATTGTTGTGGTTGGTGTGCGAATGTCACCCCGTGGTATGGCCTTGCATGGAGATCTCCCATGCCTGCCCCGGCCCGAAGACCGCGGAGGTTTGTCCGAGGTGGCATGGCACCCAACGAGATCAACACGTCGGAAATGGCAACGTGAAGACCACGGAGAGTGGTCGCGAAGATCGCGACGACGCCGAGGAGTGGAGTTGGCGAGATACCATTTAGGGGAAGTGTACCCGATGGCAGGACCGTGGGTGTAACGCCGCGCAAGCTCGCCATTAGCACCGGCAAACGAGTATATCACGCACCTCGCCCCGACCCCGTGGCGCCTCATGCAACCTCGCTTCTTTGGCCATGCAAAGAGATCCCGCAGTTCACCGCGGTGACGGCCTCATAGAAGACTTCGCGGACTGGCCTCGCTAGCTAGCCCTTCAACCTCACTAATGTAGAAACATCGCCCGCCTCGGCCTCGGAGTGAACTCCGCGAACCCTTGATGGAGTGGTGCACGAAGACGACGCGGGGATTGGGCTAGGCGCGAAGATGACCGCGGAGACCTGCCTCGGTGTAGATTGTGGAGGTTGGCCTCACGTGAAGATGACCGCCAAGATCAACCTAAAAGACTAACACCATGACCTTTCTTCTTGCTTGCTTCCGACCTCGCCATGTACGCCTTCCTTCGAGATGGACTCCCCTCTCTTGCTAGCTAATTAATCCTCCATGACATCGCACATTTGGACTTCGCACCTTGCTTCTTTGGTGAACCTCGCCGCGAACCCCGCCTGTTATCCATGGATAAACATGCTTGCTTTGCTTGGGGACGACCTCGATTATTAGACCTCGCTTGTTTAGTCAACTTCGAAACCATGCTTGGGCAACCCCGCTTGGAACCCGACCTTGCTTGTTTGAGCCAAGCGCGCTCGGCCCGAGCACCACACAAGATGGCAAAATGGGCAAGCATGGAGACCGAGATAGTTGGCCTCGCTAAAAGGAGCGCACCGCCCTTGCCTGTCGAGTGTACGTACCACCCCGAGATCGATGTTTCGCGCGCCGGCCATGTCGAGGGAGCCCGTGAGTTGGAGCTGGCCAGCCACGACCGAAGGCCTTCCAAGTATGAAAAAGTCTCGCCCGCTTGACTTTGATGGTACTCGAAACTTGTCCTTGCACATTCACCATGCACCATACATACTAACGTAGTCATCTTCATGCCATGTAGAAAGCACCGCCATGACCTCGCGTGTTTGGTGTTTCTCGCACCATGACCTCGTTCACCTGGCCCACCTAATGGAGGGGAACGGAGGGGAAGAGGTTACGACCCTACTTGGCATACCTCGTTGCCTTTGAAGTCGCTTACACATCTCGCACACCGCCATGAAGTTTGGCCTTGCACAATCTCGCTTGTTGGCTTCCACAACCTCGTTGCTCATATATATAAAAATATACGCTAAGATGGAACGGAGGGGAGAGGACCCGCCTACTTGATTGTGACCCGAGAGTAGGTCGGATAGGGAGAGCTGGTCCCCACGGACGGCGCCAGTGTTGAAACCCGATATAATCTACGCTATAAACGGGAATTTAAATAAATACTAACTCTCGGGATTCGTACAACCGAACGGTTTTCGTACGTGGATTATTCCTCCTCCCCACCCCTCAGCCGATTGTTTTTGTGCTCTTTACGAATAAAGCCTTTAGACCTTATACCGTTTATAGCGCGATCTCACTCAGAGATCAAACACGTCGAGCTTTGGCAAACGAGATAGTTCTCGAGCCAGAGAGGATTTTCGACCCTTTTATTAGACTATACCTTCCATTATATATAGTGTTTTATTGTTGGGCACTTTTGCTAAGCCCCGATGTGGGATGAGCGAAAGGTACATGAAATGAATTTGGTTCTATAAGAGCGTGACATGGTGGCCTCTAATTGGACCTAATCCTCACATATGTACGTGGAGGCTTTGCAAGCTTTTGAATGGGGTATGCAACTCTCCACCAGCTGCTTAGTTTTGTGTGTACAAAGACATACGTGGAACGAATGGAGATGAATTTGCCTTGCAATGAGATTCACGTACATATGGATATATAGTGGAGTCTGTGTTGAAGCATTCTATTCATACATAAATCCCACACGACCAAACAATGCATGCAACTTAGATTATATATCGACTCGTACGTATAAGCCATGCTTTAGACATGCATACGTAATGTGATATTTTATCTTTTCTTCTTCTTTACGTTTGCTGATTTCCCCTTAATTAAATAGCGGTTATTTTGCGCACCATCAGTAGCCCTCTCTCTAATGATGGAAGTACTAACCATTGGATTGTAGACCAAACACCATCATTTGGAGATCAATACCAACAACTTTATTTAGTACCTTAGATGACATTCACTTGCTAGTCTTTCATTATACTAACCCGTCCACCCTCTTTCCTTTTTCCTTGCATGTTCGGACATTAGGATGCAAAGGCGTGTTTCTCAAGGACCGGGGATCCGAAGACAGACGAAATCAAGAACATGTTGAGGAAGGATCCAACCCTAAGCGAAGTATCTAACATGTGATATGCGTAGTATCGAGAACTGAAGATCAAGACAAGACAAGATTGAAGGAAAGAAGAGTTCTCCCAAAACAAAGCACCCTAAAGGTGGTGTGTCAGCTCCTTTAATTATAATTCAAGGAATGCATCACCATATGAGTTCTCCTTGGAATTGTCATGTATTTTCAATAAATTGTTTGAATAATCCTTCTATAATATGGGTCATACTTTCCGTTGCTACATCTTATGTAAACGAAATTTTATTGTAATAAACTATAGTTCCTTTTAAGAATAAGACATTCGCCCTAAATTCATTTGCCTCTATCTACATGTTTTAAAGTCTTGGGTGGTCCTGGGTAGGCTAATCCGAGATCACTGGCGGTAATATCCTTGAGGAAAAATAGGGGTGTTATAAATTTAGCAGAGATGGTGCGGTAAAGGTCAACCACTTGTCATACACAAAACTGGCGATGGCTTGCCACTTTAGGAATTGAGGAAACCTTGTAATACGTGGCTTGCCTAGGTCTTGTGTAAATTTTCTTTTCTTATTAATGAATGAATTATTGTTCATTCAAAAAAAAAGAATTGTTGAACTTATGCGATTAATTGCTCAATTTTACTCTTGTATAGGGATATTAATCGTTCCACTTTAACGAATAAATGTTCAACTTTAATGGCTCATTGTTCAAGTTTAATCTTGTATTTTTTTTAATAAGGAAAGGAATTCGATGTACCAGACATGCCTGGTAGATCGAGTGGCCGAAACATTTAGCAATCAGACAAGCCGATAAAAAAGCACAAAGATGAAAACTCTTAACAAGCAAGGAAAGGCACCTAAAGTCAATCAAAAGCTAATAAAAAGGGGACGGGATGGGTGAGCCAAATTAAGCACGACAAAACGCAACACTAGAACGCAAGGCAAGTTTAATCTTGTATGGGAAAATAATTGTTCAATTATGCCTAATAATTATTCAACTTGAAAGGCTATTTTTTCAACTTTAACTAACAATTTCTTAACTTTAACGAATAATTATTCGACTTTAATTTTGTATGGGAAAAAGAATAGTTCAACTTATAAGGACTAATTGTTAAACTTCATCTTGTATGCAATGTAAATTGTTCAATTTTTTGGCTAATTGTTGAACTTTAATTTGATAGAGGGCAAAATAAAAAATAATTTTATGTAGCAAAAAAGAAAATCTTTTATCCGACATTTACCGGTCAACGATCAGTCAACATTAATCGATCAACGAGTTATTAGATATATATCATAGAATTTATACTAGTCTAATCTTAAGACTCACCCACTACTTAAAGACTCCTCTTCAATTGAACCTATATATATACCATAATAATTGTTATATGTATTGATAGAGTGATGATAGGAAAGCCCGGCCCTACCAAACACACCCTCCTCCTGAATAGGAACAAAGTCAATCTTTTAGTATATTGTGTGAAAGAGAAAGAGCCCCCATAACATTCCTTGCGCGTTCAAACCCATTTTCATTCCACACACACTCACAAAACTAGCTAGATAGCTAGTGGTACGAATTAAGTTAGAAGCAGAATAGGAAGCACGGGATCGATCGAAAGAATGCAATTACAGAATGGGTATGACGTGTCGGAGCTGAGCAACCGCCCACTCCACCACCAACTCCTCCCATCGGACCACCCTCTTCTGCCGCCCCCCAATCAGCAGCAACTCTCCCAATTTCAGCTCTTCTTGCAACAGCAGCAACAACAGCCAGCACTCAACGCTGACCCTTTCTCCTTGAATTTTAGGGCTGGGATGGCGGACCCCCACATCAACTCCGCCGCCGCCTCCGGTCTAGCTCCGCCACCCTCCGTTCTGGTGGCTCCTCAAGCTCTCCGTTGGATCAACCACCAAGAAGACACTATTCTTCCCAAACATCCTCCTCTTCCTCTTTGGTACTATATATATATATTATTTAATTTTGTTTATTAATCCCATAAATATACCCTAATTATCCTTTTCTTAAATGACAATACTACTCAATTCTTCATAATTATTATATGGGTGTCTGGGTGATGATGCTAGGTTTTAAGTCTCTCTCTATATGTGCATATTGCTTGAAATCTTGATTCTTGATGTGAAGGAAATGCGAGAGCGAGAGCAATATTGGGGGGATAGGGCATCCACAATTTCACAAAACTATTACTGAGCTTCAAATCTCCGCCGCCATGGTCAACACAACTCCAAAAGACTACGTGCAATTCGGAGATCAGTTTGGATCCAGACCCGATTTCGATAAGCAAAACAGCCAATCGCCCGGATCCGCCAGCGAGATCTACGAGTCGACTCACCCACAAAACGAGGCACTTACTAAAAGAGGAGAGGCCACGACAAGGAACAGCAAGAAGAAGAAGAGCAAACACAAGCTCTGTACGGACTCGGAGCTGAAGGTGCTGTCGGGCTTGATCGAAGCCCAGCTAATGGCCCACCAGGAGCGCCTCCACGCGCGCTTCACGGAGGCCATAGAGAGGATGGACAGCGCCAGGAAGGAGAGGGAGGACGCGTGGCGGGCCGCCGACGCCCGGGCGGCTCGGGCTCACGCCGCGGATCGGGCCCGGGAGCAAGCCCTGGCCTCCACCCGTGAGGCCGTTATAGTCTCCTACCTGGAGAAGATGACGGGCGAGAAGATCAATCTTCCGACACCGAAGGCGGAGGGCGCGTTGAACGGGCCGGGGACCGGGCTTGAGATTAGGTAGTCCGGCCCGAAGAGGTGTAGGGATTGTGATGTCCCATATTGTGAGGCGAAGAATGTGCTGCTAGAGGCAATGCTGGAGCTTGAAGAAAGCAATGCTCAACCTCGTCAGTTGAATCACAAGGATGATCGTGATGGAGGAAATCAAAGTAAAGATTAATTGTGATGAGTAGTTTCTCAAGGATTGCCATATGATAAAGCAAGAACAAGCAACGTGCACTTTTGTTTTCTTGTATTTTTTTTTTCCCATCTGAATTGATCTTTATCCCTTGTGCCCTTGTGGGTTATTTTTCTTCTATTGTATGTGTGGGTATCTTCCAGACGTCAAACTAGCTTGTTAGAACTTAGAAGTACATAAGTGTGACTAGCACTATTTTAATATATAGTATGTCATAATGTCATGCACCTTATATTATATATGATGGTTAATTACTTCTTTTGCTGTATATATATTGCTGGTATAACGTAACTTTGTTTACATTTCAACCTAGCTAGCTAGCTAGCCACTTAATTAATTAGTTAAGTATAAGTATGATCATTTTTCCCTAAAAAATGATCATATCTGTCTCCAAATCGTAGTGCTGTATAAAAGCAATGGGTTATTTGCATTCCGTAGCAATGATTTATATATATAATACGGAGTATGTGTGTCTCCGTATAACAGATGATTGGCCACGGTTAATTATATATGAATATACGAGACCTTGCTTGAGTTATTTAATGATAGTCACGATCTCACTATTAAACACTTTTGAGATCTTTTGTGTCTTATTTTTTCGTTGAAAAAAAAAAAGAAAAAGAAAAATCTTTGGATTCTTTGCGTGTCACGAAGAAAGTTGAAAGGAGCTTTTTCTTAAAATTTTAATTGATTGCATGGAAGAAAAGAGGAGTGAGTGGGGTAGAAAAGGGAGGGTATATATAATTAATTAGCAAATCCATCATCATGAATAACTACATATATATATATTATATATTATATATGACACATATAGGCGTAACCATAATCAACATCATAAAAGTTCAAGATCGATGATGGCATTTTCCATTATTAATTACAAGAACATCTGATCAGAGCTTTTCAATCACGGACACCAAAATGAAAATTAAAATTTGAGATTTCTGTATATCATTATCAGTCTCCGCTTTCATTTACTTAGAAAATGTACGTACTCATGATCAACAGTACCATGTATATATAACAAATTTCTCTACTGGATCTTAGTCAAGCTCATTCGATCTTGTTTGACTTTACATTTGCAGTTAATTTCTTTGTATGTTTTCAATGGGCTCATGCCAAGGATGTTAATAATAATAATTCAACCTGAAATCTGATGAAGTTAAAAGGTGCACAGTATACAATTCTGATATGGGATCAGATATATAGAGGAAAAAGTGGAGCGGGCAGAATTGAGAAGCCTGAAATATGTATGTATCTTCGCTGGTTGAAGAAAAGTGATGACAATATATATAATTTAGCAGGTGGGTCAGACTGAGACGAGTGATTCAGTAGCAGTGTGCTGTGTAGACGTGTAGTAGTACTGATGGAAGCCATTAATTCGAAACCGCACGATGGACCAAATGCACGTGCATGTTTCAGTTTCTTGTTTCTTTTGCTCAGACTCCCACTCCCCTACTCTTCCATCTGCTTGCATTTTCATATAATTGCATTTCTATATAAGTTTTGACCATGTGGTTTCTAGAGGTGCTGAACCGGGCCGGGTTTATCATTTTATACGCGTTAGTGAAAACCCGAGTTAAGTAAAAGTATAAATAGGTTTTACTTAGTTTTCGTAACCAAGTCGGTACTTTCCTCTGAGTATAGTGCAATTTATTTGTGAGTGACCAATAAAATACTTTGATTTTGTTTCATATCAGAGCCTAAGGTGTTCAATTACTCTGAGAATTTGAAGTTCTACTGAGGTTTTTATTGTTCGAGATCGAAGCGAATTTTGACTTGATCATATGAATCAAACTATTTTGGGTCAATTTTCTAAAAGATTAGGGGAAAATTGTCGATTTCACCAACAAGGATTGAAAGGCAATGCGATCTAGAAGAGAGATTCGACAAGAAGATAGAGTCGTCTCAAATGATCCATTGGCGCTTTCAAATTTGGATCAACTAAGATCTCAGTTGGTTTCAAATTTCAAATTTTGTTTGTATTTAGTGACCATATTGTATGGTCGTTAAATACCAAAAAAATCGGATTTAGGGACCATATGGTCAATAATTCTCGTCTTTATAAAGACGAAGCGTTTTCTTCTTCTTCCCCATTTCTTTTATTCTCTAAAACCTTTCTCCTTCCTTTGACTGCATCTCCGCTCCTCCTCCCTCTGGCCACCGCCTGCCTCTTTTCCTCCTCTCCTCTCTTCGGTGAGATCCCAGATCTGCTCACCTTAGCCCTACCTGCCGCCTTCGTGCTCGCCTCAACCCCACCGCCCTTGTGCTCTTGAACGAACGTCCACCCGCCCTCAGCCCCGCCCTCCTCTCATCTCCTGCTCCTCCAAGTAAGCCCAAAATACCACTAATATACCATGTTCTAAAAAACTTGTCTAGGCTTCGTCTAAATCCTGTCTAGGTGCTAGAAGGTCCTAGTCCACCTAGACTTCCAACCCGTCTAGGTGTCTGTCTAGGCCTGCTTAGGCGCTAGGTGGCCCTTCTCCACCTATTTTTTTTTAGAACATTGCTAATATACAATAAGGTAAGGTGAAACTCTACTCATTGGCTTTAAGTTTTTAGGTTAGAAGATGGATCATGTCCTTATATTTAAAATGGTTTAAATTTCTAACACGTCACCCATATAATCACGACCATCGGAATTTATCATATATAAAGAATTTATGCATTATTAGATAGTATTAAAATCAAACATACGAGTATCTAATTTAAAGGAAGTACTAATTATTTTTTTTGATCAAGAAACGGGCAATCCCTGCGTATTATTAGAAAAACTAGTTTTTCCTATACGGGATTACATATTCTGAAATAAATTAAATCCTTCACAGGAGAAGGTAAAGAAGTAAACATAAAGGAGCAAAAGTTTTCGTTAAGGGAAATAGCAAAGTTGGCAATACTATCCGCTACCGAATTGGCTTGGCGTCTCACGTGTACTATGCGAAGATTTGCAGTCCATGAATGCATCAGCGCACGGCATTGGAGAATGAGGGAGCGCTGGCGAGAATAGAGGAGTTCCTGATTGTTCAGCAAGTTGCAAGCAACTTGAGAATCACTTTGTACCAACAGTTGCTCAATATTCATAGCAGCAACTTGATCGAGACCATGTTTCAGAGCCCACAACTCAGTAGAGAGGGCATCACAATTTCCACAACAGAAGGTAAAAGCCTTGATGCATCTCCCATTGTGGTCCCGAAAAATGCCACCACCACCAGCCTTGCCCGGGTTGCTTTTTGAGACCGCGTCGACATTCAACAACACCCATCCAGCTGGTGGAGGAATCTAGGCAGATTGAGTGCTGTGCTGAGTTTGTGGTAGCCTGTTCATGCTGATTTGCTTGTTCCGCTGAGTCGAATACGCATCAACTTGCATGGTGGCTACCCGAGTCAGGCGACTACTCGTATCCACACCGTCAAACACTAATGAATTTCTACACTTCCACACATACCAAATCATGGTGGCGAATGTAGTGCTCCAATCGTCTTCCCGTTTCATGTTTTGATAAACCCAATTAGAAATGTTGAAGCAAGAGAAAAAGGATGCTGGTGTATCATTACCGCATATAGCAAGCCAAGCAAGTCGAATGGTGTTGCAATCACGCAGGAGATGGAAGAGTGTTTCGTCTTCAGGGCATCGAGGGTACAACGCTCAGTTTGACAAGTGCCTCCGAGCTCTATTTGAGTTGCATAGAACAGCCTCGCGAGTAATCAAGAATAAGAAGTGGCGGATTCGTTGCTGAGCAGGCGTCTTCCAAATGGCTTGCCAAACCGGGTTGAGATTGGTGGCCTGAGCAGAGCGTAGTAGCGCCATAGCCGATTGGGTAGTGAAATTACCAGAATTGGATGGAGTCCAATAGAAGCCATCCACAACTTGGATATCATCAATCAGAGTAACACTTTGAAGCTTGTCTAAGATATTGGATGGAACAAAGGGCTGAAGTCGTTGGAGATCCCAGCCGTTTGGCGTCCAATATTCACGGACAGTACAAGCCAGAGAGTCGTCATCAAGATGCTGCAGAGCAAGATCAGAAAGCGTTCGATCAGTTAGCCAAGGATGTTGCCAGAAAAAAGTGCTTCTTCCATTGCCGACAGCCATAGCTAAGCCTCGGTTGAGGGTATGCGCTCCATGTACTATGCCCTTCCACATATGGGAAGAACGTGGCCTTGACTGAAACATATCAATATCCAGGCGATTCGCACAGTATTTCCCTCGGATCACTCGGCTCCAAATTGAACTCGAATTTTGAATAAGGCGCCATCCAAGATTGGCAAGGAGCGCTGAATTTGAGTGGCGCATGGAACGCAGTCCTAGCCCACCCATAGCTTTCAGCTGAGCTATAACGTCCTAAGAGAGCAGATGAAGTTTACGTTTTTCCGCCGTGGATCCCCAAACAAAATTGCGTATAAGTTGATCCACCCCATCACATATCGCCCGAGGCACTAACGTGGATTGCATAACATACACATGGAGGCTAGATAAAACCGATCCGGCCAAGGTGACCTTGCCCGCAGTTGAGAGTGTTTTGGCCTGCCACCCCCGAAGTCTTGAAGTAATCTTATCGAGCAAGAAAGTGTATCGATCAGTAGACATTCGACCACAAGAAATTGGCACACCTAAATAAGTCTCAAAGTTGTCGACCACTGGAATAGAGAGAGCTCGACTGATGTCCTGCCGAGTCAGATCTGTAACTCGCCGAGAAAAGATCATATTACTCTTGTCGAAGTTCACTTTTTCTCCTGAGATGCGACAGAACTTTTCAAGAAAACTTTTGATGATGTAGGCTTGTGTGACATAGGCTTCGGCAAAAAGAATTAGATCATCCGCAAAGAAGAGATGTGACAGGGATACCCCTACTTCAATAATCGGTTTCCAGTGACCCAAAGCTACTGCTTCGTCAATAATATGAGAAAGGTACTCCATGCACAAAACGAAAAGGTATGGAGATAATGGGTCACCCTGTCGAACACCCCGAGTAGGCTTAAAAGTTCCACTCCGAGCTCCATTCCAAAGCATCTTCATATTCCCCTCAGTTTGGCATTTCATGATAACATCTACTAGATTAGCCGGCATGTGAGCATGAGTAAGAATAGCCCGCAAGAAACCCCACTTGACTCGATCGCACGCCTTGGCTAAGTCGATTTTCAGAATCATGGTTCTGGCAGAAGAATTAACTGATGCCATAGAATGAAGCACCTCTTGAACAATAACAACATTGTCAATTATTTGTCGACCTGGAATAAAGCTAGCCTGCGTTGGCGACATTATAGTGCTTAAATTATGTGTGTAAAGTAAATCATTATGTATCATATAAAAACTCAATTTTTCTCTCTCTTTTCTTCCCTTTTTTCCTTATGTTTTTGAGGAGCTTGTGGCCTCGGTTAGCCTCGCCAATTGCCCTGTTTCTAAGCCTATCTTAATAAACAAGAAAATGGGCCAGCCCAGTTTGCTTTTATTGATGAACTTTAATGGCTTGGAGATTTCTTCTCTCATATTTTGGGCCGGCCAATTAGTAAGGCTCGGCCTTTTGGAAATGAAATGGTCTAGGCCCATTATGAAGTAGAGAGAGAATTCAGATCTGGTCACCTACATGATTCCTTCTACCTACTCCATTTAATTCCCTCAGAAATTTTCTGTCCAGGAATAATGGAGATTAAATAAGAGACGATAAGTTAAACGATAACATTTTTATTTGGCCCACTTGTCATTTCTTATTATTACTCCACTAGTCAGTAGAGTGATTATTCTCATACACACTCTCATGAGAAACTGAAGAAGATGAAAAAATGAAAAAAAAAAATTAACAAAGCTTTAGCATATTCTTCTTCTTCTTCTTCTTCCTAGAAGAAAAATGTTACATTCTCACGTCAACCTAAATTAGAACTGAGACAAACCAATAAAGGTGATTGATTAGTGGGTCTAAGATTGACGATTAGCAGCACCATCATCAACCGTAATCCAGTCATTAAGCATGGTCCAGAAATCAGGATCCGACCCGGAATCCAACGGATCCCCAATTGCCAACATCCCATTGAAATCCATAGGCATATTGCTATAATCTTCACAGGAAGTAGTAGGGGAAGTAGTATCATACTCTCCTGATCCCAATGACACACCCACATTTTCGAGGGCGAAATAGTCATTCTTGATTTGTGGTGTGATCATGACCACCTTGCTACACCTGACCGCCTTTGTCCGAACCGCCTTGTTGGCGGTCTCTGGTTTGTTGTTTGTTGATAGTGGGCCCTGAACCTTCTTCAGAAGAGTAGTGTTCCAATAGTTTTTGATTTCATTGTCTGTTCGCCCTGGCAGTCTTCCTGCAATCAGTGACCATCTGCAACATTACCAAAAAATAATAAATCAGTCAAACAAATTAAATCTCTTGATTTGGTTGCTAAACTTGGAATTTTAGTTTGAAAACTAACCTGTTTCCCAAGAGCTTGTGAAGCCTAATGATGAGGTCTTCTTCATCAGGAGTTATGTTGCCTCTTTTTATGTCAGGCCTCAAGTAATTTAACCACCTTAATCTGCAGCTTTTCCCACATCTTTTCAGCCCTGCCCAAATCACACATTAATAATACTAATCAATTTCACTTCCTCAAAAAATTAGAAAAAACAAATCAAAGATAAAGACGTTCTTTAAGGAAAAAAGACTAACCAGCTTCTTTAGGAATGTTTCTCCATCTTCCTTTGCCATTTTTGTTGATGTAGTCAACAAGAAGCTTATCCTCAGATGCAGTCCATGCTCCTCTGTTCATACCGACTTTTGAGCAGCATGGTGATCTGCCCATTTCCCCTTAATCTGGGGGTGATAATTACAATTACCAACTCTGTATAAAATCAAAGAGTGAAGTTGCTTTAGAGTTTGTGATGTGATTCGCTCTCTCCATGTTTCTTCTGCAAAAGTCGTCTTATATAGATAGACAAGTAAATTACTCTCCAAGTGCCAGCTTTCACAAGTCCAAGGCCCTTCATTTCTTCTTTTTTTTTTCTCTATATTATTGCATTATTTTTTATTTGTAATTTCTAAATACCACATTAAGAGGTGGCCGTCACTGATTCGAACTGAGAACCGAAGCAGTCAAAACCGAGTTTTTTTTAGTAGAAGGAAAGGCGGTATTCTCCAGTCAAAACCAAGATTATGCCCATATAAAATCACTCCAAAGCAAAACCAAACTAAACAGGGTGTTTCCATGAACGGCAATTCCAAAAGTATGGCCAAATAAAATAGTAAGCTGCATGTCCACCAGCATCTATCACAGTTACATGATGTATTTTGTCTGTGTGAGTGATTTAAAGAAATGAAGAAAAGATCTGAGCAAGTATCCTGGCATGTTCCATCGTATCAGTCCAATATTTTTGTTTCATTAATACTTTGATACATTATACTTTTTAACTCTTTTGATCGGCTGATAAATCTAAAGGGTATATAATACGATTGTGTCAATTATATGAAATTGTATTTTTTTTTGATATTTTTAATTCTTATGAGTTTTTCATGTGTGAGACGTGACTGGAAATGTAATGTCAGGTTTCATTGACATTGTAATAATTTTACATTTGCTAATTTTGAAGGTGTGTCCATAAACACACAATAGAGATAATAATTTAGGCAAATCTGATTATTGTTTGTTAATTGTAATTTTTTTAAAAGGATTCATTAATTTCAATTTAGGGAATAGTTTTGAAATAATTTTCAAAATTAACATGGGCACACAATAAACCCTTTACATTTTTTTTGGGTAGAAAAACCCTTTACATTTTAACTCTTCTAAATAAGCTTTCACTTATAAAATTGGACATTTTTTTTCCATTTAACATTGGCCCACTTCATACCAGGTAGATTTATTAAGGAATAAAAAAGTCTCTCATAAGTTTTAAAGTTGTTTCATTCCCTAAATTTAAGTTCAAAACTTTTGATTAAGAGTGTGAGTTCCTTACTAATTTCATTCAACCCTTGTTGAAAATCAAATATTTTTAAAATGTATCCCAAATTATTCTAGATGTCTACGTAAATCCGAAATGAAATTGAGAATGATTCATTTTCGTACTCGTGTTAGAAATCGAAATCCAAATTATTTAAAGAAAGGAGGGTCCCTTCTCCATTCCTAAAGTTTAATTTTTAAAGTAAAAGTAAAGTATGAGTCATTCTTATGACCAAAAAAAAAAAGGTATGAGTGAGTCTAATATTTCTAGGAAACGACACATATATTCCAACACCATACTACCCACCTGCTATCAAAATGGTTATGGTAGTCATGACTCATGAGCCCTAACTAGCTACTTAGGAGTATTGGTTAGCAATGTACGATCACAATAGTTGAATTTCTTTCCAAATTAAGTATTTTTCATTTATGCTATCTTTTTTTTAATAATGTGCAACTATTAACCACATATCAACAAAGTTTAAATCATAACTATATACTAAATCGGAGGTTAAAAAAATTATTAAACGACACATGTCGCTTTTAGATTGAACCACACCACCACTTTTATTAAAACCAATCTTTGACAAAAATAATTAAGTTTAATATAAAGATGGTGTAATGTACGTACACTCTTATATCACTATAATCAATGGATAGAAAATCTCATTCTTAATTTAAAAAAAAGTATATTTTATTTTTGGATATGATAAATAGGAAGATTATTAAGATATTTTTTATACTATATATTATACAAATATTAGGATATTTATTTTATTTTTACATAGAATGCATATCTAGGTTTAGATAATTAAGTTTAATATAAAAATAGTGTAATAACGTACAATCTTATATCAATATAATAAAGTTTATTTTGAACGGCCCCATGTATATAATAAATTGATAAGTTTTTATCTTATTACTTATCTATTTTCATAATTAAATAAATTATCATGTTTTGGATATTAATTTAATTCATAATAGTAATAAAATATTATTTTTTAAATAACAACTTTTATAGTTTATTGATTTTAAATATTTATTCAAAATTTATATTTAAGAATTTACATGATTATTTTTCTCGGATAATAAATATATTTGAAAATATTTTATTATTAATATTTTATTTAGGAAAAACCCATACAAGGTACGAGAATACATACTAGTATTTTTCTAAGACGTCGACGACAACAACAGCAACAACCCAATATTAACTGACTCAAACGAGATCTGGGGGGATATAATGTACACACCTTTCCCCTAATATAAAATCGAGAGGGTGTATGAAGAAGACCCAAGTATTATCATTGCTCGGAAGACCCAAAGGAAAACTAAAATTCAGTTATCTGACAATGGTAACCGAATCTAGTTAAAACGCACCAAAATATTTTCCTGAGACAAAAAAATAAATCCAACTCATATTTATGATCCATATATAATTTCATTATAACCCTAAGCAGGACGGAACCAAAAATTTATTTTTGGGTAGGCTGAATTTACCTTATAGAATAATCAACACACATAATCGTACTAATTTTTTTTGGAGGCTAGATTCTATAATAGATTTTTTTTAAATACTTATTACATAAAAGATTTTATAATTAAAACTAATTACAAATTTTATTACTAACAGAACTTTTACAAATATCTGTGAATACAGTACATAGAAAATGTTAAATACGGAGTAAGGAATAAAGGAAAATTTGCTAATTCCACCAAAAAAAGGAAAATTTGCTAAAAAAATTAAAAGAAATGAGGAGTACTGCTGGTGGGGTCTATGCAAGGTTTGCTTTATAGAAATTAGAACAAAAAATAAAACCCATGCAAACAATCAAGTTCGAACTCAAGACCTTCACCAATTTACCTTACACTCCTACCATCTCCATTCTCCACTATTAGTTTTATTAGACAAAGCACTACTACTATATATATTAGTCTTATATTTTTTTGGGGTGGGCTGTAGCATACCCCAAATCACCCCTAAATCTGTGCATGACCCTAAGTGAAAATATTATGTGAGGTTTTTATTTATTTAAGAAATTTTAAATAATTTTATAGTTGGTTTTTTTAGGTTAGAAATTAAGACCGTTTTTGTTAATATGTCTTGAATTAGTTGGGCCTCTCATGATCCGTTTGGGCATACGGTTCATAATCTGTAATAGAGTTTCTTGAGTCACTATATAAACTCTCTGAATACCTAATATTCTGTACTCTGTAATCAGCCTCCGTAGTAATAAACACTTTCTCTTCCCGTGGACATATGTAACACACCGTTACCGAACCACATAAATCTTTGTGTTGATCTTGTTTGTTGTTCGCGTTCGATCTCTCGTTACAACAAACTGGTATCATAGCAGGTTTTCGAATTCCACCGAGCACGATGTCTGGATCCATGATGAGGATCGACAAGTTTACTGGAAGAAACAGTTTCAGTTTATGACAGATAAAGATGCGGCCTTTGTTGAAACAACAAGGTCTTTGGTTGTCATTAGCTTCTGATAAGAAGGGAGCAGATACAAATACCGTTGAGTATGCTACTATTAAGGAGAAGGCTCACTCAACGATTATGTTTGTGTCGCTGAGGACGTCATCATAGCAGTTTCAAATCTGGAAAAAGTTGTCGGTTTGTGGTTGAAGTTTGAGAGTCTCTACATGGCGAAGTCGCTAACAAACACGTTGATGCTAAAGCAGTGCCTTTTCAACCTGCGCATGTCTGAAGGTACGTCCCTTAGAGACCATCTAGATAAATTGAATACTATTCTGTTGGAATTACGTAATATTGATGAAGAGGTGGACGATGAGGATGTTGCCTTGTTATCGTTGATGTCTCTGCCTCCGTCGTATGATAATTTTGTGCAGTCTTTTATCGGTGGAAAAGAGACTATGACTTTGGAAGAGGTTAGATCTGCTCTTCACATCAGAGAGATGTGTCATAAAGCTACTAGAATAGGTATAGAAAATCAGGCTTCTGGGTTGATGGACAAAGAAAGCAAGGATGGTAGGAAGGGCAAGAAAAAGACAAATCAGAGCGAGTAGAAATTAGGCATTATATTACCAAATGACGTTGTGCCTACTATAAGGAGAAGGTTTACTGGGAGAGTGATTGTCCTAAGAAGAAGAAGCAACAAGAGCAGAACTCTGGATCTACAATAGTAGAAGAATGTGGAAATACTTTTGAGGAAGATATTGTTTTTGCTAGCAGATGAATACACACATCAGGCTGATGTGTGGTTTCTTGACTCAGGGGCATTCTATCATATATGTCCCAAAAGAGAGTTGTTTACAACGTATAGTTGTGCAGATGAGGGTAGTGTCTCTATGGCAAATGAGTCTGTCTGCAAGGTTGTTGGCATAGGCTCAATCAAGATTAGGACACATGATGGGAGGTTTTGCACATTGAAAGAAGTCAGACATGTTCCACTTATGACGAAGAATTTGTTATGTTTGAGTTTGTTAGACAAAAAAGGTTTCAGTTACAAAGGTGAAGGTGGAGGTCTACATGTTTGTAAAGGTTCTGATGTGATTCTAAAGGGAGTCAAGCAAGGAACTTTGCATGTTTTACATGGTTCAACAATAACAAGTTCTACAGTTGTTGCATCAGTTGAAATTCAAGGATCTGATCTGACCAAGCTATGGCATATGATGCTTGCTCATATGAGTGAACGAGGAATGCAAATTCTTTCAAAAGAAGATCCTCTCAGAGGCCATAAGTCCAAAAGTCTTGAGTTCTGTGAGCATTGTGTGTTTGGGAAACTACATCGCAGTAAGTTTCCTAAGGCAGTTCATCGAACAAAGGGCACTTTGGATTACATCCATTCAGACTGTTGGGGTCTTTCTCGTGTTGAGTCTTTGGGCGGTTACAAATATTTATATCTCTTATTGATGATTACTCTAGGATGATATGGGTATTCATGATGAGGCATAAAAGTGAGGCGTTCAGTAAATTCAAGGAGTGGAAGACACTGGTTGAATATCAAACTGGGAAGAAGCTCAAGAGGCTACGAACTGATAATGGCCTGAAATTTTGTTCATTTGATTTTGATGATTTCTGCAAAGATCAAGGTATTGCTCGCGATCACACAATCATACATAGACCACATCAGAATGGTGTAGTAGAAAGAACGAATCAAACACTATTAGCGAAAGCAAGATGTATGCTTTCCAACACAAATCTTGCTAGACTGTTCTGGGCAGAAACGGTTTCAACAGTTTGCTATCTCATCAATCGGAGCCCACACACAAGTATTGACTGCAAAACACCTTATGAGGTGTGGACTAGAAAAGCTGCTGATTACTCAAATCTGATAGTTTTGTGTTGCACTGCTTATTATCATGTAGATGAGGGTAAGTTAGAGTCAAGAGCTAAGAAGGGAGTTTTCATGGGCTATGATATAGGTGTGAAAGGGTACAGAATCTGGTCTAACAACAAGATTATACTGAGCAAAAATGTAGTCTTTGATGAGAGTTCTATGTTGAAATCTAGAGAGGAGATCAATGATACACCATGAAAATAGGTTGTTGTTGAGGAGGTGGAGGTGCAATTCAGTCCAGAGCACAATCAAGCACTTAAGTTGGTTGATGAACAACTACCACCACCAGTTACTGATGAGCAAGATATAGATGAGTCTGAGAATGTACCACCAAAGACAAGTTCAGAGGAAGTTGAACATCGGAGCATTGTCGTAGACCGACCTAGAAGGGTTGGAATCAGACCTCCAGCTAGGTACAAGTTTGATGATCTAGTGGGATATGCATTGCAGGTGGCCGAGGAGGTGGAGGATAATGAGCCATCCACCTACAAGGTTGCAATATCTGGGAATGAGTCACCATAGTGGCTTGCTGCAATGGGAGAAGAGATGGAGTCCCTTCATAAAAATCAAACTTGGGAGCTTGTTAAATTGCTTGTTGATAGAAAGATAATTATTTGTAAATGGGTTTTCAAAAAGAAGGAAGGAATGTCAGCAATAGAGGGTGTCAAGTATAAAGCACGGGTGGTTGCAAGAGGGTTCAATCAGAGAGAGAGTAGACTACAACGAGATTTTCTCGCCAGTGGTCAGGCATACTTCCATCAGGTTGTTACTAGCAATAGTTTCACATTAGGATTTTGAACTTGAGCAACTAGCTGTGAAGACGGCTTTTCTACATGGAGAGTTGGAAGAGGAAATATACATGAGCCAACCAGATGGATTCCAAGCTCCAAGAAAAGAGAACTATGTTTGCAAGTTAAAGAAGTCCTTATATGGGCTAAAGTAGTCCCTCGGGCAGTGGTAGTTTGACAGTTATATGGTGCAGCTTGGCTATCACATGAGTCCTTATGATTGTTATGTTTCCTTAAGTGACTTGCAAAGAGGTTCACTCATTTATCTGGTTTTGTATGTTGATGATATGCTGATTGCTACTCAGAATAAGTCAGACATTCGAAAGATTCTGGGAGTTGAGATCTATAGGGACAGGAAGAAGAGAAAACTCTTCAAATCACACGAAGGGTATATCAAGAAAATATTGAGCAGGTTTGGAATGTCTTCAGCCAAGCCTAGAGATACTCCAATGGCATCTAATAATAAGTTGGGAATGTACACAATTCAGACTGATGAGGAGAAAGAGTACATGTCTCGGATCCCATATGCTAGTGCAGTTGGGAGTCTGTTGTACGCTATGGTCTGCACTCGACCAGATCTAGCATTTGTTGTTAGTGTGGTAAGTCAGTTTATGGTTTAGCCTGGGAAGGAACATTGACAAGCTGTTAAGAGCATTTTCAGGTACCTTAGAGGCACTTCAAATGTTGGATTGTGTTATGAGAATGATACAGAGTGCTTGGTTGCTGGCTTTTCATATTCTGATTATGCTGGACATGTGGATAGTAGGAGATTTATGACTAGTTATGTGTTCACTCTTGGAGGTTCTGTGATAAGTTGGAAGGCGACTCTACAACCTACAATTACTTTGTCTACCACCGAGGCAGAGTATATGGATTTGACAGAAGCTGCTAAGGAGGGAATATGGCTAAAGGATTGGTTAATGATTTAGGCCTACATTAGGATCATGCTTTAGTGTATTGTGACAGCTTGAGTGCAATATTCTTAACCAAGGATCACGTCCATCATGTGAAGACAAAGCACATTGATGTCAGGATCCATTTTTTGAGCAATGAGAAGAGAATCCATGTGAAGAAGGTAAGGACAGCTGATAACCCTGTTGACATGTTTGGACATTGTTTGGACTTGCTCAATATATATCACAAGTCAATAGTCTGAGCCCTTAGGGGCAATCTGAGCCCTTATTTAGGGGCAATCTGAGGCAGAGAAATTCTGGCACTGTCATGGTGCATCTGATTCTGTTTATGAGAGGATTCAAGTCAAGTTAGAGATTTGTTAATATGCCTTGATTCAGTTGGGCCTCTCATGATCCGTTTGGGCCTACGGTCCATAATCTGTAATAGGGTTTCTTGAGTCACCATATAAACTCTCTAAATACCTAATATTATGTACTCTGTAATCAGCCTCCATAATAATAAACACTTTATCTTCCTGTGGACGAAGGTAACACACCGTTACCGAACCACGTAAATCTCTGTGTCGATCTTGTTTATTGTTCTCGTTCGATCTCTCATTACAACAGTTTCATTGTAACATGTCACTCTTTTTCGTAAATCTCTGTATCAATCTTGTTTATTGTTCTCGTTCGATCTCTCGTTACAACAGTTTTATTGTAACATGTCGCTCTTTTTCATTTTTATTAGTTAAATTTGTCAAAAAGAAGAAGAAGATTCATAAAAAAAAAAAGATAACCCACACTAGCTTGAAATTATGTAGTTGAAATTATAATTGCCACTTGCCAATAGGGATTAATATGTAGTGTAGTTGAATTATGAGTGGTTGAACGTGTTGAAAATTGGAGCTAATTAAATGAAGCGGGATATCAGAAAGGGGACTCGAGCATGTGAATCGATAGTGCAGCTTCCCATTTGGATCTTCATTACCGGTGTGTGCGATTTTTTTATTAGATTTTTCAAATCTTCTTACCAATTATTTATGTTAAAATAACCAGTTTTGGATCACGGTATTGGAATATATTTATACCTAATTAGTTAATTTAGTGTTAGTGAGCCAGTGAAGCTCCATGTCGTGGCCGGTTTGGTTTTTTGGGGTCATACAACTTGAATTAGTTTAAAAATATATATAGTTGTGTACGTATGATACATAGTTACATACAGATATTTAAGCTCTTGGAATAGGCGAGTCGGTCATTATTTTTCCACGTCAACTAGGCAACTATATAATACATTAATACTCCGTATATGCTAATGTACAACTATAAATGTATTATTTTGACAATGCTTTTTCTTTGGGTCTGATATCTTCACATTGTTCACAATGCGCTGGAAAAGGCTAACATGCTATATGGTTATTGTCTAGTGGATAGTTTAGTTTAGAGTACGTTTTTCGTAGTGAACGCTAGATATAATTCAACTAAAAAAAAAGTGACGCTGGATATAAATTATATGTGCATAATTTACCGTACCATCAGTAAAAGTTTGGTATGGACTTTTTCAAGTGAGAAAATTATTGGCAAAAGGTGATTACGCTCACCTTAGGTGCCCTCATTGAACCCAGTTCTGGGTCATCGTGGAAGATGGTAAATTTTAGGGCACATCGGTGCCGAGTGAGTGAAGCCCAAGTAAGTGGAGATGGGGCGGCCCCCATGGCTGGAAAGAGGTGCAAGCACCTCAACCGCAAGGCAATTCCCACTTGCTCACACACAAATTCCAACACGGGTCAATTGGAAAAACTTCTCACCCTTCAACCGTCACGCCAATACCCCAGGGGCAAGTGAGAAAATTATTACTACTTATTATTAGAACAAAAATTGGGACGCATCATGACCAATGAAATAAAGGCCGTAAATTTAATATATAACTCTATTGAGATTCTTATCCTAATACCAAGTGATAATATAATGAAACATATAAAAAATTGTGGGAAAAGTCTGAATTTTTCATTGACCTCGTAGGGTTTATAAACTGATTTAATTAAAAGAGTTAATTTACAAGATAGAAAAATATCTACAAAATAATTTTACATTCCTATAGCATATATTCTTAACATAAATAATATATCTAAATATCTCAATATTACCCTTAAAGTTAGAGCACCTGGATTTCTACCAAAAAAAAATTAGAACAACTGGATCAACAATGCCCATGCAGACAAGAAATTGAAATTGCAGCTTTTCAAGCACCTTAGTAAAGATGTCCGTCGGTTGATGAACAATAGAAATATGTGAAGTAATGACCTTGCCAATAAAACCATATAATGTCAATCAACCTCGATGTATTTTGTTCGTTCATGGAATACTAAATTGATGAAAATGTGTAACATGACTTGACTGTCCCAGAATAGATGAACATGCGTTGAATGTGAAACACCTAAAGAGAACAATCGAGAGCTTAACCATGTAAGCTCACTACAAGTACCAACCATAGAGCGATACTTAGCCTCGGTAGAAGAATGAGATATTGTAGGTTGCTTCTTCGTCTTTCGCAAGTATGACAAAGTAGCCAATAATAGATTGATGGGTTGGAGGATAAGTGGCCCATTCTTAGTCACAAAAGGAATCAACCGAAGAGAAGTAGATCGAGAGAGATGGAGAACTTGTCCAATATGAGTTTTAAGGTATTGTACAACACGGAACACATCCTACCAATATGCATCCTTCGGGTGCTACATGAATTGTGACTAAGTATGCACAAAGTAGTAGAGTTAAGGATGTGTGAAGGTCAAAATAATTAAATTTCCTATGAGACATTGATATTGATCGGGATGAGCGATGTTAGAAGATATAGTTGTGGCAAGATGATGATGCAAATCCAATGGAAAGTCACATGGTTTGGACCCCAGCAACCATGTCTTGACTATAATCTCAATAGCATATTTGTGTTGATTAATGAAGAGGGAACCCGAGTTTGAACTATCCAAAGACCTAGGAATACTTGAAATAACCCAAATCCTTCATATGAAAACAATGATTGAGATAGGATTTGAAGGTAGAGCTAACACTCGAAATGTTGCTTGCAATGATAAGATTGTCAACCTAAACCAGGATATGAATGGTGATATGTGAACGATGCAAGCAAAATAGTGAATAATGACCCTGACTTTGAAGAAGCCGGAATGCCTTGAGTGTAGAGGCCAAGTTAGAAAACTAGTTCATTGGAGCTTGTTTTAAGTCATACAAGGACATTTGAAGCTTACATACTTTTTCAGTAGAAAGAGGAAGATATCCTAAAGGTGAAAGCATGTAGACCTCTTCCTGGAAGTCTCCATGAAGAAAGGTGTTATGTACATCCATTTAATGCAGTTCTCAACCCCTAATACCAGTGATAGGAAGAAATACACATCAACAATGCCCATATTTGCAATATGCTTATTGCTTAGGACCACCAATCTAGCTTTGCAACGTTTAATTTCCCCATTAGACTAAGATTTAATGCGATAAACCCACTTGCAACTAATAACCTTTTTCCCTGTAGGAAATAAAAAAAGGTCCAAGTGTTGTTACATTTAAACCGATTAAACGTCTCAAGTCTAGTTTCCATAGCCTGTCGCGACAATGCATGTTGGACATCATTAGAAAATTGTGTGAGAACTTGTCCTGAGGTTACTACTGCTAAGAAATTTGAGTAGGATCATGATAAATTATTACATGAGACATAAAAAAAGAGATTGAGTAGAGAGTACTTAAAGCTGATGATAGAGCAGATGGGTGAGACGGTGAGTGGCAATGAGCTGGGGGGGGGGGGGGGGGGGGGGGGGGGGGGGGTTCCGATGAGAAGATAATGTTGAAAACATATCTTCCTTGAGCAAAATAGAAGGGTGACGGACCCTAGTGGAGCAGTGGAGCTCAACAGGAGGCTTAGAAATCGAAGAACTCCCCTTGAAATCAAGCATGGGAGAGACAGACGGATGTCTACTTGTACGAGACAATAATGCAGGCTAAAAACTGAGCGGTGATGCTAGTACAATGGAAGATGTTAATGAAGGTGATGCAACTATAGACGAGGAGTCGTAAATGGACAGGTGATGTGGAGAAATCGAGGGATCAGATTGTACGAGTTCCATTTATTAATGAAAAATTGAAGAAAAGAAGATGACATCCCGAGACACAAAGATCTGTTTTGACTCAAGATTAAACAATGTCCAACATCATTTGCTTGCAGGGTAACCTTGAAAATGCCCTTTCAACCATTGGAAGAAAATTTGTGTTTATTGCGGAGTTGTTTGGATGAGAAACACAAGAGCCAAACACCTTTATCTATTATAGAATATCTTAAAATTTTACTCTACGTTAGTAGAGATAAGAATATAGGTTAGAAGGACTATTAACTTATGGGTAAAGACATAAAACCACCCTCTATTTACACTTGTTGCACAAAATCACCCCTCACAAAATAATATACAAAACCATCATTCATAACCACTTGTGTGCAAGAAACCACGCCTTATATAAAATAATTTGAATAAAACCACCCCTAATTCATAAATCTTTACAAACAATCACCAAAAAATTATTTCGCTAAATAATGCAATCAAATTTAGTAAAGACCAAAATACAATTATCATTTTTTTTGTCTGCTTTCACCCAAACAAAAAAACTCGATTTTCGACCGATTGAAAAAATACTATTAAAAAATGAGACATATAAAAATAAATTAAATTAAAAATACATTAAGATAATTAAAATAAGCGAAATTTCGTTTGATACACCTAAGATTTTGACTTTTTCTAATGGTGCCTTAAACAAAACTATTCCGGTTGGTACCCCCGAACTCTTGAAATAGTCCCCTTATACCTTTTTTGTGATTTTCCTTTACATTGATTGTTTTTTGTAACTAAGAGAAAAAAAGTTTTTTGTATTTAATCAAGTTAAAATAGTATTTAAATATTTTTATAAATTTTGTAGAAAAAATATTTAATCATTATATTACTTTATGTAAATAACTCACCATTTGTACATTTAAAAACAAAAAATAGAAGAAGAGGTATATTCCACATAAAAATATACCTCTTTATCTATTCTAAATTTATTATATGTATATTATATAATTAATATTTTAATATCTCTATGTATTTCATATTTTTATAATGTACAAATGGTGTAATGTTTTTTTTGAATTACAATAATGATTAAATATTTTATTATATAAGTTATAATTTATTAAAATGTCGTTTTAACATAATAAAATAAAATAAAAACACTTTTTCATTTTGTTTTCTTACAAAAAAACAACAACTATATGTAAAGGAAAATTACAAAAAAGGTATAAGGTGAACTATTTCAAGAGTCCAGAGGTACCAACCAGAATAATTTTTTTTCAGGGAGCCATTTGTAAAAGTCAAAACTTCGGGAATACCAAACAAAAATTTCCTTAAAATTATAGTTAAACTATTCACTAACAAATAAATAAACCTCTCTTGATTTAAGTAACATTATTAGTAAGAATTAAATATTCCAAGTTTTTCAACTAAAGGAAATCCAGACACATATCAAAGTTTTTGAAGTTTATTCCCGACTTTTTTTAATCAAATATCTTGGTCTAAACTAGATTAATTTAGTTTTAAACCGAACTAGAGCTAGAGAAGTGAAATTGTGTGAGTCAGGAATTAAATTGAAATCCTTCATAGGTTTAGTTGTTATCTTAATTGGTTCTCGTTAGACTTGTCTATCGAGTCATTTCAGTTGGGTTAAGATGAATCGCGTTATAAGTGAAATCTGGTCGGATTTTGGCAGGTTATTCTCCATATAATTTTTTATATATTTTAATAATATAATATATTATAATATTTAAAGTTAATGTTAGAATTATTTGAAACACAATATTTGGGTCAACCTAGCAGGTTTCTAGGTTCAACACAGTCGAGCTTGGGTTAGTCAAATTTGAGTCTTCTAGTGATTTTCAGGTCGGGGTTTCAACCAAAAAAATTCGGGGTGGTTTGGATCAAGTTGTCAGATTGGGTCGAGTTTTAACATGTCTAGTGCTCATGCTTTATTTACACCAATTTTTGTCAAGAAAAATTTCAACCGATTATTTAGCAAAAATGGGTTTTGAGTGGTTGTTTGCAAACAATTATAAATAATAGGTCATTTTGTGTAAATTGTTATATAAATTGGTTTCTTGCAAGCAAGTGATTACAAAGAGTGTGGTTTTGTGCTACTATTTTTTTTATAAGGGATGGTTTTGTGCTAATATTTTTTTAATAAGGGATAGTTTTGTGCAAACAAGTGAAAATAAAGAATAAAGAATAAATATCGAAGTCATTCCTTGGGCACGTGAGTTTATGTGACGTGCATGTAAGGATATTCTTCCATGCAAATACCTGATGTTCAAAAGAAATATGACAAGTGACAATCTGTGTGCTCTTTGTGGAGTTCCTGAGACTACAATGCACTATTTATGTGACTACCATTTTCCTAGGGCAATCTGGAAAAACTTATCGGAAGTTGCAGGTTTAGAGAGGGGTGCATGTTCTATTTTGGATTGGGCGGAGAGGGTACATGCTGAATGTGGAGTCGGTTCTCAGAGGTTGTGGATGGTGTTGCTTTGGGAGATTTGGAAGGCTTGTAATAGGCGCATCTTCGATGGGGTGTTGGTAGATGCTAAGTATATTTTTGATATTAGTTTGCGATGCATGGATGAGTTTTGTAAGGCACAACTGAAACTTGATCATGTGATTAGTGCTTCAGCTGTAGATGAATGGAAGAAACCTGATGTGGGATGGGTTTCTATCAACTGTGATTCTTCAATCAAGGGTGCTGACTGTGGTGTTTGTGTTGTGGGACAAATGCTGAAGGGGAAGTGGTGTTTGCTGGTGCTTGCTGAATACAACGTGGGACTGAATCTGATTGTCAAGCTTTGATAAACTATGGAAATATAGGACATCTTTTGTAATTAGTCTAGAATGTGGGGTCACTTCTGTAATAATAATAAGATGTCCTTATAAGATAGAAGTGGTTGTAAGCTGGAATTATCTTTTCTTGAACATTCTGTTGACTCCGTATTATCTTGGAGATCATCTTCTTTGTAAGATTTCTCTAATGGAGTTTTGTTTCTGGTGATCAATAAAGTGTATGATTTCTGAGTTTTCACATGGTATCAGAGCATCAAAGGCTCAGAATCTGTGTTTTTACTTTTGTTCTTCCGCGTTTTGTTCTATTTGATTCGTTCTAGGGTTGAGCGATTCTTGATGATGACAGATCCAATAGGGAATGCAAATCCGAGTGTGATGGTGCAGAATGATCCGCTGAGTCTCTCAAATTCAGATCAACCTGGAGCTCAGCTTGTTTCGATTCAACTAAATGGAGGAAATTTCCTCAATTGGAGTCGCTGGTGCGTATGGCGTTGGGTGCGAAATCCAAATTGGGATTTATTGATGGATCTTGTAGAAGGCCAATTCCAGGGTCAGATGAAGGACCAAGATGGGCTAGGGCGGACTACATGGTTCGGTGTTGGTTGTTAAATTCCATGGAGAATGGAATTTCTGAGACATTCATGTATGTTGAGTCTGCGCGACAGCTATGGGAGGAACTTACCGAGCGTTTTGGTCAAACAAATGGGCCATTGCTGTATCAATTGAAGCGAACCGTGACAATGCTTCAACAAGGTAATCAATCTGTCGGTGATTATTACTGTAAATTGAAGAAACTTTGGGATGAGATAAGTAGTTTGGAGTGTATCCCAGAGTGTGAATGTGGAGCCCTAGCAAGATGTGCTTGTGATCTGGTTAAGAAAATTCAAGAACAAGAAGGAAGGAATAAGTTGCTTCAGTTCTTGATGGGTTTAAATGGAGAGTTTGATCATGTGAGGAGCACAATTTCATCGATGGATCCTATGCCATCTGTGAACAAGGTTTTCTATCTTGTTCAACAAGCTGAGAAGCAGAAAATGGTAATTGAAATGACGAATTCAGGAAATGATGGTTTGGCTTTTTTTGTCAATAGCCTTTCTGGTAGAGAACAACAACAGCTGCGCAAGTTCTTCTACAATACCAGGGATTCAAGAGACCAGGATCATAAAGGCCAGTCAAGAAATTTGTATGGACAGAAAGAAGGGTCAAGAGATGGATATAGAAAGGATAAATCTGACAACAGAAAATGTGATTTTTGTTATGTCAAAGGTCACACCAGAGACAAGTGTTACAAAATTATCGGTTATCCAGAGAATTGGAAGTTCAAGCAAGACAGACGTGCAAATGTAGCTGAAACAGAAGTTGATAATCCTCTTGACAGTGATAAAGATCAGAAGGTGGATTCTGCTTTAGTGAATGCTGTTTGCCAACAGATGGCAAGAATGTTTGCTAGGAAAGAAGGGAATTTAACAGGAATGCTTGGAAATTCTGCAAATTTTGCCTCTTCTTCATCATCTCATGAGACTGAGGATGTGACTACCAACTTTGCAGGTAAGATTTTACATTCTTCAGCTATGAATGTTACATGTGATTCAGTTGTTAGTTCCTGGATAGTTGATACTGGTGCAACAGACCACATGGTTTTTGATTCTAAAATGTTGTGTAGTCAAAGAAGGTTGGATAAATCTGTCAAAGTAGCTTTGCCTGATGGGTCAGTGAAATCTGTTGATATGGTTGGTTCAGTACAAATTAATGCCAAGTTAAAGGTTGATGATGTTTTGTTTATACCAGAATTTAGACATAATCTGTTGTCTGTTACAAAGATACTTGATGAAACCAATTTGCTAGGAGAAATCACGTCTGATAGGATTGCTTTTCAGGACCCTACCACTAAGGAGTTGGTGGCAATTGGAAATAGAGTTGGAGGATTATACATACTGAAATCTGATGGTGACTTGGATGACAAAGTCAAGGTGAAAGCTGGAATGAAGACCAAGATGTCTTATTCATGTAATAAAGAAAATAAAGCCTATAATAAAGAAGCATTGGCTAGGCTTTTACATGCTAGATTAGGACACTGTTCAAAAGGGAAGTTGGAGCATTTATCCATGTGTAAAGCTGAATTTGCTAATTCCTTTTGTGAGAGTTGTGTACTAGCAAAGCAATCTAAAGACTCTTTTGATAGAAATGAATCAGTTGCTCAGTTTCCTTTTAACTTGCTGCATTTTGATGTGTGGGGTCCATACAAAACTCCAACAATGACAGGAGCTTCTTATTTCCTTACTGTGTTAGATGATAGCACTAGATTTACTTGGATATATCTATTCAAGTATAAGACACAGGTTAAAGACATTATTCAGTCTTTCCTGGCATATGTGGAAACACAATTTGGAGCCATGGTTAAGGTCATCAGAAGTGATAATGGAACAGAGTTTATGCAAAATAGTTGTCAAGATTTGTTTAGAGCCAAAGGTATTTTGCATCAGAGAAGTGTACCTGGAAATCCACAACAAAATGGGAGGGTGGAGAGAAAACACAGGCACATATTAGAAACTGCTAGAGCTATGAGGATACATGCGGGTCTTCCAATCAAATTTTGGGGAGAATGTGTTGTTACAGCTGTGCATGTCATCAATAGGTTGCCTAGTTCAGTATTGCAATGGAAAATACCATATGAGTTGATGTTTAAACAGAGGCCTGATTTTGATGAGTTAAGAGTGATGGGGTGTTTGTGCTATGGAAAGCAGAATGTTGCTCAGAGAGACAAATTTGGACATCAATCCAGGCGTGCAATTTTCTTGGGATATCCACATGGTCAAAAAGGTTATAAACTATATGATCTTGAGTCACATTCTATATTTGTTTCTAGAGATGTGATTTTTCAAGAGAATATTTTTCCATATAAAAATTTTCAACCCTCTACCTCCACAGAAAAGACCTTACCACTTGTAAATCCGGCTTTTGATGATATGTCCCTTTCAAAACCTGTCTATACACAATATTATCCATCAGTTTTTAACCAGAATAACCAGTCACAAGGAAGTTCTGACAGTGGCCATGCTGAAAACAGTCCCTCTGTTGAACAGCCTATTCCTTTATCTACAAATGAATCTAGCTCCACAACAAATGACCATATTAACCCTCCTATCCCTCATTTGAGACAATCTACTCGAGTAAAGACTATTCCTACTCGTTTAAAAGACTATGTCTGTCATCCACCCTCATCTTTACCATCCTTATCTACATCTTTTCAAGCCACAAAATTTTTTGACCTTTCTGAATTTTCTTCAGATTTTATTACCTCTTTTTCAAATGTTTGTAACCTTACTGAACCAACCACATATGCTCAAGCTAAGGGAAATCCTTCTTGGGAACAAGCTATGGCCAAAGAGATAGAAGCACTAGAATCCAATCATACATGGATTTTAACTGATTTGCCTGAAGGAAAGAAGGCAGTTGGTTCTAAATGGGTATTCAAAATCAAGTTCAAACCGGATGGTAGTGTTGAGAGGTATAAAGCACGCCTGGTTGCAAAAGGATATACTCAAGAAAAAGGCAAAGATTATAAGGTAACTTTCTCTCCTGTAGCTAAATTAGCAACTGTGAGAGTTTTAATTGCCTTAGCCACTGCTAGGAATTGGAATGTCCATCAGTTGGACATCAACAATGCATTTCTTCATGGTTTTTTAGAAGAAGAAGTTTACATGACTCCTCCACAAGGTTATTTGAAGGCAAGAAAAGGTCAGGTTTGCAAATTACAGAGATCTCTTTATGGTCTGAAACAAGCTTCTAGGCAGTGGAATTTGGAGTTGACTTCTTTTTTGTTGAGTTTGGGATATGTGCAATCTAAGTATGATTATTCTTTGTTCGTTCATGAGGCTAATGGATTGATGGCTGTGGCATTAGTTTATGTTGATGATTTGCTACTTACAGGAAGTAATGAACAATTTATTGCTCAGACCAAAGCTTCTCTTGACCAGAAGTTCACTATTAAGGATCTTGGTTTTGTCAGATTCTTCCTAGGAATTGAAGTAGCTAGGAGTGCTAAAGGGACGGTTCTTAATCAGAGGAAGTACTGTTTGGACATCATTAATGATGCAAGATTACTTGATAGTAAACCAGCCTTGTTTCCTTTGCCAAGGGGTCTGGATTTGTCCATAGATGAAGGTGATATCTTAGAAGATCCAGAAGTGTATAGGAGGCTTGTAGGCAGATTATTGTATCTCAATATCACGAGGCCTGATTTGTCATATGCTGTACAACACTTGAGTCAGTTTTTAAGTTGTCCACGTGAGCCACATATGAAAGCAACATTGCACATTGTCAGGTATCTAAAAGGCACTCTGAACTGGGGGTTGTTTTATCCAGCTCAGTCTGATCTGTTTTGTCTTACTAGCTACAGTGATGCTGATTGGGGAGCTTGTAAATTTTCAGCCAGATCTCTTACTGGATATTGTGTCTTCTTGGGAGATTCTTTAGTGTCATGGAAGACGAAAAAGCAGAAAACAGTGAGCAAGTCTAGTGCTGAATCAGAGTACAGATCAATGTCAGCTACAACAAGTGAGGTGGTGTGGCTTCATGGATTGTTAACGGATTTCAAGGTACATGTTCAATTACCTATTTCAATGCATTGTGATAATAAAGCTGCACAACATATAGCTGCTCATCCCGTTTTTCATGAGAGAACCAAGCATCTCAACATTGATTGTCATTACATTAGAGACAAAGTTACTGAAGGGTTTATCAAGACTTCATATGTTAAGTCTCAACTGCAGCTAGCTGACATCTTCACTAAGCCCTTGGGTGAAGCACAACATAGGTTCTTATCCTTCAAGCTGGGCTTGTTGGATACACCACCAAGTCCATCTTGAGAGGGGGATATGGAAATATAGGACATCTTTTGTAATTAGTCTAGAATGTGGGGTCACTTCTGTAATAATAATAAGATGTCCTTATAAGATAGAAGTGGTTGTAAGCTGGAATTATCTTTTCTTGAACATTCTGTTGACTCCGTATTATCTTGGAGATCATCTTCTGTGTAAGATTTCTCTAATGGAGTTTTGTTTCTGGTGATCAATAAAGTGTATGATTTCTGAGTTTTCACATAAACAAATGCAAGCAAGGCTCTATCCAGAGAATAGTCTTGGGTGATCTTGTGGCGCACATTGTTAGCTTTAGTTATGAGTTTACTCTTTGTGATTGGGTGTTTGTACGTCGGAGCGCCAACCAGGCTGCTCATTGGCTTAGTCAGTGGCTATCGACGTCTCCTTTTGTTCGGTTGTGTAATTTCCATTTCCCGTCTGAGGTTTATGTTGTGTTGTCGGATGATTTAGTTGTTAATTAATGAAGTTGGAGTGTTTTTATCAAAAAAGAGTTGTTTTTATAACTTTTACCAGTAATTTATTTTTCTAACTAATAAGTTCCCTCTAGAGCGGTTTTAATTTGAATAATTTGGTTTTTGATGTTTTCATTTAAAAGTTTGTTGTGCAATCACCTAATTCATTCCAAATTAATAGATCGATGACAGTTCAAAGAAATACATATCCAAAATAGATAAAATTAAATATTCATTTAAATCTGATAAGAAGTTGAAACTAATTGTACTTCAGAATTTGATATAGATTTTGCCGAGTTTATTACTCTGTGTGTCTTTTTTTTAACAAGTAAGAATTCGGTTCACCAGACAGGCCCGATAAAATCGAGAGGCCGATTAAACGACAGTCGGATGACCGACAAGAACAAACAGAAATAAAGACAAGTAAGTACAACTAACGAAAAAATGCATTAGAACGAAAAGAGTTGTGGGAGAAGTGAGGGGCTAAAAATCATCGTCTTTAGCATTCGGGTCAAAAGCGGACAAATATGAAGAAGTGGACTACTAATATTGCCTCCACCGAGATAAAGGATCTTTAGCAGCCTCAAGAGCGTCCTAGCGACCACGCCAATCACACACAAACCACACCCAATTCTAGAGCCAAATCTCAAACCAAACGATTTGAACCACCAATGACTCAAACCAAACAACAAACTCACACACACCTGTCCAAGACAAAACTCATGAACCATACCCAATTCTAGAGTCAAATCTTGGACCAAACGATTTGAACCACCAATGACTCGAACCAAACAACAAACTCACGCACACCTGTCCAAGACAAAACAAAAACAGAGCACAAAACGCCAAAGTAGGACAAAGAAGTCAAGCCCAAAAAAGGGCCAAGCCCAAGAGTCTAAAACAAGCAGAGGCCAATCAAGGGCCGCATAACAAACACTAAGCGCACAAATAGAAAGCATAGAGATAAGGTAGGGATTAACCCACGTTCAACAAAGTGGCTACGTGGCCATCTTCTTCAAGCCTCGAGCTCGGCAACGACAAAATTTGTAATCGGAAAACGAAGGCAAAGTGCTGCAACCTAAAACGAGAACATGGCATCCCAATTCAAGCCCACAACAGAACACTCCTTACTAAATTGCAGAGAATAATAAGAATGTGTCAACCACAAAAGCCGGAAAAACCAGCTCTCTAACCGGCCACGAAGACCGTCATCTCAAAACCACAAAAGTCGACAATCGACGGCCAGAAACACGTCGTGAGGTAAAACAAAATCGACAAAGCAGACAACAGATATTTTGACTAAGATCAACAAGAAAACCAATATCCACAAGGTCTCGTATTGTTGAAGAAAACAAGATCGACATCGATCATTCAACTGCTGAAAATCAAACCACATATTGAAAAAAAAAATCTGGATTAAAATTGAAATGGGGCTTTCAAGCTAATTGTATAGGACGAGAGGCATAACACATGTAAAAACACTTCCAGAAATGGCCATGAGATGTGGATGGATCTCAAATTCGTTTTTTTATGGATAGAAGATAATTTTCTTAACTTTCTTAGCAGTGGGTTTCATTGCCTTCTCGACAACTTTTATTTACCTTTTTGGCGACGGGCCTTCTCGTCCGTTTAACTCTCCCTCTCTAGAAAAGTTTAGAGAGAAGGGAGAGCCTTACAATATGTGTAAGAAATTAGGGTCATTCTTCTGCATGTCTTTTTTGTTCTTTTTGTTCTTGTCCTATTTTTTCTATTTAATTCACAGTAAAATTTTGAAAACTTATTTGCCAAGGAGTTGTAATTCCTTGAAATCATAGAAATTACACTTATTTTATAATGATTTTTTTATAATTGTATTTATTTAGATTTAATTATTTATTAATAGGTTTATTATTTTCCTATTAGGGTGGTAGTTTCCAAAATTATTACACTTAACTTATGCCCTAAGGTAGAAAATTCGATTTTATAAAGATAGGTAAGATTTACTTTTTGTATTTCTAAATGAATTTTATTATTATTTATATCAACACAAAATTAAATAATTTTCAACTATGATACGGAGTATTTTAATTCCTACGGAGTAGAAAATAGTAAGTTTCACGAGATTTTTAAATTTCTTTGTTGAACCAAAAGGCTATTAAGATTTATTGCGTGCTGATGTCCTCCTCCTTTAGGAGAAGCTTCCTAAACTCAAAATAAGTTCTGCCTTTTTGGATTAAAAAATCCTTGACTTTTGTATTTATTTTGCTCTTCGGGAAACTCTTGATTGGCATGTGTAATTTGCTTGTTCTAGAGCTTCTATCTTTTTCAAACTACCTAATCCAAGTGTTTGTTGAACAACTTTCTTTAAAGCACTACTTTTTAATGGAAAATCGTGTTCTATACAATATTTAGGTAATTTTTAATTTTATTTTGTAGAATCACATCACGTGAAAACGGGTGCTCTTATACGAACTTGAGAACATGCACACATAATATAAACTATTCAATTATTCGACCAAAAAAATATAAACTATTCAATTTAAAAAATTCAATTAGATATGTTATTAATAAACATTCTATACCTATTGTAATAATATATTTATTATTATTATTTACTATATTCAATTAAAACAATTTAATTAGCTATGTTATCAATCTACTACTCTCTTTGTCCCGGTTTGTTTGTCCAAAAGGACAGTTTTTGTGGTTATTAATGAGGGTGTAAAGTAGTATTGGTAATTGAGAAAGTATGTAAAAGGGGAGAATGGTTGGGAGTATGTTTGTAATTTTGTAGGGATAAAAAGTGTAAAGTAATATTGCTAATTGGGAAAGTAACTATAATATCCGCTAAAATTCTAAATAAAATAAAATGGATATTTACCCCAATAATTTTTTTTTCTAAAATAGAGAATTTAATAATCTTGATAATTTCATATTATATTATGAAGGGTTATAAAAGGTTACTCAAATAACAATTAAGAATTCATTTAAATATATTAAGCAAGTCAAGTATTTATTTAAATATTTTCTCTTAAGAAAAAAATTTAATTATTTTTATAATTCTCATAATAAATTATAAAAATAGTATAAAGGGTTATCAGGGTAACAAATAAAATTTCAAACAAACGTAATTAATAAATTTTCGTTTTTGGGACTATTAATTTAAAGATGCAAGTGAAAATACAAGAATAAGCAAAAATAAAAAGGGGCGAGAGGGAGACTCGAACCCGTGACCTCTTGCTCCCTTCACACATTAACAAACACTCAAACCCGCTATGCCATGGTAACTCATCTACTCACTAAAGAAGTTTTAATTCCTTTATTTTTTTAATCCTTCTTCTTCCCCAATTGCCCAAAACCATTGTCTGATTGATTTGACGTACATTCAAGCACATGGTTTCTACCTCCATTCTTCCCCAATGGCCATTGCTTGCTTACCCCTCTCACCTCACCTTGTGTCATCCTCCAAGAAGCACAAATTGCACCAATGGGCATCAATCCCTCCTTCCACCATTGCTCAATTCCCTTTCCCATGGATCACTAGAGCTCACCAATTTGCCTATTTAAAGGCTGAGAATTCCATGGTTTCACTCACACAAACTTCCACTCTTCCTTCTCTTACAAATTCACACCAATTTTAGTTGATTTTCAGCCCAAGAAACCATTAAATTGCTTGCTGATTTTTTTTTTACAAAAATCCCCAAAAACCCTAGTTTGCCTTGCCTTGCCCCACCGGAGCACACCACCCACGTCGGACCACCACCCGAGCCACGCGCGGGCCACCTCCGGCCACCAGGGACGCCGCCTTGCCTCGCCTCGCTCGCCTGAAGTCAGTCGTCGTTCGTCCTGAGGGCTCTCTGGTTCCTACGTAGAAGAAGAAGGAAGACAAGAGGAGATTTGGGCCTTTTTATTGTTTTGGGCTGAAATTAAAAGGAGTAATAAGGCCCATTTGCATTTTTTTTAGCCCATCAGCTTTTATTTTAAGAAGGAATTGATGAGGAATCTCGACCCAAGCCTTTCCATCTCGATTCGTGTGCCCATTCCGCTCTCGTTTTCGCTCGGTATATATTTCCGACTCATAATTTATCTACTATCTATTTAAAATTATTATTTTTATTATAAATAATATTTGTTTAAAATAATTTAAACAAATATTCTAAACTACTATGCAAAATAGAAACTAACTAAGAATGCAAAAGATGGTTTTAATCAATTAAGAGACAAGCGTGTTCAACTAATTAGATCCATCATGATATTGCTTTATTGATCATTGATTCTCTTGATTCTCTCTTCACTATGAATAATCTATTGTGGATAATGATCCTACTAAGGACTAAAACCCAAACTTCATATTTAGTTGATAGACCAACCAGTTCTAACAACCCTAATTATCTAATAACCTAGAAGACCTTCTAGATTCAATTAAATAACAGCATGAAAAATCAAGTTATCAATAGAAACAAACACTTAGAGCAACCGGACATCTAAGTAACTTGTGAATTTATTCCCTACTTTAATCAATTTGTCCAACCGGTACTAAATTAATTAAAGTCTACTCTTGATCAGATTAACTCCAACCGGTAATTAATCAGATTCAGTTTTAACTAGAAATTCAATTAGGTGATCAATCTAACAAAACCCTAATTTAGATTCAAATAAGCACAAGGAATAATTTCTATTCAAGTTCGTTGAGAATCAATTAAATCTCACAATCATACACAAATCATGACTTCACTAATTAGCCAAACACAAGGGAAAATTAGCAATGCATAATTGAAATTGAAATCAAACTTACAAAGGTTCAAAGGTTCTTCCTTGAGAGAAAACCCTAGCCTCCAAAAGTTGATCAAAAGTTCTCTAAAAATAAACTAACATAAAGTATCTATATGTCTCTAAAAATAACCCTCATAAGATATATTAAACACACATCTCGGCCAAAATACAAGCCCATAAACCAACATGTCAAAGCCCAAAACCAACACTTGGCCCAAACATGCGTCCGCTGAAACCTCCAGATTGCGCGGCATCAGCCTGCATTGCGCGGCCGCGCAATCGCCTCCCCGCGCAATTGCTTCTCAGATGGCATTGCGCGGCGTTGCTACGCGGCTTCGATCCCGCGCAATTGCTCTTCTTCTTGGCTCGATCCTCCTTGCCTTGGCTCTTCATCCTAGTGCATCCTAGCTTCCCTAGCCTCGTCCATCTCGTCCATCACCACCATGTTCCATCTGCACTCGCCCCGCTGTTGCTCCTGAACCTAAAAACCTGTAAAACCGAGCAAACTAGCACATAATACCCGACAACACAAAAACCTAAAAACTACCTAAAAACTAACCAAAACCTAACCAAAACATATATAAAACATGCATCTAAACTACTCCTATATGCGAGCTATCATAAACCTTTTATATGTGATTTTTATAAACAATGCCTTAACTTCCTTCAACATGTCTTCGCCTTATAGAATCAAAGGATATTCTATATAAACGCCTTCTTCTTCTCTACAGAAATGGTTCTCACTAGAAGCCAAACCCGAATCGGGGAAGAAGCCAAAAAGGCCGCTCAAGAGCTTGATGAGGCTTTCGCTCAATGGCCGTTTTTGCCAAATGGATACCCCGAGGACAACTGCGAGCTAGCACTACAAGAGGAGATACATGAAAATGCGCCCGAGGTGAATCTTGAGGAGGAAAACCATGAAGAATCATACCTTGGGGGGGAAGTTAATAACTCCCTTCATAACCAATCAAGTCAGGAAATCACTAAGCAAGAATTCTCGGAATATCATCCATGGGGACACATGACGGAGACTCCGCACCACCAAATCACAAGTCAAGTTCCAATGACCTATCAAGCGGGTGGATGGGCTAACTGGACTCAGGGAGAGTCATCCCATCACTAAGCAAATGGTCAAGCAAGAAAACCATCTCCAATCAGCGACCCAAACCCAACGAGGATTCGTCATCCAGATTACGATGATCTCCTCCAACGTAAGGGGGTAGGGTCGGAAGAAATAAGGCCCTACCAGAATGTGGATGTTCTTCCCCCTGAAGGCGTTGGTCCAAGACGAACCCGTTACATGAACTATGACCTCTTAGAGAGACGTAAAGAAGGTTGGATGAACAGACAAATGGCCGAACAAGACGAAATGTTCAAATTCGAAGTCCGACTAAGCGAACTTCGCGCAAGGAGTGCGTATCGTCTCAGGCAGATTGAGCAAGCCAACTTAGTATTGGATAATGAGAGCGGGATTCTGGATGAGAATCTCTTTGACGACCATTTCCTCGATAAGTATAGTTACCCCAACCGTCCCTAGGCTTTGTCTTAATTGTATCTTCTCGTTGTAAAGGAGGGAGCTAGTCCGCTCCTCTCGACTTTCGTTTTGTCTTTGAAAGGTCAAGTCGACATTGTTTCTTTTCCGTCCCTTAGTGTAATGGCTTCTTATGTAGAGCCTTTTGTAATCCATTTCTATAAAAAAGTTCTAATAATTTTTTTTCTCTCTCTTCTCTAAACTTACGCGTCATTTCTTGCCTATACTTGGCAACGAAAAACAACTATATCCTTTTTCATATAGAATTACAGATATTCTATATGAATGTCGATTATTAGCCATTTACAGAAAAAGATTCTACCAAAAGATAAATTCATGCACATCGGGAATGAGAAGAAGTCACGCCAACTAAAGGGAATACTTACGTTTCCCTAGAGCCAAACTTACTGAGCCAGTGACTCACGGGAAGATAGAAATTTCCAAAGAGGACACCAAGGAAGGCTTAGTCGACTAAAGATCTAACATGTCTCTACGTAACCCGATCTCGAAACAGATTATCGAGAAATATGGGAGGGACAAACAATGATCTATCAATAAAGGAGTGGTAGAGATTTCCGACCAATGAAAGATATACTAATCCGACGTACCGACAAGCAGTTAGGATTTTCTCAACTAACATATGGAAGCTTGGCATGATATTTGATATTGTCAACCGATTACGCCAACCACAATAAAGCTATGCGAAAGCCACGTCATGAACTTTTCTTCGCCTCGATTTTGATAAGTCAACACGGTGACAATGAAGTTAGAAAAGAAATTGCTAGTACCAAGACATTATGGGACATATATATTTTCTAAGTTGCCCGAGATGCCTAGTGAGTCATGAAGTTGCCTCATCATTTGGACGATTAGAGGACACGTGTTCCTATTCGTCACAAATAAATTAGTACTCTTCCCTACTGGACGCTACTTCTTCCCAACCTTTGTTTTCCATTATTAAGTTCGGATAGTCCTCTTACACCTTGCTAACCATTCCTTCCTTGTAGACCTTAGAAGAAAATCAAAATTTCAGCGTCAGAAGATGGCAAACCCTCAAGAGAAAAACTATGGGAGCACCTTTGTTTGCAAACCGCCTTAGGAAAATGGCCGAGGGTCTAAGCGCACTAGTCACAATCAAGAGGACCCATATCAACAAGTTTCTTACCCACCAAGGACGGTGGAAAGTGGTCCTTTAAGGATCGAAGCTGCAAGAGTCCACGTGGAGCAATTCAGTCATGAGAAGTTTTCAACTACATTGTCCGACGTGAAGAAGATAACGGGAGGAGGTCAAACTAGCAACACAAAGGATAATATCGTTCAGACTTCTTCATCAATAATTTGCTCAGAGTGTGACAAGAACCTGAGAACTTTTTCGTCATTGAAGCCAGACTTTTATGACGGTACGGGAGAAACCAACGAGATAGTATGATGGTTCTCACAAATGGAATGCCTCCTAAGCACGCTTGAGTGCAAAGAAGTGGAAAAGGTGCACCTTGCCTCCCTTCAGCTAAGGGGAGGAGCACGAGAATGGTGGGAAAGCTCAAACTTGTCGGAACAACAAAGTTTGAATTGGGCAATGTTCAAAGCGAAGATGTTGTATCACTTCTGGACAACTTGGGAAAAAGAGAAGCTCTATGCGGTTCCTTACCAAAAGATTGGTGGACCAAGCATACCCGAGGCAACGAAGCTTAAATCCCAATTGGGAGGTGCCACAAAGAAATACCCCACTAAGGAAGAGAGAATTCAACGGTTCCATGAATTACTGAGCCCAGAAATAAAAGCTCTGATGAGTTATCTCAAGTGCACAACGTTGGGAGAATACGTGGATGCGGCCCACATGGCAAAATCCTTGCTCGAGGAACCCGCACCAAGGGTAGAAGATTGGGGACAAACTCATAACAAGGAGAATGGCAAATTTAAGAGGGCAGGCTCTCCACAAAGTTCAGGCTGGGCAAAGAAGAGAAAAACTAGGTCCGAGCCAACTAAGTCTAAACCATTCCAAGGCCCGGAAACCAAGAAAAGCCATATAGTTTGCCACAACTGTGCAGAACCTGGACACCTCAACCGAAACTGTACCAAGAACCCTAAGAAGTGCTTCAACTGTGGGAGAGACGGACATCTCCGCCAATTTTGTAGGCAACCAGCAAATAAGTCAGGACCAACTCACTCCAACACAGTCTCCCAGTACCCTTAGTTTTCCAACAGAATGACGGGAACTGCTTTTGTGTAGTCTACAACTCAGGATAAAGGAAAGAGCTCGATTACGTCCCAGAGTCAAGATCAATAGTTCTATGAGATGCACTGTAATGACAAAAAAAATTTTTCATCAGATGTTCCAGAAGAATAGTTGGATCCTCCTTCCTATCCCAGTTTAATACTCGTAATCTTATTAGCTTCGCCTTTAAGGCATTTTGTATCGTAACAATAGATGAAAATGTCAAACTATTCTGGTGACACTCTTCCTAGTAAGAGTGTCTTGTCTTGAAATCTATATTATGATTATGGTTATCATATTATATCCTCGCGTATCAAACCAAAGACCGTGTCCCATCGTGAGCTTAATAGAGGAGAAAGTTCGAGCTAAACCCTGATTTAACTTTACGACATATTCATTGCACGACTAAGTTCGCCTAAAAATTTACTTTTATGCCAAAATGAAATAGGAAACTATAAAATCAAATATTCGGTATAGATTCATGGTGGTGAATAAGGATGAACTTTTACCTCCCACCTTGGCCACGTGGTTGAGGTAGAATTTCAGGTCTTAATCCTATGAAGATATACACTTGAGGCGATTGTATTGGATATAGTTCCCCAATACTGATCACATTGGTGGAACTAACCACGCAGTCTCTCGAGTTTGACCTTGCTTAGGAAAAACTACATTTTTGTTTTACTGTAAAACAGAATATAAAGGGACGCTCGAACCATTCCTCGATAGTATAATATATATTCGAATACGACATCGTAACGATGGTTACTCCCTCTTGGAAAATAACCATCCCCTATCCCAATAGTAACTTCGTTAGGAAACATAAATCAAAATTCTTCTTCTAAGGCATGGCCCTTACATATTCGAAACTTCGATTCCATATCGACAGTTGTCAAACATCCATCTTAAAAGGATTCTTCCGCAACGACTCTATTCTAGAAGTATAGAATGGATTATTCGTTTATACTCGCTTCCTTGAAGCACAAAAACACTCGTTCCAATTAGGATGCTTATTCTATAAGCAGTCCGACTTTTATGTTGGGAAAATCAACCCAAAACTTCCGTAGGGTTGACCCAAGCTTTTGAATAAAACCGCTGGACCCCCGCATACTTCGCTAGCCAGATCGATCGGATTTCCAATCCTATCCCTAGACTACAATTGAGCCGCATAAGCTCAAATGTGGGAATCTTCTTAAGGATTACTAACTTGACGATTCCTTAAGATAAAGATACAATAAAAATCCTTCTACTTGTACAATCATCATAACTAAAGAACGAAATGTTCTTTAAGGGGGTACTAGACATTTTCTTGTTTCCTCAGGGATGTGAGCGTTAGGAGCTTTCCATGGTAACCTTGTACCGCCTTAAGTCTTTCCTAGTTTCGGAGACGAAACTAATTTTAAGGGGGTACTATTGTAATATCCGCTAAAATTCTAAATAAAATAAAATGGATATTTACCCCAATAATTTTTTTTTCTAAAATAGAGAATTTAATAATCTTGATAATTTCATATTATATTATGAAGGGTTATAAAAGGTTACTCAAATAACAATTAAGAATTCATTTAAATATATTAAGCAAGTCAAGTATTTATTTAAATATTTTCTCTTAAGAAAAAAATTTAATTATTTTTATAATTCTCATAATAAATTATAAAAATAGTATAAAGGGTTATCAGGGTAACAAATAAAATTTCAAACAAACGTAATTAATAAATTTTCGGTGGGACTAATATTAATTTAAAGATGCAAGTGAAAATACAAGAATAAGCAAAAATAAAAAGGGGCGAGAGGGAGACTCAAACCCGTGACCTCTTGCTCCCTTCACACATTAACAAACACTCAATCCCGCTATGCCATGGTAACTCATCTACTCACTAAAGAAGTTTTAATTCCTTTATCTTCTTAATCCTTCTTCTTCCCCAATTGCCCAAAACCATTGTCTAATTGATTTGACGTACATTCAAGCACATGGTTTCTACCTCCATTCTTCCCCAATGGCCATCCCTTGCTTACCCCTCTCACCTCACCTTGTGTCATCCTCCAAGAAGCACAAATTGCACCAATGGGCATCAATCCCCCCTTCCACCATTGCTTAATTCCCTTTCCCATGGATCACTAGAGCTCACCAATTTGCCATTTTAAAGGCTGAGAATTCCATGGTTTCACTCACACAAACTTCCACTCTTCCTTCTCTTACAAATTCACACCAATTTTAGTTGATTTTCATCCCAAGAAACCATTAAATTGCTTGCTGATTTTTTTTTACAAAAATCCCCAAAAACCCTAGTTTGCCTTGCCTTGCCCCACCGGAGCACACCACCCACGTCGGACCACCACCTGAGCCACGCGCGGGCCACCTCCGGCCACCAGGGACGCCGCCTTGCCTCGCCTCGCTCGCCTAAAGTTCGTCCTCGTTCGTCCTGAGGGCTCTCTGGTTCCTACGTAGAAGAAGAAGGAAGACAAGAGGAGATTTGGGCCTTTTTATTGTTTTGGGCTGAAATTAAAAGGAGTAATAAGGCCCATTTGCATTTTTTTTAGCCCATCAACTTTTATTTTAAGAAGGAATTGATGAGGAATCTCGACCCAAGCCTTTCCATCTCGATTCGTGTGCCCATTCCGCTCTCGTTTTCGCTCGGTATATATTCCCGACTCATAATTTATCTACTATCTATTTAAAATTATTTTTTTTATTATAAATAATATTTGTTTAAAATAATTTGAATAAATATTAACTTTGGCATCCCTTTAGAGAAATAAATGAAATAAATAAAATAAGGTTTATTAATAAGATATATCCATGCATGTTAACTTAGTCCTTTTAGGTCATTAAATAAGTTAGAAAGAAATCAAACAAGGATTTAATTTAAATAAAATATTATGTTGAAGATCTTGGTAGTTGTAGGAGAGAAACTAATTAGAGTTACCATGGTAAATTTAAATCCTACTAATATACCTAAATTATTATTGTATTTTTAAAATTATGCAAGGCATACTATTTTCATAATATCAAAGGGGTTTTATAAAAATATAACATATGAGGTATAGTTCTTAATATTAAAAAGGAAAAATTACTCAAAATAATGTCAACTTTTACATATTGACTCAAAATAATACGAACTTTTAAATTGACTAAAAATAATACCAACTTTAATCGTATTAATTAAAAATAATATTAACTTTCATTGTACTAACCAAAAATAGTATAGCGGTGTTTTTTATGAAAATTTTAGCAAGATATGGGATGTGGACATTGAAATATGTTGGTTGGTCATTAATAATACCAACTATCGTTGATGACACAAGGTGAAATGATAATTTATATAATGTAAAGTGATATTATTTGTATGCAAAATGGTAATTTATATGGTGATAGTGAGTAATAATCACATCAAAGTCTTAGCCATCAATATTTTTTAATGTTTAGTCAACAAATTTTGATAGACATGTCATGTATTTTGCCGAAATCTCCACTAAAAATGTCTTTGTACTATTTTTTATTAATACAATGAAAGTTGGTATTATTTTAGGTCAATTTAAAAGTTTGTATTATTTTGAATCAATAGGTAAAAGTTGGTATTATTTTGAATAATTTTTCCTATTAAAAATAATACCTTTATAAAGAAACAAAATTTGTATAAGATAATGCCATTCCCTTTAGAGAAAATAAAGATGTATGAAATCAACTACTATGATAATAATAACAAAATCATTATTTAAAATTGCCATACCTCTAGGTGTAGAGAATTGCCATAGAGATAGTTTTATTAATAATATATGCTAGTGGTGATAAAATTCTTATGAAATATTATAATAATAATTATTCTAAATAATTTGTAGGGGAACTTTTATAAAAATATTGTTATAAAAGTTGTAGCTATGAACTATAGTTGGATACTAGAGATTGATCTTATAAAAAGATATTATAAACAATAGTCATGTTACTAAAGTTATCATTTAAGGAGGGAATGTTAGTTTAATATATCTCTAGGTGTAGAGATTTCCTACAAGACCTAAGTTCTAGATTAAATATAATATGATATTACGATACTTCTAAGATACTATATAGCATGAAGTTGACTTGCATGGAAAGAAATCATTTAAATATAGAAAAAAATGTTATTTTACAAACTACAATATTATGATATTGAACTATAAATATGAATTAGGATATTTTATAAGCCATGATTATATATTGTATAAGCCTTATGATATGAAAAGAATTATGAGAGTAAAATAAATAAGATTAATTTAAAATATGTTAAATTTTAGGAAGTTACTTTATAAAGAAAATAGGAATTCCTAAGTATGGAAACTTCCAAGAAAGAAGATTACAATTATTTAATGTGAATTATGTAATTAAATAGGATGCTATTAAGAGAATATTATTAATAGAATATTTCTAGTGAGGAAATAATATTTTTAAATTCATTAAGGAAATGTTTGGAAATTTGAAAGTAATATTCTAATTAAAATGGATTTGTAAAAAGGTTAATGTGAATTTCTTATAATTTAAAGATAACTTATAGTTTTATAAGAAAAATACTTCTAGGCAAAGTATAGTATTTTTATGAAATCTTACTTGCTTACTTATATTAAAGAAATAGGAAATAAAGTTATAAGAGATTATTTTAGTAAAGGTTTTATGGAATAATAAGGATATTACAAAACCAAAATAATAATGAAGGAATATTATTATTTTAAATAACTTTCTAAATTATTACAATAATAATTTAGAATTCTGCTTCTCTTATAAAAGTATTATAAGAGAGAAACCGAGTTAAGAAGAATCCGTTTTTATAAGCCGTTCGTAAATTCCGTGTCGATAGGTCGGAATCCTCTCTCATAGGCGTGAACCACATAGTTCCGTCAAAGCTCGATTGTAGAACTCGCCAAAGCTAAGGCAAGTGGAATTTCCCCTTGTGACCTTTATATTTCATTCCGTGAACATTCTCGATGTTGGGAACAACGTGTATGCTTAAATAAAAAAGGAACCTAGGAAATATCGATTGCTAGAAATAACGACTATTGTTAGCATAGTACGCTTTACATTCCTATGCTAGGATTATTATGCTAGTGTGGTTATTATCTTGATTGTTTGTGATCTCGCTCATAGATCAACGTCGAACGAACTAGTGAGGGGCGCGGAATAGCCGACGCCTCTATATCACCTTACTAAGTCGTAAGTGCCTACGTGTTTGAAGTACGACTTTCGGGATCATGATCTCCATCCGCTCCGATTGCAAGGAGGGATGAGTGCACTCTACAAAGTGCCGGGAAACGGAGTTTTTCCCCCGGGTGGCTCGGATTATCCGTGTCCCACCACTATCTATTCAAAATCATAATTGAATCGAACGTCTTTTTTGTCACTAAAGAAGATAAGTGCCCTATGCACAAATTAAGACACCAACACCGGACCGGTCTCAAATGATCGATCCGGCTCTCGGCCCGCTCAGGGCGCGAGAGGTTTTTGACTCGTATAGATTAGTATATCGTTCCCAACATACTTTCTACTCCAAAGAAGTCTACAATCTAGTAGCTCTTCTGTCGCTTATCGAGTTATCTTCGTTTAAGATATACTCTCCTTTGAACCACTAAAGCTCCACATGAACAAGCCTTATCGTATAGCCCATCGTAAACACAACCCTAATATCTCTTTTGATAATACTTGAAATTACCAAAATACCCTCGGGAAGTTCCATTCCCGCTTGCTTAGTCTCTTAGACTAATTCTTCTTTTCCGCATGTTTGCCTGGCATTCTCTCGTCCCTCGCGAATTATGTCAGATTCTAGGAATCCCAACAAGGCGTGAAGTGAAGTGAAGACGAAGGAAGAACGAGGATTTTCAAGATGTACCTTTCTATCATTTTGCTTTAGTTTCATTACGTTTCAAGGACAAGCAGGTTTTGCATTTCAATTCCGAACAACTTTATGTTTGAAAACAATGTAAGATGTTTTGTAAGAACCAAGTCTCCCTCGGGCTCACCTTTCCTCATTATGTATTATGTTTTTATTCCGCATTTTAATTGTTCTATATCATTCTAAAAGCCTTGGGTGACTTTGGACGGTAAGTCCGAGGTCACTGGCGGTAATACCCAATGTTGTAAAATAGGGGTGTTACAGTAACCAAAAGATGATAATAGATAGGAGTAATAATGTAAGAAAAGTATAGATATAAAAGGAAAGTGGACAAACAAAAGGGAACGCTCGAAAAGGAAACTGGACAAACGAATGGGGACAGAGGAAGTATATATATAAGAGCATTGACAATGGTTGCCCAAGTTGTTGGTCATGAAGGAGAGAGGGTATTTATGTATATAAAATAATAAGAGAGAAGAATTTGCTCATGAGCTTGGGCATCATGATGCCCAAAACTTTATTTGGTCATTGCTTGTCATTTTGACATGTGTAAAGTTGATATATAGTTTATTGCTATCAATTAATTGGATATAAAATATAGAATAAAAAATTATTTTTTTAATTTGATGACCAAAAATCTTGGTTAACCATTGAGCATGTTCTAAAAGCAATAAGGTTTGGAGTCACCACATTGCGCCACCTCAGCTTTTGACACATGTCATCCGAATGTAAATCCACATAGGATTTTGCTACATGACATTTAATCCTTGCTCCATAAAAATAATATATTAATTATTCTTTCCACTTCATATTCCACATGACAAATTTTTTCCACTTAACTAAAATTTATTTTATTTACCAAATTTAGATAATATCTTAATTTTTGGTAGGAGATAATATCTTAACTAAACAAATTTAACTAATGGTTGAATTTTTTCCTTATAATCCAATAAAATATATATGCTCAATCTTTTTAATATTTTAGTTGTTTCTTTCTCTCTCTTACATTAAAGATAAATATACACAATTACATATATAATCTATTATTATTAAATTAATTATTATTTTTTCAAAATCTCATCTCCTCCATATTTTCAAAATATATTTTTTTCTTCATATTTTATCTTCTTCTTGTAAATTAAACCTATTTATGAAATATTGTCAAGGAAAATGAGCAATATAGATTATTTTATCTTAATAATCTATGTTTATTCTCAATTTTAAACTTAATAATCTAAATTTAATTTGTGTTATTTGATTTTAAAAAACAAAATAATTTTTATACATATTAGATTATTAGGGCAATAAATTACTTACATTAAATTCTATATTATATTTTTATTCATTAATATTTTTTATAGTATATTTAAAAATATCGAGTCATAGTCATGCATGACACGATGGGGACAACTAGTAAGCATTCTATACATATTGTAAAAATATTACCTCATTCATTACTATTACTTACCATATTAAACTAATGCGTATGAAGTACTTATCATATTTAATTAATGAGTATGGAATTATTATTATTTTTTAGTATTTATTTACCTATATATTATATAATATTATCTTATTCAAAAATTAAATCACATATCCTATCATAAATAAATAAATATTTTTTTGCATTCCCTACGTATTAATGGCAATGGGTCGGGTATGGATGGATGAACCATTCCCAAACCCGACCCGCCTAAAAAAATATCCATCCGAACCCGACCCCACCCGTTAGAATGGGTCATCCTAATCCAACCCACCTTAAATTTATGGTGAGTCGGGTGGATCGGGTGGTATTTCGGGTGCTAACCTGTATTAAATCTGATTTTTTTAAACAACCTTATATTAAAGAAAACAAGTAAAGAAAAATGATTTGAACTTGAAAATAGATGATCATCAGAGGAAATGAGGAATCAGAAAAAATAGGTGTGCATGCATTGTCATATGCATAAGTATACTCAATTCGATTATTGATAGGGAAAGTAGTAGAGTTCAAGCTACCATAACAAATATGAAATAGACTAGGTCAACCATCGTACTTTAACATCACATCAATAAGATTCAACAGGCCAAACCGCCGAAGACAGACAAAACTTACTACAGAAATCATATTCCCAAATCATACATGCTCTACAACATTGTTGAAGGATTTTCTTGAACAAATAAATTTATATTCAAGACCCCGCTGTGTATAGAAGAGTCAGGTTCGTCCACGAGAATGAGAATAGGGCTAAAGATTAGTTGATAAATTACGAAAAGGGAGAAAACACGAACAAAACAAGGCTAGGACCGAGCTGATTGGGGTCGTGCACGACCCTATGAGGGTTGGTCCTGGGTACTCAGACACACGAACAAGCACAAACGAGAGAGCTAGGATTGAGCACGGCCTTGGTGGGGTCGAGATCGAGTCAAATTAACGAGTTTTAATCAATATAAGAAGGCAATCCTAGGGATAGGGCTACCACAACAACAACCATACATGACTTCAACAAGAATTCACAACTATCTTGCAATTACGATCATAGAAAAGTCAACTGTCGCAAACAATTCAAGTTATTCAATCAACTGTCGCAAATTAAACAACTTTCCAACCTATGAATATCAACTTTCGCAAATAATCCTATTAGATCTAATCAAGCAATCAACTTTACACTTTCGCTTTTAGGTTAATTGCAAGATATTACCTCAACTTTCGCAAAGGAATTAAGCACAAGTTAGATAGATATGATCTTCAAGCATTCGAATCATGAATTCAAGTTTAGACATGCATGATTGTGTTGGGTTTTCACCCAACCCTAGAATCTAAGAAAACTACTCACACATGGTAAAGAAGAATGAAGACATGATCATAATAGACAAACCAGAAATTCAAATTAAAACTAAGAAGTCTTACAAATTTCTCCAACTTGTTCCCCAAGTCTTCCTCTCAATCCAAAAGTTAATAAAAACAAAACAAAAGTAAAACCTCTAAAACAAAGGGTTTTGCCTCCTTTTATAGAGAAAAAGGAGTCCTAATTAAACTAGGAAACAAGATAAAACAACTTCCTAAAATAAAAGACAGAATATATCACAAAAGATCTCGGAATAAGGAAGAAGTCGGCGCCATGCACGACTCAAATGGGTAGTGCACGACCCTCCTATGGTCGGTCCTGAGGGCATTGTTGAAGGGATTCTTGAACAAATAAATTTATATCAAGACCCCACTGAGTACAGGGAGTCAGGTTCGTCCACGGGAACGAGATTAGAGCCAAAGATTAGTTGATAAACTAAGAAAAGCACAATAAACACGAAGAGGCACAAACACACAATGGCTCGAGATCGATGCAAATTGGCTAGACTTAATCAAACATAAAAAACAATCCTAGGGCTAGGGCTACCACAACAACAATCACACATGCTTTCAATGAGACTTCACGGCTATCATGCAATCTAGATCATAGAAAAGTCAACTGTCGCAAACAATTCAAGCTATTCAATCAACTGTCGCAAATTAAACAACTTTCTATCTATCCTTCAACCTAGGAATATCAACTTTCGCAAATAATCCTACTAGATCTAATCAAGCAATCAACTTTACACTTTCGCTTTTAGGTTAATTGCAAGATATTGCCTCAACTTTCGCAAAGGATTTTAGCACAAGATAGATAGATATGATCTTTCAAGCATTCAAGTCATGAATTCAAGTTTAGACATGCATGATCGTGTTGGGTTTTCACCCAACCCTAAAATTTAAGAAGACTACTCACTCATGGTGAAATAAAACGCAAACATGATTGATTAATAAAACCGAAAATTGCAAATAAACTAGAAAGAAGTCTTACAATTTCCTCCAACTTGTCTTCCAACTCTTCTACCAAACAAACACACTAAGTTCGACTAAAATCCAGAACCCTAAAACAAAGAGTTTAGCCTCCTTTTATAGAGAAAAAGGAGCCTTAATTAAACTAGGAAACAAGATAAAACTACTTCCTAAAATAAAAGATAGAATATATCATAAAAGATCACGGAATCTAGTGAAGTCGGCGCCATGCACGACCCAAAGTGGGTCGTGCATGGCGTGCACGACCCTCCAAGGAAATACGAAAACTAAAGCAAAAACTCCTACAAAAAGACATAAAAAGTGCGTAGCTTCCGAATCTCAAGGAAATACGAAAACTAAAGCAAAAAGACTCAAAGCCATAAGACTCATGTACAAAAACCAACTAAATCTAATCTATCTAGACACTAAAAACCTACCTAAAAAGCGGACATCAAAATACCCCATACTTAGACTTGCTTGTCCTCAAGCAATAATCATGCAAAACCAAGACCAATAACACAATCTTCAAGCATAGCCCTTGTCAAATCATTTTAAACATAAGTGAAAAAGTAGACAAGTAATTTTAACGTCATCACATATGTATGAGTCTCAAGCATAGACAATCACAATCCAACCTCACAAGGGATTTTAATGTGTTTCACTCATCTTTCATGTGTTTAGGCTATTAATATCAACTCTCAACTCAATCTTTATGCAACATCAACTTTATCATTGAGACTTATATCACCAATCTCTCTACCTAGAGAAGTCAAAACACATCAATCATCATAAGAACTTAGGCTCAATGAAATCTTCATAGAAGACTCCACTCGGCCGGGTTGTAATGGCGCTTGGTAATGACAATTAGGCGTGGAAAATATTTGGCCATGTGGTGCTAATAATATCCGGGAATCAAAGACTCCTAAAAACTCACACATTGCCAAAACTCTCATAAAAGAACATATACCAAACTCTCTCACATTATGCTCAAACTCACTTCTTTTCAACCCCTTTGATATCCCAACTTAATCTTGCTTACAATCATTAAGCAAATTTGGCTCATGCACATCATTTACTTTCAACATTTTGCTTTGCTCTTTCTTTTTTTTCTTTAACTCCCTTATGATCTTCATTTTTTTATGGAAGATCGGTACCAATTTTTTCTTTCTTTCTTTGCAAGTGTATTCAGGGAACCAAACTCCTTTTACATAACAAACTGCAAGATTTTTAAACTTTTCCCAACCCATAATTACCCCACACTTGAACCAAACAATCTCACTCAACAAAATTATCACAACTAATACTAAATCCTAATCCCTGGATAGGGTCAAGCTTATCTTGGCTAGGGAATAATTTTGTGGAGCTAAAAATAAAAGGCTTAAGGCTCAGATTGGCTTAAAACAGAGGATAATGTAAAGGTAGGTAAAAGAGAGGATAAAAAATGGCTCATGAAAAGAGATTTATATGCATAAAGAGAGCAAATCACATAAGAAAAAGAAGAGGGATTTTTTAATGTTCTCCCTTTAAGGCCAAAATTTCTTACTAGGTCAAAATTTTGTTGGATTGCAACTACTTCTACTTAAGACACATATGCTCAATTTCATCACAAGTCAATTTTTCACAATCAAAAGCAATTTCTCAAGACTTAGGCTATACTATCCAAATATGCCAAAGGAATTATATGATAAGCATGAAAATTAGTTCTTATCATAGGACATCTAAGATGGAGTATTCTTCTATCCTAAAACACACAAAAGTAATTTTTTTTTTGATTTTTTCGACATTTTTCAATTTTTTTAAAGCTTTTTCTTAACAAAACAACTACCAAATAAGCAAACAAAGCCAACACAAAAAGACTCAATTATATACAACATATGAGATTTCTTCTTCCCCTACACCATACTTAAATCATGCAATGTCCTCGGCAACAGCGCCAATTTGTTGAAGGGATTCTTGAACAAATAAATTTATATCAAGACCCCGCTGAGTACAGGGAGTCAGGTTCGTCCATGGGAATGAGATTAGAGCCAAAGATTAGTTGATAAACTAAGAAAAGCAAAATAAACACGAAGAGGCACAAACACACAAGGGCTCGAGATCGATGCAAATTGGCTAGACTTAATCAAATATAAAAAGCAATCCTAGGGCTAGGGCTACCACAACAACAATCACACATGCTTTCAATGAGACTTCACAACTATCATGCAATCTAGATCATAGAAAAGTCAACTGTCGCAAACAATTCAAGTTATTCAATCAACTGTTGCAAATTAAACAACTTTCTATCTATCCTTCAACCTAGGAATATCATCTTTCGCAAATAATCCTATTAGATCTAATCAAGCAATCAACTTTACACTTTCTCTTTTAGGTTAATTGCAAGATATTGCCTCAACTTTCGCAAAGGATTTTAGCACAAGATAGATAGATATGATCTTTCAAGCATTCAAGTCATGAATTCATGTTTAGACATGCATGATCGTGTTGGGTTTTCACCCAACCCTAGAATTTAAGAAGACTACTCACTCATGGTGAAATAAAACGCAAACATGATTGATTAATAAAACCGAAAATTGCAAATAAAATAGAAAGAAGTCTTACAATTTCCTCCAACTTGTCTTCCAAGTCTTCTACGAAACAAACACACTAAGTTCGACTAAAATCCGGAACCCTAAAACAAAGAGTTTAGCCTCCTTTTATAGAGAAAAAGGAGCCCTAATTACACTAGGAAACAAGATAAAACTACTTCCTAAAATAAAAGATAGAATATATCATAAAAGATCACGGAATCTAGTGAAGTCGGTGCCATGCACTACCCTTGGAGGGTCGGTCCTGAGGGCTGGTAATCTCCATGGGTCTAGCACGACCATGATAGGGTTGTGCACGACCCTTATAGGGTCGTGCCTGAGAGCTTGAATCTTGGTTGGGTCGATCCCGACCCTCTTTGGCTCTTCGAACAACCTTGAGTAAAACTTGCGTAGATGATTCGTTACAACTCCGTTTGACTCGATTCTTTTTCCTATGTTCTTGTAACGAAATTCTCCATCTCTTTCTAAGCTCAAACTTGATCTTCAATGACTTTACTTGAGCGCTTAATCTCCATCTTCTCTTGCAATGCTCCAAACTCTTCTTCCAAGCTCCAAAACTCCTACAAAAAGACATAAAAAGTGCGTAGCTTCCGAATCTCAAGGAAATACGAAAACTAAAGCAAAAAGACTCAAAGACATAGGACTCAAGTACGAAAACCAACTAAATCTAATCTATCTAGACACTAAAAACCTACCTAAAAAGCGGACATCAGGCATCCACTCTTTGTTTGGGTCGAGCAAGACCCTAATAGGGTCGGTCCTGAGCGCACTCTCTCTGGTTGGGTCGTGCACGACCCTGATAGGCACTACGAACAGTCTTGAGTAAAACTTACGTAGCGTATTCGTTACAACTCCGTTTGACTCGATTCTTTTTCCTATGTTCTTGTAACGAATTTCTCTATCTCTTTACAAGCTCAAACTTGATCTTTAATGACTTTTCTTGGGCGCTTAATCTCAATCTTCTCTTGCAATGCTCCAAACTCTTCTTCCAAGCTCCAAAACTCCTACAAAAAGACATAAAAAGTGTGTAGCTTCCGAATCTCAAGGAAATACGAAAACTTAACCAAAAAGACTAAAAAACATAGAACTCTGGTACGAAAACCAACTAAATCTAATCTATCTAGACACTAAAAACCTACCTAAAAAGCGGATATCAAAATACTCCATACTTAGACTTGCTTGTCCTCAAGCAATAATCATGCAAAATCAAGACCAATAGCACAATCTTCAAGCCTAGCCTTCGTCATAACATTTTAAACACAGGTGAAAAAGTAGACAAGCAATTTCAACGTCATCACATATGTATGAGTCTCAAGCATAGGCAATCACAATCCAACCTCACTAGGGATATTAATGTGTTTCACTCAACTCTCATGTGTTTAGGCTATTAAATCAACTCTCAACTCAATCTTTATGCAACATCGACTTTATCATTAAGACTTATATCAACAATCTCTCTACCTAGAGAAGTCAAAACACATCAATCATCATAAGAACTTAGGCTCAATGAAATCTTCATAGAAGACTTCATTCGGCCGGGTTGTAATGGGGCTTGGTAAAGACAATAAGGCGTGGAAATATTTTAGCTATGTGGTGCTAATAATATCCGGGAATAAAAGAATCCTAAAAACTCTCACATTACCAAAACTCTCAAAAGATAACCAAACTCACTCTTTTCTTTATGCACTTTCTTTTTCACTCACCCATTCATCCCAACTTATCTTGCCTAGAAACAACTAGGAAATTTGGTTCATGCACAGTTTCACTATTCAACTCTTTTTCTTTTTCTTTCTTTTCCTCCCTTATGATCTTCATTTTCTTTGGGAGGTCGACGTCGAACTTGCATTATTTTTTTCTTTTATTTTTCAGCTCTTTTGTAGGTGCATTCAGGGAACCGAAATCCTTTTACATGACAAACTGCAAGATTTTTTTTAACTTTTCCCAACCCATAATTACCCCATACTTGAACCAACAAATCTCACTTAACAAAACCATCACAACAACCAATACTAAGTCCTAATCCCCGGATAGGGTCAAGCTAACATCGGCTAGGGAATATTTTTGTGGAGCTAAAAATAAAAGGCTTAAGGCTCAACTTGGCTTCAAAAAGAGGATAATGTAAAGGTAGGTAAAAGAGAGGATAAAAAGTGGCTTATGAAAAATAAGTTCTTAATCATAATTAACATGCATGATCGAACTCATAGCGGCTTCAAGAAATAGATAACCATATCAATGAAAAGAGATATATATGCATAAAGAGAGCAAATCACACAAGAAAAAGAAGAGGGAGTTTTTTGATGTTCTCCCTTTAAGGCCAAAATTCCTCACTAAGTAAATTTTTTGTTGGATTGCAACTACTTCTACTCAAGACACATATGCTCAATTTCATCACAAGTCAATTTTCACAATCAAAAGAAATTCCTCAAGACTTGGGCTATACTATCCACATATGCCAAAGGAATTATATGATAAGCATGAAAATTAATTCTCATCATAGGACATCTAAGATGGAGCATTCTTCTATCCTAAAACAAACAAAAGTAAATATTTTTGGATTTTTCGACATCTTTCAATTTTTTTGATTTTTCGATTTTTTTTCTAACAAAATAAACCAACAAACAAACAAGCAAATAACTAACACATAGACTCAATTAAACACAACATGTGAGGTTTCTTCTTCCCCTACCCCATACTTAAATCATGCAATGTCCCCATGCATGAAAATGATATGAAAAAGTAAAGAGATAGAAGAAGAAACCTCACAAAGAACTCTTGGAAGCTTGGAAGAAGGTGGAACTCATCATGGTGAACCTCAATGGAGAAGGGATATTTTCAGAATCTCCAGATAGGGTCGTGCACGACCCAAATAGGGTCGATCTCGACCCCCCTGCAAGTGTTCGAAAAATACCCAAAGTTGCACCACATGTAAAGTCGTCTTTGCTCGTCTTTTTGAGCCCGTATTTGAAGATTAGGACCCTGCAAAAATCCCACAATAATTCCACTCCAAACAAAAGTATTCTATCCTAGTCTAGGAAGGTTAGAAAAATCTAATTCTAAAAAAAAACATAAATAATAAAAATATAAAAATCTAATCTAAAGTCCGGGTTGCCTCCCGTAAGCGCTTGTTTAACGTCATTAGCTTGACGACTTATCTTAGCTCATTGGGGCGGCTTCCATCCAGCTGTGTTGGGATCATGGGAAACCCCATACTTAGATGAAAAGCTTCAAAGCTTCTCTCTAGGACATTCGATCCTCTATCATACACAAGTATACTTGGTAATCCTACAACAGGGTTAGTAAAATCCGAAAACCAACGAGGTTTTGACTCCTTCGTATGACTAAAAGTAGGATCCAATATAGAACGAGAATAGGATCATGATTAGAATTGATTGGATAAGAACAAGAAAACTCACCTGGATCATCTGAGAAGTGGCTCGTTACCGAGGTGTAGGGGGTCATTATCGACCCCACTAGATCAAGGAATGCCTCGGTATCGTGCCTGTCTAGCCCAATAACGGGTTGGAATTCACCCACAATGTTGTGATTCTTCAGAGAATGGTCGGTATCGACCCACCATGGTGGGTCGGTAAGCTCCTCGTTGATGCTTTTAACAACCTCATTTACAGCAGTATTGACGCGAAACTCGACCTTCTCTTCCCCAATGTCAAATATGAGTAGTCCCTTTCTAATATCAACTCTTTCCCCTGCGGTGGCTAAGAATGGCCGTCCAAGAATGATTGGCACCACAGGGTCTTCTGGAATCTCCATCACTATGAAGTCGTTGGGAACAAAGAATTTGCCTACTTTAACTGGGACATCCTCAACGACTTCGGTTGCCTTTAAACAGGATCCGTCCGCCATGTATAGCCTCATATTGATGGGTTCCAGTGGTCCCATGTTAGCTTTGGTCTAGATAGATAATGGTAATAAACTAGCACTGACACCTAGATCACATAGAGTTATAAAACGGTGAGTTCCAATACCAATTGAAATTGCAAACTTACCTGGATCACCGAGTTTTTCAGGGAGCTTTATGGAATGGACCTCATTATGTAGCTCTGAGATTGATCGCTTCCTAGATAAAATCTCCTTCAAGAATTTAGTATAAGCAGGCATTTCATTCAAAGCCTCAGCGAAAGGAATGGAAAGATTCAACCCTTGAAGCAACTTAACGAAGCGCTTAAACTTTCCTTCCGTCGAGTCCTTGGGTTTCTTAGAAGGGAAAGGAAGTACTTTAGATGAAGATTGAATAGAAGTAGAAGGGTTAGAAGACTTACCTTGTGAAGGGTGGTCGAGCTCAACCCTGATTGGGTCGATCGCCCCTTCTTCCTCATTAGTAGCATCCTCAGGAACGACCCCTGAGGGGATCGTGCATGACCCTAAATGGGTCGGTCCTGAAGCTTGTTCCTTCTCTTTATGCTTGGTTGGCTCGGGCAACGCTTTGCCACTCCTTAGGCGCATGGCTCGAATTTCACCATCGCTTGCTCGACCTCTAGGATTCTCGTCGGGGCGGCCCGGGAGTTGTCCATGAGGTCTCGGGATTTGAGTAGCTAGTTGGCCAAGTTGGGAATCTACGTTCATTTTCCATGAGTCAAATTCTCCCAACTTTGCATGAACACCTTTCATCTCAGCTCGTACTCCATTGACCTCAGCTCGGACTTCGTTGATCCCGTTCTGGACACCATTGATCCCTTCTTGTAGCCCTTGCACCCATGATGGTGGCTCTTGATAGCTTGGAGGACGGTAGGGAGGGGGACGTTGCTCTTGTTGGGGTTGCTTGTATTGGTCATAATTGGAATTTCCCCAAGAAGATTGAGCATTGTTCCTCCCTGTATAGTTGTTTTGGTTCCTATAGGAACCTCTCATGTAGTTCGCCTCCTCATAACCCTCAGCGGCTCGCACTTGCTGCAAGTTAGTGCAATTGGAAGTAGTATGGGCGGAAGACCCGCATTCTTGACAAGATTGACAAGATTTAAAGTAGCTTACTTGCTTTTTCAAATGGTTGATCTCATCTTGCATGAATTGGAACTTCACATCCCGATCAACTACATCGGATTGTGGCTCATACAACTTCCTCTCCGTCGGCTTAGCTTGTTGGGTTCCGTACATGGCATCATAGTTGGTTAGCTTATTCAGTAACGCCCATGCCTCATCTGGAGTCATCTCAATGAACCCACAATCAGTGTGAAGGTTAATGCGATCCTTGGTAGCCGCATTGATGCCTTGAAAGAAGATCTCTTGGAGAACATAGGGAGGTTGCCCATGAGTAGGGAATTGGCGTAGAAGCTCTTGGAATCGTTCCCATGTCTCCACAAACGTCTCGTTTGGAAGTTGATGGTAGGAGGTGATGCGCTTCCTAAGCTCCGTTGTTTTTGCCGGTGGAAAGAACTTGGTCATGAATAAATCATGCAATTCTTTCCACGATGTAATAGACCTCGGTGGCAAGCTCTCCAACCAACTTAAAGCTTTTCCTGTAAGAGACCACTTAAAAGCCTTCAAGAGAACATACTTAAATGAGACACTGTCAGCAGCAATAGTGTCACATAAATCAGTAAAGTTCTTAATATGCTCCATGGGGCATTCAGTTGGTTTCCCCTCAAACTGAGAACGCTTTATTAAGGATATAAAATGAGATTTAATCTCAAAAGTGCGGTCGATCTCCTGGAGCACTATCGCCGATTTGGGCACCCTCAATTCAGGGTGCATGTATTGCTTCGCATTCATTGGGATAGCGTTTAGTTGCTCCTGGAATCGCTGCGCAGCTGCAGCTTGAGTGTCTCGGTCCGCTTGCAAGCGTTGCATCTGAGCGTGGAGTTCCTCCATTTGTTGAGCAAGAGTCTCATCGTTGGCCATTGCTCGTTGTTCTCTCAAACATTGATGGAAGGATCTCTCAGGTTCGCTGTCGTAGTTAACCCCAAAGGTTCTCCGGGAAAAACGAGACGACATACACTGCGAACAAAAACAAAGAAAACAAAATTAAAAAACAACTAAAGGGTAAGGGCTAGTCCCAAACCCAAAAATCAACTAAACTAGGCACTATTGCTCACTCCCCGGCAACGACGCCAATTTGTTGAAGGGTTTTCCTGAACAAATAAATTTATATTCAAGACCCCGCTGTGTATAGTAGAGTCAGGTTCGTCCACGGGAATGAGAATAGGGCTAAAGATTAGTTGATAACCTACGAAATAGGAGAAAACACGAACAAAACAAGGCCATGACCAAGCTGATTGGGGTCGTGCACGACCCTATGAGGGTCGGTCTTGGGTACTCAAACACACGAACAAGCACAAACGAGGGCTAGGATCGAGCACGGCCTTGGTGGGGTCGATATCGAGTCAAATTAACGAATTTAAATCAATATAAGAAGGCAATCCTAGGGCTAGGGCTACCACAACAACAACCATACATGCCTTCAACAAGAATTCACAACTATCATGCAATTACGATCATAGAAAAGTCAATTGTCGCAAACAATTCAAGTTATTCAATCAACTGTCGCAAATTAAACAACTTTCTATCTATCCTTCAACCTAGGTATATCAACTTTTGCAAATAATCCTATTAGATCTAATCAAGCAATCAACTTTACACTTTTGCTTTTAGGTTAATTGCAAGATATTGCCTCAACTTTCGCAAAGGAATTAAGCACAAGATAGATAGATATGATCTTCAAGCATTCGAATCATGAATTCAAGTTTAGACATGCATGATCGTGTTGGGTTTTCACCCAACCCTAGAATCTAAGAAAACTACTCACACATGGTAAAGAAGAACGAAGACATGCTCATAATAGACAAACCGGAAATTCAAATTAAAACTAAGACGTCTTACAAATTTCTCCAACTTGTTCCCCAAGTCTACCTCTCAAACCAAAAGCGAATATAAACGGAACAAAAGTCGAACCCCTAAAACAAAGGGTTTTGCCTCCTTTTATAGAGAAAAAAGAGTCCTAATTAAGTTAGGAAACAAGATAAAACAACTTCCTAAAATAAAAGATAGAATATATCACAAAAGACTCGGAATAAGGAAGAAGTCGGCGCCACGCACGACCCTCCTAGGGTCGGTCCTGAGGGCATCCACTCTTTGTTTGGGTCGAGCAAGACCCTAATAGGGTCGGTCCTGAGGGCACTCTCGCTGGTTGGGTCGTGCACGACCCGGATAGGCACTACGAATAGTCTTGAGTAAAACTTGCGTAGCAGATTCGTTACAACTCCATTTGACTCGATTCTTTTTCCAATGTTCTTGTAACAAATTTCTCTATCTCTTTACAAGCTCAAACTTTATCTTGAATGACTTTTCTTGAGCACTTAATCTCCATCTTTTCTTGCAATGCTCCAAACCCTTCTTCCAAGCTCAAAAACTCCTACAAAAAGACATAAAAAGTGCGTAGCTTTCGAATCTCAAGGAAATACGAAAACTTAAGCAACAAGACTCAAAAACATAGAACTCTAGTACGAAAACCAACTAAATCTAATCTATCTAGACACTAAAAACCTACCTAAAATCGGATATCAATCATTATAACCCTAATCCAAAGACGGACAAAACTCAGAAGAACTTACCAGGACCGTCATCGATTCATCAATTGGATCTGGACTCGGGAGACTGGAGACATTGAAGAAGGCCGAAGGGTCTGAGTCGACTGACGAGTGACGAAGAAAGCCGAACCGCCGAAGGGACTGACGAGTGATGAAGAAGGCTGAAGGGAATCGCCGACCCGGGAGTCGTCGACGGAGAAGGCCGAGTCGACGATTTGATGGAGTGACGGCGATGACGAGTCGATGATTGGAAGAGCGAACTGAAGAGGCGGAAGACTGGAATACTGGATCATTGGAAGAGTGAACTGGAGTCGATGTTATTGAATACTAGAATGGAGATCAGTCGAAGAGACAAGAGTGGAATACTGGAATGGGAGGCGCGGCTCAAGAAAAGTAGGGTTTTTACTTCTCAATTTTACACTACTATAAGAGTAAAATATTAGACCTATGTAAAAAAATTCATTTATAAATATTAATATATTTGGGGTGGCCATGGATCGGGTGACGGATGGATGAACCTTCCACCCTAAACCGACCGGACCCATCACCCGCTTCACCCTAAACCCGTTTTTCACCCTTCTTAGGTCGGGTTTTCGCCCGTTTTTTCGAGTCGGGTACATCGGGTATCCGTCGGGTTCAGGTCAAATTGCCATGCCTACGTATTATAATAATTTTTGCTTGAAAGTTTTGTTGAAGAAATTATTTTATTTTATCAAATAAGTTTATGTAAAATTCAATCGACAAGTACGATTCTTACATAAATTGTTTTTTCAAATTATCGTCGTGTATGGCACGACTGGGTCTTGCTAGTATAAACTATATGTACACATTAGTGAAAATTGATATGATTGTATTACATCAAAACTTATATATTATGTAAACGTAATTCTGTTTTCATCATCTGTGCAATTATTTTATAATATATGAACATCGTTTTTATTAAAAACTAGTATGTATTCTCGACCTTGTACGGATTTTTCTTAAATAAAATATTAATAATAAAATATTTTCAAATATATTTATTATCCGAGAAAAATAATCATGTAAATGCTTAAATATTAATTTTGAATAAATATTTAAAATTAATAAAATATAAAAGTTGTTATTTGAAACAATAATATTTTATTAGTATTATGAATTAAATTAATATCCAAAATATGATAATTTATTTAATTATGAAAATAGATAAGTAATAAGATAAAAACTTATCAATTTATTATATACATCGTACATGGGAGTGGGACCATTCAAATAAATGTGATTATAGTGATATACGATTGTATATATATTACACTATCTTTATATTAAAATTAATTGCCTAAACCTAGCATATGCATTCTATCTAAAAATAAAATAAATATCCTAATATTTGTATAATATATAGCCTAAAAAATATCTTAATAATCTTCCTATTTATTATATCCAAAAAAAAAGATTTTTTAAATTAAGAATGAGATTTTCTATCAATTGATTATAGTGATATAAGATTGTACGTACATTACAATATCTTTATATTAAACTTAATTATTTTGCCAAAGATTGGTTTTAATAAAATGGGTGGTGTGGTCCAATCTAAAAGCGACATGTGTTGTTTAATATTTTTTATAACCTTTGCTTTAGTATATAGTTATGATGATGTGTACTCATCTATTTTTTTAATATAATATTTTTTATTGAAAATATGTTTTTATTTATCTAGTAGAATATTTTCCCAATATGTGCATCTATTCAATACTATTATGAATTCTAAGTCTTCAACATATTAGTGCTCCAACAAGTTACATGATTTTAACAAATTATTCACACACATATCTATTACTTGTATGATTATATATCACATATATGATTGACGATTGTAGATGAACAATTGAATATTATAGATTGGAGGTAACTTGTACAAGCTGAATTATTCACCTTCTTCGCTTCCTTATTTTCATGCATGAATTATGGAGATTCACATAAGTTTTACCACACTCTTGCCTATAAATAGATTCATGCTCCATTGTAAAACTTGCACCAAAGAAGAGTAAAAAAATACAATCTCTAAAGTTCTTACTCTCCATCCCTCTCTTCTAATGTTCTAAAGTTCCTTCTAAATGTTTTTTAATTGTTCTTTCAATAAGGTTCAAGTAGTTTTGATTTTATCCCTTTTTATAACACGTTATCAGCACGAGTCTCTAATTATCAATTGAGATTCTCTAATCACCAAGGTACAAACTCTATCTCTTCCTAATCTTAGTCATGCAAGAAGTTTATTTCCTAAAATCGTTTTGGGGAGTATGTTCTGTAGTTGCCCGATTTGGAATCTTCTACACTAGAAACTTGTTTTCCTCCTAGATTTCAAATGATTTCTTACCAAAATAAATCATGTTTTTGGAAATATACAAGATACAAATAAACCATTAGATTTTCTTACCTCGTTTGACGCTTAACTCCATTTCTCCTCTGAAATCTTTGTTTTCACCAATTGGATTGGAAGTAAGTTTTAACCAAAATTAATATGAGTATGATGTTGGTAATCACAATAAGAGCATGCAAATGAAATGTTCAATAAAAAATCTGCTATTACAAGCTCTAAGATGGCACATAATCTCGTTGTCGACCATGGACAATGTTGAAAGAAAAATTGGTAAAGGAGATCGAATATTGAGTAGTGGAGGAGGAGATAAGGTCGGAAGTGAAAAAAGGTGAAGGGATAAAAAAGGGGATGAAAGGGACCGAAATTTTTAAAGACTTTATGCGCCCTAAGGACTTTACGAACTCTAAGGACTTTTTCGAACGATATTAAGGACTCTAAGGTTTTCAAAATTCCCGCTAAATATTTTCTTTCATTTTCGTATGATGTTTTATTTTTGTCTTAAGATATTGTTTATGCCTATATATTGATTGCCTACTTCTCTAACTCGCGGCACTTATCTTTATTCAATGCATTTTGAATATACCATCTACATGCATTCATATATTGCTTGATATGCATGACATGTTCTTCAATTATCCTATACACTACTCATAAATTATACTATTGATTATCTTAACCTCTGTTTTGTATCTCTTTATGTGTACCAACTAAATGGCAAGCATCGCTAAAAGGGAGTTTTACATCCTTGATTTGTCGAGCACAAAATGCCTTGAATGGTGGGTTGATTTCTTGACTCACCTCAAGGCAAATGGCCTTGAGGAAATAATTGTGGGTAACAATAGTTCCACCTGACAAGAAAAGGCAAAAGCCATAGAAGAGTAAGAACGTGTCTGAGGGTAGGATCGTGGAATGTGGGCACACTCACTGGAAAATCATTTCAGTTGGTCAAGATCCTACAACAATGGAACATAGATATTGCGTTCATTCAAGAGACTAAGTGGAAAGGAAAGAAAGAGCATGAGATCTATGGGCTGACGTTGTAGTATGCAGGAGCATCCAACAACAAGAATGGGGTAGGTATTCTGGTTGATGCCAAGTTGAGAGACCAAGTGGTCCTAGTGGACAGTAGAAGTGATCGACTAATGATGATTAAGTTAGTGTTTGGGGGAGACTCTTTAAATCTCATAAGTGCCTACGCCCCACACATGGTCCTAGATGAAGAAGAAAAGAGACGTTTCTATGAGGATTTGGATGAGCAAACGAGGGTATTCCAAGGAAAAAGAAGGTGGTGGTAGGGGTGATTTCAATGGGCACATTGGTAGGTTGAGATATGGATACGAAGAGGTGCATGGAGGTTTCGGTTTTGGTGATAGAAACGGCAACGGTCGAGCCTTGCTAGAGTTCCCAATAGAATTTGGGTGTGTAATAGCGAACTCTTGGTTCAAGAAAAAGGAAGAACACTTGATTACTTTCCAAAATACCTTGAATAAGATGCATATTGACTTTTTTGTGCTCCAATGGGGGGACAAGAGGAGTTGTTGGGGATGTAAGATTATCCCGAACTGAGCCTTTCGATGCAACACATGTTGTTGGTCATGGACCTGGAATGGGGCCATAGAAAGAGGAGAACCACCAGTAGGATCCAACCTAGGATCAAATGGGGACGCCTGAACGAGTCAAATGGACAACTCTTTAGAGAAAGGGTTTTTGAGTAGGAAGAGGCGAAAGGAGATTGGCAAGTTAGAGATAATGCAAACAGTATGTGGGGGTGATATGCTGTATTTTATATAGCATAAATAGGACTGGATAGTACATTTTATATACTATATTAGGTCTTTTTAGAGCTTTAAATGTCAAATTAGTAAGAAGACTGAAGATTGAGGATTTGAGCAAAAAAGAAGAGTTGGAGACAAGAGCGGAAGACAAGTCTAGTGATTTAAAGAAACACAGTTCCGCGCTCGCGGAACCTCTGTTCGCGCACGCGGAATCCACCGATTCGCGTTCAAGATTTACACAGATCCGCGCTCGTGGAGATCCATTCCGCGCCCGCGGAAATCCTTGTCTGCGAACTTTTGAGGAGGCGATTTATCTATCTTGTTACTTTGTTATATTTCTTTCCTTTTATTTTATTATTCTGTGTGTTTTTGTTCGAGACTATTAAGCCTAGTTTTTCAGCTTTTGTTAGACAACATCTCTTAGACCTAGTTTCTATTATATCAGACTTTTGTATTTTCTCTTTTATGGAGAACTAAACTCCTAGATTCTATTCAAGTTGAAGCTTTCAAATTCAAGTTTCTTGTGAGATTCTACAATTCATGTTTATTTCTACAGGTTAATTCAATTCTCTTGTGCCTAATTAATATTGATTGTATTGATTTCTACTTGATTGATCACCCTGTTGGAATTAGGGCCCGTTTGATATCGATATCCAAGATATCAGATATGGGTATCGACCATATCTGATGTTTGGTATTCTTAGATATTGGTATCGGATGATATCCTTTTGATATCTTGATATGAGGTTTCTCTCCTTTTGATATACCAATTCACTAGGCGGTATAACTGATATCAAGCCTTGCCCATTTTATTCGTCTTTCTCCCTCGTCTCCTTTTCATTATTATTACCCAGGTATAGTAGGGAGCAACACCAACCAACACCGGCATCATCATCACCGATCGACATCTTCATCACCATCGCAGACCAAAACCGGCGTCGACCAACACCGACTCATCTCCGGGACAGACCATGCCTAACTCCGATTCCCTAACACCTCCAAATCTGATTTCGTTCTAAGCCGTTTGTATCTTCTTCTCCCTTGCCCAAATTAATCCCCAGATTGACAATGGTTTCACAACAATGGCCTGCCTCCATGCCTCTTGGCTCGCCGAAGGGGTAATTTTGGGGAAGGAGAAGTTGTGTCGGTGACGCGAGATGCTCGCCGCCATTGAAATTGGATGAAGCATTCGGTTTAGATTTCTAGGGTTTTAAAAATAACTTTAAAATAAGATTTATAAAATTTAAGTTTTGATATCTTTATATTTGACCAAACAATAGGTATAAGATATGACTGATATCTTGAACATACCAAACAAACATATATATATCAATTCTCATACCCATATCTCATACCGATATCGATACCGATACCGATATTCGATATACTTGAGATATCGATACCAAACGAGCCCTTAATACTCTCTATTGCTAGACCTAGGTTTTCTCGTAGCAAAACATATTCTTTGTAGCAACTCAATTGGTTTAGGAATCGTTGGACTAAAACAATTGAGAAAGAGATTTGAATGCATGTTGATTGTTTGACTTGTTGGAATTCAATTGCATGTATCCTGCTTATCCTTGTTCTCATTGCTAGTATCAATATTATTCATGATCGTTTCATGTTGGTTTTGATATTAAGTATTTACATGACCCATTGGCTTGTTTATTATACCTGATCAGGATAGGAATAACCAAAGGGAATAACTTGTTGAATCTATGATCAATAACTTGATGATGAAAGCGGACGCTTGAATAGGATTGCTTTCCCTTACTTGATAAAAATCCAACTTTTGCTTTGTTTGATTACTTGTTTTGTTTGTTTCAATTCCTTAGTGTTAGTTTATTAATCAAAATCCCCCCTTTAGTACTTATTCGAGTTGATAATAATATAACTTTGAATTACAAGTATCTCTTGGGTACGACCCCGACTTACCGACTATACTAATTGAATAATGATGTTCGTATTTTTGGTATAGTTTTTAGGGTGTTTTCTTAGTTTGTTAGGTTTAGTTTTAGTAGTTTTAGGGTTAGTTTTGTGTGTTTTTGGATAAGTTTGCATATTTTGTGAAAAGTATGGAAGCTACTCCGCTTTGTGTCTTTTTTATAGGTTTTAGCAAGGAAACAGTGCTATTTGGAAGCTGAATAAAGTGCTATGGTGAAGGACGGAAGAATACGAGATAAAAGAGTCAAAGTCCGGATTTTTAGAGTTGAAGTGTTGAAGAAGTCAAATCCAGGCTCGTTAACGAGGATGGGAAGGGTTCGATCTTAAGGATAGAGTTTTTCGAGAGTTCGATCTTATGTTTACCGACCCTGTGCGGAAGTTTATTCCGTGTTAGTAGGGTTTTTAATGAGTTTTAGAGTTATTATATTTTATATTTTAGGTTTTGTTATCTTTCTAGGTTTTATTTCTATCTTTTTAGAGTTAGTTTCTATCTTTTAGGAAAGATTTTATCTTCTAGTTTTTTTTTATTAGATAGCTTTATTAGTATAAATACCCTTTTTTTCTAGCTAGAAGGGAGAGGTTCGGACGTGTTTAAGGAGGAGCCGAGAAGGAAGATCCGAGAGAGAGAGAGTAGTCGAACCGAGGCTAACGAGAGTGAAGCTAAGGTCGTTAATTGTGTTTTCGATTCGATATTCTTGTTGTTTTCGGGTTTCTTCTGAATTCTGTAAGACGATATTTTCTTATTAATTTGAAGTAGTTGTTTTGTTTTCTCTTATAGAAGTTGTTTGTTTCATAATTATGAGTAGTGAGTAGTTTTCTTATCTAGGGTCGGGGGTTAAACTCGACATAGTTATGCATGGTTTGATGAGTAAGATGATGTGTTTAATGCCTTTTATCTATTTGTTTTAGATTGCTTGTTGTGTTTATGCCTAGATGAGAATCGAGGTAATTTGAGTTCTTAACTTGATTAAAAGAGAAAGTTATAGACTTAAAAGTTGATATTGTTCGACAACGAAAGTTTCGAGCTTTGGATCCAAATTAAAACAAGTGATTGAGTGAATTAGTTTATGAGAGTAGATTGATTTGCTTGCTAATCAGCGAAAGTTGATGAATTTATCTATTTAAAGGCATGATCTTTATCTTCTTACAAGTTTATGTGCATGGCTATGTTGTGGTAACCCTTGTCCTAGATCTTTGTTTTTATTTGAATTTCTTCAATTATATTCGTTACTAAGTTCGTTGCCTCGGTACCGAACCTGTTTTAGTTCGTTAGTGTGTTTTCGTAGTGTTGCCCAGGTTCGTTAACGACCCTGACAAAGACGTTAACGAGGTTGGTCGTAGGTGTGTTGTGTTGTTTTGCTTTGTTTTATTTTCTTTAGTAGTTTGATAGATAAACAACCGTGCTTCCCGTGGAACGATCCTGACTCCCCTATACTCAGCGGGGTCTTGACTACAAATTTATTTGTTGTTGAGTAAATCCCTATCAACAAATTGGTGCCGTTGCCGGGGAAGCAACAATGTTTGTTTGTTTATCTGTGGGTTTGGGAATAGCCCGACCCCGTTTTTGTTTTTAATTTTTGTTTTTTTTTGTCTGATTTCTCAACGTATGCCGGTAGGACGTCGAAGGCTCAAATTTGACAACACCGGTTATTATTCAGAACCCGAACGTTCCCTGCACCGTAGACGTCGAGAGAACCAAGCCATGGCCACACCTGAAGAGATGGCTCGTCAATCGGAAGTCCTCCAAAACCAGATGGAGGTGTTGAAAACTGAGAAAGAAGACGCTGCTGTTGAGGCTGGGCGTCAACGAGTCAACAATGCTCGTCTACAAGAAGTGAATGCCTATCCGAGGAATGATAAACAATACATGCATCCGGAACTGAGGGTGCCAGAGTATCCTAGGACACTTTGTTTTATTCTAAGTTTTTATTGTTACCAACTCTAGTGTGGACCCTAGTTTATGGTCCACACCCGTGCTACTGATTCTTCTTTTTTGCCTTTTGATTCAGAGATTCAAAGGACCCTTTCCAGGTTGAGACATGAAGCTCGGGAACTACTCCGTGAATTACCTTTCAACTTGAATTGTACTGAAGCTGAGAGAATGGGAGATCAAACTTTGACGCAACTGACTGCCCCAAACTTTCAACAGCAGCCCCTGGCTGTTCAATTCCATGTGCTGAATCAAGGTGTCAAGTTTGAGTTGAAATCTGGGTTGATCCACCTTTTGCCCCACTTCCATGGGATGGGTGGAGAAGACCCTAACAAGCATCTTGCTGAATTTATCAAGTCTGCTCTAGTATGAAGCATGCTGATGTAGAAGAAGACCAGATCAAGCTGAGGGCGTTTCCTTTCTCTTTAAAGGGTTCAACCAATTAGTGGCTCTACTATCTTTCTCCAGGCTCGATTAATACATGTGTAACACCCCTATTTTGCAACACTGGGTATTATCACTAGTGACCTCGGATTTTACCGTCCAAAGTCACTCAAGACTTTAAATAATTTATTGAGAATATAATTAAAGAAGAATATTGACGAAATGCGAAATTTTATTCATTGATAAGAACTTTGGTTCATTACATTGAGATTTGTTTTACAAATGATGTAACATCGGAAAATGAAGCTCATATCAAAAGGGTTGAAAAGACGTATTTAAAAAATACAAGTATGTTTCTCCAAGACAAATCATATGATGATGATTTGCTTGGTTAAAAATAGAAAAAGCTGGTGCACTATCTTCAGAATCCTTGCTCTTTGAAAATTCCTTCCTTCCTTCAATGTCGTCTTGCCTTGACCTTCGATTCTCGCCTAACGCTTCTCGAACCTTCTAGACTTCATCTTCAACACTTCGGTGTACATTCCTACAGTTTGGCATTTGTTGTGAAGGGCGAGAAATAGCAGGCAAAATGCGGAAATAGGGGAATTAGTCTAAGGAGACTAAGCAAGCGAGAATGGAAATTCTCAAGGGTATTATGGTAATTTATAATATTCGAGAGATATTATCGGGATGTGTTTAAAGGTGTAGGTCTTTATGTGGGGCTTATCGGAACGGAGAAGAGTGTATCTCGAGAGGAGATAGCTCGTTAATCGAGAGAAGGACTACAAGATTGTAGACTTCTTTTAGAGTAGGAAGTATGTTGGGAACGTTATTAATTCATACAAGTTTTTGAAAACCTCTCGCACCCTTGCGAACCGAGGGTCGGATCTATCATTTGAGACCGGTCTGGTTTTGATTTCTCTTAAATGTGCTTGGGCACTTATCTTGTATAGTGATGAAAACTTTCACTTATGTTAACGTATTTTAAAGGCGTGGGGGCCATGAATGGGCCGAATTCTACTTAAAAGAAAATGAAGGAATTTCAGGCCTCTTTCATCCCGAGTGTTCAGGCCTCTTTCATCCTGAGGATACCGGGCCTCTTTCATCCCAAGTATATAGGCAACTAGCTAGTGCATAATATAATATCGCCTATGCTAATCCATAACGAATCTCAAAAAGAGATTGAAACAAACAAGGCCACAAATCATCGGTCCTAAAGTTATGTACTAGCGTAGTACGAGTCATAATAACAATATGTCATTATTTCTAAGAATCGATATTCCTAGATTCATTTATTTTTTTATCAAACAAGTTGTTCCCAACGTCGAGAAATTTCACAGAAACAAATTATCGAGGCTTCAAGGAGAAAATCCACTTGCCTTTGCTTGTATGATTGCGTATTAACGAATGAACGAAAACGTAGTCTTTAATAAGAATTTTCTTTAAATTCTTTAAAGTTTAGAAAATCTCTTATTTCCTCGTTATAACAAAATTAATTTCTAAATTATTATAATAATAATTTAGGTGGAGATGAATAAAATAATAATATTCCTTATTATTATTTTAGATTTCTAATATCCTTTTATTCCTTATAAAATTGTAAGATATAGTTTTCAACATTATATGAGATATTGTTTTTATAAATTCTTCTTAGGATATGAAAAAGTCTAAAATGCACTTGCCATTAAATATCTTTTATTTTTCTTATTACTATCTTATTATCCACCTTACTCATAAAATATCTTTTTAAGACTAGAATATATTATTATTATTATATTTTCCTCTTATCATACTTCTTATAACAAGGCATGTATTCCTTTTTAAGATGAAAAAGGTATTAAAATATTATATTATACAATACTTATTCTAACACTTTACTTATATGGAAAGTTTCCAAAGATCATAATCAACTCCTATTATCTTATTTAAATGGTTCATCATGTTTAGAATATTATTTTATAAAAATAGGAGCATGCAACTATTTAATTATATATATAATTATTAATAATATCTTTAGCATATCTTTTCTAACCACTTAGACCTTTATATTTATATGATAGCTTCCCAACAAAGGTAATCATAATATTTATATTATACTTCTCATTTATGTAAATCTCATAATTTAATCTCATGATTTGATTATAATGTATTTCTATATATAAAAGTACATGCAAATTATTTAATATATATTTTTAGTCTTCAACTTAATCATATAAAATTCTTATGATAAGAATATCTTATCCATTTTATTTCCAAGTTTATAATATGATTTTGAACGACATGTTAGTATTTTCTATTAATAAAGCCTTAACTTAATAGATCCTTTCATCTAGTTCTATTTTCTTTAAATAATTATAATAAAAATCCAAACAAGGTCAAAATATTATTAAATCATACTTTTTATGGTTAGAACTTATATATAATAATCTTGTAATTTATTTAAAATTATTTCATGTCTTGCCATATTTGATTTCCTTTTATTAAATTCACATGCATGTTGATTTTATTCCATTTAAGTATAAGGAAAATAATAAAATCCAAAAATCTGATTTTTAACAACCTAAATCTTATATTGGTATTTAAAATATGATATAATAACATATCTACTTAAAAAGGCTTAAAACAAATTAATAAAAATAATTTAGAGATGGACCTTCTTCTACAGGTTGTACGCTCTGAAGAAAAAAAAAGACGCAACAGTGGAAGGGCAAGGAGGGGCGGTGCACACCAGGTGGCGGCACCAGCAGGCCGGCGGTGATCTGGCGAGCCTCCGGTGGTGGAGCACGGCTGGTGGGGGAGGCAGCCTTGGTGGTCCGACGTCCCGGGGTTGAGATCTAGGGTTTTTGTGGTGATTTGGGGGGAAAATGAGCAATGGAATTAAGGGCTTTTTGGCTGAAATTTTGCTTGAAAGAGAGCAATACCACTTAGAGAATGACAAGGGAAGAATGGTGTGAGTATTGCAATGAGAATCCATCCCTTTAAATAGGGAAAATTGAGCCTCCCATGGATCCACCACACCTTGGATTGACCATTGATGGAGGAGGAGGTCCATGGGGATTTGATGGGGGTGTGCTTCTTCAAGGATGACTAAGGATGATGTAGTTTTGGTGGTCAATACAAGATCCCATGACAATTGGGAGGAAGGAGAAGCCATGGATTGATTCTACGTCAATCAGACTTGACATGTCTGATGTCTCAATTTGGAAGAAGAAGAAAAGAAGGGGATAAGAGAAATAAAATTCCTATTTGGGTAGATATGTTACATTAGCCCAGCGGTGTGAGGAGTGTATGTGGGAGGAGAAGCAAGAGGTCTCGGGTTCAAGTCCCGGCTCTTGACTCCTTTTTATTTGTGTTGTCTTCAATTATTTTAAGCCTTGTCACACTCCACTATTAATAAAATTTCGAAATTTATATCACTCCATTTTATTTGATTAACTTTTACACTTTAATAATCATTTATCACACTTTTATAATTTATTGTGAAAATTATAAAAATAATTAAACTCTATTTTTAAGAGAAACTATTTGAATAGTTGCCCGACTTGCTTAATGTATTTAATTAAATTCTTAATTTCTATTGTAGTAACTTTTGTAACCTTTCATAATATAATATGAAATTATAAAGTTTATTAAGTTCTCTATTTTAGAGAAAAAAATTATTGGGATAATTTCCCATTTTTTTATTTAGAATTTAGCGGATATTATAACATGGACTCAGATGAAAGCAACATTCTTGGAGAAGTATTTTCCAGCCACCAAACATAACAGTATGAAGAAGAGCTTGAGCAATATTGAGCAACAGGTTGGGGAGAGCCTGTATGATTATCATGAGCACTTCAAGAGTCTGTGTTCTAGTTACCCATATCATGGGTACTCTGATCAAGATCTGGTGCTTTATTTCTTTGGTGGATTGATGGAAGATGAACGCAGAATGGTGAATGCGGCTTGTGGTGGTGTTGAAAGGGTTTCTCGGCCAACAAATAAATTTGTAAGTCAAGACCCCGCTGAGTACAGTGGAGTCAGGATCGTTCCACAGGAAGCAAGGTTGTTTGTCTATCAATCTAATAAAAATCAAATAAAATCAAGCAAAAAACTCACGAGATGCCTCGTTAACGACCTTGTCAGGATCGTTACCGAACCACCAAACACAAAAATAGTAACTAACGACCTAATTAAATTCCTAATTAATACTCGATACCGAAGCAAGTATTCAGCAACGAAGATTTATCAGAAATAATTGAATAAAAACAAAAATCTAGGATAAGGGACACCACAACATAGCCAAGCATAAGAATTCGTAAGAAGATAAGATCATGCCTTTAAATAGATAGAGTCATCAACTTTCATTGACTTAACAAGTAAATTAATCTACTTTCATAAACTAACTCACTCAATTGCTTGTTTTGGATCTAAAGCTTGAAACTTTCGTTTTCAAACAATATTAACCTTCAAGTTACTAACTTTCTCTTTCAATCAAGTTAAAACTCAAATTACCTCAACTCCCATTTCGGTATTAAGCACAACAAACAATCTCAATAAAGATTAAAAGGCATTCAACACACAATCTTACTCATCAAACATGCTCAACTATGCCGGGCTTAACCCCGACCCTAGAAAAATAGACTACTCACTATTCATGATTAAGAAACTAAAAACTTCAATAAAAACAAACATTGAAACAAAACTCAAACTTAAATTAATAACAAAAATATCGTCTTACAGAGATTCAGAAGAAAACTAAAACAAAACATGCACCGAACCACAAACTCGACAAACGAACCTCGGAAACCGTCGTTACCGAACCTCGTCACCGACTTCCGATCCGGTTCTCTCTCCTTCGGCCTTCCTCCAAATCTTCTCCAAAACTAGCTCTAACATTCAACTCCAAAATTAAGCCCCCCTTTTCTATGCTAGATAGAAGGGTATTTATACTAGAAAATCCTAAAAAACTAAAAAGGCTAAAAGATAAGAACTTTTCTAAAAAGATAGAAACAATCTCTAAAAGATAGAAATAAAATCTAGAAAGATATTAAACCCTAAAATACATATTCTAATAACCCATAAAGATTCTAAAAAGATACTCAACCGATACGGAAATAAATTCCCGCTCAGGATCGGTGAATAATAAAATAATACTCCAAAATCTTTCTCTTCGTGGCCTCGTTAACCACCCTTCACAGCCTCGTTAACGAGCCTTGGGTTTGTTTTCTTCAACACCTCCTCTTGTACTTCGAGCTTTGACTTCTTAAATCTTGCACCTTCCCGTCCTTCACTGAGATGCTCCAAATTTAGCTCCATTTCTTACTAAAACCTGCAAAATACACAAAATAGCGTAGATTCCACTCTTTTCGTAGATTTATGCAAAACTATCTAAAAATACTCAAAACAAAACCTAAACTAGACAAAACTAATCTTAATAAGCAAAGAAAACCTATCAAAAACTATACTAAAAATGCGAACATCAAAATACCCCATACTTAGACTTGCTTGTCCTCAAGCAACAAACAAGATACTAACCAAAGCCAAAATAAATCATGTTTATCAAGACATAGCCATCTTCAAAAAGCGACATCTACACATAAGAAAATTATAGCAAAAGACTATTAACATCCTTACACATATATGCACTTAAATAGACATAAAATAATACAATCCAACCTCTCAAGGGATATAATGTGTTTCTCTCAACTCTCAAGTGTTTGGGCTTATAATTTCAATCTCTCAACTCATCCTATATACAAAAACTCATAGAAATTGGAACTTATATCACCAATACTCTCCACCCAAGATTTGTCAAAACAAGCAAAGAATCATCAAGAGAACTTAGGCTCAATGAAAAACTTCATAGAAGTTTCCATTCGGCCGGGTTGTAATGGGGCTTGATAATAACAATAGGGCGTGGAAATATTTGGTCATGTGGTGCTAATATTATCCGGGAATCAAAGACTCCTAAAAACTCACACATCCAAAAAAAAAACTCTCATAAAAACACATACCAAACTCACTCTTCATATTAGGCACACTTATTTTCACTCACCCCTTATCATCGTAGAAAGTCTCATAATCAAAAATAAAAGAATCTCTTGATATTATCTTTAAACACAAATGCACTTCAACTTTTCCTATTTTCTTTTTTTTTTCCTTTTTTTTTCTTTTCGCTGCCTCGTTAACGAACCCACATCCGGGTCGTTAACGATCCACCGTATACATTTTCTTCCCTTAAAACTTTATTTTGTGCATCTTTTTATCAAGAGACCTTTCTTACATGTAATAACAAGAGACTTCCAAATCTACCCTTCCCAAGTACCCTTCAATTCAAGCAAATATAAACTCTTTTCTTTTCAACAAAACACAAAACTTTACCTCTCCAATCTAAGTCCTAATTCCCGGATAGGGTCAAGCTTATCTCGTCAAGGGAATAATTTTTGTGGAGCTAAAAATAAAAGGTTTCAGGCCAGAATTGGTTATCAAAAGAAGGAATAATGTAAAGGTAGATAGGGGATAATAGGGCTCATAAAAATATGTTCTCTATCATATGATCTTCACAAGTAATGAACTATAAATCCTATAAGGGTCTCAAGAAATAGATAACCATCACAATTCCAAGAGATAATATGCATAAAGAGAGTAAATCACACAAAAAAGAAGAGGGATTTATAAATGTTCTCCCTATAAGGCCAAAAATTCCTCACAAGGTAGGTTTTGTTGGATTGCATCATCTATGCTATAAAGTATATGTGCTCAATTTCATCTAATGCTATTCTCTTTTAAAAACAATAATTTTAATTTTATGAATCAGGCTATACTTTCAAAGACATATTTGCAAGGAATTATATGATTAAACTAGTGATTGCTATCATAGAACTTTAAGAAGGGATATCTATCAATTCTAAACTCTTTTTGGATTTTTAAATTTTTCAATTTTTTTTTTTCGATTTTTTTTCTTTTCAATTTAAAAGAAATAACAACTACATAGAACACAAAAACACCTAGGACATAATTTTTCTACTTTCTTCCCACCCCATACTTAAAATTACAGTGTCCCCACTGTAAGAAAAATAAGAAGAAGAGGGAAAAGAAATAGAAAAGAAAACAAAAAATTAAAAAGAAAAAGAAAAACATAAAACTTACAAAAGTGGAAACAAGGAAAGGAAACTTCATCTTTGAGCTTGATCAACGGTTCGGTGGAGGAAAGTAGTGCTCAAAGTTCCCCATGAAGTCATACATCGTCCTCCAACGCTCAGCATCCTCCGCCTCTCTCTGACGCTGCCGCTCGTCCTCCATCGACATGCGAGCGGAATAGACAGTTTCCCATCTATCCATCCTCCGATGAATGTGATCGGTCCGGAGGTGAAGCTGCTGCATCCGTGCAGAAAGATCCTCGGCCCATGGTGGTGGTATGCTCGATCCTGCGTACTCGGGCTGAGGAGGTGGTGGGTAGTGAGGCTGGAAATGGTCTTGATACATCACCGGGTTGTAAGGCATAAAGCAAGATGCATGAGGGTCGACAGGAGCTGGTGGAGGGTCGACAGGAGCTTGCGGCACCTCGTTAACGAAGCTGGTTGCCTCGTTAACAGTGTTGGGCGGTGGCTGGAAATGGTCGTTAACGACCCTGGTTGGCTCGTCGACGAAGATGTTGCCTCCTAATTCCTCCGTCTCCTTGTCTTCTTCTGTAAAGTTGAGCTCCTCAGCGCCGCCCTCGGTGTCGGCTTCCTCGGTGTCAACGCCTATTACCTCGGTATCCTCTTGCTCATCTTCTTCTTCATATTCGTCCACGTCGTCTCACTCAAACCGGGTGTGACATGGCCTAAGTGAGAGCTCATCCTCCGGTTTTGGCTCCAATGGGTAAGGCTGGCCCGTCCACACTTCGTACCAATTCGGTACGTATAGTAGCTCATACATGTCGAGGGAAGGTATGACTATTTGATCTCGAACCTTCACCTTGTAGCCTCCCTCGGCTTGCACGAAAATCCCGGCACTATACCAATAGTTCTTGTTGAGGAGTTGAGCGTGGGCCGGTGTGTAGCGAGTGAGATCCACTCCAAGATTCTTAGCCAAGAGGCTAACCAAATTGCCACACCACACCTCCTTGGACTTGTGGGACTTCTCGACATAGTAGAGCCATTCGTATCCTAAATTCAAGGGATCGGGCTCCTCGAAGAGGATGGTGCGGAAGCAAGCGACCTCCGTTCTTGTAGACCGGTTCAACTCTTTCTTCGGCCAAAATGTTGCGGCGAGGACTCTCAAGATAATCCGGAAGATGGGGTTGACTATGGTTGCCCCGGATAGCGCCGCGGTAGAGGATTGAACCTCCCCGGTGATGTAGCTCCAAGTGCGGGTCACTCGGTAGTCCTTCAAGCTATAATCTCTCGACGGGTTTGGGAGCTCCAAGATTGCATTGAACTCCACCATAGTGAAGTCACGGTCCTCGTTACCGAGCCGGAACCGAATTCGTCCCGCCGAGATCTTCGACGAGAAGTTGGTCTCCAAAGTGGCCAAGAACTCGGATGTGAGGGCCGGATAGTGTGGCAAGCTCTCTTGCTTCAACAGATGGGCGGCCCCAAGGATAATGAAAGCGTCCTTGACATCCGTGTAGATGCCCGTGGTGACGGCGCTAGACTTCGAGAACCATCGGATGTAATGGTCCTTCTCTAGAAAATCTCGGTAGCGCCGTACTTGGCTCTGACTGCTCAAAATCACATCATCCACTCGAGGTGGAGATGGAGACCTATGGTTCCTCCTCTTCTTCTGGGCTCGGGTAGCGGGCCTGCTTGAACTAGCCATGGATCCTACAAAATAATAAAGATTTTTCCAAGATAAGATCCACTCAAAAATAAATAGGTACGAGACCCCATACTTGGTCTCAAAATTAACCTCAGAATTATTCGTAAACTACCCAATTGGGTTGTTCACGATTCTGGGCTCGGATCAATCATTGATGAAGTGCAGGGTCGTTAACGAGCCTGGGTGGGTCGTTAACGACCCGCCGAGAGCAAAACCAGAAATTTCCGAGATTAAATCTACCTCTAATTCAGCACAAATCAAGCATGCAATCTTCTATTATTCTCCACAAATCCCCCGTAGGGTAAAAGCACCCCATACTTACTCAATTACCCATCCCGAACATGCTAAAAATTTCCCGGAATTTTGACATGCAAAGTTCGAATTTTTAGATATAGAACAAGAAAAATCCATGCTTTCCTAACTAAAGGTATACAATAGCAAATCTAACATGAATCATCTTTCCTAAAACATAAACAACTAAGCACAATTAAGAATTTTTAGAACGGATTTAAGCATGCTCATCGATCTCCCTAATAATCATGATTCAAGATATGAAATTTAACCCTATAAATAATCAATCTTGCAATTTCAAGCAAGGGTTTAGAAATCATACCGGAGAACCGAGAATTAAAAGAACAAGGGTCGGAATCGGGGTAGTTAACGAGCTCGTCGTCGATGGTGAATGGCTTCCGAACTCCGGTAACGATGGCGTCTTCGGTGGTCGTTAGCGTGGGATTTCCGACTCGGTGGGAGAGAAGGAAAAGAGATTGAGAGAGTTTTGGGTTTGAGAGTGAATGTTTGGAGAGATTGTGGTAGAATTTTGGGAGGGGTAGAAGGGTTTTTATAGGAGGAGTAAGGATAGAAGGGGGTGGCGGCTAGGGTTAGAAATATTAACTAGGTTAGAATTACTTACCTGCCCCGTATTGTGACGAATCGGGTCGTCCGAACCGGGTCGTTAACGAGCCACCGTAGCCTTCTTGAGTGAATTTTCGACCCCTTTTTTCCTGAAATCTTGTTAGCTCAAAAATCTTATTTCTATCCTATTTAAAACTAAAAAGGAAAATAAAAGAAAGCTAAGAAATAATCTAAAAAGAAAAATAAAAAGAATAAAATAAACTAAACCTATTCTAAAAAGCGGGTTGCCTCCCGTAAGCGCTATGTTTAATGTCGTTAGCCCGAGGAGCTCTCTTGCTAATCTCATGGTGGTTCATGTCTGGCCATGTTGGGGTCTTGAGATACCTTGTCTGTAGCCTTACTGCCTTTGTTCACTTGAATTGCTAAATTAGGACCTTCTTCTTCTATCAGTAAGCTCGATATCCCTGGATTGTTAGTGTGGTCCGAAAGCCAAGGTGGTTTGGACTTTTCTGTAACCTCTGTAGTAGGGCCTTTGTGCATGTGAGAATCAGTGATCGGCAGATGTGGCTTGGTAGGGACTGTGGTGTCGAGTTCGGGTTGAGTTAACTCTAGTTGTGCCACTCCAATTGGGTCGTTGGCTTTTTGATCTAAGTTGAATTCCACCCGTTCCTCTCCTATATCAAAAGTGAGGAGTCCCTTACGCACATCAACTCTTGCTCCTGCTGTGGCTAAGAACGGTCGCCCGAGAATTATGGGGACATGAGGGTCCTCAAGCATGTCAAGTACGATAAAATGATTCGGTATAAAGAATTTCCCGATTTGAATAGGGTAATCGTCCACTACTCCCGTGGCCTTGACACTTGACCCATCTGCCATGTACAGATTCATGTCTACTGGTTCTAGTGGTCCCATATTGGCTTTAGACCATATTGAGAGCGGAACAAGACTGGCACTGGCACCAAGATCGCATAAAGCCTTGAACTTGTGGTTGCCTATGCCGATTGTGATTGCAAACCTCCCAGGATCTCCAAGCTTTTCTGGAAGAGCTATGGATCTGACCTCGTCCTGCAGCTCTGTAATAGATCTTTTCCTGCTAAGAATATCTTTCAAGAATTTTGTGTAAGCCGGCATTTCGCTTAGGGCCTCAGTGAATGAGATGGAAATATTAATGCCGTGAAGAATCTTAACAAAACGCTTGAACTTACTCTCAGTAGAGTCCATAGATTTCTTAGTTGGAAATGGAAGAGTTCTCACCATTCTCGGAACCAAGTTAGGCTCGAGAGGTGAGAGTACCGGGTCGACATTGGGGTCGTTCGGTGTCCTCGGCGGGTCGTTACCGACCCTGATAGGGTCGTTAACTACCCTGGGATTGAGAGGAAGACTTGGTTTAGAGAACTTACCTGGGGTGGGATCGTCAAGAATCCTCGGAGCCTCGTCATCCTGGCTTGTAGGCTCGGTACTAGCTCTCGCTGGCTCGTTAACGAGCTGGCTGGCGAGATCTTTTTCCTCTTTCCTTTCAGCTTGAACTCTCTCCGGTAGTGTCTTCCCGCTTCTGAGGTGTACCGCTGCTATTTGGCCTCTAGGGTTCTCCTCGGGACGGCCCAAGAGTTGCCCTTGTGGTCTTGGAATCCGTGCAGCAAGGTCTCCTAGTTGGGAATCAACACTCCTCTTCCAAATATCGAACTCTCCCCATCATTTATCCTGCCGGTTCAGCTTGGCTTAAAAGTCGTCAACCTTATTTTTCACTCCGTTGATGCTCTCTTTAATCTCCTGAACCGATGATGGCGTCTCCTGATGGCCTGGAGGTCGATATGGTGCAGGTCGTCTATCTTGTGGGGGTCCTGTGTAATTGTGATTTGTATTCTGATTGCCCCATGGTTGATAGTTGTTTGACCTGTAATTATAATTAGGCTTGTTCCTGTAGGGTCCTCTCATGTAATTCATCTCAGCTATCGTCTCAACGGTTCTAACCTGCTCAATGTTAGTGCAAGCAGAAGTACTATGCGCAGAAGAACCACATTCTTGACATGATTGAGAGGATTTCAGAAAACTTACCTGTTTCCTCAAACGGTTGACCTCATCTTGTAAGAATTGGTTTTTAACATCGGGGTCAACTTCATCTCGGTTGGGCACATAGAGACGTTTTTGAGTTTGTGGAGCCTGCTGGGTTCCGTACATAGCATCGTAATTCGCCAGCTTGTCCAGTAGTTCCCACGCCTCTGTCGGGTTCATCTCTATAAAACCGCACGCAGTATGCGTGTTGATGCGGTTCTTGGTCTTCGCGTTGATACCCTGGAAAAAGATTTCTTGCAATACATATAAAGGTTGCCCATGAGTAGGGCATTGTCTAAGCATCTCTTTAAATCTTTCCCATGTTTCAACAAATGTCTCATTAGGCAACTGGTGATAAGAGGTGATGCGTTTCCTTAACTCCGTTGTCTTAGCAGGAGGGAAAAACTTTGTAAGAAATTGATCATACAAAGCTTTCCAAGTCCTGATAGACTTAGAAGGTAGGCTCTCTAACCAGTTCAGGGCCTTTCCAGTAAGTGACCATCTAAAAGCTTTTAACAGAACATATTCTAGCGAGACACCTTCAGCAGCTATGGTGTCACATAAATCAAGAAAATTTCTAATATGCTCCATAGGGCACTCAGCAGGTTTCCCTTCAAACAGAGCCCGTTTAATCAAGGATATAAATTGAGACTTGATCTCAAAAGGTTTCTCTATCGCAGGAAGCACAATAGGAGATTCTGGCACCCTCAGTTCCGGATGCATGTATTGCTTGGCATTCCTTGGATAGGTGTTTAGCTCTTCTTGCAGTCGAGCCTTGTCTACATCAGCGCCGTCCTTCTCGGCTTTCAGTGCCTCCATCTGGGTCCGGAGGATCTCTAACTCTCGATCCATCTCTTCAGCTGTGGCCATGGCTCGGTTTTCTCGGAGTCGTCGGTGCAGGGAACGTTCGGGTTCTGAGTAATAACTGGAGCTATCAAACTGAAGCCTTCTTCGTCCTACCGGCATACACTGAGAAAACAAACAAAGAAAACAAAAATTAAAAACAAAAACGGGGTCGGGCTAGTCCCGATCCCAAAGATAAACTAACAACTCGTTGCTTCCCCGACAACGGCGCCAATTTGTTGAAAGGGTTTCTCGGCCAACAAATAAATTTGTAAGTCAAGACCCCGCTGATTACAGTGGAGTCAGGATCGTTCCACAGGAAGCAAGGTTGTTTGTCTATCAATCTAATAAAAATCAAATAAAATCAAGCAAAACACTCACGAGATGCCTCGTTAACGACCTTGTCAGGATCGTTACCGAACCACCGAACACAAAAATACAAACTAACGACCTAATTAAATTCCTAATTAATACTCGGTACCGAAGCAAGTATTCAGCAACGAAGATTTATCAGAAATAATTGAATAAAAACAAAAATCTAGGATAAGGGACACCACAACATAGCCAAGCATAAGAATTCGTAAGAAGATAAGATCATGCCTTTAAATAGATAGAGTCATCAACTTTCATTGACTTAACAAGTAAATTTATCTACTTTCATAAACTAACTCACTCAATTGCTTGTTTTGGATCTAAAGCTTGAAACTTTCGTTTTCAAACAATATCAACCTTCAAGTTACTAACTTTCTCTTTCAATCAAGTTAAAACTCAAATTACCTCAACTCCCATTTCGGTATTAAGCACAACAAACAATATCAATAAAGATTAAAAGGCATTCAACACACAATCTTACTCATCAAACATGCTCAACTATGCCGGGCTTAACCCCGACCCTAGAAAAATAGACTACTCACTATTCATGATTAAGAAACTAAAAACTTCAATAAAAACAAACATTGAAACAAAACTCAAACTTAAATTAATAACAAAAATATCATCTTACAGAGATTCAGAAGAAAACTAAAACAAAACATGCACCGAACCACAAACTCGACAAACGAACCTCGGAAACCGTCGTTACCGAACCTCGTCACCGACTTCCGATCCGGTTCTCTCTCCTTCGGCGTTCCTCCAAATCTTCTCCAAAACTAGCTCTAACATTCAACTCCAAAATTAAGCCCCCCTTTTCTATGCTAGATAGAAGGGTATTTATACTAGAAAATCCTAAAAAACTAAAAAGGCTAAAAGATAAGAACTTTCCTAAAAAGATAGAAACAATCTCTAAAAGATAGAAATAAAATCTAGAAAGATATTAAACCCTAAAATACATATTCTAATAACCCATAAAGATTCTAAAAAGATACTCAACCGATACGGAAATAAATTCCCGCTCAGGATCGGTGAATAATAAAATAATACTCCGAAATCTTTCTCTTCGTGGCCTCGTTAACGACCCTTCACAGCCTCGTTAACGAGCCTTGGGTTTGTTTTCTTCAACACCTCCTCTTGTACTTCGAGCTTTGACTTCTTAAATCTTGCACCTTCCCGTCCTTCACTGAGATGCTCCAAATTTAGCTCCATTTCTTACTAAAACCTGCAAAATACACAAAATAGCGTAGATTCCACTCTTTTCGTAGATTTATGCAAAACTATCTAAAAATACTCAAAACAAAACCTAAACTAGACAAAACTAATCCTAATAAGCAAAGAAAACCTATCAAAAACTACACTAAAAATGCGAACATCAGGTGGAAGCCTGATGAACAAGACACCAGCAGAGGCCCTTGAGCTCTTTTCCGAGCTAGCTGAAAATTCAAGGCAATTCAACAAGAGAACCGGCACTAAAGGAGTTAATGCTATGGACTCCTCATCTTCTGTTATAAGATCTGAGGTGGCGGTATTGAAGGATATGATGAAGAGGTTTATGCTTCAAGGAACTCCCCAACAATTGAAGGCATGTGGAATTTGTGCTGACACTCTTCACCCTACTAATGCTTGCCCACAACTTCAGGAACCTCATGTTGAGGTCAATGTTGTAGGAGGTTATGAACCTCCTAGACCTCATTATGACTCTTATTCTAACTAATACAATCCAAGCTGGAAAGATCATTAAAATTTGAGATATGGGAATTAGAATCAGCCTCAATACAATCAGCAAGGAGGAAATCAGCAATATAGGCAACCTTATGCTCCAACACCTCCAGTTCAGAATCAAAATTCCTCCTTTAATGGTGAAGAGATGTTCATAAGACTTGCTTTTACGGTTGACCGGTTGGGACAGAACACTCAGGCAAGTCTCAAAAACATGGAGACCCAAATCAATCAACTGACCACTTCTGTGAGTAAATTGGAGGCAAGAAACTCAGGAAAATTGCTATCTCAGCCTCTCAACCCAAGGGAGAATGTGAGTGCTATTACATTGAGGATTGGTAAAGAGCTGAGTAGAGACATAGAGAAATCTGAAGATCCACGGTCTGAGAGTTTCGAAAATATGGATGAAAAGTTCTGCGACCGCGGACCCATTATCTGCGATCGCAAACTTGTAACTAAGAGGGGTGAAAATTTAATCGAAGCATTCCATGATCGCGGAGACCAAACACGCGACCGCGGAGACGGTGATTTTTTGGATTGCGAAAAATCTGACTTTTTGCGCCCGCGGAATTCAATCCGCACCCGCAGAACTGTACCGGCACTCGGTGATAGCTATATTCGACCTCAGTTCCCCCCAATGAATTCACAAAAGCCAATTCCCCCGTTCCCTGAAGCACTAAAGGACACAAGGAAGCCCGACAATAACAAGGAGATCTTTGAGACATTCTCCAAGTGTGAGGTAAATATCCCTTTGCTTAATCTAATTAAAAGTGTTCCTGATTTGCTAAATTTCTGATAGAGCTTTGTACAATTAAGAGGAACCAAAAATCAAAAGGGAAACAGAAGGTCAAAATTATTGAAAATGTCTCTGCTATACTTCAAAAGCGTTTGCCTAAGAAGTGTAGTGATCTTGATATGTTCACTATTCCATGCATTATTGGTGACACAATGATTAAAAATGCCATGCTAGATTTAGGTGCATCAATTAATGTCATACCTTCTGCTTTATTTGAGTCTTTAAAACTTGGACCTTTGCAAGACACTAGAATTGTGTTACAATTGGCTGATCAATCTAGAGTGTGTCCAAAAGGGATAGTGGAGGATGTGCTTGTTAAAGTTAATGGTCTAATTTTCCCTGCCGATTTCTTTGTGTTGGACATGGAGTCAAATAAGCATGATAGTCCTATTTTACTAGGAAGACCTTTCTTAAAAACTATCAACACTCAAATAAATGTGTCTAAAGGATACTTAACAATTGATTTTGATGGAAAAAAAGAAAATTTTGATATATTTGATAATACCTGAGAAATTCCAAACGTCGAGCCAACGAAGTTAAACAAAAGCGCTGCTCGGGAGGCAACCCGAGGTAAGTTTTATTTTCCTTTTTCTTTGTTTTTGTTTTAGTTTAGTTTTCTTTTCAGTCTTGCTGGGCTAACATGCAGGCACTAGGTTCGAAAGAACAATTTTTAGGAAGTTTACTTCTCGAAACCAGACATACAGGTACTAGACGGATGCAGCCGCGGTTTTTGAAATTACGGTCGTCGCTGAGACCCGTGCCCGCGGGTACTGTTCACATGAGATACAAAATTAAAAAAATCATAAAAATCAAAAAAAATTCGAGGCAGAGTGGGCCCTTTCTTTCCACTGGCCTTACTCCCTCTACACTCCATCTTCTTTCATCTTTTGCCTCTCCTCTTCTACTATTTCTCAAACCTCCATTGAACATCTTTTCTACCCTCCACTCTCATTCACAACCCACCAATTTTTTTCCATAGACACCTCAAAATTTCGATCTTCTACATCTCCATCAACCCCACAATCCTCTCTCCACACCATTACTTTTCCCACAAATACCTTCATTACCAAGATCACCACCGATCCGTTTCAATGGATTATCATTGTTTTGGTGGAGATTTTTGGAGCCTCTTATGAGAGAAACACTTGATGATGTTAGCAAGGATTGCAGGGCCATGACACTTTCTATTAATGAGATGAGATAGTGGCATGTTGAGTTCTACATGGGAGGTTGGCATGACTACTCCCAATTTCCACCAGGATCAACATAGTGAGTCTTTTGATTTCCTTTTCCTTTACTTTATTCCTTTGTCTTTAGTTTCATTGAGGACAATGAAGGGTTTAAGTATGGGGGAGGTAGCACTCACTACTTATCTTAATTAGTTGATTTCAGTTGCATTCAGTTTTGTAAAAAAAAAGAAAAAAAGAGTCAAAAATTAAAAAAAAAGACATATAAATCTTGTGCTGAGATGAAAACCCGAAAGGGCGGCTCAGGCAAAAATTAGGGGCCCAGACCGGCATTAGGATGGGGTAACAAGAGGCTAAAAAGAGTGAAAATGAGTTGGTGAGTACATCTATTGAAAAATGAAATGAGGGTTTAGGTGAAAACCTGAAAGGGCGCCTAAGTAGGATGAGTGAAAAAAAAAGAGTGCCTAGGAACATTTTTAATGGGGCTTGGGGATTATTGTTATGGGTTTTTACTTTGATCTTTGATGTACTATTATTATGAGTGATAGATTGTGCTAGTACTTCATTGTATGCACCTTCATTCTTTATTTGGGTTCGGGTTGTGAGCTTATTTTGAGTGCTTTTTAGTTTTAGATCAATTTCTCCTACTACTTTCTGTAGACCTTTGTTGCATTGTCTTGTTTGCTTTTATTTTGAGCTTACTCGAGGATGAGCAAGGTCTAAGTATGGGGGAATTTGATATGTTGTATTTTATATAGCATAACTAGGACTAGATAGTACACTTTATATACTAGATTAGGCCTTTTTAGAGCTTTAAATGTCAAATTAGTAAGAAGACTGAAGATTGAGGATTTGAGCAAAAAAGAAGAGTTGGAGACAAGAGCGGAAGACAAGTCTGGTGATTTGAAGAAACACAGTTCCGCGCTCGCTGAACCTCTGTCCGCGCACGCGGAATCCACCGACTTGCGTTCAAGATTTACACAGATCCGCGCTCGCGGAGATCCATTCCGTGCCCGCGGAAATCCTTGTCAGCGAACTTCTGAGATGGCGATTTATCTATCTTTTTACAGTTGTATATTTCTTTCCTTTTATTTTATTATTCCGTGTGTTTTTGTTCGAGACTATTAAGCCTAGTTTTTCAGCTTTTGTTAGATAACATCTCTTAGACCTAGTTTCTATTATTTCAGACTTTTGTATTTTCTCTTTTATGGAGAACTAAACTCCTAGACTCTATTCAAGTTGAAGCCTTTAGATTCAAGTTTATTGTGAGATTCTACAATTCTGGTTTATTTCTACAGGTTATTTCAATTTTCTTGTGCCTAATTAATATTGATTGTATTGAAATAATACTTGATTGATCACCCTGTTGGAATTAATACTCTCTATTCCTAGACCTAGGTTTTCTCGTAGCAAAACCTAATCTTTGTAGCAACTCAATTGGTTTAGGACTCGTTGGACTAAAAAATTGAGAAAGAGATTTAAATGCATGTTGATTGTTTGACTCGTTGGATTTCAATTGCGTGTATCCTGCTTATCCTTGTTCTCATTGCTAGTATCATTATTATTCATGATCGTTTCATGTTTGTTTTGATATTAAGTATTTACATGACCCGTTGGTTTGTTTAGTATATCTGATCAGGATAGGAATAACCAAAGGGAATAACTTGTTGAATCTATGATCAATAACTTGATGATGAAAGTGGATGCTTGAATAGGATTGCTTTCCCTTACTTGATAAAAATCTAACTTTTGCTTTGTTTGATTGCTTGCTTTGTTTGTTTCAATTCCTTAGTGTTAGTTTATTAATCAAAATCCCCCCTTTATTACTTATTCGAATTGATAATATAAATTTCAATTACAAGTGTCTCTTGGGTACGACCTCGACTTACCGACTATACTAGTTGAGTAACTAGGGATTTATTTTTGATTTGGCACGACGACTTTCAGCCAGTCATGGGGTAAGATGATGGAGTGCGTTCGGAGAGTGGCGTGTGGAGTGCTGAGTATGTCTAGGGGTAGAAGCGGAAACATAAGAACCGAAGTTTGGTGGAATGAAGAAGCCTAAGAGAAGGTTAAGGCAAATAGTTGGCGTATAGAAAATGGATGGAAAGCAGTGAGAGAGATAAGAAGTATGATTGGCGGAATATAAAATGACAAAAAAGAGGGTGAAGAAAGCAGTGGCAATCGCAAAGGAGAAAGCGTATGAGGGGTTGTATAAATCCCTGGATGAAAAGGGAGGGGAAAGAGTTTTGTATAGGTTGGCTCGAGCAAGAGAACATAAGAGCAAAGACTTGAACACAGTGAAGTGTGTAAAAGACGAGGAAAGAAGGGTGCTATTTGAGGATAGTCAAATAAAGGAACGTTGGCAGAGATATTTCTATAGCTTGCTAAATGAGGGTCAGGGGACTAAAGTGGACATAGAGGAGTCGAGGGGTCATTCAGATTGCCTATTTTTTAGACGCATCTCCAGGGTCGAGGTGCATGATGTGATTCGGAAAATAAGCAGTAAGAGAGCAGTAGGACCAAAAGAGATCCTAGTGGAAGTGTGGAAGTGGATGGGAGTGAGAGGCATAGAGTGGCTAACGTCACTTTTCAATGTTATTTTCTGAAAGGCAAGGATGCTAGAGGAGTGGAGACATAGCAGATTGATTCCGTTGTAAAAAAAAAAAAAAGGGGATGTGCAACAATGCAACAACTACAGGGGTATTAAGCTCCTCAGCCACACTATGAAAGTATGGAAAAAGGTGGTTGAGGCTAGGTTAAGGAGGACAGTCACCCTGTCAGAAAACCAGTTCGGATTTATGCCTGGGCGATCGTCGATTTAGGCCAAACATCTAATCAGACGGTTAGTAGAGGCCTACAGAGAGAAGAGGAAAAACATGCATATAGTCTTTTTTTATTTAGAAAAGGCCTATGACATGGTGTCGAGATAGTTTTTTTGTGGAGGTGTTTGGAAGCTAGAGCGATCTCTAGAACATATGTCAGAATACTACAAGACATGTATAACGGCTCGCTGACAAGTGTGTGTACCCCGGGGGTAACACGGAGTATTTTCAGGTGGGGTTCGGCTTGCAACTGGGGTCGGCCTTGAGCCCTTTTCTATTTGTTGTCGTTTTGGACATTTTGACAAGGGATATCCAAGAAGAGGTGTCATGGTGTATGATGTGCACCAACTACATTATGCTAGTGGATGAATTGAGGGAGGGATTAAGCAGAAAGTTAGAATTCTGGAGAGAAGCATGAGACAGAGGGTTTTAAGCTAAGTCATACAAAGACAGAGTATGTGGAGTTTAACTTTTGCCAGTGAGTGGAGCCAGAAGAGGAAGTACGCTTGGGGGGAGATGCCATAGCAAAAAGGGAGATGTTTAAATTTTTAGGATCAGTTGTGCAGAGTGATTGTTGAAAGGGTTTCTCGGCCAACAAATAAATTTGTAAGTCAAGACCCCGCTGAGTATAGCGAAGTCAGGATCGTTCCACAGGAAGCAAGGTTGTTTGTCTATCAATATAACAAAAAGCAAATAAAAACAAATAAAACACTCACGAGCATACTCGTTAACGACGTTGTCAGGGTCGTTAACGAACCACCGAACACAAAATACTAAAAATAACGACCTAATTAAAATCCAATTAAAATTCGGTACCGAGGCAAGTACTCAACAACGAAAATCCACCAGAAATTATTCAAATAAAACAAAAATCTAGGACTAGGGACACCACAACATAGCCAAGCATAAGAATTCGTAAGAAGAAAAGATCATGCCTTTAAACAGATAGAGTCATCAACTTTCGCTGACTTAGCAAGTAAATTAATCTACTTTCGCATCCTAATTCACTTAATTGCTTGTTTTAGATCTTAAAGCTTGAAACTTTCGTTTTCAAACAATATCAACCTTCAAGTTAGTAACTTCCTCTTTCAACTCAGTTAAAAACTCAAATTACCTCCACTTTCGTCTCGGTATAAGCACAACAAACAATTCTTAATAAAAGATAAATGGCATTCACAACTCAATCTTACTCATCAAACATGCTCAACTATGCCGGGCTTAACCCCGATCCTAGAAAAAGAAACTACTCACTAATCATATCTAAGAAACTAAAAATCTCAAAGAGAAACATTGAAAACAAAACAAAACTCGAATTAATAAGAAAATATCGTCTTACAGAGATTCAGAAGAAACCGAAAAACATAAAAATACCGAACCACAATCACGACCAACGACCCCCGGTGACTGTCGTCTACCGAGCCTCGGCGGTCCTCTTCCGATCCGACTTCTCTCTCTCTTTCGGTCCTTCAAAAATCTCCTCAAATTAAGCCCCCCCCCCTTTCTATGCTAGATAGAAGGGTATTTATACTAAAAAACTAAAAACTAAAAAGGCTAAAAGATATAAACTTTCCTAAAAAGATAGAAACAATCCCTAAAAGATAGAAATAAAATCTAAAAAGATATTAAGACCTAAAATACATATTCTAACAACCCCAAAAGATTCTAAAAAGATATTCAACCGATATGGAAATAAATTCCCGCTCAGGATCGGTGAATTATAAAATAATACTCCATATCTTCTTTTTCGTGGCCTCGTTAACGAGCCCTCACAACCTCGTTAACGAGCCTGGGCTTTGTTTTCTTCAACACTTCCTCTTGTACTCTCGAGCTTCGACTTCTTAAATCTTGCACTCCTCCGTCTTTCGCTGTAATGCTCCAAATTCAACTCCATTTAGCTCCTTTCCTAGCTAAAACCTACAAAATTCACAAAATAGCGTAGATTCCACTCTTTTCACAGAAATATGCAAAACTATCTAAAAATACTCAAAACTAAACCTAAACTAAACAAAACTAAACCTAATAAGCAAAGAAAACCTATCAAAAACTATACTAAAAATGCAAATATCAAAATACCCCATACTTAGACTTGCTTGTCCTCAAGCAATAAACAAGACACTAACCAAAACCAAAACAAATCATGCTCATCAAGACATAGCCATCTTCTAAAAAGCAACATCTACACATAAGAAAATTATAGCAAAAGACTATTAACATCCTCACACATATATGCACTTAAATAGACATAAAATAATACAATCCAACCTCTCAAGGGATATAATGTGTTTCACTCAACTCTCAAGTGTTTAGGCTTATAAATTCAATCTCTCAACTCATCTTATATACAAAAACTCATAGAAATTGGAACTTATATCACCAATACTCTCCACCCAAGATTTGTCAAAACAAGCAAAGAATCATCAAGAGAACTTAGGAGGCTCAATGAAAAACTTCATAGAAGTTTCCATTCGGCCAGGTTGTAATGGGGCTTGGTAATAACAATAAGGCGTGGAAAATATTTTTTTCATGTGGTGCTAATAATATCCGGGAATCAAAAGACTCCTAAAAACTCACATCTCACCAAATCTTTCATAAAACAACATACCAAACTCATTTTCACTCACCCTTTATCATCCTAAAAAGTCTCATAACAAAAATAAAAGAATCTCTGATATTATCTTTAAACACAAATGCACTTGAACTCTTCACCTCTTTTATCATTCTCCTTCTTTTTCTCTTTTTCACTTCTTTTTTTTCCGTTTTTTTTTCTTCTCTCTTTTTTTTTTGTTGCCTCGTTAACGAGCCCATATCAGGGTCGTTAACGACCCACCGTATACATTCCTCTTCCTTTTTTTCACTACATCCATCAAAAACTTTATTGTGTGCATTTTTTCTATACAAGAGACCTTTCTTACATGTAATAACAAGAGACTTCCAATCTACCCTTTCCAAATACCCTTCAATTTAAGCAAATATAAAACTCTTCTCTTTTTAACAAAACACAAAACTTACCTCTCCAATCTAAGTCTGAATTCCCGGATAGGGTCAAGATTATCTCGGCTAGGGAATAATTTTTGTGGAGCTAAAAAAAAAAGGTTTCAGGCCAGAATTGGTTATCAAAAAGAAGGAATAATGTAAAGGTAGATAGGGAATAATAAGGCTTATAAAAATAAGTTCTCCATCATATGATCTTCACAAGTAATGAACTAAAAATCTTATAAGGATCTCAAGAAATAGATAACCATCACAATTCCAAGAGATAATATGCATAAAGAGAGTAAATCACACAAGAAAAGAAGAGGGATTTATGATGTTCTCCCTATAAGGCCAAAAAATACTCACAAGGTAAATTTTGTTGGATTGCATCATCTATGCTATAAAGTATATGTGCTCAATTTCATCAAATGCTATTCTCTTCTAAAAACAATAGTTTCAAGTTGAGAATCCGGCTATACTTTTAAAGACATGCTTTGCAAGGAATTAAATGATTAAGCTAGTGATTGCTATCATAGAACTTAAGAAGGGATATCTATCAATTGTAAAACTCTTTTTGGATTTTTCGAAATTTTTATTATATTTTTTTTTCAATTTTCGATTTTTTTCAGTTTACAACTTAAAGAAATAAAAACTACATAGAACATATAAATACCTAGGACATAAGTTTTCTACTTTCTCCCCACCCCATACTTAAAATTACAATGTCCCCACTGTAAGGAAAATAAGAAGAAGAGGGAAAAGAAATAGAAAACAAAACAAAACAAAAACAAAAAATTAAAAAGAAAAAGAAAGACATAAAACTTACAAAGTGGAAACAAGGAAAAGAAACTTCATCTTGAGCTGAATTCAACGGTTCGGTGGAGGAAAATAGTGCTCAAAGTTCCCCATGAAGTCGTACATCGTCCTCCAACGCTCAGCATCCTCCGCCTCTCTCTGATGCTGCCTCTCATCCTCCATCGACATGTGAGCGGAATAGATGGTTTCCCATCTATCCATCCTCCTATGAATGTGATCCATCTGGAGGTGAAGTTGTTGCATCCGTGCAGAAAGATCATCGACCCATGGTGGTGGTATACTCGATCTTGCGTACTCGGGCTGAGGAGGTGGTGGGTAGTGAGGCTGGAAATGGTCTTGATACATCACCGGGTTGTAAGGCATGAGGCCATAAGTATGAGGGTCGACAGGAGCTGGTGGTGGGTCGACAGGGGCTCTCGGCACCTCGTTAACGAAGCTGGGTGCCTCGTTAACAAGGTTGGGATGCGGCTGGAAGTGATCGTTAACGAGCCTGGTGGGCTCGTCAACGAAGATGTTGCCTCCTAACACCTCCGTGTCGATGTCTTCTTCTTCAAAATTGAGCTCCTCAGTGTCGCCCTCGGTGTCGGCTTCTTCGGTGTCATTGCGTACTACCTCGGTGTCCTCTTGTTCATCTTCTTCTTCATATTCATCCACTTCGTCCCGCTCAAACAGGGTTTCACATGGCCTAAGCGAGAGCTCGTCCTCCGGTTTTGGCTCCAATGGGTAGGGATGTCCCGTCCACACCTCGTACCAATTCGGTACGTAGAGTAGCTCGTACATGTCGAGGGAAGGTATGACTAGTTGATCTTGAACCTTCACCTTGTAGCCTCCCTCGGTTTGCACGAAAATCCCGGAACTATACCAATAATTTTTGTTGAGGAGTTGGGCGTGAGCCGGTGTGTAGCGGATGAGATCTACTCCGAGATTCTTAGCCAAGAGGCTAACCAAATTTCCACACCACACCTCCTTGGACTTGGTAGATTTCTCGACATAGTAGAGCCATTCGTACCCCAAATTCAAGGGGCCGGGCTCCTCAAAGAGGATGGTGCGGAAGCAAGCAACCTCCGTCCTTGTAGGCCGGTTCAACTCTTTCTTCGGCCAAAATGTTGTGGCGAGGACTCTCAAAATAATATGGAAGATGGGGTTGATGATGTTTGCCCCGGATAGCGCCGCGGTAGAGGATTGAACCTCCCCGGTGATGTAGCTCCAAGTGCGGGTCACTCGGTAGTCCTTCAAGCTATAGTCTCTCGACGGGTTTGGGAGCTCCAAGATTGCATTGAACTCCACCATAGTGAAGTCACGGTCCTCGTTACCGAGCCGGAACCGAATTCGTCCCGCCGAGATCTTCGACGAGAAGTTGGTCTCCAAAGCGGCCAAGAACTCGGATGTGAGGGCCGGATAGTGTGGCAAGCTCTCTTGCTTCAACAGATGGGCGGCCCCAAGGATAATGAAAGCGTCCTTGACATCCGTGTAGATGCCCGTGGTGACGGCGCTAGACTTCGAGAACCATCGGGTGTAATGGTCCTTCTCCAGAAAATCTCGGTAGCGCCGTACTTGGCTCTGACTGCTCAAAATCACATCATCCACTCGAGGTGGAGATGGAGACCTATGGTTCCTCCTCTTCTTCTGGGCTCGGGTAGCGGGCCTGCTTGAACTAGCCATGGATCCTACAAAATAATCAAGATTTTTCCAAGATAAGATCCACTCAAAAATAAATAGGTACGAGACCCCATACTTGGTCTCAAAATTAACCTCAGAATTATTCGTAAACTACCCAATTGGGTTGTTCACGATTCTGGGCTCGGATTGATCGATGAAGAAATGCAGGGTCGTTAACGAGCCTGGGTGGGTCGTTAACGACCCGCCGAGAGCAAAACCAGAACTTTCCGAAATTAAATCTACCTTAAATTCAGCACAAATCAAGCATGCAATCTTCTATATTTTTCCACATATCCCTAATCGGGTATAAGCACCCCATACTTGCTCAATTACACATCCCGAACATGCTAAAAATTACCCGGAATTTTGATATGCAAAGATTGAACTTTAGATCTAGAACAAGAAAAATTCATGCTTTCCTAACTAAAGGATTGCAATAGCTAATCTAACATGAATAGTCTTTCCTAAAAAATGAACAACTAAGCACAATCAAGAATTTTTTAGGAACATTAATCAAGCATGCTCATCGACCTTCCTAAGAACATGATTCAAGATATGAAATTTCGACCCTATAGATAATCAATCATGCAATTTCAAGCAAGGGTTTAGAAATCATACCGGATAATCGAGAAATTGAAGAACAAAGGTCGGAATCGGGGTGGTTAACGAGCTTGGCCTCGTCGGTGAACGGTTTCCGAGCTCCGGTAACTACGGCCTCTCGGTGGTCGGTAGCGTGAGGGATTCCGACTCGGTGGGAGAGAAGGGAGAGGGATTAAGAGTGTTTTGGGTTTGAGAGGGTGTGAATTTTGAGAGGATTGTGGTAGAATTTTGGAAGGGGGTAGAAGGGTTTATATAGGAGGGGTAGGGTAGAAGGGGGCGGCGGCTGCTAGGGTAAAAATAGATAGATTAGGTTAGAATATTTACCTGCCCCGTATTGTGACGAGTCGGGTCTTCCGAACCGGGTCGTTAACGAGCCTGGGTGGGTCGTTAACGAGCCGCCGTGGCCTTCTTGAGTGATTTTTCGATCCCTTTTCTCCTGAAATCTTGTTAGCTCAAAAAGGACACCGCTACATGCACCGGTTTGGAGGGTCGAAAGTCTAATCTCGGGTGAGTTTCACAGGAAAAGGGGCAGGCTAAAAACGAGTTGGAAGGAAGTCATAAAGCAAGACCTCATCGCTCTAGCAGTTTCAGAAGAGGTGGCCATGGGCAAGGACTAGTGGCATGCAAAAATTATGGTGGTAGAGCGATAGTAGGAAAGACCCGCCTCAGAGGGAGTGCCTTCTTTCCCTTTTGTTTTGTTTTACTTATCTTTTTATCGCCCTTTTTGGTTTGTGTACATTGTTCTTCATCATTGTTTTACTCCCCTCCCCCGTTTTTCAGTCTTGTGTTTCCCCCCGTTTAGCATTTGGCCCCCTAAAAATACCCTTCAGACTTTCTGTTCAGGGCAAGGGTGTGTACATCTCGACTCCCCAGATCCCGCTCATATCGGGATCCACATAGGTAGATGTTGTTGTTGTATCCATTAGAACTAATTAGATATATATTTCTCTTTCTAAAAATATTTAATATAATATTAATAATAATATCGGTTTATCGGTTAACCGATCGTGAAAATATTGATAACCGTATACGTACCGATAAACCAATAAAATCAGTTGGTTAACTGTAACCGAATTTGGATGGTTAACCGAAAAAAGTGATTAGTTTTCGGTTCGGTTTTTTAGTTTGCTTGCCCTATAGGTAATAAGGTTGCTCAGTTAAGTTCCTGCCAACAAATGGAACTTGGAGTAAAAGCTTTTGATTTGTTCTAGATCCACAATGGTCGGCTTACAGCAGAGGTTCTCCCAACCTTGAAATAAGATGAGTTCTTGGAGCTCATGGAACTAGTTCTTTTCTAGCAAATCAGAAGTGCTGATCAAGGGAACCAATAGTTTTCTTTTGCTAGTACAGATAGTTCCCTTTTTGGCCTCAATCTTGGCCTTTTTCTTCTTTTGGGTCCTTGTTGTTGGACGATTGGAACAATCACCTTCTGTGTAGCCGATTTAAAGGAGAGGTTCCTTTGCTTTAGATTTTTCTTCTACCTCCTCTTCTTCGTTAATGACCACCATTGATGTTTTCTTTGCAAGAATCGACCGCTTAATAGCTAGTGGTTCGAACTCCTCTTCAAACTCTCTTCTAGAGACAATATGGTTAAATTTCCTTTTAGTTCCCCTTCTTTGAGATTTGGGGGGAGTTGATTGTTCTTTGGAGGGGAACTCTTTCGCCTTAAATTGCGCCAATTGTGCATCCACACTTGCCTCTTTTGAGGTCGATTTGGTTTGTGAGTCCTCGACCTCATGGAATTGAGGGATTTGGATTACTAGATGGTTGATTTGTACTTCAGGAAGTTTAGGTTGTGGTTTAAGAAGTTAGGGTTGTGGTTTATGAAGTTCAACTCTTGAAGGGGACAAGTGATTGACAATGGTTGTTGTTCCAATGTCAATGGGATCAAAGTTAGGAAAGGGGCACTACTACACAAACACCATTTTATCACTGGCGTTTTTTGAAATACATCCCTGATATAGGCTAAAGCAAGTCAGGGATAAATGTTGAGGGTATAATAGATCTAATATCCCTGATATATGGAAACACGCCAGGGATATTAGGCTTGCTTCATTGGAGGAAAGAACCAACCTAATATCCCAGATATATACAAAACACGCCAGGGATATTAGAGTGCTTTCTCCAATGAAAAAACCAACCTAATATCCCGGATATATGCAAACACACCCGGGATAAATATTGCTCGTTTTTATAAAAAAAAATACCATTCGCTTGCTACGTTTTAGGAATCCTGTAATGCATAAATATTGCTCATTTTTAAGTAAATGCAACACACAATAAATTTCTCACGATAAAGTATCACATTTAACTTCATCTATACAATTACCGTATTACCATATTTATGGTCCAAACTATACTACAAGACTTGTCTAATATCCTTAAACTTGTAGACCGTATAAAAACAATGTCTTAAACAACTAGAATGAGACCTTTTGAGGACTTGATAAACTTGCAATTCAAAGCGAAGAGGATATCCGTCCACATGATCACAAAGCTTGAGACATCCCTAATCGAAATTTATTGCTGCAGCAGCCATCAACTCATCAAATTTCTCTGACTTTCCAAGCACAATCTCGATATGGAAACAATAAAAGTAACATATATTCAAGAACGAAATGGGATATAGATGGAGAAAGGCTTGGTCTCATGAATACCATGTGCTGATTAAATAGTTGCATAGTTGACATGCTATTAATGATTGCTTATTTAACTACTGAAGATTACGTTCTGCTCGTCATAGTTGACATGTAGCATTAGACAAACAACAAAGCATTCATATCATTCTAATACAATGCTTTGATGCACCATGCCTGAACAGAACACACAAATTAATATGTCTTAAATTGTGACTTAATTAACAAAGTGGGAAATAAGACTACTAAAAAGTCATAAATTCTTGACAAAATCAAGCCCCGACTTTCAAAAAAAGCGTTCCCTGCCTAGGGAGACCTTAGAATCAAATAGACACATCACAAATAATTTTCACTTTAGTTACATATGATACTAAAAAGAACATGGATAAACAACAAAAGAGGAAAAATCTACAAGTTCCAACATTATTATTCACAATCACCAAACACACCTATCAGATTAAAATAAATTAGCACACCATTAATAGATTCCATTTCCTAGTAACTTTCAGCTGTAAGAGGCCCTAACAATGTCAATAGCAAAGGCGATCCATGATACATAGATCCTGCAATTCCCAACAACAAAAAAATGAAACCAATTAGAAATTAAAACGGGGAGGATAAATCTCCAATTAGAACTCACCAAAGTAGGGCGACATAGAGGCCTGCTTGAGCCAGTACCCTTCATCCACTACAAATACAAAGAGAAAGAAATCAAAAGTTAGATTCCAATCACATTTCGAAGAGACTAAAAAATTCTACGGAGAGATCAAGAGTACCGTGGCGGAGGCTGGTGAGAGGTGTGGATCATTAATTGATGCATGACAACAAAGGCAAAATATATCAACAGACACTTGAACTTGTACACTTTTTTCAACCAGCACCCCGTACTTTGAAATGTTCAATTAAACACCTAAACTTAGCTTAATTTGTTCAAATAAACACAATTCTTGTAAGTGAATTTAACGCGCGCTGACGTGGAATTAATATGTGTTTTTTAGATGCCATTTGGTGCCATGTAGATAATTTTATTATTTTTAGTAAATTTAGTAAAAGAAAATTTTATAACTTTTTTTATTATCTTTCGTTGAAAGAATCACATATTTTATAAAAAAAAGAAAAAGAAAATCATATATGCAGAGAATCAGGAGAAAGACGGACTCGGGAGTTCCAATTCTCACCGCCCGCATATCTTCTCTGCCCCCATGGAAAGACGGACTCCGGGAGTTCGAATTCTCACCGCCGGCATAACTTCTCTGCCCCTATGGAACGACAGACTCGGGAGTTCGAATTCTCACCGCCGACTTATCTTCTCGGCCGCCATTGTCGAGAGACGAGATGCAGTGCAACTTTTCATAATCGGAGATATTTCAAAACATCGACCAGATCCGCTCTTCCTCCTCCCCGACCAGATCTGGTTGAAACTGGCGGCAACTGGGTTTGACCGGCGGCAATTGAGAATGACAAGTTCAAACCGGCAGAGAAGAAGACCCCAACCCGACCAGATCTAGTTCTCGTTACCAGATCTAGTTCTCCTTCCGTCCTGGTTCTTGCAAGCGAATGGGCTTTATCGTTCAAGAACGACTGCGGTTCCCGACTTTGGTTTGGTGGAGGAACGACTGCGGTTCCCGACGCCTTCTTCTTTCCCGGCGCCCCCTCTTGTTGTGCCGATGGTGAAGAAGTCTGCTCCGACTTCGTGACTTCGTCGTTACGTCCTCTGTTCTGGTTCCTTGGAATGCCGACGGTGTAGAAGTCGAATTCTTTCTCCGAGTTTGGCGTTCCGTCCTAACTCTGGTTGTGCCGGCAGTGAAGAAGGCCAATTCTTTCTCTCGAGTCGGTCGGTCCTCCAGATCCAAAAGAATAAAAGAAAATAAAAATAAAAAGGAAGGATAAAAAGAAAAGAAAAAAAGGAAAAAATTATTAAAAAAATTCCATGTCAGCAAATCCAAGCCATTAACTCGCCAAATTGTCGATTGAAGTTCACTCGCCAAGCCATGTCATCATGATGTGTTTATTTGCACAAAATTAGTTAAGTTTAGGTGTTTATTTGAAAATTTGAAAGTACAAGGTGCTGGTCGAAAAAAACTTACAAGTTCAAGTGTCTGTTGATGTATTTTGCCTGACAACAAATATTACTACCACATTATAATGATAAGAGCATTAGAATGATAAGAGTATCAGAACTCCATTGCATGGAATTTAGTTTAGGTATGCTAAAACTCCTAAAAAATATAGAAATTGTCATCACCACTAACCTACTAAGAGGAAGGAAACTTTTTATTCAAAAGACATTATAAAAATTTGCCTACACTTAAAATTTTTGCCTCTCTTCTTCAGTGAGAGAGAAAAACCTGCAAACTCAGTATACGATTTCCATTTGTATCATCAACCATATAAAAAAACAGGTCATAAAGCAGGAGTTTTAGTATCATTTTATCACACAAAAAAACAAAAAAGACTTAAAAATCATATAAGGATAAGTCACCAAGCTTAATGCAATTCATTCAACACCACTGTATAAGTTTGTAGCTCAAATAAAACTAGATTGAATGCCATACACAAAGAAGAGGACTAAATTGGACAAGAGAAGTAAAGTACCAACAAGGCATGCTTAATCATTGTAGCTCAAATAAATCTAACGGTATATTTGACGGAATAACGCCATGGGTGGCTATTTGTTAACGGAATCGAAGTTTTGGGTGGTTTAAAACAAATTCGTGTATAACGGGTGGTTAAGTGTAAATTCGCCTATTAACGGGTGGTTTAGTGCAATTTTCTCTAAGAAATAATCACCAATCAACCATGTGCAAACAAACTGGAGGAAAGGATGATACATTGCAAGAAAATTAGAAATAAAATCACCATTCAAACAAGTTGTTGTTGTATCCTGTATCAACATGGTTGATTGAGGATAGCCGTTCTCAGCCACGCGCCAGTGACACAAAACAAGTGAAATTTTGGATCTCAATTAGAAATAAGAACCACAATTGACAGAAAGACAATAGGAAAAAAAATTCAATTGAGAAGGACAAGCTCAAACCGAACAATTTGGAGACGAATTTGTAGACTTGAAGAGGCAGAGAAGTATGTCGGCGGTGAGGAATCTGAATTCTTTGAGAAGGACAAGCTCAAACCGAACAATTTGGTGACGAATTTGTAGACTTGACGAGGCAGAGAAGTATGTCGGCGGTGAAGAATCTGAATTCTTTGAGAAGGACAAGCTCAAACCGAACAATTTGGAGACGAATTTGTAGACCATGACGAGGTAGAGAAGATAGGCAAGCGGTGAAGAGTCTTCTTTCTCCCCGAGTCCGTCATTCCATCCCGATTCTCTCTCTCGGGTTCCTTCCTAGAGTTGTTTATCAGTTGAATGAGCTTGCACCCGCCGCACTGCCGCTCCTGAGAATGAACTTGCACCTTCGCACCAGCTCCTGGGACTCTGGGAGGAGAGATTTTGGGATCGAGTAAGGGTTAGGGATTGAGTAAATACTCTGAGGTTTTCACTTTTCAGACTTATCAATGGTATGGTTTTTTATTTGTTTTTTAAACTTCACACATAATATCCCTGAGGTTACTTAATTCGGGATATTTGTTTAACTTTTTATCCCCAGCGTATCTCTTTTTTATTTCATCCGGGATATTTGTTTAACTTTTTATTCCTGGCGTGTCTTTTTTTATTTTTTTATCAGGGATATTTGAGTTTGCACTTCTAATGCTATATTTTCATTTATCCCTGACCTTTTTAAAAATTATCCGAGATAATTGCTTTTCATTGATTTAAAAATAAAATAAAAATATTTTTCTTAGTATCTTATCTTATTTTATCCCTGATAAAAATCACCCGGGATATTATATCTAGAGATAAAATGCCATTTGTGTAGTAGTGGGGTAAGTTATGATGATAGGAGGATTTCTAGGTGGAGTTGTTTATGAAGAAGGTGGATTAGAATTCTGAGATATGGAGCCTTCTTTGGAAAAGAGAACATATAGCCTCTCCTTGAGATCATGTATGTACTACAAGGAGTGTGTTTCTGTGGATAGACCTTGGAGTAACCTTTTTTAGGTACTCGGGGTCAATCTCAAAAAGGTGTTGGATGATATGGACCTCATGGCGAGGAAAATTATTTTGGTTTAATTGATCTACCATTGGTATTTGGATGAGGAAGTTTAGAATTGGAGTTGCTAAGAAGGATGAGGGAATTAGGATTAGGGTTTTGAAGGTTGAAGGAGGCATGGGAAGGAGAGAAAAAAAAAAAGGGGTTTAAATAAGAGTGAAAGAAAGTTGATGGGTAGAATAGGAAGTGTTGGATCGTGACGTGTTAGCAACAATACAGGGAACTAGTAAGGTTCCCTGGGCAGCGGAAATAAACAGTAAGAACATAGAATTTATAGAGGAAACCTTCTGTCCGACCAACAAGTCGTAGAAAGAAAAACCTCTACCCCTGAGAGTCCTTCTCAGAGGATTTTCAATAGAATACTTTTATTAAGTTTCAACGATTACAAGGCAAGCCTAGTAACTAAGGCACCAACCAAAGTTCCCTCGGTAACCACGGCACCGACCGAAGTTCAACCAACTAGACTTCTACAACCCTAAGCGTAAACCTAAATCGAAAGTAAACTACTGACTTACTTGTGGATTCTTCACCGGAAAAAGCCACACACTCATACACTTGAAAAGCTCTCTTCTCAAGTTCTTCGTCTTCAACCACACTTTTTAACCCTAGCTATTTATAAGATAAGTCAAGTCTGATCTCACACGTAATTCTTGCCTAATTACGCTGATATTCCACTTAACAAATCCCACACAATAAGGAAAAAGATTGATTGTGATTTCGGATCTTCAACCATGTCGATTCTTCCCAAAACCGAATGGTCTCGGATTTCCTAAGATAAGATCGTGTGAAGATTGATCTTATCCTCTCTTTTATCTCCTTAAGCAACCGCCTACAGCTGTAGAATCTTCGTAGAAGATCGCTCGCAGAAGATAAGGTAACTTGCCATTTATAGAAAGTCGCGTTCCTTCTCAAACGCGCTTCCTAAATCTGTCACTCGTTCTCTCCATCGTTCCTCACGATGTTCCGTCACTCGTGACCATGTACCTGTTTTCCTGAAACACTTACATGTAGAAGCAAGTTATATTAACTAAGTTTGTTATCATCAAAACTAAGAGAAACCATGGAACAACCATTGTTCCAACAATTTCCCCCTTTTTGATGATGACAAACCTATATAAAAATGCATGTCTAGAAACCAATAGAAATATAGATCAGAAAAAAATAAATTCTTGTATGGTTCCCCCTTAACAAATGCACTGTTGTTCCTACTTATCAGAGGTAACAACATATTCCCCCTCAGCCAAAGTTCCCTCTGTATTTCCTAGATAGAACGCATCTCTGCATTTTTCCTAACTTCCCCCTTTTGACATCATCAAAAGATCAACAAACATCAAGCAAAAACATAGAGCAAATGAACAAATTCAATTGAAACTTAAACCATTCATAAGTAAAAGATAGTCATTATTATAGATAATTGTCGCAGGGATCACAACCTAGAGAAAACACAAAAACATAAAAGTCTTAACATCCAAGAAAAGAGAAAAGTTTAAACTGGGGATTGATAGGCTAAGGAACTAGAGAGGGTCCACATCATGGTTCGGAGGAGGTGGAATCAGTAGCAGCAGTGTCAGCGTCTCTCTTAGCCAGGTACCCAATGATGGTACTCAGCTGAGAGGAAATCTTTTGAAGCTCTGTCAATATCTGGGCAGTAACACCTTCACTCAGCGAAGAGCTCCCAACATCCTTCTGGGCAGTCTTCTTTGCAGCTGTTCCCTTTGAATCACCCTGAAAGTTCATCCTCGAGATATTGCGCATCTCCAGGGGTAATCCAAAGAACTCCTCGTTCGAAGGCCGGTAAGCCTTCCGTTCCTTCAGTATGGCCTTCACAAAGCGAGGATAAGGTAGCTATGCTTCTTCCCAGTACACTTAGCCATTTGCCTCATCATAATCTCTGGAAGACTGATACGTTCCTTCCTTAGAAACTTGTCCAGCAGAATCATATCATTGATAGTGAGCGTAGTCCTCTTCTCCAGCCTTGGAACAATAACCTTGATGAGAAATTGATGTGCGATTCTTGCAGTGTAGCTCAAGTCGTTGGTTAAGTAAGGACCAGAAGCAGGAACTTTGCCCATGACCCGCTTAATTAACTGAGCTTTGTTCCTTGGCCAGTTACTCGACCTACGAACATCCCCGTATCCTTCAGCAGGCACCTTCATAATTGTGGCAACAGATCCCAAATAGAAAGAGATTTCCATCTCACCCACAGTAGCAAAACCCATCGGACCAGTAGAGAGATTGGCTAGTTGATAAAAACCAAAGAATTGGGAAAGAAGGGACACATCTACCTTGACTCCAGAGTCACAAATTTTCTCCCATCCCTGAAACTTGAGAAGTTCCCAGAACTCCTCCAAGTCATGGCTTTTCAGGTTTTCTTCGGCGATCACCAGAGGAGCGACAACCTTCTTTGAACAGTTCTTTTTGGAACGGGCCGCTGGTTCCATTGTTAGTTTGCCTTGCACCTTTGTAGATTTGAGGTCCTTTTCAACTTCTCCTTCCAACTCCGCCTCTTCGTCATCTCCTTCACCATCAGAGTCGTTCTTATCTTCTTCCTCACCCTCATCAGAACCCGAGCCAACCTCTTCTTCATCTTCCTCTGGATCTTCTTCTTCTTCAGAGGATTCCTGAGCCACCTGTTCCTTTGGAACGGTGGAGCGAAGGACGTACTTGGATCCAGAAGGAGTAACCTTCGGCTTTTTGGTTGCGGGGGAAGGGGTTCGTTCTGAGTCAGAGATGTGAAAAATCTGAGACGGCGGGGGAGGAGCACTCTTTTTCGCCTTTCGCTTACCACGACTCGTTGGCTTCACCCATCCCGGTCGCTCACTTATTGGCACAAAAGCCACCTTTTCTGGGTCATCGGTGGTGTCTTTTAGAGGCGAGTTCACCTCTTCCTTCTCCATTGCATCCTTGCTCTCCTGGGCATCCCCTGTTTCAGCAGCCATATCGGAGGGATTTTCCGAGGGAACCACAGAGTGATCCTTCTCAGATTTGTCACCCTCAGTGTCCTTTGTCGATGAGACCATATCGGCGGTGGCCACACCACTGTCGGAAACAGCGTCGAATCTGGTTTCGAGTTTGGAAATTGGGGTGGGAGAGGAAAGTTTGGCCTTTTTGAGGGTTTCAAGTTGGGCTTGAATAGTAGCGATCTCAGCAGCATCGAGACCCTCAAAGTTTAGGATTGGAGTGTTTGAGGAGGAAGCCATGGTTGCAGAGGAGAGAAAAGATCGAAACTTTGAGGAAGATTTAGGGTTTGAGAGAGAGAGAGATAAAGATGCGGTAAAAAATAATGACCGAGATTAGAGTTTATAAAGCACACATCTTTCCTTCTTGATAAAGATCATAATCTTTCCCAAAGATCTTCTATCCAAATCTTAACGGCTAAGAGTTGTCATAATGATGAATTTTGCACCGCCATTAAGTCTCGTCTGCGCAGACGTCCTATCGTTCCCTGCAGAATTATTGTGCAACGGCAGGATTTTTCAAATGAGCAGTCACAACGACTATAACTCAACTGCATTGCCTCTGTGATTGACGTCTGTTCTTTTGCATAAAAATCTTCCAATGTAATCAAAGACGTTCCTTTAATGTGACAATATTCGCAACCACTAGTTCCATACCTCGTTACCATGAGTGGATAAAAAGGCTATGTTTGAACAGACAAGGGACGAGAGACGTTCCATTCAAAAAATTTGTGGGCTGGGAATATTTTAGACATCCACACAATTATTCCCCGTTTTAAAGGTAATCAAAAGAGGTTCATAGGGAACGTTTGTGTGGACCAGGCTAAGGGACAGTCTTATAACCAACTATCATTTCGGCTTGAAGTGAGGGATAAAATAGATCAAGTTGGTTATTTTGGGCCAAAAAGAAATCTTGGACGTAAGCAACTATAGTTTCAGTTCCTTTTAGCATGCAAAAATTTTAACAATTTCTAATATATACAATATCTATGCATAGAGGAAAGATATAAGCCATTAGAAAACTTGTCAAATGATATGTAGTACCTGAGATGTTACCATTTTAGTCAGGCATTGAGGGAATAAAGGACCGGGACTTGTTTACTCCAAGGAAATCATTCCTAGCAACATCCTCAGATGTTCATAGGGTTTTTTGTCCAAAGCCTTGGTGAAAATATCTGCCACTTGATTTTCAGTCCTACAATGATCCATCTTGATAAAACCTTTTTCAACATTATCTCTTAAGAAATGATGTCGAATATCTATATGTTTGGTTCTAGAATGATGCACAGGATTTTTGGAGATATTGATGGCACTTGTATTATCACATAAGATAGGAATAGTTCCAAGAGACATACCAAAATCCACCAGTTGCTATTTTAGCCACAATACCTGGGAACAACAGGCAGCTGCTGCGACATACTCCGCTTCAGCCGTTGAAAGAGCAACTGAGTTTTGCTTCTTCGAACCCCAAGACACCAAGAAAGGACCAAGGAATTGGGCCATCCCTGATGTGCTCTTCCTATCCACCAAGTGACCTGCAAAATCTGCATCCGAGAATCCGACAAGTTGGAACAAGTTGTGTCTTGGATACCATAGACATAACCCATCGTTCCCTTTCAAGTAGCGCAGGATTCTCTTCACTTCTTTCAGATGTGTTTCTTTAGGATTGGCCTGAAATCTAGCACAGAGACACACACTGAACATAATATCTGGCCGATTGGCCGTTAGGTACAATAGGGAACCAATCATCCCTCGGTACATCGTTTGATCAACATCAACACCATTAAGATCAGCATCAAGACGAGTATTAGGAGAAATAGGGGTATCAAAACTTTTTGTAGAATCCATACCATACTTCTTCAATAGTTCCTTGATGTACTTTTGTTGATGTACCTTTGTTCCCTCATCAGTTTGTACCACTTGTAGTCCAAGAAAGAAAGTGAGCTCTCCGATCATGCTCATCTCAAACTCACTGCTCATAAGATTCTTGAAGCTTTCTACAAGTTTGGGGTTAGTAGAACCAAATATAATATCATCAACATAAACTTGAACTACTAAAACCTCACCAGCTTGTTCCCTTAGGAACAATGTCTTGTCGATCACACCGCCTCTGTATCCATTGGCTAATAGAAACTGAGCGAATCTATCATACCAAGTACGAGGAGCCTGTTTAAGGTCGTAAAGAGCCTTGTCCAAGACGTAGACATGGTCAGGGTGATCAACATCTTCAAATCCTGGAGGTTGTAGTACATAGACCTCCTCTTGTAGGTAACCATTCAGGAATGCTGTCTTCACGTCCATTTGATACAACTTGAATCCCTTGTGAGAAACATAGGCGATTAGAAGACGGATGGCTTCTATTCTTGCAACAGGAGCGTACGTTTCATCGTAGTCAATCCCTTCTTGTTGATTGTACCCTTTTGCTACAAGTCTCGCCTTGTTCCTTGTGACAGCTCCGGTGTCATCAAGTTTATTCCTGAAAACCCACTTTGTTCCTATAGCCATCTTGTGCTTTGGCTTGGGAACTAGTCTCCATATTTTATTCCTCTCAAACTGGTGTAGTTCCTCTTGCATAGCAACTATCCAGTCAGGGTCTTTTAATGCTTCCTTCACATTCTTTGGCTCTTCAAGAGAGATAAACGCATTGAAAGCACAAAAATTCTTAATAGAGGAACGAGTAAGCACACCTTTATTGTATGGAGTGATGATGCTGTCAACAGGATGATCCCTCTTTTGTTGAAAGTTTATGCCTTCAATCTGAGTGGGATCTGTTCTTGACTCCTCTTCTTCCTGTTGGCTTGTCGTTCCATGTGATGTTCCTTCTCCATGATCTTTCTCAATGTCTTCATTTTGTGAAGTATCATCTTCTGGAACCAATGCACCTTCTGTGTCATCTCCATCCAAGTCAGGACTAGGAGGCATAACATTGTCATCTGAAACTTGTGCACTTGAATCTGGATCGACTTCATCATCTGAATCTGAATTTGGAACCTTCAGTACATCCTCGTTACTAGTCAGGTTCCCTCCATTTTTGGACTCGTCAAAGACAACATGAATGCTTTCTTCAAACTTTTTAGTCCTTTTATTGAACACCTTGTAAGTCTTGATGTTAGATGTGTACCCCAGAAAGATGTCTTCATCACTTCTTGGATCAAACTTGCCTAGCTCGTCTTTTCCATTGTTGTGAATGAAGCACCTGCATCCAAAGACTTTCAAGTGGGAAATATTTGGCTTTCTGCTCTTGATTAGTTCATATGGAGTTTTTGAAAAGTTGGAACGTATGGTGACTCGATTAATGATGTAGCAAGCAGTACCGACTGCCTCAGCCCAAAAGGACCGAGGCAATTTACTTGCCAACATCATAGTACAAGCCATGTTTTGTAGTGTTCCATTCTTTCTTTCTGCAACGCCGTTTTGATGAGGAGTCCTCGGCGCAGAGAAGTTCTGAGACACTCCATGTTCATCACAATAGCTATGAAGCATGGAATTCTTGAACTCTGTTCCGTTGTCAGATCTGATAGCTTTCAGTTTTTGTTTTGTTGATGCTTCTACTTTCTTGATCCAGCTTTTGAATGCCATGAACGTCTCGTCTTTGGAACCTAGAAAGAGAGTCCAGGTATATCTAGTACAATCATCAACAATAACAAAAATGTACCTGCTACGGCCATGACTTCTCACCCACATGGGACCGCACTAATCCATGTGTACCATGTCAAGAGGATGAGAGGTGCTAACTGACAACTTTGGCTGAAAAGATGACTTGCTTTGTTTTCCTTTCACACACTCTTCACATAGGCTTTCCCTTTCTGCAAGAACCTTGGGTAGTCCTATCACCAGATTTTGTGAGTAGAGTTTGTGGATTCCTCGATGATTAGCATGACCAAACCTCCTATGCCAGAGATCAGTCTTGTCGGCTATTGTAACAAAGCAGAGTTCTTCTTGTGGTTGGAAACTTGAGTCGACATAATACACATTGTTGCACCTCTTTCCTTTCAGGACCACAAGATTTAATTTCATGTTCTTGATCATACAGCCAACTGAGGTAAAGGATACCTCGTTTTTCCCTTGGTCACAAAGCTGAGCAATACTCAACAAGTTGTAACTAAGACCTTTCACCAAGCTTACGTCTCTAACGTTGATCTTATCATTTAGCTTGACTTCACCTGTTCCAATGATTTCTCCTTGATTGTTGTTGCCAAAGGAAATGTTTCCTCCAGCATTGTTTTGAAGTGAGGACAGAATACTCTTGTTCCCTGTCATGTGACATGAACATCCGCTGTCAAGGACCCAGCGGACGTTCCCCCTCACTTCTACCTGCAAGAAAGAAATCACGTTTTAACGACCCAGGCCTGCTTAGCCTTCCCGGGTCGGTTAGCATAGCTCACAGAATGATAAATTTGAGATTGCACTAAAGTAGCTTTCTGTGAACTCTTGGAACTAGAAGCAATATTTGAGGGATCAACATGATTTTTCCCTTTTTCATTTTTAGAATCTTGCTTCTTTTGTGGTTGTGGGGCCTGTTTCTTCCTTTTCTGATGAGATTTATCATACCCTTGATTTTTCTTACCAGACCACTGTTTCTTGTTGTTCCTTGTATTCTGGTTTTGAGCCCTTTTGTTTGACATTTCTAGTCTAACCTTATAGTCTTTTTGAACATGACCTCCCCCACCATAGTGATAGCACACCCTATAGTATTCACCAAGATAGCGTTTAGGATGTGGTTTTTGGAGGGTTCGTTCCTTTGCTCGTTCCTTGGAAGGAACTCTATGCTGGTTCCCTTGAGACTGTTTTAGGTATATTTTATGAGCCGTTTTTCCATAATACCATTCAGAGTTATCATGCAGATTACTTTCAAGAATTTTGACTCTACTTTCTAGATGAATTACCTTATCTCTAGCGGATTGTAGTTCCCTAGCTTTTCTTTCCATTTTCTCTTCAAAGGTAAGATCATCCGGAGGATATTCAGATTTGTTTTTACCATAACCAATACCAAACCTAGCAGGACTGAACTCAATCTGAGTTCGTTTACTTAGTTCATGCTCTAATTCTTCCCTTTTGAGTTTGTGAACAAGTAAATCTGACCTAAGTTCGTTATTGGTTTCAGTTAGAGTCTTAATATCTTTCTTTAAATCTTCACATTCTGAACAAGGAACAACAGAAGTAACAGTAGTTTCTTATAATTTTTCTTCAAGATTTAGACATTTCTCATCAGAAGCTTTTATTTCATCTTGCATCTTTAAGTTATCTTCAAACAACTTTTTAACAAGGATAACAAGATCAGATTGTTTAGCATTCTCTATACTAGAAAGAAATTGTTCAGGAGTTACCTCTTGATCAACATCTTCAGTCTTCATAGCCATGGCACAGATCTTCGAATCAGATTCATCATCTGAGTCAAGATCCCAAGCAGCGATGTAGGCCTTCTTCTTCTCGTTCCCAGTGTCGTTACCTTTGGGACAACTCTTTGCATAGTGACCCTTTTCCTGACAGTTGAAGCAGGTAACGTCCTTGAGTTCCTTCTTCTCAAAGTTGACTCTTTTCTTCATGGCACCTTGCTTCTTGCCTCTCCTATAGAAATATCTCATTGCTTTGGTTATGAGAGCAACGTCAGAATCATTTTCTAGCTCGCCTTCATTTCCTTCAGTGATGTTTTCAATGGCCTTCTCCACTTTAAGAGCAATTCCCTTGCTAGAGCTTGAAGCACCACTGTTATTTTTCTCATATCGCTCATAGTCAGTCAGTTTTCCAAAGATCTCATGAAGTTTGCAAGTCTTTGTTATTGGATTCTCCTTGAGAAGTCCTCTTGTAACCACGTACGTGGGACCTAAGCCAGCAACAATTGCAGAAACTTTCTCAGCATGTTTGATAGAGTCCCCAATTCCAAGATGATTAATGCGATTGACCAAGCCTTCAAACCGAGATTGGTATGTGGCAATGGTTTCTCCATCTATCATCCTAAAATTGTAGAACTCCTTCTTGGCGTCCTTCTGATGGCTCTCTTTCAGATCAACGCTCCCAATGTGCATTTGCTCAATGGCTTCCCATGCTTCTTTGGCAGTCTCACAGTTGACTACTCTTAGGAGATCTTCAGCACCCAAGGCATTGTTTAGTAGCATTTGTGCCTTGTAGTTCTTCTCCATTCCTCTCCATTCAGTTTGGCCCCATTCTGTCTTTTTGTTCTTCTTTGCTTCAGGAACGACATAGTCTCCATCCTCAATAACTGACCAACCTTGGTAGTCATTTCTTTTGAGCCATGTGGCGAAGAGCTTCTTCCAGTGGTCATATTCTCCAGGAACAAGCAGTGGAGGCTTGTTGTTTCCAATTCCGACGTTGTGAGTGTTGTTTGAAGTCATTCTGTATTCCTGCACTAACACACAATCTAGAGCAAACCTGCTCTGATACCAATTGTTGGATCGTGACGCGTTAGTAACAATACAGGGAACTAGTAAGGTTCCCTGGGCAGCGGAAATAAAAAGTAAGAACACAGAATTTATAGAGGAAACCTTCTGTCCGACCAACAAGTCGTAGAAAGAAAAACCTCTACCCCTGAGACTCCTTCTCAGAGGTTTTTCAATAGAATACTTTTAGTAAGTTTCAACGATTACAACGCAAGCCTAGTAACTAAGGCACCAACCAAAGTTCCCTTGGTAACCACGACACCGACCGAAGTTCAACCAACTAGACTTCTACAACCCTAAGCGTAAACCTAAATCGAAAGTAAACTACTGACTTACTTGTGGATTCTTCACCGGAAAAAGCCACACGCTCATACACTTGAAAAGCTCTCTTCTCAAGTTCTTCGTCTTCAACCACACTTTTTAACCCTAGCTAACCCTAGCTATTTATAAGATAAGTCAAGTCTGATCTCACATGTAATTCTTGCCTAATTACGCTGATATTCCACTTAACAAATCCCACACAATAAGGAAAAAGATTGATTGTGATTTCAGATCTTCAACCATGTCGATTCTTCCCAAAACCGAATGATCTCGGATTTCCTAAGATAAGATCGTGTGAAGATTGATCTTATCCTCTCTTTTATCTCCTTAAGCAACCGCCTACAGCTATAGAATCTTCGTAGAAGATCGCTCGCAGAAGATAAGGTAACTTGCCATTTATAGAAAGTCGCGTTCCTTCTCAGACGCGCTTCCTAAATCTGTCACTCATTCCCTCCATCGTTCCTCACGAAGTTCCGTCACTCGTGACCATGTACCTGTTTTCCTGAAACACTTACATGTAGAAGCAAGTTATATTAACTAAGTTTGTTATCATCAAAACTACGACAAACCATGGAACAACCATTGTTCCAACAAGAAGCATACCACAAATTTTTGAATTTTTCTCAAATATCATTCTCGTTTACTTCGTATGGCAACAGAATGGATTTACTTTCAACCAAATCTGAAAACCTTTCCAATCTTTTCCTACACGTGACATTTGTTCTGTTGGTAGGCAATTTGATGTTTAAAATGCTTGACTCAAGTTTATTCTTCCGATCCTCAGTAAGACATTATCACATCGAAGTGTGCTTTCCGAAAGCATTTCTCTTTCCAATAATATAGCGATTCAACTTCACAACTTTGTTTCCTTAGACAATTCCCTTGACAACACGAACGAGTAAGAAGGGGCTTGGTTTGGATAGCATGGGATTTTTGTGGAACAATATACTAAAGCAAGCATATCTAAATAAACCAATAATAAGGCATGGAAATTTTGTCATCCAAGTAATTAAATCTAGTTAAGGGGTTTCAAGAATATCAAGCTCATATGAAACATTTACCTGGATCAAGGCTAAGGAACAAGTCTTATGATCAACCATCATTTCATCTAGTAATGAGGGTTACAATAGATCAAGTTGATCATTTTGGGCCGAAAAGAAATTCATTAATATGTAACAATTCCATAAGACATTGTATCATGCAATATAATCAAACAATTCATATAATTATCGAAAACTACTACACATAGTTCTCTATATATGTTTAATATAGACTAGTCAATCATCGAAGGATTTTGGACCTGGACTTGTTTAATTTAAGAAAATCATTCCTAGGAGCATTCGTAAATGCTCAAAAGGCTTTCTATCCAATGCTTTAGTAAATATATCTACATCTTGATCCTCAACTCTATAGTGTTCCATCTTTATGGAACCTTTCTCTACATAATCACGAAGGAAGTGATGTCTAATCTCTATATGCTTAGTCCTAGAGTGATGCATAGGATTCTTAAAGATGTTTATGGCACTATCGTCATTAAAAATAAGAGGGATAGTTCCAAGAGACATACCATAGTCATCGACTTGATACTTGAGCCATAGTACTTGGGAACAACAAGTTGTGGAAGCTACATATTCGACTTAAGAGTGCAACTAATTAAGTTTTGCTTCTTTGATCCCCATGTTATTGGACAAAATCAGAAATGAATTGATCAGAAACAGAGTGGGGGTGGCCAGTATAGGTGATACACTCCGAGAATCAAGATTGCATTGGTGTGGGCATGTTCAGAGGCGGGGTCTTGAGGAGCCATTTCACATGGTATGAGAGGCTGGCCCTTGGAGAAGTACGTAGAGGGAGAGGAAGGCCGAAGAAACATTGGGAGGATAGTAGAAGACAAGATGTCAACCAGTTGTGGATTTCGACAAATATGGCAGTGTGCAAGGATAATTGAAGAGAGAGGATTTGAGTGGTTGACAGCTAGCCACCTGAGCAGACCGGTTCACGAGGCCTTGAGGCGTCGACGCCTTGTTTTTGGTGGTTCTAAGTTTTTTTGGATCGACGTGAGTTAGTAAGAGCTTGGGAACTAGCGGTTAGGCTATTCCCAAGGCAACGGAAGTAAACAATCGCAAGTAATACGAAAAGTAAATGACACAGTTCCTTTATAGAGGAACCCCACGGCAACCAACTAGTTGTGTGGGTAAATCTCTACCTCCTCTTGGAGGATTTTGAACGATCTGCTTGTTTTATTGATTGTTCCCTAGTTACAACAGACAAGACTTACACTTTGATTCGTCGTCGCCGAGATCAAATACTCGTCGTCAGTGACTTCTCTTCATGTTCTCAACGTCTTTCTTGCTTCTTTGTATGAGGTTTTGAGTTCTGGGAGAAGTGCTTACTCCAAGCACTATTCATTTGCTTTTATATTCATTTGAACTTGGGCTGAAATCTTCATTTTTATGTTGTCCAAAATGCCCTTGTCTTGCAAGCCAAGTTTGCCAATATTCACATGTGACTTGATTTGAAACTAGTCAACTTCAAATGTCAATCGGGCCGTTGGATCACTCAACCCAGTCTATTCCTCAAACTGCGCCTTCGCTTTGCTCGAGACAGGATCCCGCGATGCGCTGCACGGTCTTGTCTTCACATGTGAGTTTCCATATGTAGGGAACAACTCTCTTCTGAGTTCCCTTGATAGGAACTTGCATTTGTGTACTCTTGAGTTCCTTTTGTGTTCCCTTCTAGAGAGTCTTTGTTAAACATGGAGTTGCCTTGAAATACTTGAGTGTAAACGTTAGTTCCCATATGGCGTTTGTCATTATCAAAACTGGAGACAACATCGTTGTTCGGATGTTTGGAACCATAGTTCCCAACACTGTCCCAATAGGGAGTCCTCGTTCTAGTTGAGGTCGATGTGTTGTTTGGCCGAGGAGGGAGAAGAAGAAATTTCAGTGGTGGTTGGAAGAGGGAATTTTTGGTGTGAGGGAGAAGGGACTTGAGGAGGAGGTGGAGGAGTGGGGGATTTTGGCTTTAGGGGAGGTGGGCAGTGTAGGATTGGTGGTGTTTAGAGAAGATGGAGGGAGGTCGATGAGGTTGGTGGTCCCATCGGCAATAGGAAGAGAGGAAGAGATGGTGATGGGATCTTTGGGACTGGAGTTCTCAGAGATGGGATTAGGGTTAGAGAGAGAAGGGAGATCTTGGGATTTAGTGTTCCTAAAATCAGAAGGAGGAGGAAGAGAGGAGGGACAAGAAAGGAGTGGTGGTGGTGGTGGTGCGGAGGGGGAAGAGAGATTGAGGAGGTTCGATGGAGAAGAGAGAAGTCTTTTCCTTCTTCGTCTTTGAGGGCTTGGAAGAGGAAGATTTTTTCTCTCTGGATTTTTTTAGATTTTGATTTGGATATTGGGGGATCGGGACCGAAACTGTCATAGATGACAGTCCCGGAGGAAGTGGAGATTGGTTGCGGCGGAGAGGAAGAAGATGGAGGAGGCAGTTGAGATGTGGGTGTGGTGGATGGAAGCGCAAGGGATTGCGCCGCCGGAAGGGCGGAGGATTGCCTTAGGATCTCGAATTCGAGAAGCGAGGATCCGATTTTTTCTTTGTGGAGGTGGGGGCGAACGTAGTCATGGAGGCCTTTGTAGAGTTTCTCTCGAGTGGCCGGATCTAGTTCCTTATCCGCCTCTCGGAGCATGTAGGCAAAGCAGGATTTAGGGTTATTTGCGATCCACTCACGGACGTGGGGGTCAGGGTGAACAGGAGCCATGAGAGATTTGGGGAAGAGAGGAATTTTGAAGGTTTGTTGTATTTGGAAGGAAAGAGGATTTCAGAGAATACGAGTTGCAGAGAGCGAAGGTTGAAGAAGGTCCCAAAAATGGCAAAGTTTGGTCTTTTAAGTGGGAAGAAGATAGGGGTAGAATGGTAAAAGATGCTTCCCATTTCAAACGCCAACCAATGAGGATGCATCTTCGTTTCAACTTCTTCTGCACGCTTGGGACACGCGTCACACATTCCATGGGAAATCACATCATGCGTTGCAAATACTTGACCCTTAAAGCTTCGAATTCTGACACATTTTCCCACTTCCAGAGTGGCGTTTCCACTTCCCGAAAACCAGTGTTCCGTTGCTAGTGATCATAACACACGCCAATTCCCATGATCTTCGAAAGGCCAGGTTTGAGTAGATTGGACAAGGGAACTCTTACTCAAAATCATTTGTGAGGCTAGGGAACTCAAAAGGGAACCAGACAATTACAACTCGATAATAGGACAAGTGATTGGGCTCATGAGAAGCGTTTGTCTGATTCACGGCTAAGGGTTGGTTTTATGATCAACCGTCATAGTGGCTTATAACGAGGGTTAAGGGAACTCTGGTTGAGCATTTTGGGCCAAAAGAAGTGAAGTTCCAAATTGTACACAATGCTTTAGACTAGTAACATGGAAAAATGAAAGCGATTATTCTTAGTGTTCCCAATCATGCATTTCAGGATAAACTAGCCAAGCATTGAGGGAATAACAAACATGGACTTGTTCAGTTTAGAGTTATCATCTCTAGGAGCATCCGGAGATGTTGGTAGGGACGTTTGTCTAAAGCTTTAGTGAGAATGTTCGCAATTTTCTCTTCAGTTCTACAGTGTTCCATAGAGATGTTCCCATGTTCAGCATTATCACGCAAGAAATGATGCCTAATGTCTATATGCTTAGTACGTGAATGATGAATAGGATTTTTAGAAATGTTAATGGAACTAGTATTATCACATCTTATGGAAACTGGGCCAAAAGTCATACCGTAATCTTGAAGTTGGTACTTAAGCCATAGAACTTGGAAACAACATGAGGCGGTTGCCACGTATTCCGCTTCTGATGTAGAGAGTGCCACTGAGTTTTGCTTCTTTGATCCCCATGATACTAGACATGACCCTAGGAACTGGGCCATTCCAGAGGTGCTCTTTCGATCAACCAAGTGCCCAGCGAAATCTGCATCTGAGTATACGAAAAGCTCAAGACTCAAGAGAATTGTTCCTTGGATACCAAAGGAGCAAGTTGTCATTCCCTTTGAGGTACCTGAAAATTCTTTGAACCTCTTTCAAGTGTGATTCCATAGAGTTAGGTTGAAAGCGCGCACATAGGCACACTGAAAACATGATATCATGTCTACTAGCAGTTAAGTAGAGAAGGGACTTAATCATATCTCGAAAGTTCCTTTGGTCCACACTGATACCTGTTTCGTTTGCGTTTAGCCTTGAGTTTGGTGAAATGGGAGTGTCGATGGGCCTGGAGTGCTCTATTCCATACTTCACTAGCATCTCTCTAATGTACTTTTGTTGATGGATCCTTATTCCCTCCTTGGTTTGAGAGATTTGAAGTCACAAGAAGAACGCCAATTCCCCTACGAGGCTCATCTCAAACTTGCTATTCATCAAATTCTTAAACTTTTCAACAAGAAGCTCATTAGTAGCACCGAACACAATATCATCTACATACACTTGGACTATTAAAATATCTTTTGATATTTTCTTAATAAAAAGAGTTTTATCTATGGAACCACGAAGGTAACCATGGGACAAGAGGAATTGAGCAAACATGTCGTACCATGCCGTAGGAGCTTGCTTGAGACCGTACAGGGCCCTCTCTAAGAAGTAGACATGGTTTGGGAAGTTCTCATCTTCAAAACCAGGTGGTTGTGCCACGTAGACTTGTTCCTTGAGGTGCCTATTTAGGAATGCTAACTTGACGTCCATTTGATACAACTTGAAGCCTTTGTGGGCGGCATAGGCAATGAGAAGTCGAATGGCTTCAATCCTTGCAACTGGCGCAAAGGTTTCATCATAATCGATTCCCTCCTCATGCCTATACCCTTGGGCTACTAGGCGGGCCTTGTTCCTCGCCACTGCCTCAATGCCGTCGAGCTTATTTTTAAAGACCCATCGATTTCCTATGATGTTCTTGTTCTTGTTCTTGGGCCTAGGGACCAGTTTCCACACTTTGTTCCTTTCGAACTGGTGTAGTTTCTCTTGCATGGATTGGATCCAGTCTGGATCTTTTAGAGCTTCCTTGATGCTCTTAGGTTCCACCAATGAAACGAATGCGTTGAAGGCACAATATTTTTTGAGAGAGGAACATGTTTGCACACCTTTGTCATAGGGAGTGATGATGTTGTCGATGGGATGATCCTTCCTTTGATGGTAGTTCCTTGTATGAATATTTGTGACATCAAGTTGTTCCCTTGTCTCTTCTTCGTCTTGAACTTGAGTTTGCTCTTCATGGGAACAATTGTTCTCAACTTCTTCACTGAGTGTTTCTTCAGGATTTTCTTCATTGTTCCCTTGTTATTCCCCCTGGATACTAGACTTGGTTACGGTTTCATCTTGGGGAACAAGAGTGTTGGATTGAAAGGCATCTTGGGGTTCTTTTGTTGTGGATGGAACTTCGAAAGAGTCTTGATCAGTTTGATGTTGAGCTCTTTCGTTGTTGTTTGGTGGTGGGACAGTGTTCCCACTTGGATAGTCTTCATCTGTCTTCCTTGGCTCATTATCATCATCGTCCTCTTCTTGTCTAACCAGTTTGAACAGAGTTCCCTTTCCTTGGGGCTCTGTTCCCATCTTCACATATTGTTTGTTGAAGACGACGTGGATGCTCTCCTCGATCTTTTTGGTCCTCTTGTTGTAGACACTATACGCCTTGCTTTGAGAAGAGTATCCAAGGAAGATCCCTTCATCGCTCCTTGGATCAAACTTCCCAAGGTTGTCTTTACCATTTTTGTAAACGAAGAATTTACAGCCAAAGGTCCTGAGATGAGAGATGTTGGGCTTTCTTCCCTTGATCAATTCATATACGGTGTTCTTGATCATCGGTCGGATTATGGCTCGGTTTAGAATGTATGTTGCTGTGGAGATCACATCAGCCCAAAGGCTTTCGGGAACTCCACTCTCAAGCATCATGGTGTGAGCCATATCTTCCAGGGTTCTGTTCTTTCTCTCGACAGCTCCATTTTGTTGTGGTGTGTGTGGCGCCGAGAAGTTGTGAGAATCATCATTGTTGTCACAAAACTTAAGGAACTCTGAGTTCTTGAACTCAGTTTCATGAATAGATCTGAAAGAATTGAGCTTCAATCCCATGCTAACTTCCATTCTCTTAATGAAGGGCTCAAACTCCTTGAATGCATCTGATTTGGATCTCAAGAAAATAACCCATGTAAATCTTGAAAAATCATCAATTAACACACACATGTACCTTTTACCACCGTAGCTAGCTGTTTGCATGAGACCACATAGATCCATGTGAATTAGTTCCAAGGGCCTCGTTGTGCTTACCACCTTCTTTGGCTTGTAGAAACTCCTGGTTTGCTTGCCACGAACGCATGCTTCACAAAGCTTGGCTCCCTCAATGTTGATTCGTGGAAGACCAATGACCAGGTCTTGTAGATATAGCTTCAGAATTTGATTTTTGCCTGTGTGGCCTAGCCTCTTGTGCTAGAGTTCTGTGTCATCATGGTAACTTGCAAGGCACAATTTTCTTGGTGGTTCAAAGTCCGTGTCCACCACATAGACATTGTTGGACCTTCTTCCTCTTAGAATGATTTTGTTGGTTTTCTTGTTGATGACCAAGCATTCCTCTGAGTCGAAGGTGACAACATTGTTCCCTTGATCACATATTTGAGATACACTCTAGAGATTGTATCCCAGATCCTTTACCAAGTTGATGTTGCTGATCTTGATTGACTTGTTAAGCAGTTCTTCTCTTATTCCTATAATTTCTCCTTTATTTTTGTTGTCAAAGGACACATGACCTCCTTCGGCTTGTGTGTGGAGTGAGGTGAGATTGTCTTTGTTCCTAGTCATATGATTTGAACAACCACTATCAAAGACCCATGTGTTGTTCCCCCCTCACTGCCACCTATAAGGAGAGTTAGTTTTTGGTGACCTAGGCAAGATGACTCTTGCATGGTCCCTTACGAGGAAAGATAGTTTCAAACACAACATAATCAGCAATATTGATATCACGAGAGTTCCTAGAGTGATAGGTGAAGTTCCTATGTTGGTTTCCATGAGTGGGACCTCTAGCAGGTCTGTTTGCTTGTTGTTTTTGCCTGTTCCAATATTCATGAATCCTTTGAGCTTGAGCTTTATTTTTGGGACAACTTTCCTTGTAGTGCCCATGTGCACCACAATTCCAACAGGTTTTGTAGTACTCAGTACTCACCTAAGTAGTACTTGGGATGGGGTCTTTTTATCCTATTCCTATCCATGGTTTCTTTGTTGTAAACCCTTGACCCATTTTCCTTGGCGATTTGGACGTAGAGTTTGTGCCCAATGTTCCTAGTGTAGTAGTCCTTCTTTCCACTTACCGCACTTTCCAAGACACGTATTTTCTCTTCTAGATGGGCATTCTTTTGTTTTTCACACTGGAGTTCAAGGGCCCTACACTCATTTATCTCTTGTTCGTTTAAAGGAGATTTCCCATTCTTTGGGCACTCAGACTTGTACCCAATCCCATGTTTGGCAGGGACAAATTTGGTTTGGGAACTCGAGGCTTCAGGACTCATTTTACCCTTACTCAGCTTTTGTAGAAACTCATTTTTATCACTCTCTAGGATCTTAATTTCATCCTCAAGGTCCATGATGAGGTATTTTCAGTGATCGTTATACCTATCAAAGAGTCCTAACTTAACCATACTTAGTAGAATGGTAAGTAAGGGTCGATCTCATAGAGACTCGTGTATTTATGTTGTTAATTAGATGCCAAGTAACTAAAAGGGGGGTTTTTGGAATGATTATCTAGTCTAAGATGCAAACTAAAAAGTAAATATGAATGCAAATTTGATTATAAATATATGAGAGACAAGTGTTCAACTAGTTAAATCCATCATAGATATACTTTTTGATCATTGATTCTCTTGATTCTTAATTCACTTGAATAATCTACTGTGGATTATGATCCTACTAAGGATTATGACCCAAACTTCAGAAATAGTTGAAAGAACTAACAGTCTGAACTACCCTAATCATTTAACAGCCTAAAACAACGTCTAGATCCAATTAAACAACAACTTTAAGAATCAAGTTATCAATAGAATCAAACAGATAGAGTAAACAAACATCTAAGTTATTTGTGGATTTATTCCCTTCTACAACTGAATAGCCCGAACGGTTCCAAACAATTATAGTTGCTACTTTATCTAATCAACCCCGAATGGGCATTAATCAAACTAGTTGTATATTAACCTAGAAATTCTATTAGGTAACTAATCTAACAAAACCCTAGAATAACTCTGATTCAATTAAGCACATGGAATAAAACCTATTCAAGTTGTTGAGAATCAATCAAACCTCACAATATTATACAATCTATGATTTCAATAACTAGTCAAACACAAAGAATTTAGCAATACATAATTAAATTGAGAAAAACTTACCAAGGTTCAAAGGTTGCTCCTTGAAAGAGAGAAAACCCTAGCCTCCAAAACTATGTTCTAAGTTATGAAAGAGAAACTAAAAACAAAGTTTAAATACCCTAAGAGCAACCCCAAGAGCTTCCCTATATGTATTGGTATTTGTGTTTTTAGAGAATATTAGACTTTTTTAAGTCCATCAAATTCTCTATCTCATTCTTCAAAATAGGGATGGAGGGGGATAAATGAAATGTTTTCCCTAAATTTAGGGAATTCTCCTAATACATTTGGGGAATGAATTAAATATGAGTATTATACATGTAAGCATGCAATTGGTTATATTAAAAAATTTAGTATTTTGAAAAATACTTTATATATAAACAATAAATAATAAATGCTAGGTTCTTCAAAATAAGGAAATTGTTGGAGTTGAAGTGATTTTTTTAGAGAATTTGACATTTGGTTCCCCATTTTGAAAATTATAGAGAAATTGTTGGGCATGCTCTAAGATATCCAAAGATCAATAAATCTGAAATACAATAAAACATATCAGTCAATATCTATCTTAATCCCATCTTGAAGTCCAAACACGCGACCCAACTCTCTCTGTTCAAAAGCAGACGGCGCGGCCTCTTCTGAGGGTGGCGCGGCCGCGCACCTTGTCTAATATGCCCGCGCCATTTGAACTGAACCGTGTTCTTCAAAAGCTATGCGCCTTTCGCCTTATGCTCTTGTGTTTTCACTTGTATTTCTTCAATCTTCATTTATGCACTCCGACTCATCTCCATAGCTATCCCGAATCATACCTTGCTTTGCTCCCAATACCTAAAAACCTGCAAAACATAGCAAACAAGCGCAATCTACCCGAAAACAATAAATCCTAAAAACTAAGCTAAAGCTATGCAAAACAAACATAAAACATGCATCTAAAATATACCTATATGCAAGCTATCAGACCACGATGTTGGATAGGTAAGATTGAAGCTTATCAACAAGTTTCACACAATTGGAACAAGATTTAAGACCAACAAGTTCAACATTTGTGTGTTCCGATTCATCTAATTCTTTTGCAATTTGATGTTATCTTTGACAAAACTAGAAAGAAATTTCAATAACTCAGGCTTTTCATAGTTAGATAAGGACTCAAGAATGGTTTCGGTGGTTACCTAACTGCGTTGTTCTCAAGTGGTCTCCCCTATAGCCATTGCACACATGTTTGGGTGTGCCCAAGACTCAAGATCTTCATCCTCGTCATCGCTCCAAGTTGCAATGTAGGCCTTCTTCCTTGATTTCATGTCGTCAATTCCATGTGGGCAGTTTTTGGCAAAGTGCCCCTTCTTGTAGCACTTGTAACACGTGACGTCAGTGAGGTCCTTCTCCATGGGCCTGCTTTGGGAACTCTGACCCCTTTGCGAGTTCCCAAAACCTTTCTTGAATTTTCCTTTGTAGTAGAAGGATCGAAGGGCTTTGGTGACAAGGATGAGTTCATCATCTTCTTCTTCTTCAGAGTCCTCGTGTTGCTCCTGAACAAATTTGAGCATCTTTTCCAATTTTAAGGCAATCTCTTTGTGTGCCCTTTCCTTCTCCTTATTGTCTTGCTTCCTCTTCTCATGTCCCACCAGCTTTCCAAAGACTTGGTGAAGCATGAGATTTCTGTTCTTGGGATTTTCTTTGAACATGTCCTCTCGTTGGCCCATTCACCACTTAGGTCGTTGAAGAGTTGTTGGACTTTCATCTTGTCGATGATCTCCTCTTTGGTTATCCCAAGTCCAGTAAGCTTGGTACACAAGACCTCAAAGCGAGACTGGTAGTTATAGACAAATTCTCCCATCTCCATTCGAAAATTGAAGAACTCCTAACTGGCTTAAAATCGTTGATGCCAAATCAAAAATAATTCCCTAGTTACTCAACAAGTATAGTCGGTAAGTCAGGGTCGAACGCAAGAGACACTTGTAATTCTAAGCAACATTATTATCAACTATAAAGTAATAAAGGGGGGATTTTGGAATTGTAAACTACAACTAGGGAAAATTAAACAAAGCAAAGCAGTAAATCAAACATGGAAAAAGTTGGATTTTTATCAATTAGGGAAAACAATCCTATTCAAGTATCCACTTTTCTTCCTCAAGCAACTGATCATAGATTCAAACAAGTTATTCCTTTGGTTATTCCTATCCTGATCAAATATATAACATGGCAATGAGACATGCAAACTTAATATCCAAACAACTCATGAAACGATCATAAATAATATGGATATTTGTAACACCCCCTTCCTACCCTAGAGGTATTACCGCCAGTAACCCCGATTAAGACTAAACTGAAGCTACCCAAGGCTTTAAACTGACTGAACAAAATAAAAATCCAAAAGTTGGATTCATTTAAATCATAACCAGAAAATAATAAAATGTTGCAAAAGAACTTAATCTTTATTACTTCAACCTTACAAAGTTCAAGAAGACATTACAGCGGAATAAATACAAATGGTCTTAAAACAGCATTAGCTTCTTCTTTCCCAACATAACTTTATAGTGGCCCATCCATAAACTTCGCTCAAATACAACTTCTGGAAACTTTTCTTCAACTTCTTGATCTACTTTACAAAACAACTTCCAAGAAATACCTGATGTGTCATATACAATGGTGGACACCAGCCGACCATGCAATTGAATAAAGTGGTCTGGTTAGCCTAATGAAAGACTAAGTGATCGCTCTCGGATGCGAGGGACAAGAGATACAATTTATAACCCGACCTCGTTGTAGTACGTGGTGGGTGTCGAACACTCGGGAAGTCTACTCGATCGATGTGCCTAGATACTAGAAAGCTAGAAAGGAGAGCATAAAACAAAGGAAAACAAAGAAAACAGTCGGGACCGACACTGAGGTCACGTCGGGCCCGAGGTTGACGACAAGAGGAAGTCGGGACCGACACTGGGTAAGTCGGGCCCGAGGTAGCTGGGGATGTCGAACTCAAAGATTTTAAAAGTAGATCTTGGGCTTTTGGGTTCCTTCCCTAGTAGATTAAGGCTTTTCCACCCCAATTCAGGCAATGAGTGATGATCGGACTAGGATCGAGTGCTTTCGCCCTCGTTCCAACCACATCTACACCTCGATCCATGTGGAAATCCCCTTCGAAGCAAGGTCTTGAGATTGACACATGTTCACTTTCGCTACTTTGCCAATCTCAAGCCTTGATTCCCAACTTTCGCAAGGAATTGTAGCTCTATGTAGAGTGGGTTCCTTAGATCAAACACTCAAGGCTATGGAATTGGGGTTTCTAGCCTAAACCTAGCTAGGGTTTTCCCCCATAACCCAAGATCAAGGAGATCTACTCCATGAGACAAGCAAAGAAAGCAATCAAATCAAAAGGGAAAGCAATCATCATAATCAATCTCAAAACAAAGCAAAGTTTCATTCAAATCCAAAGCAATCCACAAATCCAAATCAAGGGTTTTCAAATCCACAAGAACAAAGCAAATCAAAGCAAATCTACCAACAAAACCTATCAAGACTTCCTCCCTTGGCCGATTCTCTCTCCCTTCCTTCTCCTCTCCTTCCTCCTTGCTCTCCAAGTATCCCCTTGGTTCCCTTCTTTTTGTGTGTGTGGGAACCCTTTCTTAGAAGACAAGAGGGCCTTTTATAGATTAGATGAAGGGCAAAAGTGGAAGTCCACAAATTCGTGCCTTGGAGCCCAAGTAGTTCGGTGACCGACTCGGACCGACACGGAGGACCTCGGGCCCGAGTTACTGTGCATCTCGGTCCGAGGTTGGAGACTTCAAAGTCGGGCCCGATGTGGTTGCAACTCGGTCCTGACCTCGTTCCACCTTCTTCTTAGTTGGCTTCTCTTGTTCTTCTTCATGGCTTGCTTCTCTCTTTCCCCCTTTAGCTCGGCCTTTGCCCCATGTCTCGACCCTCCTTCAAATCGATCCTTGATTCATGCCAATTTACCTACAAAACACATAAAAGGTGCGTAGTCTCCGAATCTCATAGAAATACGGGAACTAGGCTAAAAAGGAACAAAACGCATAAGAAAAGGGGAAAAAGAAACATATTTACAAAGGAAATCACATATGAAAACACCACCAAATAGAGAGACATCAAAATACCCCATACTTAAACTTGCTTGTCCTCAAGCAATAACAATGTAAGCAAGACCGAAACATAATCTTCAAGTAAAGCCTCGTATGAAAACACATTTTAAGCACAAGTGATCGATATTCAAGCAAGATTACATCATCACACGTGATTAAGTGTTCCAAGGAATAAAGTCAATGCAACTAAGCCTCACTTTAGGGATATGTGAATGTGTATCACTCATCATGTGTTTGGGTTTAGCAATGAACACTCAAGCTCAAAAATCATGCAAGTAAGGACTTTACTATTGAAGCTAATATCACCAATTCCTCCACCTAGAGATGCCTAATGCAAAGTACACAAAGAATTTCGAACTTGGCTCAATGGAGGTCCTCAAAGAGGTTCCATTCGGCCGGGTTGTAATGGGGCTTTTGGTATTTTTCAAGGTGGGAATTTATTTGGCCTTGTGGTGCTTACAATGGGGATTGAACAACCTAAACTCTCACCAACCTCACCAAATTCCACCATTACTTTCACACCCACCCAAAAGACTTAACATTTTCCTTTCAACCCAAAATTTCACTTAACATTCCACTTCATCTTTGCTCTTATGCTTTTTGTTGGATTTTCAACACTTTCTACATTTGGACCGACTTTCTTATGACATCGGGCCGATGTTGCTTGTAACTCGGTCGGACCATTTTCTTCACTTAAGCTCTTTGCTTTATTCCACTTTACATTTCCAACATTTTCTTTCTTTCTTTTTCTTTCTTTTTTTCATTTTTTTGTACAACAAAGATGCACTACCCACATGATTCATAACACCATTCTTTGCCCTTAAACCCAAGAGAATCTCAACCCTTCAAATACAATCCAAACCTCTCTTCTAAAGTCCAATCCCATAAGGGTCAAGTCATATAAGGCTAGGAATAATATTTTTGAGGAGTTTCAAATAAAGGCTTAGGCTAGAACGGGGCTACAAACAAAGGATTATTTTCATGGTAGGATATGGAACATTTATGTGACTAGAAGAATAAAGTTCAAAATCAATGTGACCATGCTAGGACAATTCTCATGACGGTCTTGGAAAATAGATAAACACCGCAATAGCAAGTTTTACTAAGCATGAATGAGCTAATCACACAAGAAACATGAGGGATATGCAAATATGAACAAGAATCCCTAAAATGGCCAAAAATCAATCTCACAAGGGTCACTCATACTTAGTTGCATAAGAACTCATCCTAGAACTCACATGTTCAATAAAACAAGCAAGATATCATGATCACATCAAAAGCAACATCATTTTTAGAGGCTAAACTATCCAAAAATATGCAAAGGAATTTACATGCTCTCATCATCATTAGCTTTTATTTTGGCAATCTAAGATGGGAATTTCTAGTCCAAAACCTACAAAACACAAAATCTTTTTGTTGTTTTCAACACAATTTTTCAAATTTTTATGGATTTTTTGCAAAAATTTCTCTAAAACCAAAAACTCATCCATTCAAGACCAAATTAATCATCCATGTCTTTCCTCAAACCACTAACCAATAAGCAAACATCCCAAATACAAACTAGAAACACAAACTAAATATCCTCAAAATAATAAACAAACATAAACAAGTGAAATCATGAACACACTTACCCCCACCCCATACTTAAAATTTTGATGTCCCCATCAAACAAGGAAATCAAAACTTAAAAGCAAGAGAGAAGAGTATGAAAAGCTCACAATTTCTTATTCTTCAATGGCATGTATATGATCAATCGGCAAGGACGAGAGCCCATGAGGCTCTAACTTCTTCGTTTGGACCGTCCTTGTCATAGAACTTCTTCACTCGATGACCATTCACTTTGAAAGTATGTCCTTGTTCATCAACCAAGTCCACCGCACCATGAGCATAGATACGGTGGACCACAAATGGCCCGCTCCACCTAGTCCTTAACTTCCCGGGGAAAAGTTTAAGCCTTGAATTGAAAAGGAGAACCTTGTCATCGGTTTGATAGGTCTTTGGAATTAACTTCCTATCATGTCACTTCTTGGTCTTCTCCTTGTATAGCTTGGAGTTCTCATAGGCCTTCAACCTTAATTCCCCCAACTCATGAAGTTCTAGAAACCTTTTCTCACCGGCCAAGTTGATATCCCAATTCATCTCCTTGAGTGCCCATTTCGCCTTGTGCTCAAGCTCTACCGGAAGATGACATGCCTTGCCATAAACTAGATTGAAGGGTGTAGTTCCCAAAGGTGTCTTGAAGGCGGTTCTATAAGCACAAAGTGCATCATCGAGCTTAGAGGCCCAATCTTTCCTTGATCGAGATACGGTCTTCTCCAAGATAGCCTTGATTTGACGGTTTGACACCTCGACTTGCCCGCTTGTTTGAGGATGATAAGGAGTAGCCACTCGATGAGACACCCCATACTTAATCAATACATTTTCGAAGCACCTCTCAATGAAATGAGGTCCGCCATCACTTATGAGAACCCTAGGCACAGCAAACCTTGCAAAAATGTTGCCTTTCAAAAACTTCATCACCACCTTAGCATCATTGGTTCTTGTTGGTATGGCCTCCACCCATTTTGAGACATAATCTACGGCTACCAAGATGTACTTGTAAGGTCCTGATGTGGGAAATGGTCCCATGAAGTCAATACCCCATACATCAAATAACTCAACTTCTAGAATGCCAGTTTGAGGAGTCTCATTCCTCCTTGATAGGTTCCCCTCTCTTTGGCACTCCTCACACTTCCTCACATAATCGTGCACATCCTTGAACATGGTTGGCCAATAATAACCACATTGAAGAATTTTTGAGGTGGTTTTGGAACTCTTGGCGTGACCCCCCGTAGGCAAGGAGTGGCAATGGTGAATTATGCTCTCAACCTCTTCACTTGACACACACCGTCTATAGATTTGATCACGCCCTTCCTTGTAGAGATATGGATCATCCCAAAAGTATTGTCTAGCATCATGTAAGAATTTCTTCCTAGCTTGATAAGACAAATTTGGTGGGATCACTCCCCCTACGGCAAAGTTAGCAAAATCCGCAAACTAAGGGGAGACCCCTCGTCTTACGGCACTAATAGAAAGAAGGCCAGTGGGAGAGAAAGAAGCAATCAATTGAGAACGAGAAGGGATGGAAATCGAGCTAGGAAACTTACTTTCTTCCACGGACCGACATTGATGTGTACCGGGCCCGACATGGTTGGACGCCGGTCCAGCTTCGCAGACACACAGGTCACTCGGGCCCGATGCTGAAGTCCTCGGTCCCGACTCACTCGTACTTGCCTTGCCTTCGGTCCGATGTTCTGAACCTCGGGCCCGACTTACTCGGTTTGTCGATCCACCCTTCCTTTCCTCCTTTCCGCTCATGAGACCTTCATCTGCTCTTGAATCATCTATAGTCAAACCATCCTCCATCTCCAACATGTACTCGATGGGCAAACGGGATAGATGATGCGCTACCACATTTTCCGCACCAGTTTTGTCCTTGATCTCATGGTCAAACTCTTGGAGAAGGAGCATCCATCTTAGAAGCCTCGGCTTTGCATCTTTCTTCTTCATGAGGTATTTGATTGCCGCATGGTCCGTGAAGACTACCACCTTTGATCCCACGAGATATGAACGGAATTTCTCAAATGCAAACACTATCGCAAGAAACTCTTTCTCCGTTGTTGTGTAATTGCACTGAGTTTCATCCAAAGTTTTGCTTGCGTAGTAGATGGCATGCAACTTTCCATCCTTACTTTGCCCAAGGACGGCCCCTACGGCGAAATCACTAGCATCACACATCACCTCGAATGGAAGATTCCAATCGGGTGCCGCCATTATTGGAGCCGAGATCAAGGCATCTCTCAACCTACAAAAAGAACTCATGCAATCCTCAGATAATACAAAGGGCACATCCTTCATCAAGAGGTTAGACAATGGTTTTGCAATTTTAGAAAAATCCTTGATGAACCGTCTATAAAATCCTGCATGACCTAAGAAACTCCTAACATCACGAACACAAGAGGGAGGAGGTAGTTTTTCAATTATTTCAACCTTAGCTTTATCTACCTCTATCCCCCTACTTGAAACTAGGTGTCCTAGCACTATGCCCTCCTTCACCATGAAGTGACATTTTTCCCAATTAAGCACCAAACTAGTCTCCTCACATCTAGTCAAAACCTTGTCTAAGTTAGCTAAGCAAACATCAAATGAGGAACCATAGACGGAGAAATCATCCATAAACACTTCTACTATATCCTCAACCATATCGGAGAAGATAGACATCATGCATCTTTGAAATGTTGTCGGCGCATTACATAAACCAAAAGGCATGCGTCTATAGGCAAAAGTCCCATAAGGACATGTGAATGTCGTCTTCTCTTGATCATCGGGATGAATAGGGATTTGTCAAAACCCACTATACCCGTCAAGGTAGCAAAAATATTCATGCTGTGCTAATCTTTCTAGGACTTGGTCTATGAAAGGAAGAGGAAAATGGTCTTTGCGAGTGCCACTATTAAGCTTACGGTAATCAATACACATACGCCATTTTGTTGTGGTTCTCATAGGTATCATTTCTCCCTTTTCATTTTGCACAACGGTGAGACCTCCTTTCTTAGGAACTACATGCACGGGACTCACATACTTGCTATCGAAAATTGGGAAGATAATTCCCGCATCTAACATCCTAAGTATTTCACTCTTTACCACTTCTTTCATGTTAGGATTTAATCTTCTTTGGGGTTCAATAGTGGGTTTATGTTTATCCTCCATATAAATCCTATGCATGCAAATTGAGGGAGAGATTCCCTTTAGTTCCTCTAGTGAATATCCTAAAGCTCCTCTATGTTTTCTTAGAACCTCCAACAACTTAGACTCCTCATCATCATTCAAGTTGGCATTTATGATTACGGGTAAGGAAGAGTTGGGACCAAGAAATGCGTACCTCAAATCTTTTGGAAGCTCCTTGAGTTCTTGAGATGGTTTCGGTGGTGCTTGAACTTCCTCTTTCTCGGCCTTGAACACCTCCAAATAAGACATCCTTTCCTCCAATTGTTCATGCTCAATCATATTGAGGGCTAGACCTTGGTGCTCTATCTCAATTTCTCTAGGTGGTGGGGTGGCTTTCAACCTAAGCTCCCTTGGCCTTGACTTCTTAGAAACGGCTTCCCATTGCAATCCAAGAGGAACTTGGATCATCTTAGCTTCCTTATGTACGGTCCCTTTTGAAGTTGGCCTAAAGAAAAACTCAATCTCTCTTCCTCCAATGTCAAGAGACAAGTGGCCCTTTTTTACATCAATTATTGCCCCAACCGTAGCAAGGAAAGGTCTCCCTAGTATAATCGGTTCTCCCGGCACTTCTATCATGTCCACTTTAACAAAGTCGATTGGGACATAGTGGCCTTCAATGCAAACGGGATAATCCTCGACGATACCAATCGGTTCGATGGACGACCCATCCGCTATCGTTAACCTCATGTTGACCGGAGCTATGAGACCCATAGATGTGGATTTCCATATGGTGTAAGGAATGATGCTCGTGCTTGCTCCAAGATCACACAAGGCTTGGAAATTTTGAGACCCCACACCAATGGTTATAGAAAAACAATCGGGATCTCCTAGCTTTTGTGGTAACTCCAAGGTCTTGACTTCATCTTGCATTTCCACTATGGACCTCTTCTTGCTCAAAATCTCCTTTAAAAACTTGGCATAAGATGGCATCTCACTCAATGCGTCGGTGAACGGGATAGAGATGTTCAAGCCTTGCAAGAGTTTGAGAAACCTCGTGAACTTGTTCTCAACAACATCTTTTGGCTTCTTCGAGGGATATGGAAGAATTGTTGCACCTTGAATCTTGCTTGGATCAACTTCTTTGGACTTCCCTACTTCATTTGCAACACTTCCCGGTTGGACCGACTTGGGAACCATGTCGGGCCCGATGTTGGGAATCTCGGTCCTGGACAGAGGGGTTGGATCGAGGTCTGTGTAAGTCGGTCCCGAGTTGCTCTCGACCTCGGTCTGTGGTGAAGGAGTCGGTCTTCTTGCTGGGTCGACTTCGGGGAACTTCGGACCCGACTTGCTGGGTAAGTTGGTCCGACTCTCTTCATTCTTCTTAGGCACGTGTGGCTCGGGTAGGTTTCGGCCACTTCTCAATCCAATTGTCCGGACTTCATTTTGATTGCTTTGAGCTCGAGGATTCTCCTCGGGTCGGCCCGGAAGTCTTCCATTCTCTCTTGGGGCTTGAGTCGCAATTTGAGCAAATTGATTGTCGACTTGCCTCCTCCATGCACCAAACTCATTGAATTGGGTCCTCATCTCCTTGAACCCATCTCTCATCTCTTGAGCAAATGTTTGTAACTCATTGAATTCCGGTGGTCTATATGGTGGTGGTGGCGCCCTTGGCTCGTTAAGGTTGAAGTTGTTGTTGTAGCCTTGAGCTTGACCGTTGTTCCACCGGCCATTGCCACCATTGTTGAAATTGCCTCTTCCACTGAAATTTCCTCGAACATAGTTTGCCTCCTCAATTCGCTCGGCCAAGCGCACTTGGCTCTCATTCGGACAAACTTGTGTAGCATGTGCAAAGGATCCACACTTCTCACAAGCTCTAGCATTTTGCTTGTAGTAGTGGACTTGCCTCTTAAGCTTGCTCACTTCACCTTCAAGGAATTGGAGCTTCACATCCCTATCAATGTCTTCTCCCTTTGGATCATATAACTTCCTTGCACCTTCACCTTGAACTTTCACCTCCTTGCTAGCTTGACTCACCCCATACATGGCCTCATAATCGGATAGTTTGTCAAGTAGCTCCCAAGCTTGATCCGGTGTCAAGTCTATGAACCCACAATCGGTGTGGAGATTGAGCTTGTCCTTCGTTACCGGATTGATGCCTTGGAAAAAGATGTCTTGAAGAACATATGGTTGTTGGCCATGAGTAGGACATTGGCGCAACATCTCCTTGAAACGGTCCCATGCTTCGAAGAGGGGCTCATTCGGACCTTGTTGAAAGCATGCAATCTTCCTTCTTAACTCGGTTGTCTTTGAGGGCGGGAAGAACTTCATCAAGAAAGCATCATAGAGTGTCTTCCAAGTTGTGATTGACCTAGGAGCTTGGCTCTCGAGCCAATGTGTGGCCTTGCCCCCAAGTGACCATTTGAACGCCTTTAGAAGCACATACTCCAATGTCTCCTCATCGGTAGAGATCGTCTCACACATGTCCACAAAGCGTTTGACGTGCTCTATGGGACACTCATGTGGACGGCCCTCGAATTGATCACACTTGATGAGGGAGATGAATTGCGTCTTGATCTCAAAATTCTTGGCAACCTCGGGAAGCACAATAGCCGGCTCGGGTACCCTCAACTCCGGATGCATGTATTGGCGTGCATTCCGGGGTAGAGCGTTGAGTTGAGCCTCGGCTCTCATCCGTTGCTCCCGTTCTCTTCTTGCCATCTCCTCTTGATTGTCCCTCTCAAGTTGCAATCTAGCCATTTCGGCCCTAAGTTGAGCCAACTCCTCATCAACATGGAGAGCTTGATTCGCCATCCTTTTCCTTCTTCGGGCTTCCTTGAGAATACTTTCCGGATCACTCACAAACTCAAGCTCAAATGTTCCTCGGGAGGAACGAGCTAGCATACACCTATGAAACAAAAACACAAAACAAAACAAATCAAAAACAAACAAAGGGTTTGGGCTATTCCCTCACCCAAATCACTACCAAAACACAAGAAACTCACCAAATTGGCACTCAATGCACTTAGACTTCCCCGGCAACGGCGCCAATCTTTTGATAGCTCTCGGATGCGAGGGTCAAGAGATACAATTTATAACCCGACCCCGTTGTAGTACGTGGTGGGTGTCGAACACTCGGGAAGTCTACTCGATCGATGTGCCTAGATACTAGAAAGCTAGAAAGGAGAGCATAAAACAAAGGAAACAGTCGGGACCGACACTGAGGTCACGTCGGGCCCGAGGTTGACGACAAGAGGAAGTCGGGACCGACACTGGGTAAGTCGGGCCCGAGGTAGCTGGGGATGTCGAACTCAAAGATTTTAAAAGTAGATCTTGGGCTTTTGGGTTCCTTCCCTAGTAGATTAAGGCTTTTCCACCCCAATTCAGGCAATGAGTGATGATCGGACTAGGATCGAGTGCTTTCGCCCTCGTTCCAACCACATCTACACCTCGATCCATGTGGAAATCCCCTTCGAAGCAAGGTCTTGAGATTGACACATGTTCACTTTCGCTACTTTGCCAATCTCAAGCCTTGATTCCCAACTTTCGCAAGGAATTGTAGCTCTATGTAGAGTGGGTTCCTTAGATCAAACACTCAAGGCTATGGAATTGGGGTTTCTAGCCTAAACCTAGCTAGGGTTTTCCCCCATAACCCAAGATCAAGGAGATCTACTCCATGAGACAAGCAAAGAAAGCAATCAAATCAAAAGGGAAAGCAATCATCATAATCAATCTCAAAACAAAGCAAAGTTTCATTCAAATCCAAAGCAATCCACAAATCCAAATCAAGGGTTTTCAAATCCACAAGAACAAAGCAAATCAAAGCAAATCTACCAACAAAACCTATCAAGACTTCCTCCCTTGGCCGATTCTCTCTCCCTTCCTTCTCCTCTCCTTCCTCCTTGCTCTCCAAGTATCCCCTTGGTTCCCTTCTTTTTGTGTGTGTGGGAACCCTTTCTTAGAAGACAAGAGGGCCTTTTATAGATTAGATGAAGGGCAAAAGTGGAAGTCCACAAATTCGTGCCTTGGAGCCCAAGTAGTTCGGTGACCGACTCGGACCGACACGGAGGACCTCGGGCCCGAGTTACTGTGCATCTCGGTCCGAGGTTGGAGACTTCAAAGTCGGGCCCGATGTGGTTGCAACTCGGTCCTGACCTCGTTCCACCTTCTTCTTAGTTGGCTTCTCTTGTTCTTCTTCATGGCTTGCTTCTCTCTTTCCCGCTTTAGCTCGGCCTTTGCCCCATGTCTCGACCCTCCTTCAAATCGATCCTTGATTCATGCCAAATTACCTACAAAACACATAAAAGGTGCGTAGTCTCCGAATCTCATAGAAATACGGGAACTAGGCTAAAAAGGAACAAAACGCACAAGAAAAGGGGAAAAAGAAACATATTTACAAAGGAAATCACATATGAAAACACCACCAAATAGAGAGACATCAAAATACCCCATACTTAAACTTGCTTGTCCTCAAGCAATAACAATGTAAGCAAGACCGAAACATAATCTTCAAGTAAAGCCTCGTATGAAAACACATTTTAAGCACAAGTGATCGATATTCAAGCAAGATTACATCATCACACGTGATTAAGTGTTCCAAGGAATAAAGTCAATGCAACTAAGCCTCACTTTAGGAATATGTGAATGTGTATCACTCATCATGTGTTTGGGTTTAGCAATGAACACTCAAGCTCAAAAATCATGCAAGTAAGGACTTTACTATTGAAGCTAATATCACCAATTCCTCCACCTAGAGATGCCTAATGCAAAGTACACAAAGAATTTCGAACTTGGCTCAATGGAGGTCCTCAAAGAGGTTCCATTCGGTCGGGTTGTAATGGGGCTTTTGGTATTTTTCAAGGTGGGAATTTATTTGGCCTTGTGGTGCTTACAATGGGGATTGAACAACCTAAACTCTCACCAACCTCACCAAATTCCACCATTACTTTCACACCCACCCAAAAGACTTAACATTTTCCTTTCAACCCAAAATTTCACTTAACATTCCACTTCATCTTTGCTCTTATGCTTTTTGTTGGATTTTCAACACTTTCTACATTTGGACCGACTTTCTTATGACATCGGGCCCGATGTTGCTTGTAACTCGGTCGGACCATTTTCTTCACTTAAGCTCTTTGCTTTATTCCACTTTACATTTCCAACATTTTCTTTCTTTCTTTTTCTTTCTTTTTTTCATTTTTTTGTACAACAAAGATGCACTACCCACATGATTCATAACACCATTCTTTGCCCTTAAACCCAAGAGAATCTCAACCCTTCAAATACAATCCAAACCTCTCTTCTAAAGTCCAATCCCATAAGGGTCAAGTCATATAAGGCTAGGAATAATATTTTTGAGGAGTTTCAAATAAAGGCTTAGGCTAGAACGGGGCTACAAACAAAGGATTATCTTCATGGTAGGATATGGAACATTTATGTGACTTGAAGAATAAAGTTCAAAATCAATGTGACCATGCTAGGACAATTCTCATGACGGTCTTGGAAAATAGATAAACACCGCAATAGCAAGTTTTACTAAGCATGAATGAGCTAATCACACAAGAAACATGAGGGATATGCAAATATGAACAAGAATCCCTAAAATGGCCAAAAATCAATCTCACAAGGGTCACTCATACTTAGTTGCATAAGAACTCATCCTAGAACTCACATGTTCAATAAAACAAGCAAGATATCATGATCACATCAAAAGCAACATCATTTTTAGAGGCTAAACTATCCAAAAATATGCAAAGGAATTTACATGCTCTCATCATCATTAGCTTTTATTTTGGCAATCTAAGATGGGAATTTCTAGTCCAAAACCTACAAAACACAAAATCTTTTTGTTGTTTTCAACACAATTTTTCAAATTTTTATGGATTTTTTGCAAAAATTTCTCTAAAACCAAAAACTCATCCATTCAAGACCAAATTAATCATCCATGTCTTTCCTCAAACCACTAACCAATAAGCAAACATCCCAAATACAAACTAGAAACACAAACTAAATATCCTCAAAATAATAAACAAACATAAACAAGTGAAATCATGAACACACTTACCCCCACCCCATACTTAAAATTTTGATGTCCCCATCAAACAAGGAAATCAAAACTTAAAAGCAAGAGAGAAGAGTATGAAAAGCTCACAATTTCTTATTCTTCAATGGCATGTATATGATCAATCGGCAAGGACGAGAGCCCATGAGGCTCTAACTTCTTCGTTTGGACCGTCCTTGTCATAGAACTTCTTCACTCGATGACCATTCACTTTGAAAGTATGTCCTTGTTCATCAACCAAGTCCACCGCACCATGAGCATAGATACGATGGACCACAAATGGTCCGCTCCACCTAGTCCTTAACTTCCCGGGGAAAAGTTTAAGCCTATCAAAGCAAATCAAAGCAAATCTACCAACAAAACCTATCAAGACTTCCTCCCTTGGCCGATTCTCTCTCCCTTCCTTCTCCTCTCCTTCCTCCTTGCTCTCCAAGTATCCCCTTGGTTCCCTTCTTTTTGTTTGTGTGGGAACCCTTTCTTAGAAGACAAGAGGGCCTTTTATAGATTAGATGAAGGGCAAAAGTGAAAGTCCACAAATTCGTGCCTTGGAGCCCAAGTAGTTCGGTGACCGACTCGGACCGACACGGAGGACCTCGGGCCCGAGTTATTGTGCATCTCGGTCCGAGGTTGGAGACTTCAAAGTCGGGCCCGATGTGGTTGCAACTCGGTCCTGACCTCGTTCCACCTTCTTCTTAGTTGGCTTCTCTTGTTCTTCTTCATGGCTTGCTTCTCTCTTTCCCGCTTTAGCTCGGCCTTTGCCCCATGTCTCGACCCTCCTTCAAATCGATCCTTGATTCATGCCAAATTACCTACAAAACACATAAAAGGTGCGTAGTCTCCGAATCTCATAGAAATACGGGAACTAGGCTAAAAAGGAACAAAACGCACAAGAAAAGGGGAAAAAGAAACATATTTACAAAGGAAATCACATATGAAAACACCACCAAATAGAGAGACATCACTAAGCAAGTGAACAAAATGACTGGTTCTTATGGTAGTGACTAAACATATTGGCATCGTAATCCGAATGACAACCGGTGGATGATCCAACAGTTAGCAGTCCCATAGAGGATAAGAATGAGGCATGCATATTCAAGAGATAGAACACCACAACTTGCGGTTCCATTACGAAACATGAACAATTGTTGGGAACTCATATTTATCACGTAACATTTTGAAAAGCAATAATGGCTTTCCAACTTGACGAACCATTCAGATATATTAATGTGCCTAACGCACTTATCTTATATTACTTTTAAACTTTTCTCAAACAAGTTGGTGGCTTTTAATCGGCTCGAACTACTGCCGAAATATTTTGGTATTGTAGAGATCATCGGAGTATTTCATCCATTGTCATCTACCATGTACCAAGATCACAAGATTTAAGCTATCCTTGATCTTTCATTTGCATATGGTGAGGTAGAGATCATAGAGGCCTATTACCCTGTCGTCTACACTACACCGTGCCAATTGCACTTAGCTAGAGTGCGCATCACCCCTCTCACACGAAGAGAAGGGGAAGAGTCATGACCCACCATTAGGATTAGGCCTCTCCTAATGTAATATTGTTTTAAAGAGAGGATATGGAACCACGTTCCCCTCCCTGAAACTACCTTAATTAACAACAAAGTCTCAGCACGAGACAACATACAAGGTCACACATAACGGACCTAAATCCAGTTCTACCGCAAAACTGAATTAACAACATGGTCATTATTTCTAACAAATATAACAACCTATCATATTTTATTAAGCACACAAGTTGTTCCCAACAAAAATATTAAATGGGATTCAATTCCTCATTTAATAACAATAATGCAAGAGAGAATCGTCCACTTGCCTTAAAAGGCGTGCTCAACGTCCTTAGCAATTCAACAGTAATCTTTATCACCCTTCTGTCAAATATAACAAAAGGATTTCTCAACAACGAGCTCATAGAAACACTTCTTAGTTGTATTCTCAACTCCCACAACTTTCTAATCGATAAACGATTTGATTTCCGAATATCGATTCATAATTAATCCTTAACTATCAAGCTTTAAGGAGCTATCTTGGCGGAATTATAACTAATTATTTTTCTTCACTTTTGAAATAATTTTCTAAATAAAAATTGTTCATTAGCAACAGTTCTTAAAGGTGACCAAATCTCGTATCCAACGGATTAACAACGAATCCCGAGTAATTATGTGAAGTCCTTTACCTGCCAAACGGTATCAAAACTTGTATTCGCTACAACTAAAGATCCGGACGTCCGTTTTCTGAGCGGTTTGAACCTGTGGGACCGTATCAACGTCAAGATTATAAAAATCATAAATTTAATTAGCAAAGCGGAACCAAAAGGTCCTTACAGTGGCTCCGTAATCAACCCGCTAATTAATTTCGATCGTACATACCTTCACTCGAGCTCATGGCTCGTTTGGCTCAATAGTGGCTCGATCCCCGAGCTCGAGGGTGGTCGAATATTGCCCAGCGGCGGCCCTTGTGATGGGTGGTGGTCGGAGTAGCTAGCGAACACCGGCGACGTCGCGCGGCGAGGCAAGAAGAGAGCCGGCTATAAGGATTCGAATCCTTTCTTCCCGAGTACGTTGTCGTTGGCTCTTATTTGCAGCAGCAACTAGCCCACAACAATAAAGAGGAAGAAGAAGGAGGTGAGGTAAAGGGAAAGATGAGGAAGGGAAGGCAGCCGGCGGTGAAGGAGATGTCCAACCGAGTCCGTCGTTCTCGTCCTAATCTACCTATCTCAAGTTCCTTCCCTTTTTTTCTTTTTGGAAACAAAATCGTAGACTTTGATAAGGCAGAAAAGTATGTCGGTGGAGCAGAATTCTTTCTCCCAGATGCCTTCCTTATTAAGGCAATGAAAGATATGCTTTTAAAATCCAAAATTCGTCTCCGAACGAGACTCGCGTCCAAGCGGTAAAATTATATACCTCGGATGGAAAAACTTACTAAATACAAAACATCCCGTAAATTATGTAGACCAATAAAACCAATTTTTCATGATTTTATCACACTACCTTCAATTTTTAAGGCTTCTGTTTCGTATTTTAAATCCTTTACAGTATATAATTAAAAAGACGACTTATCCAATAAATATTCTTTTTGCACTGAAAAATCCTAGAATTCACACCGATCCATATAATTATTTCTGTGTGATTTTAGGATATCATCAACAATTTTCTAGGATTTAAATTCCAACAAAAATATTGGATTAAGCGTTAAAACGGGCAAAAAGGTTAAAAGGATATCCGAGAAAAATTCAAAAATATCCTCAAAAACCACAGTTATTACAATATTAGCAATGAGAACAAGGATAAACAAGATACATGCAATTGAATTCCAACGAGTCAAACAATTAACATGCATTCAAATCTCTTCTCAATTGTTTTAGTTCAACGAGTCCTAAATCAATTGAGTTGCTACAAAGATTAGGCTTTGCTACGAGAAAACCTAGATCTAGCAATAGATAATATTAATTCGAACAAGTTGGCCAAACAAGCAGAAATCAACACAATCAATAATAATTACGCACAAGAGAATTGAAATAACCTGTAGAAATAAACCTGAATAGAAGAATCTCACAACAACTTGAGTCTGAAAAGCTTCAACTTGAATAGAATTTGGGGAGTTTAGTTTTCCATAAGAGAGAAAATACCAATGTCTGAAATTATGAAAACTAGGTCTAAGAGATAATACAAACAAAGGCTGAAAAGTAAACCTAAAATAGTCTCGAACAAGTCGGAATTAAAAAGATATAAAATATAAAATATTAAACTAAGCGGATAAATCCGATCGCGCGTCAGATCCAGCCAGGCCGCGATCGCCACCAAACAGAGCCGCAATCGCTGCCTATCTTCAAAGCGCGACGTGAATGGCGACCTCAAACCGCGATCGCCACCAAACCTAGCCGCGATCGCGGCCTTCCGTGTCATCGCGATCCTCATCGGCGATCTTGATCTTCCTCGACGACATCCACCGCGATCGCCCCTAAGGGTGGTAGCGATCGCGGCCTTCAACATCTTCGAAATCTTCAATCTCTTCATAACTCTGACTCTCGGCCTTCAAATCTGTTCTTCAATAATGCTCCTAATAGGCCTAAAATACTACAAAAATATGTACTAAAAAGTCCTAGTTATGTTGTTCAAAACACAGCATATCAACTCCCTTCTAGCATTCATTTGGAGGTCCTCTCTGAGGTTAGAATTGCCGAAGTGCATTTGTTGGATCCAGTGGCGGATCCAGGATCGATCTGATGGGGGGCGGATTTTGAACAAGCATAATAGTAAAAAAAAAATTAGGACAAATTACTAGTTTAAATATTAAAGTAGCATAAAATTATAATACTAATATAAATCGAACTACATTTGACTCTTTGGTACGGAATAATGACATCTACGAGTAATCGAGTATCTAAACTTTGAAAACAATTCAATGTAGTTTTGTTTTCAATAGTTACAAACATCTCCTTCTCAATAAATATACCACTAGACTATCATTGAAGCATCCATCTAATCATATTCTAAATAAATATCAAAAATCAATAATGATCAAGATTTTAATTTAACAATTATCAATCCACAACAGATCAACAATTTAGTGAACCTATCAATTTAACCTCTAAATCTACCCAATTAATTGTCGGTGGTCATAGACTCAAATTTGGGCTTTCTAAATCTAAATTTACCCTGCCTGCCAGCTCAAATTTGGGCTTTCTAAAAATAAAATCGAGGTAGCTAGTCGGCTCAAATTAAACCTCTAAATCTACCCTGAGCGGGTCTGACTTCTAATGAAATTTGGGCTTTTTCCGCTCAGTTTTTTTTTAAAAAAAATGACCCAACCCTAAGTGAAACGTCGTCGTTCATATCATCTTCCTCATCATGTTTTTAGATCTGCCATCGCGACTGAGAGCCCCTGCACACACGCTGCAATGGCGCCGACGGTCGACTAATGCCTAAGTTGCTTGCCTCCGCTAGTCCGCTCAATCGCCCACTGCCCCTCAGTCCCTCCCACCTGCCCCGGCCCGCCCGCTCCTCCACCCCCTTCTCCCTTACTCCCTATTATAAGTTCCAGCGAACGGGGGGCGGCTGCCCACCCATGCCCTCCCTAAATCCGCCACTGGTTGGATGGTTTCCCACATCTCCTTTTCCGTATCTAGATTTGCCACCCTGTCACAGTCTTGTTCCAACATTGCGTTTTTTAGGTACTGTTTGGCTTTGAAGTTTGCATCCATGCACTTGCATTCGTTTTTCCCCCACTTGGAGAAGTCATTGCGAATGGTTGGGTCCACCTCGAAGTTCCCTACTTCGATGACACACCAATCTTGAAAATCATGGCTGTGCATCCAATCCTTCATGTTGCGTTGCCAATTTGTGAACCTTCCGATGATAAGCCTTGGAGGCTTGTTGTTCCCATGTCCGACTTGAGTGAGTTCCTGAGACATCCTATAACCTGCAATACTAACACAGAAATATAGAGTGAGCCTCGCTCTGATACCAATTGTTGGATCGACGTGCGTTAGTAAGAGCTTGGGAACTAGCGGTTAGGCTATTCCCAAGGCAGCGGAAGTAAACAATCGCAAGTAATACGGAAAGTAAATGACATAGTTCCTTTATAGAGGAACCCTACGACAACCAACTAGTTGTGAGGGTAAACCTCTACCTCCGCTTGGAAGATTTTGAACGATCTACTTGTTTTATTGATTGTTCTCTAGTTACAACAGGCAAGACTTACACTTCTTTGTTCCTAGCAGTTCTTCCTAACTCTAGCAACACTAGCAAGTCTTCTCAACCTAGTTCCTAAGCGAACAACTCAACTAAACACAAGATAAATCGAACCTTACACCTTGAGCTCACTGTCACAGTTCTCTTTCTTGCTTCTTTGTATGAGGTTTTGTGTTCTGGGAGAAGTGCTTATTCCAAGCACTATTCATTTGCTTTTATACTCATTTGAACTTGGGCAGAAATCTTCATTTTCATATTGTCCAAAATGCCCTTGTCTTGCAAGCCAAATTTGCCAATCTTCACATGTGACTTGATTTGAAACTAGTCAACTTCAAATGTCAATCGGACCGTTGGATGACTCGTCCTAGTCTGTTCCTTAAACTGTGCCTTCGCTTTGTCTGAGACAAGATCCCGCGATTTGCTTTGCACGGTCTTGTCTTCACATGTGAGTTCACATCTGTAGGGAACAACTTTCTTTTGAGTTTCCTTGATAGGAACTTGCCTTCGTGTACTCCTGAGTTCCTTTTGTGTTCCCTTCTAGAGAGTCTTTGTTTAACCTGGAGTTCCCTTGAAATACTTGAGTGTAAATGTTAGTTCCCATATGGCGTTTGTCATTATCAAAACTGGAGACAACATCATTGTTCGGATGTTTAGAACTAGAGTTTCCAACATTGTCCCAACAGTTTTTAAAGTTTTACAGTTTTTAGTTTTAGTTTTTTACTTTTTGCCTCGTTTTCTGCTTGTTCTCTTTTCGCGTTATGTGGTTCTATTGGGTCTTTTGGTCACACTTCAGCCAAGGGTCCCCCCCCATCTTGACCCCCAGATTTCTCGTAAGGGAAGTCACACTGGGTAAATATTGTTGTTGTTGTTGTTCTTTGATCCCCATGATACCAAAATGGCTCCTAGGAATTGTGCCATTCAAGAGGTGCTTTTGCAATCCACTTGGTGTATGACAAAATCAGCATGGAGAAGGAAACTAGTTCAAAGGAACCGTTTCTTGGATACCATAAACACAAGTTGGCTCTTCCTTTGAGATACTTTAAGATCCTCTTAACTTCCTTCAGATGAGATTCTTTGGGATTAGCATGGAAGCGACCACAAAGACACATAGAGAACATGATATCTGATGTCCGCCTTTTTAGTCATGTTTTTAGGGTGTGTTTTGTGTGTTTGAGTCTTTTTCTTTATTTTTGTGTTTTATTTTGAGTCGTTTGTGTGGGTTCTCGTATTTTCATGAGATATGGAGTCTAAATAAGCTTTGGTGGTGTTTTGTAGGTTTTTTGGAGCTGTTTGGAGCATTGCAAGAGAAGGCAGACAAGCTATGAGGAAGATTTGAGTTGATGAGCTAAGGAAGTAGGGCCAAGAAGAGTGAAATCATGAAGAGAGGTGAAGAAATCAACCCAAGATCGAGCTAGGAAGGGGTCGTGCACGAACCAAGATAAGGAAGCTAGAAGAATGCTCTCAGGACCGACCCTATCAGGGTCGTGCACGACCCATTTGGGTCGTGCTTGGTGCCGACCTTCTCTCTATCCCGAAATCTTAAGGATTTATTCTATCTTTGTATTTTAGGAAGGTTGTTTTATCTTGTTTCCTAGTTGAATTAGGACTTTTTTTCTTCTATAAAAGGAGGTTAAACCCTTTGTTTTGGGGGGGGGGGGGGAACCAACAGCAGTCTAGGGCCTGAGGGGCACGTTAGAGGAGGAGGAGGAAGAGAGAGAGAGGAGGCGAGAGAGAAGTTGGTAGGAGAGGATATAGAGTAGAGATTGGTGTTGCTTGGAGAACATGTTTGTTTTGAATTCAAAGTTGTAATCTTTTCCTTTTTAATTCAGTTTTGTTTTCAATTATTATGCTTGGTGAGTAGTTTTTCTCTCTAAGATTGGGGTTGAACCCAACAATGGTTGTGTATGCTTTCTCTTGATCATGATTTGATTGTTTTTCTTGCATGAATCTATTCTCTTGCTCTTAATCCTTAAAGCGAAAGTGGATTGGAATTTCTCGTTCATAGTTGAAACGAAAGCGGAAACTTTGAATCAGAATAGTCAAATTAGGGTTTTGAAGCAAAAGTGGATCTATCCTAGTTGAAGTAGAAGAGATTAGATAGTAAGTTTATTAATTGAACGAAAGTTAGTTGATTTACTTGCTCTAGTTAACGAAAGTTAGCGCCTTTATGTGATAAAAGCATGATCTTTATGTTTCATGAGTGTTAGCATTGCATGATTATTGTTCTGGTGATACCTTTACCTTAGAATTCCTCTATCTCTTGCTAAATTCCTTAGATTTAATTGGTTGTTTGCGCTCTAAATAACAAAACCTAGTACTAACTATCTCTTGTGGACGATCCTGACTTCGCTATACTCAGCGGGGTCTTGAATATACATTTATTTGTTCAAGAAAACCTTCAACAAATTGGCGTTGTTGCCGGTGAGATTTCAATAGTGCCAAGTTTTGTGCTTTTTGCGTTTTCGGGACTCCGCCGAGTCGGTAACGACCCCCCTAGGGTCGGTATTGACCCTTCTAGGCAACCCAGTTTCTGTGTTCCTTATGTTTACTTTTAGGTTATTGTCGAGTCGTTACCGACCCCTTCTAGGTCGGTACCGACCCTGTCGACAGGTAGTTGCTTCTTTCTTTTTAGTTTCTATTTTACGGGATCACTCCAGGCTCGGTACCGACCCTCTGGGCCTCAGTACCGACCCTCTCCGAGAACCCGTTTAGCTTTTTGATTTCGTTTTTATTTTTGATTTTGCTTTCAGTATATAAAAGCCATGGCCATGACAATTTAAGAGATGAAACAACAAATGGCTGAACTCTGCTTACAGATAGAGGAGATCTAGAGAGAAAGGGACACCATAGCCGCTAACAATGCCCGTCTACGAGAGCAGTTGTATGCTATTTCAAGAAGCGAAGTGGCTAGTTGTAGTACTGAGGAGCCTACCGACCCACCATGGCTCGGTAACAACCCCTCCCTGAGTACAAAAATGGGCAAATTCAATGGAGGCACATATACCGAGGAGCCTACCGACCCACCATGGGTCGGTACCGACCCCCTTCCGAAGGAGTCCGAGGAAGAAGATGAATTCAGGCACGGTACCGAGGCCTTTCCTGACCCAGTGGGGTCGGTAACGACCCATTTTGCCTTGGTAACGAGCCCTTTTCTAAGTGGCCTAGGTGAGTTTTCTTGTTCTTATCCTATTAATTCTGGTCATGATCCCTTCTCCCATTTTTAATCTATATTATATCCTACTGTTAGTCCATTGAAGGAGCCAAAACCTCCTTGGTTTTTGGATTTTACTAACCTTGTTTTCATGGTTTCTATGTTAAGCACCTTGGAACCATTTCCCTTGGCAATCTTCACATAGATCTTATGCCTAGTTCTACCCGTGTAGTATTCCCTACCACTTGTGGTTCCACTCTTTAACACTTTGATTTTCTCCTCTAGATGAGTATTCTTAATTTTCTCAATTTGAAGTTCCAAGGCTCGACTCTCAATATGTTCTTCATAAGTTAGACCCTTCTTGCCACCCTTGGAACCATTCTCAATAAACCCTATTCCATGTCTAGAGGGAACAAAGGTGACTTTCTAAGGGAATTCAACTGCTCTTTTCCTATCCCTTTTCTCAAGTTTCTTAAGGAGATCATCCTTTTCTAGAGTAAGGGCAAGGCAGCTAGTTCTAAGATCATTGTTAGTGATTTTCAAGGAGTTGACTTGATTCCTGAGATCATCACACATGGAACAACAATCAAATTTATCATTTTCTTTCAAATTGAAACACATTTCCTCATATTATTTTAAGTCTTTTTGCAATTTAATGTTATCTTTATAAAGCTTTGACAACATGAGAATTAGAATAGGTTTATCATACATTTCAAGAGAGTTTAGGATGGTTTGAAAGCTTACTTCCTCTTCTGGTTCCTGAGAGTTGTCCTTGATGGCCATTGCAATTGCACACATATTGGGATTGGACCAAGCTTCCGGATCCCCACTATTTGAGTCACTCCATGTAGCAATGGAAGCTTTGTTTAGGGTTGTCCAACGGGTTGACCTATCGACCCGTAGAAAAAATAAAATTCGACCCCCAACCCGTCCCGCAACCCATAAAACGGGTTATGAATTTATGGGTCGGGTTATGAGTTGACCCATTTGACTGGGTCAAAGGAGTCGAAAAGGGTCAAATGGGTCAAATTTGACCCATTTTAATCGTAAAATTGACCCATTTGACCCTTTTTTACCCGTAAACATTTATTTTTCCCTTTCACTAACTACAAAAATAAATTTTTATTTTTTTAATATTACGGGTCGACTTGTAACCCAACTTGTCAACCCGTAATATAAAAAAACCTAACCCGCAACCCGTAATATGAAAAAAACCTAACACGCAACCCATAAAATTGTGGGTGGGTCAGGTCAGGTTACAGGCCAACCCGCCCTTTGGACAACCCTACCTTTGTTTTTGGGCTTCTTGCCATCAGTTCCTTGAGGACATGCTTTAGTAAAGTGCCCTTTCATGAAGCATTTGAAATAGGTTACATCCTTTAGATCCTTTTCACTCGTCTTGTTGTAGCCTCTTGAGGAACTGTCACCACTATAATCCCTCCTAAATTTACCTTTCTTGTACAAGTTGCGAAGGGCTTTGGTCAAAAGGAAAATGTTGATAGCTCGCATATAGGAGTAGTTTAGATGCATGTTTTATATATGTTTTGGTTAGGTTTTGGTTAGTTTTTAGGTTTTTATGTTGTCGGGTGTTATGCGCTGGTTTGCTCGGTTTTACAGGTTTTTAGGTTTAAGAGCAACAGCGGGGTGAGTGAGGATGGATCATGGTGGTGGTGGACGAGATGGACGAGGCTAAGGAAGCTAGGATGCACTAGGATGAAGAGCCAAGGCAAGAAAGATCGAGCCAAGAAGTCAAGCAAGTGCGCGGGATCGAAGCCGCGTAGCAGCCCGCGCAATCCCATCTGAGAGCCAATTGCGCGGGGAAGACATTGCGCGGCCGCGCAATGCAGGCCGATGCCGCGCAATCTGGGTTTTTTCACGGACGTTGGATTTGGGCCGAGTCTTGATGTTGGGCTTTGACATTTGGATTTATGGGCTTATGATTTCCGAGTTGTATGGTTCATTATATCTTATGAGGGTTATTTTTAGAGACATATAAATACTTTATATTAGGTTATTTTTAGATAACTTTTGATCAACTTTGGAGGCTAGGGTTTTCTCTCAAGGAAGACTTTGAAACCTTTGTAAGTTTGATTTTAATTTCAATTATGCATTGCTAATTTTCCTTTGTGTTTGGCTAATTAGTGAAGTTATGATTTGTGTATGATTGTGAGGTTTAATTGATTCTCAATGAACTAGAATAGAAATTATTCTCTATGCTTAATTGAATCAGAATTATTCTAGGGTTTTATTAGATTAGCTACCTAATAGAATTTCTAGGTTAATTTACAATTGAATCTGATTAATTACCGGTTGGAGTTAATCTGATCAAGAGTAGACTTTAATTAATTTAGTATCGGTTGGACAAGTTGGTTAAAGTAGGGAATAAATTCACAAGTCACTTAGATGTCTGGTTGCTCTAAGTGCTTGTTTCTATTGATAACTTGAATCGTCAAGTTGTTATTTAATTGAATCTAGAAGGTCTTCTAGGTTATTAGATAATTAGGGTTGTTAGAACTGGTTGGTCTATCAACTATAACTGAAGTTTGGGTTTTAGTCCTTAGTAGGATCATTATCCACAATAGATTATTCAAGTGAGGAGAGAATCAAGAGAATCGATGATCAATAAAGCAATATCATGATGGATCTAATTAGTTGAACACGTTTTTCTCATATTTGTTAAACTCAATCATATTTGCATTCATAGTTAGTTTCAATTTGCATAGTAGTTTAGATTTTCAATCAATAAACCCCCCATCTTAGTTACTTGGCACTTAAGCAATAACACACTTACACGAGTCTCTGTGGGTTCGACCCTTACTTACCGCTCTACTAAGTTTGGTAAAGTTAAGGATTCTTTGATAGGTATAACGACCACCGAAAATACCTCATCAAATGTCATCCTCTTCTTCATCTTCAGAGTCGTCACATTGTTCCTGTACAAATTTGAGCACCTTTTTAAGCTTCAATACGATTTCCTTACTTGGCTTGTCTTGTTCCTTGTCAGTGGTACTCATGGCTTCATATGACTTTAGATTCCCGAAGATATCATGTAGAAGTAGGTTCTTGTTCTCATGATTTTTCCTAAAGGTGGTCCTATCTTGGGTCCATTCCCTTCATGACCATTGATCACCTGTTGTACCTTTATTTTGTCTAATATTTCCACTTTGGTGATTCATAAGCGAAAGAGCTTAGTACATCATGCCTCAAAGTGAGACTGGTAGGTGGACACGGTCTCTCCAAGTTCCATCTTAAAATTGAAAATTTCCCTACGAGCATCCACTTGATGGTCTTCTTTGAGGTTCGAACTTCCCATATGCATCTGCTTGATAACAACCCACATTTCCTTGACGGTTCTAGATTTCCCACCTTAGCGTCATCTTGCTCGCACATGGCATTGTTCAATTATATCTTGGCCTTGAAGTTGGCCTCCATGCATTTCCATTCATTGACATCCACTTGGAAAGATCATCTCAAATGGCTTCATTGACGGTGAAGTTCCCTTTCTCAATCACCATCTAAGATTGGGAATCATGATTGCACATCTAGTCCTTCATCAACACCGTACCTACCACCATCTCTTGAATCAATCTTTGATGAGCATGGGAGACTTGTTGTTCTCAAGTTCGATAGTATTCAAATCTGTTGACATCCTACAACTTAACGCACAATCTAGAGCCAAGCTCTAATACCAATTGAAGGATCGCGTAACACGTTAGTAAGATAGAGATAACCGTGCCAGGAATGGTTCCCTACAAAGTGGAATATTCAAACAAGCATAATATATAGACAGAAAGTAAAATAGGGACACGATTCCTTTATAAAGGAACCCCATTTCAACCAACTAGTTGAATGAGTAAACCTCTACCTTCCTTGGAGGATTTTGAATGAAGACTTTATTAATCGAGTATTTCCTTAGTTACACAATAGAGATGCGAACTTCTCTATCGATAGCGATCACCAAATCCTAGCAATACTAACGAATCTAGCTATTTGTTTCCTAAGCTCACTCAAATGATTAATCAAAGAAATCAAACCTCAAGCAATCCGGACATAGTTCCCTTTAGCTTCGAATTTATCTCGTCGTTGTCGAGATCGAACACCCATTGTCGACATCTTGTTCTTCCTTGATCTTGCTTGGAAAGCTCCTTTTGCTCACTTTCTTGTAGGCTCACTATTCACTCACTAAAGCGGCACAAAAACCTAGGTTTTCTCTTTCTAGTTATAGTGTGTGAGTTTTGGCACTTATACTTGTAAAGGATATACAAATGTTTCTATCCTTTTATATCTGGGGGCACAAGTCCGATTTCCTAATGACGTCCGTGCCCCTATGCACTGGCTTCACTCATGGACACTTATGCCCTTTTTTACATGATGCACTAGCTTCTACAAATGACTTCTTTGTCCTTCTTCTATTGACACTTGAAATTGGCTTCCTTAAAGAATGGTTCCATAACTTTGCAATTCGTTTCCTTTGTAATTCATGTACATCTTTATATCCCTAAAATACTTAGATATAAATACATTAGTTCTTAATGGTATTTATTATCATTAAAACTCATAGAGGATTTTATTCCACTATTTGAAACCAATAACTTTTTAATATTGTTCCAATAATATATCATGACACAAACAACTGGAAAAAAAAACTCTTACTATAGATGACACTTTCCAACCATGAAATTGAAATTTGAGAAATCGAAGTTGAAACAAATGTGCATCGTTATGTATATAATACGTCCTAAAATGGCACCAAATTATTTTAACGTTTTACGCGAAGCAAATGTAATTTAAACCATTTTGAGCTGCACCAATGTTAATCTATGATTCGGTTAAGAATTTTTACGAAGGATATAATTTTCGATTTTTGTTATTCACCTAAATTAGTAATTATTTTTTTTTCACAAAAAACTTACTTGAATCAAAAGTAGAACAAAAACGATAGCCATTTTCCAAGCATAGCCATTTTCCAAGGTACATATTGATATCATACACCATTTATTTTTTCTTGTGAAATGATGTAGATCGTGTTTTCTTTCACGAGGACGAGCGTGGACTACAACAACACTAGTCCCTCTTTTTATTGATTGATACAGTCTCAACTCTCAACTCATCATCATCAACCAAGTTGACAAAACCCACAAACACTGAGAGATTGAAAGGGATGATGGATCTCGATTTACTCTTACGTTCTCTAATCCCTTCTTGGACCTCCGTAAGTGAACTCTCAATCGATGTCGTCCGCTTAGAATTTCTACCATCCGTCATTTTCTTGATTCGCATTCGTGCATTTGTTTTCCGTGTTGAATTAGGCTTGTATTTTGCTCGGATTCTTCGTCTACTTGGCGGTGTTCGGATCTCTTCTTCCAGGGAAGCTCGTCCCCGGCGTCGTCTTATCCGACGGCTCCCGCCTCCACTACCGTTGCAATGGTTGGCCTGTCTCTATCCCGACTTTTCGTTTACCAGATTAGCTTCAAGCAGAATCCGAGAGGAATTGAAATGTGAATCAATGCTTTTGCTTTGTTTTCTTTGATTTTCAGGATTGCTGTTACTTATCATGGCGGTGTCTGCCCTTGGCGGTGCCGTTGCGGCGGGGCTCATTCCTCCCACGGTCTGCTCTAATTATGTTTTGCATGCTTTTGATATTCTTTCAGAGTTTCTTTTTCTCATGTAGTCTTATTGGTAAATTTCTTCCCTAGTGAGTGGCATTGTGCTTAAATTAAAATGTCTCCTTCTGAGAAGGAAATGCTGGAATTAAGGATCTTTCAATATTAAAGTGAAACGGTGGCTTGAAATACATATCCCCAAGGCGTTGAAATATGACTGGGGCTAATTGATATTATCATCTGAAACGTGGGTTCTTGAAACTCATGATTGTAAGAAACTGATATAGACCGGTGAAAAGCTTGTAGTGTTTTATCCTAGTGAGATCTTATTTGCTTCTAGTGGAGACAATCATTAGTTTGTGTGAGTTAATTGGATATTATTACCAATGCTTTCGTCAAAATTGAGCAATCAGTGAAATAGCACTGAACAAATTGATGACTATGATGTTTGCATCAACCTGAAATTTGTTTTCCATGGAATATGTGTTCCTTCAGTCCCATCTCTGATTTGGTAGTGGCAATAATCATCTCGGAAAAATGCAAGTACATTCATAAACTCTCTTATAGGGAAAAGGAGCAGAAAGACAACTATGAGCTTGTTGAGCACTGCAAATTATCTGATGGATTTATAAGATTATGCTACCAGTAAGGCCAAAATGAGAAGAGTGATAAAAGAAAAGATACTGGCTACTTCTATTTCTGTTCTTGTGTGTGTAGTGTTTTCCTGCTTTAATTTAGCCAAAAGGTCCATTCTCTTTTTGTACAGGCAGTTACAGACAGAGGACTGGAGCTTCTATCTGCAACTTTAATATTCAGTGCTGTCGTAAGCAACACCCTTCTTCTTAAATTTAAAGTATTCAAGCATATACATCTGTATTTGTTTCCTTTTCCACTACTTCGTCATATGCATTTTAAATTTTGTACTCCGTTTTATTATCACTTTTGCTTCAAATAATAATGATATTGAAAATTGGATTTTTGTTGCCAGGCATGTTTTATGCTTTTTTTTTGTTGTTGTTGTAATCAATCAATAATGTTACCCCCCTTCTTAGTTATTGTGATTCTAGACAACCAGATGTAAGCTTAATCAACTTATATTTAGCTCATGTTCATCAACAAACTTAAATGCCTTGTATCAACTAATTCATTTCTCATCTGATGTTATGTGCACAACTGTTTTCTGAGAGTTGTTTTATTTGCATTTATGATTGTCTAACCCAGGTTGAAATTCTACCTCGAAATGGCAGGTTGCATCCTTTCTTTATATAGTGGGGCGTGCATCAGGAAGTCAAGGTTCATCATTTAAGCCTCATGTCACTGGGAATTTAATTCATGACTGGTATATATCTTGGTTTCCTTCAATTAGATTCTGTTGATGTATCATATAGGAGTTTCATTAGTAAGCTAGATATGTAAATTCATTTTCTGGTGTTTCATATCAAATTTATCTACTAAACTCGTTTATTCACTTATAGCTACATAAACTGATATTGGTAGCATACCACGACTAATCTTTATATATCCTTGTAGGTGGTTTGGCATTCAGCTGAATCCTGAAATTTTAGGCATTGATCTCAAGTAAGTGTTTGTGTTTGTGAGCCTATTTGAATGACTTCATTAGTCACTGTCCTGTTTAACTTCCATATATTATGCACTTCCACTCTCTGGCTGTTTTGTTTATGCTTGCAATAGTTGAATACTTGGTACGCTCCAATTGTAGTTTACTGAAGCAGTTCAGCAATAAAAAAGCATGTAGATCTAGATATGTCCTAATATAAACTTCTTATAATCATTCTGTTGGACAAGTTTTTTTTTCTATTTCTTATTTGTGTTTAACAAAAAAAAGCAGTAATCTTAGTAAAAGGAGACAAATTACTAGATATATAATAGCTTTATATAATTTCCTTGATTATTCCTTCTCCAACCATTTAGTCTTTTAATGAAGCCAGCTTAATCTCATGCTTATGGATTTATTGCAGATTTTTCTTTGTGAGAGCAGGAATGTTAGGATGGCTGCTTATCAATCTTTCCATTCTTGTCAAAAGTATATACAACAGCCAAATGAGCCAATCGATGATCCTGTACCAGACATTTTGTACTGTAAAGTCCCTGTCTTCTTTCTTCCTCCCTCCTTTCTTCTCTTACCAAAATCTATTTCATGGTACTCATGTTATAGTTTCTGTGTTCTATTTCAGTTTTACATCTTGGATTACTTTTATCACGAGGAGTTTATGACATCCACGTAAGTTTATCATACCGGTTTCTCTCTCTAACATTGATAATTGATAGAATGCTACGAATGTTACTCTCGTGTAGAATTTTTCGTATATTTTAATGGTGCAATTTCTACTTAGTCATGGTGCAATAACTTGGGAATGCTAATATCTACCCTTGAATTGAGAGCACATTCTTATTTAGTTGTGAAAATCCTTAAAAATGGATGGTTAGAAAAATGTCAGTAGGATTTTTAAAGTTCTAATATGTTTTGGTACTATCATATGGTGTGGTACTATCTTATGTATTGATTGCGACAATGCAATTGAATACCATAATGTTCTTTTCCCTAATAACTACATAATTCATGTGGGTATGTCCATGGACTTGTCTTTCCATATTGAGTTACGACTTACGAGGTTTGCTCTTTGATGACATGAAAAATAAGATGTAAAACATGTCTGATATATATTTATCTTGAATGTTTGTAGGTGGGACATAATCGCTGAGAGGTTGGGATTTATGCTAGTATTTGGGGATCTAGTATGGATCCCTTTTACATTTAGTATCCAGGTATGTTTTACGAGCTTAAAACTTAGTTTTGCTTCATCTCTTTGTCATTTTTTTTTCTTAATGATTTTCTTATTTATGTGCACACACTTGTTCTTGTCAACAGAACTATTGAAAATTGTATTAAAAATACATCATTGGCGCTTGCATTAGACAAAAGACTTTTTGTCCGGCGAAATATTCATATATTTGATCAATATAAAGCAAGAAGCAGCTGTCTTTTCATGAACTCTTGTTATTTATTTCTGTCTGCTGCTACACCTGAGATCTAATTTTTAAGTAGCCTTCATTTTTTCCTGTAGGGCTGGTGGCTATTATACAACAACGTGGAGTTAACAACAGCTGCAATAATAGCAAATTGTCTTGTGTTTTTGTTTGGGTAATTCTTTATTGAGAAAAATTCACATTGATTTGCTTCATTTTTATTTTCACCATGTTGGTGGTCTTAGCTATGACCATGTCACCTGCTTCTTGTTAATTGTATAGATACATGGTCTTCCGAGGGGCTAACAAGCAGAAGCACTTATTCAAGAAAGATCCTAAAGCTCCTATTTGGGGTGAAACTCCAAAAGTCATTGGTGGAAAGTTGCTTGCTTCTGGTTATTGGTAATATCCTGACCCTGAATCTCATTGATGTTTACTAGCCAATTGTGTATCTAATTTGGTTGTAGATTCTATTATGTTCTTATAAGCAAAGTAGATTTTGATTTTTTTTAAAAGATATCAATTTAAATGGAGCGACTAAAATTGAAAGGAAATTCAATGTACGAGTGTGTTAAAATGAAGAGTAGCTTAAAATTTTCAATTTTTTCCCACTTTTTGTTCTGTTATCCTTTTTTTATTGGCTACTCTACGATGTTATCATATAGTGATCTTTCAATATCAATTAGTTTATGCCCCATACCATGTATGAGAATTATTTTATTAAATGCCACACATTTGGATTCGGTAATGTTTCTGTTCAACTCTATTTGTTGAGTTGATAAGACCTCGTCCATCTTGAAAAGTTAATAGTGAGATTTTTGTCACCATGTACCAAAGAAAAAGAAAATTATTAAAAGAGTTAAAATTAATGAATAAGATTTGTTTTAATATGCAATATAAAGATAATTTAATAATTAAAAAGTTAAAATATTATTGATTCAATGTGAGGTGGGCTAGAATCGTTTTGGTTGCTCGAAAAAAGATAGCTTTTATTTATTGTTATTGATTTTCGTTAGAAAACCAGGTTTCCCAGTTTTAGAGTATAGTGTGGCTTTCTTCATTGTCTGTGTTATAGTTGTTGTCTATATGTTTACCCTCCATAGTTGTTATACCTTGTTCTTATGCAATTTGTCTTTCATATTCATCTACACATCCTATAAACATCTCTTCAAATTTACATGTTAACTCAGAATCTTCTGTATTTTCATTTTAGAAGTTTCTCAGCATCATTCTCACATTATTTTCATTTTAGGAACATGCATATTAGTTCTCTTGTAAAGTTAAATAGTTTTAATATGCTGACATGTCTCAATAGTAATACCATTCTTGAGTTTTTGAGATTAACACTGTAATTCAAATTTCACATTTGCAGGGGAATTGCAAGGCATTGTAATTACCTTGGAGACTTGTTATTGGCATTATCCTTTAGTTTGCCCTGTGGGATCAGGTAAAATAAATTGTCTTTCCTTCACGCCCATTCAGCAACATGTACCATTGGGGAGGTTTATTGATCTGGGAGCATTGTTTTTGCAGTTCTCCGGTTCCTTATTTTTACCCGATATATCTCCTCATTCTGCTGATATGGCGAGAAAGAAGAGATGAAGCCCGGTGTGCATTGAAGTACAAGGAAGTCTGGGCTGAGTATTGCAAACTAGTTCCCTGGAGGATTCTGCCTTATGTTTATTAGTAGCAATTTTGACTTGTGCTCGATTTGCAGCTATAGGATCATTCTGATCTTTTTTTTTCTCCTTATTAAACAACGTTTGGATGTGTTTGTACTGTAGTCTTTATTTTCCATGGATATTTGTAGTCTGGAATTTTTATTTTTGATGGAAATGTGAAATGAGCTTGGAAAATTTTGTAAAAGTTTGTGTTTTTAACTGAGTACTGAGTACTCACATTTTCTCATCCCTTAGTGAAGGGCTTATTGTATTACTTTCATCTCGGGGTATAGGGAAGATAATTCGCGCAATGTTTAATTTGATATTATAGGCGAGAATGCTCGGCACATAATTTCAGCTGTCTGAGATATGCTTTTTCCATGAGGATTTACTTAAAAAATAATATATATTACATACTGTCCAAACAAGAACAACGAAGTCGTTGTAGTATAGTGGTAAGTATTCCCGCCTGTCACGCGGGTGACCCGGGTTCGATCCCCGGCAACGGCGTTTTTTTTTTTGGCAATGGCAAACGACGTCGTTTTCGACTTTATTGGGAAAAATTGCCTTCCCTTCCCCACATTGGCCCTAATTTTACTCATTTTTTTTGGTTTTGCATCGATGCTCTTATCCAAATAAAACTCATATCGTATTTTTATCATTTAGGGCCATAAAAGCATGGTAATATTATGGTATTGACTTGTTTGCATTGGGTAATACCAAACCTTTCATGTTATTAGGTGGTGGTGGTCTTTATTTACTACTGTATTTAGAAGTCAGGGGTCGTTTTTATAAAATGAAAACAAGTAAGGACAGTTTTAGCCAATTAAATCTGACTTCTTCTGCCCTCTATCTTGGCTTGGTCCGTCCAATTTGCAGCCATCGGTTTTTGTTCACAAGCGGGAGAAAGCGAGCAGATGGCGACGACAGGGCGAGACACGCCGACGACCGCCGGTGATGGTTTTCCGAGAGGAAGAGCGGAGGCTTTCCCCTCCGCTAGCTCCTCTTCCGCCGGAGCTTCACAATCGACTGATGCAGGCTTAGGAAGATTTCCGAGTGCAGCTCAGCCTGAGATCATGAGAGCTGCTGAGAAAGACGAACAGTATGCCTCCTTTGTCTCTGAAGCCTGCCGAGATGCCTTCCGCCATCTCTTTGGTACTCGCTTCTCTGTCATCTCTCTTTTGGCAATTTTTGTTTTGGATTTTTTGAATGTTTGAGGTGGAGTATCTTAGTTGAATTTTTCGTTTTCCGTTTCCTTCGTTGGTATGGACGGGATCAGGCACTAGATCTGCTATTACTTATCAGAATGAGGTTAGCTTCTTATCTTCTCGCTCCCTGCTCTGCTTTCATTTCACTGTTTTCCCTTCCTTTGTTTAGCTCCTTATCCCTTTGATCGTTTTATTGACTATCAGGAATCAATTTTGATTGATAGTTGATAATCGTATTGTGTCAAATGTGCATTGTCCTGAAAGAGAAGGGGAGGAAATCCAGAGTCTACAAATTTAAGTGTTTATTTGGAAGAGTCTGTACTAAAATTCATTGTTGTCTGCAAAATTTGTTTCTATTTTGCGGCTGCACCTTTGGCAAACTTGTTTTTTTCATTTTTCTAATGCCTAAGGGTTTTTTTGCTTGGTGTCTGCAAAAGTTCTAAATGGATAGGGTGCCTAAGTGTATTGTTTACTTCAGGACTTCAGGTTTTGAGTTTTCAGGTTAGAGTAAGTTCAAACAGTATTGATGGAAGTTAGTTCATGACAAAAAATTCAGGTTTTGAATTAATTAGGATGACTCTGTCCAAAGGAATTTGAATCGAAAAACAAATACTTTATGGGAAGAGTCGGCCGAAGTCATAAGTTAGAACATTATTGATAGAAGTTACATACGGGAATAGTGGGATCGCTCAAGTTAAAACATGCTTAATGAAAGTTGGCATTTGTATTAATATGCATAGGTGGAATCTTTACAAATGAAGAGGGTGGAATGTGAAGAAATGATTAAAAACCTAATAACATGAGGATACTTAATCACAATTGCACTTTATTTGCAATGACAAAACATACTTGTGCAAATTTCATCATAATTTGGCATTGAAGTATTATCCTTTTAACCTGAGGTCCTGAGCTACTATTTGCTGTTGGAATATGATAAAAGTTCAAAAAAGTTTAACGAGAACTTTTGATTGATGAAGTCACAAATTTTTTTTTATATATTTGTTAAAATAATCTTGCTCCTTAGTCACATGTATATCTTTGCATATATACTTCAAAATTTACCATTGATCTGTTTTTCCTTCAGATGAAACTTCTGGGGCAGATTCTCTATTATGTTTTGACAACTGGTGCTGGCCAGCAAACACTTGGAGAGGAATATTGTGATATTACCCAGGTACAAAATTAGGCTTGGTTTGAACATTTGATGTTTTTGAGTTAAAGATTTTGTATTTGTATCTTTATATTTAGAATGCTCTAGTGTATTTCTTAAATGCTGTAATATGTTTAGCCTCTAAAAGCATAAACTGGATATATGAAACTGGCTATAGAGGATCTCTGAATCGAATCATCTCCAACTTTGTTTTCATGTCGGATCTGGAAATGCCTTAAGCAACATGGTTTCTCCTTGAGATTGAACAGAAACATGTTGGATCTGGAAATGGCTAATGCAACATAGCTTCTCCTTGAGGTTGAACAGAAAGAATATTCTATGATGGCTATATATGTTGTTTTTCCAATCAGGCATAGGATTACCGTTTACATTCAAGAGTTTGAAATATATTTAGCTTTTTGCGCAATCAACTTAATTATATTTTGTGACATGGTACTATTTCAGTTCAGTTTGCCCTGTCAACTGTAGTTATTATGCAAAGCCATCTCAATGTTGATGTTGGAAAGTTCCCTAAGATGAAGGAATGGAGAATTTTACAGTATTTCAGCTGTTTGCTTCTGCAGGTCTCAGGGCCTCATGGGCTCCCACCAACACCAGCTAGGCGTGCTCTATTCATAGTTTACCAGACAGCAGTGCCCTATATTGCAGAAAGGATCAGGTTTTACATATGCATTTGGTTATTTAATTTTGCATATTTTAATAACCATTAGCTGTTGCTGTTGCTGTTACATGTGACCTGAACTTTAGTTTCTCTTAAAATGTTCTATATTTATGCTGCAGCTCTAGAGTTGCTTCCCGTGGCATAATCCTTGCAGAATCTGATGAATTCAGCAACAACCGTGTCCCTCAGAGTAGTGAACTGCAATCTTCTCCAAATGTTGAAACCCCGTCATCATCTACATCAGACATCAATGTTTCAGCTCTATCAAGATTGAAAGAGAAGTTTAGAAGATTGCAGCTGTCTGCAATTCAAAGATGGCCTGCTGTATGGCTGATTACTTCAAAAGCATAGCTCAGAATATCTTTACAGAGATTGAAATAATATATATTTTTTATGTTGATATTCAGTTAAAATTTATTACTATTTCTTCCGAAAAGATCCAATTTTGGATTTTTTTATGGCTTAGAAAATGTTAAAGATCTAATCACTTGGTTTGATATATTTTGTCTTCCTTTGCAAAGTTTTACACTTAATATCTGAAAATAGGGTTATTTCGTATACTGGCTTTGCAATTTTATATATCATTGCTATCATATGCAGATGCTTCCTGTTGCTCGCGAAATTCTACAGTGGTTCATACGAACAAACCTCATGTTCTTCTACTTTGAAGGTCAGCACATTGCAGTGTTTCCGATTTTGATAATAGGTTTTTGGAATTGTTCCAAACCAAACTTTGGAAGTTTCTAATATTTTCTTGTTTGTTCGATTGCAGGACTATATTATCACATCTCTAAACGTACAGCTGGAATTCATTATGTCTTTATTGGCAAACCATCAAATCAAAGGCCTAGGTAGTATAACCCTTTCCTATTTTTTTACCTGTTGATGATTCCGCTCTTTTCTCTTTTGTCATGTCGGATGTAATTTTAATCATGATAAAGCTACTTTAATTTTGGATGTGTCAAAAAACATTGGATGGCATGAGGATCTATCTGGTGATTACTGACGTAAACAATTCTGCCATTTATATGCAGAAAATGCTACATCTTCCCCATCTTGTTGTGAAATGAAGTTTGAAAATCTATACTGTAGGAAGCTTTGTTGCTCTTGATGTGCACATTGAAGCCATATCACGATGTCATATTGGTTATGTTGTCCCTATATGCCAATGTTGGTGTACTGCTCAAGTGCGTGTAATACTTAAACTTTGCAATTTGACTTTCTGTGCAGATATCAAATACTTGGTGTTTTCCTCTTAGTCCAGCTGTGTATAATTGCTGCAGAAGGATTTAGGCGTAGGCATTTTTCTTTCCTTTCAAGTGCAGCACATCAAGCCTCCTTGGGAACCTACCATCCTTCAGCAGGCAAGTTTATTTTTCTTTCACTGCTCAATCTGTTTAAACAGCATTGTCTCATTATCTTATTACATTCATGATTTATCAAGAAATTCTTTTCTCCTTAGTTTGCCTTTCTGTGCTCTCAATCCACAGCTTTTACTTTTGTTCTCTTACTCACTCTCTGGCAATAATGTAGTTTTGAAACCAAAATCTTGTGCAAATACTGTATGAAGATATTTTGGTTTCATCATTCAAGTTTTGTGATTTACATTCAATTTATTTTGATGTGGCTATGCAGGGAGAGGGTTGCCTGTTTTGAATGCAGAAGGCGAGCTCATTACCATGGATGTGGATCAAGGAAGTTCAGCTTCAGAGGTACATTTGCTTAATTGATCAAATAATGACATAAATTTCTATACAAGAGCTTCCCTGAAACAAACAAACCATTTGCGTTTCAGGTGAAAGGAGCAAGTAAATGCACCCTTTGCCTGAGTCATCGCCAGCATCCAACAGCCACACCGTGTGGCCATGTTTTCTGCTGGTATTGTACTGCCTTAGTTTTTCTGTGCCTCAACCTATACTTTTACTTAAATACTAATTTGTTTTATTTTCTCTGTTTTTTGCGTGTGTGTGGCTGTATTGTAGGAACTGTGTAATGGAGTGGTGCAATGAGAAGCCAGAATGCCCTCTATGTCGAACACCTTTGACGCATTCAAGCTTGGTTTGCCTCTACCATTCAGACTTCTAAGGCATTATGCTTTGTAATCTCCGACATCTTCCCCAACCAAATCTTACTTATCTAATGTAATAAATTCAAGCCAGTGATATAGATTAGGGACCAATGCATAAACCCTTGAGTTCTAGCAATCCCAAAGCTCCATGTATCACATTTTTTAGAAAAAAGAAGTGACGGAATGGGTTCTTACCAGTGCTGTATTCAATTTGTTCACAGATAAGAACCAAACTGCATCTCCGTGCTTCGTGTAAAATTTCATCATCAAATGATTAGGATGATTTGAAATCTATGAAAGTTCTTTTTTCTTTTTTCTTTTTGTATTTGGAAGAAATTTGAAATCCATGAAAGTTCATCTTGGTCTCTGTCCAGCATTCTTGCGTTAATTCAATTTCCAAATATATTGGTTTGTAGTCTATTTTTAAGCCATCTTACGAGAACCTTTGTAGCTGAATTAAATTTGGTCTAATAGTTTCAAACTATTTGGATTTTGAGCTGTGATAAACGGTATCTGTCTGTAAACTGGTTCGGCTCAATAAAAATGTAGAATGAAAGAAAAGAAAGTGAAAAAGTAAAACAAATGTATAACATCAAGATTAAGAGGTGGAGAAGAATGCAAATTGATTAACCAACATCATATTAATCAACAACAAGAACATTACAAGCAATTAAAGAGGACTCATTTTCATAGCGTTTGTTTGTTTAGCCTCTCTTGACAGGGTCAAAGTAGGAAACTCCAACCACAGCACCTCCAATGGCAGTAAGCACAACACCTCCAGCCACAATGCTGTACAAGAAGTTCTTCAAGGAGGGCGCCATCTCAGCCGCCTCCGCCACCTGTGGGGCCAACATGGACGCCGTCAGAGCTGCTGAGGTGGCGGCCACCACCGCCTTCTCCCTTAGAGAAGAAGAGGCCTTCACCTGGATCATCCTCCTGGGTGCCCTCAATCTCTGGCTTCCCAAAATACCCTTCTGCTTCTGCAGTGGGTTGAACAAAGATGCTTCCTTGTTTTGACTAGCAACTCTCATTGGCATCGCCATGGAAACTGAAGCCATTGTTGTTGCACCTTCTGTTACAACACAAACACTTTCTTTGGGTCTCTCTTGGTGTTTGAGTTTTTGGTGGTGATATGAGAAGGGTTTGAAGGGAGAGGATAGATAAATTGTGGGCTGTGTTTGTTTGATTGGTAGCAAGTCAAGATTTCTGCTGACGTGGCGGAATTTGAGCCTGTTTAGTTGGGGACCGGATAACCTTATCTTGGCAAAGCTAGATTTTTTTCATGGCAGAAATTGCTTGAATTTATCACCACTACAAATAAAAAAAATTTGGCAAAGCCATATTCACTCATTCATTATACAACCAAACTCATGAATAACCTTAACACACAAGTTACAAGAATACGCTCTCCTTTTACAAGAAACTACATTCACCTTAACAAGATAGAGCTTGATCAAAAAGGCGAAATGAACCTTTTAACTTTAAAAATAAAAAATTTCAATTATTCATACCATAAAATTTGATAAGTGGTAAAATAAGCCTGGAGCCATAATCAATTGGGCACCGATTGTGTACTGTTGAGAATAACTTCTTGAGGAAGAAGATGGCATTTAATCTCCAGATCTTCAAAGATTTTCTTTAGTTCCAAAACGAGTCCAGATCTCCTCCTGAGTTTCTCTCCATAGTCTTGGAAGTTAATTGTGTGATTAACATATAGAGCAATCTTAATCTTGTTGACATTCTCAATCTCTTTCACTACTACATTGTGATCTGGCTGCCAAAAGTTGGAATTCGATACTAAAAACCTGTAGAAAACGCAAAGCAGTCAGAAAGGCCATATTAAGCTATTGCCATTGTTTTATCACTCCTTCAAAGTTGCTAGTAATCATAACAATGAATTCAAAATAATCAATCAAGATTCATCAGGAGAGAGAGAAAGGAAACTTACATCTTTATTCTGTCTTTCATCTCCCCAATCTTTGCTAATGGGGTCATAAAATCAATAGAGAACTCCAATGTATCACCTTGATTTTCTGGGCTCCTGTAGAAGTTGCTAATGGGCTTTGTAGCCAAAACAGAATTAGGATAGTACACTTTCTCCTTATCAGGTTTCAACAAGACAGTAGTTAAGATGTTCATTTCCTCAACAATCAGCTGCAGGAAACAATGAACTTCTATTGTCAACTAATCATGTAATAATTTAGAATAAACTTGAATTTTTTTTTCTCAAATGTAACTCAAGACAGATGAATACCATTGTTCCATCCACCACACAACGGTCCCCGACATCAAATGGATGCATCACAAACACAAAAATGATGGCTTCAAAGGTAGTCTTGCAAGTGTTTCCGAATACAAAAGCGGCTACCAGTAGTTGTGATGACATGAAGACGAGTAGCTTTGTGGATGCTAGTTCTGTAAGGAGAAGCCATAATATAAAGACTATAACAACGAGGATTGCACTGACGATCTTGTTCAACTCATTAACAGCTGTCTTATTGTCATTCAAAGCATGTTGTAATTGCTGCCGGTCTTTGAATACTTTCACCTGGATAAGAATATTAATGAATCAATCTCATTTCAGCTACACAAAATGAAATTCTAACTACAATGTGAAATTACAGCAATCCTTCTAAATCGCAACAAGATACCACATATCTATGTCAAAGTAGTAAGCAAATTAGGAACTTAGGAGACTGTATTTAAGCTGTAATACTAATTCAAGATGCCCATCAAATTATTATTAAAACTAAGTTGATCATGAGATTAATAATGAAGAGAACTGTTCTTACCACCCATTTTGAGAAAGCTTTCAGATTTATCCTCCCTTTCTCATTTGGTTCAAACACGGGGAACAGCAAATCCACTTCCTCCTCCATCATGAACTTGAGGAAGTCATTCCTATCTATATAACTGATGACATGAAAGCGTAAAACGGTTAGTTAATCCAATGATGGAAGAGAAAGAACCAAGCAATTACAATACATAGAAACTCAAGTAAATTAAGCTGATCTTACTCCTGATCATGTTCATCTTTGTACTGGGTGATATTCATAAATATCCTAACAGCAGTGGCAATAGCTTGCTCCTCACTTGAAATCTCATCATCATCCAGCTCAACACCTCCCTCCACATGATCCTCTTCAAGCATTCCAGACATGGTGGAAAGCCCCGAATTCGTAACCACATCAACCAAAAGCTGCATAGTGTAAGAAGGAACTTTGTCCTTCTTCATCTGATGAAGCTTCCCAACATCTACTTTTTTCTTCTCCTTGTGAGACTTCACATGCTCAGTGAAGCTCGCCTGAGCTCCACCATCATCAACTCTATCAGATGTAGCTACAGGCACAGAAGACACCATTACGGGCCTACCAGAGAGGATCTGGAGCACATAATGATGGAAGACCGAATCTTGAATCCGGTTAAAGAACCGGTTCAAGTGGAAGGAGGAAGACAGTAGCTTCAAAAGGGTATTTTTGATGAGCCAAAGGAAAGAGCCAATTAGAAGAGAAGCAAGTGTCCATGTCACAAAATCCAGAAACTTCCGAGTCTTGGAAGAAGGATTATGCAAATCATACTTGAACAAGGAAACCCAAGTGCCCAAAATCACAGCAATCCAAATGAAAACCTCCACACTTTTCTTCAAGGCATGGGTGAAATACACCACATTCTTCTTCAATATAAACTTCCACTCGATGAAGAACACAGCCAAATGCACAACCCACTGAGTGATCAGCAACCCAGAGAAGATCACCATCAAAAGCACAAACCATTTCCACAATCTCAAACCCTTGAATTCAACCCCACGCATCTTCTCAACAGTAAAGCTACAAACCAAACAAGATAGAATGGAAAGAAAAACAAACAACTGGAAGGAAAACTTAACCGTCATCCTCATATTATTGCGGGCACTCAACTGGGCAGTGACCCTCCGGTAAACCTCTCTCTCATCAGGGCCATCTTTGCCCTCGCCCTTCCTGCCCGAACTGCCCATAGGAGTCCTCTGGCCCAATGAAGCTGCCCGACTACTTGGCACGGGAGAGTTAAAATCCGCTTCGCTTCTCGGAGTACCATAGGTATCCAAGGAGTCCGAATCGATGGGAATCGATGGCTCGCCGAATCGGGACTTGGGTTTGGTCTTGAATGTGTTCCGGCGGGTCAGACCCGGACCCGGATCCGTGGGGATTTTGGGCGGTCTCTTCGGACCCGGGGATGATTGGGCGTCTTCTTCTGATTGAATTGGGATGTGAATAGAGCATTCGTTTGGTTGGGGTGTGAGATTGTTGGAGTTTGGGGGTTTTGGGGTGAGGTTTATCTCACCTGCTCTCATGGCGGCCATTTCAATCGGAGTGAAATGGAAAGGGAAATGAAGCAATGGATGGGAAGTTGCTGCCTTTACATGTTAACTTCTACGAATACGAGGGTTTTTATAAGAAAAGATGGGAGGAAGATGAAGAAGGAGGAGGAGGAGGAGGAGGAGGAGGAGAAACAGGGGAGAACGACATGGGAGGAGACAGTAAGAGGGAGTGGCGGTCACATAGAAAACAAAGTAGAGCTTTTTGAATTATTATTTTGACGGTTCGGCAAATGAAAATTTGACACGTGGATTATAATTTGGGTCAAACTTTATTATAAAAGGTTTTGGTAAGGACAAGGAAGTAGCATCTCCATGACTCCATTATGTATAGAATGTGGAGCCGCCTGCCCATTGATGGCTGGATTTCAACTTTATTAATCACAATTATGCAGTGTGAACAGGTAACTTCATTATTCTAAATACTAATTTAATTCCACCCTGTATCAAATTGTTTATTTTTTAATCCCCATATGCACAAATATTGAGTATATTTTGTACCGTAGGAATAGGTCGACCAAGAAAATTGAAATATATAAATATTAAATTCACCCAAGGATAAATTGGTATTGTAGTTTGCACTCATGTAGAAGTATAGATTTTTTTTTATGAGGAAAAAATTAGGCTATTCTGAACGAATTAGCATAGAGTATTCTTTCGAATGAGAATATTTAGTTTTGGGTGCGTCTTCAGTTGATCAAAAGATGACGTAGGTCGCAATCGAGCAATACAATCAGCTATTACGTTACACGTTCGAGGCAATTGATTAAATCACTTGCCTCGAATGCTCGTGTAATAGCCAGTGAATCCGCAATCATCATGTCTATGAACCAGGGACAACTTCTACTTCCCTATAGTGCATAAATCACTTGAATGTTATCTCCTTCAATTATAAAATGTCTACGCTTCATTTTCTGCGATGCGTGCACTATCATTACCATCCCTCTTACCTCTGCTTGCAATGCGCTTCCATCTTGTGTCTTTACTGCATCTACAACAATTACTTTTCCTTTTGAATTTCGTATGACGTAGCTCGTTGTTGGAGCATCGTTCATTCGCCAAGAGCCATCAAAATTAATCTTTATTGTTCCCTCTGGTGGTTTTTCTCATTTGTCTTTCCTCCTCCTTTTCCTTTGTAACTTGGTTGTATGATCTTTATCTATATCCCCTACTAGTTCTTGTTTTGATGTCTAGTCACTTGTAATTTTACATATTCATTAAAACTTCTTCCATCGTACGATAGATCTTTCTGAAAAATCGCTATATTCCTGTGATGCCACACGCACCACTATCAGGGCCGTCCCGTATTTTTTAGGGGCCCTGTGCAAAAATTTTATAAAAGTAGAAAATATATCACAATATACAAGTAGAAGCAAGAAAAACATATAAAGGATTGGTTGGTGAGACTCGAACTCAGGTCTACTTATATAAATACAAGGCCTTAACCACTACAATAAACTGATTTTACTTAATTTTATACTGCTATTTAAAATATATTATAAAAGGGACTAAATGGGGCCCTGTGCAATAGCACTCTTTGCACTCCCTCATCTACGGCCCTGACCACTATACACTTGCTAATTATATAAATTCCTGACTAGATAGTTTTTGTCTTATTAGGTTCGGCTCTTCAACTATGTTATATGATCCATTAGACGATTGTAACATTATTCTGAAAATCTTAGGGTTAAGGTGGTTCATAGTTTGTCTGATAAAACTGCATCAGAATAGAAGGTGTTTTCTACTCTTCAAATTATGATTACATAAACTGCATTCTTCTTGTGTGACATCAATATGATTTCTTACTAGTCTTTGTTTTGTGGGTACATTATGGTATAATTTTCACAAGAAAAATTTTACCTTCGGATTTGTGTGCAGTTTCCTAATAAAAGGTTGGCAATAATAATCACGTTTAAGTTTCATTATTTTTATGTGAAATAAAAGGTTGGAAATTTTTAATGCGATTCTTGTATAATCACGTACAAGTTTTATTATTTTTATGTGAAATAAAAGGTTGGCAATAATAATTGGATCAAATGATTAGAAATCAGTAAATCATTTGTTTTTTTTGTTGATTTATTTGGGTGTATTTTCTAGTTTTTTATATTATAAAAATAGATTTATTTCATATATAATAATTTTGAGTTAAATATGATTTTAGAGTATGACTTGTAGCCGACTTAAAAACAATTAACTACTAATTTTTTTGTGTTATGATCATTTGCATGATAAAGGAAGAGAAAGAGAAATAAAATAGAATTGTTTTTTTAGTCTTATTCGGTCACCTATTAGAGCTTTTATATAGAGAATAGAAGTCGTGCAGGGTGACTGAAGTTGTACTTGGGAGATCGAGCTAGTTCGATCGGATATTCAGAGTTTGCTGGACCACTTTCAAAATTGAAGTCTCTCTCATGTCTTCTGAGAAGCCAATTATGTTCCGGACTACATCGTTGGATCGTTTCGACGTGTCTCCTCCCTTCCGATTACCTCCGACCCGGTCCTTAGGGAGCTCATCCATAAGGATGTTCTAGGGCAGTTCATTTCTTTTTAGAGTGATCTGCCTAATTCCTTTCCTTATCAAAAAAAATATAGAGAATAGAAACTCTAGTAAATAAGTACAAATTTAGGATTTTATGTGTATATCCAATATAATATTATTATAACACTCTCCTCCCTTGGATGTATATTACTATCTACCTCGTTAAAAACCTTATTAGGAAAATCCAATGGAACAAAACCAAGATTAAGGGAAAAAGAATGTAGTAGCAGTTCTCCCTCTCAACTTGACATATACTTCCTTCCTTGATTGAATTGAACATTCATCCCGTTGTTTATTTGAATCTTGTAGTTTGAGAACGGTTCGACGATATGTGCTTTGATTGATCAATGTGTGCCACATTCTCCTCATATATCACCGTATGATCCTTTTCAACTTGAATTGATGGATGGATAAAAACACTAGTCTTTCGCATTTCTCGAATTACAGGTCAAGATTGTCTTGCTATGGACCTTATATGACAAATTGCCTCATTAAAAACCTTGCTTGGAAAAACCTATTGAGATAAAAACCAAGCTCAAGGAAAAAGAGTACAATTGCATATTGATACTTCCCCTCAATTAAACATAAACTCTTCATTCAAGGGATATACGTCATTATAGGATCATCGTAAAAGGTTTGGTACTTCTGGACCAACAATCTTTATGTCATTTTTTTGCATGAACATATAAGTCACTGATCAATGAACCTCTTATAGAGTTACAATATCATCACGATAGCCAATTGATCCTCCAATTTGTCCTTCATTGAACCTTTGAAAAATATAACCCCATATTACTTGTTCCACGTAAATAAAGCAGAATGTGTTTAACACCATTCCAAAGTCTTTTTTGTTGATGTTGAGCTATATCTTGCTAACAAATTTACCACAAAAGCTATACCAAATTGGGTATTAGTAGAAAGGTATATTAATGCACCTATTGCACTAAGATATGGTACTTTAGGACCTAATATCTCTTCATTTTCTAATCAGGGACGAAAGAGGTCTTTTTCTACACTTAGCGATCTTACTATCATTGGTGTACTTAATGGATGCACTTTATCCATATTAAATTGCTTCATGACCTTTCTATATAATTGAATTAATGGATAAAGATTTCACCCGTTGTATTCTCGAAGTATAGGCCGAGATAATACTTGGTAGTTCCTAAGTCCTTTATTTCAAATTCTATTTTCAAATAATCAGTTGGCATTCGAATCTCTTCTAGAGTCCCAATAATATTCAATCACCAACCTAAACAGATATGATTACATATCTCGACTTTGTTCTTATTATGAACACACAAGAACTTATTTGACTGCTCACAAATCCATGTCATTTTAGATATTTGCTAAGGCGATTATACCAAATTCTCCTTGATTGTTTCAATCCATATAACAAGCTTTTAAGCTTAATGGAATACATGTGACGTAGTTTTGACTGAAATGCTTCAAGCATTCTCAATCCATTTGGGATTTTCATGTATATATGTCAATATCTAATGACCTATATAGATAAATTGTTACCACATCCATAAGTTGCATCTTACGTCATTCAACAACAGCTAAAGAAATAAAAAAATCGGAGTGTTGTTGCATCTACTACAAGTGAATATATTTCTGTGTAATCCACTCCAGGTTTTTGTAAAAAAACCTTATGTAATTAGTCGAGTTTTATAGTTGAAAAATTCAAAATCAATTGAATAAATCTATCTAAAGTTAAGGATCATCACAACAATGCTTCTAAGAATTACACATCACCCGAATCAGCTATAAATTATGTGAAGGTTTCGAAAGATAACAAATGTGCCTAGACCCAATCAACATAAAAACTCACAACTTGCTAAATACAAACCTAGACACTTGGAGCACTTAGAATTTGAGGTCAAATTTAACAAGCATCCACTCTAGTGACTTGTTAAATCCAATCTAAGTCTAGGATTTCTATTATAGTTATTAATAGACGAGAGATATAAAACACTTTCACAACAATAAATCTCAAGTTAAACATATATATATGATTTTGATTTGAAGAAATATTCAAAAAATTAAAAACTTTATATCAATTTATATAAATCAATGAATAAAATTAAAACAAACGAAAATGTAATCTCAATATATAAATCGTTTGAATTATAGAACTACAATCATGCCTTTGCTTGTTGTTCTGTAATTCTTGCTTGTTGTTGCCGGTTTTCGGCTGCCGTTTAACGGTCTCTCGGTTTATTAGGCTTGTCTAATAACCAAATTCTTATCTACTCAAAAAAAACTAGAATCATGAAACAAACTAGTCTTCAACGCAAGGCCAAAGCTTCGCCTTGAAAACCTCTAAATATGCAACTGAAAACTCAGCCAAAAGCTAAACCTAATTGTCAAGCTTCTCTAGTCTAATTAGTAGGTGATGACATTCGTAATCATTAGATAATGAGTATGAATCCTACTTCCCTCATTGTAGTCACCCAAGTATCATCTATGACAAAAAAAAATGCTAAAGCTAATTAATGTGTCCTCTTTATTTCTCTTAACACATATAAATCAAATAAAATGAGTGTTCATCTTGAGTTTGAAACCCTATCCATGATGAAGCTCTTGCTACACCGTTTTCAATGCCCTAAAATAAAGGTATAAGAGCAACCCCACCAAATTTTAGGAAATTGAATTTTCTTCCCTAAATTTAGGAAATGTGACAATTATCTATAATGAATAGAGATGATAAAAATGATTTATAATTGACTTGATTAATAAAAAAATAAATTAATATACAACAATAAATGTTGCATTCTCTAAAATAGAGAAACTGTTATTGGAATTAGAGCAAATATTTTTTAGAAAAAATGACTTTTGTTTCCCCAATTTGGTTGGGGTTGCTCTAACAACTCCTTCCACCAAATTGGCAAAGTAATAATAGCTGAGAGTCGTTTTTATTGGGCCTTGATTAGCTTGTGCACGGGCATGGTCCTTAATCTCAGGCATTTGACCGAGTAGCTTCAAGCGAGAGAATTGTTGGGTCGTGATTTATCGAAATGACAAATAAAACATATAAAATACGTATATGAAAATAACCTAATCTAAGATTCAGTTAGACTCGTAAAATATAAAATAACCTTCACTTTGGTGGAAGTCTTTTGCTCCCAGCCCTGTAATCTAATCAAAAACTTGGTAAAGCCAATACATAGATACATAAATTCACTCAAATATTATACAACCAAACTCTGAATAATTATAATAGACAAGTTACAATAACAATATAGCATACTCTCCTTCTACAACAACAAAGTACAACACATGTAAACTCTTGGCCAATTCATGCTCTAAGCAGCTGTAAATTGCCTCAGGCGGATCATCATTGGCCTACAGTTCACTCACACCATATCATTTGCCACGTGGTAAAATAAGTCTAGAGCGTTGACCCATAATCAATGATCTATAGTAGACTTGTAGCATTGGCAACTGGGGGTGCGCTGTTGTTGAGAATAACTTCTTGAGGAAGAAGATGGCATTTAATCTCCAGATCTTCAAAGATTTTCTTTAGTTCCAAAACGAGTCCAGATCTCCTCCTGAGTTTCTCTCCATAGTCTTGGAAGTTAATTGTGTGATTAACATATAGAGCAATCTTGATCTTGTTGACATTCTCAATCTCTTTCACCACTACATTGTGATCTTTCTGCCAAAAGTTGGGATTCCCTTCTAAAAACCTGTAGAAATGCAAAGCAGCCAAAATTGTTAATCAAGTACCATTGTTTGTAATTCTTGCTTCACCAAAGGATAAAAATAGGATCTACAACTTTAGACTGATCTATCAGTTCTATATGATCAGCTCAATGCACTAAACATTATAAGCTTGTCTAACAACCCTTGTTCCAGCTGAATCAGACAATGCTTTTCTAAATCTGTGCTCACATACATGTTCTACCTTAGTATGAGGCACATCTTCACCTTTTTCCTACAAATGAGTTCCACTTTAGTCTGGGATTATGTCTACAAGGTTTCTCCGAGTTAGAAAATTACTAGAGCTAATAGTGAATGTTTAAGCGCAAATGCGCAATAAATAGATGAGAATGCAAAATACAGCATAAAAGACGAGATGATTACATCTTCAGCTAAAAGATATTACCTTTAGCTGATATACTATACTGAAAAACACAAATTCAACGTGCAAGAAATGAACCCTAATCTTTTTTTTTTTTTAATTTCCCCTCAAGAAAGCGAGATGTTGGGCTAGATATTAGTTCCATACTTCCGTAAGATCTTAAACAAATACAACCGTTTTAAATAACAAAAAAAACAGCATTCATTAGGAGAGGGAAAGGAAACTTACATCTTTATTCTGTCTTTCAGCTGCCCAATCTTTGCTAATGGGGTCATAAAATCAATAGAGAACTCCAATGTATCACCCTGATTGTCTGGGCTCCTGTAGAAGTTGCTGATTGGCTTTGTAGCCAAAACAGAATTAGGGTAGTACACTTTCTCCTTGTCAGCTTTTAACATGACTGTACTTAAGATGTTCATTTCATCAACAATCATCTGCAGGAAACAATAAACTTCGACAATTAACTAACCATGTAGATAAACTCTTCAAAAAAAAAAACTATTTTTCTCAAGTCATATGCATACCATTGTTCCATCAACCACACAACGGTCCCCAACATCAAATGGGTGCATCACAAACACAAAAATGATGGCCTCAAAGATAGTCTTGCAAGTGTTTCCAAATATAAAAGCAGCTACCACAAGTTGTGATGACATGAACAGGAGTAGCTTTGTGGATGCTAGTTCTGTAAGGAGAAGCCATAATATAAAAACTATAACAACGAGGATTGCACTGACGATCTTGTTCAACTCCGTAACAGCTGTCTTATTGTCATTCAAAGCATGTTGTAATTGCAGCCTGTCTTTGAATACCTTCACCTGGATAAGAAAATAAACAAGTCAAAGCCAATTCAGGTACAAATTATAGATACAATGTGCAAATTACAGCAATTATTTTAAATCACAACAAGATCCATATTTTTGTCGAAGTAGAAAACAAGCCACTTCACTATAGCCAAATAATATATCTCAGGATTCACATTTTTCATATGGAAGTTCTGTGAGAAGAATGAAGGCAGTAGTTCAACACATCTAACAATCTCTTTGGTCATCCTAATATGAATATCTGATAGTCAAATCTTGTTACATTAAGTGCCCGTTTGGTGTAAGAGTATGGAAAGGAAAGGGAAAGGAAACAAATTTATATGGAAGAGTGGTGTTAATCTTCATTTTTTTGTGCCTAGAGAGAGGGAGAAGGGAAATGATTAGAGGAGAATAGGGGATATGCTTACCCCATGTTAAAATGAAGGAAAGGGATGAGGAGAGTTAGCTCAAATTTTACATGAAAATTGGGAAAAATAGGGTAATGGTTACCACTTGTATTAATGAATCATAAACTAAAAATAGTCTAGATACATCTCCTTAACCATTTCCTTTCCACATTTAAAACCAAACGAGCCCTAAAAGTGAAATAAATCTCTCGGATTGGGAATAAATATAGTTTCACATAAAGTGCAAATCAATACTTAAGTTTTAGAGGGTCTAAGTAGGGTCTGGATCCCACGGAGTAACTCCATGTGGAGTTCAAACTATTACCATAATCAAGAATAGCTAGAATGTCTTTAAATCTCAGCTATTTAACCTGGTTTGAGTGATTGAGATCTTCTGAATTTGACCGTGGAATTATTTGTCAACTCCATGCGATCTCATTTCGTTTAAAACTAATTTGATCATGAGATAATAAAGGAGAGAAGTATTCTTACCACCCATTTTGAGAAAGCTTTCAGATTTATTTTCCCTTTCTCATTTGGTTCAAATAGCGGGAACAGCAAATCCACTTCCTCCTCCATCATGAACTTCCGGAAGTCATACCAATCTATGTATCTTGATGACATAAAAAGGTAAAATGGTTGGTTAACCTAATGAAGGAAGAAAGATAACCAAGCAATTTTAGTACACATAAATTTTAGTAAATTAAGTTGTTCTTACTCGCGATCATTTTCATCTTTATACTGGGTGATATTATTAAATATCTTAACAGCAGTGGCAATAGCTTGCTCCTCACTTGTAATTTCATCATCATCCAGCTCAACACCTCCCTCGACATGATTTTCTTCAAGCATTCCAGACATGGTGGAAAGCCCCGAATTCGTAACAACATCAACCAGAAGCTGCATAGTGTAAGAAGGAACTCTATCCTTCTTCATCTGATGAAGCTTCCCAACATCAACTTTTTTCTTCTCCTTGTGAGACTTCACACGCTCAGTGAAGCTCACCTGTACTCCACCATCATCAATTCTATCCGACGTAGAACCAGTCACAGAGGACGTCATTACAGGCCTCCCAGAGAGGATCTGAAGCACATAATGATGGAACACGGAATCCTGAATCCGGATAAAGAACCGGTTCAAGTGGAAGGAGGAAGATAGTATCTTCAAAAGGGTGGTTTTGATGAGCCAAAGGAAAGAGCCAATCAGAAGAGAACCAAGTGACCATGTCACAAAATCTAGAAACTTCCGGGTCTTGGAAGACTGATGATGCACATCAGGCTTGAACAAGCAAACCCAAGTGGCTAAAACCACAGCAATCCAAATGAAAACCTCCACACTCGTCTTCAAAGCATGGGTAAAATAAACCACATTCTTCTTCAATATAAACCTCCACTCAATGAAAAACACAGCCAAATGCACAACCCACTGGGTGATGAGCATCCCAGAGAAGATCACCATCAAAAGCACAAACCATTTCCACAACCTCAAACCCTTAAACTCAGCCCCACGCATCTTCTCAACAGTTAAGCTACAAACCAAACAAGACAGAATAGCAAGAAAGACAAAAAACTGGAGCAAAAACTTAACTGTCATCCTCATATGATTCCGGGCACTCAACTGGGCAGTGACCCTCCTGTAAACCTCTCTCTCATCAGGGCCATCTTTGACCTCCCCCTTACTGCCCACAGGAGTCCTCTGGGCTAAAGAACTTGACCGGCTATTGTACATAGGGGAGTTGCCCGGAGAGGGGAAAGTAAACTCCGCATCACCTCTGGGAGTAGTATAGGTTTCCGAGGCGTCCGGATCGATGGGTTTGGGCTTGGAAGTGTTCCGGCGAATCAAACCCGGACCCGGACCCGGATCCGAGGGGATTTTGGGCGGTTTATTTGGACTAGGGCTGAATCGTGCATTTTCGTCTGATTGAATTGGGATGGTTATAGCGCATTCGTCTGGTTGGGGTGCGAGATTGTTGGAGTTGGGGGGTTTGGGAGTGAGGTTTATTTCACCTGCTCTCATGGCTGCCATGGTAGGGAAGCTTTTTTCGGGATGCTCCAAGTGGAAGACTTAATGGGAGACAAAACGAAGCAAAGGGCTTGAAACTTGAAAGTTGCGGCCTTTACTAGTTAGCCTGTGAATGCGAGGGTTTATAAAATAGAGGGCAGAAGATGGAGAAGGAGAAGACACAGGGGAGAAAGACAAGGAGGAGACGAAAAACAGTGGGAGCGGCGGTCACTGAGAAAAAAGAAAGGAAGGTTTTTTTTTTTAATTATTATTTTCGGCAAAGCGACAGCTTGATGGTAAGTCCAACTATACCCACTTTGTTTTCATTTTGGATCAACGTTATTGGAAAAGATTTTGGTAAGTAATGTGGGGCAGGACATCCATTGAATTAGAAAATTACGAATTCTTAACAACTACCCACGTTATGTCAATTTATATTTTACTAGCGTAGTTCCCCGCGCTCTGCGCGGATTTTCTTAAATTTTTTTAATTTTTTTATATGAAAATAATCATTTTACGTACACATTCATCTTCCACGAACACACATATGTAGTATTATACACAAATTCTTATTGTTTAGGAATAAAATATTTCCATAAAATATCTCAAAAAATAAAAATATTTTCATAAAAGGATAGCAAAAGATTGTATAATTTGAACCAAATCTTCATTTTTTATAAAAATACATTTGCTAAAAAAATCTTTAAAATATGGAAGCAAAAGATTTATAGTTTGAACCAAATCTTCATTTTTATAAAAATACCTTTGCTAAAAAATCATTAAAATATGGAAGCAAAAGATTTATTTGTAAATTAAGGTAACTAAATAATCTATATTAGTTAATTAAATATATTTATATTTATATATATATTAACGACTAATCAACAAATTACAAAAAAAAAGAGTAAATAAATTACAATGATAAAACAAATTAAAGTATAAATATCGTTCATGGAAATTTGAACCGATTCTTATTTTCTTAAATAGTTTGAACAAATTATTTCAAAATAGAATCTTGATATAAAATATCTCCATTGATAAAAATATTTCCATAAAAATAGAAAAAGATTTTGTAAATTTGAACAAAATCTTTATTTTTTAAAAAATACCCTTACTAAAAAAACTCTTATACCCCAAACATTCAATTTTAAAAAAAGTTCATAATATCTATGATTATAAGTAATACTTTTGGAAAGTCTACGGAGCACAATTTTGCTATTGAGAAAGAAAAGGTAGAATATTTTATAAATTAAGGTAATTTTGAGTTAACATAAGCAAATTTAAGTTGATTGTAGGCTATGGTGAATTAATTTAAAAATCAAACTCATATACTATGAAATCCTCTACTATTATACGTGTTTTTTAAATGGAATCAAATTTGAATTTTGAAAATTCTATTAAAATTTAATAGTAAAATTGCACTAAAATCTATATCGATAGAAGTATGGGGGATGGGGTGAAAGTGAAAGTGAGGAATATGGCGAATGTTAGTGTGGAGGAGAAGATGAGTGGCTATGGCAGATTGGAAGATGGGTTGAAGTGAGGGACCAAGATGAAAATATAACTATAATGAAGGAGATTAAAACCTTATTCAATGGAGGAAGTAGTGTACACAATAGAGAAGGCATGTGGTAAATGAGATTGAAAATTTGTTTTCTAAAAAAAAGATTGAAAATTTATTTACAAAAAATAATAACAAATTAATAGCGGGATAGAATGACATGGTAATATGAGGTGTAATTGTGTAAATGATAATATGTGACATGGAAAAAGTGGACACTTGAGTTGGAAAAATTATAATGATGTGTAAATTATAAAAATTTGACATGTGATAAAATCCATCTTGGAACGACATGTGTATAAAGCTGACGTAACACAATGTGAATGCTTCAAACCTTATTGCTTATATATATAGTACATTACTAGTTGTCCCGGTCGTGCCCTGTACGATTATGAATCCATATTTTTTAAAATATACTATAAAAAAATATTAATAAATAAAAATATAATATAAATAATAATTGTGAATTGGTGATTTATAAAAATTGTAAAAAAAACATAATTCTAAACTAAAGATTTTGATAACAAAAATGAAAATAATGGGACATTTAATATGGATTAGCAAATAAAATTGACTTGACATATTATATGATAAGATCTCGGTATATATTATATTATAAGATCTCGGTATATATTTATATTAGAGGATAAGATCTCGGTATATATTTATATGAGTTTTTTTGGTAGATTATACTGGAGAGTTGTTAGGATCATAAAGATATGGTAAAAAATATTTTTATATGTAAATAAATTTCCAAAAAAAAATTATTGTAATCTAATATAAAAAAATTAAAAAATCGATTGATATTTGTAGATTATGTGGCAATATGATGTGTACATAATATATGGGTGATATGGAAATTTTTTGACATGTGGACTATGACATGGAATATTTATAAAACGTCTAAATTATAAGAAAATGACATGTGTAAAAATATGAGGTGGTTTAATATAGGATCGACATGTGGCGAAATCCTAGGTGGCGTAATTGGAAGACTCTAAACCTTATTGCTTTTATATATATAGTAGATTAATTGGAAATTTTGGATGGTGTTTCTCAATTATGTATTTTTTCGAGTTGTACCCCTAGAAAAAAAAAATAAAGTTAGTCCGTCATTCTTTCTTTCTATGCATCACCATGCTTAGGGACGAAGGTGGCGAGAAGGTTGAGGGCAAACGCCGGAAGACGGTGGGTGCGAATGTCGGAAGTTAGACGGCAGTGGACGAACAACGACCTTGAATTTCTAGGAATGAAACAAAGGCGATTTAAGTTTTTTTTTTTCAATTGATGCTTATGGTGGTCTAGAGTACAAATTAGTTGATTTTAAACCTAATTTGTTGTTTGTATGTTTAATTATAGGTGATATACTAATATCGAATCTTTAGTACAAATTATGGTTCGGGGTTTAATTAGGGGAAAAAGAAACATATATGCATTTGGATTCTTAGAATTCCAAATGTAGTTCAAATTAGCGGCATTACATGACACTAGGAAAGATTGATTTAGGATAGTGGCATCACATGAAGTTTGAATGACCAACCACATGAACTAATGAACATTGAATGAGCACATGAACATTGAATGGCATTCGTTGAATTTATATCTAAATGGCATTATATCACACTAGGATAGGTTGTTTATGATGCTTAATTGATTTAGGACAAACAAAGCATAATAGGGTACAACAACAATTGGTCTTTTTTGCCAGCTTGAAATCTCAATTTTTTTGTTAATTTGAGTTTTAAGAGGTAGCCAGGAAGGACTAATCTGAGTTGAAATCTAAGAAGTTGAAAGCCGAGTGCTATGAAAGTATTTAGTAACACATAATTCTTGTGTTTAGTAAACACAAAATTCTAGTGTTTAGTTAAAATAACATAGCAGGCGTGTTTTCCTAATTGAAGTTATTGTTATGGTGTACTCTTTGATGCTATATTTTGTATTCTCAATTATGCTTTTTTTTAGTATGTGAAATAAGCTATTTCTCAAGAAAAAAAGATATGGATTATCATGGTTCCTCGTCAACTTCATGGACACCCATAAGAGCAAGAAATCAAAATTGTAGATGTTGACCACCAAAAAAAGCTTCTTTAGGATTTTCGACTCATTGTAAAATCCGAAAAACTGTACTACAAATGTGATGTGTGTAATTTCTTTCGATGGTTTGATGAGTTGAATGAGATAAGTGATAATCGGATTGAAGGTAACTCTCAAAAATTCAAAATGATGTTGGTGAGATGTGTGTGACCTTTCTAAATGACATCGGGGAATCGAAGAATGACATTAAGGAGTTCAACTCATAGTGCAAGGTCTCATTAAAGTAGCGGTTATTATGCACCTAGTTTTTTTGGTCGTTTTGTTAAATAACTGAGTAGTTTCATTGGTCTTGATGTATTCGCTTTTAAATCCTTTTCAATGTCCTATTTTTATGATCCTAATGTATTTAACTTTAATGTCTTGGCATTGTCCAACCAAATGGTCTTCATGTATTAGCTTTTAAAATACTAAAAAGGTTATAATTTTTCAAATTACAAGTTGTTAATTACCGACTGGTTGAGAATCGTTGATGTCAAATCAAATGTAAATCCCTAGTTACACAACTAGTATAGCTGGTAAGTCGGGGCCGAACACAAGAGACATTTGTATCCAAAGTTGTTATTATTATCAATTTAGAAAAGTAACAAAAGGGGGTTTTGGTTTGTAATTCTAAAACTAGGAAATTCAAGCAAAGCAAACAAGTAAATAAAGATGAGTTTGTATTTAATTAGGGAAAACAATCATATTCAAGCATTCACTTTCATCATCAAGTTATTGATCATTGATTCAAACAAGTTATTCCCATTACTTATTCCTATCCTGATCAGATATAGAACATGACAACAAGACATGAAAACTTAATTTCCAAATAACACATGAAACGATCCTGAATGACATGGACATTGACAATAAGAACAAGCATAAGCAATACATGCAATTAAATTCCAACGAGTCAAACAATTAACATGCATTCAAATCTCTTTTTGAACTGTTTTAGTCAAACGAGTCCTAAAACAATTGAGTTGCTACAAAGATTAGGTTTTACTACGAGAAAACTTAAATCTTGCAATGGAGAGTATCAATTCCAACAAGGTGATCAATCAAGTATGAAGTCAACATAATCAATATGTATTAAGCACAAGAGAATTGAAATAACATGTAAGGAATAAACTTGAAGAAGAATCTCACAACAAACTTGAGTCTGAAAGATTCAACTTGAATAGAATTTAGAGGTTTAGTTCCCCATAAAGAGAGAGTACAAAAGTCCAAAGTAGAATAATGGAAATTAGGTCTAGAGAGCATTCTCCAAAAGTGTGAAACAAGGCTTAAATAGCCAAATAAAAAACACGTACTAAAAGAAAGGAAACAAAATATAAAAATAGATAGATAGAATCTTCCGCCTCGGTGCGCGCTGACGTGTACTTTCGCGAGCGTGGAATGGGGTCTCCGCGATCATGAATCTGAAGCAACTACCTAGTCCGAGTTGGTGACGTCCACGAGCACGGAACTAGTCCTCCGCGGTCGCAAAGCTGCTACTTCACCAAACTGTTCCGCAGATTGATATGTGTTCCATGGTCTTCTTGCTTCACTTCTTTCTTCAACTATTCTTTTAGCTAAAATCTTCAACTTTTCGGTCTTCTTCGAAATCTTCAATAATGCTCTAAAAAGACCTAAATCTTATACAAAAAGTGTACTAACTAGTCCTAGTTATGCTATACAAAATATAACTTATCAATTACATCCTACAAATTAGTAAGATTACTTGAGATAGACCTAAAATAGATGCACAAGCTAGACCCAAAGTGGCATGTTGGATTATTCTTGTAAGGTTGGATTTTTATGTATAAGCATTACAAAAAAGCGAAACTAAAAGCATGCGAAAATCAAACGCTTGGATTTTAGTGTTTCCACCCAAAGTGGGTGTAGGATTTTTTAAATTAAAGACATGTGAACATCAAAAGCAGTTTGCGGGATAGTATGGATGCACTTTTTTTAGACATATCATGCATTCCACATTCTTCTCAAAATATATGAATTTTACTAAATGTTAGACTTCAAAGAAAGTACACATATTTTAGTGCAATTTCTAGTGTTATTTTTGTCTTTAAAAACATATGCACATTTCTAATATATCTTTTCAAAACAGATACACATTTATATTGCAATTTTTGTCTTTCAAGCCCTAATATATGATGTCTATAGTAGCATCACAACCTAAGTAAAAGAATGAAAGTGCATACAATGAGAATCCAAGCACAATCTATCACTCACAACAAGCATACATCAAAAGCAAAGGTAAAAACCCATGAACAATGATCCCAAGACCCAACAAGAATGTTCCTAGGCACTCGTATATTTTCTACTCATTCCGCTTAGGCACCCTTTCGGGCTTTCACCTAACCGCTCATTTAATTTTTCTATAGATGTGCTCACCAACTCAGTTTCACTCCTTTTAGCCTCTTATTACCCCAGCCTAATATTGGTCCGGGCCCTTGATTTTTGCCTGAGCTGCCCTTCTGGGTTTTCAATTCATCACAAGATTTAATGTAATTTTTTTTCATATTTTAATTATTTTTCTCTTATAATTTTGTTGCTCTTGGATTTGAAACGCAACTGTACATATAATACAACAGTGAGTACTCCCTCCCTCATACTTAAACCTTTCATTGCCCTTAATGAAATAAAGACACAACACAACAACGACCAATGCACAACAGCAATCGGACGGAACGACGGTGGTGGCGGAGGGCCGGCGAGGGTTGTGCGGGCGCGGCCTGGGGGGCGGCGACATAGGTGGCCGGCGGTGGGGGAAGAGGGGGGGAATCCCAAAAAAAAATATTTTTAAAAAAAATCAGCTTGATTGAATTGGTGATTTTTGGTGAGAATTGAAGTGAGGGAGTGCATGTGAGTCTTCTTTAGATTCTAAGGGTATGTTTAGATGGTGGGATTTGATGGGAATTTTAGGGAGGGAAATGGTGGTAATCATTTTTCTATTGTTTGGTTGTAATTTTATGTGAGAATTGATGGGATTTCATTAGAAAATTTGGAGTGAAATGATGGGAAATTGAATCCCACCAAATTGGTGGAATTTGATGGGAAACTAGAGATACATGTTTCAAATAAAAAAAATTTAAAAAAATTTACCCACATTTTCTCATCAAAACCCACCTCTATCCAAACAAAGAAATCATTAAAATCCCCTACATTCTCACCTTTTATTTTCTTATCATTTTCTTTCTCATATTTCCCCACCCTTTCTTTTCTCGTCAATTCTCAATTGCCAAACATGTTGTAAGGGTGCCTTTAAATAGGCATGGAAGCGAAAGGGTGAAAATTCATGATCATCATTGCCATGGATCACCTCTTATGGTGATTGGGGGATTAGAGATTTCAAACAATCAATTTAAGATTGTGGAGGAAGGATTCTCTACACATAAATCCACCCCTTAGATACCCGCACAAGCTCCCTTTAGGCTAATTATGGCGTTTTGAAAAAATTCCACAAAAAAAAGGGTTAAAATTAAGTTGATGTCTTGCAAAATTTGAAAAGTAAACTAGTCTAAGTGGTAAGGGGAGTGTATTGGAAGCGGGAGGTTAGGGGTTCAATTTCCCTCCTCGCCCTTTTCCTCCATGGGCTTTTTAATTAGGCCCTCCCTAAGGCCCAATTCCCCTTTTTAAAGAAGTACTTGGAAGATGGACTTGTATCTTCATTTTCGTTGGGTTAAAACTTATTAAGTCCGTCTTTATTAAATCTCTTACCCTACAAAATTATTTATAAATAATTTTTTATTTTCTTTTTTTTGAAGGACGAAATCGAGTTTATTGAGTGTAAAGGAAAAAAAGGTATCCTTATTTAATAAAATAATTAAAATAATAAAATTCTAAAAATATTCCTTTTATAAAAATAGCGGCTATTACAGCTAGAGTTCGATCCAACGAGCAAATATCGGAGTTCGCGTGATTGCTCTAGGTTCCGCGATCGCAGTTCTCTGGGACGCAATCGCGTTCTTTTGGTCCGCGCACGCGAATCTAATCATTGAGGGCACCGCACTCGATTTCGCTTTGCGCGATTGGCCCAGGGTTTCAAAAAACCACTTCTTGCTTTTTTGGGATCGATTCCAACACCATAATTGCGTGGATCGATTGCCCGTTTCCCACGGACGACGCCAACTGTTAGTGCACAAAAATTCGCCTTAAATGCACTGATCGAATGCTTCTCTTTACTCTCCTCTTCACCTTCCACTCCAAGCTCCTCTTCAACCTAGAACCTACAAAACGATGGACACATGGGTCGGGGACCCACTAACCCACCTGTGATGCCTAAGTCAAAAGAATTGTTTGTCGATCGAACGTCGAGGTAAAGGGTAAGACTTGCTAGCGAGCTCAGCGAATATGAGTATGCTTACCATACATGGCGAAGACATGTATTTATAATGGAGGAGAGGGAGAGAGAAGGTCGAAAACTCTATCTCTTAGGACTGACTGATAATGCTCAAGGCCCAACAAGCATTTTCTTGTTCCCTAATCCACATGGAAATTCTATCTTTCGACTAAGATAGAATCCTCCATCATAACGAAAAAACTAGCGTATTTAATTTTATAAAAAAATATATATCTTATCATAATTAAAAATCTTATTAAAGCAAAGGATATCATAATAAATAAAAATACCTTTTTGACTGATAATGTCGAAAATAATAAGGTAATTAATTTTATCTGATCACACCTAGCTATCCTAGCTTATTTATAGAGAACCTTTCGAATTTCATCTCAATCACAACTTGCCTAATTGTGATGATATTCCATTAGGAAGATCTCTTCCAAAAAAACAGATTAAAAGGGAAAAAAACATCTCACCAAATCTTCAGCCTCTTGAATGCTTTCCAAAATCAACCGATCTTGATTTTATCTTATATCCTTATCCAAATCTTCGAGATTTGATTTCATATTTTCTAAAACAATCCACACTTAGGTGTCAAATCTTCTTTGTAATCGTTCGTTCAAGATCTGGTAACTTGACAAATATAGAAAGTCGTGTAGCTTCTTGTAGAGGCTTTTTATAATCGTCAATCATTCCATCACTCTTGATTCACTCTTGATGATAATCTTGTAACATTCTTGAGATACTAGTTTTTTTTATCCATTCTTGAGATACTAGTTTAAGCAACACATTAAACCAACAAAGTTTATTCTCTAATGAAGAGGTGGCGCTGCCATAAGCTTTCAAATTCAAACGACGTATAAACTACATGATTTGCTTCCTTCCCATATTTTTCAAGACCACAATCTAGTATCATCAAAACTAAGAGAAACCATAAAACAATGCAAGTTCCAACATCTAAATAACTACTCCGTATTAAGTTAATTAATTACGCGGATCGTGGAGGGTTGTGTACAATATGATGCCAACTACCAAGCTAGCAAATTAAAGGAGTGATGAGAACTAAACATATTTTTTTATTTAGGAAAGAATTAAAGGTTAGTCATAAATTTTAAGCGATGAGGATTTAGGCTCCGTTCGAAAAAAAAAAGTACTTATCCGTGTTGATGTTGATACTTATGTTTGTTGATGTTGATCGTGGATGTTGATATGAGATACTGATGTGAGTTGTTTATTTTCCAAATAATCCGGAATGGGTTCGGTAAACTGAATTGCTGATATTTTAAGCAAGACGTGTAAAATTACTAAAATGGCTTAATGAAGGACAAAAAAATAAAAAGTAAAATTTAATTGGGAAATCACGTGGGTCCCGCCTACTTATATTTTGGTAGAAAAGTTAGCTTATTTGATATAAGGTTGGGGGTGCTAATTATTTTTTCAACAGATAAGTATTGGATATAAGTAACTTATTTCAAATAAGCAAATTTTGCCGAACACATAAAACGAAGCTTATTTTTTTCATATTAGTAACTGGGTACTTATAAGTATCCAGATAAGCGTTGCCGAACAGAGCCTTAGGCTCCGTTCGGTAAATCGATACTTATCGGTGTTGATGATGATGTTGATGTTGATGCTGATACTTATGGTTATTGATGTTGATCGTGGATGCTGATATGAGATACTTATATAAGTTGTTTATTTTCCAAATAATCTGGAATGTGTTCGGTAAACTGAATTGCTGATATTTTAAGCAAGATGTGTAAAATTGTTAAAAAAAGATTAATGAAGGGTAAAAAAATAAAAAATAAAATTTAATTGGAAATCACGTGGGTCTCGTTTACTTATAGTTTGGTAGATAAGTTAACTTATTTGACATAAGGTTAGGGGGTGCTGATTATTTTTTCCGCAGATAAGTATCGGATATAAATAACTTATTTCAAATAAGTAAATTTTGCCGAACACATAAAATGAAGCTTATTTTTTTCCAATTAAGTGACTGGGTACTTATAAGTATCCATATAAGTGTTGCCAAACGGAGCCTTAGAGAATTTTTTTGGATAAAAATTTGAAGTTTTCAATTATTATAATTATTAAAATCAGCTGAATGGTTTAAGGATGTAAGTCTATCGGTTATGCAGTTCACTTCTTTTTAAATATAACTAGTGTTATTCCCGTATTATATACGGGTGATTATAAAAATATAAAAATTATTTTTTAATATTAATAAAATAATTTTATAGTTTAATTTACTCTAAGATACACATTTAATACAACTCAACATATTTGAAATACAATTTTTTTTTTAAAAAAAATCATGAAATATAAAGTAAAATCATAGCTCAAGTAAAATCCACAAACAATAGTGAGTGTCCAAAATTTTTCCATTTAAAGGTTCAATAAAATATAACTTATATTCTTTTTTCCATTTAAATAGTGAGGGACCCACTAAACCTCAATTTTTTTGATCAGAAAACGAGGCTAGGGCCCCTGTGAATTTTATTATAAAGAGAACTTAAGCATGCTCCCAGGAGCTACATTGTCACTACTAATCTTGCTAAGAATACAAGTAGGCGGCTGATTAAAAATAATAAAGTCTGAAATGGTATTAACAGCATGATTAGCAAGCGCATCAGCGGTGGAATTAGCCGATCTCCTAACATAATTAAGCTTGATCTCCCAATTGCAACCATCAATAATAGACTTGCACTGCTGAATAAGAGAAAAATCAGCATGTGTGATGAGGTTGGCCTTGTTGATGAGGTTCACAACTGTCATGGAATCAGACTCAACTTGAATTCGCATGTATCCCATTTCAGCAGCCATACCAGCAGCCATACTAAGCCCGTAAAGAATGGATTTCAGCTCCACTGTGAGAGCCTTGCAAACACCAGCACTGAACATAAAGCCTTTAAGGAACACACCATTTGCATCTCTGATTAAGCCACCTCCACCAGCATAACCCGAATTTCCTTTAGAACAGCCATCAATATTGAGCTTCAACCAACCCACTGGAGGCGGATGCCAGCGACCAAAACCAGCAGGGGAGTCGCCAATAGTACCAGCAGTAGAACTAAGTATTGTAGTCTTCGATTCCCAGAAAGCATCAGTAATCGAGCAGACCACGGAAGAGAGGGAGCGAAGTTCATCAATCCCGTCAAAAACTAACTTGTTACGACACTTCCAGGTATACCATAACATGTTTGCAAATTGGGAACTCGTTTTATCCTTTGCCTGCAAACAAGACCGCAGCCAATCATGAATATTTGAAGCCTCAAAAAAATTAGCTGGTGGCATGTTGCCAAACAAGGCCAATCACACATCTTTAACTGGCCCGCAATCACGAAGAGCATGAATCGCTGTCTCCTGTTGGCTGCAGCGAGGGCACTCCGCTGAATTCGCAATGTGACGGTGAACCCGAGTAGCATTGAACATCACGCAGTTGTGAACCAGCAAATAAAGAAAATTGCATACCCGCTGCTGTACCGGTGTCGACCAAATCAGCTTCCAATTGAAGGCTGGAAGTTGCGGCTGTTGGTCTTCATCTCTAGCTAGCTTCATCACTGAGGCGGATGTCAGAATCCCAGACTCATTCAAGCTCCAGTACAGCACATCGTCCTGATCAGAAGTAGGGTCAATTGTGATGGCCATAAGCCGAAGACACACATCATTGGGTAAGTACTGTGAAAGCAGGCCCGAATTCCAGGTAACATCACTCCAGCATTCAGCAATTGTCGCATACATCAGGGACTCGAGCACTGGCTGAAGTGCAACATCTAATAATGGATATTCGACGATCCACCTATGGAACCAAAAGAGAGTTTTATTACCAGACACCACGGAAAATCTGAACCCCTTAGGAAGATATTTGGCACCATGAATAACTCCTTTCCATATGAGAGAAGACCGAGCCACATGATTGAACATATCAATATCGGATCTGCTATCACAATACTTTCCTCTCAAAACTTTACTCCACAACGAGTTCGGTTCTTGCAAAATTCTCCAACTCAACTTTGAGAGGGTGGCGGCATTTGAATGGCGCATCGAGCGTACACCCAAACTCCCATCCCTTTTTGGCCTGCAAATTTTGTCTCTAGACAGAAGATGCATTTTCTTATGTTCAGCTGTGGAGCCCCAAACGAATTGACAAACACGAGCATCCAGTTTATCACATATCTCCCTAGGAATGAGAGAAGTTTGCATCACATACAAAGGGAGGCTCGTCAAGACAGAATTTGCCAAGGTAGTACGCCCCGCCATTGAAAGCGTTTGTGTATGCCACCCTCGAAGTCTAGAAGAGACTCGATCAAGTAAAAATTGGTACTTATCATTAGTGACCCGACTGCTATGCATTGGGACTCCCAAATACTTGCCAAATTCGTCCACCACTGGAATACCCATGAACTGGCTGATCTCTCCCTTAATTGAGTTACTGACTTTCTTAGAGAAGAATAAAGAGCTCTTGTTATAGCTGACAAGTTCCCCAGACATGTTACAAAAGCGATCAAGGCATCGTTTGATAATATCCGCTTGATCCTTAGAAGCTTCAGCAAACAGAACTAAATCATCCGCAAAAAATAAATGCGAGATTGGGACGCCTCCTAGAACCACCGGTTTCCAGTGGTCATCAAAGACTTCATCTTGAATCATGTGTGAAAGCTTCTCCATACAAAGGACAAATAGATACGGGGAGAGTGGATCACCTTGACGTACACCCCGGGAGGGTTTGAAAGAACCTGATAATTCTCCATTCCAAAGCAGTCTTATGTCGCCACTCGTCTGCAAATTCATAATAACATGAATCAGATGGGATGGGAAATGAGCTTGCACCAAAACAGATTCCAAAAAAATCCCAACGGATCCGATCATACGCCTTCGCTAAATCAATTTTAAATGCCATCCACCGGGTAGAGCCATTCGATGCTGACATAGTGTGTATCACTTCCTGAACAATCACCACATTATCGACAATTTGTCGACCCGGGATAAAGCTAGCCTGAGCAGGGTGAACTAGATTTGGTAAAATTGGTTTCAGCCTATTCACAATCACCTTGGTTGCCAATTTATAAATAACATTAAGCAAGGCAATAGGGCGAAAATGCGCTGGAGATGTCGGGCCATCCACCTTAGCAATCAAATGCAACAGAGCATCACCAAGGCCTACAGGAATCTCATTATCATTTAGGATTCTCAAAACCTGATCGGTAGTTGTTCCTCCCACTATTGCCCATTGCTTCTGATAGAAACAAGCCGGATAACCGTCAGGTCTAGGTGCTTTATAAGGACCCATACTCATCAAGGCTGTATAGACTTCTGAAGACATAAAGGGTTGGGACAGAGATTCCAAATCAGAAACAGGACACATAGGGAACGAGATGCGGCTCACAGGCTCGTTTTGGAACTCAACAGCAGCTGGATCGGCCGTGAATAAATTTGTAAAGAAATTTAGTATGAGATTTTGCAGCTCTTGTTTATCGGTGACCCACTGTGCATCACTATTTTGTAGCATTGTCACTCTTGAAGATCTACGTCTAATCAGTGTAGACAAATGATAAAATCTCGTATTACGATCTCCATCAATGAGAAACGAGGCCCGAGATTTTTGGAACCAAAGCATCTGTTCTTGTTGAAGCACAGATTCAAGCTCTTTGCATAAGAATTTTTCCAGATCGATCAGGCGTTGGGACGGCCGAAAAGATAAAGCACGCCTTGCACCACTTAACCGAGCCCATAGTTTGCGCTTCCGAAAGAAAATGTTGCCGAAAACTTCTTTATTCCATACTTTTAGATCAGTTGACAAACTATTGAGAGAAGCTTGTAAATCATTTTCCGTCGACCAGTGGGAGGCCATAAAAGAACTGAACTCGTCATGTAATAACCAAGTTGCCTGAAAGCGGAAGGGCTTTTCACCAGCCCGAGTCACATTATCACAACAAGTATGGATCAGAATAGGGAGATGATCGGAATAAGGAGCAATAAGATGTTGAACCATGGCACCCGGAAAACGATTAGTCCAGGCTTCGAACAAAGAGCACGATCAAGCCGAGCTCCATGACGAGTCTCCATAGTCACACCACTAGACCACGTAAAAGGGGGCCCCGAGAAACCTAGATCCAGTAGTTGAAGAGAGTCAATGCATTGACAAAAATCAAAAGACGCCTGGTTTGAGCCAACAGAAGAACTCGTTCTCTCATGGGGCCCGACCATGGCATTAAAATCCCCTGCCAGTAACCAAGGTCGATTATTGAGGTGAGCAAAGCTTTGAAGGTGGTCCCAAAGATCTTTCCGTCTAGCAGGGTTTGGCGCGGCATAAATAGCCGAGAGAAGCCAAGGTTCTTCCCCCCGACGAGAAATCTCAACTGTAATATGTTGTCGATGAAGAGAGATGGGAGTAACTATAATTTCCGCAGTTTGCTAGAATAACCAGATACCACCAGCGAATCCATCAGCCTCAATTCTAAGCATCCCGTCATAATGAATGCGACGACATACTTCATCAGCCCGGACACCGCTGATTCTAGGTTCCAAAATACAAAGCAGACTAGGGTGGTGTAGGCGAATAAGCTCCCTGATGGAGTTTAGGAACCGAGTATTACCGGCTCCTCGAACACTCCAGATCATAAAGCTGATGTTATTCATAAGATACATAGAATTTATAAGGGGTCCAAAGATTGGTTGGAATGGATTGACAGTAGACGAGATGTACCCTGCGACTACTCCTGCAAGCCGGTACATAACATTAATTATCATGGGAGGCATTGACACTCGGCATAATAACGGGTGTGACTCCGCTATCATTGGCAACAGGTCGACTATCATCTTGTTGGCGAGTCTCGGCAACGTTGGCAGCCACGGCCCCGGACGGGAGTCCGAGATCAGGCGGCTTCGGTTGGTGTGAATGATATCCTGTATCACCGCAGGTAATTCCGGCGGCAGCGGCTCCATTGTTCAGGTGGTGATCAGGGGAGGAATGAGGAATTTGTGGTTTGGAAACGGTGCCAAGAGCGACGCCTTGTTGGGAGTTCGGAGCAGATTTTTGAGCTTGGAATAAAGCTTGCTCGGCAAGTAACGCGGTTTTTTTGATATTAGAATCTTTAGTAACCATAACTGATTTTGTGGAAAGTTTAGATTGGGATTTCTTGGATAAGGAAAGGGCCGAAATTTTGGCATCTTTTTTATCTTTTTTGTCTTGATTGATATTTTTTTTTTGGCAATTTACCCAAATCTTGGGTTTCTGTGGTATCCCTTGAAACTTGCCGAATAAACGCGTTGTGACTCACCGAATCTTTGGCAACTATTGCGGGATCAATGGGGCCTGCATTAGTCGAAGCAACCACCACGATTGCTTTCGGATTCTTGCCATCAGAATGAAGATTTGAGACTTCGTGGGCCTGATTTTGTTGAACCGGATTTTGCTAACCCGGTTGGACTTCACTGTTGGTGACGTTGTTGACCTGAACCGGTTCTTCCTCGAAAGCAAGCACATCAAACCTTGACCCAGAGCCTTGAGGCGTCAGCCTTGGCCCACGGCCAGTCCTCCCCCGCCTTGCTAGCAAAGAGCTGGTAGTATTTGCTAGTGTGTTCTGCCCATTAGGTTTAGAAGATGGTGGATTCTCCCCCGATGTGGTATTTTGTTTGTGTTCAGTTTGAACAACTGCGCCGGGGCTCGTTTTCCTCATCGGTTTTACCACCTTCATCCATGGACCATAATTATCCGTGGAAAGTTGCTCTTGAAGAGTGGGTTGTTTATTCTCCTCAGTGGCTTCAACATTTGGCTCAGCGTCCCTCAAAGTCTCTTCCACTTCTATCTCAAAGGCCGGGCAATTTTCTTTAGTGTGCCCAATGCATCCACATTCAAAACACAACATTCGGATCCCTTCATACTGAATAGGCCAATTTCGACCTCGGTATCGAAATTTTGGTAACAAACATCTGGTTAGATCAAGCTCCACACTGAAACGAACAAATTGGCCACGTTCCGCCGTCACTGTGGTGCGATCAATTCTAGTCACTTCACCAATTTGTTCACCAATTCTACGAATACACGTAGCATTAAAATACTCCATACTGAGGCCCGGAATCCGAACCCATGCAGTGAGAAACTGTTGTTTGTCCGTAAACGGATCAAAATTCGGGCGCCAGCGTTGCATCATTAAGTAGTTGTCTCCAATCATCCAGGGGCCTTGTGTCAGCACATGATTGTAATCATCATCATTAGCAAAACGAGCAACGTAATGCGCATTTCCAATGTCAATCAAAGTGAGTTTGCCTTTTAGTTCCCACTTTTGTTCCAGCTTCTTCTTGAGTGTTATGTATCCCGGGCCTTTGTTGAACATATTGATGATAAGAGCTTTTGCCCAGGGTCTTCTCATTGCCCTCTTTTCTGCTGCTGTAAATCGAATGGTTGGGCATAGTGGATCAGCATTCTCTTCTTCTGCATCATCATTAGTATCATAAAGATCGGGCCTCTCTTTTCGAATCCATTCATCCGGATCCCCCTGTTGTCCACCGCTTGATTGCGATGAACTACCAACTACCATTTCCTTGAAAGATCGTGGCGAAGAAGCTGCTTGGGAGAGCACTTGGGTCGTTGGTTTTGTCGCCTGAGATTTAGCCTCCGCAGGCATTGGATCTTTTGGTATATTGCTCGACTCGTCACCAGAAACAACAAAGAGTGGATTTGTAAATCCATTGTTAGTTCCTTGAGTCGACCCTGGCGCTGGCGCTGGTGTGTGAGTTTCACCAGGATCATCAATCTCCATTCCGACCGACCCCATGGGTCAGAAAACCGGACGGCGAGATGAAAATAGTTTGAATTCCGATAGGCGGGGAAAAAAACCTAGAGAGCGTTGCTCTTATCTCGAAATTTGCTCCAAAAATATATTGATATAAACCTCAATTATGCAAAACCAAAAGAGGTAGATTCATTAACCAATTAAAGATTTTAAAAGTTACTTACTGGTTTATAGTTTTTCAGAAGGATTAATCAAAAATATCATAATCAACCCAAAATGGGTGCCTAATGCCTATGTACTGCCATATGATTAGCAAAAGCCCAAGCTGAACTGTAATCAAATTAAACAAAACGTCTGAAACAAGGTTAATCGATAGACATAACTAACATAAGTACTTGTACCTTATAAATTACCGGAATATTTATTTTAAATATAAAATAACTTAATTTTTTCATATCAATATGAATAAAATTTAATTATTATTTTAATATAAGACCCAATATTTTTCTTTTTTCCTCGACTACAAGAAAATAAATTAGTTTAACAATTTTTAAATTTGTACACATATTTAAATTTAAAATCTATACATATAATATCAAACAAAATTTTAATTCTAACTTATATAATTTTTTTAATTGTAATATGAGATTTCAATATATAATTAATCAATAAAATATATAACTAATCAAATTAAGCAGAATTAGAAAAGAATGAATCTAATATTTAGGAAAATAATTATAAATAAAACAAACCTATATAAAAATAAAACAAAATAATTATAAATATCTTTTTTTTTTAAAATTAGATAAGAATGAATCAAATTAAGGAGTAGTTTGTAACAAACCTATATAAAAATAAAACAAAATAATTATAAATATCTTTTTTTTAAAATTAGTATTAAATTTTTTTTTAGAATATTGATTATGTGGCGCCACATAGGCGTATTGAATATGGAGGCGATACATAGGAAAAATAAATATGAGACTGATATGTGTAAGAAAAGTGACTTCTTTAGTATATACTAGTTATACCCGTCGTGCCATGCACGACTATATGAATTTAATACTTAATTTATTTAATAAGTATGATTTTAATTTAACTTAAAAAATAAAATAAATTATCTATTAGAAAAAATTTATATAAAATTTACCAGTTTTTACAATGTGAGACGAAACCAAAATCATTAAGGTGAGTCCTATAATTCCGTTTGATTTTGATGGCATAATGATAATTTATTTATAAATAGCTATAAAAAAATTATTTTCATTAGAATCATTCAGTTTTAAAAGTCTTTTGAAAAATAGTTTAAAAGACAAAATATGTAAATTATTAGAATTTCTTATAAGAAAAGATGGAAAATATGAATAAAGATTGTATTATTTATAGATAATTTTTTTTTCTATATTTACACGAATAAGCTAAAAAGGAAATTAAGGAAAAGATAATGTAATTTGTTTAAATTAAAATTCAATTTTGGCAAGTAATTGCCTACATATTGAAAATTTTTACTTTTATTTTTTTTTATTAAAACTTGATTTAAGATAAACTTTTACCTAAATAGATAAAAAGATGAAGATAAAATTATTTTTTATTTTTTTAACTAAAATTCGAATTTTAATTTTGTCCACATAAATAAATATACAGAAATTTAATTAAAAAAGCTAAACTAATATAAATAAACATAAAAAATTTTAATATATGATGGGGCCAGAATCAATATGGTGGCTCGGAAAGGTATAACTTTAATATATAGTTATATATATATAGATTAATGATATTGATAACTATCGAAATAATGATTAATCGACCTCTGATCAATTAGTTAATTGATTTTGGATCGGCAAATTCACAAGCTCAGTCAGGGGATATGCATGTCGAGAGGGGATCTTACGCATACATCGCGTTTCATATACAAGCAATTATTTGAAGGGAAAAAAGTCTTATGCATTTTGTGCATGACATTAAACTAGTATATTTCTATATACCGTGTTGGCCAACTAATTAGGCACTATATATATAAGTGATTATCATCGCATTGGACTGAATTATCGTGCACAATACTTGATGTAGTGAACGCATGCATTTTGTGTATGATGCGTAACTATAGTTGATTGATGGACCATACTAATTAATTTAAATATTTAATCATATATATCAATTATTGAGGCAGTCTCTACATGGAATGGCCTAATGGTACGAGATATGTGGAGGTTGAAAAGTTTCAAGTTTGATCTTTATCCTCGTCTCTTCACTTAGTGAAAAATCAAGTCTCGTTTTTTCTTCTTTTATTGGGTCAAGTCGGTCGGCGCAAGCTAGTTTACCTAGTTCGTGCGTTTTTGTCGACTAATTTACGAACCCGAAATTAACCATCAAAATAGATTCCCCTTTGAAAAAAATGATTGAGGTAGATGATCAGAAAATAATAATTAAGATTTTATTTGGGTTTTTTTGTTGGAAATTTTATTTGATTTCTACAATGATTGTGTATTATCTTATTACTCTTTTTAATCTCCTATGCTTTTTCTTTGTTTTGTTGCTGCTCTGCTGTCTTCAAAAGAATTGTCATATGCGATCACATTCAAAATGCAAGGACCCATCAATAATTTTAATTATGACGAAACGATCGATCATCATGCTTACGTTATAAGGGCCACGCCATGGCTGGGTGTGTAGATTTCAGAGTAAAAAAAAGAGTAACGATCGGAATTGGCAACGGATATAGCAATGCCGATTAACATGTCATGCTTACGTTATGGTTGACTGTCGCAAATGGGCTTGTAGTAGTTCTGTGGGCAACGACATCAATAATGTGGTTTGATATCTCTCTATCAAGATCAAAAAAGAAAACTGCTTTATCGAATCACTAGCCTATTGTAAAGAAAAATAAAGCAAGGGAAGTTTTGGTATCATTACTGGACTCTAGAGTGGAATGGAACCTGGTGGTGATCAATGTTCGACAATGGTGGCGGGCCAACGTACGTGGGGGTGATCTTAATTGTTTGGCGAGGGTGGTAGTGCTTTGGTGTGGATCACCAATGGCAAGGATATGGGTGGTGTTACGTTGTTGATATGTTTTATTCGTCTATGTGACAAGGTTGGAATGGCTTATTCCTCGTAGCTAGTTTTAGGATAGAACGTGTGTACCCCACATTATAATGGCCCACTAAACTTTAACATGATATTAGAGTGGTTCGGTTTGGATTTGGGTCTACTAATGGACTAGTTGACCTTAAAACATGATGTCAAGTGCAATTGACATACTCTAAAATTAGACAATTGAATTTGAGAGGGCGTGTGTGGAAAAACATTCCTATTGAAAATTTGAATTATAAAAAGCCTAAAATATAAGCACTTGGGTTACTTCTATTGTCACTTGGGTTACTCTCAACACAGAACATTAAAGCATTTCTCCATCACCTACTCCTATTTCCAAATTTAAAGTTGATACAAATCTTAAACTTACTAGCTTGTATAACCCTGATGTACAATTCTCAACTTTGGGAGATACTAATTAAAAACTCTCATTTGCCAAATGAATGACATAGAAAGGCAAGTAAATCTAGAAGGGAAGACAACCGAGTTTTTCCTACCGACCAAAACAATAAGGATTATTTGTAAATTGGGCCTTCAAAGTTGTGGGCTAGTCTATGGGTTCGATTTGCTTTGTTTTGTATTGGACTTGAGGATTTTGCTACATGACCCCCATTGGGTATCCTTGCTTATTTTTTAAATATATATATCATGAGAAGGAAATCAATTATGTACTGTAATTTTTTAAATAGAATCTTAAAATTAAATGTATTTAAAAAGATAATAATATATTGGTGGAGGTTGATATCCATCTGGCTTATCCTAAAAATTAAAATAAATGAGGATCGTTGAATCTGAAAAATGGTTGACTAAGATTAAAAGAGATAGGGGTAAAATGGCAATTTTGGTTTATTTTTTCAAAAAAATATTTTAATTATTTTTTGCTTTTTTTTAATCAAAATCACGACGTTTGACATTTTACAATATGTTCACATATTTTATACATATCCTCACACTATTACAAGGCATGTTCACATATTATCATCTTAACAATTCAAAGATTTTATTATAGGCCTAAAACATATACATTCCCCTAAACTTGTACAAATTGGTCATTTTGACATCTCACCTTTGTTTTAGACCTATTTGTAGGATCGATGTTAGTCTAGACAGTCGGGAACTGTTCTAGTGACAGTTCCCTTACGCAGCGGAATAATATAGAACAAAACTAAAACGGGAATTTAAAGCTTGGACACAGTTCCTTATAGAGGAACCTCTTTAGCCAACTAGCTAAAGAGTAAACCTCTACCTCCCTTGGAGGATTTTGAACACGCACTATATTCTATTGATATATCTCAGGTTCCACAATACAAAGTCGAACTTCTCTATTGCCTGCGATCTCACTCACAAACAATACTAACAACTAAGACATAGTAGTTCCTAGATCTAAACACAAATGAATATAGAGAGTGAACCTTCTCGTTCCTGTGCAGTTCCCTTTAGCACAGGAACCACCTTCTTCAAGCTGATGAAGATCTTCACGCAGTCTTCATCACTTGATCTATCCTTCCTTGAACTTCTGGTTTGAATATCTTCACTGAATCACCTCGGGCTCTCGATCTCTTTCTTTCCTTTTGTAGATCTGGTTTTCAGGTGTGCGAGAGCTCAATTAAACCTAGCGGCGTCGCATACTATTTATAAAGTTTCCATCTTTAGTTTTGACGCCTTTGCCCTTATTGTCTTGGGGAGTACGACACTATTCAAAAAGACTAGCGTACCCTTCTTCATCTCTATTCATTCGGAGCTTTGGCTTGCCGCGCAAGACAATAGTGAAATGTCTCTCTTGTCCTCTTAAATACTTGCCACGTACACAGGTGACTTGACAGGGAACGTTTCCCTTTACTTTTCCTGTAAACTTGCTATCTTTCCTGAGATCACTTATACAGGGAATTAGTTCCATTTGTTTGTCATTATCAAAACTTCGATTGCTCGAATCGAGAAATCATTATTCCAGTGTTAGTTTCCTAACACTGTTCCAACAATTTCCCCCTTTTTGATGATGACAAACTTTCATAAAAATGCAAGTGTTAAACATTCAGGGATACAGGAAAGATATTAGATAATTAAGCATCAATGACACAGGCAATTCTTTGTAGATACTCAGTTCCCCCTGAAATGGACAAGCAGTTTGATTTTCAAGACTTTTAAGCTAATAGTTCCCCCTCAGCTTATGGCTAATTATTCTGTATTCTCTTAGACACAACGCATCTCTGCATTTTTCCACTTTTCCCCCTTTTGACATCATCGAAAGACAATCAAGTATAAGCATGCAAGGAAAAGCAAGTAGAGCACAATCATAACTAGAGAAAAAAGCAAGATGCATTTCATTAAAACATTGTTTAATCAAGTACAAGATCAGAATTTTAAAAGTAGTGATGGAGGGATAAAACAGCTCAGGATTGTTTTTTGTAGGGGGCTTGTTCATGGGTTAGAGGAGGAAGAGGAGGAAGGGAGCTTCTTCTGTATGTCTTGAAGAACAACAAGGATGTGATCATTGGTTCCCTTCGTCTGTTGGATGTCTATAAGGACATCAAGTAGGCGCTCAGTGACCCCACAAAGACGGTTGAGAGCTTGAAGGACAATTTTTGAGTCTCCTTGTTCAATGAACACAGCAGGAGGACCTTCTTCTTGTGGTTCCATGAAATGCTTCATTCGCAGAATGTTGGACATATCCATCTCTTGTCCAAGCTCTTCTTCTTCTTGAGGATGATACACATCGTTCCTCTTCATTAGCTCCTTCACCAACGCTGCATAGGGAAGGGCGTGAGACTCCTTGGCAACGTACTTGCACATGTGCAAGATCATTATCTTGGGCAGGTTGATGCGCTCTTTGCGAAGGAACAGATCCAAGAGAATGGCATCAGTTGAGTTGAGAGTGGTTCTCTTTTCCAGTCTTGGAGTCACTATCCTAGTGATGAACTGGTGTGCCATCTTGCCTAGTTGACTCAAGCTGTGAGTCACTATCTCTTTTCCCTAAGCAGGAACATGCCCTAGAAGCCTTTGCAGAATCGCCTCTCTTCCATCAGAGTCTTGCCATGGGCGTTGGGGAAGCATATCAAAGCCTTCTCCAGGAACGTTGAGAATTTTCTTGATCTGGGCAGCTGTGAAGGTGAAGTCATCCTCTTCTGTCTTCCATCTTATTATGGGGTCAAGCTCAGTTCCCTTTTGTAGGGCGAATTTGGAGTAGAAGTACTTGATTTGAGCTTGATCCACCTTTGCCGGTTCGGAACAGAGCTTTTCCCATCCTTGAAACTGGATGAGTTCCTGAAGCTCGTTGAACTCGTGTTCTTGTAAGAACTCGGTTGTGATTACTAGAGGAATGACCAACTTCCTCTCTTCTGGCTTCTTCTTTTCCTTTTTCCCTTTCTTTTTCTCCTTTTGTTCAGGCTTTTCTTCCAGTTTTTGCTTCTTGGAGCCTCTTGTTGAAGGACGCCCAGGTGGCGGTTCCTTGTACCCAATTTGAAGGGCAGGCTCTGTATATTCCTCCACCTCATCGTCGGAGCCCTCAACAGTGACGATCTCCGTTGATGGATGAAGAGCGTGGAGTTGCTCAGATAGTAGAGGCTGGAGTTCCTCCTCATCTTCTTCTTCTTCTACTTCACTCAATTTTCTGAAGTTTCGCTTTCTTGACCTTGGAGCAGTTGGATTTTGCGGAAGAGAAGGTAAAGAGGAAGAGCGATTGGGAAGAGAAGGAGAAGATCGTGTTGTTTTGATGGGTGTAGTTCCCTGTGAAGTAGGGAACTCCTCTCTCTCGAATTGGGAGATGGATTGATCGAGAGTGGAGAGGTCTAGTTCCTTGTGAGATGGAACTTGGATTGGAGGAGCATTTGGAAGAGATGAGGGAGCCCGGGTTTTTTGGATTTGAGGAGTAGGGTTGTGAGAGGTTGAAGCAAGGGGATCTGGTCTTCGTTTAGGAGAGAGGTTGTCATGAATTTGTGTATGGTGTTTGGGAGAGGAATGAGAGGAGGCTTGTAATAGAAGGGTAGGATTGGAATCATGGATTGTGGTAGGAACACCCTCAATATTAATGGTGAGGGTTGAGGAGCCATCCGGTCTCGTAGTGAGTACCGGAATTTCAGATCTTGGTGTTTGTGGTGGTGAGTTTTGGGGTGTGAGACTGGGTTGTCCATCTCTTTTTCTTAGAAGAGAATAGAGACGATCTTTGACATCGAAGATGTATTCAGGTTCATGGTGGTCGAGGTCGAGATCGGTAAGAAGCATTTTCTTGAGAGTCTCAGGGTCATGGTTGAGAAGATGCTCAATGAGTGGGTTCTTGTGATGGACGGAGAACTTGATGATGGGTTGATTTTGGTTGGCCATTTGAGCAAATGTGGGTAGTTTCAGAGAAGAATTGGAGATTGAGATTTTCGAAATCTAGGGTTTGGAAGAGAAGATGGAGGAAGGCGATGAAGAGAAAGAGAAGAGGGGAATGAGTTAAGTAGTAAGAAGAAAAGAAGTTGAAAGGGTGAGAGTGGTTACCAATCTTTCCTTGAAACTAGCATTTAGTTACTCCAAAGAGAATCGGAAGGGATTTGGTATTCTTCACGCAAAGATCTTTTCCTACTCAACAGTCTCAACGTGGCAACAGATAAGCTTGGGTAGAGAGATGAACGGTTCGGATTCACATTTCCCTTTCTACAGCCTGTCGCTTCATGAACCAGTTTTCAATGTTCTTTCTCTTTCCAATAATGCACATGAGAGACGCATTTGAGTTTCAAACACCCTTGTAGTTCCTTTGTAATTTGAAGCGGTTCCTTTCCTTTCTAACTCCTCTTTCCATGAACAAGTAAGACAAGGCCAAGTTTGGATATGTAAAGGATTTTTGTGAAAAGATTAAAAGAAATATCCAAACTAAATAGGGTTAGAGTACCAAGTGATGTTGTCATCCAGGCAATTGAATCCCGTAAAAGGGGTTTTATTCATTGAGGCTCATAGGAAACGTTTACCTGGATGGGCTTTGAGGGACAAGTCTTATGATCAACCATCCTTTCGGCTTATAGTGAGGGATAGGTAAGATCAGGTTGATCATTTTGGGCCAAAAATAAACAAAGTGCTCTTAAGGAATCAGTTCCCATACCTAGTTTTAAACATGTTTCATGCAAGTTTGCAATTATTGAAAATGAAGGTTGCTAGACCATACAGTTCCCTAGCTATACTGATATTTAACTAGTCAATCATGGAGGGAAAAGATGGACCGGGACTTGTTTAATGTAAGAGAATCATCCCTAGGAGCATACGAAGATGCTCAAAGGGTTGTCTGTCCAAAGCTTTGGTGAAAATGTCAGCAACTTGTTCATCTGTCCTGCAGTGAACCATCTCAATAGAACCTTTCTCTACGTGATCACGCAGGAAATGGTGCCTAACCTCTATGTGCTTTGTCCTAGAGTGATGCACTGGGTTTTTTGAGATATTTATTGCACTAGTACTATCACATTTAATAGGAACAGTTCCAAGAGACATACCATAGTCTTTGAGTTGATACTTGAGCCATAGAACTTGGGAACAGCAAGCAGCTGCGGCAATGTATTCAGCTTCAGCAGTGGAAAGTGCCACAGAGGATTGCTTCTTGGATCCCCATGATACTAGACAGTCTCCTAGGAATTGTGCCATGCCTGATGTACTTTTTCGATCAACCAGATGTCCTGCAAAATCAGCATCTGTGAAAGAAACAAGTTCAAAGGAACTGTTCCTAGGATACCACAAGCAAAGATTATCTCTTCCTTTGAGGTAGCGAAAGATCCTTTTGACTTCCTTCAGATGTGATTCTTTAGGATTTGCTTGGAACCGTGCATAGAGATAGACAACGAACATGATGTCCGGTCTACTAGCAGTGAGATAGAGTAGGGAACCAATCATTCCTCGAAAGAGTTTTTGATTAACACTGGTTCCATTCTCATCAGTATCAAGGCGGGTGCTAGGTGAGATTGGAGTGTTGATTGGCTTTGCAGTGTCCATCCCATATTTGGATAGCATTTCCTTGATGTACTTTTGTTGATGAATCTTGGTTCCATCTTTTGTTTGAGAGATTTGAAGACCTAGAAAGAAATTGAGTTCCCCTACCATACTCATCTCGAACTCACTACTCATTTGTTTCTCAAATTTTTCTGTAAGCACAGGATTGGTGGAACCAAACACTATATCATCAACATAGACTTGCACAATTAAAATGTCACCTGATTCTTTCTTCAAGAAGAGTGTCTTGTCGATGGATCCTCTTTGATAGCCTTTGGATAATAGGAATGAAGCAAATCTATCATACCAGGCTCGAGGAGCTTTTTTGAGACCATAGAGAGCTCTTTCAAGAAGTAGACGTGATCAGGCTTGTTATCATCTTCAAATCCAGGAGGTTGCTTCACATAAACTTCTTCTTGTAGATAGCCATTGAGAAATGCTGTTTTGGCATCCATTTGGAACAGTTTGAACCCTTTGTATGTAGCAAAAGCAATGAGTAGTCGTATTGCTTCAATTCTGGCAACTGGTGCAAACGTTTCCTCATAGTCGATTCCCTCCTCTTGATTATAACCTTGAGCCACTAGTCTGGCTTTGTTTCGGGAACCATTTCCTGACTCATCCAGTTTGTTGCGAAAGACCCATCTAGTTCCAATGACATTCTTGTCTGATGGTCTTGGAACTAACTTCCACACCTTATGTCTTTCAAACTGATGGAGCTCATCTTGCATTGCTTGAATCCAATCTGGATCTTTGAGTGCTTCCTGTATGCTTTTGGGTTCAACAAGAGAAACAAAAGCATTAAATGCACAAAAGTTGTGGAGAGATGAACGAGTTTGAACTCCCTGTTCCAAAGGTGTGAGGATGTTGTCAATAGGATGATCTTTTCTCTGATGGTAGTTCCTTGGTTGAGGATGAGTTGTTCCTGGGATTTCCTCCTGAGCACTGGAACTATCTTCAGATGTATCTTGTGGAATCACATTAGTTTGATTGTTCCCAGAAGTTGATGCTTCAGTTTTTACTGGTGGAGGCTCCTCTTCTTCAGAAAAATGAGTTGAAGGATCATCAAATTGTTCCATGGTATCATTCCCTTCATGATCATCATCAGCGTTTGGCTCTTGTAGATGAGATTCACTTCCATTGATGTACTCAGAGTCATCTCTTCGAGGCCTTGGATTATCATCTTCGTCTATCATTTCCCTTGCTGGTTCTCCTGGAATAGTGAATGGTTTCATGACTGTACGGGAGAATGGATTTTTGGATGATGATCCATGATGGATAGGCTCTTCATCAAAGATGACATGAATACTCTCTTCAAACTTCCTGGTTCGTTTGTTGTAGACTCGATATGCTTTGCTATGAAGAGAGTATCCAGTGAAAATTCCTTCATCGCTTCTTGGATCAAACTTTCCAAGAGCATCCTTCCCATTGTTATGGATATAACACCTGCAACCAAAAACTCTGAGATGGGAAATGTTTGGCTTTCGACCTTTGATTAGTTCATAGGAGGTTTTAAGCAATAAAGGTCGAATCATAGCCCTGTTAAGGATATAAACCGAAGTAGAGATGGCTTCAGCCCAGAAGTTGGATGGAACTCCACTCTCTAGCATGATGGCTCGAGCCATATTCTCCAGTGTGCGATTCTTCCTTTCAACAACTCCATTTTGTTGTGGAGTTCTTGGTGCAGAAAAGTTGTGAGAGACTCCATTTTCATTGCAAAAGTTTACAAAAGCTGAATTATCAAACTCTGTTCCATGGTCTGAGCGTATGGACTTCAGCTTAGTTCCTAGACTGACCTCTGTCTTCTTGATGGATACTTCAAATTCTTTAAACATTGTTCCTTTGGAAGACAAGAAAATAACCCAAGTGAAACGTGAATAATCATCTATTATAACAAACATATACCTGCTTCCTCCATAGCTACAAGTGTCCATTGGTCCGCATATATCCATGTGTAGCATTTCCAAGGGTTTGGAGGTGCTAACATTCTTCTTTGGCTTGAAGGAACTTCGAGTTTGTTTCCCTCTGGCACATGCATCACACAGTTTTGCTGATTCTGGACTTATCCTTGGTAAACCTACCACAAGATCTTGCATGAACAACTTCTGGATGAGATTTAGACCTGCATGACCAAGACGTCTATGCCAGAGATCGGTGTCATTTGTAGAGACTGTGAGACATAGCTTTCTTGGAGGTTGAAAATCTTGATCAACAATGTAAACATTGTTGAATCGTTTCCCTCTAAGAATAACTTTGTTAGTCTCTTTGTTCACAACAAGACATTCATTTGAATCAAATGTGACTATGTTGTTCCCTTGATCACAGAGTTGTGCCACACACAGTAGATTCTATCCAAGATTTGCCACAAGATTTACATTGTTGACTTTGATTGATTTGTTGAGCTTTACTTCCCCTGAGCCTTGTATTGCCCCTTTGTTTTTGTTGCCGAAGGAAACATTTCCTCCTTCAACTTGGGTGTTAAGCGAGATTAGATTGTTCCTATTTCCTGTCATGTGGTTGGAGCAAGCACTGTCTATAAACCACATACAGTTCCCTCTCGCTTTCACCTGCAAAAGAGTCAATGTTTGGTTACCCAGGCAAGGTGTCCCTTGCCTGGTTCCTTACAGGGATAGTAATCAACATAGTCTGCAGTGTTCACATCAATCGAGTGCTAGTTCCTGTAAGATTTTGAGTGAGATGATTTGTTGTTGCTTTTATTTGAAAACCCTTTTGACTGACCAATTTTAGGACATTGTTCCTTGTAATGACCATGACCTCCACATGTCCAGCAAGTTTTGTAATATTCTCCTAGATAATACTTAGGATGTGGTCTTTGAATCCTATTTTTCTCAACCGTTTCCTTAATTGGTCCTCTGGAACCATTTCCCTTAGCTATCTTGACATATATTTTGTGAGAGTAGTTTCCAGTATAGTAGTCCTTTTTTCCTATAGTTCCACTCTCTAGAACCCTGATCTTCTCTTCTAAGTGAGAATTTTTAATTTTTTCAGTTTGCAACTCTAGAGCTCTACTTTCACTCAGTTCCCTTAAGTGAAAGTTGTTTGATCATTTTCAGAGTTTCTTTCAGAATACCCTATTCCATGCCTAGAAGGAACAAATGTGACCTTAGGAGTCTCTACTATTTTCTTTCCCTCTGTTATCTCCAGTTTCTTACTAAGGGTCTCCTTTTCAGTGGTGATAATGGCAAGAGTAGAGATAAGCTCATTTTTAGTGGTCATAGTAGAGTCAAGTTCCTTTTTCAATCTATCACATTCAGAACATTTAACTGATTCAGAATTTTTTAAGTCAAGTTCCCTTTCAGAGGCATCATTTTCAAGTTTAAGACAGTGCTCTTCAATTTCACTTACTTCCTTTTGTAACTTCATGTTGTCTTTAACAAGTTTAGAGAGTATACGAATGAGATCAGATTTAGAATATTTACCAAAGCAACTAGTTAGAGATAGAATACTCACTTCCTCTTGAGGTTCCTTTGGATCTCCATTGATTGCCATGGCACACATGTTTGGTGTAGCCCAAGACTCTGGATCATCATCATCTGAGACGGAATCGAAAGCCAGCTACTCCTACTCGAAAGGTCGCGTGCATTGAAAAACGATTCGACAGCCTAAAAGAAAGTCTCCTAGCTGATTGATGTCATAAAGAATCTTCCAGGTCTAAGAGCAAGCTACGATAAGCCACTATAGGATCGTAGAAAGTTTGTTCTCAGTGATTCAAGGGCTCAGCAACACCGACGCGAGCATCTGGAACCCAACTACAACGAGCCTTTTCTCTTCTCGCCTTGCTACTTTGGAAGTCTACTCTACTATAATGTGTAGTGCTTAAATGGGCTAACTATCCCATTACCTGGAAGTGAGCATAACTAAGGGCATTTTGTGACTCGCCTATGAAAAGCCAATATGAAACCGGACCACGCGTGCTTTTTTTTACCTTCTCGTCTAAAAAAGGCTCGTACAAACAAATGGACCTTACCTTAGAATATCCGAGGATCAGCGGCAACTAGGTCTGGGCCTGCCGGTAATGGAGAAGACAGAGCGGTTCTAGTCTCCGAAGGGTCCCTCCGAACAAGAAGAATTAGAAGAAAAGGGACTTCGGTTTTCAATTCTTGATAGTTCCTGAGGCGAAGACCTATTCTTTTCTTTCATAACTTCCTCCCCACCTCTTTCTTTGCTGGACGGGAAGATTCGAATTGTGAAAGCTTTCCCACCACGCGAAGTTCAAACCTCGCCGGAGAGAGAGAAGCAAATTGAAAACCGGCCTCAAATCCCTTCGCAATCGAAGGCTCGATGTAATTGAGAAGACGATGAAACCTTTTTTTCTTTCTTTGTCAGCCAACTTGAAAGGTGCTCTCAGTCATAGTGACCCTTCTTGAAGCACTTAAAGCATGTGATGTCCTTTGCATCCTTGTCTCCTGACTTGTTGTAGTCTCGTGAGGAACTGTTCCCTCCATAGTTCTTTCGGAACTTTCCCTTTTTGTAGAGGTCGCGTAGTGCTTTTGTGATGAGCACTATGTCATCCTCTTCTTCATCTTCAGATTCTTCACACTGTTCCTGAACAGACTTAAGCACTTTTTCCAGTTTAAGCGCAATTCCCTTTTCAGGTTTGTCTTGTGCTTTATCGGAGTTCCTCCTATTCTCATAGGATTTCAGCTTTCCAAAGATCTCATGAAGCATGAGATTCCTGTTGGATGTATTTTCTCTGAAGGTTGTTCGATCATGGGTCCATTCACCAGAGAGACCATCTATCATCTTTTTGACCTTGATTCGTTCAGTGACTTCCCTATCTGAGATTCCCAAGTTCTCAAGCTTAGTCACTAGTCCCTGAAAACGGAACTGATATGATGATACTGTTTCTCCAGGGTCCATTCTGAAGTTGTAGAACTCTTGTCGAACATCCATCTGATGATCTTCCTTGAGATCTGAGCTTCCTATATGCATTTGTTCAATAGCAGCCCACATCTCCTTAGCGGTATTTAGATTTCCCACCTTGGCTGAATCGATCTCACTCATGGAGTAGTTGAGGTACATCTTTGCCTTGTAGTTGGCTTCCATGCATTTCCACTCATTTGGTCCCCACTTTGTGAGATCATTCTCGATCTCTGGATTGATGGTGAAGTTCCCTCTCTCGATCACAGCCCATGCCTGATAGTCATGGCTCCTCATCCAATCCATCATCAACCCTTGCCATCGTTCGAAACGGCCTTCTATCAACCTTGGTGGTTTGTCGCTTCCATGTCCAACGGCACTGAGTTCTGAAGACATTCCTGTAGACATCCTGCGAGTTTTCACAGAAAGTCTAGAGCCAAGCTCTGATACCAATTGTAGGATCGATGTTAGTCTAGACAGTCGGGAACTGTTCCAGTGACAGTTCCCTTACGCAGCGGAATAATATAGAACAAAACTAAAACAGGAATTTAAAGCTTGGACACAGTTCCTTATAGAGGAACCTCTTTAGCCAACTAGCTAAAGAGTAAACCTCTACCTCCCTTGGAGGATTTTGAACAAGCACTATATTCTATTGATATATCTCAGGTTCCACAATACAAAGTCGAACTTCTCTATTGCCTGCGATCTCACTCACAAACAATACTAACAACTAAGACATAGTAGTTCCTAGATCTAAACACAAATGAATATAGAGAGTGAACCTTCTCGTTCCTGTGCAGTTCCCTTTAGCACAGGAACCACCTTCTTCAAGCTGATGAAGATCTTCACGCAGTCTTCATCACTTGATCTTTCCTTCCTTGAACTTCTGGTTTGAATATCTTCACTGAATCACCTCGATCTCTTTCTTTCCTTTTGTAGATCTGGTTTTCAGGTGTGCGAGAGCTCAATTAAACCTAGCGGCGTCGCATACTATTTATAGAGTTTCCATCTTTAGTTCTGACGTCTTTGCCCTTATTGTCTTGGGGAGTACGACACTATTTAAAAAGACTAGCGTACCCTTCTTCATCTCTATTCATTCGGAGCTTTGGCTTGCCGCCCAAGACAATAGTGAAATGTCTCTCTTGTCCTCTTAAATACTTGCCACGTACACAGGTGACTTGACAGGGAACGTTTCCCTTTACTTTTCCTGTAAACTTGCTATCTTTCCTGAGATCACTTATACAGGGAATTAGTTCCATTTGTTTGTCATTATCAAAACTTCGATTGCTCGAATAGAGAAATCATTGTTCTAGTGCTAGTTCCCTAACACTGTTCCAACACTATTGAACACTTGAACTTAACAATTTTGTGCAATTAAGCACCTGAGCGATGATGCACGTGCACTTGACGCAATGACGCTCTATTGAGCGAGTGAAAACATTAAAAAACATAAAATATATTGATGTGGAAAGTATTTAAAAAATAAAGAAATAACTCACATTTTACCAATCTAGGACGATTCTTCCCAACAAAGGCTCCGCGGAATAGGCTCCACCAAATCACGTAAACATCCCTTTGGTCACTTGCTTTCGATATTTACTTTCTGTTACTTATATATATCGAATCGTTGCTTGTTTGATCAATCACGTTTATTTACGATATTTGGTTTTTCTGGGATAAATTGATTTGTAGTAGGTATTCGAGTAACAACATAAATAGCAATCTAATTAATCAAACAGTTTTTATAAACCAGGAATTCTATTAATAAGGAATAACTCTAGAAATTTTAAACAAATGAAAATCACTATTATCATAAAAGAGCGTGAGGAAATTTGCTAAAATTATAAAAAATAGTGGATATCCACGAAAACCATGCCATTTGAATATATTTACAAAACTGCCATTTACCAGGTTCATTGAACTGATAAACAACAGAGAGAGATGAGGACGGAACGACGACCTCGGGAGAAAGAATTCGAATTCTCTTCGTCGCCGACATATCTTCTCTGCCTCGTCAGTCTACAAATTCGTCCCAAGATCGGTTTGAACTTGTTGTTCTCAATTGAATTTCGTTTCCTAATGTCATTAGGTCAACCGTGGTTCTTATTTCTCCTAACTCAACTGGTAAACAACCTAGGAGAGAGAATCAGGTTTGAACTTCGGACTCAGGAGAAAGAAATTGAAGAAGAGTTTCCGCCGAGAAGGACACGAGGTCGAGTGTTTCTCAATTTTCCCTCTTTTGCTCTTGCTTTGTTGTTTTTTCTCCGGTTAGTGTTTTCCTTCCCTCTCCACTTTTAGGTTTGGTTTTAGGTTTTTTGCATCATTCCTTCTTGATTGTAGCGGCGCGACAAAGATATTCGCCAGAGACGATCGTCGACTGCCTTTCCCACACCTAAATACGGCGGCATGTTGGATCCGATAGATCTTAGAAACGATGCCTATTTCAGATGTTTTTTGTTCTCTGTTTAAGTGTTAATTTTACTGGAATTCAATTGATTTCTATACTGCTGATACTGTGATTATGGGATCTTAGTTTGGTTAATTTAAGCATAATTTGAAAGTGTGAAATTTGTGGCAATCTTGCAATAACTACTTGCTGGAGGAAACAAGGGTTTTTTTTAAATTGATTTGTTATTATCAAACACAATCAAAGCCCTGCATATTGTGGCCTTGCCGCTCTATTTATGATTCTATGGTGTTGAATGCTCTTGCTATTGACCCAGGAAGAAAATGGAAAGGTAATTTTATTATTTCTTTCTCTTGAATTTTGATTTGACCAAGTTATGTAATTTGTTGAAGCTCTGTTATAGTCCATCTTGAGAGAATATATAGGTTACTTTTTACTTTAGAATTATTTTCAAGTCCATGATATGGTGTGTTAGAAAGTACACTAATTATAATCATTAAGTGATAATTAAGCATGAATATTTGATAGTAATATGAAGGATGGTATATATGCCAGGTCCTTGGAGATGGTTTGATGATACAATGTTGGATTGTTGTGAGCCCTAGGAGAAGGTGAAAAATAGTGGAATATCATTCATCAAAGTTGCATGCTTGGCTTATTGTAATAGAGCTGAACTTATGTCATTTTGTGTACTTTTTCTAAAGATCATCACCTGGCCGGTAATGTCATACAACAGAAGACACCTGATGCATGAAAATAGGAACACAATCCAACAACCTCCATGAATGCTTTAGAAAATTTACAACTTGCAGTGTTAGTGCTTTTTCAATTATCAATTTATTAAGAGATATTTGAGTCTGACTTCTTTAGTTTTGGAGTAGTTTATGTAGATGAATTTGATAATTAGTTTTTGGCATGCTCTTGTTGAGTGCTTGCAATTCAAAAGTGTAAACGAGAAGGTATAAATTCATATATGCAGTAAAGATGGCCACATTGTAACGACTAATAATATTTTGAAACTCTTTAGCAGGTTGTTTCCTTTGATGAGTTATAATTGAGGCTTAAGGTCTCTTTTCTACAACACTGTAATATAAGTTCCTTTGGATTTGAAGTTCTTAGTGATTGTCCAAATAGTTATCAGTTCATATTTGGATATATCATTTGCTCAATATGAACTATGTTAGTTTAGAGATTGCCATTACTGATTTTTGTGTGCTTTTTCCTACTTAATGGTTGAAGCAAAATACTTTTCTTTCTAAATTTGAATTATACATGATTTGGATGGATTAAAGAAACAGGATATTAAGAGCAAACTCGTTAAAGTAGGGTTTTATTACTTTTTTTTTGGTCATGACGGTTTCATTATTGCTATATTCATTAATAAAATTTCGCAAATCCAAAATGGTCCCATGCGAAGCATGGACCCTCTGCTAGTATAGTAAAAACTTCCTAACATAAAGTATCTTAATCTATATGCTTTAGAAGAAAAAAAAAAAAATTGCTAGTTAAATACAGTAAATAAGTTTTCACTTGTGTACGTACAAATGTCTTGAAGGAGGCAAAAGGAGCCCACATTCTTTTCCGATTTCACTAATGGTTTGGTTAATTACATTGCATGCTTCCCAACAGTTAATCATTATTTCATGCCAGGAAAAGAGAGAGGAATAAAAATGACTTTGGCTTTGGAGATCGAGTTATTCAATTTCGTATAGTAATTAAAGTTGGTAACACGTTGCCTTCATATTGCATGTCAATCTGAAACTAAAGCAGAGAAATGTAATCTAGCTAGCTTACATATATCATATATGGGCAATATAATTTAGTGATGAAGTATGGATGTATGGACATTATATATGTTTGTACCATCGCCATGTGATTAACTAAATGATTAATTGCCAGTGATGTATGGATCCAAATTAACTATATATATATTGCTGTTTTATTTTGATAAATAATTTATGTATACAAGAACAATACATACATAATACAAATGCAATATTATGAAGGATCTTGTACAGTTATCCTACGACTTAAATGTATGACTGATATTTTGTCTTTTAGTTGGCCTAATAATTAATTAATACAATACAATAGTAACTAATGATTAAGCTTGTAGTGTAGCATATCTCGTGGTATGGGCATGCGATTGTATGCACGTGCTTCTATATATTTAAGGTCATGGAGATAGACAGGCATGCACGTACGTACTAGCTACTTGATTCAAGGAATGAAGGCATCCATTTTTGTTTTTGTTTTTTGGTCATGAGGAATGAAGGCATCTTGAATTCATGCATGACATAAGAGATCATTTCTAATCTACTTTATTGTAACAACACATCCCATATATTTATGCTTATTGTTAATTCCCGAATTTTGGTTTCGCTAATCTGTTGTCTACACATATATACTACAGAGATCTTTGACCGGATAGCACCACCACCTTTCGAGGCCATAATCCCCCCTGTAGAAAGTGCCTAATCCGTCGGCGGAGACCAATAAACCGAAAAGAATCACGAGCTCTTGGCCTCTATAGGTGACCCGTGGTCATACAAATGGTTCACGAGTTATAGGGAAGATCACTCAACTAATTAAAATATACACGTACACCAATCAATCAAGCAACAACTTAATTAGATGGATGGATGGATCTTGTCATAAAAGAACGATTCCAAACTTCACATAATACACCTTTAAGCGGCTAAGAATCCATGCCGTTGTAGAGTATAAAATAAACACAACAAAAGCAAGTTCCACTCTCTAAATCCTCTTTGAATTGCTTGAGATACACTCTCTAAATTCTCTTGGCTGGCTAGCTTTAATTGGTTTGTTCCACAAAACACACAATAAAGCGAAAGAGGTTGTCTTTCGCTATTCCCGTGGGCAAAGACAAGGATCTTACAACTTTGATTTCCACACCTCATCTTTCTCTTTTTTCCTGCCTTGCTTTAATCTTTTACCATTTCATTGTCACCCTTTTGATCAATCCCACCCAAATGTGATCATCGATCACATTTTATACCACCATCCCAATATTCAATATTCTTCTCCCCCAACACTTTTATCTTTTTTTTCCAGCACCACCATCCTCTTCTTTCCAGACAAACACAGTATCACTGACTCACTCTTGTAAGCTTTCTCCCATTTCGAGGATTTCTCCTCCAACTTTATGTTAATCAATGTCCTCAATTTTCTTCCTCCAAATTTGAATTTTTGTTTCATCCAAATAAATATATATCTCCACCGTTAACTTGTCTCTTTCTCCATAATTGCATTTACAAGTTCGAATCGTACAAAAAGCTTAAACCACCACTCGATCATACCATAATACTGTATTAATTAATACTATATGGATCTAAATTAGAAGGTCGATCACAAGAAATGGGCAAAACGAAAGATTAAAAAAAAAATGAACCGCGAAGGATTAAAATTCGAATTCTATCCACAACAACACATTTGAGATTTGACTAATTGAGATGGAACGATTGGAAGGTGTATATAGAAATTTTTGCTGAGTAGTAGTATATATCCATTTCCACATATTGTATCCCCCCAAATCAGGAGTACTAGTATTAGGAATATTCTAATCAAGACATAATCCGAGTCGTCTCGTAGACCGGAAGCTCCTCGTTCCCGATCACCGACAGATGATCAATCTCGAACAAATCCGAGCTCGAACAGCTCGAATCGTCTTTATCATCATCGTCGTCGTTGTTGTTCTCCTCTTTCCTCCGGCTCCAGTAGCCGTTGAGCAGGTCCAATGCCACTTCCTCCAACACTTTCCTGTTCAAATCAACTTCGTCTTCTTCGTTGTCAATTTCGCCCGTCTTCAGCCTCCGCAGCTCCTCGTATCTTTTCAACAACGCCGGCTTCGATCCGGCCCTGAGATCTGCTGCAATGGAGGTCGACGACGGAGAAGCAGAGACTATTTTCTTCGCTAAGTATGGCGGCTTGGTGAGGGAGGACGCTGAAATTGACCACTCCGGAGACGTCTGCTCGGACTTGTACTTCCTATCAGGCACCGGAATTCCTCTGAATTTACGATTCGGTCCGTCGAAAGAATCCGATTGAAGAATTGGAGTGGTAGTGTTGTTGTTAGTTTTCTTCTTCCGTGAGGTGAGGGAATTGATGTACTTGGCGAGCTTGAGCCCGGGGGAAATCGGCTGCTTCAGGCTCTTCAATTGGCTGTAGATCTTGACCGCCCTGGACGAAGAAGAAGAGGAAGATTTGTTGGTGGAACAATCCTCTTCGAATCGCTCGGAGTTGGATGATGATACTTTGGCCTTGGTCTTCACAGGCTTCGGCGCCCTAAGAGGGCCGAAACACGACGTTTTAGGCTTGGAGGAGGGGTCAAACGACGGCGTTTCGGTCTCTGACGCTGTGGAAGACACGCCTCCGAAACTGGAATCGGAAGAGCTCACCGAAGTCGTGCTGAAGAAACTGTCCGGATCCTCGTCGACCGCGGCGGGGAAGACAACCGGCGGGGGCGGCGGCGGAGGAGATGGGCGGCGGCGGGGCGGCGGCGGCGGAGGAGGATCAACGGGGGTGAAAGATACGGTGCCGTAATTGGGCTTGTCCATCCATTTTTGGACGAGGCGGGAGCGTCGGAAGGAGGACATTTTGCGGTCTTGGTCGAGTAAGCGGCGGAGCTTGCAAGCGTCGGCGGGGGAGGGAGGGGTGGCGGCGGAGGAGGAGGAGGAAGGTGGGTCGCGGTCGATGGAGAGGAAGATCTCGTTGAGGAGAGAGGAGGAGAAGGTGGGGTTGTTATAGGGGGGATTGGTGGTGGTGTACATGGTCGGTCGGTTGAGGAATTTGGACGAACAGGTGGTGGGCAGAATGATGAAGAGAACAGAGAGAGGGGGAGGGAGATTCGGTTTTGTGTGTTGGGGGATTGGACTGTTCGAGTGCAGTGGAAATGAGAGGCAATTTCGCCACGCTCTAGGCTTTTAAAGCGGGAACATCCGCGTGCATTTTTGTGTGCTTCATTTTCTTTTAAATTTTTTTGGTCGAATTTCTTTTAATTTCATTTAAAGACAAAAGATTTTAACTCAAGTGGGGGGAACTTGTTCATGACGAGACCCGACCCGATAAACACGATCCCGAGTCCCGACATCCGAAACGAACTTAGATATTTATTGAAATGCACTACCCTCTCGGAACTACTCTCGCCCGCAGTTCGACCGGTTTAATAATGCGCCTTCAACTGATTAGCATGACTTTTTTCGAAAGTCTTGACACTTGCCGCCACACTTTATACCGCTAGATAATTTACCAACGTTCCATTAGTAAAATGATAAAATTTTCCGATTTTTCCTTTGTATGGCAAATATCTTTCTTATATGTCAATTTTGATATCTTCTAGGAAAGGATAGAAAATTGTATAGCAGGATGTATATATGTACATGTAAATCGCCATTCATGAATAACAATCTCAATCGTTTACAATCAATCTAATATTGTATCAGAGCTTAGACGATTCTCAATTTTTTTTTCCTCTTGTCAACTCGCCTTCGTTGTCTAATACCAATACGCCCGCCACCAACAACGTAATCACCGGTGGTTCTATTGAAATATCAGAAATCATTCAATGCTTTACTTATGACGTGTCCTAGTAATGATGTATAAATGAGTTGGTTAGAACCATGGTAAGACTTTAACCATGAGTTAACGTACCTTAGTTAGCCATTAGAGTCATCTTGAACAACAAGTATTTCAAGCAAGCTCTTTGTATCAAAAAATCTAAATGAATGAAAATATGGTTTTCTTCTCCATTTTCTCGTGCTCTCTCAGTTAATCCACCATTGTCGAGATCACAAACTGCTAATTTCTTCTTGGTATCAGAGTGATGTCAATCAAATCGATCGATTCAAAGTGAGCTTAGAGAAAAATAGAGTGATTACCTTCATCATTCCACAATCAAAGTGAGGAGAGAACATTTGAGACGATGACCGGTGACGAAAATAGCGCCAAGCTGCTCGCTCAACTCGCACAAATGGCACAAGCTCGGAGGAACTCACAAGGCGATCCTCTGCATCTGTCGAACTCGGACTATCCATGTATGTCGTTAACCACGGTACCCTTTGACGAGACCAATTTCATGACATGGAGTCGGCAAATCCATATGGCCCTAGGATCTAAACTGAAATTAGGGTTCATAGATGGTATTGTGGTGAAATCAACAACAAATCCAATTGAAATGGCACGTTGGGAAAGGGTTGATCGAATGGTTGCTTGTTGGATTGTGAACTCAATGACCGTTGAGATTTTTTGTTCGTTTATTTATATTGATTTAGCATATAAGCTTTGGAAGGATTTGCTGGAATGTTATTGTCAATCGAATGCTCCCTTGATTTATCAACTCAAACAAGAGCTGATTAAGACGCATTAGGGAAATTTGAGCATAATAGCGTGTTATTCCAAGCCTCAAAGGTGCTGGGAGGAACTACAATTTTTGAATGCATTGCCAACTTATCATTGTGGTGTTGTGGCAAAGTGTTCCTGCGATGTCTTGACCAAGATTCAGGAAATGGAAGATCGTGACAGGCTTATGCATTTCATAGTGAACCTAAATGCAGATTATGATGCCACTAAGAGCCAAATTTTGGCACAAGATCCCTTGCCAAAGCTAAGCAAAGCCTTTTCTAACCTATTAACTATTGAGGCTCAAAAGAAGCTAAATGTGGCTGTTCCGAAGTCAGTGGCCTTTAGTGTTAACACTAGAAACCAGTACCAGGGGGAAAAAAGGAACTCAAGGAGATTCCAGGAACACTTATGATGAGAAAAAGGACCAGAGGAAAGGCAAGGATGACAAGAAACAGTGTTCTCAATGTCACATGACCGAGCATGTTAAAGATGAATGCTTTGAGATCATTGGTTATCCAAACTCGTACAGGGGTAAAAGAAAGCAAAATGGAGTGCTAGTGGTTGCAGGACAAGTTATCAATGAGGGACTTCAGCAGATTCAACAAAGTACTCCCTTGGATGCAAATAATGGGACACAACAAAGCAGCTTTGATCCGGAGCTTATGAAAGCTATGTGCAATGAGATGATGAGTATGCTTAAAGCAAAGATGGTGGTTCCTTCCTCAGCTAATTTTGCAGTTAGCATCTATATTAATCTTGTTTCTGGTCACTTTACTACACATGAATGGATACTAGATATTGGAGCTACGGATCATATGACTCCTTATCTAGAATGTTTAGTGGATTTAAAGCCTTTAGATCAACCAGTTTGGTGAATTTGCCTGATGGATCTGTAAAGAAGGCTACACACTCAGGGAGTGTGATAATTAAACCATACTTTATAATTACAGATGTCCTTTATATACCTGATTTCATGTTCAATTTGATGTCCATTGGAAAGGTTATTGCTCAGAAAAGACTGATGGCATCTTTTGATGGTTGGAAATGTGAAATACAGGACCCTATGAGTAAGAAGATTGTGGTTGTTGGAAAGGAATTCAAGGGTCTTTACGGAATGGAGGTAGAAAGTGAAGAAGGACAGAGTTCAAATAAAGCTTGTCAAACTTCAAGCATAACAGTTGATAGACATGTTTTTTGTAACATCCCCGACCAAAGTGCATACGTCATTCTGCATTTATATAAGATTGGTTGCATATACGTGACATATTGACATGATATATAGTGTATTTTTAAAAAGTAATATTTATTTTCTAATTAACTTTATTATATTTTAAAAAGTTTTTAACTAAAAGTTAATTAATAATTATTTCAGGATAAAGTTTGTAGTAAAGGAGATTTGAGGGTGAAAATCGCAATTTCATAAAAATTTAGCCGACTTTGCCAAATTTGATATATACACATACGATCACTGGTGGATGTACGTGGTGCCCATTGGGGGCTGTAGCCCCATTGGGATTTTTGAAAAAAAAATACTTTTCTTTAAAATATATAAAAATGAATTTTTTAGTGTAGAATTCTTCTATTCTATTGATTTTAGCCCCCAATTTCAGATTTGTATTGGGCTTTTAGCTCCCATATTAGCCTAATTTTAGATTTGTGTTAGGCTTTTAACCTCAATTTCAGATTAAATTATATGTATTGATGATTTGATAAATTGTGCGTATCAATGTGTGTGTTGAATTTCATATTTGTGTTGCCCCCGATTTTAGATTTGATGAATTTGTGTTAGCCCTAATTTCATATTCTAGGGTATTTGTGTTTGTGTGCTGAGTTGATGAATTGATGATTTGTGTAATTTTTCAGGAAATGAATAGATTTTTTCAACTTACTGAGGGTTCACGAAATATTGATTCTACTCCTAATTCCGATCCATTAAATATTCCGAGTTAGCTCTCTTGGATTCAATTCCTGGCTACGCCCCTACATACGGTTGCTTTGTTCTTGCATTAAGCTTTCACAAAAGAAAAAAAAATACAGAGACGAGAATTGAAAAAATGAAGTTTGGAATTTTTGAGGTTAGTTCTTGGTTCTGGTACAAGATATCTTCTATCGGGTTTTAATCTCGAAGTACAAGTGTGGTTTGGTAAGTTTTAATCGGTTAATGGTTGTACATATGAGTTATATGGATATATGTGTTTTATATGATAGCTCAAATTGTTTGCACAAAAAGAATGTTAACAGATGGAATATGATATATGAACACAAGATGCATTTGATTGCATAGCATATTGCAATGAGATTAAAAGGACATGCGACTGTCTCGCCCTGAATTTGTATTATAGGACCTATGAGTCATACAGGATCTTCGGATCATACATGATCTTCGAATCATACATGACATACGGGTCAATGAGGAGATCTTTAGATTTCTTTCTTAAAGCGAGCATAAGAGTTATAATGAGGAGATCTTCGGATTTCTTTCTTAAAGAGACCATAAGAGTTCATATATAGTAAACCCAAGGCAGATTCAGGCTTGTACAGTTCATAGAATAATAAATCGGATACATCGACATTTGTATTTGCATAGTAAATTCTTATATGACATATGTATAATATGTATGTATATGTACATGGACTAAATGTTTGACTCTATGTGAAATAATTGATGATGATCTATATTCACTGTGTATGCGACTCACGTAAATCACAAAATAATTTTTCAGGCTCAGCTAGAACTTACTGGCGTGTGTCTCTTTTAGAGGTCACATTCATACAGATCGGCCGGCTGAAGCTCAATGCAACCTTCTTCTCCTCATTTTGCATCATAAACATATGAGTTGTTAATAGAAGTTAGAGTAATAGATATTTTAGTATGAGAAGTAACGACATAGAATCATGTGTGTGTGCAACCTTATATGGTTGTTAAATTCTGCTTTTGTGCTTATGTGGATAGTTGCTATATGTGAATTATCTTTTTATATAAAAGATTAGTATTACTAAGTGTACGTCATAGGGTATAAGGGTGTCATATTTTCCTTTCTAGATTAGGACATATTTCCTTTTCTAAGTTGAAACACTTGCCAAATATGGGCAGTTTTGATGGTAGTGACAGTTTTTGTGATGCTTGTAGTCTTGCTAAATTTCACAAACTTCCATTTCCATTGAGTAATACTAAATTTGATATTTGTTTTGAGTTGTTGCATATGGATTGTTGGGGTCCTTTTCATATTGCAAGTTTGAATGGTGCAAAGTATTTTTTCACTATTGTTGATGATTTTAGTAGGGCAACTTAGACCTACCTTATCCAAGACAAGGGTCAAGTTTTTGAGATAGTTAAAAGATTCTTAGCTATGGTCAACACACAGTTTGAAGCCAAGCCTAAGAAAATTAGGTCTGATAATGGGACAGAATTGGTCAATGCAAGGTGTAGACAACTGTTCACATAATTGGGCATTCCTCATCAAACAAGTATGCCATATACTCCACAGTAGAATGGAACAGTGGAGAGGAAACATAGTTATTTGGTGGAAATAGCTAGGGCATTAAGGATTCATGTAGGGTTGCCAAAAATGTTCTAGGGGATTGTATTTTGACAGCCACCTATTTGATCAACAAAATGCCATTAGTTAGTATCAATTGGAAAACTTCATTTGAGATGCTACATCGCAGAAAACCTAGCTATAATAATTTGAAAGTAATGGGATGCTTGTGCTATGCTGTTGCAATCAGAAGAGGACATGACAAGATTGATCCTAGAGGAAGAAGATGTATCTTGCTTGGATATCCATCTCAGAAAAAGGGATATAAGTTGTATGATTTGGCAACTAAAGAAATCCTTTACAGTGGACTGTAAATTCCATGAACGTTTCTTCCCATTCAAGGATGGTACAAACAATCCTCCAATTTTTGAAGAAAATAGCAACATTGTCTTCCCACTTGTAAATCAGTCATATGTTAAAGATGAAGCTGCTATTACAAGATTCCCATCCAGGTCTGAAACAGAAGCTTCTTTACCTACGCCTACCCAACCTTCAATGCCAACAGATGTTGTAAAACAAACAACTTTGAGAAGGTTTGTTAGGGACAGAAGAGTGCTAGTTTGGTCTCATGATAATGTTATGACAGCTGAAGCAAGACAAGTTGAGGAGTATGAATATTATGCCTTCATGAGCCAAGTAAGATCAGTCCATGAGCCATATTTGTATTCTCAAGCAAAAGAGGTCCCTCACTAGGAAGAAGCAATGGCCAAGGAGTTACAAGCCTTGGAGCATAATGGCACTTGGGAGTTAACAGATTTACCCAAGGGTCATAAGGCCATTGGTTCCAAATGGGTATACAAGATTAAGTTTAAAGCTGATGGGAGTATAGATCGATACAAGGAAAAATTGGTTGTTAAAGGTTTCAATCAAAAACTTGGCAAGGATTACTAGGATTGCCTATGATTCAATTAGACGTTAATAATGCATTTTGCATGGTTATTTGGATGAAGAAATTTACATGAAACCTCCTCAAGGATACACTCTTGCTTGAGACAATCAGGTTTGCAAGCTCAAGAGGTCATTATATGGACTTAAGCAAGCCTCACGGCAATGGAACCATGAGCTCACATGTTTCATCAAACAAAATGGATATGATCAATCAACTAATGATTATTCCCTATTTGTTAAATGTCAAGGTAAGTCCATCACTGTTTTTCTTGTTTATGTCGATGATATCTTATTGACTGGGAACAACATAAGTGAAATTGCAGCAATAAAAGAAGTATTGCATCACAAGTTTACAATAAAAGATCTGGGCAATGCTAGTACATTCTAGGTATGGAGATATATAGAGCTGTTGCAGGCACTTTTCTAAGTCAACATAAATATATTGATGATATCATTAGAGATGATAAGTTACAAGATGCCAAAGAATCAAAATTTCCTCTCCTAACATGACTGAAATTGAGCCTAGAAACAGGAGAATTACAGGGTCAATTGGCCGACTGTTGTATCTTAATCTCACCAGACCAGACCTCTCATATTTTGTTCAACACCTGTCATAATTCGTCTCTCAGCCATGAGTACCACATATGCAAGCTGCTATGCACCTGTTACGGTACAACAAAGGTACTCCCATGAAGGGACTCTTCTATCCTATTCAGAATGATCTCAGAGTTACAGGGTTTTCTGATGTTGATTGAGGCGCTTTTCTGCATACCAGGAGATCACTCAGTGGGTATGTGTCTTCATTGGCCATTCCTTAGTCTCTTGGAAAACAAAAAGCAAATAACCGTGTCAATCATCTATAGAAGAAGAATACAAGAGTATGGCACTCACTACAGCTGAACTAGTCTGGACTAGCTACATTTTACAAAATTTGAAGGTATTTGTGCCATGGCCAATCACACTGTTTTGGGACAACAAGGAAACTCAGAAAATAGAAACAAACCCCTGTTTCCACGAGCGCACCAAACACCTAGATATAGGCTGCCATTATACAAGAGAGCAAGTGCAAAAGGGGTTCCTCAAAACAGCTTACATACATACAAGTTTACAACTAGTTGATGCAATGACAAAGCCTCTTGGATAGGTTCAACATGATTTTCTAATGGCTAAGTTGGGTCTCACAGAATTTCCAACTTATGGGGGGAATATTGAAATATCAGAAATCATGTAATGCTTTACTTACGACGTGTCCTAGTAATGAAGTATAGGTGAGTTGGTTAGAACCATGGTAAAACTTTAACCATGAGTTAACGTACCTTAGTTAGCCGTTAGAGTCAGCTTGGACAACAAGCATTTCAAGCAAGCTCTTTGTAGCGAAAAATCTGAATGAATGAAAATAAATTTTTCTTCTTCATTTTCTCGTGCTCTCTCAAATCCACCATAGTTGAGATCACAAACTGCTCATTTCTTCTGGTTCTGATCGCTCCGGCTCCACCAGAGGTTATGGATGTGGCTCATCTGATCGAGGACGTGGTCGAGAGTCCTCTGATCAATCATACTCCAACAATTATGGGTTGAACAATAACAATAATGAGACCAAATCATACTCCAATCGTCATGTACATGTGTGTAAGATTTGTGATCGGATTGAACACCCTGTCAGGTTCCCGCCCAATTATCCTCCACAGAAGCAAGCCAATCACGTCCCCCCTTCATCCCTTATTGATCCAGCTTGGTTTGTTGACTCAGGTGCCAATACCCATTTCTCCAATAATATGACGAATTTGTCTCTTTAGTCTGCATATGACAATATCGACCATCTTGCCCTAGGTGACGATAAAACTGTTGAAATTACATATACTGGATCCACATCTATTACTTCTTATATGTAACAATTAAAATATGTTCTAGTTGGGCCATCTATTTCGAAAATTTTGTTAAGTGCCTTTACTCGTATTGAAGATAACAATGTGCTAATCGGACTTCATCCTACTTGTTGTTTTGTGAAGGATCTACAAGATCACATCCTCCTGAAGGGCATCGTTAAAAATGGATTGTACTGACTGCCACTATCCGCCTCCTATCCCACATATAAGCATGTTCGTGCTGCCAATCTTTTCTCCCTTGAACACTAGCATCATTATCTCCTTGGCCATCCCAATCTTACTATTCTCAAACAACTTGTTTCGTTATTTAAGTTACCTATTTCAAATAGTCCCCTTTCTAATATTTGTGAACCTTGTAAAATGGGTAAAAGTCGTCTTCCTATTACTTATAGTCATAAACCTAGTTCATGTTGCTTTGATATAATTTATGCCGATGTTTGGGGTCCATCCTTTATCAATATAATTCAATTTATGGGAATAAGCTTTTTGTTCAATTTGTTGATGACCATTCTAAGTATTGTTAGATTTACTTTCTCTCCCAAAAATCACAAGTTCTTCCAACATTCATTCAATTTAACAAAATGGTTCAAAACCTATATCAAACAAAACCGATGGGGGTGGTGAATTTATTGCTCTCACAAACTACCTCACCCAACATGGTATCCTACATCAAATTTCTTGCCCATACACTCCTCAAAATGGGGACGTTGAACGTCGTCATTGTTTTGTTCAGGAGAATGGTCTTGCCCTCCTAGTCTAAGCTTCTCTCCAATGAAGTTTTGGGAGAATGCCTTCCAAACTGCAATCTACTTATCAAACCGAACACTCATTCCTTTTCTTGATTCAAAATCACCTACCAAATTCTCTATAATAAAAATCCTGACTACTCCCGTCTCCGAGTCTTGGGCTGCCTATGTTACCCTAATATTCACCCCTACAACACAAGCAAGTTATGTTATCAGTTTCTCCCTTGCGTGTACATCAAGTACTCAACCAATACAAAGGCTATCTTTGCCTTCATACCCCTACTAGACGTACCTACATTTCTTCCCATGTGGTATTTAATGAGTTAATTTTTCCTTATTCAACTCCACCATTAAAATCATAGCCCCCTCTACCAAAAACAAATTCGGTCTCCACTTGGCTTTTGGCTTCTCTCCCCTCCCCTTCTCTCGTGTCTCAACCGCCTCCTCCTAATTTTATCTCCAACAATGCAGCCGAGACCTCACCCCTTCCCATGCATCATCACCGTCCCATGCCACTAGACATGGATCCGATTTCGAAACCGAAAAGGGGGAACCGGACTAAGGTCGGTTCCAATTCCCACACCCTAGGAACCGGGGAATTGACAATTTCGATTCCTCAATTCGGAACCGGCAGTTCCATTGGCCGACCAACGACTATTTTTAGGCCAAAATGTCAATGGCTAGTTTTTAACGACTACTTTTTCTTATATGCATTATTTCCAATGGTTTAGGAGGGCAAATTGTTATAAATAAACCTAGTTTATATACTATGACCTAGATAGTAGCATGAAAACTTGGATTATAACATATGAGATTTGTACTTATGGGACCTGGGTTCAAAGTCACGAGAACCAGGCTTGAACGAGGCTTAATTAAATACAAGTGGCTTCCCTGGTTCACTGGACTGGAGGTAACTTGTGTGGGTTGGGCTTCACTTCCTCGAGCTTGCTTGCGTATGTCCCAAAAGCAAAGAAGACGATCCAAGAGTTTAGTCATCCGATGAAGAGCTTGCTTGATTAATTGGAGCAAAACGTTTCGATGTGTTCCGAGCAACCCTAGCTATATAAGCTCATCTTCTGACTTGAGGAGCTGATTCTTTTCCACGGCGCTTCAGAAAGAGAGAGAGAGAGGAAGGGGAGAGAGAGATGGTTTCGGCACCGGCGGTGGAGCAATTGACGGAGAGAGTTCTTGCAATTGAAGACTCAGTGATATCTGTGGTGGCGACGACTTGAAAGCTTCATCTCAAGTTTTCCCGAGCCTTGATTGGGGGTGAAAAACCCTATCTGAGACTTCTCTTTTGCTACTTCTTCTTAACTATTGTGTATGGTGATATTTCTCTTTCCTTGTATCATGTTTGTGTAGATCTCTATTGTTTAGTCATGTTTTGCAGCCGATTTTGAAACTGCTTCGAAAACTTAGTGGATTTAGACGAGCCTCCTGTACTGAGACTCCCTAAAGTAGGATTTAACTCGAACTGGATCACTAAACGTCTTTGTGTTCACCTTTACTTTGAGATTCTTGTTTTTCTGGTTCTTTATGTTTTGTTGAGTGCATATTGTTTGGATTTGGAGTCTGGATATCTCGTTTTTACATTAAGGGTTGGAACTTGAAACCAATAAAAACTGTTATTTAACTTAAACTTTCAAACAAATAGCCCCATGCTACTTTTTTAACCCCCTTAAGGAACCATAAGATGGTTTTGTATATCATAGTCTTAAGAAAATAGCTTAATTACTGATTGATTACAAAAGTGGGAGTTTTGATAGAGATTTCGTGATTTGCATCAAATCTCACTTTAACAAAAGAAGTTTAGACCATTCGAGAACCAAAGTACAAAAAAGAGGAAAAGTTGCAAACAAGTTTTTAATAAGTTGTAGATATTTTGGTCCTCTTTTGCATGACTTAAGAATAAGATGAATGATTTCTTACTCTTGTTTGTAGCTAATTGACCAAACAAAGTGAGTCCTTTTTTCCGACCCCTCTTCAACAAACATAAAATGTAATGAAGGATTTTTTTTTTTTTTGCTAATTGGTAAATAAATATTCAAGAGTTAATTAATTACAATTATAGTTTCCTTAACCGGGTTTGGAAATCAACCCAAAAACAACGGAGGAATTCTTGACGAAGATTGCATTCACTACACTGATTGAATCATACACAAAATCATATACTACACGATAAAGAAATAGCTATATGTCGATTTTCGTACAAAAAAGCGGTTGATATCCCAAAAAATGATGCTAGCATAGATTTGAAGTGCTTGGAAAAGCCAAAAAGCACCCGACTTTAGAGGTACGATCTTGAACAATAATATTATTGAGATACACATATATAGTATATATATTCCGATTCAACCAATTTTTGCGTGGGCATGATAAGCAAATAATAAAATATGTGTAGGTGGCTTGAAATTGAAGTTGAGGCAAAATCTTGGTCGTGGAGAAATGAAGATTGATGATGATCTATTAGGGTTTGTGCACTAACTTTTAAGGCTTTGGTTTTGGTCCTCAAAAGAGAGCATATGAGCATTGAAGAAGCTGCAATTTGGAGGGCTACATTAAAGAAGAAAGCACGCCCCCACAATCACATACACACTAGATGATGATCTCTTTAGATCGCAAATGGTTGTGTGCACTGCAGAGAGAAGAAGAAAGCAACAAACAAGGAATATTTTCAAGAGGCGATTATAGTAGTATTCTACACTAGCTAGCTCTAGCCAATTGGAATTTGCAATCCCAAGGAGAGTGTAGCTAGTAAAAAAACAAAAAGATAAAGGGAAAAAGAGGGTCATACGTAATCTCTTCTTTGTGATCATCTTCTGATCTTTGAAAGCTAAAGTAAGAATATTTTTAATCATTTTAAAAAAAAGGGTTTTGTAGAAATGAAAGAATGTATTCTACTCCTATAGGAATAGGAGGAACGGAAGAATATTTACATTACAATCATCATCCAAATTAAATAATAAAGGAATTTAGAGAAATGAAAGAACATATAGGAACTGGGAAGCACGTGGCTTGGGGCCCTTTGTGTCACAGCTAGGAATCACATTGACAGAGTTAATTTAACCTAGCTTTCTTTCTTTCACCTAGCTTCCTTTCAATTGAACTACATACAGTATCTTCTTCTCTCACGCACACACATAGGGATATAAATAATACAGTAAATTAAACATAACACAGGCAGAGCACAACTGACAAAGGCAGAGAGGTGTGTGGGTTTGTAGGGGAGGAGGAGATGACAGTCCCTGATGATCTTGATCCCCCCTACCCACGTGACACCACCACCTGCCTCCCCCCTACAGTAAAGCTTTTTACCATTTTACATCAAACTTACCTGAAATAAGAAAATAATAAACATTATTAATTTAATTATTAAAAATGTTGTAGTATGAACTAGTAAACTATTTTAATAAAAATGAGACGTTAATCTTCAAATTAACCCAAGTAAAAAAAATAAAGAAAAATGTAAAATTTGTTTGGTTCCAAAATAAAAAAGGGACAATTGCATATATGCAATCGTAATTGGGTTTGGGGATTCTGAAAATTGGTTCTAGTAAACACCATACATGTACATGTAAATTGTAACTAGTTTTACCTATCGTACCATGTATAACTACGTTTTGATATTTTATAAATATTATAAATAAGATATTAATAAATAAATAAAAATATAAAATAAATTTTAATATAAGTAATTTATTGTTCATAGAATGTATATAATTTTTTAATCAAATATTATATTCTTCCTATGTTATTACTTTTCATGTACGTAAATTTAGAGTTTATCAAATATTTCAATAGATATTAAATATTTTATTATCCATTTTTATTAATTTTGAAAATTTTAACTATTTATAATTAATTTTTTTATAAAAGAAAATCACTATAATTCTATAAATAAATTCGTCAAAAGATATATGATAAAATATTTATATTTATTTTAAAATATTTAAATATTTTATCTATAATTTTAAATACTTGTATCAGGAAGCTTTCAAAAAATATTGTTATACTAAATAGATATTTTTTTGATGTTAGAGATAAATTCACTTGCTGCCTTTCCGACTCGCCTACTTAGGGCTTACTTGACTAAAGACAAGAGAGCTACTTACTACTAAAGCTACTGACTCGGACAAGAAACAATTTCTGGTCATAAAAACAGAATGGCATGAATTGCGCAAATAGTTAAAAAGAATTTAATAGAAAGAAGTTATAATAATAGAAATAAAAATTAATTTTTTAAATATGAGGGGGGCTAAAATCATTCTAGTGGCTCGAAAAGGTACAACTTTAATATATAGTTATAGATATTACCTATTTTTTTACTTTTAAACTTTATAAATATTTCTCATTAATTTTTTATTATAAAAGAAAAAAATATATCTATAAATAATTTCGTGAAAAGACATCATGCTAAAAGGTAAAAGATATTTATACTTATTTAAAAATATTTTAAATTTGTTATCGTTAATTTTAAATATTTGTATAAGGAAGTTTTCAAAGGATATTGTTATACTAAATAGATATTTGTTTGATGTTAAAGATAGATTTAAATAGTTAAATAAGAATATAATAGGAAAAAGTTAAAATATTAAAAATAAAAATTAATTTTGTATATATGAGGTGGGACCAGAATCGTTCTGGTGGCTCGAAAAGGGATAGCTTTAATATATATTTATAGATTCTATATAAGCGTACGTATGCAACATATTTTCCTCTCTGTGGATCGGACTTGAATTAAATACCTTTCTTACTCTATCTCGTCGGTAGTATCTCTACCAAATTTCATTGCACATGACACCTTTTTTTTCTTCTGAAAAGGTAAGAATATGATTTACCAGACGGAACCAGTAAAACCGAGAGGCCACGAGAACGGCAGTTGATAAACCGGTTAGAACAGACTCTAACAAACAAAACAGTTGGTAAAGTAACTACAACCAATGGCAGAACTACTGTATGGCCAGTAGGGGCCATGGCCCCCCAATGAAAAAAAAAGAATTAGTATGTAAGGGAATTTGAAGTTAAAATATAGGGGAATCAGAAATTGAAATGTGATGGGCCCCTCCAACAATTTTTTTTAGCTAGAGATAAAATTATACTAGGAAATTATAATATACGGAATTGCCAAATTGGAAGTTGGAATGCCGATCAGCCCGAATACGTACAACTTCAATATCCAAAATTAACAAACGCATCACCCAAAATTAACAAACGCATCACCCAATTTAGAATAGAATTTTATTCAATTTTCATAATCAATTCTCGTCTTTTCCAAAAAAAATTACGAGCCCTCCACGTAGGGGTTAATTTCGCACTGGCCGCCAGACTTTCGATCGATCAATTTGACAACCAACTGAACCAAGGTATATATCATCTCATTGAACTCTTTATTTTTCGAATTGTGTTTTCCCCAATTCCCCTTCTTTTGATTTTACTTCAAATTTGCAGCTTTGTTCCTTGATTCACTAATGCTCTGATTTAGGTTTATGAATTTGCAAGTCTTGGGTTCATCGGTTCATGGGTAATTTGTATTGTAAAGTCTTCATATAATAATGACTAATTTGATTAAATTTTTGTTGAAATCCTAAATTGCTTTGAAATTGAATTGTTGTTGAAAGCAATACGTTGTTGACTTGGTTAGTTGGTTTGATCAATTGATTGGAAAGTGGCAGAGACGCAGAGTGCTGAGTGCCCATCATATTCTAATCAGTCAAGATTAAATTTTGATTTAGGTATATGAATTGATGTTGAATTGCTTTAAATTGATTTGAATTTAACGATTCCATGTTCTTTCTAGAGTTAATCTCATCAAATTTAATTAGCTTCAAATCAGTCATGAAACTAGTTTGAATAAAAGATTAAATTTGAAGTATTTAGTATTCAATTGCTATATTAGTACCAAGTATGTATATCATGTTAGATAGTGAGATGCATTTATTATTTTTTATTTGATTATGTTTGCTTTTAAATTTATAGGTTCATGGGTAAAGAGCGTAAGCTAGTAACAATTCATTCATTTTTTAAAAGAAAAGATCATGATGATACTGCAACTTCTAGTGTTAATACTTCTGCAACCCAACCTCATACAATTCTTCCAAACGCTGAAGAAAGTCAATTGGAAACTATCCGATGCAATGTCAATGAAGTTGATATTCCTGACATTGAACGAGATCCAGACAAGCGTTCAAAGATATGGGACTATCCACCCAACAAGCGTGATGAGATTAGACGAGCTTATTTGAAATTAGGGCCTTATCAGATTCGCTTTGCCGAATATCCCAAGTTTGGAAAGAAGCATCTTCGTCGCTTTCAAGAGTCCTGGTACACACAATTTTCTTCTTGGCTCGAGTATTCTCCTTCTGAAGATGTTGCATATTGTTTACCATGTTATCTTTTTACTACGAAACCTGTTGGTCGGCCTGGTTGGGATGTATTCAGTGTTAAAGGATTCAACAGTTGGAAGAAAGTGAATAATGGAAAGCATTGTGCTTTTTTGACTCACATTGGAGATGATCCTTTATCACCTCATAATAAAGCAGTGGAAGCTTGTGAAGACTTATTGAACCAAGCAAAGCACATAGACAAAGTAATCAATGCACAAAGCCGTGAACAGATTCTAAATAACCAATTGCTAGTGAAGACTTCTATTGATGCAGTTCGTTTTCTTTCAACTAAGGGTTGTGCTTTTAGGGGTCATGATGAAACTGATGAGTCACATAATCAAGGTAATTTTATTGAGTTGATTAAGCTTTTGGCTTCATATGATGAAAAAGTTGCTCAAACAGTTTTGGATAATGCTCCAAAAAATGCCAAGTACACATCACGTGCTATCCAAAAGGAGCTTCTACAAGTCATTGCAAGCAAAGTGCGGAGCAAGATCAGAGATGATATAGGTGATTCTAAGTTTTGTATTATTGTCGATGAGACACGAGATGAATCTAAAAGAGAACAAATGGCTCTTGTATTGCGATTTGTTGATAAAGATGGGTTTGTACAAGAGCGCTTCTTTTGTGTCTCTCATGTTCCAGACACCGCAGCTAAAACTCTAAAGGATGAAATATGTGCCATTCTCTCTATTCATTCACTTGATGTTCAGAATATTCGTGGACAGGGGTATGATGGAGCCAGCAATATGCGTGGCGAATGGAAGGGGCTGCAAGCATTGTTTATGGATGATTGTCCATATGCATACTATGTGCATTGCTTTGCACATAGGTTGCAATTGGCTTTAGTTGCTGATGCAAGAGAGGTAATTCCAGTCCATCAATTCTTCTCTAATTTGAGTTTTGTTATTAATGTGGTGGGTTCTTCTAGTAAACGTCATGATCAGCTGCCAGATGTTCAAATGGAAGAAATTGCATTATTGTTATCTATTGATGAGCTTGAAACCGGAAAGGGAGCAAATCAGTTAAGCACTTTGACAAGGCCGGGGGATACTCGATGGAGTTCACACTTCCATTCTCTATGTAGCCTACTGAGGTTATATGGACCAACAATCGTGGTACTTGAAAAAATTGAGGAAGAAAGTTCCACTTATTCCCACCGAGGAGATGCCAATGTTGCTTGCAAAATGGTTACTTCATTTGAGTTTGTTTTCATTCTACATTTGATGAAGGAGATTATGGGCATAACAAATGATCTTTGTCAAGCCTTGCAAAAGAAAAACCAAGATATTTTAAATGTTGTGCATTTGGTTTCAGATACAAAAGCTTTTATCCAAAAGTTTAGAACAGAGGGCTGGAAAAAATTTCTTGAAGAGGTTGTTTCATTTTGTAGTAGATTTGAAATTATTGTACCTGACTAGGGTGCTCCTTATTTTGAAGGCCGAAACTGTCGACGCAAAAGAGATGTGACAGTGGAGCATCATTTTCATATGGATATATTTCTTGCAGCTATTGATGTCCAAATGATGGAGCTAAATTGTAGGTTTGGTGAGTCAGCTATGGAACTCTTAACACTCAGCAATGCTTTGGATCCCAAAATGGATACAAATCATTCAATATTGATAGCATATGTATGTTAGCTAAGAAGTACTATCCGGCTGACTTTACTGATCAAGATAAGATTAATTTTAGATTTCAATTAAGATCATTTGAGATCGATGTGCACAACCATCCTGAATTGCAATCATTGTCGTCAATTTCCGAATTATGTCAGAGGCTAGTGGAGACTGAGAGGGTAAGTAGGCATTATCTTATTGATAGACTGCTTAGACTTGTATTGACCCTTCCTGTGTCTACGACGACCGGTGAAAGAGCTTTTTCAGCAATGAAGATCCTTAAAACAAGGCTTAGAAGTAGAATGGAGGATGATTTTTTATCAGATAATATGATTGTTTACATTGAGAAGGAGATTTCTAAGAGTTTTGATTCCGATTGTATACTTAATGACTTTGTTGCTTTGAAAGAGCCTAGAGTTCAATTCAAGTAATTTTTATATTTCTATTGTAAGTTATACTTTGATTGATGTTTGGTAAAAAAATAAAAAAATTTGGCCCCTCCATTACTTATATCATGGTTTTGCCCCTGACTACAACTAGCAAAAAGCTGGAACTAAAACGAAAAGAGTAGTGGGACGGGGGGGACGGGCTAAAGAGAGATAACACCTTTAGCACTCGGGTCATAATGAACAAATAATGTAAGATAAAGTGGCCAATTGACATTGCCTCCACCAGAATAAAAGATCTTCAATAGACACGAGAACATGCAAGCAACCTCGCCAATCACAAGCAATCCACACTTAATTCCAACCAAATCTCGGAGTCATACAGACCTTACCCGAGCAAACCTGAAAAAACACACACCGGAAAAGAAAGAATAGGCCTATAATAAAAAAGCCCACGAAAGCCCATGAAATACAAAGGCCCATGAAAGCATAGCAACGTTGCATCAAGCAACAACACAAAACACAAGTCTATCTTTTTGGAATTAGTTTTTCGTTTTCGTTTTCTTTTTTTCTTTTTTCATGTAATATTAGGTATGCGTATAAAACACGCACAGATCATCAACCGCTGTCATGGCCCATCATTGGGAGGCCCGCCAGCGACGAGCCATGACAGCGGAAATCATCAAATTCTCATAGAAAACGACGGACGGGAAAACAAAGGTGGTCGGAGGTTATCCACTAAATCATTGGAAAGGTCAAAACTGGTGACAGAGATCATCCTAAATCGCTTGAAAGAGGAGTCTAAATGTCGAGTTTTAAATAGAACCGATGCAACTGCCATCATCTGGCAAAAAATCAAAACAGGGAGACGATAAAAAAGGTAGGAAGAACCGGAAGAAAAGCTTAGAAGAAGAAACTTAAAACCAAAAATCATCAACCAGAAAACTCATTGCAACAGATCTAAAGTATCGGACTTAGATTCCTTAAGCAAGCAATTAGCCAAAGCCAAAATCAATTTGTATAAAAACACCCGAAGAAACATTATAGGTTTACTATTAGTTGATTTTGGCATATAATCTGATCGCTTACAAATGCTAAGTCAGAGAGAAGTCTTGTGCCTTTTCGACAATAATGTGCCTTCTTGCAGTTGCTTTCGAGGCGGTGCCTTCACAACAGAGCCTTCTTGGCGTTGTCTTCTCGGCATATTTCCTCTCTCTAGAAAGTTAGAGAGTACACATGATACCTAGTCTACCCGTATATTACTATTCTTATTAATTTCAAAATCACTTTCATTTCATTCATTATTAGAATATCACATCCATCACGTTAACTACAAATTAAGATATTTGGTGTGAACCTTCATCATCAGGTCCGTCTCTTGGGCGATTCAAGTGGTTCTTGGAACATGGCCTCCAAACTCTAAGAGCTCGTTTGGTATCGATATCAGATATGAGATATCGGTATCGATATCAGATATTGGTATCGGTATCGGTATCGGATATGGGATATCATTCATATCTCATATCCTTCATACCTCTTTTATTTGGAGTATATCAAATATCATAGAAAATGGCTTGTTTTGATATCAGGGATATGGCTCGATATCCATATACTCCCATATCAAACACTAGATATGGCCTGATACCGATATCTGATATCGGGATACCAATACCAAATGGGCCCTAAGGGCCTCAATATATAGTATATGTGTATGAGAAGTGTAGATAATTACTTTGTCCCAAACTCTCAGCGGTATGCAGACTATGGCCTTTTTTTTATGTTCCCGTTAGTGCATAGTTCGATCCTTACAAGTTGACCTTTCTCCTATTTTTTTTGGGAAATTTCGGATGGTGTCCCTCAACTTTTTACTTTTTCAATGGTGCCCTGATAAAAGAATTATTCCGTGTAGTGCCCTTGAGTTTTTATTCTAGTTCGGACCGTACCCTTTTCTTCTAGCGTCCGTTTACATGGCTATTGAAAAATACATCTACTAATTTGAACTACATGTAATTCAAGAATTCAAATGCATACATAAATCTAAGATTTCAATTAATTAATTGATCAAAATGCATACATGTAATTCCAGTCGACTCATTCAGATCTGGAAAAATTTGCAATCCGGTAAGACTTCAATTATCAATTGCATTTCAGGAAGATTGATTGACCAATCACAATGGAGATCCAATGTTCTAATAATCGCCGACGAGATCGCGAAGGTGCTTGAATGTCTCGGATTGGAGTCGGATCCGTTCGAATTGACGCTCAAATCTGCTATCAACTCATTCTTGAAGTCGGGAAACGCGGGGCTCACCTTCAACGACTTCGCCGCACTCCACAAATCGGTGGACGAGGCGTTATTCGCCGACGAAGGCAAGATCGGAGGCGCCGATTCGCAGGATGAGTTGGATCTGATGGAGGCGTTCAAGGTGGTCGACGAGGATGGCGAAAAATCGATCTCGGTGAGGGAGTTGCAGGTGGTTCTGGATAAGCTAGGGTTGCCGGAGGCAAGGGAGACGGAGAGAGTGACGGAGTGCATGAAAAATTCCGAAGGGTATTCCGGCGCCAGCCCGCGTTGAACGTTGGTGCCCTCCTCCATTTCCCTTCCTCAACCTTAGTTGTGTTTTATTTTTGTACTATAAACTTATTTATTTTCCTTTTTGCAATAGCCATGTAAACGGACATTTGAAGAAATGGGAAGAAGGGGTACGGTCCGAACTAGAATAAAAACTCAGGGGTATTACGCGGAATAAATTTTTTATCTGGGCACCATCCGAAAAAGTAAAAAGTTGAGGGCCACCATTCGAAATTTCCCTTTTTTTTTTTTTAATTTTCCTAAGAATGATGGGCCCACTTTCTAATTGTTTGGAAAAAAAATTACCCCCTTATTTTTACTCTTTGAGTTAGTAGTTAACTACTCTAAGATTTAAGGTCCAACCATAAAACTTGATCAATTGAATATTTATTTGTTGACAAATTAGCTATATTACTGAACAAATTAATACGTGAAATTATGATTTACCTGAACAATATCAACTATGTTTATTATTAAAATTAAATATTAATTTTAGAACAGGGCCTCCAAAATCATTGAGACGGCCCTGTTCATCAGTTCACTATATTTGAAATCAAATTCATATCAAGTAAGTTGAGCTGAATTTTTGATGATCCAAATTAAAAAAAATCAATAACATGTTCGGTCAAGGTAGATAGGTAGATACTGTTTCAATGAGTTTATCATCAACTCCCAAAGCATTCAAATGGATGACCAACTTCTCAAACCTAGATTGATAGGTAGATATTGTTTCATCTGCTTTCATTTCAAAGTTAAAGTCGTCACCCTTGGTATCATGAAGATGACTTTTGTGGAGGTCCTCACTCCCAACATGCATCTGCTCAATAGCTAGCCGCATTCCTTGTGCATCTTTCACGTTCACGACCTTAAACATGTCTTCATTTCTAAGGGCATTCATGAGATACATTCTTGCCTTCAAGTTTTTCTCCATACCTTAGTAGATGGTCCCCAATCTTTCTTATTGGCTTTCTTTGCAATAGGGACCTCGTATTCACCATCTTTAATGGTGCACCAAGCTTGATAATCATTATTCTTGATCCAGTTAGCAAACAGAATCTTCCAGTGTTGGTACTCACCGACCTTGAGTAAAGGCGGCTTGTTGTTGTTCAAACCAACATCATAGTGGGTGTTGAAACTCATCTTGCTAACCTACAATGAACACACTATAAATCTACTATGATACCTATTATTGGAACGAGTGTGTTAGTAATAAGGACAATGTTCCCACAAGAACATTGAATTGGGTAGCATAATTAAGACAATTATACAGATAACAGTTTGACACAATCTCTTAGAAGGGAAACCCTGATCAACCAACTAGTTGAAAGAGTAAAACCACTACCTCCTTAGAGGATGTCAAACGTCTTCTTATATTATTAATCCTTTCACGAGCTACAAAGACAAGTAGGGACTCCAAGATAATCTAGTCTAATCTCTAAACTCTAGATCTATCAAACCCTAATTTCTCAACCTAGGCACGTAAAGATAATATCCTAAGAAGACCGAAAAACACTAGTAACAACTTATTTAACACCTGACAAAGCTTCAATGGAACTATATTGCTCTGCTCACTTGATAGCAATGGAGATCAGTCGAGATCTGTCGAGACCGGTCAGTAGAAAAATCTAAAGTCTACTCTTATTTATAGAAGAGACTTGGGTCTAATATAATATTATTTTCTTTCCATGAAATATTATTTTTCCACCCAAAAATATTTTTTACAAACTGATTACACAATATAATATTCCATGAAATCTTTTCTTAACCTAGAAATCTTCTCTTTGCGCCACAAGTTACTCCCAATTTGGTGAGATATGATTCGGATTTTATCTATAGAAATTATCTTCTAATAACCAACTATTTCAACTGTCAAATCTTTCCGTAAAGGATTGACACACTTTCCTTAATTAGAATATGTCCAAGCATAGACGTGCTGTTCTCTCACATCAGTGTCAACTCATTCCTGCATCTATACTTCTCATTTGACCTGTATTACTTGCAATTTTTATTGAAACATACAACCCATCAATTCTCATACAATTTGTCATTATCAAAACATAAGGAAACGATCAGTACAGTTCCTATAGTAACAATGTTATCATTCCCATGGTAGCAGTATCCAAGAGTGCAAATCTCTCATTGATTGCAATTTGTCAACAGACTTACTTTGAGGCTACAAAAGCCGCTCTGGCCAAGGAATCTCTTTGATTGAAATCCCTCATTGCATCAACTAGACATCTTCTACACAATTACAGACATCAAGCAATATCACATGATGAAGTTTATTTATGAATCACTGATGCTTACCTTGAAGAAGAAGCATGTGTTATGAAAAACTGAATTAAGTTGGCCAGCCTAAACATTACATTTGGATATTACAAACCAGTAGATTGAAGACAGAAAATCCATACCCCTTACTTAAAAATAATATGGTTGCATTGCTCACTAAAGCCAAACATTGTTGAATTTTGTCATCTACTTCCTCTAAAAACTCTTTTTCCTTATCCATCTTGACATCTTGGTCTTCAACAATGGCTATTTTAAAAAACATACTTGCTACGAAAAATATACTATTTTTTTTTAAAATAAAGCAAGCCCAACAGCATCAAATACACCCAAATTGCCCTCGGAATGTGGCTTAAGGAATATTTTTGGCCCAGTTGTGGCATGGTTTCTTAGGCAGCCCATTTCAGTATGTGGAAATACTAGTTATTGTTAACAGGATAATGGACCAAGAAGCAAAAGATTTTTACAGCCCACGCATGTGTTATAGTAACAATGCAATGCCGAACAAGATTCCAGTCTATTGAAACATTATGTCCCTTGAAAATATACAGTTTCTTCATCCTTATATTCTAAAGAAATTTAAATAAGATAAGACTTGACCAAAAATAAAAGAAATAAGATAAGAGTGTAGTTTACAAATAAATGTCGTATCTATATACTCTTCCTAACCTCGAATCCCTCTATCATATTTGTCACTCATCTAACTATGTCACATAAGCATTTTAATTTTTAAATTTACTTATTTACCCTTTCTTCTTTTTAGTATTTACAATCCTTAAAAATATATAATATAATAATATTACTATTGCTATTAATATACAGTGATTTACTACTTTTTTATGGATAATTTAAATATTATATAATTGTACATCATCATCTTTAATATGTATCGTTATTTTTTTCAATGGAAAGTATGAAACTATCCATACATAATATCTCTAATATATAATGATCTACTTTTTTAAATTTAAATATTATATAATTGTACATCATCATCTTTTCAATAATTAAATAATAATATATATAATATAATATTATTGCTAATGTTATTAATATATAATTGTATCCTTAAATTATAGTTTGATTATTATCCTTTTTTAAACATTATATGTATGTTCTTTTTGACAATGTATCTTAATTTTTTTCAATGATAAATAGTAAATTTAATATTATGCCACATAGATATATTTAATGTTCATTTATCTCTTTGTCCTTAATATTTTTTAAAATTTACACCCTATATATTATAATAATATTATCTCAATTATCATCATTACTTACCATAGTCAATTAAAAAAATTCAATTAGCTATGTTATTAATAAGCATTATTACATATTGTAATAGTGTTACCTCATTCATTACTATTACTTACCATATTTAACTAATAAGTATGAAATACTTATCATATTCAATTATTGAGAATGGGAATATTATTCAGTTTTTTTTTAGTATTTATTTACCTATATATATTATGTAATATTATCTCATTCAAAAATTAAATAACATATCTTATTATAAATAAAGAAATATTTGTATACATTCCATACGTATTATAATAATTCTCGCTTGAAAGTTTTATTGAGGAAATTATTTTATTTTATCCAATAAGTTTATCTAAAATTCAATGGACAAGTATGGTTCCTACATAATTTTCTTTTCAAATCATCGACCGGGTCTTGCTAGTTAGGAGATAAATTAAAATCGTGTGATAAATATTTAAGAACTTCCAATAAATAAATGTATAATTATTTTTCTTAAATACACTCTTATCCTATGAACTTTAGAAAATTCAAAAAACATACCACGGCTTGAAAGTAATTAACAAAAATTTGTTCATGAAGCCAAGTATATGGTAGGGTAAATTGAAAATATCAGCACTCCATGTTGTTTTGGCTCCATTTGGCTCTCCTTGAAAGGCCAATTTTGATGTGCACAATGAGAGAGGAATTGAAACGTTAAAGAGGCAAAAGCAGAAAGAACCCACTTCAAATTTTGTGTAAGATTTGGAGCCATGGAAGAATAGAGCTCTTGGGTGCAGTAGAGAGCCGCACAAACTCAAGGCCCAGGGAGATGACAATAACAAGTAGGCCCTAATAGAATAGAGAACTGGTGTGAATTACAGTATTTCACAAGGAGTGACCCGCAAAACACATCGGAGATATTTTTCCCGATTCCGAGGTTTTGTCACTTTGTGTTCTGGTTTTATAATTGCGGTGGTATTTCTATCGGGTCTTTAAGTACACAATGTTATTAGGGTACAAAATAGGGATAACCACTAACCACTGTAATTTTCTTACCCCGCATAAAATTTATGAGTTTGGTTCAAATGAAAAAAAATTCTTATCCTGAAAAGTGAAAAGAAATACACTTTTTTTAGTTCATAGTAAACTTTTCTTACTTCGGAGTTCACTTTTTCACATTTGCACTTTTCGTACTTTATAGTGTATTTTTCGTATTTTTTGTAGTACACTTTTTGGATTGCATTTTTTGTATTTTGTAATGCACTTTTCGTACTTTGTAGTGCACTTTTCATTTTTTAGGATAAGAGTGTTTTTTCATTTGAACCAAACTCCATTATTTATACAGTATAAAACTAGTTATACCCGTCGCGCCATACACGACTACTTAGATTTAATACTTAATTTATTTAATGAATAAGATTTTAATTTAATATAAAAAATAACTTATCTATTAGAAAAAGTTTATATAAAAATGTGAGACAAAGCTAAAGTCATTAAGGTGAGTCACACTTCAAGTCTTAGGCCAACGTGGAATACTAGGGCGAAATCCTATAGTTGTCTTGCACGAAAGCCTTTGATTATGAGGTTCAACAAAGTGATGTCGATCCTTGGTAGCACGAATCTCAAGACTAGACTCGGTTGGCACGGTGTCTGAGAACTAGACTCCGGAGCTTTAGCTTGACCGAATCCTCATGACTAGGACTCGAAGTGACGAGTCTATTTATCTAAAGAGATGGCATGGTGTTCTAAAAACAGAAAATATAAAGATAAAGGTTGGTGATGCTCCATCCAAGTAATGAAGAGGAACTCGACTCTAACTTGAACTTGGAAAAATATTATTGAATGTAAACCAAAAACGATTATAAGGGGTGTCCTTTTATAGAGGACTAGTTCTGCTCTAACTAGGAAACATAAAAGATAGAAACTTAAGCTAGAAGATAGAAAGCACCTAAAAATTGTAGTTCCCAATAAGTTAAGTCAAGTGGATAGCATTGACTCACACCAATCACCAAAAAATATATTAAAAAACATTAAAAGATCGATAGGATAGTAACAACCTTATCCAATTCTAACAGACTCCCTAAAATCTAGGAAAGATAGATTCGGACAAGGGATCAAGGGGTGCGCCGAGTGCCTTGGGCGGCAAGACATGAGGCTTGTCTTGTGCGCCGAGTGCCTTGTGCGGTAAGACAAGAGGCTTGTCTGGCGCGTCAAGGTGTGCCGAGGGTCGGTGCAAGCATCCCCGCGCGCGTCTTGGCGCGGAGGCTTCGAACCCAAGCAACACCTGGTAGCTTGCGTGCAAGGATCCGGATGGAGGTCGACATCGTGGTCTTGGAGTGCGGAGCAAGGAACTTCCCCAGCCACGAAGGAACAATGGGTGCGCCTATAGTGTAAAGGGTCCATTAGATCAGACATTCATGGCTTGTTCCTCGTCTTGGCTTGTTCCTCGTCTTAGCTTAACATGGTTGGAGGCGTGGTCACATCAGTAAAGTGTATTACAAAATTGGGAAAAATTCAACCAATTCCTATGATTCCCTTAATATGACCAACGTAATACTCGAATTATCTAAGCTAGACAAATTAACACATAGGAACAATTATATAACCAATATATAAACATAGGAGCGATTTTGCCAAACCAAAGCTTTCAAGTTTTCTATCACCACCAAAAGTACGATTGCTCTCGAAATCATAAATTCTAAATCCCCCTTAATTTCATATTATTTCCTTAATCTTTTTTCTTTAGTTCGAACTTAAAGTCAATATGGAGATTTCCAACATTGAAATCTCACTTTTAGATGATTAAGAAACCCTAGAATGTCATATAAAGTAATTAAAATTGAAAAGGAAAAAACAAGTACCAATTTCTTTCATGATCTAGAGATATTATGGAAAAAAATCCAATGGAATATTAAGAGGGCGTGAACGAAGACGACGAAGGTTGAATCGTAATGAACCGTTGCACAAGCAGCACATCTATAAGGAAAGCATGAAGAACAAAAATTTCACTAAAAATAAGAGGCTAAATAAATAATTTATTAAAAGTGCTTAAAAGACCAAATCATCCCATTTTAATGAAATAAGATAGAACATTAATCTTTGGATCTTCTTGATTTAACGGCCTAATAACTCTTTATTTTATATGATAAGAAGATGTTTTATGTAATCCAAACTCACCATTTTATCCCTCTAGTACAATTGTAGAATGCCAATTTTATCTTAGGAAAATATATTCTACTACAATTATTAAAGTCACAATACTAACTTGTATGCTAGTACTACTAACTGCATAAAATTTTCCGTATTTTCTGGGCTAAACTGATATTTTGTTCTGAAGAAGTTATTTATTTATACTCTGCTTGCAAAATGCAAGTGGGGAGTGAGGTAGAGCCTGAAAACCGAGGGAAGCATAGCAGGCTAGCAGCCCATAGATCTCCCCCCATTCCGCAGGCGGCCAGGCGCTAGCTATTCATTCACGCCCACGTTTCCGCTTTCCTCTTAAATCCATCAATTTCCCCGTAACAAACAACTCGAAAACAAAACAAAACAAAACAAAATCCCAATTTAAAAATAGAGTATTTTTTATATATAATTTCCTAAAATCCACAAGTCCACATGTCCTTATCCCTTAAATACCACACCACTCACTCAGCACTTCCCAATTGATTGCTTTTTAATTAGCAGATTGTTTATGACCTTCCTCTCCATTTTCCTCACTACTATATACGGAGTACTACACAACAAACAATTTTACACAAACCATAGAATTTCTGTTTACTTATAATATAGTAGTAACGCTTCTAAATCTCAAGACACCAACAATTGCAGCTCAGTTTTCCAAATTGAGATTCCGAATTGGAAGATGAGTTTAATGGCAAGAGAGCAAAACGGCACAAGAGACTTCAAATTGCCAGCGGAAGTAGACTGGCACATGCTCGACAAATCCCGATTCTTCGTCCTCGGCGCCGCCCTCTTCTCCGCCGTTTCCGGCGCCCTATACCCCGCCGTCGTCCTCAAGACGCGCCAGCAGGTCTCCGTTGCCACCACGCGCTGCTCTGACCTCGCCTTCTTAATGCTCCGCCACGAAGGCCTTAAGTCCTTCTACCGGGGCTTCGGCACCTCCCTCTTGGGCACCGTCCCGGCGCGCGCCCTCTACATGACCGCCTTGGAGGTCACCAAGACCAGCGTCACCGGCGCCGGTGTCCGACTCGGCCTCTCCGACGCCGCGACCGCGGCCGTTGCCAGCGCGTCCGCGGGGCTCAGCGCATCCATCGCCGCCCAGCTGGTGTGGACGCCGGTCGACGTCGTCAGCCAGCGGATGATGGTCTCCGGCGCGCCTCTCACGGGCGCCGATTGCCTCAAGAAGATCGTCTGCCGGGACGGGGTTAGGGGGCTCTACAGAGGGTTTGGGGTGTCGATTATGACCTACGCGCCGTCGAGCGCGTTGTGGTGGGGGAGTTACTCGTTGGCCCACCGGGTGATCCGCGGGCTGGGGGCTGAGAGGGGGGAGGGCGCGGTGGCGGAGGTGGGGGTACAGGGGGCGAGCGCGGCGGTGGCGAGTGGGATGTCGGCGCTGGTGACGACGCCGCTGGATACGGTGAAGACGAGGATGCAGGTGGCGGAGGGGGAGAGGAGAACGGTGGCGCAGACGGTGGTGGGATTGGTGAGGGAAGGGGGGATTCGGGCCTGCTATAGAGGGCTCGGGCCCAGATGGGCTTCCATGTCCTTGTCTTCTGCTACAATGGTCACTACGTACGAGTTATTGAAGAAGTTGTCTACAAAGCATCATCAAGAAAGCTATAGTTGCTACTGATCAGTGATGATTTACTGTTATTAGGATTGGTTTAGAAGAAGAGCTTCTTTGATTTGATATTAATTTGTAAATACTTTGTTTTTGTTATCAATATTGAAGCTTCATCCTACACCATTTCGTAATTTGGGCTTTATATCACGTAGAGCATGTATAAGCTAATTTGTGTCTTTATACTATTTTACTTTCAATCAACCAATAGAAGGAACCACAAGATATATATACTAATTTATAAAATCATAGATAAATTTGTGGACTAAAGCGCAAACGATAGATAATAGACACGAAAATTCTTCAACTGAAGGGCAGAACAATAAAAAAGAAAAATGAAAAAAAGAAGAAATGGACTAAACCAGCTCAAGATTTTGCAAAAATTAATTTTAACGGATAAAAAAAGAGTAATGAGATGGCAACAACGTGATATATTATTAGAGACCATTGCAGAAGAGGGATCACAATGAACTCTACGACAAATGAACACTGGAATGTCATTCAGGCTAAGGCCAAAAGAATGTATGACGCTATTTGTGAAGCTATGATTAGGAATATTTCGAAAATTGAAATTGAAGGAGACAACTTTAGTGTCATAAACGCTTTAAAATGAAGTAGATCTTGCCTTTGGCAAATTAAAATGCTAATTGCCGACACGTTGGTTATTTTGCAGTCCTTTGAGGTGGTCCATTTCCTACATACACCACGTGACTGCAATAAAGTGGAGGATTTGATCGATGACCTAAGACATTTGGTTAATACCAATTAGATTCAAACCCATTTAGGACTTCATAACCTCACCCGTAAGGATGCGCTAGGTTGAGTTACTCAAAACAAAGAGAGAGATGGGCATAAATTAAACTCTTTGTTCCAAAAAAGATTAGTATTTATCATGTTTTAATGGATTTCCATTGCTTTGGATGAGGTAAATTAGGGTTGTTCATTAGTTCGGGTAATTCGGTTTTTACCTGAAAATCGAACAGAACCAAACCGAACCGAACCGATCCAAGTTACTTCGGTTCGGTCCTCGGTTCAAGATTTTGGCTAGTTCGGTTTTCGGTTCGGGTAAACCGATCTATTTTAATATAAAAATTAAAAATAAAACAATCCCTTTACTAAGCCTTAATTACCCATGTAAGGATGTATCCCTAAATCCCATTTTGTAAGTTTTGTAATGCTTTGTTTATCATTTTGGAAGTTTTAGTTCGAATGGTTTGAATTATTTTAGTTCAAAATGATAAAAATAGCATATGTTAGTTCAGTTTTTTAGGTTTAAATCGTTTTAGTTCGGTTGGGGTCAAAATTGGTTCGGTTTAGTTTGGCTTAGGGTGTTATGTTCTATATTTTGGTTCGGCTTTGTACCTAATCTTCTACTTCGGTTCCTACCTGAACCAAACCAAAAATCGACAACCGAACCGAACCGAGCTTATTCGGTTCGGTCCTCGATTCCGAAAATTCAGAAATTCGATTTTCGGTTCGGTTCGATTTTGGACCCCTAACTGGTAAATAGGTCGGGTAAAATGAGTCCATTTGCGACCCAATAAATAATAAATCCGAACCTAAAAAGTGTAAGTCCGAAGTCCGAACAGCTGAAGGTCTGAAAATCTAAATCGGATTTAACAAACAATTTAGACCGAAATAATAGCCTTATTTTGTCTTTTGGAAAGAACAAAAAAAAGAAGCAGCAATCAATAACTGAATTGAAGTTTCTTACAAAAGTTAGAACATCTATTTCGATCTCGTTTTCGTAACGAAGTCGCAATCAGTAGAAACTGAAAATGTACAGAATACGAACAAGTCCAAAAATGTAAATGCAATCGAACATCGGACCCATATAGAGATTTGGAGTAGGTTGAAATGAATTAAGTGGCAAAGACGAGGCTACCAAGGCAATACAATCTGGTGGAGGTGTGTTTATAGCTCCGACTGAACAGAAAGGGTCAACATAAAATCGTTGGCCCTTTGGAGCTGTTAAATTAAATCTGGCTACTCTTAACTCCAATGTGTTCGGCTCCAAACTTGATTATTGTACTTTTTCTTTCTTTAATTTTTAAATGCACTGATCGAGATCATGACTTCCTCCTCCCCCAGCCTCTTGCATTACAATTAATGTGGAATATAATATAGGATCTTAGGTAGTAGGTACGTGTGAGAAAGACATAATCTAATATATATATATATATATATATATATATATATATATATATATATATATATATATATATATATATATATATATAGGTTTTGGTTCAGGTGAGACCCACTCTTGTGGTGTGGATTGGGCTTAAAATGAGGACTAATCTGGACCATTGATTTTCTTAAATCTAGAGTTAAAATTAAAGCTAAAAAATATGATCTCTCGTCAAATCTAATTGCGCGACATCTTCGATCGACGCTCTCCACGCATCTCTTCAACACTCTGTCGACGCATCTTCTTTGTTCGCTCTTCTCCTCAATTTTTTGATTCTTCTCCTCGACGCATCTAAGCTTTGATCTAAGCTCTTCTCCGGTTTCACTCTCAATTGATTTTGATTGCAGGTTAGTGTTATGCTCTCTTCCATTGGAATTCTATTGGCTTTTGATAATCTTCAATTTGATCCTACTTTTGTCTTCAATTTCTGTAAATTTGTTTCAATTTCTAGAACCTTTTGAGAATTTTGCATCACTTTGCTTGTACAAGACCTCAATCTCATGTCTTCTTTCAAAGGTTAGAGGATTTGATATATTCTATTTAAGCCTAGATCAAAGCTTAGATCGAATTTGGCCAGATCAAATCTCAATCTCATGTTTCACACTTTCATTGAATATAGCCTACAACCTGTTCGACAAAATGCCTAGCTAAGTTTAGGTTTTGTTTTTGTAGACAAAACATGAACAATAGATGGTAGTTGCTTTGTGCTTTTCAATTTGAATGTTAATTGCTTTGTATGGTGTGTTTAAATTCATGTTATACATTGTGTTTGACATATGTTCTGTTTATATGGTCTTCACATGACACGATCTACATGTGAAATTTTTATTTTGAACTCATAGTACTATTTTTTTGAACTATTGATTAATTATTTGTGATAACAATGTTGGTGCAACCGTTGTTGATTTCAAAAATTTCAAGCGAGATTTGATGGCATATATAAATGGTGTTGATGCTCAGATGGTGTTAGATAAGTTTTTTAGAAAAAAAAGAAGAGATTTGTAGTGCTTATTACTTCAACTATGATGTTGATGAGTATGATCGTTTGACACAGATTTTTTAGGCTGATCCTATTTCAAGGAGAAACTATGCTGTTTTTTGGAGATGTTGTCTCATTTGATGCAACATATAGAACTAACAGGTAATTTTCATTATTTAAACTATTGGTTTTATATTTTTGAACTTGTTTCCTATAAATTTGAACATAGGTGTATGGTATTCTAATTTCATGTTTATTCCAAATCTTTTCCAAGTATAATATGATTTTTGCACCCTTTACTGGTTTGGATAGCAATAATAAGTGTGTTGTATTTGGAGCAGGGCTTATTTTCAAAGAGGATGTAAATTCATATGTGTGGTTTTTTTGAAGAATTCAAGAAAGCAATGATGCATGAACCTAGGATTTTGGTGACTGATCAAGATCCTTCAATGAAGATTGCATTCTAAGCAATGGTACAATATAGTTTTCTTGTGTTGAAGGATAAGAATTGGGATAGATTGTCATCTAGTTTGATCCTTGGTCGATGGACAAAAGAAGCATCTTCATCTCCCATTTTTAGCATTGATGATGATATTATATAACAATGTGCACCAATGGATGAGAGGCAAGCTATAATAAATAGTCTTTGGTCGGACATTTATTGTTATATGGGGCTTGTTGAGAACCATACCGTTCATTTGAAAGAGTTTGCAAACATGATTAAGGAGTATAAGGTCTCATTACACAACCCTTCTAATGTTACTCCACCAAGCAAGGAGGATTTGGTTGAGAGCTTTGTTGGCATTAAGGCACCAAGACAAGTTAATGTGTTGCCACCGGAACAAGCAAAGAACAAAGGTAGCGACAAGCGCATCAAGGGTGATAAAGAGAATGCAATTGAAAAAAGGGAGCGTCCTAAAAGGAAGTGTAACAGGTGTAAACAATATGTTGATCATGATAGTAGGAATTGTGAGAAAAAAAGAAGAAGTCTAAATAGAAATGAACAAACTTCATACAAATATTGAACTCCATACACATGAAAATTGAACTTCATTTTTTTCTTTATTCCATATGTGATTCACTATTTCGTTAGGACTCGTACTATATTTTTTTGATGTATTGAAATTTTATTTTCATTGATATCTTTGAATAGTTGCAATATATGCTTCATATTAAACATAAACACTTGTTTGATATATTCACACCTTTTTAATGACTTGTTGATTTGTGTGCTCTATAAACTAGTCCATGAATCACAAAAATCAAGCACAGTAGCATGTTCTAAATATAAACAAGTGTTGAGATGCAAGAAAACACAAATCAAATAGCTAAACCAAGTGTCAATATTCAAACTTTAAAAGATTCATAGTTAAATTAGAGGCTAAAATGCATGCATAAGATTTTTAATACTAACATGTCAATCAAAGATATTAAAACCTAAGAGAAATTTCCTTTCCCAAAAAAGAATGCAAAGGATTTTCAATCTCGTTGTCGTACAATGATTAGTGCTACCAAATCTTATCAAAATACACATATGGAAAACTTTACAACTCATTCAACGGAGACGAGAGTATGTGAATGATATGATGTTCCCGTTGCTTGATTCCTTGAAGCCACACGTCTAATTACCCTTTCCCATGTACATCTCAAGATGCCTTATAGCATACACCAAAGAGTCAATATGATTTTTTGGGTTCGTCCATGATATCGGCAACCACTTTGGATCAAAGTTTTTCACATCCGCTCCCTTAGAAACCCTTTTCTCTAGAAGGAAACGTACAACCAAAGATTTCTGCATGCATCATAAAAACAAATTACAAAATGAACTACTTATATGGAAAGTTGAACTTGACATGTGAAAAAATGAACAAACAAATTGAGATAAAAAACAAGGGTCGGAAATTTTTACCAGATTTTTAGGGATATCACCATATTGCAAATAGAACTACTCGTATGAAAAAATGAAGTTTTGATATGTAAAAAAAATAAACCACCAAATTGAGATATTATAACAAGGGTAAGAATTTTTACCAGATTTGTAGGGATATCATCAGATTTGTAGGAATTTTTACCAGATTTGTAGGGATATCATATTGTTCAAATAATTTAAAATAAATGATTTATATGGATAATAAAGCAATAGAGAATAAAAGCTTAAGAATGATGATAAAATATACAAGATAAAAAAAAAGAACTAATCCTATAAATATTGAACTTTTAGCATAAAAAAATGAATGAACGAACTAAAGTCCTGTAAATGTAAGTAGATGGTTAGAGTAAACTGAGATTGACACGGTGAAAGAAAATATGAATTCTTCCTGCAACTTATACAAAAGACGCTATATTACTTATGAGATCTAGCGACAAAATATGGTTTCAAGCAGCAATTTGGAAAACAATGTGATACGCACATGTCCTAACTAGTATTAACTGACATCTACAAAGTTGAAAATATCATATATGTACAATGTTAAGCGGGAAAAGCAAATGCATCAAATTCCTTTCAAGTATAGACTCCGAACAGAACCGATGGAATATCTTATTCACATGGTGGAACGCAGATAAATGGAGTCATACACTGAAACAAAGCCTTATTTTTAGGGAATCGGGAATAAAAACCACTACATGTAAAACACACTACAATCCACAATTCCAAACCCTAGAACAAGTTCAATGCCCCAATTTTAATATTTATCCTCTCGTTTTTGAATCCTTCAACAAATTTGCAAAATCAAATAGTATATACATGATAAAAACAACATTAACCCCAATTACGTGAAAGTTATAGAGAGAGGGGAGAAGGAACGTACAAAACAAAATCCAACAACTCCAAACCCTAGAACCACTTCGCCTTTTCTTATCTTTCCTTCCTCATCAATGTTCTTCATAATTACACTCGATTGGTCGAAGAAACGAACCAGTGTAATGGGAAGAAGGGTTGGGAAGAAGCAGAAACTCAAATTTGAGAGCGATTGAGAACGGCGGTGAAGTTGTCGTTTCAGCTCCGTGTCTGATAGAAGAGATTACAACACGCGTGAATTTACATTTTTGTCCCTAAAATTCATTAAAATTTAGCATAGAGCGCGCGAGTAATTTTTAATCGGGGCCGTTAGTTTAATATAATTAATGGTCCATATTAGTCCGCATTCTAAGCTCAATCCTCACCATAAAGGTGGTCCTCACCGGAACCCTCCCCTATATATATATATAAACGTAATAACGTTTGGAGCTTCCACGTTGCACCCCATCAGCTTTTGCTACATATCGTTCTATTATTAATCCCCATAGGATTTTATCACATGTCATTTAATCATGGCTCCATAAAAATTATATATTAATTATTCTTTCCACTTCATATTCTACATGACAAATTTTTTCCACTTAATTAAAGTTTATTTATTTCCAAATTTAGAAGATGTCTTAATTTTTGTTAGGAGATAATATCTTACCTAAAAAAAATTAACTAATGATTTAATTTTTTCCTTATAATCCAATAAAATATATATGCTTAATCTTTTTAACAATTTAGTTGTTTATTTCTCTCTCTTATATTAAAAGATAAATATACTCAATTACATATATTATTATTAAATTAATTATTATTTTTCAAAATCTCATCTCTTCCATATTTTCAAAATATTTTTTTTTGCTTTATTTTCTTCATATTTTATCTCTTTCTTTTAAATTAAACCTATTTATGAAATATTGTCAAGGAAAATGAGCAATGTAAATTATTTTATTTTAATAATCTATGTTTATTCTCAATTTTAAACTTAATAATCTAAATTTAATTTATTTGATTTGATTTTAAAAAATAAAATAATTTTATACATATAACGGGCAACAAATTACTTACATTAAATTTTGTATTATATTTTTATGTAAATATTTTTTTATAGTATATCTAAAAAAGATCGAGTCATAGTCGTGCATGGCACGACGGGGACAACGAGTTAAAACAATAAAATTACGATTCTATCACGATCATACAAATGTAAGATTATTAGTGTACTATCAATGTTAAGAAATACATACTACTCCCTGTGTTCATGAAAATATGATGTTTTAGGAGTTTTTCCTTGTTTAATAAAATATGATGTTTTAACTATTTATGTACACATTTTTCCAGTTTTACCCTTCTGAAAAAGGGAAAAAAAGGATAGAAATCAAACCAAATCAATTTAGGAACATTGATTTAGGAAGTTGTACCTTATTTTGGATGAGAATTGGGAAGGAGTAAATCTAAATCAAATCAGAAAATATTCCATAATTTAAATTTAAGTAAAAGTAAAAAAATTGATAAGAAGGGTAATTGATTCAAATTATGTACTTTCTAATTTTGGGTTTAGGCTAAAACAACATGTTTTTATGAATGGAGGGAGTAGTATACTACAGCGGTATATACTGTGCCCGTAATCACTATCTTTACTAGTCTAATTTCAATAATTTATTTCAGAAATATACCCTTACATCTTAATTTTTCCAATAGTAACCTCTTGTAAATAATGAGACTAAAATACCCCAATTTTTAATTTTGTTACACAAATTTTATGTAATATATCTTTATTACATAATTTATATTTATGTAATATATTTTTATTACATAAATTATATATTACACAAATTTTATGTAACGTTTTTTTGTTACATAAATTTTATACAATGTAATTTTGTTACATAAATTTTGTTACACGAATTTTATGCAAGGTATTTTTGTTACACAAATTTTATGTAAGATGTTTTTGTTACATAAATTCTATTACACAAATTTTATGGTAATTGATTCCCTATCATCCTGCATCATATGAATAGATAGTGAATTTTGAGGACAAAATTCTTATAGAGGTGGAGGATTGTAACATCCCCGACCAAAGTGCATACATCATTTTGTATTCATATAATATTAATAGCATATGCATAGCATATTGGCATGATATATAGTGAATTTTTAAAAGTAATATTTATTTTCGAATTAAGTTTATTATATTTTAAAAAGTTAAGTATTAATTATTTTAGGGTAAAGTTTGTAATAAAGGAGATTTGAGGGTGAAAACCGCAAATTTGGAAAAGTTTTGCCCAGTTCGGTCGAGATATATATTCATGTGTTTATGTACACTTGCTCATTAAGAAATCATAGACAAAGAATACAGAGGAGAGGAGAAAAAAAAACGAAGGAGGAAAAAAAAGAAAGGTTTGTTGATTTTGATAGTTTTTAGTATATTTGTTGGATCTGATACAAGATCTCTTCATCGACTTTTAATTTCGAAGTACAAGCTTGGTTTGGTAAGTTTTTAATTAGTTAATGGTTTATCTGGATTTTATTGATTTTTTCAGATCTAGATCTACAATTTCTTTTGATTCCAAAATCAGTCGATTTATAGTTCTTAGAGGATGTTTTCGTTATCGGATTTATATTCGATAAAATATTTCAGAGTATTTTTAGGGTTTCTATTTGTGTTGATATTAGGGAGCCTTTTGATCAAGTTTTTGAGAAAGGTTTGAACCAGAAAAATATTCTTCTATATATATAGTTTATCGATGTCAAGTTTTAAAAGATTTGGATTTATGCACAATAAGTTATAATGCATTTTGGCCTTTCATTGCATTTGGGATTAAAGTTTGTTAGAGTAATAGGTTGTTTTTGCATTGGGTTATACATAGGAGCACAAGTCATAGATCGTGGTCAAAGAGAAAGGAAAGAGATATAGTATCTGTCTAAACAAGTGAGTATAGACCGGAGATTTAACTGTGACACCCTTATACCCTATGACGTATACTTCATAAAACTTATCTCTTATATCAACAGATAATTCACATAAACCAACTATTCACGTAAGCACATAGCAGACATTAACAACCATAAAAGGTTGCACACACACAACTATATGCTGTTATTTCTCATACTAAAACATATATTACTCTAACTTCTATTACAAGCCATATGTCTATGATGCGAAATGAGGAGGAGAAGGTTGCTTAGAGTTTCAGCCGGCCGACCTGTATGAATGTGACCTCTAATAGAAACAAGCGTCAGTAAAAACTAGCTGAACCTGAAAAATTATTTTGCGATTTGCGTGAGTCGCATACTCAGTGAATATAAACCATCATCAATTATTTCACACAGAGTCAAACATTTAGTCCATGTACATATACATATATATTATATATATCATAAATGAATTTACTATGCAAATGCAAATGCTGATGTATCCGATTCATTATTCTGTGAACTGTTCAAGCCTGAATCTGCCCCGGGTTTACTGTATATGGACTCTTATGGTCCCTTTAGCAAAGAAATCCGAAGATTTCCTGAATATTGACCTGTAGGTCGTGTATGATCCGTAGATCCTGTATGACCCGTAGGTCGCTTTAACAAAGTAATCCGTAGATTTCTTGAATTACAGTTCAAGGCAAGACAGTCACAGTTCCTTTTAATCTCATGCACTATGCTATGAAATCAAGTGCATCATGTAACCATATATCATACGCCATCTGTTAACAAACTTTCTGTGCAAACAACTCTGGAAATTTCAAAACTATCATATAAAACACATATAACCATATAATCCATATAACTCATATATTCATATAGCTCATATAGCGCACATATCCATATAACTCATATAGCCTATATTCATATAGCACTTAAAGCACATAGGGTTGAATCTCCGATCTATACTCTCATATCCATGTAGCACATATATTCAAATAACATATATAGCGCATATATCCATATCACATATAGTAAAAATATTCATATTTCACATATGGCACATAGGGTTGAATCCCCAGTCTATACTCACTCATATCCATATAGCACATATATTCAAATAACGTATATAGCGCATATATCCATATCACATATAGTACATAGGTTGAATCTCCGGTCTATACTCACCTGTTTAAGGCAGATACTATATCTCTCCCCCTTGACTCTGACCACGGTCTATGACGTGTGCTCCTATATATAACCCAATGCAAATTAGGCTATTTACTCTTATAAACTCTAACCCAAAATGCAATAAAATGCCAGAATGCATTATAACTTCTTATACATAATTCCAAATCCTTTAAAACTCGACAACAATAGACTATATATATAGAAGAATATTTTTCTAGTTCAAACCTTTTTGAAAAATTTGATATGGATATGGATATATAGCGCATATATCCATATCACATATAGTAAAAATATTCATATATCACATATGACACATAGGGTTGAATCTCCGGTCTATACTCACTCATATCCATATAGCACATATATTCAAATAACGTATATAGCGCTTATATCCATATCACATATAGTACATAGGGTTGAATCTCCGGTCTATACTCACCTGTTTAAGGCAGATTCTATATCTCCCCCCCCCCCCCTGACTCTGACCACGGTCTATGACGTGTGCTCCTATATATAACCCAATGCAAATTAGGCTATTTACTCTTATAAACTCTAACCCCAAATGCAATAAAATGCCAGAATGCATTATAACTTCTTATGCATAATTCCAAATCCTTTAAAACTTGACAACAATAAACTATATATAGAAGAACATTTTTCTAGTTCAAACCTTTATGAAAAACTTGATCAAAGGTCTCCCTAATATCATTACAAAGCAAACTCCTAAAATTACTCTGAAATCTTTTACCGAATATAAATCCGATATCGAAAACACCCTTTGAGAACTATAAATCAACTGATTTTGAAATCAAAACCAACTGTAGATCTAGATCTGGAAAATTGGGAAAGATCCAGATAAACCATTTAACAATTAAAAACTTACCAAATTAAGCTTGTACATCGAGATTAAAACCCGATAAAAGAAATCTTGTACTAGATCCAAGAACCAACCTTAAAATCTCATATCCTTTCTTATTAACTCTCGAATTCATGCCTCTCTGTAGTTTTCTTCTTTTGAAAGAATCAAAATCACAAACTCTTGTATATATATTAGTGAGAGTCGACAAAATTTAGAAAAAAATTACAATTTTCATCCTGAAATCTCGTTTACTACAAACTTTACCCTGAAATAATTAATAATTAACTTTTACTTAAAAACTTTATAAAATATAATAAATTTAATTAGAAAATAAATATTACTTTTAGAAACTCACTATATATCATGCCAATATGCTATCCATATGCTACTAATCTTATATGAATGCAAAATAACGTATGCATTTTGGTCGGGGATGTTACATTAACCCTATGTGCTATATGTGCAATATGGATATATGTTCTATATGAGCTATATGGATATATGTGCTTTATGGATATGTGTGCTATATGAGTTATATGGATATGTATGATAGCTCTGAAATTTCTAGAGTTGTTTGCACCGAAAGTATGTTAACAGATGGAATATGATATATATGACTACATGATGCATTTGATTGCATAGCATATTGCAATGAGATTAAAAGGACATGTGACTGTCTTGCCCTGAATTTGTATACAAAAGAGACCTACAGGTCATACATGAGGCCTAAGATGCCTAAGAGATGGTATATGAGCAAATGAGGCCTAAGATGCCTAAAAGTCGGTAAAAAAAGAAAGAAAAAAAGAAAAGGTTGGTAATGGAAAAGAGTTGGTAATGGAAACCTGAGGCAGATTCAGGCTTGAACAGTTCACAAAATAAAGAATCGGAAACATCAGCATTTGCATAGTAAATTCATATATGATATATATAATATGTATGAATATGTATACTGAGCAATTGTTTGGCTTTGTGTGAAATAATTGATGATGGTTTATATTCACTGAGTATGCGACTCACGTAAATCGCAAAATAATTTTTCAGGCTCAGCTAGAACTTACTAGCGTGTGTCTCTTTTAGAGGTCACATTTATAGAGGTCGGTCGGCTGAAGCTCAATGCAACCTTCTCCTCCTCATTTTGCATCTTAGACATATGTGTTGTAATAGAAGTTAGAGTGACAGATGTTTTAGTATGAGTAGTAACGACATAGAACTGTGGGTGTGCAACCTTTTATGGTTGGTTATGTTTGCTATATGCTTACATGGATAGTTAATATATGTCTCTTATCTATGTATATAAGAGATATGTTTTACTAAGTATACGTCATAGGGTATAAGGGTGTCACAACTAGTTTTTGGTATTAGAGCAGGGATATGATTCTTTAAGGGCATGCATTCATAAGCATTATATAGCATATGTAATTGACATTAGAATTGCATTCATGAACACGATGCATAAAAGAGAGAAGGTTCAGCCGTGCCACGTCAGTCTATAGAAGCATCTCATACAACACTACATGAACATATGTTTCATACACATGGACCTTTAGAGCAGAAAGTACAAAGGAAATGGTAAAGGTACGTATAGTATATCGAAATTGTCTAATACAAGTGGATACAGTAGAGTTAGCAGTTGATCTGATCTTGTCCTACACGAGTTTGATATTATATTGGATATGATTGGTTGTCAAGACATCATGCTAAAGTGGATTGTTATACCAAAGAAGTAGTAATAGACTTGCTTGAGAAATCTAGAGTGATTTTTTATGGTGATAGACAAATGGTACCCAATTTTCTTAATATCTGCAACAGCTGCTGTTTATATGATTAGAAAGGTATTTGAGGCATATGTAGCCCATACTATAGACCGTACAGTTGAATGTGATAAAGTTGGAGGTATTTCAGTTGTTAAAGATTTTTCTGATGTGTTTCCAAAGCATATTCCTGGATTGTCACCTGATAGAGAGATAGAGTTTATTATGGAATTAATGTAAGGTATTACACCGATTTCTATTCCTCCATATCGGATGGCTCTTCTAGAGTAACAGGAACTGAAGAAACAGTTACAGGGTTTGTTGGACAAAATATTCATTAGTGCTAGTGTATCTTATGACCATACATAGATTACAGAAAGTTGAATCAGGTGACAGTGAAGAACAAATATTCATTGCCAAGAATAGATGATTTATTTGATCAACTTCAAGGTGCAGAGGTATTTTGTAAGATAGACCTTCAGTCTGGATATCATCAATTAAAGATAGCTAAAGATGACATTATCAACACAGCATTCAGAACTCGATACGGGCATTATGAGTTTCTGGTAATTCTATTTGGTTTGACTAATGCACCAACAGAATTTATGGCTTTGATGAACAAGGTATTTCAATCTTTTCTATACAGATTTGTGATCATCATTATTCATGATATATTGGTATATTCGTGGAGTACAGCTGAGCATGTTGATCATTTGCGTACTGTGCTACAAGTATTGAGGGAAAAGTAGTTGTTTGCTAAAATGAGAAAGTGTGAATTCTGGCTAGATCATATGGTATTTTTAGGACATATAGTATCTGGAAGAGGTATAGAGGTTGATCCTAAGAAGGTTGAAGCAGTGGTAAACTGGAAAGCACCAACTACAGTTATAGAAGTTCATATCTTTCTTAGTATGGCTGGATACTACAGACTATTAGTGGAAGTATTCTCTATTATAGTTGCACCACTCACTAAATTATTATGAGCGAATGCTCCATTCCATTGGTATTCTGTGTGCAAACAGGTCTTTAATGAGTTAAAGCACCAACAGACTACAACATCAATACTGAGAATTCTTACATGTACAAGAGGATTTGGTATTTACAGTGATGTTTCATATTAGAGTCTTGATTGTGTCTTAATGTTGGATGGAAAAGTAACTGCCTATACATCATGATAGTATCGATCGCATGAAATTTCTTATCTTGTACATGATTTAGAGCTGGCAGAAGTAATATTTGCCCTAAAGCTTAAGCAGACATTATCTATATGGAGAAACATTATAAATCTTTACAGATCATAAGAGTTTGATGTATTTGATGAGCCAAAAGAAGTTGAACATGAGACAACGCCGCTGGATGGAACTATTGAAAGATTATGATTGTACAATCGAGTATCATCTGGAAAAGGCCAATGTTATAGCAGATGCTTTGAGTCGAAAGTCTAGTGGTATCATGACAAATATGCACATGACTACATTGTCATATTTGATTACTTTGCGAGGTATAAATGCTAGAGTATAGTTTGACACAGATGGAGTACTGATTGCTACTTTTTAGATTCGACTAGTGCTGAGACAGAAAATTAAAGATGCACATCTGAGATGGGAAGTTGATAGAATTTTTGAACAAGTTCGATAAAGTAAAGATACACCATTTGACATTCAGGATGGCACATGATGTTTGGTCTATATTCATGATATTTTACATGTCAGTATGTTGCTATAGTATTGATCTGATCCATCACATGTGTTAAAAGATTCAGAAAGTACAACTTGTAGAAAATCTAAGATACTTAGAGGAAACGATCATGATAGAAGATTTCAGTATCAAACAGTTGCAGAGGGAAATTCTAAAAGTAATTTACAAGAACCATGGTATAGAGGAGACGACTTGGGAAACTGAGGATAAGATGAGAAAGTCATATCCGCATTTGTTTAATGGTAATTGATTCCCTTGGGAAACTGAGGATAAGATGAGAAAGTCATATCCGTATTTGTTTATAGAGGGGGAGGATTGTAACATCCCCGACCAAAGTCCATACATCATTTTGCATTCATATAATATTAATAGCATATGCATAGCATATTGGCATGATATATAGTGAATTTTTAAAAGTAATATTTATTTTCGAATTAAGTTTATTATATTTTAAAAAGTTAATTATTAATTATTTTAGGGTAAAATTTGTAATAAAGGAGATTTAAGGGTGTAAACCGCAAATTTGGAAAAGTTTTGTCGGCTTCGGTCGAGATATATATTCATTTGTTTATGTACACTTGCTTATTAAGAAATCAAAGACAAAGAATACAGAGGAGAGGACAAAAAAACGAAGGAGGAAAAAAAAGAAAGGTTTGTTGATTTTGATAGTTTTTAGTTTATTTGTTGGATCTGGTACAAGATCTCTTCATCGGGTTTTAATTTCGAAGTACAAGCTTGGTTTGGTAAGTTTTTAATTAGTTAATGGTTTATCTGGATTTTATTGATTTTTCCAGATCTAGATCTACAATTGTTTTTGATTCGAAAATCAGTCGATTTATAGTTCTCAGAGGATGTTTTCGATATCGGATTTATATTCGGTAAAATATTTCAGAGTATCTTTAGGGTTTCTCTTTGTAATGATATTAGGGAGACCTTTGATGAAGTTTTTGAGAAATTTTTGAACCAGAAAAATATTCTTCTATATATATATATAGTTTATCGATGTCAAGTTTTAAAGGATTTCGATTTATGCAGAAGAAGTTATAATACATTCTGACATTTCATTGCATTTGGGGTTAAAGTTTGTAAGAGTAATAGGTTGTTTTTGCATTGGGTTATACATAGGAGCACAAGTCATAGATCGTGGTCAAAGAGAAAGGAAAGAGATATAGTATATGTCGTAAACAGGTGAGTATAGACCGGAGATTTAACCCTTTGTGCTATATGTGCAATATGGATATATGTTCTATATGAGCTATATGGATATATGTGCTTTATGGATATGTGTGATATATGAGTTATATGAATATGTATGAGAGCTCTGAAATTTCCAGAATTGTTTGCACATAAAGTATGTTAACAGATGGAATATGATATATATGACTACATGATGCATTTGATTGCATAGCATATTGCAATGAGATTAAAAGGACCTGTGACTGTCTTGCCCAGAATTTGTATACAAAAGAGACCTACGGGTCATACATGAGTCCTAAGATGCCTAAGAGATGGTATATGAGCAAATGAGGCCTAAGATGCCAAAAAGTCGGTAATGGAAAAGAAAAAAGAAAAAAAAGGTTGGTAATGGAAAAAAGTCGGTAATGGAAACCCGGGGCAGATTCAGGCTTGAACAGTTCACAAAATCAAGAATCGAAAACATCAGCATTTGCATAGTAAATTCATATACGATATATATAATATGTATGAATATGTATACTGACCAATTGTTTGACTTTGTGTGAAATAATTGATGATGGTTTATATTCACTGAGTATGCGACTCACGTAAATCGCAAAACAATTTTCCAGGCTCAGCTAGAACTTACTAGCGTGTGTCTCTTTTAGAGGTCACATTTATAGAGGTCGGTCGGCTGAAGCTCAATGCAACCTTCTCCTCCTCATTTTGCATCTTAGACATATGTGTTGTAATAGAAGTTAGAGTGACATATGTTTTAGTATGAGTAGTAACGACATAGAATTGTGTGTGCAACCTTTTATGGTTGTTTATGTCTGCTATATGCTTACATGGATAGTTAATATATGTCTTTTATCTATGTATATAAGAGATATGTTTTACTAAGTATACGTCATAGGGTATAAGGGTGTCACATTGAGTAATGTGTTTTAGGTTATTTTGGTTACATTAATTTTGTTACATAAACTCCTGTAGTGTAATGCGTGTAGGTTAATTTTGTTAGATAAATTCATGTAGAGTAATTCAAAAAAAAAATCACGTAGAATAATTCGTGTAGATTAATTTAGTTAAATAAATTCGTGTAAGTTAATTTTGTTACACAAATTTTATGTAGTACAGAGTATAATTTTGTGAAAATTAATTCCTATAGGTTAATCTTTTGTTCCAACAAGAGTGTACTTTATTTTTTTTATTACATAAATTTTGTATTAGCTAATTTTGATATAAATTTTTGTAGAACAATTTTGTGTAAAATAATTTTTATAGTTTAATTAATCTTGTTACATTAACTTTTCTTTATCCTAAACCAACAACCAAAATACAATATTAAAACTTTCTTCTTCAATTTACTGCCGAAAAATTATCTCTGCTTCCTTATTGTTGGTGTACAAAATCTCGCCTTTAATTCGTATTAAATACACCAATTAAGAACTCCACCTCTTCCGCTCCTCTTCGATCTCTTGACCTAGAAAACCTGCAAAACAATGGACACAGGGGCGGGGACCCCCTAATCCACCTCCGATGCCTAAGTCAGAAGAGCAATTGTCGTTTGAGCGACGAGGTACAACAAGAGAGTGGTGAAACCCTAAATAGTCGAGCTAAGCGAATATTAGCCAGTCTAGGATTTCTGAATATGCCGATATGCACATGTGTCTATCCCTACATGCCTAGGGCATGTTTTTATAATGGAAGAGGGAGAGACAGGGGGGCCGAAAATTATATCTGTAATGCTGAAAAATATTATCCTCCTTGGGCTGGCCAACTGCCTTAAAGCCCAAGTAAGGAATATTACACCCTTTCTCCAACTTTAATTCTATCTTTAATGAAAGATAGAATATTCCATTAAGTTGCATAACCGCCATATAATTTTATATAGAAAATAACGAACATAACTGCGCAGTAATTTTAATAAATACCTTTATAGCGAAAATAACTATGGTAATTATGTTTGTTTTACCCACTCACAAATGCCCCACCTACACCGCCTTACACGACTCACCGTGTTTGGCGACGTAGGGTACAGAGGGTTTCTAATCGAAGTGGCCATGCAGATTGGTCGATAGGTCCCCTAGCGCTTTCGTATATTCGTATATTTGTATATTCATATATTCGAGTCCACATGAGCGAATATCATATGTGTTATGAGCAAATATCATAAACTTCTTCATACACGCATATGAAAAATCCATTAGTGCGATTAACTAATGTTGCGCGATACATTTTTTTTATGCAAGACTCAAACTAATGCAAAAGACTTGACTTTTATTAATAAATAAACGTGAATGTTATGAACTATGAAGCTAAACGAGATGAATGCAAAAAGCGAAAAAACCTAAGGGCCTCATCAAAACCACGTGGGAAAAAGAGTGTCCTGTCTACATGAAATCCTAGTCCCGAGATCCCTGCGCAGGGTAACCCGAGCGGTCTCGCTTTCGATCCCCGTCTCGCGAAACGAGGTGATTAGCTCCGGTGTTGCGGCTGCGGCTCTGCCCTAGAATTGGGGACTTACACTCGGCTCCCGTGCCGCGATCGCAGTTCCGCGGTGAACTCTCGGTTTCAGGCTTGTCTTCTACCTTCTGCATGAATTCCGACTTTGGACGACTTCCCTTGGAACATAGACGAGCATCCAACTGATTTGCCCAGACTCGAACGATGGCATCTCCGTCTCCAAATTGGACCATTTGATGGAGGTTCGATGGTACCGCCCCAATCCCATGGATCCAAGGCCTTCTCAAAATTAAATTGTAGGGCGGATTAACATCAACGATCAAAAACTCAACTGTCATCACTTTCTTGGCAAGGCTAACTTGGGTTTTATACGTTCCGAGCGGATACGTCGGATAGCCACCAAGTCCGGTTAGTTGTATCTTGATCGGTACCAAATCTTCATTGCTTTTCCCAAGGAGCTTGAAAACTTCATAGTACATAATGTCGACCGAACTCCTCGGGTCGACAAGGGCACGACGCACCTTAAACCCGTCTAGCTCGACTTCTAGAACCAACAGATCGTTATGAGAGACTTGGACTTTAGCGAGGTCCTTGTCTCTAAAGACTAATCCGTCCACCATACGCACGAGGGAAGGAGGTCGTCAAGGCTCGGCTTATTGAACTCTTATAACTTCAACCTCGTGGCAAGAATTTCTGAAGTTATTTCTTGCTTCATCATCTTCATGTCTATAAGACGCCGAGATTGTCTAGATCACCTCAATCTGTTTCTGCCCCGGCTCATCATTCTTCTCAAGCTTTTCTTTTTTGATGAACTCTTGCAAGTACCCCTTTTCCACCAGGCTCTCTAAATACCGCTTGAATGGCTCACACTGTTCGGTCATATTTTCCCGATTTCTGTGGTACATGCAATATTTTCTGCTTCGCGGATCCTCATCTCGGCATTCTTCTTTGAGGGGATATTGGAAGAAACCTTCATGCTTAATACGAGGCAGTATCCGATAGATCGGTATACTAAAGGTGGTGTAAATTGCTCTGACTTGACTTTCTCCTTTAAATCTTTCAGCTCGGCGGTGGATTTTGCGAGGAGGAGAGGACGACCTTCCTCTTATTTTGAGATTGGATTCCTCCAACCGCACATACTGATGAAAGCGTTCCTAAAGCTCTACAATTTTGGAGGGAAGACGAAGTGTCAACTCCTCGCTCAACTTACTATCTGCAAACATCGCCTTTTTAAAGGCGGTGATAGCGGTTCTCAGATCGCACCCCTCAATTTCCGCATAGCAATCCATAAACCGATTGAAGAAGCGACACAAGCTTTCTCCCTTTTCTTGTTTGAGACCAAAAAGCGTATCAAGTGAGGCAGCATCCCGACTGTTACCTATGAACCGCTTTACGAACTTTGAAGCCAATCGTCCCTAACTTCGAATCGAACCTGGCCTTAGACTTTGAAACCACTTCAGGGGGCCCTTGCCGAGGCTGCTCGGAAACATCTTACCCTTGATAGCGTCCTCAGAAACCCACAACGCCATTTTATGGGTGTAAGAGGCTATGTGATTTACAGGATCTGTGTTTCCGTCGTATACAGCAAAGGTTGGCGAAGAGAATTTTGACAGCGGCAGAGCTCGTTGAATATCTGGGTGAAACGGCGTTGACGTCAGCAAGGCCAACTTGTGCTCTGCTTGATCCCGAGCCAATTGTAAGGTATTACCTTGCGCTCTTAAAAGATCAAATAACCTGTTTTGGGTACGCTCAAGAGCTCGGGCTCTTCCTTCAATTCTTTCAAGGCTGACGCTTCGATGTCGGCTGCGGTGTCTTTCTCTGTTTTCCGGACTTCGATCACGATTGGAAGGGACGTAACGACCATTCCGCTCGCGCGAGGAACCGCGCCGACCGCCCGACCCGTTACCGCGGTTCGATATACCGCGCTCACGGCCATCGTGATCGCGATTTCGCGAGTTGCTCTCGCGGCTTCGGCCGCGACGGTTGTCGCGGTGGTGGGCCCCGCTTGAGTCGCTGGATGTCGACCCGCTTGGCTAGGCACCCTTGATCGCGCGGACGAACCCGCTTTGCCCCGGAATCCTTCGATCTTCTTCGTTCTCGGCTACACGCATAGCCGACTCCCACAATTGGTCAAATCCTGTGACTCGGACCCTGGAGTATTACGATTGGCAATTCTGTCGCCTGACCCGGACCCTAAACGACCTGTGCGATGAACAGATGTATTAGCAAGAGGGGTCGGATCACAGTTTGAACCGCTTTCAGGCACCAAGGTTTGATCTTCCGAGCGAGTATCGGAATTACCTTGATCGATCTCCATTAGGGCGCAGTTTTCTGAGCGGACTTAAGGGTGTTCGACTTCGGTCGCCGATCCATGCTCTCGATGTACGGCTTCCGCGCCCGCGACACTCGACCCGCGCTCGCGGTTTCGTTCGCCGGGGGTGGTTCACGCGAGTTCGCTCCGCGACGATGCCCCGGTCTCTTCAAAGTTGACTTCTTGATTCTCCGGTATTGATTCCAACACCATGACTGCGTGAATCGAATACTCGTTTCCCACAGACGACGCCAATTGTTGGTGTACAAAATCTCGTCTTTAATTCGTATTAAATACACCAATTAAGAACTCCACCTCTTCCACTCCTCTTCGATCTCTTGACCTAGAAAACCTGCAAAACAATGGACACAGGGGGCGGGGACCCCCTAATCCACCTTCGATGCCTAAGTCAGAAGAACAATTGTCGCTTGAGCGACGAGGTACAACAAGAGAGCAGTGAAACCCTAAACAGTCGAGCTAAGCGAATATTAGCCTGCCTAGGATTTCTGAATATGCCGATATGCACATGTGTCTCTCCCTACATGCCTAGGGCATGTATTTATAATGGAAGAGGGAGAGACAGGGGGGCCGAAAATTATATCTGTAAGGCCGAAAAATATTATCCTCATTGGGCTGGCCAACTGCCTTAAAGCCCAAGTAAAGAATATTCCACCCTTTATCCAACTTTAATTCTATCTTTAATAAAAGATAGAATCTTCCATTAAGTTGCATAACCGCCATATAATTTTATATAGAAAATAACGAAAATAACTGCACAGTATTTGTAATAAATGCCTTTATAGCGAAAATAACTATGGTAATTATGTTTGTTTTACCCGCTCACACTTATCTAATCAAAATCGGTCAAATCCAATATCTTCCAATCCACCAAATTCGGAAATTTCCCCTAATGATATTCATATCTTCATCGAAATTTCAATCCCAAACACTTAAAAAAGGTCATTGACTGATTTAAATATCCCACAAAATCCGACCCGATCAATCCTTTTGAGCACAATTCTTCTACGTACAATAATTTTACATTTATTTCAACCAAAAAAATCAATTTACATTTATTGTAACCTTACTTGATCCTAATTTACATTAAGTTCATTTTTATATTAATTAATATCGGATGGGTGTCACATACCAGATCGTTAAATTTATGTATACACTAATTTTACATAGGTTCTACACTAATTTTATTCAATCAAAGTATATGCAGTTTATGTAACCTACCAATTATATAATTGCCGATTAATGTTTACAACCAATTGTTGTTCAATTATATAATTTTATGTAGCTTCTACACTAATTTTATATAATTTATGTAACCGCGAGTATATGAGTTTCACGTTTACACTAATTTACCGTTTATACTAAGTTTGTCGAACAATTATTAAACTAACTGATTGCTAGTTTAATTGATGGTGGGTTGGGCAAGACACCACGAGATGCATCGGAACCGGAACTGCGAGAGAGCACAAGTGGCACCAAAACCGTATGAGATCCAAAAAAATATGTCGATTTAATTGATGGTGGGATGGGCAAGAAAGCATGAGAGGCACCGGAATCGCGAGAGATCCGCTTGAAACGACGACGTTGGTGGACGCCGGTGCACTTGAAGAAAGGAATTGAGAGAATTTTAGTTATCTATTACTCCCTCCGTCCCATAATGTTTGTCCATAAAGCGAAATTGCACAAGATTTAAGAAAATAAAAAGATGAAAAAGTAGGCAATAGGAGTTGGAGAGAGATTGTGATGTTGATGGATAAAGTTGAGAAGAAAGATAATATAAAAGAAAATAACTAAAAAGGGTATTGGGTTAGGTTTTTAATTGGATAATATGAATAAGGAAAAATTGCTCTAAATATCCCAACCTTACATTCAGTTGCACACTCTACCCCGACCTTTTTGAAGTTCACAAAATATCCTATACTTTAGGGATAGTTGCGCACTCTACCCTCGAAGTGTCTCCATTTTGGGTAAATTCCTGGAATGACTCCTCACCTTTTCATTTTGTGACAAAAAAACCCAACTTGTGTACAAATAATTCTTAAAAATCATAAATATTTTCCTTAAAAGGATCAAAACATTAAAAAAATAATCATTTTAGATCTCTTTTTGTTCTAAATCAATTTTAGTGGAAAATAATTTAAAATAATCACTTTTCTTTATATACAAATATATTTGGTTAAGGTTAGTAACATTTTGGATAAGGTCAAAAGTAATAGCATAGCCTTATAGATACTTTTCTCATTTATATGAAAATAATGTCATTAGTTTTATTATTTGGCTAATATAAATTCTCCACTTCATAATTAACCACATAAATCTATAGTCATAACTTTGACTTTAAAAGTAGTTCATCTTCATATTTTTTTTCATTATTATTTTCAAAATAGTTTTAGACAAAAATTAGTAAGGATTTTCATGAACTTATTTTATAAAAGTTTGAAAATATTGAGTTATTACATAATCATTGAGTACAACTTTTGCTTGTCAAAAATAAAAAATTAATTATGAATATTTGTAATGCCTTGTTTCAGTTTCTTTTTTTTTTAAAATAATTGAGTTTTTAGTTTTCCATTTAATATAAAGGAAATTTGGATTTTATGTTTGATTTAACACATTTTTATTAATTAGTTTGTGTCACTATGTATAAATAAACATACTAGAACATAAGTTTGTGTACACTATAGTCATAACTTTGACTTTAAAAGGGTAGTGGATTTTTTTCTTGTGTCTAAATTTATTTCAAAAATAATAATGAAAAAATATATTATAATGAGCTACTTTGTAAAGTAAAAGTATGGATTAATTCTATGTGGTTAATTATAAAGGTGAGAAGCTATAACATAAGTTTTATAAAAAAAAGGTTATGAAATCTTTTTTTACTTGAGTCGATTTTTTTAAAAAATAATAATGAAATAAAAGTTATGGTTTAATGATTTATGTGGTTATTATAAATGTGATATTTTTAAAGTAATTATATTATTTTTTATATATGAGAAAATTAAACATATAAGGCTATGTTATAAATGATAAAAAAATATTTGTACATGAGTTGGACATTTTTGTTACAAAACGAAAAACAGAGGGGCTAATTTATAATTTTACTCAAAGTATGGACACTTAGATGGGTAGAGTGTGCAACTATCCCCAAAGTATAGAATATTTTTTGAAATTTGGAAAGGTCAGGGTAGAGTGTGCAACCGATTGAAAGGTTGGGATATTTGGTACAATTTTTCCTATGAATAAAGGTGATATTGAATGGGGGTAAAATTGTAAGAAAAGTATGTATATAAATGAAAGTGGACAAATATTTTGGGACAACAGAAAAAGAAAGTGGACAAACATTATGGGACGGAGGGAGTATAATTATTTAATTATCTGTGTATAGGGGTAGTTTGGTATTTTTAAAATAAAAGGATTAGTTTTGGAAAAGAAATAGGGTGGGGTATATTTTTGGAATGAATTTTTTTTGAATAGGTAAGAATTCAAAATACCGAACAAGCTCGGTAAATCGAGAGACCAAGACGAAGCTCGGTAGCCGGACAAAACGGCATGGAAAGCGAAACATCCAACCCAAGCAAAAGCAGGAGTCGGGGAAGACACCAAGAAAGCAACATGAACCTACGGGTAAGCTTGAAACGGGAGTGTATGACACTTTCGCGGGTATTAAACCAAGGCGTATAATGCCGCCGGATAGCAAGATGAGGTCCGCACGATCAAACTCTAACCGGAACCACAACTCGACCCTAAGCAGAAACCCATAATTCATGAGCTTGAAACAAACCTGCGATATAAAAAAACACACAAACAAAATAACAAGGGCCAAAGCCAAAGAATCCGGATCGAACGGAGAGGCAGGACAGCCAACAAAGCCCAAAAAATACAAGATGGTCAAAGCCCAACAAGAACCAAAAAACACAAGATGGCCAAAGCCCAACAAGAACCACTAAGGTCAAACAGAAACAAGAGCCACAACTCTCATAAATAAGAGCGCAAAGACAAGGCAATGAATAGGCCACGTAGCCCATCCACTCAAAACCACACAACCAGCACAAATACACGTAGCCCATTCACTTTCCTTGCTTTGCAAGGGTTACTTTTATCAAATTGCTATTCTTTTTCCTTTTTCTTTTTTCCAAGCTTAGAGACTTATCATACTTAGGCTGTATTTGTCAAATTTAATAAACTAGTTAATAAAGCTCAACTAGTTTAAAAAAATTAATAAACTGCGTTTGTCTTGCATAAATAAAGTAGTAATTGGTTAATAAATTATTTTAAATGATAAGTTAAAAAAAATTAGCTTATGACCTAGTTTATGCTAGTTTATTTGGATAAAGAAAAAGAAAAAAAATTCTACCTAAAAAGATGAGAGAGAAAGTAGTGGAGAGGAGAGAAAGAAGGTAGTGAGGAAGAAGAATTTTTAAAATCAACGGTAGATTACAAACAAAAAAAACTAGATTATACTAACAAACACAGTTTATTGTTTAAATTAATTTTTCATCCAAAATTTTAACTAGTTTTTTCACTTTAACTAATTTATTAACTTTAATTAGTTTTTAAATCAAATGACAAACACAGCCTTAACCGGACCAGCATACGGAGAAAAAGAAGAGGCAAAAAAAGTCGGTCATCGGCAACAAGCAGACGACTGTCGGACAACACCCAGAAAACACAAAAAACAAAGACCCAAGATATCGAACAATACAGAAAAACGATCGAAGTTCAAGCAAGAAAACAGAGACACGATCGAAGTTCAAATCAAAGGCAGGGCAGGAATAAGAGCAAATTGTTCACAAACCTTAAAATCCCGAAGCAAAATTCTTAAAATCGCTTCACAACATGGCGATTTGTCTTCTTTAGATTCAAATTAAAGAAGTACCTAATCAATTTGTAAAATAGAATTTACAAATTGAGATCTAATCTTAAGAGTCGATCGAAACGAAACTGTTCAAGTTTATGTGTAATCGATACAATTTAACCCTTCTTGGTATTGCCTCCTCGGCGGATCCTCATCGGCTTGCTTTCACGGCGTGGCCTCATCGGCTTGCCTTCACGGCGGAGCCTCATCGGCTTGCCTTCTCGGCAGATGTGCTCCCCTCTCTACATCTTTTTCCACATTGGCGTCTTGAGTTTTTATGCTCCTATCTGAACTGTATACCAAATATTGTATCCAATTCATTTTTGGAATAAATTATAAAAAGAAACCCGATGCTCAAAAACAACGCGCCTGCACGCGCCCTAATCGTCGCCCCATCATTCCCGCTCCAAGATCCAACCATTACCAAATCGAGCAAGATGCACAAGCCCTCATCCAAGATCTGGATCCAATTGGAAAATTATGAGAAAAATCTCAGCAAAATCGTCTCTCCTAGATAAGTATCAAACACACCCTAATGGTGGCCTTGCCTCTCGTCATGGTGGATCTGCAAATCAACAAATGTCGAGGAAAAGTAGTAAACCTCTGGCATCCCACCACTTGAAGATGACGCATTCAATCCATAGTACAAATTCCCGAAGCACGAATCAATGTTACCACCAGATCTGGAGCGCCTTCTGTGGGGGTGGCGGCGAGGGTGTCTCGGGTTCTCAACTTGGGGGAGGCTCTCGCGCGCATTGGTTCCGTTCCCCGTTCTCGGCGGTGTTAATGCGGCTTTCCTGCCCGGGTTGCGTGGTGTTTCTTGGGCGCCGACACCTGCCTCTGGCGACCGTGGTTGTTGCGGGTTTCACCAACCCTTGCTGTGTTGGGAGGTTCATGTTCTTCCTGTTGTCTCCCTTCGCTGCGCTGATGCCTAGTAGGCTGGTGCGCCTTCTCCAGGTGTCTTCTCTCCTTCACTGTGTTGTTCAAACCCCTGTTGAGTTTGCCTTCCTCCTACTCTCCTTAACCTTGCCTTCATTTACCCGTAACGATGGAACCTTGAAAATTGGTGGCTTGTCTAGAACTAGTATCTTACCAAATCCTAAAATTCTCGCTAGTAATTCTAGCACAGTAATCCGAGCTCCGGAGCTCCTGTTGGTACGCAATAATTTATTTTGCTATTTTTGTTATTGGGGTGGCGTTCTGGGTTACAAGTTTTTGTGGCTTGTAGGTCTTTACTGTCACCTTGTCCCGAGCTACACTTTTTTTACAATGTTGAATACGATTAACCTTTTAATGCATCCTTTAGACAAATTTGCTTTCCTAAACCTTTGTGCAATCTGGTGTTGTGATATACTTACCATATTGCTTAACAACATTAAGCTGGGTGGAGAACCCACCTTCTTTGCTTGTTGCTTCTGTAGCACTTTATCAAAGCATCTTTTACTCCTGTTTGGTTATAAAATGGCCATGTGTGCAAACAGGTGTGCACACCTGACTCTTATTTGTGTTTCCACCAGGATTTATTTTAGCTCTTATACCACTAGGGTAGCTGCGTGTTTTGTCTATGTTCAAAAATCTGTGTGGAAGCTTAAGGCTTTGTTGGTTAACATTATTTTGGTGGATTCTAACCCATCTGTGTTTACAATTTATGGTGCTATTTATCAACTTGATATTAATCTGTTGTGGTGGTGGAAGCATAAGGCTTTCAAAAAACCACGTGTTAAACAAGAATGCAATACTGAGTTAAGGGTCAACTCCCAAACAAGATCTCCCACATTTGGAATAGCACTTACTTGTGCTTACACTGACCCCCGAACGGAAAAACCGTTGATCGCGATTGTGTTAGGCAATTCTTATTACTCTTTGGATCAATTCAATAATCAGTTAGGGGCCAAATCCCTTACAAATTCTCTTGGGCATGGCACTACTCAATGGTTTTCCAACCCCCGGAAACTGTTAATGAGTGGAAACGCGGTAAACCCGCCTCACTCACTGCAAATTCAAATCAGTGGCAACCGGTTCATCCCCAATCTCTGGGCTTGATCGGAAATTCAACCCAAAATCTAACAAAAAGAAAAGTAACATTAATAATATTATGGTTTTGGCAGGTGGTGATGCAACTACAAACCAATTATATTTTTACGTGTACAATCACATTGTTCCTAAACGGATCGATCATGAATCCGAAAATTAAGTGACGGTGCTTGAGTTAAATGGGTCAGCCTTGTCTTTGTTTGGTGGCCTATTGCATAATTGGTGCGCTAGCCCGTGTGCGAACCGGGCCAATCTACTCACTATGGCATTAGGCCACTTCAAAAAAGCCCAAACGATAAAAAATTGCCATAAACCCGGCCCCATCATCATAAATCGCGACCCAAATGAGTTGTGTACAAACTACTTCCTCGTTCCGTTGCACAAGAACTGTCAACGGATGCTATGTGGTTGCATCACCATTAAAATTAAATGGGTAACTCGTAGTTGGGGGTCAAAATCCCTTAAACGGATCATAAACCACAATTTATGTATTAAAAATAAACAAAAGTCACAACACATCCGGTTACGAAGGCCAAAAGTCACAACACATCCGGTTGCTTATGAAAGTCTACACTTGGAACCGTCATGGCACTAAACAAAAGTGCTTTTGGACCGAAGTGAATGCGTTTTGTCGCCTTGAACACATCAACCTTATCACCCTCATGGAAACGAAAGCCCAAGACCCTCTCGACTGCAAGTAATGGCAAAAAGCTGGTTTCGACTCCATTGAGTTCATCCCGGCGAACGGTTACTCTGGTGGATTATGTGTCCTTTGGAAAGGCTCATCGCTTACAAATGAAACCATCAAAACCATTCATAAAGATAATCGATTTATTAGTTTCCATTACGCAGACCTCTTGAATATTAGGGAAATGATCCTAATATTTGCATATGCCCCCCGAGGGCGCAAGAAAAAGACCAGTTCTGGATGAAGTTGAAGGCTTCATACAGCACTGTAACCTTCCCTGCTTACTCATGGGGGACTTAAACGAAATCCAACACCCAGACGAAAAACAGGGAGGTGCTAACCCCACCCAATCCAGATATGAACGACTCATAAAATTCAAAGACGAATGTGACATGTGTGACATCCCGTCTTTTGGAAATAAATTTACATGGAGAAAATCAAAGAAACTGGTTAATACCACCTTTAAAAAAATAGACCGCACCCTTGTCCATAACCAAATTATCCAATGGTACCCGTCCGTTGCAACCAAAAATCATGTGTTCTCATCTTCAGATCACTGTCCTATATCATGTGAAATACCCAATGACACACATTTCAAAGCACAACCTTTCAACTTTGAGATGATGTGGACATCCAGAAAGGACTTCCAAAACGTGATTAAACAAGCTTGGCGGTTCAACGTTGGAGGCTCGTATATGTACAACCTTACCAAAAAAACTCAAATGCTCAAAATGAAAGCGAAGGCATGGAACAAACATACTTTTGGAAACATATTTGAACAAATAAAGAAAATTGATGAAGAAATCATCAATTTGCAACAAGAGATCATCGAACAATCAAATATGCATATAATCCAGAAACAAGAGAGACTATCAAGGAAACGGGAATGCTTATTGAACTTTCACAATGGCCTATTGGAAACAAAGGGCAAAGAACACGCACATAAAATTAAATGACAAAAATACCAAATATTTCCACCGCATTGCCTCCGGTAGGAGAAACAGAACAAACATAAAAGAAATCCGCACAACAGAGGGCACACAAATCATTGGTGTTGACAACATCCAGAATGCAATCAAACGCGATTTCCAAAACCAATTTCAGGCTCTTGAAATAAACCATGATAAACTCCAAAACATGACAAAAACCGTCCAAAAAGAAATAACTGATGCAGATAACTTAGAACTTATCAAACGAGTTTCTAATACAGAAATCAAGAACGCCTTGTTCGATATTGGGGACGACAAATCCTCCGATCTGGATGGAATGCCGGCTAGATTTTATAAAAAATACTGGCATATTGTTGGCCGGGATGTAACTAAAGTCGTTAAAAGTTTTTTTCACAATGGCAAAATCCTAAAACAAATAAACCATAAATCCATCACCCTCATGCCAAAGTGTGAAAATCCCAACTCTACCAATCATTACAGACCAATTAGCTTATGCAACAACATATATAAAATTATATCAAAAATACTGACAAACCGTCTAAAAATCGTTTTAGATAAACTAATCCACCCAATGCAAGGTGCATTCATTCAAAACCAAAGTATGCATGACAATACCTTAATCGCACATGAGATTTTCCACTCCTTCCGTAACAAACAAGGGCGGGAGGGGTGGATCGTAGTCAAACTAGATATGGAAAACGCCTATGACCACATAAGCTGAGAATTCCTAGCTGTAGTTCTACAAAAATTCGGCTTCCATGAGAAATTTCTGGGGTGGATTCGTGAATGCGTCGAAACCGTATCTTTCTCAATCCTCGTGAACAATGGGCCGACAGAACAATTCTTTCCCGAACGAGGACTTAGACAGGGAGACCCCCTTTCACCCTACCTGTTCATCATTGCTGCTGAGATTCTAGTTAGACAGATCCATCTGGTAAGTACCAACTCAAAGAGCGGCATCGAGATCCAAATCTCATGAAATGGAACAAAAATACCATTCTTAGCCTTTGTAGATGACATTATCATCTTTGCTAAAGCTAACTGCCAATCATGCAAAAACATGAAAGAAATCATTGATGACTACTGCCAGATATCCGGCCAGAAAGTCAATTTTCATAAATCTGCGTTCCAAGTCACAAAAAATACTAACAATAACACGAAGGAACAAATAAAACAACTACTCCAGATAACAAACACAATGTCTCTTGACAAATATCTAGACTGCCGGATAATCAATTGGAAAGTAACACAAAACACATTTAAACCCCTGATAATGAAAACCAAAGCTCAATTTCAAAATGGAAAGCGAACACTCTATCACAAGAGGGACGAAAAACCCTAATCAAAGCAAGCTTTTCTGCACAACCAAACTATATGATGCAATCCTTCATGCTACCCCCAGAAAACTCTAAAAGAACTGGACCAAATCAACAAAAATTTCTTTTGGAACAAGGAAAACAATTACAAACCTCTAATTAGCTGGAATTCCATCTGTCGCCCCCCTGCGCATTGGGGGGGGGGGGGTTGGAATTGTTAAGGCGGAGGACATGAAGCAAGCTCTCCAAATGAAACTGCTATGGAAAATCCTAGCAAAACCAAATAACCTCTGGGTCAAAATAGTCACAGAGAAATACCTCAAAACGGATAACATCCTGAATTATAAGAAAAAACGTAATATATCATGGCAATGGTCCAAGCTTATGGGTCTTAGAGATCTTTTTCTGTATGGACTCATTTGGCAAGTAGGGGATGAGAAACCATTCGTTTCTAGAAAGATAACTGGATCGGGTATGGCCCTATCCAACCAAAAACTGGAACTGAGACTCACATTAACTGAGAGGAACGAGTCGAATCGTACTTACGAGAGGACAACTCGTGGAACATAGAAAAATTAAGTAAGGTTGTTAATCCCAATGACCTAGATAACATAGCCAAAATAATTAACCCAATTAACAAAATCCAAGATAGGCTTTACTGGCAACCAAGCAAAAACGGCTGATATTCTACCCACTCTACTATGCAGTGGATAAACCTCGCTAAAAATGAACCGAGAATCAACCTAGAATGGATTAACAAACTCAATGTCCCACCTAAAATGCACAATTTCCTTTGGAAGGTGGCAAGAAATGGTCTACCAACCAAATCGAGACTTGCTGAAAACTACATCCCGGTACCACAAGGTTGTACCACATGTAATAACCAGTGCGAAGACCCAAACCATATTCTGATTTCATGCCCCCTGACACAGGAAACCCTTAACACCATAAGACCCAAATTACGGAGGACGATCGACCTTATCTCCTCTGATGGAAAAAAACCACACCAGGTCCTAGAGGAAATCAGAGCAAGAATAAATAAAGAGGAAATGGAAATCCTTACCAGCACCTGGTGGTGTATTTGGTACTCCAGGAATAAGAGAGTGTTTGATAACAACACTGGAACAAACCTAGACGATGCAAGAAAACTTAGTGAATTTACCCAAAAACAAATCAGAGCATGGAAACTAGCTAGGGCACCAGACTCCAATGACCCAGAACCTAACAAGGGCCATGTAAGAACTGAAAGGAAAAATACTAAGTGGGTAAAACCCAAGAACGACTATATTAAACTTAACTTTGATGATGTTGTATGTGCAGATGGCGTGGCTACTTTTGAGTTCATTCTTAGGGACTCCAACGGCTCTCCCATCTCATTCGACGGAGGACTGATTGGTCGACAGTCTGTTCTAATCTCCGAGACCATCGCCTTAGGCCAGGGACTTCTAGAGGCCATTCGACATGGAATTCCCTGGATCCAGATTGAAGGCGATAACTTGCAGCTAGTCAAGGCCGTTCTTGGCGACTGGCGCTGCCCGTCGGAGATTGAAGTGTTGCGTGCGGACATCCACTGTTTGTTGGCTCAGTTCCAGGATTGGAGTATTACTCATGTCTACCGTGAGTGCAATGCTATAGCTGACTTCATCGCTGGCTCCTTCTGACGCGTATCTTCTGTTCCACTTGCAGATGACTTGGGTTTCGGTACCCTCATCCGTCAGGATGCCCTTGGGCGGTCACTAGTTTGTTAGTGACCTCTCTAATTTCTTTCCTAATAAAAAAAAAAAAATTGGAATAAATTATTGAAAATAGGACTATTGTGATAATTTTCTCTTTTATTTATGATTATGATATGATATCTAATTTGGGTTGATTTATTAATTACAAATTGCACCAGACAGTCCCCATACCAGTTTGGCTGGGCTTGGGCCACTGGGGCTAGTTCTTGAACGAAGACTATTTATGCCGATTAAACGTTTGGGATTCCATTGTTTTGAGTTGTATACTTGTATAACGTATATGGTGTATGTTTAGGTTGGATCTTATAATTAATAGCTATGTGTATTTACATTGTTTTTGATAGTATGTGCACACTAAGTAAATAACCGATTGGAGATTTTTTATATTTTTTCTATAATTTGTCATGGAAGTGTATAGCATTGATGACTATACGTTATCATACTGATCAAAGCTTATGTTAGCATTAAAATTTTATCTTTTCTGTTGTCTTTTGCTTTCCTAAAATCCAACAATTTTATCAATTATTTTGGTGTGGGAAAACTAATCGATCAATATATAGAAATAATATTTATGTTAGAATCTGAGATTGAGAAGCACGAGAAGGAAGGAGAGAGAAAGGGGAAAACAAAATTTTTTTATTAAGTGATCGGTCTCGAATCTCAATACAATGTACAAGAGATATTATATATGTATATTACAAGCTCAACAACTAAACAATATAAGGGAATTCACTCTTTCTCTGAAAACGCTCTCCTTCGAAAACGAATGTTCAACGACAATTACTCCAATCAGAATTCTGCTGGTGGACGGCCTCCGAACAACAGTAGATCGATCAAAAAGTCCTAATGGCCAAGACCAGTTAAAGAAAAAAATAAAGGGATTTTCCTTTTGGTACTCCTAAGGTTTCATTTTTTACTTTTGGTGTCAAAAAAAAATTCGTTTTCCTTTTGGTACCTTCCTGATTATGACAAGTTCCTTCACGTAACCAAAACTTGTTAAAGTAACAATTCTATCCATTTTCCGTCCAAAAAATAAAATAAAATGAAAGAAAAAACCATAATTGTTTCATTTGTTGAGAGGGCAAAATCTCATTACCGTCAAACCACAAAACCCCACAATATACTCCAGCGCTAACGACTCCCTGCGGTCGGCGATGCATAATGTCGACACCGAGATGTACGACTACGCCTCCATCGATGTGGCAGCGGCGACCACTTACCCCGATGCCTGTCGGAATGCCTTTAAGAGGGCACCGACTGTTTATCCGGCCGATCTGGCCAAGAGAGGTGGTTCTGAAGAGGATGTGTGTGGTGGTGGTGGGGATACTTAATCTTCTCAATAACCAACAACAAAATTGAGCTCTTATTAATGTTGCAGCAATCCAATTCGAGAGTGGCCGATTCAATTAACATTGAATAAATTCAGGAAGAGCAACTGTAAATTGTTGTTGCAGCAATCCAATTAAATCAGGAAAACCGATTGGAAATCGAGCACTCAAATTCAACAACAAAGAAATTTTTTTGTGGCACCCAGATCCGGTTCTGGTTTGAGGCTAGATGAGATTTGCCATCTCAGCAAAGTAATATATGGAATTGTGGTTTTTTTTTCTTCTCAGCAAATGAAAAATAGAATTATGGGTTTTTTTATTTTTTTTATTTGGACGAAAAATGAATGAAATTGTTATATTGATAAGTTTAGGTTACGGGAAGGAACTTGTTAAAACTACGAGGGTACCAAAAGGAAAATAAATTTTTTTTTGGGCACCGAAAAGAAAAGACAAAATCTCGAGGGCATCAAAAAAAGAATCCCAAAAATAAAAGAATACATAGGGGAGAAAATGATGGCGCTCCTTATGATTCTGATGGCTTAGAAGATCAAGAAATGACTCAAGCTTTTCCATCCATTACAGAGGCATATAGGAGGGGAGAAATTGATGGAAGGGACAAGACGAAATTTGTCTCACTTAGAGACAAGGTTGCTGGAAATGAAGGCACAAAAGGATTTACTCAACATACAATCCTTTTTGGGATGACACAACAATAGAAGACGATCTGGTAGATGATGTTATTGTAACACCCTTATTTTGCAACATTGGGTATTACCGCTAGTGACCTCGGATTTTACCGTCCAAAGTCACCCAAGGCTTTTAGAATGATATAGAACATAAAATGCGAAATAAACATAATATCTTACATTGTCTTCCATTGTCTTCACACTTAAAGTTACTTGAAAACAAACATCAAAACCACCATGTTCTTGAGATAAAGCGATATTTAAACCAAAATGAAAAGATAAGTACATCTTGACCGATCTTGAACTTCCTTCACTCCACTTCACTTCACGCCTTGCTATGGTTCCCTGGATCTGACATAATTCGCGAGGGGCGATAGAATGCCAGACAAACATGCGGAAAGAAGAATTAGTCTAGGAGACTAAGCAAGCGGGAATAGAACTTCCCGAGGGTATTTTGGTAATTTCAAATTATTGGCGAAAGAGATAAGCGGGTTGTGTTTGCGATGGGCTTGTTTATGTAGAGCTAAAAGTACAAAAGAGAGAGAGAGAGAGCATATCCCAATGGGGATAGCTCGATAAGCAAGAGAAGTACTACTAGATTGTAGACTTCTTTGGAATAGAAAGTATGTTGGGAACGTTAATTAATTCATCCAAGTTAAAAACCTCTCGCGCCCTGAGCGGACCGAGAGCCGGATCGATCATTTAAGACCGGTCCGGTTTTGGTATCTTAATTGTGCATTGGGCACTTATCTTATTTAGTGACAACAAGACGTTCGAATTCATTTATGATTTATAAGAGAAAGTGGTGGGACACGGATAATCCGAGCCACCCAAGGGAAAAACTCAGTTTCCCGGCACTTAGCTAGAGTGCGCTCATCCCTCCTTGCAATCGGAGCGGATGTGATCATTATCCCGAAAGTCGTACATCAAACGCGTAGGCAATTACGACTTAGTGGGGTTATATAGAGGCGTCGGCTATTCCGCGCCCCTCACTAGTTCGTTCGACGTTGATCTTTGAGCGAGACCGTAAACAATCAAGATAATAACCACACTAGCATAAATAATCCTAACAAGGAATATATAAAGCGATCTATGCTAACAATAGTCGTTATTCCTAACAATCGATATTTCCTAGGTTCATTTTTATTTAAGCATACAAGTCGTTCCCAACATCGAGAAATATCATGTAGACGAATATAAAAGGCCACAAGGGGAAATTCCACTTGCCTTAGCGTAGGGAGTTCTAGCAAACGAGCTTTGACGAAACTTATGCGATTCCCTACTACGAGCGAGGATTCCGACCTATTGATACGGAAATTTACGAAAAGGCTCAAAATCATGAGTTTCCTTCTAAATCTGGATTACCTCTTATAGTATTTTATAAGAGGGTTTGAGATTCTAAATTATTACAATAATAATTTAGAAAGTTTTTTTCCTTAAGATAATAATATTCCTTGATTATTATTTTGGTTTTGTAATATCCTTTTTATTCCGTAAAACCTTTATTAAAAATAATTATTAAAACAATCCATTTTACTTATTTATTTTAATTAAACTATTACTTTCAAATTTCCGATTATTCTTGGGTGAACCTTATAATATTGTTTCCCTTATCTAAAATACTTAATTAATAATGTTTTCTTAATAAAAATAGTATCTACTTATATAATTCTCTTTAAATAAAGTTGTCATGCCTATAATCCCTCTACAAGGAAGTTTACATAATTAAAAGTTTCTATTTTTCCTTATAAGGTAACTTACCTAAATTATTAATTGAGTTCTTTCATAGGAACAGGCTTATAAATATTCACTTCATAATTTTAATCTATTATTATAATATTCTAGTTTATGGAAATAATTTCCTCCTTATAACTAAAAGATTTCTTTTCATCCAAGTCATTTTATGCTATAATAAAGTCCTAGAATATTTGTAATATCCTGCTTAATATATTTAACCTAAAGTTTAAATCTTGTGACAAAACTCTACACTTAGAGGTTATTAAAATCATATCTTTCTTATAGATGACTTTAATAATATTTTCATTAATCTACTATATATATAAAAGCAATAAGGTTTCGAGCCACCACATTGTGCCACATCAGCTTTATCCACATGTCGATTCTAGAATACGCCACATCGGATTTTGCCACATGTCGTCTTTTCCTTAAGCCATGTCATTTATTTTTTTGTAATTTTTGACACGTCATATGCCACATCGTATTATTTTCACCAAGTCACTTATATGTCATATTTAACTATAATGATAAGAAATGCTTTCCTTATAAAAAATATTTTATATAAATAGATAATTATAGGCCTATATATTTTGATAAATCTATGCTTTTTTAATCAAAATACTTCCTTATGAGAAGTTTGGTCAAAATACTTTCCTTTTATTGCAACTCACAATTTAAAAATTTATCATAACATTTTATGAGTATTGTATATATTATTCTGATTATTTGAAAATTTACCATAACATTTTATGAGCATTGTATATATTATTCTCATTATTTAAAATTAATAATCTAAAATTAATTTTTTATATTTGATTTTAAAAATAAAATAATTTTTATACATATTACGATCAACAAATTACTTACATTAAATTTTATATTATAATTTTATTTATTAATATTTTTTTTATAGTATATCTAAAAAATATCGAATCATAGTCGTGCATGGCACGACGGGGACAACTAGTAGTATCATAATTTATAACCAAAAATCCCATGCTACATATGTTATTTTATAGCTACTTCTATAATATCCTAATAATAACTCATATCTTGTAATGACTTTCAAACATAAAGATGTGCTAAAATCCTATTTTCATTGAGTAAAGAATTTATTTCATAAATCTATTTATTATAAACAACTTTATAATATTATAACTTCTATAGATTGGCCATGCAATAGCTTTTATCAACTAGGGACTTTGTTATCAATTTCCTATATGCATGATAATAGTACTACTATTTTACTAGATAATGATTTTATTTTAATAATCCTTTTATTTTTAAGATCATATAATATGCTATCATCTTCTAGTTTAAGACATGCATAACTATCTCTAAAGTTCTCAATTGATTTTAAGGATGATAACATTAATTATAAATTTTTGTATGCTACACTTATTTTATAAAATCTATTTATGCTTCTAATAATTACAATAAAAATTGCTCTATTTGTTTATAGTCTTAAGTTACCAAGGTAAAATAAATTTGTTTCTAGCTTTCAACTAACAAGATCTCACTCTCATATATTTACTCCTTAATTTACTAAAATACTTTCTAACAATTTATAAAAGCTTTATAAATTATAAATACATAAATTGGATAAATATAAATTTGGATAGAATTTATACTTTGTGTATTCTGTAAATTACAGAACCCTGGAGAAGGGCAGAGGAGGAGGATCGGCGGGTAGGGGCGGCGCGGCTAGGGCTCCGGCGAGGACAGGCGGCGGCACGAGGAGGGCGGCGACGGTCCGGCGGTGGTGCTCCAGTAAGGAGGCGGTGGTCCGGCGGCTCCAAGGAGAGAAAAAGGGGAACTTTGTGGTGTTCTTATGGTACTTGAATGGAGGAAATTTACTTAGAGAAGGGCTGATTTTTGAGGATCACTAGTGCCTTTGTCTAGAAGAGGAATGAGAGTGTGAATGTGTGAGAAGAATGGATGAATAGGAGGCCTTTTATAGGCAATTTTGGTGAGGCTATGGATCCATTTCATGGTGATTGCACCAATGGAGGAAGAGGAGAAGTCCTTGCATTGGTCAAGAGTGTGCTTCTTCCATGGTGATGAGAAGTGAGGTCACAAGGGTGGTCAAGCAAGCAAGAGGGAGGTGGAGGAGGCATGCAATAGGGGCAAATCACATCAACGTAATTCAATCAGACATTAGTCTGATGTTCAAATTGGAAGAAGGAAGTTTATTTGGTATAAGAGGAAAAGGTTGGGTTAAGTGAACAAGAAATTGCAATTGGTCTAGCGGAAATTGGAGAAGGGCGTGTGAGAGTGGAGTGCAAGAGATCTCGGGTTCAAATCCCGGCTCTTGCATTCTTTTTACAAATCTTGCAATTAGATTTTTAGGCCTTTATGTAATTTATTTTATGGAATAAATTCTATTTCTAAAAGACATTATTTTTATTTAATGCTCTTTTTATTAATTTACCCCACTTTATTAATCTATGCCCCTCAAGTTATTTTATTGAATTTTTATTTATTTTAATTTTCTTGATAATCTCTTTTTAAAGAGATAATAGAAATTTATTTGATATTTCGAAATTCTCCTTTTTAATTAGAGAAAAGAAAATAATTGATTATAGTAAATATTATATTATAATTTGATTTAAAAATTCTTGGAATATCGCGGATATTACAGTTATGACAAAGGAAAATGACCCAAGGTGCCTTACAATCCTTCTAACAGTAAAGGAGAAAAGGAGAATAAAAAACTTATGTCGGGATGCGATAATAATCAATATGTTACATTTAGCCGCGAAGGAAACTTCTATAGAAATGGGAACCGAGGGGATAAGTTCTCATAATTGATGTGGGAAATGACTATTACATAGTCAAATTCCATAACGTAGATGATCTTCTCCATGTTATGATGAATGAGCCATGGATTGTGGGGGATAGTTACCTAACAATACAACGATGGAGACCAAATTTTAATTTGTGGCTGAGGAGGAAATGATTCGCCACTTGGAAGCATGGATAAGGACCCCACAACTTTCAATGGAATACTTTGATAAAGAAATTCTAACACAAATTGGAGAAAACATTGGAAAGGTCCTAAAAGTTGATAGAACATAACCAAAGGAGAAAGGGGAAGTATTCACGTTTGCGTTTCAATCTGGATTAGGAAAAGCCTCTGCTCCCTAAGTTCAAGATGAATGGCAAGACTTGGAAACTCCAATATGAAGGCCTTAGAATGGTTTGTTTTGATTGTGGGAAGGTATGGAATCAAACGTCGCAATGCCCACTAAAGATAAGTTCAGGATAAGAGATTCGAAGTTTAACATGAAAAGAAATTGTTCAGCAAAATCCAAACCCTAAGCAGGACTTTGGTCCTTGGATGATTGCTACCCTAAACTACAAAAAGAGGAATATGATTGGAGGCAAAGGCAAAGATAATCAAGAAGGTAACAATCAACTGGTTGCTGGGAAGTTCTTTGACATGGTGGTGAGAACCATGAAAACAGAATGTCAAACTAATCCATTGAACTAGATCGGAATGGATCGAAAAATAACAACAGAACGGGGCCAAATTAAGGTGCCAATGGATCAAGATTTCAAATCCTCATGGAGATACTTTCCAAGAAATATCTTCATTAGATCAGTTAAAGCAACCCATCAAGGATACTAATATGGGAAAATGAAAGAATGCAATATCCATGGAAAAATAAAAGAATACAAGAGGAAAGGTGAGAAACAAAAAAATTGTAACCACGCCAAACCAGATGGAAAAGAAAAAGATATCAAGTAAGGAGAGCTGCCAATCAGGGCTAATCAGAATAATCAATAATGAGAAAGGCAATAATCAAGGTAAAGTATATTTGGAAAAAACCATAAAAGAAAAGTTGTGGAACAAAAAAATGTGAGACAATCAGAGAAAAGGAAAGAATATCTTCAAGAATGGTGAATAAAGGAAAATTGGAAGGAATTGGAGGAGAAAATCTAGAATAATCTTAGGCCTAATTTAGGAGAGAATAAAGATTTCATATAAAAAACAGACAAATACCTCTTGACAATGGACAAAATTGATGAATCTTCGGGAATAATTTAATAAAGGACTAATCTGGCAGGTAGGAGATGGAAGAACCATTAAATTCTGGACAGATAGATGGTTATTTTCGAATACACTTGACAAATTCGCATTGAGGACTGATTTGGTGAATGATTAAACTTGTGTTGAAGAATTTATAACAAATGACAAGGAGTGGTGTGTAGATATTCTACGACGCATCCTCCCGGCAGACATAGTTAACAAAATCAATGAATATTTAATTCTAGATAATTGGATCCGCGATCGACTCTATTGGGCCCCTAGTAAAAATGGATGATTTTCAACTTCCTCAGCCATAGAACTCATTACGAGGGTTCAACATCTAACCCCACACCCTAATAATTGCATATGGAAACTTGACATATACCCCAAAGTAAAAAATTTCTTATGGAAAATTGTTCAAAACGGGTTACCTACAAAAGCAAGACTATTAGAGAAAAATGTAGCCACCCCTCCAGGTTGCCTAATATGTAACTGTACCCATGAAGATACGATACACTTACTAATAGAATGCCCCCACACAAAGAAATTAATAAGGAAAATTAACTTAAAGATGGAAAACGTTATACGAAACTACAACATAGGGAACAAATCGGTCGGTGAGATCATTAATGAGTTACTTCAAGGCTTAGGAAATACTGAGTTTTTGGAACTAGAAGTTTGTTGGTGGTGTATTTGGCATCAAAGAAATAAATTAGTCTTCCAACAAACTCCCAACGACTTTATCCTAAATCTAGACCAATATACAAAAAACCAAATAACACAATGGGAAAGATAAAAAAAGTGGGTAGAAGATGAAGAAAAAATAGAACGCCGTGTACAAAATGTACAAAAGAGAAAGAAACAAATGGAAAAATGGATAGAACTGCCTCGTAGTATATATAAAATGAACTTTGATGGGTCCAAGATCAATTCAAATCAAGCTACGACGGGTTTTGTAATTACGGATCATAAGGCGCAAGTCCTGGGAATAGGTGTCAAGAAGGTAGGATCAATTTCTATACTTAAAGCAGAGACAATAACACTAAGAAACATAATTAAGGAAGCAATAAGACTAGGAATTACAAAACTGGAAATTGAAGGAGACAATCTAATAGTTGTAAATGCAGTAAATAATACTGGAAAATGCCCTTGGGAAATTGAAATGCTCATATCGGATATTATGGTCTCCTTACAACAATTTGCTTCTGTTTCAATTCAACATGTGGGTAGGGTTTGTAATGTTGTGGCCGATAAAATCTCCAAGCTGGGCCACAACATCCCTACCGACATCCTTATGGATAATCCAGAACTCCAGGTTCTCATCCGAAAGGATGCTCTGGGACGCCCTCCATAGAGGGTCTCCTAATTCTTACCTTATAAAAAAAATTTAGGAGAGAATAAAGATATTTTATCAACGGGTGTTTTTAATGATTCAAAAGGAGAGCAAGAGGAGGTGAAAAACATAACAAAGCCAAAGATAAGTTCTGGTCTAAGCTCAAGATTAAACATTCTCCCAACTAATCCTCTTGATTTAGAGCATGGCAAACTGGTCTTGGGTGATTCCAATATGGTTCATCAAACTTGGTCGCATTCTGAAGATGATGTCGGAATGGTCGACCAGATCTCAAAGGAACAAAATATGAGAACCATTTAGAATGTTATCCTAGTGGTGGAGACATTGCCATGGACGAGCTCGATGATTGAATAGGTGGTCACTTGGATGTTGGATGATCCAAAACTCCATAACATGTATCTATAGTTATGCCTACAATCAAAATAATGTATTGGAACATCCAAGGGGCAACGAATAAGGAATTCTTGTGTGTGTTGAATGACATGATCCGAAAACATGACTCTTATATCCTCATACTTTTGGAGAAGAAAATTAGCGGAACTCAAGAGGATGCAATTTGAGAGAAAATCGGCTTTGATGGAATAGTTCGAGTGGAAGCTAGAGGCTTTAGAGGGGGTATATAGGTCCTTTAGAGGCGAGATAAAGTTAACTTAAGTGCTTTTTACATTAATCCACAATTGATGACCATGAAAGTCACTAGAACGTGTGAGGCTACTTGGTTCTTTTTTGCTATTTATGCTAGTCCTTAGCCCAAAGATCACAAACATCTTTGGGAAAAATTATTTGAGTTCAAACAGTCGGCGTCCCATCCATGGATCCTTATGGGAGATTTCAACGAGGCTTTCTCAATGGAGGAGAGAACTGGTGATTCTCAAGGTATGGAAAGGAGTTGCATGAAGTTCAAAGAACTGATGGAAAAGATGGAACTTGTTGACCTTGGGTATTCATGACCTTGCTTTACATTGAATGGAGGAGATTCTGTTGAGACAAGATTAAGTAAAAGATTAAATTGTGCGTTGTGTAATGTTAGTGGAGATATCAATTCGAAGAGGTGACTATTAGACATTTAGCGGCTATCCAATTAGATCATAACCCAATTTTGATGAATTCGGAAGGTTTTGCAGGAAAAGGACTCAGTGAACATCTGTTTAGTTTCGAAGTTGCATGGTTACTTCATGATGAGTTTCAATGTTTCCTTGCTAACAATTATGATAAGGGAATGGACCTTCCAATGATGCTGAAAAATCTTGCTAATCAACTTCAGATTTGGAATAAGAAGGTTTTTGCAAACCTATTCTGGAGACACTAGGATTTGGAAGAGATTGGAAGTAGTTAAAATTGCAATATGTGGTGGAATGTTCCAAAATCTCATTCTCCCGGAAACTAAATTGAAGACTGAATTGGAAGAAGTGCTTCAACAAATTTACCTTTTCTGGGTTCAAAAAGAGAGACAGATGCTCTTAAGGATGGAGATCATAACACTCGCTATTTTCATGCATGTGTAGTGACCAGGAAGAAAAAAACAAGATTGAAGGACTTCAGGATGCCTCGGGGAGTTGCTTTTGGGAGCCAAGTGATCTTCAAAGGATGGTCACGGAAAATTTTAAGAGGCTATATTATGAGGAGCGGACTGTTGAGGGACCAACTGGTTTGCCAAGAGGCCGATTTCCATCAATATTCTTTCAAGATTATGATGTACTTTATAGAATATTCAATGGTAAGGATGTGAAGGATGCTTTATTTTCACTAGTGCAAAAAGTGCTTCAATATTCTATATCCTATTTTATTATTTTTTAAAATATATTTTCTAAGGAGATTTTAATCAACCCACGTAAATAGATATACATTCTCAAGAGTTTAATAATAACAAACGCTGAGAAATAATCCTGCAAATTATCTTTAATTTTTTAGATATCCCGCCCAAAATTCTAGAACCCTATCCAGTACTATAGCTCACCGACTCAGCACTAGCGCTAATTTCATGGATGAAGTTCAAGCCGATGCCAGAACCAATTCCATACATACCTAGATCGCAAAGAATTTCAATTATTAAAAAATCAAACAAAAATCGACCAAAAATTAGGGCTTTTGACAGAACCGTTGACAAATTCAATGTACATCAGAAGGGAAATCATTGAACAAATTAGGAGAATCGTAAAGCTTCTAGAGAACTTCCAAATTTTGCTCGAGCAGTTGGCAAAGACGTTGGTTCTCCGACCGCAAAGAGATGACATCCTCGGGAGATAGACAAAAAGCTTCAATCGTCAGCACCGGAGTCTTCCTCGTTGTGATGATGGTGGATATGTTCGATGGCCGACAAAGCCAATTCAGCCACCTCCACTACCGTCTTTATGACTTCCACAACGCGGTGATCGTCAACACCCATCTTATTCCAATTGATCGATATGTGACCGAAATCGGCAATTTGAGCGACGTACTTTTCTTCCCATATATTGCGTCGATCTGCTCTTCTTTGCTGTCACCACAATCGTCCAACTACACCTCTTGTGTGCATCCGATCGCTGCAACTGTACGTAAGTTCAAATTGTCACAAGATCAAAAAGAAGAAAATCACAATAGATGAGTGATTGAGAGAGAGCAAATAAGCGAAAGCTGTGGAGCAATTTCCATTAGTGGGAAAGAGTTCGTTACACACTGTGCTAAATACTGAGAGCTGGAAAGAGCAAGCTGACGTGTTAGTCAGTGCTTAAAACACATCGTTTTGAGCAATAAGAAATTACAAGGGAAAATAAGTGAAACTCTGTGTTTTGTTCTCACACAATAATCCTAACAGCCCCCCTCAAACTGGAGCATGTGAAGGTGTGCTGAACATGCCCAGTTTGCTGATTAGCTCTTGATGATGATGGGAGGCAAAATCTTGGTCAACACATCATCAAGTTGGTTTGTTGTGGGCAAAAAAGATAGTTGAAGAAGACCACCCATAACCTTTTCCCTTGTGAATTGGCAATCAATTTCCAAGTATTTTGTGCGCTCATGAAACACTGGATTTTGGGCAATATGTAAGGCCAATTTGTTGTCATAGTGCAACTGTACTGGTTTAAGATTGGACTCTCCAAATTCTTGAAGCAAGTTCACTAACCAAGTAACCTCTGATGTTGCCTGTGATAACTCCCTGTATTCTACCTTAGAAGAGTTGCGTGATACAGTGGCTTGCTTCTTTGAGCGCCAGGTAATAGGGTTGGATTCATGTAGAACCACATACCCTATGACAAAACGTATAGTGATGGGGCAACCATCCCAATCTGAGTATGAAAAAGCCTGAAGTGTGACTTGATCACCAGGTGTAAATAATAAGCCAAAGTGTGTGGTCCCCTTGAGATAACAAAGAAGATGTTGCAAAGCTGTATAATAGGATGACAAAGGCTTCTGTAAAAACTGACTCAGAATCTGGACAACAAAAGAGATGTCTGGCCTTGTATTGGTCAAATAATTGAGTTTTCCCACCATTCTTCTATAGATGGAAGGATCAGAGAGTAGTTCTCCATCCCTTGGATCACCAAGTTTGAAATTGAGAGGGAGTGGAGTGGCTCGAGTATGCAACTGTTGGATTTGAGCTTCATCAAAAAGCTCCCTAGCCAGCTTGGATTGACTCAAAATCAAAGAATCTCCCTGATGAACTACTTCAATGCCCAAGAAGTAATTTATAGTTCTCTTAGGTCTTTGATGCTAAACATGGAATGTAACACTTGCTTCAGATTAACAATCACTGTGTAATCTGAACCAGTAACTATAATGTCATCTACATATATAGCTAGGATTGTCATACTTGTACTGGTTTATTGTAAGAAAAGTGAAGAATCATACTTGGACTGCACAAAATTCAGTGTAACCAGAGTTGTTGTTAGTTTACGAAACCATTGTCTCGAGGCTTGTTTTAAGCCATAAAGACTTTTCTTGAGCAAGCATACTTTTCTATTTGGATTCTCAACACCCTCTGGCATTTGAATATATACTTCTTCCATCAATTCCCCATGCAAAAGTACATTATTAACATCCAGCTGAAAAATCTTCCAATTTCTGTGAAGAACAATAGATATCAATGCCCTTATAGTTGTCATTCGAACCACTGGGGAGAAGGTTTCTTCAAAATCTAAACCATGTTGTTGGGTATATCTTTTGCCACAAGTCGAGCTTTGTATCTCACTATACTACCATCTGATTTTAATTTGATTTTGTATACCCATTTGCAACCTATAGCTCTCTTACCTGCAGGTAAATCAAAAACTTCCCATGTATTGTTAGTAGATAAAGCCTTTAACTCCTTATCCATGAAAAGTACCCAGTTTGAGTCTTTAGAGGCAGTTTGATAGGTTTTGGGCTCAATTATGGTGTTGGAAATAGAAGTGGTAAAAGCTTGTGGAGCAAAGCAAGAGGCTGCAAATCCTTCCAAAAGGGGAAATTGAAGTGCAGCATTGGAAAGTTTAACCACATAGTCTTGCAAATAACTAGCTGGATGATGTGGTCGAGTGGACCTTCTAACAGGTTCATTTGGTCATGGCATTTGAACCTGAGGTGATGGTGATGGCATTTGAACCTGAGGTGATGGATCAGAAGTGGACATAGTAGAATCTGATGGACTTGAAGTAGGAGACAAAACATCATCTAGAGAAGAAGGTAAGTAATGCAAAAGATCTGGTGAGAATGGGGTTGAGTGTGTGACAGTTGTAAAAGGTGTGGAGGAGGGTATGAAAATGGGATCACAAGCTTGATCAGCCGTGGGTAAGGGTACATGGGATGGAAACTGAATGTTTGGAAGATGTAGAGTAAACACAAGCTCATAAAAATGTATATCCCTAGAGATTTGGATCTTTTGTGTATGAATCTCAAGGACTTTTTATCCCTTGGTTCCAAAAGGGTAACCAAGGAATATACAAGGCGAGCTACGAGCATCAAACTTGGTCCTATCTCTTTTGAGAGTGGACATGTAACAAAGGCAACCAAAGGGTCTTAAATGAGAATATGTGGGTGGTGTGCCATGTAATTTCTCAAAAGGTGTAAGATAGTTGAGGCTGGACAAGGGATATCGATTAATGAGATAAGTAGAGGTTAATATGCATTCCCCCAATAGGAATTAGGAAGGTTGGATTGGAATAAAAGTGCTCGAGCAGTCTCTAAGAGATGCTTGTGTTTTCTCTCTACCATACCATTTTCTTGTGGTGTGTCAACATAGGTTGTTTGGTGTGAGATCCCATTTTGTGTGAAAAAAGATTGTGTATCATGGCTGCAGAACTCAACACCATTGTCTGACCTTACAACTTCGACAGAGCAAGTGAATTGTTTTTCAACAAGGAGAATAAACTGTTTTAGGTAGACACTGGCATAACTTTTGCGTGTAAGTAATTGAACCCAAGTGGTTCGAGTATAATCATCAACAATGGTTAAGAAGAAACTGAATCCATTATAAGTTTTGACTTTATATGGAACCCATATATCTGTGTGCAACATTTGGAAAGGGTAAGTAGTTTGAATACTACTATTTGGAAATGAATTTGTATGTTGCCTTGCCTTTGGACAAATAGTGCAAATTTGATTTTGTTTGGCACCTTTAATCTCATTATAAAAGGGAAAACGAGGCAAAGCATCAAAAGGTACATGACCTAGTCTCAAATGCAACAATTCTAAAGACATAGCACTATGTGTATGAACAACAGAGTCATTGTTTTGCTCATTATTACAAGAGGAAACTGGTGCACAAAATTGGCTAAAAGTCTTGGAAGCTGGAACAACATTGAACTGAATAGGCTGATGATTTGAAGTAGTGGTAAGATAGAGTCTTCTTATAACTTCACCGAGCACCTGAGGAGTACTCGTTGAAGGGCCCTGAAGAAGACATTTAGTAGGAGTAAAAAGGATGTTAGAATGTAGGTCTTTACTGAGCTGGCTAACTAAGAGAAGATTGAAAGAAAATTCAGGTACATGGAGAACATTTTTGAGAGTGATTTGTGGTGAAAGCTAGATAGTTCCAATGTTTTGCTATCTTAGCATGTTTCCCATTGGGAAGAGTTATGAAATTGGATTCCATACAAGGCTTTGAGTTAACAAACAAATTTAGGTGAGGGCAAATATGGTGTGTTGCTCCACTGTCAATGACCCAAACAAAAGTATTACCATAGATAGAGAAGCAAAAAGTCTTACCAGCCAACATACAGGTCTTGTTGGTGTCTGCGGAAGAGCTCCTAGTCTTTTGATGCTCCAGTAAGGTCATCCATCTGTCATATTGATCGTTGGTGATTGTGTGCCCTTTGCCTCCAGTTTTTTTGTTTTCATGTCCATCCACAACATTGCCTGCAAACCTCTTTTCCTTGTAGTTAGGAGGATCCCCATTAACCTTGTAGCATCTGCTGAGTGAATGTCCGAGCACCTTACAATGATCACAGTAGCAATTCACCTTCTTCATTGTACCACTGTTACCATTTGTAGAACCTGTCCCTTGATTTGAACCAGCATTATGACCATGACCTCCATTGTTTTGTTGTCCCCCTTTTGGATTGAAACTCTAGTTACTAGTATGAGTGTGACAAGAATTTGAAGAGCTCGATTTTGGTTTAGGAAAAACATTCAAAGCCACATATTCGACAACACTAGTAGAAGTACTGTTTGATAGGCTTCTTTTGTTTTTCTTCTTGTAGAACCATTCGATAAACCTCTCCCAGATTTGGAGTAGGTTTTATCATCAAGGCATTTGCACGCATAGATCCATAACAATCATTTAAGCCTACTAGAAACTGGAGGACTTGCTGCTTCAACATCATTTGAGGAATAGGACAAATAGAATCACACTTCCCACATTTGGGTAATTCAACCAAAACTAAATATTCATCCCATATACGTTTGAATTTTGTATAATAGGATGTGATTGAAATATTACCCTGAGTGATGTTGAAGAGCTCCTTTTGGATTTGATAGGTGCGGGCTAAGTTAGGTTGTCCAAAGAGCTGACGAAGATCAGTCCAGATCTGAGCAGCGGTGTCGTAATATAGCAGGTTTTCAGGAATATCCTTCTCCACTGAATGCAATAACCACACAATAACCATACTATTTCAATGCTTCCATTGCATCTCAGAAAGCGATCCAAGTTCTGGCTGAACGCAATCTCCGATGACGAACGAGATCTTGTTTTTCGCCATGAGCGAAACCTCCACAGCCTCTTGATCCACTGATGATAGTTGGAATCGTTAAGAAGCTGTGTCGCCAATGAGTAATTGGGATGATCGGAGTGATGCAAGTACAAGGAATGGTTCGGATATGAGAATTCATCCCCAAATTTTCCTTCTAGCATCTTCGCCTTTGAGGTTTCTTCAATACCCATGGTGATGAAGATGCAAAATCAAATTGCGAAAGCAAGTAGATCGTGCTACTGCTATGATGCCATGTCACAAGATCAAAAAGAAGAAAATCACAATAGATGATTGATTGAGAGAGAGAGCGAATAAGCGAAAGCTGTGGAGCAATTTCCATTAGTTGGAAGGAGTTCGTTACATATTGTGCTAAATAAAGAGAGTTGGAAAGAGCAAGTTGACGTGTAAGTCAGTGCTTAAAACACAGCGTTTTGAGCAATAAGAAATTACAAGGGAAAATAAGTGAAACTCTGCGTTTTGTTCTCACACAGTAATCCTAATACAAATTGCCATCTTTCTCACCGAATTCTCTTCCTCTCCAATTGTAAGATTTAGTTTCTCATATTTCCAACCCTCCAATATCTCGTTGAATTCCATTAATTTCAGGCAAGGCTTTTTGATTGGTGTCTCTCCATCGCTGGTCGCCATACTCACTCACCCACCTCTTTTACTCTGTCATCTTATTGTCCTGGCCGCCTGCAACTGTAAGATTCAATCTCTCACCGCCCTTTCAAGTTTTTGCTGAATTTTGCTTGATTTAGTGTGTTTACATGTTTGAACCCTAACTAATTAAAAACCATGCTTGAATTTTTCTTGATTTAGTGTCCTCCATTGTGAATGTTGGACACTATAGCTTAGATTGGATTATTATGAAGTAATGTTTACTGCTATCTAATGTAACTCTACTCATCAAATACTTTTTGGTGAATATGACTTCTACAAAGGCAAGCATAGAGTGTAAAGTAATATTTACTGCTTAATGGCCCAATACACTATACTAGACAAACGGAATCATAAGACTGGACTCTTGATAAGAGGAATTGTGGCAGTTACATTATTTCCTTTCTTTTTCTTTGTATGCCTGAAACTTAGGTGATTATAGCTTTTTGGGGCAAAATGTTGAATTTTTCCAATTTTCATGTTTGTTAGTTGATTATGTTGAAGACATCATTCTATAGTTGAGTATGTGTGTGAAGTAGGTCTCTTGGACTGATGTAATCCACTGGATGTGGCCAATCTTTACTGAAGAGTGGGGGGTTTGGAGGAGTGATGAGTTGAATCTAAGTCGTTGCCCTTTTACGGTTAGTGTGTGTCACTAACATAATTCTCTTTTGTGTGCCAATAGATACCTCTGTAGTTAAGTCTTTATGCTTGTTATATAATATATATAAAATCAGAAGCCTAATGCTGTGATATCACCATGAAATGTAGGATCCAGTCTCTGGTCTGCCAACTTGGCATGATAGGTTCCCTTCTCTCTTGCTAATGTAAACAGGGATATGAAATTAAAATGACCATTATTCCACAAGTTTATGCTATACATAGTGTTGAGAATTTTTATTTTTTTTTGTTTTTGTTTTCTGCTATAGGTATGGATTCAGCAGAGAAGTGGTCGAGTGCCCTGGTAAGCAAATTTCTCTTTACAAATATGAAATGTTAAAGGCCTGTGTGTGCTCTAATCATTCTTTACTGCAAAAACAGTCTTTAATTTGCTTTGACTAGAGGGAATCGGAAGATTTGAGCGATTCAAGTTTCATGGGTTATGAAATGACCAATTCTGGATTTTATGAAAAGAAGTGAAACATAAAAATGTTCAATTAATGAATCAACTAGCTATTAGCTTAAAATTTTCCAAAAGGTGTTTTAATCTCACCATCTTGAAATTATGGTATTGTTTATGGCAGGTTATTGGCCTTCAAAAGCTCATATTTGTGGATTTTGTTTCTTCCTAAAGAATGGCAATTTTCATGCACAAGCTGTAGAGATATTTTTATGTCTACATAAACACTGCAACCAAAGATACAACACGATATCTGTACAAGACGGGCTTACAAACTTTTCTAGAGACCCCTGCATCCATGCCACTTATTTTCATAAGTCTAAGTTCAATTGGGAGGTAAAGATCTGGTTTTTACTTTATCAGCATTTTAAATGTGGAGTGTACTCAAGGATTTGGTTTATAAATGGAATGACCAATAGAGTGGCGTCTTCCCTGATTTTACCATTAGTTCAATTGTCTTGAATTTTGTAACAAGTGAATCCAAATTCTAGAATTAATCAAACATGTGTTGTGCTAATAAGGTTTAGGGTGTGTTTGTATGATCACTTTAACTAGTTGTTTAACTAGTTACTAGTTGAAAAAAGGAAATAATTTTGGTAAGTCAAAAACAACTAGTTACTAGTTGATTAACTAGTTTCAAGGAAAACCTCTCCGTCTATCTAATGTAATGTAACTCTACTCATCAAATGCACCATTATTGGTTCCTCAGAGCGTGAGGAGCACCAATTGAATCAGGATTGGCCCACAAGGAAGAACATATGATTGGGCATAGCGAGGGGATCGACTTATCTTCATGAAGAATCAAGGTTGAAGATTGTTCACAGAGATATAAAGGCTACTAATGTTCTGCTTGATAAGGATTTGAATGCCAAGATATCAGACTTCAGCTTGGCAAAGCTTGACGAGGAAGAAGACAAACATATCAGCACAAGGGTAGCAGGAACAATGTGAGTGATTCATCCTTGTTTCCTTCAATCACTTTTAAGTATGATCTTACATGTATCGTAATTATGTTGTTGTTGTTGCTCATAAGTTTTCTTTTGTTTATGGATTGATCCCTTCAGAGGATACATGGCTCCCGAGTATGCAATGAGGGGCTATCTGACATATAAAGCAAACATATATAGATACAGAATAGTCATTCTTGAGACTATAAGTGGGAAAAGCAACACCAATTACATACCCAAGGATGAATTTGTCTATCTTCTTGATTGGGAATGTTCTTGAATTGCTCTAAAAGAATAATGAATAAAAGCTAGGATCATGGAGGTCTACTGATAGCTCGCATATAGGAGTAGTTTAGATGCATGTTTTATATATGTTTTGGTTAGGTTTTGGTTAGTTTTTAGGTTTTTGTGTTGTCGGGTATTATGCGCTGGTTTGCTCGGTTTTACAGGTTTTTAGGTTCAGGAGCAACAGCAGGGCGAGTGCAGATGGAACATGGTGGTGATCGACGAGATGGACGAGGCTAAGGAAACTAGGATGCATTAGGATGAAGAGCCAAGGCAAGGAAGACCGAGCCAAGAAGAAGAACAATTGCCCTCGATCGAAGCCGCGTAGCTCGCCGCGCAATGCCATCTGAGAAGCAATTGCGCGGGGTGTGAATTGCGCGGCCGCGCAATATGGTGCCAAGCCGCGCAATCCGGCGTTTCTCACGGACGATGGACTTGGGCCGAGATTTGGTTTTTGGGCTTTGGTGTTGATCTTATGGGCTTATGATTTCCGAGTATATGTGTTTAAGATATAGTTTGAGGGATATTTTTAGAGACATATAAATACTTTATGTTAGTTTATTTTTAGATAACTTTTTGATCAACTTTTGGAGGCTAGGGTTTTCTCTCAAGGAAGACTTTGAACCTTTGTAAGTTTGATTTCAATTTCAATTATGCATTGCTAATTTTCCTTTGCGTTTGACTAATTAGTGAAGTCATGATTTGTGTATGATTGTGAGGTTTAATTGATTCTTAATGAACTTGAGTAGAAATTATTCCCTGTGCTTAATTGAATCTAAATTAGGTTTTATTAGATTGATCACCTAATAGAATTTCTAGTTAAAACTGAATCTGATTAATTACCGGTTGGAGTTAATTTGATCAAGAGTAGACTTTAATTAATTTAGTACCGGTTGGACAAGTTGATTAAGGTAGGGAATAAATTCACAAGTCACTTAGATGTCTGGTTGCTCTAAATGTTTGTTTCTATTGATGACTTGAATCTTCATGCTGTTATTTAATTGAATCTAGAAGATCTTATAGGTTATTAGATAATTAGGGTTGTTAGAACTGGTTGGTCTATCAACTAAATATGAAGTTTGGGTTTTAGTCCTTAGTAGGATCATTATCCACAATAGATTATTCAAGTAAGGAGAGAATCAAGAGAATCGATGATCAATAAAGCAATATCATGATGGATCTAATTAGTTGAACACGCTTTCCTCATATTTGATTAAACTAAATCATATTTGCATTCATAGTTAGTTTTCAATTTGCATAGTAGTTTAGACTTTCAACCAATAAACCCCCCTTTAGTTCTATTATTTGGCATATAAGTAATAACATTAATACACGAGTCTCTGTGGGATCGACCCTTGCTTACCATTCTACTCAGATTGGTTAAGTTAGGATTCTTTGATAGGTAAACGACTGAAAAATACCTCATCATCTACATGTTTATGGTTAATGGTAAATTTTTTTCTTCATTGAACTTGCTGTTTTTGCTGTTTATGTTGTTGCTTGTTGTTTTTGCTGTTGGTTTTTATAATGTGTCCTTTTCAGTGAGCTTAGTTAATCTTAGGACTCTTGCTTCTTTTGGAACATAATGATGTTACTACTTGGGACTCTTGTTGTTTTAAACTCTTGCTTCTTCTCAGTGAGCTTAGTTAATCCAGGGACTCTTGCTATTTTTAAACTCTATTTATGTTGTTGCTAACTCCAGCTCCACCCATTGGCCTCTCTTAGATTTACTTGGACTTCATTATCATTTATCACCCAACTAACAATAATACTAATTTATGAGATTTGCCTCAATTTATTATCTGATACAACACATTGACATTACACCTGCACAATAGTAGCATGTCAAGGATTTGAATTGAAGCCCAAGTTGTTTCTTCTCCTGTTGCTTTATGAACATATGCTAGTTGTCATTGTTTATATATATATATATATTATCATCCATGTATACAATTAATGTCCATGCAATAAGTATATATGTTTGATTTTGTAGTGTTTTACAGATTCACCGACTTGCTGTGACATACATCTCATTGATGAGTTGTGAGAGGAATGGCTGCAATATTTGGAGACACAAAATGCGTAATAGCCCCTACACTTGCATTTGGAACTTGGTTTTTAGAATTTTAGTAGTGTTTTATAAGACTTTAGAATTTGGAACTTGACTTTTAGACTTTCAGTAGATAATCTTGTGTTGTTTTGGACTTTAGAATCTGAAACTTCAAATATCAGTTGTAAAAACAATGCTTTGTTTGTGTTTAATCGACCTTAGACAGTTATTTAAACATTGGAGTCTTGTTCGGTAAATCTGTACATGGTAGTATTGGGCAATGCTTTTAACAATTTTTTAAATAAAAAATTATGAACAATTTCTCAGGGTTTTTTTAAAATCCCTAAGAAGTGTTTTTGGAGGATCTTTTGAAAAAACTCTTGAGAAATATTGATCATGAGTTTTTAAGAAAGCCTCTAGAAATATTTCTCGGGGGTTTATAAAAATCTCTGAGCGTTTGTATGTCTCTCGGGGGTTTTTAAAAACCCCCGAGATTGTTTTTCTCGACCACACATATAACAAGGGTTCAATAACCCCTTAGATTAGTGTAATAAAACTCCTGAGAGAACTTTAATTTGTACTAGTGTTTGTATGAATCCACTATAATCCCCAGGGCCGGATGGTTACCATGTGGTGTTCTATCCATGAAATTGGAGCAGAGTTAAAGATGAAGTTGAAAGAGAGGCGATCAAAGTGTTGAATGGAGGAAGTATAGCACCAAATTTAAACGAGACTTTGATTGCTATGATACCGAAAGTCGAAAGTCTAGTGAGTGTGAAACAGCTTCACCCCATTAGTTTGTTATAAGAAAAGCAATCACTAGTCGGCTAAAAGGAATTATGAGGAAAATGGTGACACCCACTCAATCGAGCTTTGTTCCTGGTAGATAGATAGCATAGTTATTTCCCAAGAAGTTATGCATTCAATGAAGAAGAGGAGAGGTAAAAGGATGATGGCATTGAAAATCGTTCTCAAAAAAGCGTACGATCGGTTCCGCTTTTAGTTTATTGAAGACACTCTTCATGACATGAAACCCTAGTGATCTTATTGGCGTGATAATGAGTTGTATTACATCTTATGGGATCCAAATTCTTTGGAATGGAGAAGTTGGTGAGAGGTTCAAGCCGAGTCGGGGTGTTAGACAAGGTGACTTGCTCTCGCTGTACATTTTTGTTCTTTGTAAGGAGAGGTTGGGTCATGTGATTAATAAAGCAGTGGCTAGTGGTTCATGGAATACAATCAGGATTGGTGACACAAGTACTGATCTCTCCCATTTACTTTTCACAGACGACCTCGATCTCTTTGTTAAAGCCACACCATCGAGCAAGTTAATGTAATCCAATTCTGTCGTGGAAAGTTCAGTGATGCTTCTGGGTCCAAAATTCATTATATGAAGTCCAAGTTTGCTTTTCTAAAAGATCTTGTGAAATATAATGGATTAAATCTCAACAAAAAAAGGGCATCTAAACGGCAATATCAACATATTGTTGAGCATGTCAATAAAAAATTGGATGGTTGGAGGGCTCAATACCTTTCTTTGGTTGGTAGAATTGCCTTGGTAAAGTTAGTGGTGGAGAGCGTGCCCTACTATGTGTTGTAATCGACAGCCTTTCCAATGCACATTCGGGATAAGATGGAGCAGAAAACTAGGAGCTTTGTTTGGGGCTCTACTGATGAAAAAAAGAAATTTCTCTACTGATCAAAGCTTGGATGGCGTATGCTGAATGAACTAGACAACTAATGGTTAAGAGTGGTACGAGGGAAGTATTGTCAAGGTCGATGCGATAAAGACATGTTTCAACACAAATTTCGGGTCAAAGCAAAGAGAAGAGTAGAGAACTTGGCAATAATTCCCTTGTACCACACCATTCCAGATCTAATTATAACTAGACAGCTTTAACTAGACAGTAGGAACTAGACAACTTATGGTTAAGAGTGGTAAAAGGGAAGCTTTGACCACACCATTCTAGATCAAATATGGAATGGTGTGGTCAAAGAAAAGGGCACATTATTTCAAGGCTTGAGAACGATGATTGGCAATAGTAGTCGCTGACGACTAATATTTTTTAGGAAGATGAACTTGCTAAGACTGTTGAAGAATACTAGAGTGATGGAAATTGGGTGTGGGATTCTTTTTCATTCAAGCTCCCTGCTTATGCTTTCACAAAGATTGCAGAAATTCAACTTGTTGAGGAAGAGGTTAGTGATAATTTCTATTGGAGTGAAACAAGGAATGGAGACTTCACATTCAAATCTGCTCTTGAAATCATTCATCGTGATCAAAACGGCGTGGAGTCTCAAATTTGGAAAAAAGTGTGCACGATTCAGGCCCCCTGAGCAAATTCGCCTATGGATTCTCACCCATGATTGCATCCTATCCAATGCTCAACGGGTCAAACGTCATATTAGCAATAATCCTTCTTGCAGCATGAGTGTTGCAATTTCTGAATATGCACTCCACATTACTCGTGATAGCACGGCGGTAGCTACTCTTCAGAATTAATTAGTCTGCTTTGCTCTTCGGGCTGATTTCAATGCGGGAGGGCTGCATGGGTGGATTGAAATGAATTTAATGCAAGGTGGAGAAAGGGCCAGGATCTTTGCTACAAAATTGTGGTGGCTTTGGCGTTGGCGTAATGTTAAGATTTTCGGGGATGCGATTGTGGTTCCTCATAATCAAGCACATTACGTGAGGATGAAAGTCGAGAATACATCAGGGTCCAACATAAGTTTGAGAGGAGGATCAAAGATGGAAGGTTCAAGGAGAGAGAAGAGTTGCCTTCGAAGAAGCCACCTAGTGGGTGGATCAAATTGAACACTGGTGGGTCCTATCTCCCTGGCGACTCAAAGGTGTGGGCGGGTGGTCTGCTTAGAGATAATAAGGGGAAATTCTTGAAGGCGTTTACTGCTTCTTCTGTTAGGAGTTCTCCTTGTCGTGCTTAACTTTTGGGAATACTCCAAGGCTTGATAAATGCTGAGGAGTTGGGAGTGAAATAGCTTATGGTGGGAGCTAATGCTAGCGAGGTGGTCAATACAATTGAGAACTCCACTGCTCATGCTAATGGCTCGTTTTCCATGATCCATAAAATCCAAAGCTTGAAGGGTGACCAAGATTGGGAGGTGAAAATCAGGCTGATCAAGAGAAAAGCAAACTTGGCGGCGGACTGGCTTGCAAGAAAAGGCAAAGATTTTGTCGGTGACTTCATTTTTTTCAATGAGTCCCCATAGGACCTTACTTTAATTTGTGATGTTGAATATTTAAACCCTAATATGTAATTTGTTTTTCATTATTATGAATAAAATGGGAAATTATCCCTCGATTTTACCAAAAACAAAACAAAAAACTAAACATATAAAGTCAACCATAGTGGTCAACACCCTCCTCCATCTAGGCATGGATGGGAAAGAACATGCCAAGCTTGGATAAAAGAATTTGTTGTTGAGCTGAAGGTAGAACTTTTGTAAGAACATCTGCAATTTGATGTGTTGTAGGGATGTATGACAATTGTAAGAGACCTTCAAGAACTTTATCTCTTGTAAAATGTGCACATCTATTTCTGTGTGCTTTGTTCTTTCTTGTTGTACTGGATTTTTGGAAATTTGAATTGCAGAACTATTGTCACAATGTAGAACAATAGGCTTGATGACGTGTATTTCTAAATCATGAAGCAATCGAACAAGCCATGTCACCTTTGTAGCAGCTTAAGCCATAACCCTGTACTTAGCTTCCACAGAGCTTCGAGAAACCACAATTTGCTTCTTACTTTTTCAACTTATAGGTGATCTTCCAAGCATTAGGATAAATCCATTGACAAATATCCTTGTAATAGAACATGAAGCCTAATCTGAATATGAATAAGCTGATAACACTAGATTATCACATCCATTTAAAAGAATTCCACAATCCGCAGTACCTTTAACATAGCGAAGAGTGTGTAGAAAAGATGAATAATGAGAAGAATAAGAATTTTGCATGAACTGAGATAAAGATGGCACAGCAAAACTGAGATCCGAAGAGGTGTGTTAAGAAATTTAGCTTGCCAATTAGAATCCAATAAATTGTAGGATCATAAAGTAGAGTACCGTCTTCAGAAGCCAACTTATAGTTCAAAGGCAAAAGAGTGGACACTAGAGAAGCTTCATCAATGTCAACAAAACCGAGTAATTCTTTGACAAATTTTGATTGAGTAAGACAAATATTAGGAGATATGTTGCTTCAAGTCCCAAAAAGAAATGAAGGATGCCCACACCTTTTATGCTGAAGACTGAATTCAAATATTGCTTCAGAGAGGAAATTGCAGTAGCATCAGAACCAGTGACCAAGAGATCATCAACATATATAACAATGAGAGTAATGCGTTTATTTGTCTTCTTAGCGAACATACTGTAATTGTTTTTGGACTAAGAGAAACCAAGAGAAACAAGGGCTGACGTTAACCTCTGAAACCACTGTCTGTTGGGTCTCTCTGAAATATGGCCCAAAGGGACATTGCCAGCCCGAAACGGGTAGCCCACGTCGTTTGTTGGAGGTGAAAATCAAAGAAGTAGTCAAAGGCGTGGCGAGAATCTCGGATTTGGTAATTAAAAACCTCAACGGCTACGTCATTCATGTTGGTGGTGAAATCTCCGGAATATTTTAGGTGCCTCACCAACGGTCCAAATGGAAGAGAAGGTTATAAAATAAGATGAGGCAGACGTAGAAGGGAGATCGGTTCATACACTCGAAATCAAGTGCTAAAAAGCTCAATTCATTCTTTCTCAATCTTTCGATTCAAGAGTTCATTTGTACCAACCAGATATCCATCTGCAACCTCAATAACAATACAAATACTACAATTTGCTTGCCTTTATCCTTTTTACTTGCTCTTATTTTCTAGTATTCTATTCTACTTTACGCTTTACTTATGGTTTGAAACGCGTTGTGATTACTTCTTGGTTAGGGTTCCCTCATCTTAGCAGGTAACACGTTTGCGCGGTTAATCTGCCCAAAACAATTGGCGCCCGCCGTGGGGCCCTATACAAAAAGAAGTCACGCTAAAAGGAGCTACAGGTTCTATCAACAAGATTGATGGAATTCAGACTACTTACAGTCATGTAGGAGATCTCGAGAACCATGAGATCAATCAGGAAGGTGACGACCAACGAACTGGGAATGCTGATGGAGCCGGGAATGTAGAAGGAGTTGACCAAGATTCCGGGAATGCAAATGACAACCCTTCTACCTCAACGGAACGAGGAGTAGGGGGTGGTGATTCTGACGTCATCATGGAACTCCGCACGACGATGATCGCCCTTCAAAAATACTTGGAAAATCAAAAGGAGGCTCATGCTAGATTTGCCGAGGCATATGAAAAGCAAATTGAAACTTTGACTAATGAACGCAATTTGCTTCGATCTCAGGTACAATCAGCTCTCACCCGACCGCGTGGAATGAACGTGGTAGAAGGAGTCGCCAAACGATTAGACATGCATGATCTAAGTCTCGTAACGCCTGATGTCGTCATACCGGTAACTGGGTATCAGGTAAATGGTAATTCATTAAGGGTAGTACGGGAAGATGATGAGGTTTCCCAATTACAGGAACACCTCAAAGCTCTAGAGGACCGAATCACTCAAGTCTCAAGAGCACCTCAACTGATAGCAATGGAAATAAGGGACGGCTACACAGACTCTCCCTTCGTACCCGCTATCGCAAGAGTCGACATCTCCCAAAAATATCACGTCCCCGATGTACCTAAGTATGAGGGGGTAACAGGTTCTTATCAACAAATAGCGGCGTTCAAGCATGCTATGAACATTAGCACAGTCTGTTTTGACATGAAGGAGATTGTTATGTGTCGTTGGTTCGGAAACACGTTATTCGGACCCGCACTCAATTGGCACTCACATTTACCTCTTGGAAGTATTTCATCTTTTGCTGAGTTGATTGACAAGTTCAGGGTAAGGTTCACAAGCAGTCGACACGCTATGAAACGATCAAGCGATCTATATCGCATGGTTCAAAAACCCGGAGAATCGTTAAAGACCTTCCTTAACCACTACAACGAGGAGCTAGTGACTATAGAAGGATGCGATGCCGCCACAACCGTGGAAGCATTCTGAAGGGGCATCTCGGTTTATAATCCTGAGTTATATCGCGAATTAACTAAGCACCCTTGTTCAAATTTCGATGAAGTGCAGGTGAAGGCGTTAGCACATGTGCGATTGGAGGAGGATAAACTCTTCACTGAAAAAGCTATTAGCTTCACCGGCCAGAGAAAAGGCAAGGAAGGTGAGAACCCAAATATGCTCTATATCCACTTCATCCCCTGCCAAAACAATTGTCAATACGACATTTGCTAGGCAAGGTGAAAGATATGAAAATCCCAGGCTGCCTCCCAGACTTTTCCATTATAACTTATGTGTAGATGCAACAGAGGTAGTTCGAACTCTCAACAACATGGGGGATACTGTCAAATGGTCCCGAAAGAGTAATATACCTTCGCATCAGAAAGACAAGTCCAGATGGTGTGATTTTCACTTTGATCATGGTCACCGAACGGACGAGTGTATCGCGTTGCGGAGGGAGGTAAGCGAGCTATTACGCAGGGGGTACCTCAAGGATTTAATATCAGAAAAAGCAAAGGAGCAGTTAGAGCGCAAAAAAGGGAAATCTAGCCTCCTCCACCTCCGAAGCATACTGGAGTAATCAACGTCATCACCGGGGGATATGAAATCTGTGGTATAACGTACTCCGCAACAAAGAGAATTGCAAGGGATACTAGGAGAGAATGTCCCAAAGCTCCTCCACGAACGGGTCACGACGTGATGCCAATTACTTTCGATGATGTCGAAGAAGAGGAAGTTCACCATGACTGTTTAATAATTTCTTTAAAAGTAGCAAATTTCCTTGTTAAAAGAATATTAGTTGATAACAGAAGCTCTACTAACTTGCTCATGTTGGATGCTTTGTACAAATTAGGTCTTGTGATGGACGACATTGTCAAAAAATCTACAACTTTAGTAGGTTTCAGTGGCGAATCACGCAACACGTTGGGAGAAATATCCTTACCGACCACCGCAGGAGGAATAAACTACCAGGTAAAATTTCAAGTACTTGATTGCCCGTCACCTTTTAATGTCATTTTGGGCAGGCCATGGATCCATGGGATGAGGGATATCCCTTCCACTTACCATCAATGTGTGAAGTTCCCGACGCCATGGGGAGTTCAAGAAATCAATGGGGAACAAAAATTAGCAAGAGAATGCTACTCCGTGACGATGAAAGCAACGACTTCGAAAAACCTACAACTTAAAGCAAGGAAGAAGTCGTCAGATTAGCAATTAAAGGATTGTAGAACAACCACTTACTACGAAGGCTGGAAACGCCCGAACTCGAAAAAGTCGCTCTTGATCCACTTGATGTATCAAGAAAAATTAAAATAGGAGCATACCTGGATCCGACTTTACGTAACAATTGGGGGAGTTCCTACTGTCCTACAGTGATTGCTTTGCGTGGTCGAACGAGGATATGGTGGGCATTGATCCTAATGTGATCACACATGCCCTCAACGTCAACAAGAAGATGCCACCAGTGAAACAGAAATGCGTAAGTTTACACCCGAATGAAATCAGGTAATCAACGACGAGGTAAAATCCTTGCTTGACTGCGAAAAAATTAGAGAGGTAAAATATCTTGATTGGCTTGTAAACATGGTTGTTGTAAAAAAAGAAAAACGGAAAGTGGGGCGGACTTTACCGATTTAAATAAAGCGTTCCCTAAAGATTCATTCCCATTGCCTCATATTGATGCAATGGTGGATGCAACAGCTGGGCATGAGCTTTTAACTTTCATGGTTGCGTTTAGTGGATATCACCAGATAATGATGCATCTCGACGATCAAGAAAAAACTGCATTCGTAACCAATCAAGGAACTTATTGTACAAAGTTATGCCTTTCGGGTTAAAGAACGCAAGTGCTACTTATCAGAGATTGGTTAATAAGATGTTTCAGGAAAAAACTGGGGGATACGATGGAGGTGTATATTGACAACATGCTAGTCAAGTCATTGAAGGCGGAGAACCACATCACCCACTTGAAGGACGTATTCCAAATCCTACGAAGCTACAAAATGAAATTGAATCCGACCAAATGCTCTTTCGGAGTTACATAAGGGAAGTTTCTCGGATACATTGTAACGCAAAGAGGAAGCGAGGCGAGCCCGAATCAAATCAAGGCAATAATGGAGCTACAATAACCAAAGTGCGTCAAAGACGTCCAGAAATTGACAAGGCGAGTAGCAGCTTTGAACCGATTCGTATCTCGATCCTCGGACAGAAACAAGTTGTTCTATGATATCTTGAAGAAGAACAAGTCATTTGAATGGACGGAAGCACATGAAGAAGCTTGCAAAGAATTATAAACTTATTTATCTAACCTACAGGTGCTTTCTAAACCCAAGCCAGACGAGAAGATGCATGTATACTTGGCTGTAGCTGAAGTTTCTGTAAGTGCCGTCTTGACCCGAGAGGAGAATGGAGACCAATTTCCCATTTACTACGTAAGTAACACTTTGCTTGATGCGGAAACCAGGTATTCACCCGTGGAGAAACTTGTATTGTCTTTCGTAATGGCTTCAATAAAATTATGTCTTTATTTTGAAAGTCATTCTATTATCGTAAGGACTAACTATCCAATGAAGAGTATCATGTCAAAGCCAGAATTGTCAAATAGGTTAATGAGGTGGCTGATACACCTTAATGGTTACGACATTACTTACGAGCCAAGAACAACAATGAAATCTCAAGCCTTGGTGGATTTTGTGGTCGACTTCACTCCTACCACTTTGGAACAAGAGAATCAAGACGTGTTAAATGTAACAGTTTCATGTGGTGGCGGCAAGTGGTTAATGCATACGGATGGAGCATCAAACCAGGTAGGCGTAAGACTGGGGGTAGTCCTGAAGTCACCACAGGGGGATAGGATAGCCCAGGTTGTTCGATGTACGTTCAAAGCCACCAACAATGAAGCAGAATATGAGGCGCTTATAACAGGGTTACTCGTTGCTAAAGACTTGAACGTGCAAGAAATTGAGGTAATTTGTGATTCGTTACTTATTGTAAATCAAGTTACAAACTCATATGTTGCCAGGGATTCAAAGATGAAGGCATACTTAGAAAAAGTCCAAGAAATCATTAAACATTTCAAGAATTTTGAGATAAAGCAAGTTCCTCGGGATGCTAACACGCAAGCAGACGCCTTAGCCAACCTCGGATCCGCAATCGACCCAAGAGAGTACGACAAGATACCTTGAGGCTCCATCCATAACCAAAGAAGCGGATATGTTCGAGATTCGAGATCCTGATGAAGACACTTCGTGGGTAACTCCCTACTTAAGATGGTTACGAGATGGAGTCCTACCAGATGATAAGGAAGAAGCCCGACGACTTACGGTAAAAGCTTCCACTTTCGCTATTAAGAATAACATTCTGTTCAAGTGGATGTCATCAGTAATATACGCCCGATGCGTAAAGGAGGAAGAGGTACATAAGTTGTTGCAAGACATACACGACGGAGAATGCGAAAATCATACAGGGGTCGCAACTTGGCGAGGAAGGCGAGCAGGATGAGTTATTACTGGCCCACCATGAACAAAGACGCAATGGAGTTCGCCCGCAAGTGTGACGCGTGCCAGCGTCATGTACCTATACTACACCAACCTTCGGAGTTGTTACATCCCATAACTTCCCCTTGGCCATTCATGAAATGGGGAATGGATATTGTGGGAAAGCTTCCTCCAGCTTTAGGACAACGCGTCTACATTTTAGCAATGACCAACTACTTCTCTAAATGGATTGAAGCCGAAATTTTCAAAGAAGTCAAAGACACCCAGGTTATTTCTTTCGTAAAAAGAAATATCCTGAGTAAATTTGGAATACCATCCACCATCGTGTGCAACAATGGATCTCAATTCATCAACGACAAAACGAGGTCATTTTGCCAGCAATACAACATTCAGTTGGTGATGTCGACACCATGTTATCCTCAAGCCAATGGTCAGGTAGAAGCAAGCAACAAAGTAATCATCAACAACTTGAAGAAGCGACTTAAGGAGGCTAAGGGAAGATGGGCAGATGAGTTACCCCATATTCTATGGTCAGATCGAACAACTCTCAAGACTGCTACAGGTCATACCCCTTTTTCCTTAGTCTATGGATGCGAAGCCGTGTTACCAGTAGAAGTAACTTTGCCCACAATTCAGTATGGACTTACTAACGAGGAGTCAAATTTACCTAACTTGTTACATCATCTAGACACGGTTGGCGAGTTACGAGATGAAGCATCAGTTCGTATGGCGGCATATAGACAAGGGGTAGCTCAGAGTTACAACAAACGTGTTAATGCAAAGGCGTTCCAAGTGGGAGATTGAGTATTGAGGAGAGTCTTTCAAAACACGCAAGAATTGAATGCTGACAAGTTAGGAGCCAATTGGGAAGGACCTTACTAGATCACAAAGATCATAGGACAAGGGGCCTATGAGTTGATATCACATGATGGGAAGACGGTCCCTAAAAGCTGGAACACAATGAATTTGAAATTGTATCACTTTTGAAACATGCAAGTCCCAATAAGGTATACATCACATACTTTATTCTTTTCACATTATATTGTTACATATTTTTACACACATGAAACAACAACGGTCTTATAAAAACTATCAAGGGACGCCTTGTGATGTTACAGGCCAAAACATTGGCCCTCGCCTTACGATCAGGCAATGTAGTGCACACAACGACTAGTCAAGAGATGCAAGAGATGAGAACGTGTAACACAAACTCTCGAACAAGAAGAGTTTCACAAAATGCTTGTAAATCAATTCACAATTTTATAAAACACAAGAGTTTACATTTTGCTAAATACATTATTCTCTCTCTCTTAGCATCTTACACAAAAGCGCTATTACGATAATAATCTATCAAAAACTATAAACAATCTTCTTAGAATGTGTTGGTCTTCATTCCGCAAGAGCTGACCTGTATCACCTGCAAAAAAAACAGACAAAGGCAGATCCAAAACAACATAAGTACTAAACCAACATTCATAATAAAACCCCTAAATCATCAAAAGCAAGGGGTAAAAGATTGTCCGCATCAAGGCCCTAAAAACAAGCGGCCATACAAAATAAAGTGTTTAAACCCCAACACACTGGGGGTAGTGAAACGTTCAAAGTATAAAAGAGTGAAAGAAACAAGAGAAAATCATTCCTTAGAAACCCCTTCGCCAGACTCAAGATTCTCCATCTCCACTTGGGCTACTTCATTGGCGACGAAAGCAATGTTGTCGACAACTGAAGACTTCTTAGTTGCGATTACTTCATCGGAGAACAAGCTCTCGAACAACTCTCTTTCCTTCATTGCATCCCAAGAGGTGTGCTTCCCAGCTGCGAATTCCTCCATCATCTCCACCCAAGCTCTACACGACCAATAGTCCGCGGTATCCTCGATTTCCTTAGCAAGAGCAGCTTCTTTACCTGAGGAAACCACGAACTTCTCCTTCCATTCTTTGGACTCGTTTGATGCCTTATCAAGGTTGTCCGACAACTCCCACACTTTCTTTTCTAAAGCACTCTTCTCATGCCCTAGTATGGTACTTCTGTCTTTTTCAAGCTGAAGGATGACTTTGCTCTGAACCAATTGATCCGGCAAGTCCTTAAAGGCATCAAAAGTAGAAAGCGAAAGATGCAAACCCTAAATGAAAACAAAACATCATGTATAATGGGAAGAGAAGAATTAAAAAAGCACCAACAGGTCAGAATAAAGCCTACCACTGAGCCGCAGGGATTTCGCCAAAGAATTCCAAAAGAGAACACCGTTTTCCTCGCCTCAAGAGCAATCCACATGGAGAGGTGCTAAGGAGCTCAAACACTTTTCTGCCGCCATGTCTAGTGACATCATCGTCTTCAGAAGATCAGACAAATTTGAGCAAGCTTTCTTCTTAGGAGAGATGACCCTAGCCTCATATGATTTCTTAGGGACGGACACCGTTAAAAAAGTATCAGCAGTTGATGTCATCTCAACTTTCCTCTTCTTTCGAGCCTCTACTCGTTCCATGGTGGTAAGTGCGGTAGTGGAGCGAGTGGTCTTGGAACCTGGTAACAGTCAAATGAAGAAGTTATAAGGAGTAAAGGCTTCAACATAAGAAGTAAAGGGGGGATAAAACTTACTCGACATCTCAGTGTCCTCTGAGTCGACAAAGCACGCCTTCACCAGCTTGGGGTAAGATCTTTCCTCCAACGAAAAAGCTTCAATGTGAGAGATAACTTGGGCCGATACTTTGCGAGGCTGAGGAGAGGCCAAATTTTCTGCATGCATGATAAAAACAATCAACGATTAGAAGCGATTGAACAAAGCAGAAGTGGTAAAGAGAAACACTACCTGTTGAACGCCATCGAGCTTTCAAGAAAGTCGTGTCAATTCCCAAAGAAGAGTGCTTTACGAAGAAAACTTTGTCAGCCCAGCCCCGATCAGATTTTGCAATATTAAAGATCAAATCAGATCTGTCTTGAAAGGTTTTTAGAGTCAAACTGCCAAGGCCTCCTTTGGAAAGGCAGTAATTGTGGAAAAAGTCGGCGGCTTTGAAGAGAAGGCCATGAGAAGAGCACAACAGGTCGACGGATAGAAACAACCTCCAAACTTGAGGAAGTATTTGCCTAGTAGATACATTGAGGGTGGTAAGGAATTTGACAACTAGTGGGGAAAAAGGGAAACGGTGGTTGATGCGAAAGGGGTACGCGTACAAGCATACCCAATCGTCGGCATAGAAGTCAGCCCAGATCCCAAGAGGAGGAGAAAAAATCTCCGCAGACGTCGGAAAACCAACTGAGAAAGCGAAGATATGAGGGTCTTCTGAGGTGCTATCCCTCTGATGGTATGGGGTGAGGATTTTGGAAGAAGCTAAAGAAGGAGGATGGCGGTTTCGACACAGTAAAGAGAGGGTTTTGGGGAAGGGCTAAAAGTCGCCATAACTAAGAAAAGGGAGAAGATGAAAAATGAAGAGGAGGGAGACGTACCTGGACACCGGTAAGCGTAGTTGAAGCCTCAAGAGATGGGATTGATGGGACGTGTCTTTACTCACTACATCTTCCAAGGTGAAAAATCAAAAACCCTAGAAAAGCGGTGGAGGAAATGTTCCCGGGTTTTTGAGGGGGTATTGTTGGGGCTCTCCGAAATATGGCCCAAAGGGATATTGCCAGCCCGAAACAGGTAGCCCAAGTCGTTTGTTGGAGGTGAAAATCAAAGAAGCAGTCAAAGGCGTGGCGAGAATCTCAGATTTGGTAATTAACCACCTCAACGACTACTTCATTCATGCTGGTGGTGAAATCTCTGGGATACGTTAGGCGCCTCACCAACGGTCCAAATGGAAGAGAAGGTTATAAAATAAGGACGAGGCCGATGTAGAAGGGACATCGATTCATACACTCGAAATCAAGTGCTAAAAAGCTCAATTCATTCTTTCTAAATCTTTCTATTCAAGAGTTCATTTGTACCAACTAGATATCCATCTGCAACCTCAATAACAATACAAATACTATAATTTGCTTGCCTTTAAACTTTTTACTTGCTCTTATTTTCTAGTACTCTATTCTACTTTACGCTTTACTTGTGGTTTGAAACGCATTGTGATTACTTCTTGGTTAGGGTTCCCTCATCTTAGCAGGTTACACGTTTGCATGGTTAATATGCCCAAAACACTGTCTAGATGCATGTTTAAGGCCATAAAGTGACTTTCTTAATTTGCAAACCAGATTATTAGGAATGCCCTCTAGGACTTTCTAGAAGACTTCTTCATTTAGTGTGCCATGGAGGAACAGATTATTTACATCAAGCTGATGTAAATCCCATTTCTTTGATGCAACAAGAGATATTATGCAACCAATAGCTGACATTTTAACAATAGGTGAGAAATTCTCTTGATAATCAACACCCTGTAACTGTGTGAAACCCTTGGCGACTAGCCTTGCTTTGAATCTTTCCAAGGAACTGTCAGACTTTAGTTTTACCCGAAACACCCATTTACACCCTACTAGCTTCTTGCCTGATGCTAAGGGAACTAAATCCCAAGTTTCATTTTGTTGTAAAGGTGAAATCTCATAATTCATAGCATGAACCCATCAAGAATCTTAAGAGGCCTCTTTATAGGTAGTAGGCTCAATATAGGAGAGTAAAGAGGTAAGAAAAGTGTTTTGAGGGTTAGGTAAAGAGACTATGTGAGTTTGATAAGATATGGAAGAACAAACATACTCTTGAAGGCAAGAAGGCTGAACATGAGTTTTGTTTGATCTTCTAACATGAGGTGGAATAGGAGGTTGGGAAGCATTAATTTGTGAGAAATCTGGTGACTCAAAGGGTAAATCAGAGGAAGTCAAAGAATTTTCAAAATTAAGAGGAAAAAGAGGAGAAGGCATGTTAGTTTGTAAGGGTAGAAAATTATGAGTGGGATAGTCATGAGCAAGAGAAGGTACTGTGGGAGAAGAATCATTAGAGGATATGTAATGAAAGGGGAAATGTTGTTCATGAAAAATAACATCTCTAGAGAGGATTTGAGATGGGTGTTTGATATATGTGTTTGCATGAACTGATTGCAAAAATAAACTCGATTCAAATATTCAAATTAAATTTAGAGTACAAAAGGGATTGAAATACGATGAAATGTGTGATGGATTTTGATGAGTATCGAATGTTGAAAATGTAGGACCTTTCGAATTCAATTTCATTAAGAAATGAAGCCAAAATCTTCGATAAAAAATCGATCGAGAATTCAAACGTGATTTGGGAATGCGATGAATCATATGTCATGGACTTCATTCAAGTTTGGAACCATAAAAATTTAAAATTGACCAGCTTCTAACAAATTGGTCAATTATAATAAATGATGAAATTGTTTGTGGCTTTATTATTCAAGATCATCTTGCAAACCTCATTTCATTGGGTGTGGAAAAGTGTGGATTAATGACTATTCTAGACGTTGCCTCTTCATAATATTATCATTGATAGCATGCATTTAGGTTATAATTTTAGGGTAGTTTTAGTCTCTTTAGACGGTTTAGGTTTAGTTTGCATGTTTGGTTTAGTTTTAGCGTCTTTAGTAGTTCTTGCTGAAATTAGAATCTACACGCATATTTGTTTGATTTCATGTAGTTGTGGAGAACCGAGGAAGTTGGAGCTCAAACCAAGCTAATGTCAAGATTGAAAGGAAGAATTTGAAGAAAAATCTTAAGACGAGAAGGAGCCATTTTGTGAGGTCTTCCAATCAAGTGGTGATTTGAGCCAAAATATGGGCTAGAAAGAGAAATCGTGATCGCAGATTGGCAACCCGAAATGCGCTTTGCAATAATGTAGAAAGCGGGCGGGGTACGCATTCGCACTTTGCTGATTTCACATGCGCTTTTCCCCGTTTCGAATATTTGTTCATAAGTTGATCGAGATTATCTTAGTCCTTTTTAGGCTTGCGTAATACTTTATCTTAGTTTGTTTTAAGATTATCTCATATTTTAGAGGACAAGAACCCTAGTTAGAGATTTCCTTTCTATGGAGAACTAAATTTCTTTATTTGATTAATTGATTGAATCTGCAAACTCAAAATCACTACTCCCTCCGTTTTGCAATGTAAGTCGTTTCTAGCTCTAAAAGGCGTTTCATAATGTAATTCATTTCTTCTATTATTTAATGTAAAACTTTCTAAACTAGGTCATTACAACATTCATTAACTTAAGCAATTCTAGTGGTTAAAGAGTTAATAGTGCATGTGATAAAAACAACCATTAAATTATCATCTTTTCCATTTTAAGTTTGTCTTAATTCCCGTGCAAAATCAAAAAACGACTTACATTGCGAAACGAAGGTAGTATGAGATTTATTCACTCGCTTAATTTCTCTTGAGTAATTTTAATCCTTTGTGCTTGAATTTTGAATGATTGCTTTTAGGGTTTTGTTAGTTTGATCACCAAATATCTTCCTAAATCAGTCTATTGCTAGATCTATTGATTTTAGGTTGAATCATATAGATCATAGTATCGATTGTAATTCTCTAGGGCGAGTTGAACTAGTTGATTACAAAAGGGTTAATTTACAATGGTTTTATGTCTGGTTGCATAATTCAATAGTTCTTATTGACAGTGGCGGAGGGGGGGTGCGGCCGCCCCCACCGCCGGCCGGAGGACCGGGAAATTGTACAGGATCGCCCCCGTGATGGGGCGGGGGCAGGGGCGGGGCGGAGGATAGGTGAGACAATGGGTCTTTGGGCGGCGGAACGCAGAGTCGCAGAGGGCAAGAACTTGGCCAGAGTCGGAGATTTGAAAAGTCGGGACTCAGAAACGTTGTCAATTGAGGATTCCAGATTTGGCCAATTAGGAAGAAAAGCTAATTAAAAAAGATAAGTTAAATTAGACATTTGGGCCTATCTAATAGCTGTTTATTATTGGGCATTTTAATTTGTAAAAAATTGGGCTAGGGCTTCCTTCCTCCCTCAGTTGACAAAAAAACGAGATTGACAAATGCCCACTGCCCACTTACAGTAACTTTTCTAATTTTTAATTTCTAAATTTCAATTTTATTTTTCATTTAATTTCGTTTATTGTCTTTTTCAATAATTTAGTCTTAGTAAATTTATTCTATTGATAGGTTTGTCAAATGATTTTTTTTTATAGATTTTATGAAGTCAGATTTGTCATTTGTGGAATGAATACTTATATAATTTTATTTGTTTAAATTGATAAGTTATTGACTTGTTGATTTTATTAAAATGGAGAGATATTTTTCAAATAGACTCAAAACTTTAATTGATTATCATAGTATTGAGCAACCGCCACAAACTTTCGTTGTGAATGCTTTGAATAAGGAGGTTTAATTGGAAGTTAACCCGAATGATGAGGCTGAAATTGATGCAACTGAAAACGAAGTTATTTTGAATCGTTTTCAGAGTTTAAACACTTGTAGATTTCAATTGTCATGTACTAGAGACAAATATATCTTGAATGGTATATTTTTTGTTAAACTATCTTGAATTTACTTTTTGTGTACTTTATATATTCGATATATTAATTTTTTATATATGTAAAACTAGCCTTTTTTCGAAGGAAAGTTGTTCGAGGCTTGCCCCCCTTCCGAACTTTTCTGGCTCCGCCACTGCTTATTGATTACCTTAGTGTTCATTGTTATTATTGAATTGATCTTGACGATTCCTAGATTCATTGATAGTAAGTGTTTTAGAGTCTAGTTGATCTAATTACTACTTGAATCAAGCAATTGGAATAATTACTTTCATAATAAGTTATTCAAGAGGAATAAAGTTAGCGTTTTTCAATGATCAGTAGCTGAGTTTGCAAGTGGATTTTGATTAATTAGACATACTTCTCAATCATATTTTCATCAACTTAATTTCATATTTTTTTATTGTTTTGTTTGCTTGAATTAGTTCATAGTTTAAAAAATCAATCTCACTTTCGACCAAAAAGAAGAGAAAAGAAAATTAATCTCACCGCTTTGTTTATATTACATGGCACTTAATTTAATCATATAATAAACATGCAAGTCCTTGTGGAATCAATCCTTACTTACCAACTACATTAGTTTGGTTGTTATGATTGTTTGTTAGGTATAATATGACTACAAATATCTCACCAATCATCAATACAAAATGAAAATTGGAGTTGAAAGCAATAATCACAATATTATTAACTGCATTCAAAAAATTTGAAATTGCTCTTGGGAACTCGAGATAATTATCTCTAATATCATTATTCATTTAAATTTCTTTCTTATAGTTTTATATTTTACATATTTTCACAAAAGTGAACTTAGGTCTATTAGATTACAATAGCCATTCAAAACAATCTCAATCTTAGAGTTTACATATGCAAGGATGCTCTAGGATGGCCTAATTCTTTGTAAATATTTTACCCATTGCAAAACTAAAATTCAATATATATGAAAAAAGTTTGGATGGTATAAGCACTTGGGGAAAATAGTAATGAGTTATGATGATCTGATACAGGCTATTGCTAACTTGTACAATTCCGTAACCAATTGAAGGGGAAGGGTAGAATGGCCAGGTGGCCAGAGGTGAAGAGTGACGAGAGATTGGTGAAAGGCCTGGCGGCCGGAGGGAGAATCAGACGAGATAGAGAGACTAGGGCAAAGTAATTTATTTCTTCATAATGAGAAATATAACATCAGGAGAGTATTTATAATAACTCTCGTATCTATCTAAATCGGAAAGATAACGTTGAAATAATATCTTACCAAAATATAAAACTACATCCTAAATAAAAGGAAATAATATTCTCAAATATAAATTATTATCCTAATTAATCTAACTAATATAATCTAGCATATCAATTAGCGTATCAATTACTCCCCCGGTGAGAATCGACTCGTCCTCGAGGCGGAAATCAGGAAGAGAATTCATGCGCCGCTGTTGTAAACTTGTTCCTCCAAGATCAAATATAAAGATAAATCCACCTAATACCCAACAACCAGTAATTAGAACAACCTTCAAATCTATGCCAGAATCCTGCCTTTCCGTATCGCCAAGAATTTTAGGAATGAAATCAGCAGGCGTCGGACAAGGGAAGACGAAGGTCAAGGGAAGTCGTGGGCGTGGGCACGGAGCCGCGGGTGAGAGGCGCGGAATCGCGGGTACGGAACCGCGGGCACGGGTCACACTAGCCGCGGGCGCGGGCTGGGAGGCCGCGGGCGTCGGGAGGCTGGTCGCGGGCGCGAGGACAGGTGCCGCGGACGCGGGGCTGGTCGCCGGGGTAGGGTTTTGCAGCGGCTCGTTCGCATCCTGGAGAGGAATCGTCGTCTCGTGTAGTTTGTTGTCAATCTGTTCACCATGGAACAACTCCAATCGACAGCATCCATCATAGATGCATCTTCCGTTGAGATAGATGAAAGCATCCACGGCGGATTCTTCGTACTTGAAACAAAGTTTTGAATGAAACCCTGTGTCCGGGCTCAATCTCTCAAGATCTTCTATAATTCCGAACTCCGAAAACACTTGCTCCAAAACGTTGCAAGAAATTGGGTAGATCTCCGCATGAATCTTGACATACAGAGTTCGACGTTGAACCTCTTGCTCCTGGCGAGTATTATGGAGCTCCAACACCAGGTTTTGAAGAAGTGCCCGGAGATCCCGGAGATCCGCGCCATTAGACATGGAGTTGTAGAGTTCAAGGATGAAAGCACCAGTTGATACAGGCTATTGCTAACTTGTACAATTCTGTAACCAATTGAAGGGGAAGGGTAGAATGGCCAGGCGGCCAGAGGTGAAGAGTGACGAGAGATTGGTGAAAGGCCTGGCGGCCGGAGGGAGAATCAGACGAGATAGAGAGACTAGGGCAAAGTAATTTATTTCTTCATAATGAAAAATATAACATCAGGAGAGTATTTATAATAACTCTCGTATCTATCTAAATCGGAAAAGATAACGATGAAATAATATCTTACCAAAATATAAAACTACATCCTAAATAAAAGGAAATAATATTCTTTATTATCCTAATTAATCTAACTAATATAATCCAGCATATCAATTAGCGTATCATGATCATTGGATTAAAGAAATGGACAACTACGATTGATTGACAAAATTATGAATAATGTATTTTTTAAACAAGCTCAGAAACTATATGTTTGAGGTGCATATTTATTCACTAAAAATGAACGTATAAGCCTTGAAAGTGCATCTTTATATTAAAATGGACATTTAGTATGTTAAAGTGCATGATTCATAGTGTATTTATTAGCACTACAAATGCAAGTCCATATTTTAGTTTGAAATACATATTTAAAAGGACATGGTTCTGGCGAGAATTACTCTTGTGGTAAGGAACTAAGGACTAGCTTTTTAATTTATAATGAGCACTAATCTCAATTCTCAACCGTTGGATTTACTCCTTTATTATGTACTGAATGGTCAAGATTTTTTCAAATTTTTTTATTTTATTTTATTTTATTTTATTTTATTTTATTTTATTTTATTTTATTTTATTTTGTAAACGAATTATATAAAAAATGAACTCAAAACATAAAAATTCAACTTATGATAGATAAAAAATGAACACGTAGACTATGAAATTGAATTCATACAATATAGAAAATTGAGATCCTAGCATAAAAAATTAAACTTCTAGTGTATAAAAATAAACTCGTAGTATATAAAAATTGAACTGTCATATTTAATATTATTAAAGCTGTTATAAAAAATTGATTTAAAAAAAAGTAAAAAAATCGAAAAAAATAAAAACTAAAATAAAACATTTTGAAAAAAAATCATTTATTTTTTAAATATTCATTTCGTTACGTCAAAATCGAATTATATGAAAAATGAACACAAAGCACATAAAAATTGAACTTATCATAAATAAACAAATGAACTCGTAGAATATAAGAACTCATATAATATAGAAATTGAACTCCTAACATAAAAATTGAACTTTAGTGTATAAAAATGAATTCGTAGTATATAAAACTAGAACTATCATATTTAAAATTTTAAAAAAAAAATTAAAAAGAAAAAAATTCAAATAAGGTAAAAAAATTCAAAAAAAAATTTGAAAAAAAATCATTTATTTTCTAATATTTTTTAGTTATGTGAAAACCGAATTATATGAAAAATGAACTCAAAACATATAAAATTGAACTTATTATCGATAAAAAAATGAACTCATACATTATAGAAAATTGAGCCCCTAATATAAACAATTTAACTTCTAATGTATAAAAATGAATTTGTAATGTATAAAAATTGAACTTCCATATTTAAAGCTTTTTTTAACAACGAACATAATATAAAAAAAAGTAAGAAAATCTGACAATAAAAAAATAAAAAAAATAAAAAATAAAAAAAATAAAAAATAAAAAATAAAAATCTTGATCATTCAATATACAATAATGAGGTAAATCCAATGGTTGAGATTAGTTCTCATTTTAAGTAGAAGTCCTTATCACAAGAGTGGTTCTCACCGGAACCAAATATATCTATGTGTATTAGCTCGCTTTTTTGTTATGATCTATGTTCACCATAAGTTTCCATATTATTCACCCTTGCACTATTTACACTATAAAACTCTAAACAAACTTAATATTTTTCAAGGAAATGTATAGTTTTGAATATTGGGTAAAATTAAGTTGTTAACCTCTAGCTATCACAATGGACAAATAAATTAATTTATTATAAACTAGTAAGTATTCCCGTATCTTGTACAAGTTTTTCTTAGATAAAATATTTTTATATATATTTATTATCCAAGAAAAATAATCATGTAAATGCTTAAATATAAATTTTGAATAAATATTTAAAATTAGTAAACTATAAAAGTTGTTTATTTGAAACAATAATACTTTATTAGTATTACGAATAAAATTAATATCCAAAACAAGATAATTTACTTAATTGTTAAAATAGATAAGTAATAAGATAAAAACTTATCAATCTATAACTATATATTAAAACTATCACTTTTCGAGCCACCAGAACGATTCTGGTCCCACCTCATATTTATAAAATTAATTTTTATTCCTAATATTTTAACTTTTGCCTTTTAAAATTTTCTTTAACTATTTAAATTTATCTTTAACATCAAACAAATATCTATTTAGTATAACAATATCTTTTGAAAACTTCCTTATACAATTATTTAAAATTAAAGATAATAAAGTCAAAATATCTTTAAATAAGTATAATATCTTTTATCTTTTAGCATGATGTCTTTTCACGAATTTATTTATAGATATATTTTTCATTTGTAATAAAAAAATTAATGATAAATACTTATAATGTTTAAAAATAATTAAAATAGGTAATATCTATAATTATATATTAAATATGTACCTGTTCGAGCCACCTGAATGATTTTACCCCCACCTCATATTTAGAAAATTAATTTTTATTTTAAATATTATAACTTCTTTCTATTAAATTCTTTTTAACTATTTAAATTTATCTCAAGCATCAAAAAAATATCTATTTAGTATACTAATATTCTTTGAAATCTTCTTTATACAAGTATTTAAAATTAAAGATAAAATATTTAAAATACCTTAAAATAAATATAAATACTTTAGCATATATCTTTGATGAATTTATATAATAGTGATTTTCTTTTATAAAAAACTAATGAAAAATATTTATAATTTTTAAAATTAATAAAAATAGATAATAAAGTATTTAATAGATATATTGAAATATTTGATAAACACTAAATTTACGTACATGAAAAGTAATAAAATATTTTGATGAAAAAAAAAGTAATAAAATATGAAGAATATAATATTTGATTAAAAATTATATACTTTCTATGAGCAATAAATTACTTATATTGAAGTTTATATTATATTTTTTATTTATTTATTAATATCTTATTTATAATGTCTATAAAATATCGACTCGTAGTCGTACATGGTACGACGGGTAAAACTAGTTTATTATATACATGGGACCGTTCAAAATAAATTTGATTATAGTAATATGAGATTGTACGTACATTACACTATCTTTATATTAAACTTAATTATCTAAATATTGCATATGCATTCTATCTAAAAATAAAATAAATATACTAATATCTATAACTATATATTAAAGCTATACCTTTTCGAGGCACCAGAACGATTCTGGCCCCACCTCATATTTACAAAAATAATTTTTATTCTAATATTTTTAACTTTTTTCTATTAAATTCTTTTTTAACTATTTAAATTTATCTTTAACATCAAACAAATATCTATTTAGTTTAACAATATCTTTTGAAAACTTTCTTATACAAATATTTAAAACTAAAGATAAAAAATTTAAAAATATTTAAAAATAAGTATAAATATCTTTTATCTTTTAGCATGATATTTTTTTCACGAATTTATTTATAAATATAATCACAAACTGAGTATGGTCGCATCTTAAATTAAATTTTAAATATTTTATATGATTCAGTTATCTTTATCTTTCATCTTTTATAATATCTTATTTATTAAGTTAAAAATTATTTTTTAAATTCTTATCTCTTCCATATTTGAATATATAAATTTTTGTAGAGCTGAGCATCGGTTCAAAACCGAACCGAATTGGTTCCGTTTCGGTTTTTGTCGGTTTTACATAAATAGAAGGTTATTCTTTAGAATACGAACCGAACCGAAATTTAACCGAAAACCAAACCAAAACCGAATCAAATTATATTGGTTTCGGTTCCGTTCGGTCGGTTCGGCTTAAAATTTCGGTTTGAACCGAACAGTGCTCAACCCTAAATTTTTGTATCATGAAATATTACCAAGGAAAAAGAGAAATATAATTATTTTATCTTAAAAATATATCTTCATTCTCAACATTAAATTTAACCATTTTTATTGATTAAAGAAATTTTACATTCTACAAGCAATAAAATTGCTTATACTAAAGTTTACATTATATTTTTATTTATTAATATTCTATTTATAATGTTTGTAAAATAACGAATCGTAGTCATACATGGTACGACGGGTACAACTAGTTTGTATAATATATAGCATACAAAATATCTTAATAATCTTCCTATTTATCATATCCAAAAATAAAAGATTATCTTTTTTAAATTAATAATGAGATTTTCTATCCATTGATTATAGTAATATAATTGTACGTACATTACACTATATTTACATTAAACTTAATTATTTTGCCAAATATCGGTTTTAATAAAAGGGGTGGTGTGGTCCAATCTAAAAGCGACTTGTGTCGTTTAATAATTTTTTAACCTCCGCTTTAGTATATAGTTATGATTTTATACTTGAAGCTCAAGCCTTGTTAAAAGATAAAAAATATATATTAAGACCCTAAATCTTGTTAACAGATAAAAATATCAAATTAATATGGAAAATATCATCTCATAGGAATTTATTTATATAAAAATTATATAAATATCCTATCTATTGTAGTAAACTAATACGTAATCCATGGATAGAAAAATTTATCTATTTAGTATATATAGTAAGAATACTATAAGTTGTTTGAAAATTTATAAAATATAATTTCACATTAATTTATTAAAAAATGTCACGTGGTGCAAATTTTACAACAGACTTGAGTTCTGCTTTATAATGAACGTATTAGGGTAGATGTCGTCTATCACTACAAAAGCTTGGTCCATGCTCCATTTTCTTATGTGCTAGTTAAGAAAGGTGGAAGGGTTAGCTCAAACTCTGCCCTATGACATATTTTTGAATGAGAAGTTGAGAGCTAGTGAGCCTTGAGAGATTTATTCAGACTTGTTGGTCATGTGAGCATATTCAAGCAGCCCGCCCAATATAGGAAATTGTGAAGCTTAAAGCCTTGAGGGATTCTGTCCAAGTGTCAACTGGTCCGGGAAGTTGCATTTGTGGGGGTGTATTGTGAGATATCCCACATTGATACTTTGGGAGTAAAATTGCCTAGTATATAACCTAATGAGCTACTCCACCCATTGTAATATGGTTTTGGCTTGAAACCTCATTGGTCTTGTATCCTAGGCACGTTACACGCACAACCACTAGAATATCAGCCTACCAAAATTTATTAGCTAGTAGTTCTCAATTTGTACAAATTTATTCTAAGCAAAGGAATGGTAAAGGACTTTATCAGATTATCCACCCCTAGCTAAGCTTGTAAATCTCGCGCAGACACGTACAGCTTGAAAAGTGTATATATGTACACAACATTTTAAGCAAAAGCATACGTAACATTAAATAATATACATTACAGTAGCAGTTAACCAAAAGGCATATTAATTTGAACATATAATCCATGCTTCTACCTCATACATCATTCACATCAAGAAGGTGTGTACATGATATATTGTCGATGTACTCCATCAATATTACAATACCATAAGCTATTGCACACGCCTTCTGAAAAGCTTATTGAAAAACCTCACCATCCACCAAGTAATGTGCCCTAGAAGAAGCAATGTCATGACAGACAATCCCACAGAGAGTAAGCCATACAAAAGGATCTTCTTCACTACGCTCATATCTTCATTAGGCGTTAAAGCATACAACGCGGCCCCATAGGCCAACTTCATAGCAACTATAGCCACCCACATTGTCACCATAATTAATGCCACAAAGAACCGCCTACACGGCAACCCACTTATAAGCAAGATTATACTGCTCATAGATGCTACAAATCCGATGGTATTGCAAATGAGAAAAACATTGTAATAACGCTTGTTTCTTTGAATCATGATTGGTGCGCCAGGTGTACCGTTGCTAGTAGTGTCTTGCCAGGATCCGCCTGGCGGGTTTAACCCGGCTTGGAAAGCCATGGTTGCGATTAAGGAGGCGACGATCATCAGAGCATTGCGTTGAGTCTCAAACCAATTGATGAATTGACCATCCTTTTCCTTTTTCCTTTTTATGGCTTCGGATTGCAATGCTTTGAAACGTTTGAGTAGCAATTTGAGTTGGTGGTCGGTGTTTGGGTCTTTGTGGCTTTGGGTAAAAATGTCCATTGCTGTCAAGTTTTGTGAATTTGGAGCATTTCTCTTGACCCTCCCGTCGCTAAGTAAGAAGCGTACAATCTACACATGCATGAATTAAGGATTAAAGCTTGTTATATAAAACTCAAATAGGGGAATTTTTATAGTTTCATATGTAATAAAGATATATATATTTTATCCAAGAAATTATTTATTTAATTTAAAATATTTGTTATGGTGAATTCAGTCCAATTTAGATGATCTGGTACAGACCAAATTGGCATGGTTTATGCACTCAGTCATCTCGATGTAATGTATTTACAAATTAAAATGCAGCACAAATTCGGCAAGAACAATAGTATATGCTCATATAATATGTGTACATGCTTGTGCTCTCTGGTGGGATTGGTGTTTCTCAATCAATTCTCAAATTGGGGATCTTGCTCTTAGGATTAACCACCGAATCCCATGAGTCAAAGGTGAGTTCTCTCATACCACAAAACCCCACATCCTTGTGTGGTTTTCTACCACCCATACCGCCCATAGATTGTGATTGCCGGAGTGTATGTCGTGGCCGAGCATTAAGAAAATTGTTTTGTTCCATGTCAACACTTCTTTGAAGTTAAGGCCTCCCTCGTCTAGTGGCTTAGTCAACTTGTTCCACAGCACTAGTCTTCTCTTGCCATTAGTGTTGCCCGCACTTAGAAGGGCTCTGCAAATTGCCTTCAGCTTTCTAATCACATCCTTTGGGATCACTATGTCTTGCGACCAAAAGGAAAGGACCCCCTAAATAAGGGATAAAATGACTTGCATACATCGGACATATGAAAATTTCTTAGTTCCTCACCTTTGAACAATGCTAGTAATTCTTTGAAAATGGGGGTTAAATTCACTAATCCAGATTCTTCTTGAACGAAGTGGCATGCCTAGGTAGAGAACGAGGAAGGTGCCCATATCAATGCCCATAAAAGAGGAGTACTCGGATTTTTTTCTTGGTGGTGAGCCTTCTAAAAAAGATCTTGCTTTTTCTTGCATTTTCTACAAGGCACAAGTCATACCCAAAGGCAAGAAGACATTCTTTGATGATCCCTAATGTCTTCTTTTTTGGCTTGCAAAAAATGAGGACGTCATTGGCAAAGACAATGTTGGTGAACCTCATTTGTTTACATTTGGGTGGAAACAAAACCCTTGGCTTCAACTGTGCTTTGGAAAATCTTCAGTTAAGCACTTTCATTACTAGTACAAAGAGGGATCCCTTGGCCGGAGTCCCCTCTTTCCCTTGATGTACCCCTTGGGTTCGCCATTGACAAGGATGGAGAAGATTGGAGTTGTGACACACCTCATGATCATGGCAACCATGGGCTCCTGGAGATTGAAATATTTAAGTGTGGTTTCGAAGAAGTCCCACCTCACTATTAGAAGCTTTGTGGAGGTCGACTTGGATCATGCATCTCTTGGAAATACATTTGTTTTCATATCTATTCACAAGCTCTTGTGCCATGACAATGTTGTGGGCAATTGATCTTCCCGAAACAAAGGATCCTTGTTCCACCAAGACTATCTTCTCTAGCCATGTTCTCATTCTTTCAACTACGATCTTAAAGAGTGCCTTCAAGATGGTGTTGAAACAAAATATGGGGAGAAATTCTTTTACCAAGAAGGGATTATTCACCTTCGAAATCAAGCTAATTAAGGTGGCTTTGGTTTGGCGGAGGAGCTTACCCAAAGTGAAGAATTCCCTTATAACCTCACAACTTGATGAAGTCCCAATAGTTCTTGAAGAACAAGGCCCCGAAGCTGTTCAAACTGGGTGACATGTTATTGTCGATGCTAGAGAAGGCTTTTTGATGACCTCCTCAAAAGAGACAAAGTTGGATGTATCATGATCTCTCTTGGGAGAGCACTACTCCTTCAAGGCTCCGGAAATCAATATGACCCATGAAGCTCTCTTTGCCAAGTAAATCGGTGTACAAGTTAACAATTTTGGCTTCTACTTCACTTTTATCTTCAAGCAATGTCCTAGTCGAGTCTTTCAAAGCAAAGATGGCATTACCGGCTCATCTTGCCCAAATGCCATTAAAGAACATTGAAGATGTTTCTTCTCCCATTTTGAGCCAATCCATCTGGCTCGTTGAGCTGCAAAGCCAAGTAATTGGTCCATTCGAAGTTGGAGCACATTTGTTGCAATAGTCATGGCTTCTTGCAAGCTCTTATTAGCATGGTGTTATTGTAAGTTTTCATGTGCCATGTTGTGTCTCTCAGCACATTCATCAACCAGAAGCTCAAGCTTGCTGGATCTCCCATGTTGCCAATTCTTCAAGGTGCTTTTGGCTCTCCTAAGCCTAGCAGCTCCAAGCTTCCTTCACTACATCCTTGAAGTCTTCTTCTTGAGTCAAATAATTCCTAAACCAAAAATGAATTGTTTTGATTGAGGAGTTTGGGTTGAGAGAGATATGAGCCTAGGAGTGGTTGGAGAGCATCAGGGCAGCAAAGAAAGTGAAGGAAGGTGCTCCTATACACCTCATTAAAATGAGCACGATCAAGTTTATAAACTACACAATTTTGTTCGATTTGTTTGTTGAATCAAGTATATTTTGCGCCCGACAACACAAGATCCGAGAGCTCAATTTGATCAAAAAATTCAGCAAGATTCGTTGGCTCTTCCACATAGCCTCTGCGAAAATTCAACTTCGCGTGGGAGTCAATGATGCAAATGAAGTTTCCCATAACAACCCATGGAAAGTCAACCTCTCAAGAAAGGTCAATCAATTCTTCCGAGAAGATCAACTTATCCACTTCAATATTTAGAGCGTCAACGAAAGTAACAGAAAAGAGGTCTTACCGTCAATGGAGGAGGCTTTGCAATGGATGGATTAGGTGGAAGTGTGTATAGAAACCAAGCAAACCTCCAAATGGTTCCAAGCGACCCAAATGTGCCCTTTGTGCTCTTCCGTGCTAATGGTGCTATCGTGCCAATCTCGCAGGAGGGAGAACGAGACACTTTCTTCTTTAAATTTTTATATTTTTTTATTCAAGAATGGCCATAATGTTGACATGATTCCTCCTCATGAAATCAATCACCATCTTTATTTTAGAAGAGAGGTTGGCTCCTCTAGTATTCCATGCTCCAGTCTTGAGCTCATCCATGGGAGGGGTGGGGGTGGGGGTGGGGGGGCTTTGTTGGGCTACACAGACCCCTATTAGATTCAAGAGACATTTGTGGAAGGTTTTTAGTTTCTTCTTCAACATCTTCATCATTGTTGGGGAAATAACCCCCCTCCTCCTTTTCAAGCACTTCTTTGATCTTCTTCATTTTCATCCTTAGGCTTCCCTCATTTAGAGTTTGTGAAATGGCCAAGGTAATACTTATTCTCTTGGTGTACTTTCGCTTGGGCGTGGCCTTGGCCATCTCTTATTGAAGCAACCTTATCTTAGGTGCCTTGGGATCCATGATCACTAGACGAAACCAATGTTTGGACTTTAGGAAACCAAATTTTTGGAGGTTTCTTCTTGCAATGCTTGTAGGTGGGACTGAAGACATTGCAAAATTCATAACTTCTATGCAACCACAAAAAGTGGACTATGATTCCACACATTCCAGAAAGAACCGGACTCTTTTTTTGATATGGTTATAGACAAATCCTTTGGTTTTTTCAAGGATTACCTCTCTTCTCCTAGCCTCTTTTGGTGTGATAACAACAATGATTCTTGCAAAGGAGACACGGTCTACATTTTTCATGACTTTGTCAATGCAAACCGACTTGTACATCATGTTGCCAATGACCCCTAGCATATGCTTGGAGTCGAGGAAGATGGGTCAATGTCTTCGATGGTAGTCCAAACCGAGATGGAATCAAAGCTATGCCAATTAATTGGCATGCTCGGGCTCCATTCCTTAAAGATGATTGGCCTTGTTCCTCCGATCAACCACAACCCGTTCTCTAGAATTCATTTTCTATCTTCCATGGATGCAAGATTGAAGACGAACATTCCATTTCTTTTGATGTAGATCCTTGGCGTTGAAAATTGCCAATCCTTTTTGACAAACTAGAACATGGTGTGAAAAGAAACTTTAGTGCCCACAAATGCTCCAATTAAGGCGGCTTCACCTCTCCATCGCCAGTGCATCTTCGACATCGTTGAACTTTTAGACATCATTTGGGATGTCGATGCGAGGCAAACTTTCCACCCCCAAGATGCTCATATTTTGGCAAGATCTTGCGCATATGATTGTCCATGGGATGAACTAGTCAGTGCAATGTCAATACAATGAAAAACAGATCGTAGGATGTTTGGAAGAAGAGGGAACATTCAAATTGGCCAAAGGAACATGTGACTCTCCCAATTTGAAAAATGGTATACCCTTCTTTTCTTGTCCGTGGCTTATTTAGGAAAAGTTTCCTCTTGTGACTTTTGGGAGTTTGTTGAATCTTTTACCACTTCTACGACTTTCATGGCTTCTCACCACCTCTTATCACCACCATGGCCAACCAAGCTAGAAATCTCCATAACCGCCACCTCTTTCATTGCCAGAAAAGTCTTCGGCTCCCTTTTTCGGTGACCTTTCCACCACTCTTCTTACTATTTTGGAGAACTCCTCAAGGCATGCAAGATTTCTCCGCCACAATCACTTTTAAGAAAGTCAGAGTTGAGGGAGGCAAGATCCTTACCCAAGTTTGAAATTTCCAAGGGTTGTTCATCCTCCTCAAAGACAACCATATATGTCAAGGCTTCTTCATTCTTCATCCATGCCTTTTCCTTCCTCCAAAATCTCCTTCAATTTGGATGAAGGACTTAGCCGAGCATGTTAATTAGAGCTTCTTTTTGTTGAATTTCCCCATGGATTCTTGGAGAAGATGAACACAAAAGAAGAACAACTAAGAATACATAAAGAAAATAAAATGTCGAGGAGACTCAACTCACTAGACTTCCACACACCCTCACACAACCCCCAACTTCCAATGGAAGAATGGTGGTTTCAACATCATAATGTGTCACCAACACTCTATCAAGGTGATTCACCGGAGAAAGACATTGGAAAGCCACCAAACAATATTTCCCTCAAATATTCAAACCACTCTTGTAATATATCCAGGTCTATGGTTGTTTAGTTAAGTTTTGGCCTTTTGGGCCATGTTTTCTAATTTGTTGTGATTAGGGGATCGTTGTAATATATATGTTGAAGTCTGTAGGTTGTTGTATGTTCACGTGGTCAAACATTACATAAGCTAGTCATACTAGCATGTTGGGCCATATTTGGGCTTTAAGTTTACACTTGGGCCTTTAGCCCAATAGTTGCTTCAACTATCAACTTCATCAAAGCAGCTCACCAACTTCACTTGTTAAAACAATGAGCTTTGGGTCAAGGCATATATATGCTCTTATTGAGAAACCTTAGCAATTGAATCATCACAAGTTACAACAACTCGGAGAAAGAGAACAATCTAGAGAGAAAAACAAAAACAATAGGAAAAAAGGGAGAAAACGAAGAGGTCAAGAACGAAGGAGGCGGTACGATATTGAGACAGAAGAAGAAGGCAAGAAGGAAGAACGAGATCAGAAGATGGTGTAGCTGGCTACGAAGATCCGTTTGAGAGGTTTCGACGGGTTCAACGAGGAAGAGAGATTCACCTAGAGGCGTAGCAGCGAGATCCGAGATCTGAGGGAGTATTCGAGATCTTAGTGTCTTTTTCGATTGAGTCTTGTTTGTACTTGGTTAGATCTTTGTTTATATAGTTCCAATGGCATGTCGGAGTCTCTTTTGAGGCTAGTCTTTGTGTTCTTATGCTTTTCGTTTTCTAAACCTAACCTAAATCTCAACTTCGACCTAAAAGCGCTTAAAATCGGAATTACAAAGTGGTATCAAAGCTTGTGTTATACATCTGTCGTTTTGAGCATGTTCCTTGAGTTTTTGGCTTGAGTTCTTGTTTGATCTGTTTGCTTCTATCTTCCGTTGCTTGCCTTTGGTTTTTTGTGTGTTTTCCGGTTGTTCATGCACGTTTTAGTTCAGATCTAAGATCTACATGGTTCGATATGGTGTTCTGAAGTCTAGATCTGGTTTCGTTTTTTGAGGATAGCTTCAAATCTGGCTCGATGGAGTCTCGATCTATTGTGTTTCAATGTTTTTGTTGAGTTTCTGCTTGTTTATGTGGTTATCTTCTCAAATCTGTGCTTCTTCGTTAATTTTCGTGCTTACTTTGGCTTCTCTGACTACTTTGAGTACAGCGTCTGCCTACACTTGCATGTGTTGACGTTTTACTTTTCAAATCTGATATATGTTGCATTTTAGTTGTTGTTGGATCTCTCTTTTCTAGGGTCTTGCTAGCTATTATTAGATCTGATCCGTGGTGAAAGACTTTTGTGTTTAGCATGTTTTTGCATTATTTTTCAGATTTCATGCTTAATACTTGATTCTTGTTTTGCTGCGTGAGTTTTGTGTGTTTCTGAATTCTTTTGTGTTTTCAGAATCTTGAGTTTCTTGCTCTGTTGTTCTTTCCTCTTGTGTTGTGTTTCTTGCTTTTGGAGTTCTTTAGACTTGTTTTTTGGGGGTGTTTGATTCTGAAAGTTGCTAACTTGTGTGTTTGTGTGCTTTTTGTTAGGATGAAAGGATCCTTTGGGAAAATCAAGCCATATGATGGCGTTGCTGACTTTGCCATGTGGTGTGTAAAACTCAAGGCTATTCCTATAAAAGAAAAATGATGGAAAGCTATGTCGCTGGACTATACTTTGAATGAAACTAAAGTTCAAAGGAAAGAGATGGACCAGCAAGCATTCTCTTAAAGAAATTTACGAGGCAAAATCTCTCCCAGACCAAATTAGCTTGTTAGTGATAGCTCGCATATAGGAGTAGTTTAGATTCATGTTTTATATATGTTTTGGTTAGGTTTTGGTTAGTTTTTAGGTAGTTTTTAGGTTTTTGTGCTGTCGGGTGTTATGCGCTGGTTTGCTCGGTTTTACAGGTTTTTAGGTTCAGGAGCAACAGCGGGGCGAGTGCAGATGGATCATGGTGGTGATGGACGAGATGGACGAGGCTAAGGAAGCTAGGATGTGCTAGGATGAAGAGCCAAGGCAAGAAAGATCGAGCCAAGAAGTCAAGCAAGTGCGCGGGATCGAAGCCGCGTAGCAGCCCGCGCAATCCCATCTGAGAGCCAATTGCGCGGGGAAGACATTGCGCGGTCGCGCAATACCGAGCCAAGCCGCGCAATCTGGGCTTTTTCACGGACGTTGTATTTGGGCCGAGTCTTGATGTTGGGCTTCGACATTTGGATTTATGGGCTTATATTTTCCGAGTTGTATGGTTTATTATATCTTATGAGGGTTATTTTTAGAGACATATAAATACTTTATGTTAGTTTATTTTTTATATAACTTTTGATCATACTTTTGGCGGCTAGGGTTTTCTCTCAAGGAAGAACATTTGGACCTTTGTAAGTTTGATTTTAATTTAATTATGCATTGCTAATTTCCTTTGTGTTTGGCTAATTAGTGAAGTCATGATTTGTGTATGATTGTGAGATTTAATTGATTCTCAACAAACTTGAGTAGGAATTATTCCCTGTGCTTAATTGAATCAGAATTATTCTAGGGTTTTGTTAGATTAGCTACCTAATAGAATTTCTAGGTTAATTTACAACTGAATCTGATTAATTACCGATCGGAGTTAATCTAATCAAGAGTAGACTTTAATTTATTTAGTACCGGTTGGACAAGTTGATTAAAGTAGGGAATAAATTCACAAGTCACTTAGATGTCTGGTTGCTCTAAGTGTTTGTTTCTATTGATAACTTGAATCTTCATGTTGTTATTTAATTGAATCTAGAAGGTCTTCTAGGTTATTAGATAATTAGGGTTGTTAGAACTGGTTGGTCTATCAACTAAATATGAAGTTTGGGTTTTAGTCCTTATTAGGATCATTATCCACAATAGATTAATCAAGTGAGGAGAGAATCAAGAGAATCGATGATCAATAAAGTAACATCATGATGGATCTAATTAGTTGAACACGCTTTTCTCATATTTGCTAAACTCAATCATATTTACATTCATAGTTAGTTTCAATTTGCATAGTAGTTTAGATTTTCAATCAATAAACTCCCCATATTAGTTACTTGGCACTTAAGAAATAACACACTTACACGAGTCTCTGTGGGTTCGACCCTTACTTACCGCTCTACTGAGTTTGGTAAAGTTAAGGATTCTTTGATAGGTATAACGACCACCGAAAATACCTCATCAGTTAGTCCATTTGTTTACTTTTTAAGATGAATATTGCCTTGACCTTGTCTGAAAATCTTGACAAATTTCTGAAATTAACTCAAGATTTAGAAAGATGTGAGGATAAAATTAAGGAAACACACCAATCTGTTCTACTTCTAAATGCTTTGCATGCTGAGTTCGATACTTTTAAAGATGTTCTTCAATATAGTACTGAGGCTTTAACTTTTAGAAAGATTGTTGAGGTTGTAGCTTAGAAAGATCAATCCATGAAAGTGTTTAAGCAGACTAAAACTAAAGTTAAGAGTGAAAATAATGTTGATTCTGCCTTGCATGTTGAGGGGAAACCAAAAGATAAGAAAAAGTCTAAGAAAAAGTGGCAAAATGTGGGTAATAATAAGAAGTGCTTTTATTGTGATGAACCTGGCCATTTTATTAAGGATTGCAAGAAAAAGAAAGAGAATGATAAGAATAATGAATCTGATTTTTCTGGTAGCTCGGAACATAGTAAGGTTTATTCTTTTGAGTTTCTCATGTTGGGTCCTAAGTTTGATCATGATTGATGGATTTTTGATTCGGGATGTTCTTTGCATGCTACCCCTCATAAATATATGTTTGAATCTTTGCATGAATATAAGGGTGATATTATTTTGCTTCGTGATCATACTTGTTTGGATATTAGAGGTATAGGAAATGTACCCTTCAGAATGCATGATGGGAGGGTTAGAATCCTTCAAAAGGTTAGGTGGGTACCTAATCTTAGAAGGAACCTTATTTCTGAAAGCGTTTTGTATGGCTTGAATTGTAGAATTATGTCACACCACCGTATAAGAGATGTCATAAAAATGGAAAGACTCTCATACGAGGCATTAAGAAAGGAGGGTTGTACCAAGCACTTGCCTCTCCTTTACTTATTGATCCTAAAAAGGGTGAGAATAACTACAACTCAAATCAGTCCAAAACTGGCTTTCAAAGTGAGCTAACTATTTTGATTGAGAATTCTAGACAAGTTAGGCTAGAAAAAGAGGTTCAAAGAGTAGAGAATGTTGTTGTAGACCAGCTGAAAGGTGCTGCAGAACAGTATTCCGTTTCAGCTGGGAAGGAAATGGAAAAAAGGAGGAGGTGACAAAAGTCATAGCCTTGGACAACAGAGGTTAGAACTAGAAAAAAGCTCACTATTCCAGCAAGAGATTGCTGAAAATAAAGGTATGATTTCTGTTGACTTGAGAGGGCATATGGGCATTATTTTTGAGGTGCAGGCAGACTCACAAATTAGGTGGGGAAAAGAGTAAGTATTCTACTAAATCTTCTAAGATGCATTTGGTTGAGAAAAATTTGAATATTGAGTCATCTATGCCCATGGATTTGCATTCTAGTTATGTGAGGTCTAATATATTAGGTGACATGCTTGTTGATAATGTTCATGGTGATGTTATATCTAACTTGCATGCTCATGAATCTGATATATATGATTTGCATACTGATTTGCATAAGGATGGTGTGAATGATGAGCTTAATGACAAAATGCATGATTTAGTAGATATAAAACTTGCTAGCAAGATGCCTAGTATTGTTGTTATTTGTGCTTATATGATTGCTCATAGGAGGCATAAGTGGTTGCCTCTAGTTGGGAATTTGCTTAAGGATTTATCCTTAAGAGGGCACTTGAAAAAGTGTGCCTTGACTCAAGAGGAGTCTAAACCGAGTTTTAGACATGATTATCCTGTTTTTATTGTTGATGAGACTCAAAAAAAGTGCAGGAAATCTCCCCTTTGTGGGGGGAACGTCTAACAAGAGTTTGAAGGGCCGATGATAAAAGGGATCCCAAGACATGTCATTTAGGTTTTTTCTTTCTTTTGTTTTTTGTTCTGGAGACTTGGAAATAAGAGGGCAATTGTTGTAATATTTCCAAGTCTAGGGTTGTTTAGTTAAGTTTTGGTTTTTTGGACAATGTTTTGTAATTTGTTGTGATTAGGGGATCGTTGTAATATATATGTTGAAGTCTGCAGGTTGTTGTATGTTCACGTGGTCGAACATTACAAAAGCTCACTAGCATGTTGGCCATATTTGGGCTTTAAGTTTACACTTGGTCCTTTAGCCCAATAGTTGCTTCAACTATCAACTTTAGAAAAGCCGCTCACCGACTTCACTTGTTAAAACGATGAGCTTTGGGTCAAGGCATGTATATATACGCTCTTATTGAGAAACCCTAGCAGCTGAATTATCACAAGTTACAACAACTCAGACAAAGAGAGCAACCTAGAGAGAAAAAACAAAAAATACTAGGAAAAAAGGGAGAGAACGAAGAGGTCGAGAATGAAGGAGGCGGTACGAGATCGAGACAGAGTAAGAACGCAAGAAGGAAGAACAAGATCAGAAGACGGTGTAGCTGGCTACGAAGATCCGTTCGAGAGGTTTTGACGGGTTCAACGGTGAAGAGAGATTCACCTAGAGGCGTAGCAGCGGGATCCGAGATCTGAGGGAGAATTCTAGTTCTTAGTGTCTTTTTCGATTGAGTCTTGTTTGTACTTGGTTAGATCTTCGTTTATTTAATTTTGATGGCATGTCGGGGTCTGTTTTGAGGCCAGTCCTTGTGTTCTTATGCTTTTTGTTTTCTAAACCTGACCTAAATCTCAACTTCGACCTAAAAACGCTTAAAATCGAAATTACATCGACCAAGTGGTCTTGCCGGAAAAAAAAGCCTCACCCAGATGTACTCCGGCTCTTGTACTCACCTACCGCTCCATCGCCCTTAGCTCGGCCAAGAAGAAGGAACAAAAGTTGGTAGAGAGAGTTTTTAGGGAGTCTCTCTCCTCATTTGTATAAAATAATAATACAAAGTCGATCATATAGTTTTATATTTATTAAATAGACCACTCCCTTAACATGTCAATCAAAGAAAGATTTTCTATTTTATTAAAGTAATGTAGGCTTTCTTGACAATCAGATATATACATACTACTTAACGTGTCTTCACATTCTATTATAAATATGTTAAATAGTTTTTTTTGGTCGAAAATATGTTAAATATATAGATTAGAGAAAGGTGAAACTTTAATTTAGACTCGGACACACCAATTATAATGCACAAAAGTGATACACGTATTACGTACGTATACATACAATGAAGGATCGATGGGATACGAATCAATTAATATATGGTAGTACCTCAAGCTGTTTGTTGGCAACGGCAACGTGCAAACCGGTATTACCCTCTCCATCGGCGGCATTCAACATCTCTGCATCCGCCACCACATTCGCCACCACCCTCAACGCCTCCAACTTATTATACTTGACGCACAAATGTATTATACTCTCTCCGGAAGACCCCGCCTTCTCCCTAGCCGCTGCCGGAGCGGCCCTCAACAGCTCGTCGAGCACGTGGAGCTGGCCCCTCACCGCGGCCACGTGAACCGGGTTCATCCCGTTAATATCACGTGAAAAGCACGTGACGGGGCTGATTGAGACAAGGGATCTCACTAGGTCGAGGTGGCCGTTCCTAGACGCCACGTGGAGAGGGGACGACTTGTCGTTGGGATCCAGCTCCTCGGCCAGGCTCGGGTTTAGGCGGAGTAGCTCCCACGTGAACTCCACGTGGCCCAGCTTGCAGGCCACGTGGAGAGGGGAGGTGGATGATCTGTGCAAGAGAAGAGGATCCCTTTGGAGCAACTCTTGCAGGATTGCCACGTCGCCTTGTAGCGCGGCGGCGTGTAGCAAGTGGTCGATGTTGGTTTGACTACTAGGGTTTATATCCTCCATTCTCGAGTCGATCAGATCAGAATTTTGTACCTAAGCGTTATATATATAACTGTAATATGGTGCAAGGAGTAGCCCAAGTCAATCACCGTTGTCGTTTGAAAAACTCAACCGAAGCTGATCTGTCTGTACATCGTTATATATTTATATATATATATATATATACAATATACAGTGATGATTGATTGATTGCAATATTGCATTGTTTATATACGATCCCTATTTATTTATTTTTAAAAAAGAGTCGAGTTGTAAGTGGTTAGGTCGTTGTACAAAAAAATAAAAAATTATTAAAGCAGCAGGCGTTATGTGGGTACGTGAATGATAATAACCGGGGGTGGTATATTGGGCGAGTCTAATTTAAGCAATTAAAAAAAAAATTGCTCATATCATATATATTTTTTTTTTTGGTATGAAAGGATGGGTATTCCCTTTATTTAATAATCATAAAAACATATTACATATCAAAGCTAGAAAGCTTGTCCTTCTCAATTAACACATCAAGTTCTGCAGTAGAGGATTCAAACAAATATAACTCCCCAGTGTTGCCATTGATAGCATGAGCACACCAGTCCGCTGCTCTATTAGCTTGTCTTGGCACGTGCTTGAGCTTCACATTCCAGTCCTCGTTCCTCACCAGCTCACGGCATCTCGAGATAATGGTCCAGCAATGAGTGTGACGAGCCTCGTCGCACAAAACCGCCTGAATCACACCTAACGCATCCAAATCAACCTCCAGCAGCTTTATTTCCATTTGTTTTGCAATAAGGAGCCCCTGTAAGAGGCCAACCATCGATTCGGCCACTATAATTAATACGGAGTATTTGTAATTGTTGGATCATTCACAAATCACAACCCAAGCTCATTTTTGGTCTTTAACCTCTTTGCATACTGATTTTCTAATTCTTCCACGATATTTTAAAACTCATTTCTATTTTATCCTCACATCTAACATCTCCACTTCATTTTTTAAAAACAATTACCTTTTTTTCCATCTTTATTTATTCAACTATACCATTTATAATATAATATTATAAAAATACACTAAAATGTAAAAAATTCACATCTTATATCATCTAATATATTAAATATATTATTTTTCATAATAATTTAATTATCCAAAAAATAGAAAGATTATTTTTAAACAATTATTTTACATATAATTAACATATATATCCTTTTTTATTTTTAATCAAAACATATAAATAAGGGTATTTATGGGTAGATAAAAATAAAAAAAAATGTTAAAAAAAATCTGAAAGAAAAAAATTTATTTTATGGCTAAAATATTTCCTAAACTAATTTTTATTCCATTCGAAAATGGATTTTTTTTCCCATTGGATGAGTCCGAATCCAACGTCTCTAGGGCATTTGTGCTCCTCAGTGCAGAACACGCCACGTGTATACTCCTTGTTTGGTTAACGCAGTAAAAAAACTCCCATTTTGTTCATTTTCTAGGTCAAAATTGAAATAACACCAAACCGGCCTTTATTTGTACCAGAGATCAATTTCCAGCTTCGGCCTTCAAATTCAAGACTCTGGGCACCAAGTTCTAGCTATGAAATTGTCACTGTTTGGGAAGAGCTTATATATTATAAAATGCTTAAATTCTACTGTTGTGAATAGTCTTTCTTTATAAAAATTTACCATGTCCTAATAAATACTCCTATTGATTCATTCACCTATTCTCCTTCTGCTCCAAGCTTCTTCTTCAACCTTGAACCTGCAAAAACAATGGACATAGGGGCGGAATCCCCCTAATCCACCTTCGATGCCTAAGTCAAAAGAGCAGTTTGTCGATTAAACGTCAATGTAAAAGTAAGACTTGTGAGCAAGTGCAAAGAATATGAATGTGCTTACCATGCATAGCGATCCTATGTATTTATAATGGAAGAAAAGGAGAGAGATGATCGAAAATCCTATCTCTAGGGCTGACTGAGATGCCTTGATAGTACACCAAGCAAGCGATATCTTGCTCCGCAATCCACGTGGAAATTCTAACTTTTGACTAAGATAGATTCTCCGATTATAATGATAAGAAAAACGATAATTTAATAAGAAAAATAAATAAGGTAGTTGAAAAGATACTTATAGAAAAAAAAAATTAATTATTCATCCCCTCACAAATGCCCCACTTCAATGTTAATTGTGTTCGATTGTGTCGCAACTAAGAAGATTGAAGTACTCTAGGACCTATTCGAAGTGGCCATAAGGATTAGTCATCGGGTCCCCTTAGTGCATTCATATATTTGTATATTCGTACACCCATGAGCGATGATCATGGGATCCATGCTCTCCCATAAGCATATATATTGCCGAGTGTCAAGATACACTCATTGGAACAAGCAAAAAATAGAAGAGGGAGAACAAAATGTTGAAAAAAAGTGTCCTGGCTAATTTTTTTAATATAAAAAACAAAAAATAAATGAGCTTGTTCCATTGAGAACATGATTAGGGTGAAGTGGATTAGTGAAACCCGGTGGTTGAGCCATGTAAACTTGCTCAGAGAAATCTCCATTGAGAAGGGCATTATTAATATCAACTTGCCGAATTGGCCAAGCATGCTTCAAGGCAATAGAAAGAACAATGCGAATAGTGGTAGGTTTAATAACATGACTGAATGTATCAAAGTAATCAACACCCCTTCCTGATTATAACATTTTGCCACTAACCGAGCCTTGTAACGCTCAATTGAACCATCTGCTTTCCGTTTGACCTTGTAAACTCACTTACAGCAAAAAATGTTAGTATTACAAGGGCGGGGTACAATAGTCCAAGTCCCATTACTTAAAAGGGCATCATATTCATTTTGCATAGCATTTTGCCATTCAGGGGATTGTGAGGCTTGAAGAAAAGTTTTGGGCTCATTGTATAGGTCAGGAGAATCATGTAGAGGATATTTTGTGGCATTTAGGGATTTTGGTTTAAGACTGTTTGTTTTAGAGCGAGTGACCATTTGATGAGTTGTGGTGTCAACATGTCTAAAATAAGATGGAATAGAAGAATTTTAAGGAGGAGATTTGATGAGTTGTGGTGTCAACATGTCTAAAATAAGATGGAATAGAAGAATTTTAAGGAGGAGAACTTATACTTGTGTTTGGAGAGGCAGCCGAGGCGAGTGCTCCATCTAAGGACTACGAAGCTGGGCTATCAACTTGATGAGGAGGGTTGTTTGTAGGCGGTGATGGGCTCGGAGACGGCTGCATGGGGACATGCGGTGACATAGGCTAGGAAGGAGAGGTGGCTGATGAGGGGTCGGACGTCACACTTGGAAGTGGTGACGTCGGTGTTGGGCTGTTCGGCCAGGGAGAAGCGGCTAATTGGAGTAGAGACGTCGATGTTGAGGCCGAATAAATGGTGATAACAATATCAGGATTTTGAATGTGGAGTTGGTAAGGAAATGTAGACTCATCAAATATGACATGACGTGCAATGTATATCCGATTTGTAGGAACATAAAGACAAAAGTACCCTTTATGTTTGAAATTGTAACCAATGAAAACACAAGGAGAAGACATGTACTCAAGTTTGTTGGACATGTATGGACGGAGAAAAGGATAGCAAAGACATCCAAAACTCTTAAGAAATTTATAACTGGAATCTTTTTGTACAGAACCTCAAAAGGAGATTTGAAATTAATTGCAAATCTTCTTTTGAGGATAGACAATTGTGTGAAAAGCATGTTCCCAAAAAAGTGGAGGAAGCTTAGCATGAGATAGAAGAGCCAAACCTTTTTCAACTATGGTGCGATGACGACGTTCTTCCGCCCCGTTTTGAGACCGTGTATGAGGACAAGAGACTCTATGGAGAATGCCATGGCTTTGGAGAAAAGTGGATACATTTTTGTACTCACCTCCGCAATCGGATTGAAGTTGCTTAATTTTAGTAGAGAATTGAGTCTCAGCCATAGATTTGAAGAGTTGAAAGGTTTGAAGAGCTTGTGATTTTTTGTATAGGAAGTATATCCAAACAAACTTGGTACAATCATCAACAAAAATTAAGAAATAAACATTTCCATTGAAAGAAGAAACAGGGGCGTGACCCAAAACATTTGAATAAACTAACTCAAAAGGTACTGAACAAGACAAACGACGATCAATGAGGGGAAGTCTATGACTTTTCCATGACTGACAAGACTCACAAACTGACTTAAAATTGTTCAAAGAAACTGGTAATTGAAATCTAGGCACTAAACGATGAAAAACTGACTCATGTGGGGTTCCAAAGCGTTCATGCCAAATCTGAAGAGTAGTCTTTTCACCCAGGTAAGCACGGGGAGATGTAATAGGCAGTAGTTTGGAGGCTGTCATGTGATAAAGCACATTTTCAATGGTTCCTTTGAGTAGTGTTTGCCCCTGCTTGTCCTTCACAAAACAACAAGTAGCGTAAAAGATCATACAAGCATCATTATCTCGCGTTAATTGGGAAACACTAAGGAGATTTTTCTTTATTTGAGGAACAAAAAAAGTATTATGCAATTGAAAAGGTTTATGATATGAAGGTAAAGAACTATTTCCCAAATGCATAATAGGAAGGATCGTACCATTGCCTACTTGTTAACCATCATTGCCAGTGTAATCAGAGTGCACAAAAAGGTTACCGAAATCAGAGGTGACATGTCTAGTTGACCCAGAGTCAAAGCACCAGTTAGGATCAACAAATGTAGAAGGCAAGTTCCCCACATAAAAATTTTGACGAGGTGTAGGGGGTTGAAATTACTGATATTACTGTTGAGGCTCATAGTGTTGTTGTTGTTCGTAGAACCCTTGAGCATTGCGCGTAGAGGACGAGCATGAGTCACCTCTGCCACCACGACCATCACAATTGCCTTAGCCACCACCCCTGTTGTTGTAATTAGGGTTAGTAAGCGGAAATTCAGACAAATTCGCCCATTGCCAGCAATTGATGGCCTCGTGGCTGGGGCGTTAACAAATCTGGCAGACCGGTCGGGCTGGTGTATGTTGACAGGGATTTTTTTTACAACAAACAAATTTTTAATCAAGACCCCGCTGAGTATAGGGGAGTCAAGTTCATCCACGGGAGAAAGTCAGTAAAGTTTTGTTACTTGGAGCACAAGTAATCAATCAAAGCTAGGGTTTTTATCAAGAGAGAGAAATTCTAAGGTTTAGGGTATCCCCACAACAATAATTATGCATGCCAACGCTAATGAAACATAAAGATCATGCTTTTATCACATAAAAAGGCTAACTTTCATCAACTTAAACAAGTAAATCAACTAAATTTCGTCCAATCAATAAACTTACTATATCTATCTCACAAATCAACTTAAGCAAGTAAACTTACTATCTTTCGTCAACTTAAGATCAAGGTTTCCGCTTTCGCTTCAACTATGAATGAGAAATTCCTTATCCACTTTCGTTTCAAGGAGTCAAGAACAAGAGAGAAGATTTAGGATAAAAACAATCAAAACATGATCAAAGGCAAGCATAAATAATCTTTGTTGGGTTAACCGTACCCTAACCTTACAGAGGAAGACTACTCACAAATCATTATTAAAACAAAGGAATTGAATTAATAAAGAAAGACTTACAAACTGAAACATAACTTGAATGATGATAAAGAAAGACCCCAATCTCGTCCTCGCCTTACTCCTCACACCCATCTCTTCTCTCTTCTCCCCCAAAAGATAACTTGAATGATGATAAAACATAAACTAGGCCAAGAGTATTTATAGAGAAAATTAATCTATCTATAAGGAAATAAATCTCTAAAAGATATATCCCTTAAAAATATCTAATAATATAAAGATAAATGGGATAAAAAAGATCATTAATTGCGCCGACTCGTACTGTCTTCTACCGACACGGAAGCCTCGGTACCGACCCCGTCAAGGTCGGTAGAACTCTGCTGAATTCTTCAAACTTTTCCTTTCCTGAGCCCCTCGTTACCAACCATGTGTCCTTCGGTAACGACCCTCTGCAGGGTGTAATTTATCTCGTCATCGGGACGTCTCCCTCATTATTGGGGTCGTTATACCCATATTTGCTTTGATTCTTCTTCCTTAAGCTTGGTAACAAGTCTCTAAACTTCTCTCATGGTTTGAACTCGATCTTCACTTCACTCTTGATTGTTTATCTTTAAGTGCTTTCCTCCTTTCTTCAATAGATTCTCCAAACTAGCTCCAAAACCTATTGAAACACCACCAAAGCTTATATAGACTCCATATCTTAAGGAAATACGAAAACCTACACAAACAACTCAAAACTAAACACAAGACTAAAGAAAAAGACTCAAACAAACTAAAACAAACCCTATAAACACGACTAAAAAGGCGAATATCAGTGTATTTGAATAAGAACCAGTAGAGCGGTTGGACGACGCACTGCCACTAGAAGATCGAGAAGCAGTGTTCGCAGAGAGCGAGCCATCAATGACCTATTAAAATGAAGCATTCAAGCGCTCCTCTTCTTGTAATAGAAGGCCTAAGAGTTCGACCGAAGAAATCAGATGCTTTTGCATGTTGAACGCCGTAAGAAAGGCAGCATAAGATTAATCAAGGCCATTCAATAAACATTCAATGAAATCAACATTGGAGACAATATAATCACATTCAGCAAGTGCATCGCAAAAACCCGTGCTTTTTCTTAACATAATCCAGGATGCTTAGAGTGGCCTTTTTATGTTTTTGCATTTGTTGTTTAAGGTACATGGAGCTTGCCCTAGTTTGCGCGAAGAACATGCGCTCGAGAATGAGCCACGCCTCATTGAGCAAACTCAGGATTTTGCCCTAGGCACTTGGGATAACAAGGGTGTAGAAAGAGTGGATCGAATCCATAAGAGAATGAAGCAATCTTTTGGAGTCCATTGAGCAAACTCAGGATTGGCCGCCGGTGGTGTTGTGGAACCCAAGGGGACCGGTAAAGTAGTCGTCGGTGCTCTATTAAGACTAAGATAACCTTAAAGCATATATGCCTCAAGAGAAGATTTAATGGTATGACGCCATAGAGTATAGTTATGACGCTCAAGTTTAAAAGTAAGTGTCAAAAAGTTGAGATTCATAGAAAAAGAACCACTAGCTGCCATAAGCAAGTTGTTGGAGGTCTTCGATTGTAGATCAACGACCACCAGAGGGGTGGGTGATGGTGTGGTAGTCGGTGTGACCATCGGAAGAACCGTTTCATCGTGCTTCTCGCTGTCAGTTATGGTGATCGGAAATTTTTAGGGTTTTTGGTAAGCGGAAGTTGTCAGTATCGTAACAAAGCTGATACGATATAAGATAATATTTTGTGTGAAGGATTGATTCTATTGAATATCCCAAAGGGTTTTTATATAAGTGCATTGGTGCACAAGAGATCGTATCTATCTTGTAGTCCAAGCCAAACATAAATAAGGAAAATATATAAAAATACATATCACAATATTTTATGATAATTCTCTCCTAATACTGCTGTTGTACGTAGCAGCCCCGCGAGCCCGACCTGGCCCGTTTGGCTTGCCTCCTTACCCATTTTTGCCTTATTTTATATATTTTATTACTTCGAGTATTTAAAATAAAATCAAATATTGTTGAATCTTAATTTATAAGATTTTAAAAATATTTTTATGATATTTTTATGAGAAAAAGCAGAAAATATATTTTATGATAAAATATGCAAAGAGAAAACAAATGCTGAATATTATTGATTTTATGCCTTAAACATATGTACTTTGCAAAAAGATATGTTTTTTTTATTGAAATAACATATGGGTAAATATTTTAATTAAATGTTTGCATAAAGATAAAGAAATCAGCTATATGCAATACAAAGAAATTAAAAGGTCATACATTAATAAGGAAAGGTTTTATTAATGTTAATAGTATAAGTTTTTTTGGGCCTCTCCAAAACTTAGTCCAAGATGACAAAGAAAGCCCAAGATACTTAGCCCGAGTCGTTAAATGGAGGGACCGAAGAAGCCATTAAGGAAAGAGCGCATTGAAGGCATGGCAGAAATCTTGGCTCAAAGAGATCCCATGATCGACCTGCTCAACGGCTATTCCATTCATGCCGATGGCGAGATTTCCGGGATATGCAAAACACTCCACCAAGAGTCTAAAGCAGGCAAAGTTTATAAAACAGAGAGGAGGCAGAAATGAGCGGCATGATCGGCAACCACACTCTGAATCAATCTCTAAGCTCAATTTATTCTTGTCTATCAATTCTATTCAAGTGCTCGTTTGCAATCACATGAGAATTTTTCGCAATCTCGATCATAATACAATCATAACCACTTTCTTGCTCTTGTTCTCCTTTCTTTTTCGCAATTTTACATCTTATTTGTAGTTAATAACGCGTTACGGTTGCTCTTTGTTAGGATTCCCTCATTCTAGCAGGTAACACGTTTGTGTGATTATTCTGCCCAAAACAATTGGCGCCCACCATGGGGCCCTAACAAAAAAGAAGTCACGCTAAAAGGAACTACAAGCTCTATCAGCATGATGGACGGAATTCATATTACTTACAGTCACGTGGGAGATCCCGAGAACCACGAGATCAACCAGGAAGGAAACAACCAACGCATTGGAAATGTTTGTGGAGTTGGGAACGTAGAGGGAGTTGATCAAGATTCCGGGAATGTAAATGGCAACCCTACTAACTCCACGGCGGAACGAGGAGGAGGGGGTGATTCTGACGTCATAATGGAGCTCCGCGCATCAATGATCGCTCTCCAAAAAGATTTGGAAAATAAAAAAGAAGCTCATGCTAAGTTCACCGAGGTATATGAAAAACAAATTGAAACTCTAACCAATGAACGTAATTTGCTTCGGTCTCAGGTACAGTGAGCTCCAAGCCGCCCGCGTGTAACAAACGCAGTTGAAGGTGTCGCCTGACGACTGGACATGGACGATCCAAATCTCGTAACACCCGATGGCGTGAGACCAATAACGGGGTATCAGGTAAACGGTAACTCACTAAGGGTTGTTAGAGAGGATGTTGAGGTTTCCCAATTACGGGAACGCCTCAAAGCTCTAGAGGACCGAATCACTTAGGTCCCAAGGGCACCCCAACCGATAGCAATGGAAAGAAGGTATGGCTACACAGATTCTCCCTTCGTACTCGCTATCGCAAGGGTCGACATCTCTCGGAAGTATCACGTCCCCGATGTACCTAAGTACGAAGGGGTTACGAATCCGGACCAACATGTAGCCGCATTCAAACAGGCTATGAACATTAGCACAATCCCTTTTGACATGAAGGAGATTGTTATGTGTCGTTGATTCGGATACACGTTATCTGGACCCGCCCTTAATTGGCACTCTCATTTACCTCTTGAAGTATTTCATCCTTTGCTAAGTTGATTGAAAAGTTCAGGGTAAGGTTCGCAAGCAGCCAACATGCTAAAAAATGCTCAAGCGACTTATACCGCATGGTTCAGAAAATCGGTGAATCCTTGAAGGCCTTCCTTAACCGGTACAACGAGGAGTTAGTCACTATAGAAGGATGCAACGCCGCTACGACCGTGGAAGCATTCTGAAGAGGCTTCTCGGTTTGTAACCGCGATTTATATCGTGAACTAACTAAGTATCCTTGTTCGAATTTCGATGAGATACAGGTGAAGGCGTTAGCACATGTGCGACTAGAGGAAGATGATCTCTTCGCCGAGAAAACGGTTAACTCTCACCGGCCAAAGTGAATACAAGGAAGGCGAGAACCTATATATGCTTCGTATCCCACTTCATCCTCTGCCAAAGTGACAGTTAATACGGCGTTCGCTAGGCAAGGCGAGCGGTATGAAAACCCCAGGTTGCCTCCTAGACTATCTCATTATAACTTCTGTGAAGACGCAACAAAAGTAGTTCGAACTCTCAACATCATGGGAGATACTTTCAAATGGCCCAAAAAGAGTAATGTGCCTTCGCATCAAAAAGACAAGTCTAGATGGTGTGATTTCCACTTCGATCACGGTCACTGGACTGACGAATGTATCGCGTTGCGGAAAGAGGTAAGCGAATTGTTGCGCAGGGGTACCTCAAGGACTTGATGTCAGAAAAAGCAAAGGTACAACTAGAGCGCAACAAAGGGAAAGCTAGTCCCCCCCCCCCCCACCTCCAAAGCATACTGGAGTAATCGACGTCATCACCGAGGGATCCGAAATTTGTGGCATAACGTACTCCGCAGCAAAGAGAATCACCAGGGATTCCAGGAGGGAGTGCCCCAAAATTCCTCCACGAACGAGTCACGGCGTGATGCCAATTACCTTCGATGATATCGAAGAAGAGGAAGTTCACCACGATTGCTTAATAATTTCTTTTAACAATAGCAAATTTCCTCGTTAAAAGAATATTAGTTGATAATGGAAGTTCCACTAACGTGCTTATGTTGGATGCTTTATACAGTTTAGGCCTCGGGTTGAACGACATTGTTAAGAAGTTTACGACCTTAGTAGGTTTTAGTGGTGAATCTCGTAACACGTTGGGAAAAATATCATTACCAACCATCGCAGGAGGGATAAACTACCAGGTAAAATTCCAAGTACTTGATTACCCGTCACCTTTTAATGTCATCTTGGGCAGACCTTGGATCCATGGAATGAATGTTATTCCTTCTACTTATCATCAATGTGTAAAATTTCCAACGCCATGGGGAATTCAAGAAATCAAAGGAGAACAGAAATTGGCGAGGGAATGTTACTCCGTAACGATGAGATCAACGACTTCAAAAAATTTGCAGATTGAAGCGAGGAAGAAGTCTTCAGATTAGCAATTAAAGGACTGTAGAACCACCACTTATTACGTAAAGCCAGAAATGTCTGAACTTGAACAAGTAGCCCTTGATCCACTTGACCCCTCAAGAACGATCAAAATAGGAGCGGATTTGCAGCCAACTTTACGAAAGCAATTGGTGGAATTCTTACGGTCCTACATTGATTATTTTGCGTGGTCAAATGAAGATATGGTAGGCATTGATCCTAACGTGATCACACTCTTAATGTCAGTAAGAAGATGCTACCGGTTAAGCAGAAAAGGCGTAAATTTGCACCCGAACAAAATCAGGTAATCAACGACGAGGTAAAATCTTTACTTGAGTCCGGAAAAATTAGAGAAGTAAAATACCCTGATTGGCTTGCAAATGTAGTTGTTGTAAAAAAGAAGAATGGTAAATGGCGCGTTTGCGTGGATTTTACCGATTTAAATAAAGCATGTCCTAAAGGTTCATTTCCATTGCCTCATATTGACGTGATGTTGGATGCGACGGCAAGACATGAGCTTTTAACTTTCATGGACATGTTGGTCGACTTGGACCATTGCTCCCGAAAGCCTTGGTCGACTTGGACCTGATTGTTCTTGTGATTGAACCTGAGATTGAAGCAAATTTCTTTCACGAGTTAGAGGTTCAATTTGTCTTTCATAAGCTTCTGTAAATTGGTGGTGTGCCTCCTTTTGCTCTTCTAGATCCTTTTGCAAGGCAAGCATAGAGGCCCTGAGTTCGGCTATGACAACCGAGTTGGATGCGACCCCCAGTTCTGGTAACGTGTTAGGGTCATTTGGCTTGAAAGTTTGGTCGGTGGATGTGTTGGTTTATCGGTGGGAATGGTAGGAGGTATGATTTATTGCTGATTGAGAGTGAGGAGGTTAGCTTCTTGGTTTCCATGTCCGCCAGAGGGACTAGTGTTGGAAGTTTGGTCCTTGGTCATTTTGGTAGTGAGGTGGTGGTAACGTGTTTAGCAAGATGGTAACGTGTTTGATGAGATTTTTGGCTAAAGGCCCCCCGGTGGGCGCCAATTGTTTTGAGCAGATTTAACACGTAAACGTTTTATTTGCTATAATGAGGGAACTCTAGTCAAAAATCAGTTTAAACGCGTTAGTTCGCAAATAGTAAGTGATTCACGAAGAGAAATAGCAAATGAACTAGTAAACAAGTAGAGAAAAAGATATGAGTCTAGAATAGCGAAATAAGATTGCAATTACACTGTTCCGAGTTACTCCTTATGATTCAAGATAGCAATAATTAGTAGTAGACACGTTAATTGGTAAAATAATAGATATCGAAATAAATAGGCAAAAATATAGAATAACGAAGGTAAACTTCACTATGATTCCATTCAGATGTAGAATAACAATTGATGAGTATACCAGTGGGAAGATGAAGAGCAAAATAGCTTTTGAGATCGTGGATGAATAATCGAAGAATAAAAATACAATTGTATGTAGATGGCTTTGTTGTAGAGAGAGCGTATGAGAGTGAGTCCGAGAGAATGAGAGTGAATTCGAGAGAATCCGAGTCCCTTTGGTGATCTTATTCTTCCCCTTTTATAGGCTCAATTCTGGTCATTTATGAGTAAATCCCGAAAATCTCGCCTAGTTGTTAATGCTTTCCAACGGCTAGTTTTGACCAGTTACTGCTTCTGCTGAATCACTAACACGTTAGCATTTAAGGCGTCCGTGATTTTCGCCCATGTAGTTAATGCGTTCCAACAGCTCCTTTATATGCTCCTTGATTTCCTCCATGCAATTTAATGCCTTATTGATGGTGGATAATGTCTTTAATTTCTTCCGATCTCCTCATATCAATGTGGTCCCACCTCATAAATTAGCCTGATATTTTAGGCCCCAACACATTCCGGATTCTGCAAAATTACAGAATGAAACTAAACCTGTTTGATCGTAAACGGTTAGCAAAGAGCTTGGGAACTGGCAATTAAGCTGTTCCCAAGGCAGCGGAAGTAAACAATCGCAAGTAATAAAGACAGTAAAGAACGCAGTTCCTTTATAGAGGAACCCCACTACAACCAACTAGTTGTATGGGTAAACCTCTACCTCCGCTTGGAGGATTTTTAATGACTTTCTTATATTAATTGCTTTGTTCCTTAGTTACACAGCCGGATTCACACTTCTCTGTTCCTACGAGTTCTTCCTAACTCTAGCAACACTATCAAATCCTCTCAACTGAGTTCCTAAGCTCACAACAGCAAAATACAAATAAGTCAAACCTTACACCGACTTCTCAGTTCCCTTGTCCTTGGGAACTTCGGCTTCACCGTCGTTGAGATCACACACTCGCCGGCGTGGACTTCTCTTCCTTTTCTTTCTTTTTCTCAGATGTGGGTGTTTGAGAGTTCTGGGAGAAGTACCCAGTCCGAGTACTATTCATTTGGCTTTATAGTCCAGGTGAGCTTGGGCAGTCGCATCTTTTGTTTGTGTCCAAAATGCCCTTTGCTTGATGCCCAAGTTGTACTTTCTTCACATGTGACTTTGGTTTGAACTAGGTCAACTTCTTGGATCAATCGGACCGTTGGATGAAGCGTGAAAGTCTGATCCTCAGACTGTTCCTTCGGGTTGTCTGAGACAGAATCCCGCGATCTGCGCTGAACGGTCGTTGTCCTCACATGTGAGTTCCCATGTCATGAGAACTGTCTTCTTCAGAGTTCCCTTGATGGAAACTCTTCATCGTTGTAAGCTTGTGTTCTCTTGATTGTTTCTGGGAGTTCCCACTTCATGGGAACTTTCCTCTTCAGAGTTCCCTTGATGGAAACTCTGCATTGTGGCCTGCAGTGGCTTTTGGTCATTCATAGGAGTTCTTGGCTGTACCTGTGTTCCTTAGAAATATTTGAACAAACCACATTAGTTCCCTATGGTGTTTGTCATTATCAAAACTTAAGAGAATTACATCGTTGATCCGTTGTTTAGAACCAGAGGTCCCAACAACGTCCCAACAATTTCCCCCTTTTTGATGATGACAAACCCATCACAAAATATGCAAGTATTTCAATGAATGATATGCTGATGAGTTCCTAAGTATGATTTTGGGAAGTCAATTTTAGTGAAACACTTAGATTTAGGGAACCACTTCTAGTGAGACACTTAGTTCTTACTTAGCTTTTTATGCAGTTGTTCCCCCTTAGCTTATGCGTGGTCTGTGATAACTTAAACTTTTAACTCATCTCGCATTTTTTGTTTTTCCCCCTTTTGACATCATCGAAAACAAGCAAAGCAATAATAGGAAAGAAGGGAACACGCAATCAAAATAAAGGCCAATTCATTACTTAAGAAAATATATACATAGGAACTGAAGTACAATTTATGGTCATTTTTGGATTAAGGGAAGAAGAGGGGAGAGATCATGGGGATTGAGGGAACAGGGCGTCACAGAGGCGCGTAAGGACTTGCGTAAGCTTTTCTTGTCCTCTGGCCAACGCTGCTTGGTCCTTGGCAATCTGGTCGAGGGTGTTGGCAATACGGAGCAACACTTGAGAGTTCCCCTCTTGTTCACCAGACTCCAGTTGAGCCGCTTCCTCTACGGGCTCAGAGTGCCTTATCTTCTGGACAACAGAAATGTCCAGTTCCCTTCCAAGCTCTATTTCGTCCTTAGAGGCGTCGTAGAGACCCTCTTTTTGTAGGAGCTTCTTTATCAGCCCAGAGTAGGGAAGGGAGTGGGACTTGGAAGCCATACACTTCTCCATGTGCCCAAGGATGATTCTGGGAAGATTGATGGGCTTCTTGAGGAGGAAGTGATAGAGGATGATGGCATCAGGGATATTGACAACCAGACGCTTCTCTTGGCGCGGGATCACCACATTGATGATGAATTGGTGAGTAAGCTTGGCGACCAAGGACAGATGGTGCGTCGAGAGCACTTTAACCCGACCCTCAAAGATTGTGTTGCACACCTCGGCGCTATTGAAGTCACCCCAGAGCTTGCTGGGCAACTCGTTGAGCCCTTGACCGGGGACGTGGAGTTGAAGGCGGATTGTCGACGTTGTAAAAATGAACTTGTCGCCTTCGTGGGAGAGAGTTCCCTGAGTGAAGTCGTTGGTGATAGTGAAGTTGTTGTAAAACTGACGCACTTGTGAGGGATCTACGCTCACAGTCTCTTTGCAGATATTCTCCCAGCCCTGGGCCTTGATCAGGTCCCACAGTTCCCCTAGGCCATTTTCATTTAGCACGTCTTCTGAAACGATGAGTGGAGGAAGGAGCTTCCTGCGCTCATCCACATGGTGCTTTGTGGATGAGGTCCCCTTCCCCTTCTTTGTTGTGCTTTTGGACGTGTTCCCCCTAGAGACCGTGCGAGGTCCTTTCAGCTGAGGAGGTGCAGCCGCTTCGATCATGAGCACACGATCCCTTGGCAGTTGGGAACTCGTGGACACCATCATTTGGTGTCCAGGTGTTGGGATCCGTGCTTGCTCCTTAGCAGTTGGAGCTTCTGCTTCTTCTTCGACCTCATCTTGGGAGGTCCCTTCTTCCTCGGAGGAACTCGAGCTGGAGCCCTCCACGTCATCTTCAGGATGACTTGTTGTTGCCCCAGCACCACCAGCTGGTGCGGGGTCCCTTCTCTCCGTGGGCTCTTCAGGAGCCACCTTTTCTGGGGACTTTGTCCCTTGGGAGACTGTGTGCTCAGAGGGGTCCCGGTTGAGCTCTTCCTCTATTGCCTTGAGCTGGGCCTCCTCCTCCAGAGTTCCCATGATGATAGGAGGAGGGTCCTTGGTCATTTTGCCTATGACCACGGAGAGAGGGAGATCATCGTCGTCTGAGGTAAGAGCGACGACACTTTTGGATGGTGAGGGAGAGGGAAGTTTGGTGGTGGGGGGGGGGGGATGTGGTGGAAGAGTGAAGAGAAGAGGAAGGAAGAGGAGTGGAGAGTTGTGTAGAAGGGGGAGGAATTGATGTGGTGACTTGGGGAGTAGAGATCCCCGAAGTAGAGATGTGTTGTGGGGAGGAAGGAGGAGGAGTTTTGTGATGTAGAGGTGGAGTTGGAGTTCCCGTGGTTGTGGGAACCGAAGGAAGTGAGGAGGGTGCAGTTCCCTTTGAGGTGGGAACTAAAGGAGATGACGGAGGAGGAGTCTACTGTTTTGTGGGAGGAGGTTTGGGAGGTCCCTCGGTTAGAAGAGGAGGGAGAGAGGAGGAAGAGGGGAGTAGACTTTGGGGTTGAGAGGTCCCATCGTCGGAAGGGAAAGGATAAGGAGGTTTGGGCGCACAGGAACTCTCCTTGGAGCAGTTCAAGTATTCCACAAATTTGAAGAAGGCTTTCTTTCTGGGCTCCAAAAATTCAGAGACCTCAGAATGTTTGCGCTTTTTGGATTTGGAGGGATCGTTAGAATGTTTGGATTTTTTGGGTTGTGAGGGGTCTTTGGATGAGTGTCGTCGTTTGGATGAATGGCGGTGTTTGGATTTGTGGGATTTCTCGTTTATGGAAGGACGAGCATCTCCGAAATTGTCAACGATGACAACGCCGGAGGAGGTGTTGGTGGTGGAAGGAGGAGGAAGGGATTCGGAGGAAGAAGAAGTCTAGGCGACAGTGTCGTCGGCCGGAGGAGGAGGGGGCAAGAAGGGGCTAACTTGATTGTAGAGCCCCTGGATTAGAACGTCTTTCATGACGGGGTCTGGTTCTTGTTCAATCTCTAGTAGTTGAGAGGTGAAGAGGTTGCGAGGGTTGGCAAGGACCCACGCTTTGATCTGGGCAAAGGTGTGTTGAGGGGCCATTTTTGTAAGGGTTTGGGAGGTTTTGGAGTTTTCTTGAAAAGGAGAGTTAAAGGGATGTGGAGAAGACGAATGACAGAGGTGGAAGATGGAATAAGATCCTGAAAATGGCAAATGAGGGTTTTAAGGAGAGAGGGGGCGAGGGGTAGAAAGGGAAGTGGAAAAACCTCGATAACCGTCGCCCAATGAACGTGGGGCATCGTTTCAACTTCCCTAGCACGCTTCTGGACACGCGTCACGATCTCTTGGGAAGTTCTTTTTAAAATTTGAATACTTGGCCTCTAACGCTTCAGAGCCTCTGACACAAAAGTCCACTTCCCAAGTGACGGTTCGTCTTTGTAGCTAAGTCTGCGTTCCCTTGCTAGTTTGTATCAGTTCCCATGATCATATCAAGGTCAGGGAGAGTGAAATGGTTAAGGGAACTTCACACTCATCCTTTTGTGGGGCTAGGGAACTCAAAAGGGAACCAGGCAATTTGCAATTCGATAAAGGAAATATTTTGGCTCATGAGAAGCGTTTGTCTGGTCCCTAGCTTAGGGTGGGTCATATGATCAACCGTCATGGTGGCTTGTAAAGAGGGATAAAGGTAACTCTGGTTGATCATTTTAGGCCAAAAGAAATAGAGTTCCTTTGTACACATCTATCTTTAGACTAGTAATCATGGCATAGTGAAAGCAATAAGTCCAAGTTCCCTAGCATGCAATCTTGTATAAACTAGTCAGACATTGAGGGAGAAACAAACAGGGACTTGTTTAGTTGAGTTATCACCCCTAGAAGCATTCGAAAACGCTGGTAGGGACGTCTGTCTAAAGCTTTGGTGAGAATGTCCGCAATTTGCTCTTCAGTTCTATAGTGTTCCATCGAGATGTTCCCATTTTCAACATTGTCACGTAGAAAGTGATGCCTTATATCAATATGCTTAGTTCTAGAATGATGCACAAGATTTTTGGAAATGTTTATGGCTCTAGTGTTATCACATAGTATAGGAACTAGGCCAAAAGACATACCGTAATCTTGGAGTTGTGACTTAAGCCATAGAACTTTGGAACAGCACGATGCGACAACCACATATTCGGCTTCAGCTGTGGAGAGTGCCACTGAGTTTTGCTTTTTAGATCCCCACGAGATTAAGCATGACCCTTGGATACCAAGTGAACTGGGCCAAAAGACATACCAATGTGCTCTTTCTATCAACCAAGTGCCCTACAAAATTTGCATCTGTGTATGCAATGAGCTCAAGGGAACTGTTCCTTGGATACCATAGGCACAAGTTATCGTTCCCTTTGAGATACCTGAAAATTCTCTTCACCTCTTTCAGGTGTGATTCCTTAGGGTTAGCTTGAAAACGAGCACAAAGACATACGGAGAACATGATATCAGGTCTACTAGCTGTTAAGTAGAGAAGGGACCCGATCATACCTCGATAGTTCCTTTGGTGCACACTAATACCTGCTTCATCCGCATTGAGCCTTGAATTTGGTGAGATGGGAGTGTCAATAGGCTTGGAGTGTTCCATCCCATACTTCACGAGCATTTCCTTGATGTATTTCTGTTGATGAATCTTTGTTCCCTCCTTGGTTTGGGATGTTTGAAGTCCCAGGAAGAACGTGAGTTCCCCAATGAGACTCATTTCAAACTCACTGTTCATGAGGTCCTTAAATTTCTCTACAAGAGTTTCGTTAGTTGCTCCAAACACAATGTCATCAACATATACTTGCACGATCAAAATGTCTTTAGACTCTTTCTTTAAAAACAAAGTCTTGTCTATGGAACTGCGAAGGTATCCATGGGACAAGAGGAATTGAGCAAACCTGTCATACCAAGCTCTGGGAGCTTGTTTGAGTCCGTAGAGGGCCCTCTCCAGGAAATAGACATGGTTGGGTAACTTCTCATCTTCGAATCCTGGAGGTTGGGCCACATACACTTCTTCTTTGAGATGTCCATTGAGGAAGGCTGTTTTCACATCCATTTGATAAAGCTTGAATCCTTTGTGAGCAGCATAGGCAATTAGAAGTCGGATGGCCTCGATCCTGGCAACCGGTGCGAAGGTCTCATCGTAGTCGATTCCTTCCTCTTGCCTGTAGCCTTGTGCCACTAGCCTAGCCTTGTTCCTTGCTACAGCCCCAGTATCATCGAGCTTGTTCCTAAAGACCCACCGAGTTCCTATGATGTTCTTGTTTTTGGGCCTAGGAACTAGCTTCCAAACTTTGTTCCGCTCGAATTGGTGGAGTTCCTCTTGCATGGCTTGAATCCAATCTGGGTCCTTCAAAGCTTCCTTGATATTTTTGGGTTCCATCATGGAAACAAACGCGTTAAGGCACAAAAATTATTGATAGAGGAACGAGTTTGTACACCTTTATCATAAGGAGAGATGATGTTCTCAATGGGGTGGTCCTTCCTTTGTTGAAAGGTTCTTGTGTGAGTGGGTTCCCTTGCATGTGTGTCATCTTCAGTAGTTGTTTCTGTGTCATGGGAACACTCATCTTCAGCTTCTTCATTTGATGTTTCTTCAGAGATTTCTGGCAAGTTCCCTCTTTGTTCCCCCTGAATACTTGATTCTGGCAGGGTATTGTCTTGGGGGACAGCAGAGTTGTTCCCTGAAGAGGGAACCTCGAGAGAGTTGGAGGTGTCTTGTAGTTCTTCTGAGGAGGGAGCCTCGAGGGAGATTTGATCATTGAGAGTTGGATCTCCGTCGTTGTTCCCTGGTTGTGGGATGTTGCTTGCACTTGGATAGTCTTCATCCCTTTTCCTTGGCTCATCATCATCATCATCATCGTCTTCTTGTCTTACCAGCTTGAACAGAGTTCCCTTCCCTTGGGTCTCTGTTCCCATCTTTACGGATTTCTCATTGAAGACGACATGGATGCTTTCTTCTAATTTCTTGGTCCTCTTATTATAGACCCTGTAAGCCTTGCTTTGTGCTGAGTATCCCAGGAAGATCCCTTCATCGCTTCTGGGGTCGAATTTGCCAAGGTTGTCTTTGCCATTGTTGTGAACAAAGCACGTGCAACTAAATGTTCTCAAGTGTGAGATGTTTGGTTTTCTCCCTTTGATGAGCTCATAGGACGTCTTGTTGATCAGGGGCCTTGTCATTGCTCGGTTCAGGATGTACGTAGCTGTGGAGATGGCTTCAGTCCAGAAGTACTCAGGAACTCCACTTTCAATCATCATGGTTCTAGCCATGTCCTCCAGAGTTCTGTTCTTTCTCTCGACCACTCCATTTTGCTGAGGAGTGTGAGGAGCTGAGAAGTTGTGAGAGATCCCATTTTTCTCACAGATGTTTAGGAACTCTGAGTTTTGAAACTCAGTTCCGTGATCAGATCTGATTGCTTTCAGTTTTAGCCCCAAGCTTACTTCTGTTCTTTTGATAAAGGGCTCAAATTCTTCAAATGCTTGTGATTTTGCCTTCAAGAAAATAACCCAGGTGAATCTTGAAAAATCATCGATTAAAACATACATGTACCTTTTTCCACCATAGCTAGCCGTTCTCATGGGACCACAGAGATCCATGTGAATTAGCTCTAAAGGCCTGGTTGTGCTCACCACCTTTTTGGGTTTGAAGGAGTTCATGGTCTGTTTCCCTCGAACACATGCTTCACACATTTTGACTCCTTCGAGATTGATCCGTGGAAGACCGATGACCAGATCCTGTAGATAAAGCTTCAGGATTTGATTTACACCTGCATGTCCCAGTCGTCTATGCCAGAGTTACGTGTCATCCTGGGAACTTGCAAGACAGCTTCATTGGTGGTTCAAATTTTGTATCTACTACATAAACGTTGTTGTGCCTTCTTCCTCTCAGAATCACTTTGTTGGTCTTTTTGTTGATGACTAGGAATTCGTCTGAGTCGAAGGTGACAACGTTGTTCCCTTGATCACATATCTGGGCAACACTTAAGAGATTGTATCCCAGATCTTTCACCAAGTTGACATTGCTGATTTTGATTGATCTGTTTAGCAATACTTCTCCCTTTCCAATTACTTCTCCCTTGTTTTTATTGCCAAATGAGACGTGGCCTCCTTCAGCATGAGTGTGAAGTGAGATGAGGATATCCTTGTTTCCGGTCATATGGTTCGAGCATCCACTGTCTATGAACCATGCATTGTTCCCTCTCACTGCCACCTACAAGGTAAAGTTAGTGTTTTGAGACCCAGGCAAGATGACTCTTGCCCGGTCCCTTGCAAGGGAAAATATTCTCATTTAAAACGTAGTCAGCGATGTTGATATCATGAGAGTTGGAGTTCCTTTGATGATTGGCATGATGTTTTTGTTTATTTAGGAACTCACGGTTTCTAAGGATTTGGGCTTTCTTCTTGGTACATGCTTCCTTGTAGTGCCCATGAGCACCACAGTTCCAGCACGTCTTGTAGTATTCTCCCAGGTAGTAATTTGGGTGAGGTCTCTGGATTCTATTCCTATCCATGGTTTCCTTGTTGTACACCCGTGACCCGTTTCCTTAGCAATTTGGACATAAAGTCTATGTCCAGTGTTCCCAGTGTAATAATCTCTCTCACCACCGTTCCCACTTTCTAAGACCCTGATTTTTTCTTCAAGATGAGCATTTTTCTGTTTCTCACATTGAAGTTCTAAGGCCCTACACTCATGGATTTCATGTTCACTCAGGGGTGACTTTCCATTCTTTGAGCATTCACCTTTGTATCCTATGCCATGTTTTGCTGGGACAAACTTAATTTGGGAACTCGAGGCTTCAAGATGGTCAGGAGTCTTACTCAGGTTTTGCAAGAGGGTGTTTTCATCTTTCTCTAGAGTTTTGATTTCATTTTCTAGATCTACGATGTGAGACACATGAGACTTGAGTTTTTCAAGAAGGGATATGTAGTTTGGACAAGGTTCAAGACCAACTAATTGAGCATTTATGTGTTCCTGTTTTTCCAACTTGTTTTGCAGTTTTATGTTATCTTTGACAAGACTTGAAAGGATTTTCAACAACTCAGGTTTTCTATAGTTATTTAAAGAATCAAGAACAGTTTCAGTGGTTACCTCACTAGGTTGTTCCCCAGTGGTTTCTCCTACGGCCATGCCACACATGTCTGGGAGTGCCCATGACTCGGGATCTTCGTCTTCATCATCGCTCCAGGTGGCGATGTAAGCCTTCTTCCCTTACTTCCGACCGTCAGTTCCCTGTGGGCATTCCTTAGCGAAGTGTCCTTTCTTGTTGCACTTGTAGCATGTGACATCGGAGAGGTCCTTCTCTGCGGGTTTTCTTTGGGAACTCTGCCCTTTCCCCCAGTTCCCACTGTTCCTTTGAGACTTCCCTTTGTAGAAGTTTCGAAGAGCCTTTGTTACGAGAACTAACTCCTCATCCTCTTCTTCTTCGGAGTCTTCGTGTTGTTCTTGGGTTGATTTGAGCATCTTTTCGATCTTGAGTGCGATCCCTCAATGAGCTCGAGTCTGTTCCTTATCATCGATCTTTCTCTTCTCGTGTCCTACTAGCTTTCCAAACACTTGATGGAGCATGAGTGTTCTATTTTCCGGATTTTCTTTGAACATTGTTCTCTCGTTTGCCCATTCTCTCGGTCAATCCGTTGAAGAGATGTTGGACCTTCATCTTATGGGTGATTTCTTCTTTGGTGATCCCCAAGCCTTCCATTTTGGTGCAAAGTCCTTCAAATTGAGACTGGTAGCTATCGACAGATTCTCCCATCTCCATTTGGAAGTTGTAGAACTCCCTTTTTGCATTCATCTGAAGATCTTCTTGGAGATCTGAGTTCCCAACATGCATTTGTTGGATGGCTTCCCACATTTCCTTGGTTGTGTCAAGGTTTGCTACCCTGTCACAGTCTTGTACGCACATGGACCTCTTTAGGTATTGTTTGGCTTTGTAGTTTGCCTCCATACACTTGTATTCGTTGGGTCCCCACTTGGAGAGGTCATTGACTATAGCTGGATCGATTTCGAAGTTGCCTCTCTCGATAACACACCAGGCTTGGTAGTCTTGGCCACGCATCCAATCCTTCATGTCGCATTGCCAGCTTTCAAATCTTCCTGTAATAAGCCTTGGTGGTTTACTGCTGTTGTTCCCTACTTGAGTAAGCTCCTGAGCCATTTGATACTTGCGATGCTAACACAAATCTAGAGCGCAGGCTCTGATACCAATTGTTGGATCGTAAACGGTTAGCAAAGAGCTTGGGAACTGGCAATTAAGCTGTTCCCAAGGCAGCGGAAGTAAACAATCGCAAGTAATAAAGACAGTAAAGAACGCAGTTCCTTTATAGAGGAACCCCACTACAACCAACTAGTTGTATGGGTAAACCTCTACCTCCGCTTGGAGGATTTTTAATGACTTTCTTATATTAATTGCTTTGTTCCTTAGTTACACAGCCGGATTCACACTTCTCTGTTCCTACGAGTTCTTCCTAACTCTAACAACACTAGCAAATCCTCTCAACTGAGTTCCTAAGCTCACAACAGCAAAATACAAATAAGTCAAACCTTACACCCACTTCTCAGTTCCCTTGTCCTTGGGAACTTCGGCTTCACCGTCGTTGAGATCACACACTCGCCGGCGGGGACTTCTCTTCCTTTTCTTTCTTTTTCTCAGATGTGGGTGTTTGAGAGTTCTGGGAGAAGTACCCAGTCCGAGTACTATTCATTTGGCTTTATAGTCCAAGTGAGCTTGGGCAGTCGCATCTTTTGTTTGTGTCCAAAATTCCCTTTGCTTGATACCCAAGTTGTACTTTCTTCACATGTGACTTTGGTTTGAACTAGGTCAACTTCTTGGATCAATCGAACCGTTGGATGAAGCGTGACAGTCTGATCCTCAGACTGTTCCTTCGTGCTGTCTGAGACAGAATCCCGCGATCTGCGCTGAACGGTCGTTGTCCTCACATGTGAGTTCCCATGTCATGGGAACTGTCTTCTTCAGATTTCCCTTGATGGAAACTCTTCATCGTTGTAAGCTTGTGTTCTCTTGATTGTTTCTGGGAGTTCCCACTTCATGGGAACTTTCCTCTTCAGAGTTCCCTTGATGGAAACTCTGCATTGTGGCCTGTAGTGGCTTTTGGTTATTCATAGGAGTTCTTGGCTGTACCTGTGTTCCTTAGAAATACTTGAACAAACCACATTAGTTCCCTATGGTGTTTGTCATTATCAAAACTTAAGAGAATTACATCGTTGATCCGTTGTTTAGAACTAGAGGTCCCAACAACGTCCCAACAAAACCCAATCAAATGCTCTTTTGGAGTCACATCAGAGAAGTTCCTCGGATACATAGTAACGCAGAGAGGAATCGAGGCAAGTCCCGACCAAATCAAGGCGATAATGGAGTTACAATCGCCAAAATGCATCAAGGCGATAATGGAGTTACACTCAACCGATTCATATCTCGATCCTCGGACAGAAACAAATTGTTCTATGATATCTTAAAGAAGAACAAGTCGTTCGAATGGACAGAAGCACATGAGGAAGCTTTCAAAGAATTAAAAAATTATTTATCTAACCCACATGTACTTTCCAAACCCAAGCCAGACGAGATGTTGTACGTATACTTGGCTGTGACAAAAGTAGCTGTGAACGCTGTCTTGATCCGAGAAGAAAACGGGGACCAGTTACCCATCTACTATGTAAGTAAAACCTTACTTGATTCAGAAACCAGGTACTCACCCATTGAGAAACTTGTGCTATCTTTAGTAATGGCTTCTATAATGTTACGTCCTTATTTTGAGAGTCATTCTACTATTGTAAGGACTAACTACCCAATAAAGAGTATTATGTCAAAACCAGAGTTATCAGGTCGACTAATGAGGTGGTTGATCCATCTTAATGGCTACGACATTGCTTATGAGCCACGAATGGCGATGAAATCTCAAGCCTTGACAGATTTTGTGGTTGACTTCACTCCTACCACATCAGAAGAAGAAAACCAAGACATGTTACAAATAACCGGTGTATTTGGTAGCGACAAGTGGTTAATGCATACAGATGGAGCATCAAATCAGATAGGTGTAAGACTGGGGGTAGTCCTGAAGTCACCACAGGGGGATAGGATAGCCTTGGCTGTTCGATGTACATTCAAAGCCACTAACAACGAAGCAGAATATGAGGCGCTTATAGCAGGGTTACTTATTGCTAAGGACTTGAATGTGCAAGAAATGGAGGTAATTTGTGATTCATTAATTATTGTAAATCAAGTCACGAACTCATATGTTGTCAGGGATTCAAAGATGAAGGCGTACTTAGAAAAAGTCCTAGAGATTATTAAACACTTCAAGCATTTTGAGATAAAGCAAGTCCCTCGAGATGCTAACACACAAACAGACGCCTTAGCAAACCTCGGATCCGCAATTGACCCAATACATTATGACAAGATACCTTTCGTGTACCTTTATGCACCTTCCATAATCAAAGAAGCGGACGTATTCGAGATTTGAGATCGTGATGAAGATGCTTCGTGGGTAACTCTTTACTTAAGGTGGTTGCGAGATGGGATCTTACCAGATGACAAGGAAGAAGCCCGACGACTTAAGGTAAAAGCTTCCACCTTCGCCATTAAGAATAGCATTCTGTTTAAGTGGATGTCGTCAGGGATATATGGATGATGCGTAAGGGAGGAAGAAGTGCAGAAAGTATTGCAAGACATACATGACAGAGAATGCGGAAATGATACAGGGGGTCGTAACTTGGCGAGGAAAGCAAGCAGGATGAGTTATTATTGGCCCACCATGAACAAAGACGCAGTGAAGTTTGCCCGGAAGTGTGACGCGTGCCAGCGTCATGGACCTATACCACATCAACCTCCAGAGTTATTACATCCCTTAACTTCCCCTTGGCCATTCATGAAATGGGGAATGGAAATTGTAGGAAAACTTCCTCCAGCTTCAGGACAACGCGTCTACATCTTACCTATGACCGACTACTTCTCCAAATGGATTGAAGTTGAAGCTGTCAAAGAAGTCAAAGATACCCAGGTCATTTTCTTCATAAAAAGAAATATCCTGAGTAGATTTGGAATACCATCCACCATAGTGTGTGACAACGGATCTCAATTCATCAGTGATAAAACAAGATCATTTTGCCAGCAGTACCACATTCAGTTGGTGATGTCGACACCACGTTACCCTCAAGCCAACGGTTAGGTAGAGGCGAGCAATAAAGTAATCATCAACAACTTGAAGAAACATCTCAAGGAGGCTAAAGGAAGATGGGCAGACGAATTACCACTTATCCTTTGGTCAGATCGGATAACTCCCAAGACTGCCACAGGGCACACGCCTTTTTTCCTTGTATATGGATGCGAAGTCGTATTACCATTGGAAATAACTTTGCCCATAGTTCGATACGGACTCACCACTGAAGGGTCGAATTTGCCTAACCATTTCCATCATCTAGACACGGTTGACGAGTTACGAGATGAAGTTCGTATGGCGGCATTTAGATAGGGGGTGGCTCGGAGTTACAACAAACATATCAGAGCAAAAGCGTTTCAAGTAGGTGATTGAGTGTTGAGGAAAGTCTTTCAAAACACACAAGAATTGAATACTGGCAAGTTGGGAGCCAATTGGGAAGGACCCTACCAGATCACGAAAGTCGTCGGACAAGGGGCCTACGAGTTGGTATCATATGATGGAAAGATAGTCCCAAGAAGCTTGAATGCGACGAATTTAAAGTTGAATCATTTTTAACAAGCAAGTCGCAATAAGGTACTTATTTGTTACTTCATTCTATAAAAACTTTATTCTCTGCCTCATTTTATACACATGGAACAATGACGGTCTTACAAAAACTAACAAGGGACGCTTTGTGACGTCACAGGCCAAAACATAGGCCCTCGCCTTACAATCAGTCAACGTTGTGCACACAACGACTAGTCACAAGATGCAAGAGATGAGAATGCATAAAGACAACTCTAGAGCAAGAGGAGTGTCAAGGAATATTTGTAACCAATTCAGATTTTATTAAATAAAACATAATTTTTTATATTCTATCAAGTACATTAGTTTCTCTCTCTTAGCATCCTATATAAAAGCGCTATTACAACAAGATCTGATTAAAACTACCAACGATCATCTTCTCAAACGCATCGATCCTCATCTTGCGATAACAAACCTGTATCACCTGCAAAAAAGACAAAAGCAGGTCCAAAACCATACGAGTACCAAAATAGCATTCATCATAAAACCCCTAAAAAAACCAACAAAAACAGGGGTAGAAGTTGTCCACACAAAGGCCCTAAAATAAGCAGCCATACACGCCAGTTAAAATGTTAAACCCCGACACACCGGGGATACTGAAATACTTAATGTTTTAAGAAGGGATAAGAAGGATCAGTCTTTGGAAGCATCTTTCGCGGCCTTCTGATTCTCTAACTCTACTTGAGCTACTTCCTTGGCGACATAAGCAATGTCGTCGATGACTGGAGACTTCTTGGCTGCAATTACTTCATCAGAAAAAAGACTTTCAAACAGATCTCTTTCCTTCACTGCATCCTACGAGGTATGTTTCCTCGCTGCAAACTCCTCCATCATCTCCACCTGAGCTCTGCATGACTAGTAGTCTGCAATGTCCTCGATCTCCTTTGCAAGAGCATCCTCTTTACCTGAGGAAACAATAAACTTCTCTTCCTACTCCTTGTAATCCTTGGATGCCGTTTCTAGAGCAACCGACTACTCCTTCACCTTCCTTTCTAAAGCATTCTTTTCCTGCCCCAGTATAGTGCTTTTGTCCTTTTCAAGCTGAAGGTTGATCTTGCTCTGAGCCAGTTGATCTGGCAGGCTTCTGAAAGTCTCAAAAGCAAAGAGCGAAAGTTGCAAAACCTGAATGAAACAAAAAGCAGAACACCTTGCATAAGGGGAGAGATGAGTTTAAAACACCAACTGGTCAAAATAAATGAACCTGCCACTGAGCAGCAAGAATTTCACCAAAGAATTCCGGAAGGGAAGAACGGTTTTCTACACTTCGAGAGCAGTCCACATGGAGATGCGCTAAAGAACCCAGACATTTTTCTTCCGCCATGTCTAGTGACATCATCGTCCCTGGGAGATCAGATATGTTCGAGACTGCTTTCTCTTTCCGGGAAGTAACTTTAGCCTCGGATGACTTCTTGGGAATGAATACCGCTAAGGAGGTGTCAGCAGTTGATGTCGTTTCAACTTTCCTTTTCTTTCGGGCCTCTACTCGTTCCATGGTGGTGAGCGCAGTAGTGGAACGAGTGGTCCTTGAACTTGGCAACATGCAGATAAAGAGGTTACAAGAGGTAAAAGACGTCGAAGTAAGAAGTAAGGGAAGGAAAAAGCTTACTCGACATCTCGGTACTCTCGGGGTCGACGAAGCACGCTTTCACAAGCTTGGAGTAGGACCTCTCTTCCAACGAGAGAGCCTCTATGTGAGAGATGACTTGGGTTGACACCTTGCGAGGTTGGGGGGAAGCGAGATCTTCTGCATTCGAGATAGAAACAGCCGATGGTTAGGAACGATTGAACAAAGCAGAATAAGTAAAAAGAGAAACACTACATGTTGAACGCCATCGAGTTTTCAGGAAAGACGTGTCAATTCCCAAAGAAGATAGCTTTACGAAGAAAAATTTATCAGCCCAACCCCGGTCAGATTTCAGCATGTTGAAGATCAAGTCAGACATGTCTTGGAAGGTTTTCAAAGTCAAACGGTCGGGGCCACCTTTGGAAAGGAAATAGTTATGGAAGAAATCGGCAGCTTTGAAAGGCAGGCTATGAAGAGCACAAGAGGTCAACAGATAGAAAAAGCCTCCAAACCTGGGGGAGTATTTGCCCAGGAGATACATTGAGGGTAGTGAGGAAGTCGATAACCAGAGGGGAAAAACGGAAGCGGTGACCAATGCGAAAGGGGTACTCGTACAAGCACACTCAGTCGTCAGCATAGAAATCAGCCCAGATCCCAGAAGTGGGAAGGAATATCTCTGTGGATGAAGAAAATCTAGCAGAGAAAGCAAGAGTGTGAGGATCTTCCGAGGTGCTACTTTTTCGATGGTACGGGGTGAGAGTTTTGGATGAAGTCAGAGAAGGGGGTACGGTTGGATCAAGGCAGCGAGAAAAAGGTTTTGGGGAAGAACTGGAAGTCACCATGGCCAAGAGAAAGAAAAGAAGAAGAAGATGGAAAATTCAGAGAAGGGAGACGTACTTGGACACCGAGAAGCGCAATTGAAGTGTCAGAAAACCATTATGAGTGCTATAAATAAGGCACGATGGGACATGTCTTGTGCATTACAACTTCCAAAGCGCTAAATCAAAAGCCCTAAAAGATTATTGGAGGGAACTTTCCCGGGTTTTTGAGGGGGTATTGTTTGGCATCTCCAAAAATTAGCCCAAGACGACAAAGCAAGCCCAAGATACTTAGTCTGAGTCGTTAAGGGAAGAGCGCATTGAAGGCATGGCGGAAATCTCGGCTCAAAGAGATCCCATGATCGACCTGCTCAACGGCTATTCCATTCATGCCGATGGCGAGATTTCCGGGATATGCAAAACGCTCAACCAACGGTCTGAAGCAGGAAAAGGTTATAAAACCGAGAGGAGGCAGAAATGAGCGGCATGATCGGAAACATCACTCTGAATCAATCTCTAAGCTCAATTTATTCTTGTCTATCAATTCTATTCAAGTGCTCGTTTGTAATCACGGGAGAATTGTTCGCAATCTCGATCATAATACAATCATACCACTTTATTGCTCTTGTTCTCCTTTCTTTTTCACTATTTTACATCTTGTTTGTAGTTAATAACGCGTTACAATTTCTCTTTGGTTAGGATTCCCTCATTCTAGCAGGTAACACGTTCGTGTGATTATTTTGCCCAAAACAAGTTTATTAGAAATATAAACTTAGACGAGTCATAAGAATTCAACTTATGAGGAAAAATTGAACAAAATAAATTGCTTATAATTTATTTTGTATCTTATGTGTGAATCAAGAAAAGGAAATCAATCGTTGGATTGCAAGCTCGTCTAAGATAATTCTCGCTCGCCTTCGAAACAAGGCAAGTGGTGGTTCGCTCTTGCTCATCCATTTTTTTCATAATTAATATTTAAATTGTTTATCATTCATGTTTGGAAGCCTGTGTGTTTACTTTAAAATTTATAATTAAGTGGTGGTTCACTCTACACCATTAATGATATTATCAAGACCATGGCCCTTGACTCATTTTTCCACCGCAGGAGAAAGGGTTGTTCAGCACTTAGCTAGTGCAATGAGGTTCAAGCCTAGTGGCTTATCCTTGTTAAAGTTAATTAACTCGGATGTTCGAGATCAAGTAAGAGTTATAATGAAGTGTTAATCACATAAGATAAGTGCGCCTTGCACACCTAATTGAACCCCACGAATGAAGCACCCATATTTGGGGAATCGTTCGGACTTCCGGTTTATGAAGGTCGTCCTTCCAATCTGAATTCGCACAACATGTATGCGGTGAGGTTGGTTTAAGCCTGATTATTCCGAGGAAGCTTAGTTATAGATTGTTTTTGAAAGTGTTTTGTGGATATATATAAGTTCTCCAAACATGAAATTCATATTCACCCTTAGGATGTGTTTGTCCTTTGGGCTCTCTCTTGCATTCTATTTGTCCACCTGCATTATTTTGTGGAAGTAGTCTAGTTGTTAATCATTGCCCGACTTTCATTCGGATTGCAATGCAACAATTAGTTATGCCCACTAGTACCTCTTACAAAATTCCACTTGCTTAGTCTGTCACAAGACTAGCCTTACCAATTCTTTCCCTTGCATGGTAGGCCGGTGTCAACCGTCCCTATACGGCACATCAGACGATCTTCTCTCAAGTTATAAGAAGTAAGATGGAAAAGAGATGGGATGCAATTTAAGTTTTGAGTCAAACTTTTTCATAAAGTTAAGATAAATCATAATTAACTGAAATTGAGTTAAGACTTTAATTTTTCCTAGTTGATTTATAGGCGCAAGTGATAACTCCTTTATGTAATTTATAAATTTTTAAAAAGTCTTCCACTATGAGTTGTAACAATTTTCTCCTCGACTCGCAAGGAGAATCTTTAATAATAATGTTTGTTTTCAATGAAAGTCTTCCTCTATTTTTAATATTTCAATGCCTATATTGTTCGGATCAAGCCTTGGGTGACTTTGGAAGTTAAGTTTGAGGTCACTAGCGTGTACCGTCTCCGAGGAAAATCGGGGGTGTTACAGTCTGAAGAAAGAATAAGGTGATATCTTAATAGTTTAGGTTTTGTTGATGATATTGTTTTTGGTTCCATTAACCCCTTGCTCACAGAAAGATTCGAGAAACAAATGATTAGTGAATTTGAGACGAGTATGATAGAGGAACTAAATTTCTTCTTGGGACTGCAAATCTCTCAAACAAAGGAAGGAACCAAGATTCATCAACAAAAATACATCAAAGAAATGTAGGGAAAGTATGGGATGGAAAAATCAAGACCCATTCATACTCCCATCTCTCTCAACACTCACCTTGATACAGATGAAGGAGGAACAAGTGTAAACTAAAAGTTGTAAAGAGGGATGATCGGTTCCCTGCTCTATCTCACAATGAGCCAACCTTATATCATGTTCTCCATATGTCTGTATGCACAGTTCCAATAAAATCCCAAGGAGTCTCACATGAAAGAAGTTAAGAGAATCTTTAGATATCTCAGAGGAAGAGACAACCTATTTTGTGGTACCCAAGAAACAATTCCTTCGAACGTGTTGCCTTCTCTGATGTCCACTTTGCAGACACCTTTTAGATCGAAAGACCGTGTCTAGCATGGCACAGTTCCTTGGATATTATCTTGTATCTTGGGGATCAAAGAAGCAAAATTTTATGGCACTATCCACCGTTGAAGCTGAATACATTGTCGTTGCTTCTTGTTGTTCCCAAATACTTTGGCTCAAATATCAACTTCAAGACTACAATATGTCTCTTGAAATTTTTCCCCTCAAGTGTTATAATACTAGTGCAATTAACATCTATAAAAATCTTGTGCATCACTCTAGAACTAAGCACATTGAGATTAGGCACTATTTCCTACGTGATCACGTAGATAAAGCTTCCATAAAGATGGAAGGATCGAGTTGCAAATATCTTTACCAAGGCTATAGATAGACAATCCTTCGAGCATTTTCGAATGCTCTTGGGGGTGATTCTCTTAAATTAAACAAGTCTCGGTCCATTTTTTCCCGCAATGATTGACTAGTTTAAATTTGGCATGATTAGGGGACTTTGTGTGAGCAACTTTCATTTTAATATTTGTATTATCTGCTTCAAATGTTTCAATACATCTTGCTTGGGAACTATTACTGTGGCATGTTATTTATTTTTGTCCCAAAATGATCAACTCGATCTTGTCGAAACCGCATTACAACCGAAATGACGATTGATCATATGACTTATCCCCTAAACCTGATCCAGGTAAATGTTTCCTTTGAGCTTGTTATTTGTGAAACTCTCAAAACTGGATTCAATTACCTGGATGTCAAAATTTTCCCATACCTTATTTCTAGTTTGATATATACTTTATATTGTTCCACTAAAAATCCTTTGATATCCAAACCAAGCCCCTTTTTACTTGTTCATGGAAATGAAGAAGGGAGCTTCAGTTTTGAAACAAGGGAACTTCCAAGGTTCATAAAGAAGAATTTAAATTTGTGAAAAAGGGATTATTGGAAAGAGAAAATGGTTGGTAAATGTGTCGAAGATAGGACAGTTTCTTGATAAGGAAGAGTAAATCTTCATCATGCTTCATCAATGCCGGAAGAGTAAATCTTCATCATGCTTCATCAATGCCAACTGGCTCCTTAAGCAATCTCTTGACATGTGGAGATGTTTGATGGAAAGAATCTAGTTTGTGTTAAAGGCTATCTCTTTAGTTACATTCTAGAGTAATTGGGTATAAGTTTTGAAGAAAGAATTGATCTCGGGTATGCTTCCTCTCCTGTCCTTTTCTTCCTTTACTTAACCTTTCTTCTCTCTCTCCATCTCTCCATTGTCTTCCTCCATCTTCAAAAAAAAACTAAAATCCTAGTTCTCTCTAGAAAATTCCTTGTTCCTCAAAATTTCTTGCCTCCACAACAAAAAAGGCCAACTAACCCTTACCCATTATCTCTTACACCTACTCTAGACTCCATCCAAATATCATTATTGAACATCTCTTCCAAAATGATCCTGATTACCTTCAAAAAATGCTTTTGATTGATCTTGGCACCACACACTTAGTGGTCCGATGCACCTTTGGTGTAAAAGAGTTCACCTTCACCTTCCCTCTTATTCGAAGGATTCTCCATGTTCCTGCTGAAGGATTTGACACACTCCTTCTCAAATTGTGGCAAGATACAGATGGAAGGGATGTGATTCTGAAGAGACTTTTTGGACATGTACCTGCTCAAGCAAAAGAGATTACGACTCATGGACCGAGTCAACTAGGAAAGACGACACACCAGTACATTACCAGGGTGGTGATTCTGAGGCAAGAGAAACGAACCTCTCTAAGCATAAATCACGCCATTCTCCTCAATCTGTTCCTCAGAAAGGAAAAGATCAACTTGCCCTGGATCCTCATCGACAACATGCGCAAGTGTGTTGCCAAAACAACCCATGGTCTCCCCTATGTTGCATTCATAAAGGAAATCATGCTGAAGAACGACGTCTATCACTCTCAACAGTAAGAAGTAATTGGACAAGAGATAAATATGTCCAATATTCTGAGGATGAATCACTCTCAAGAAGTGTAGGAAGAGGAACCGGAGCAACATTTTTGTTGATAGGGATTTACATAACGACAAATAAAATTTGTAGTCAAGACCCTGCTGAGTACAGTGAAGTCATGATCGTCCACGGGAAGCAAGGTTGTCCGTTTACCGACCTAAGAAAACAAAGCAGAACAAAAGAAAACAACTACGACAGACCTCGGTACCGACCTTGTCAGGGTCGGTAACGATGATGGACTTCTACTAAAACAGAACAAATATCACGATGCAAGTGCAGGCTCGATACCGATACTAGTGCCTCGGTAACGAGTGAATTCGAATGCAAAACTAAGGAATATCAAACGATAAAAAGCTCTAGGACAAGGGTTACCACAACATAACTATGCATATAAACTCATGTGAAGATAAAGATCATGCCTTTGAAGATAAATCTATCAACTTTCGTTGACTAAACGAGCAAATCAATCAACTTTCATAAATCAATTCACTTTACTACTTGTTTTGAATCCAAAGCTCAAAACTTTTATTATCGAACAATATCAACATTCAAGTTCAAGACTTTCTCTTTCGATCAAGCAACAAACTCAAATTACTTCAACTCTCTTCTATGCATAAGCACAACAAGTAATTCAAAAGATAGAAGGCAATCAAAACTGATCACATTCATTCAACCATGCACAACTATGTCGGGTTTCAACCCCGACCCTAGAAAAGAAAACTAATCACTCATAATTGAATCACAACAAACAACTTTATTAAAAGAGAACATTCAAAAGTAAAACTTACTTGCAATTAAAAGAAGTATTGTCTTACAACCACACGTTTCAAACTCGAAACAACCGAAGAACAAGAACAACGACTCCGGTCACGACGCTTCTTCTCTCTCTCGATCGAACCAGGTTCGCAATCTTCAAACTATCGTCTCGTTCACAAAACTCACGAATTCCAAAACTAACAAACCACACCCCCTTCCCTAGGCTAGAACAAGGATATTTATACTAGAGAAAGCTATCTAATAAAGATCTAAAAAATAAAAACTTTCTAAACTAAAAAGATTACAAGATAAAAGATATAATTTCCCAAAGTCGACGCCGTTCTACCGACACAGGTCACCTCGGTAACGACCTGCACAAGGTCGGTAGACACTTGTTGAATCCATTGGAACAAAACTCTTCGTACAGCTCGATACCGACCCTCACGTGTCGGTAACGAGCTCTCTGTTTCGGGTTTATTTGCACTCTTTCCATGGCTTCACTTGATCTTCAACGTGAACTTCTTCCTTTTCCTCCTCTATGCATACCACCTTCCACCGCTTGACTTCAACATCACTTGAGAATGCTCCTTTCCGCTTTAAAAACCTACAAAAAAGACACAGAACGGAATAGCTTCCATACTTTTCACAAAATATGCAAACTTATGCAAAAACACACAAAAATAACTCTAAAACTTACTAAAACTAAACTAAACCACCTAAAAAGACACCTAAAAGTAGATTAAAAACATGAACATCAAAATATCCCATACTTAAGCTTGCTTGTCCTCAAGCAATCACTAAACATTAACCAAAACCAAACAATCATGCTCATCAAGCAATAGCTTTCATCTTCAAAAGAAACATCAAAACATAGAAAAAATAGCAAATTACTATTAATGTCATTGATAGGCGTGAAATGGCCGTGCAAATCACGGCTATGCAAAAGAGTCCTAACAAACCTAAAGATTGTAGTCTTAGGGAAGTAAGGATCGAATCCGCTGGGAGGAGATTTATCTTTCTATGTGAATTTTATGTCAATTAAAGTAAAAGGGGGCTTATAAAGTAAATTAAATAACAAGCATGCAAAATTAATAAAGCAATGAAAGTTGGAGTTTTTATCAAATTAGGGAAAACACTTAGTCAACCAGAGATCCACATTCGTATGACAAGTTGATCATAGATTCACTCAATATTGCATGCATATGGAATTCCAATTCCTTTTCAATGATAATTAATAGCACAACCAGATACTATCAATCCTAACTAATTAAATAACCCTGAAACCATCAAGATTCAATTCAAAAACAGCATTAAGAATAGGAATATAATCAGGATACAATTCTAGCATAAAACGACCAGCTTTTATACTAGAATGCAATTACTAGTGCAATGCAGTTCGCTACTATGAAATATAGAAACTCAACCAGTAATTTCTCTAGATCTAGCAATTGAGATTCAATAACAACAACCCTAGAAATTGTTGAAATCAATCACATAAACAAATCAATCAAGAGAGTAAAATAATTCCATGCAATAGATAAAGAGTGGAAATCTCACAATTGAAAGTCAAACGATGCTTCAAACTGTCTGGCTAAGCAAAAGGGTTTAGTTCTCCATAATGGCTAAAAACTCGGAAAGAAAAATATGATAATAGTCTATGAGAGATGCAACTCTCCAAACCCTAATATAATAGAACTAGGTCTAAAACGTTTATCTAAAAATACATAAACTCGGAATAAAGCTGATAAAGATAGGACCAATCAAATTAAAACACGTGGCAATACACTCGGATCCCCGCGTTGTAAGAGGCGGTGGGCGCCGCGTGACTGGCGGCGGTCGCCGCCAGCACCAGGACGCCGATCTTCACTTCGTCTTGAATCCAGCTTTAAAACTCCAAATTAATGCATAATAGTCTTCTAAACCACCTAAAACCATCATAAAAGTACGCTAAAACTCCTCCTAAATACACAACTTAATTTTGTATATCAACCCCCCACACATGAATCTCACTCGTCCATGAGTGACTCAAAATACCATCACTCATAAAAACTATAATCTATGGATCATCAAAATGCAAGGAAGCTTACAAAGAGGAACAAAACCATTCTCATGCAAGTACTACTACCCATCCAACTATCAACCCTACTCAACATCAATATAAATGAGCAAATCATCATCAACATCAATCAACATTATGCTCAACTAAAACCACCAAACAACCCTAATACCCATCAAAACATCAATCATCAAACCACCAAAAACTAACCACTAACAAGTCCATCAAAAATACCAACAAAGAGAGTGAAAGTCTCCATAAATCTACACCTTATCCCTCCAAATGAAAACCTACCCAAAACACTCCTATACTCCACTTCTTATATCTTCTGCGCCGGTAAAAGATAGTCCTAAAACACTCTTTTTTTCCACTCATTTTGCTTAGGCGCCTTTTCAGGTTTTCACCTAACACTCTCCTTTCATTTTTCAATTAATGGACTCACTAACCCACACCACTCTAAATATATTTTTGCCAAGGCCTAGTGCCTGCCAAATTACCTGTTTATTACCTAGACCGCCCTTTCGGATTTTCAGTCTATTCCAAGATTTTATTTGCTTTTTTCATTTTTATGGCTTTTTTTATTATTTTTTTATAGTTTATAGCATATCAATAGAAATATAATTCCAACTCCCCCACACTTAGAACACACATTGTCCTCAATGTAATAAAGACAAGATAAAATAAAGGGGAAGTAGAGAATAATACCACTACTGATCAAAAGGTGGTGGTGGTGGATATGGTGGATAATGCGGGTAGTCAGGATAAAATTTCTGTTGGGGCCACACGCCCTGGAAAAACTGAGCCTGTTGCTGGAAGTAGCTAGTCTGCTGTTGAAAGAACTAAGACTGATCCTGGTGGAACTGGTGGATCCGTCTATAGAAGTAGACAAAGCAGACTGTTGGACAAACATCTCCTCCTGACGAACTGAAACCTGGCTCATCCGGCGCATGATATCATCCTGCCAGCTCAAACCAGTATCCTCTCCTACTGAAGTACTAGGAAAATATGAAACAGGAGCATCCTCATGCATAATTGTGTCTCCCTGAGGAGCAGTCTATGGAATAGGCTGAGGAGCAGCCTGTGGAGCAAAAGAAGAAGAAATCGGAGCTCTAACAAAAACTGCCAACCGTCTGAGATCAAAGTGATGATACTCAGGTCCAAATGGTAAACCAGCAATGGGCATACGAATCTTATAAGTACCCATAGGACCAAACATATAATCAATATGAGCCTCAACAATCACTGCAGCTTTCTTCATGAACTTCCTATCATAAATGAATCGAGCAGAAAGTCGCTCAGCTGGAGGAGGAAAAGGAATGTCCAGCGACTCCGCAATAAGAGAAATTATGCCGCCAATAGCAATCTTACCCTTCTTTTCACTCCTACACTTCTTACAGCTTGATAAAAAAACAAAGCCTTCCAATCTTTCACCAAGGCACACCGCGGTGTCAAACTCCAAACCGCCTCCAAGTCAGGATGATTGATCTTGTTTGGTTCAGAATGACCAAACCAAGCCATCTGAAGCACTCTGTGAGCTAACAGAAGAGGAGGATGTGACCACTTATAACTTTTCTCCCCTCCCTTAGAATCAAAGGGAGAAGAACCAGTTGAATGATCCCAAAATGTAAACTGAGCACTCGCATTAGACCAATCAACAAATTCAGAAGGCTGCTTGGTAATACCAAACGCCGCATCCAAATCAGCATAACTCATAACATGCATATGTAGATGCATCACGATCATCCTCAAGAGTAATGAGGAACTCTCTAGTCCACCCAGCGTATGTAGGAGCATCCTTGAAATAAAAATTAGCCAACCCTCCATGATCAAACATCCGCCTAGTGCACTCCTCTAGGCCTATCTCTCTCATAAATGTAGGATCAAGGAATATAGTAGAAACAAACTCCTTTTTATCCACACACTTCTTTCGGCCCTCATTAATTTCAGATTAAGTGGATCTAGTAGCACCACGCTTCCTAGTACTCACAAAGGACCGAAAATAGAGAAGCAAAAGGCCAGAAATACCCGAAAAATTAGGGTGGCGAGCGAATTTCTTGGCGGTGGGCAGGCGGCGGGCAAGCGGTGGTCGCCGCTTTGAACTTGTTCTTGGCGGCGGTCGCTACTGAAAACGGCGGTCGCCGCTAAGAACTTTCTCGAAAAACCCAGAAAAGTTGGCGGCGGTCGCTGTTGTTGTACCGGCAAGCGTCGTTGTTTAGCGGCGGCGAGCGAGCAGCGACGGTGGCGGTCAAACGGCAGTCTTGAACGGGTTGGATCTACCCGGATCTGAGGTGGATCTGAATTTTGAAAGGCTCCTATCTATTTTTCTTTGCAAAAGCTCTCCTTTTTTTCTCAAATCATCCAATGTTTATGACTCACCTCTTCCCTCTTTCTGTTTTTAACTTTCAGCACTCTCCCTTTTTTTATTTTTTATTTTTCGATTTTTATTTTTATTTTTTTGTTTTGTTTTTAAAGGAAAAAAGAAAGGGTTTACCGTACGGCAGGGGCGGCAGGCGCCGTTATGCGGTGACGGTCGCCGCTGAGTGGCGGCGGTCGCTGTTGTGTGGCAGCAATCGCCGCTGGCCACTTCGTAGCCAAGCTACGTTTTGGTGGAATTAATGGCCGGCGCCGCTACCCAGGCGACGGTCGCCGCCTTTTTCGGGGCGCTCTTCTTCACTTCCTTGCAGGTTAGTTCACCCAAAAACAAAAGGGAAAACGAAACAAAAACAACTAAACTAGAAAATAAGAAAAACAAGAAAGTACCTAGGTCGGGTTGCCTCCCGACAAGCGCCTTATTTAATGTTGTGGCTCGACGTAATGCCAATTCATATGTTCTCAGCGTCAGGCCTTGTTAGAACAACTTCCTCAATTGTGTCCTTGGTAAATCCCTCATGATACTCCTTCACTCTTTGACCATTCACTTTGAATAAAGCATGAGTTTTGGAATCATAGAGCTCAATTGCACCATGGAGAAAGATTTGAGCAATCACATAAGGCCCTGCCCAACGGGATCTTAGCTTTCCCGGAAAGAGTCTAAGGCGGGACTGAAATTGAAGGACTTTGTCACCAGCTTTAAAGTCCTTTCTCAAGATGTTTTTGTCATGCCATGCCTTAGTCCTCTCTTTGTAGTGAATAGCATTATCATAAGCTTCAATCCTGGCCTCCTCCAACTCCTGTAATTGGAGCTTTCTAAGCTCCCAGCTTCTTCAAGTTGTAAATTGCACTTCTTGATAGCTCAATAGGCCTTGTGTTCCAACTCAACTGGGAGGTGACATGCCTTACCAAAAACCAACCTAAAAGGTGACATACCAATAGGTGTTTTGTAAGCTGTCCTATAGGCCCATAATGCATCATCAAGCCTCTGACTCCAATCTTTTCTGCTAGGAGACACCGTAGTCTCCAGAATGGATTTAATCTCCCTATTTGATACTTCAGCTTGGCCATTTGTTTGAGGGTGATAGGCAGTAGAAACTCTTTGGTTGACATGATACTTCTTTAACAAGGCAGTGATTGTCCTATTATAAAAGTGAGTGCCCTTATCACTTATGAGGGCTTTGGGAATTCCAAACCTGTTGAAAGTATGGGACTTCAAGAAATCTGCAACAACTCTAGAATCATCAATTCTGGTGGCCTTCGCTTCCACCCATTTGGAAACGTAGTTCACCGCAAGCAAAATATAAATATTCCTACTAGAGTTTGGCAAAGGTCCCATAAAATCAATACCCCAAACATCAAATATTTCACAAAAAATTAAACTAGTTTGGGGCATTTCATCCCTACTGGACATATTTCCAACTCTTTGGCACCTGTCACAAGATTTACAGTAATTGTTTGCATCTTTAAAGATGGTAGGCCACCAAAATCCTGCATCAAGTAGCTTCCTAGCAGTTCTTTGAACCCTAAAGTGTCCCCCACATGCTCTAGAATGACAAAGTGTAAGGAGAGAATTTACCTTATTTTCTGGAATACAACGGCGGATTACCTGGTCAGAGCAGTGTTTCCAAGGATAGGGGTCATCCCAGACAAAAAATCTAGCTGTACTGCGCAGTCTATCCCTCTAAGCTTTGGTAAAAGGTTGAGGGAATTCACCTGTGCTGAGGAAGTTCACCAAGTCTGCATACCATGGCTCTATGGTGCTTATCTTGAATAAGGACTCATCCGGAAAACTTGCTTGCATCTGCTTTTGAGGGGTGCTCTCTTTTTGAACAACTCTGCTGAGATGATCAGCCACCAGGTTTTCAACACCCTTCTTGTCCTTAATCTCAATATCAAATTCACTGAGTAATAGGACCCATCGAATCAATCTTGGCTTTGATTCTTTCTTTGTCAGTAGGTATCTCAGGGCAGCATGATCAGTATAATGATGACCTTTGTTCCAAAAGGGTAAAGTCTGAACTTCTCAAGCGCAAATACCACTGCAAGCATCTCTTTTTCTGTAGTAGAGTAGTTCCTCTGTGCACCATTTAGGGTCATTGATGCATATTGAATCACATGAGAAGCTTTGGCTTCCTTTTGGCCTAACGCAACCCCCATCGCATAATCACTAGCATCACACATTATTTCAAAGGGCTTAGACCAATCAGGAGCCTGAATAATAGGGGCACTTGTCAAGCGAGCCTTAAGATCATCAAAGGCTGCCTGACTCTCAGTTGTGAACTCAAACAGAATGTCTTTCTTCAATAGTTCACATAGAGGTGATGAGATCTTGGAGAAGTCTTTAATAAACCTACGGTAGAAACATGCATGGCCTAAAAAAGAATGAACTTCGCACACATTAGTAGGATAAGGCAAAGATTAAATTACTTCAACCTTTCCCTTATCGACCTCAATAACCCTAGCTGAGACTATATGACCAAGTATAATACCCTGTTCTACCATGAAGTGACACTTTTCAGAATTAAGCACTAAATTAGTGTCAACACATCTAGCAAGTACAGGAGTTAAGTGATTTAGGTATGCATCAAAATTATCCCCATGTACAGTAAAATCATCCATGAATACCTTAATGAAATTCTTAATGTACTCAGAAAAGATACTTACCATACACCTTTGGAAAGTCCCAGGAGCATTGCACAACCCAAATGACATCTGACTGTAGGCAAAAGTGCCAAATGGGCAAGTGAATGTTGTCTTGGCTTGATCTTCAGGGGCAATGGCTATCTGAAAGTAGCCTGAGTACCCATCTAGAAAGCAATAAAATGCTTTGCCGACCAATCTCTCAAGCATCTGATCGATGAAAGGAAGGGGGAAGTGATCCTTCCTAGTGGCTGCATTCAGCTTGCGGTAGTCAATGCAAACTCTATAACCTGTCTGCAGTCTTGTAGGGACCAATTCTCCTTGCTGATTGTCCACCACTGTAATTCCCCCTTTCTTTGGTACAACCTGTGTGGGGCTAACCCATTTGTTGTCAGAGATAAGAAAAATCATACCTGCTTGCAAGAGTTTTAAGACTTCTTTCTTCACCACCTCCATCATAGGTGGATTTAAACGCCTTTGTGGTTGTCTAGATGGCTTCTCTTCTCCTTCCAACAGTATACGATGCATGCAAGTGGTGAGGCTGATTCCCTTGATGTCAGCAATGGTCCAACCAATTGTTGTCTTGTACTCTTTTAGAACTGCCACTAGCCTGCTTTCTTGGCCTTTTGTGAGCTTGTTGGAGATGATTACTGGTAATGTTTCCTTGTCTCCAAGGAATACATACTTGAGGTGGTCTGGGAGTTGCTTCAACTCAATTACCGGTGCCTGCACAACAAAGGGTAACAGCTTTTCCCTAGGCAGGGTTAATGGTAAAGGAGTTTTTCCAGGTGGTTCAAGAGGAAGCTTATAATAAGCATCCATCTCGTTTACAATCTCCTGTATATCAGTTGATAGAGTAAAATCCAAACTAGAATCAACAATAATAATTGCACATCATCTAGCTGATTTTCATCAAACACATCTTGCACCACAGGCTCAAGCATATCAATAGCATAAACAAAGTAATCATCAGAAGAATATTTCATGGCTTCATAAATATTATAATTAATGGTTTGGCCATCAAATTCCATGGTTAAAGATCCAGTGCTAACATTTATTTTAGTATTGGCTGTTTTCAAGAAAGGTCTCCCTAACAAAATAGGAATTGCATGATCATCATGTTCCATTTTGAGCACATAGAAATCAGCAGAAAAAGTGAGATCACCAATCATAACTAAAACGTCCTCTAATTGAATAGAGATATTAGTAGCATGCATAGGTCCAAGTTTCAGAGATTCACAGAGAGTAGAAGGCATTACATTGATGGAAGCACCCAAATCTAGCATGGCATTGTCAACTTTAGTACCTCCAATTATAATAGGGATAGTAAACATACTTGGATCTCCGCACTTTTTAGGTAAGCGTTTTTGAAACACAGCTGAACATGCTCGCTTACCTTCACCTTCTTTTTACTGTTCTTGTCCTGAATCCGCTTTGTAGTGCACATCTGCTTCAAAAACTTTGCATAGTGTAGGACTGACTTGATCAAGTTAAGGAGAGGAATGTTAACCTCAACGTTTCTAAACATCTCGAACATGTCTTTGTCCTGCTTTAGGGGCTCTGTACGCTTTAATGCAGATGGAAACGGAGCAACTGGCTTTCATTCAGGGAGAACTAGAGATTTTTCTTCATCGAAGGCTTCAGCAGGTAGGCGGCAGTCGCCGTCAGATGGGCAGCGGTCGCCGATTTTTTCAAAAAATTCAACCTCGGGAGGATCACCGTCATGGCAGTCGCCGCCTTTTATTTCTTGCCCGCCCCTCGATTTTTCTATTTTGCCGTAGCCAAGCTCGATTTGATGGCGGGCGCCCCTATCCAGGCGGCGGTCGCCGCCCTTGCCTTCGTCAGATTCTTCCACTTTTCTACCCTCAAGTTGCTTCCCACTTCTTAAAGTAACAGCACTGACATTGCGAATATTCGGGTTGAATTCTGTTTGAGAAGGAAGCTTACCCGAATCTCTTGCTTCCAGTTTGCTTACAGCTTCAAAGATTTGACTCATCTGTCGTTCCAAGTTGTGAATGCTTGCTGATGTAGTTTCCTAGAATTTCACTTGATTTTGAGTCAGTTGAGTCATACTATGTTGATGTTGAGTCATACTATTTTGAAGAGTGAGGTTACTTTGCATCAACATCTTCATCATGTCTTCCATAAAAGGAGATGCATTGTGATTCTGTCCTTGAGGCCTTGGCACATATGGCTTAGCTTGTTGAAACTGATCTTGTTGCTACTTTGACTCAAGCTCTTTCCACCTGAAGTTTTGATGATCTTTCTAGCCAAGGTTGTAGGTGTTTGAATAAGGATCATTTATTGGCTTCATTTGGTACCCTCCAACTGCATTCACCTCCTCATGTAGTGTAGGACATGAATCAGTAGGATGAAAGGCGTCATTACAGATTCCACAAGCCTTAGCTTGTTGAGCAGTACCCTTCAGTTTCAACCGCCTCACTTCTTCCTTCAGCACATCAAAATCAGCTTGATCAATTTTAGAGTGAGAGTTGGCGGCTCACAAGTTTCTTGAAGCGCTCAAAATATTCATAAAGCAACTCGTTAGGGAATTGCTCTATGTTACAGACAATGTTCTAAAAAACGCTAGGTGGACGCTGGGCGGAGAGGGGTTGCCTAGCGCCTAGACGGCCTGAACGGTAGCCTAGGCGGTCCTAGACGGGTGACTAGGTGGTCTAGACGGCTAGGCGGGCTAGGACCTTCCAGCGCCTAGGCGGGGCCTAGACAGGGCCTAGAAGAGATTTTTAGAACAGTGGTTACAGATATGCTTCTTGAGTTGATTGGACTTGATTGCAGGGAAGTATTTGTCCAGGAACAACTTCTTCAAGTTCACCCAAGTAGTAACGCTTCCGGGAGGTAAAGCATGATACTAGTCTTTAGGGGAACAAATATCACGATGCAAGTGCAGGCTCGGTACCGATCCTAGTGCCTCGGTAACGAGTGATTTCGAATGCAAAACTAAGGAAAATCAAACGATAAAAAGCTCAAGGATAAGGGTTACCACAACATAATTATGCATATAAACTCATGTGAAGATAAAGATCATGCCTTTGAAGATAAATCTATCAACTTTCGTTGACTAAACCAGCAAATCAATCAACTTTCATAAATCAATTCACTTTACTACTCGTTTTGAATCCAAAGCTCGAAACTTTTATTATCGAACAATATCAACATTCAAGTTCAAGACTTTCTCTTTCGATCAAGCAACAAACTCAAATTACTTCAACTCTCGTCTATGCATAAGCACAACAAGTAATTCAAAAGATAGAAGACAATCAAAACTGATCACATTCATTCAACCATGCACAACTATGTCGGGTTTCAACCCCGACCCTAGAAAAGAAAACTAATCACTCATAATTGAATCACAACAAACAACTTTATTAAAAGAGAACATTCAAAAGTAAAACTTACTTGCAATTAAAAGAAGTATTGTCTTACAACCACACGTTTCAAACTCGAAAAAACCGAAGAACAAGAACAACGACTCCGGTCACGACGCTTCTTCTCTCTCTCGATCGAACCAGGTTCGCAATCTTCAAACTATCGTCTCGTTCACAAAACTCACGAATTCCAAAACTAACAAACCACACCCCCTTCCCTAGGCTAGAACAAGTATATTTATACTAGAGAAAGCTATCTAATAAAGATCTAAAAGATAAAAACTTTCTTAACTAAAAAGATTACAAGATAAAAGATATAATTTCCGAAAGTCGGCGTCGTTCTACCAACACAGGTCACCTCGGTAACGATCTGCACAGGGTCGGTAGACACTTGCTGAATCCATTGGAACAAAACTCTTCGTACAGCTCGGTACCGACCCTCACATGTCGGTAACGAGCTCTCTGTTTCGGGTTTATTTGCACTCTTTCCATGGCTTCACTTGATCTTCAACATGAACTTCTTCCTTTTCCTCCTCTATGCATTCCACCTTCCACCGCTTGACTTCAGCTTCACTTGAGAATACTCCTTTCCGCTTTAAAAACCTACAAAACAGACACAAAACTGAATAGCTACCATACTTTTCACAAAATATGCAAACTTATGCAAAAACACACAAAAATAACTCTTAAAACTTACTAAAACTAAACTAAACCACCTAAGAAAGACACCTAAAAGTAGATTAAAAAACATGAAAATAAAAATACCACATACTTAAGCTTGTTTGTCCTCAAGCAATCACTAAACAATAACCAAAACCAAACAATCATGCTCATCAAGCAATAGCTTTCATCTTCAAAAGCAACATCAAAACATAGCAAAAATAGCAAATGACTATTAATGTCATTGATAGGCGTGAAATGGTCGTGCAAATCACGGCTATGCGAAAGAGTCCTAACAAACCTAAAGATTGTAGTCTTAGGGAAGTAAGGGTCGAATCCGCTAGGAGGAGATTTATCTTTCTATGTGAATTTTATGTCAATTAAAGTAAAAGGGGGCTTATAAACTAAATTAAATAACAAACATGCAAAATTAATAAAGTAATTAAAGTTGGAGTTTTTATCAAACTAGGGAAAACACTTAGTCAACTAGAGATCCACATTCGTATGACAAGTTGATCATAGATTCACTCAATATGGCATGCATATGGAATTCCAATTCCTTTTCAAAGATAATTAATAGCACAACCAAATACTATCAATCCTAACTAATTGAATAATCCTGAAACCATCAAGATTCAATTCAAAAACAGCATTAAGAATAGAAATATAATCATGATACAATTCTAGCATAAAACAACCAGCTTTTATACTAGAATGCAATTAAACTCTCTTCTACAATAGACTAGCACAACCAATTACTAGTGCAATGCAGTTCGCTACTATGAAATATAGAAACTCAACCAGTAATTTCTCTAGATCTAGCAATTGAGATTCAATAACAACAACCCTAGAAATTGTTGAAATCAATCACATAAACAAATCAATCAAGAGAGTAAAATAATTCCATGCAATAGATAAAGAGTGGAAATCTCACAATTGAAAGTCAAACGATGCTTCAAACTGTTTGGCTAAGTAAAAGGGCTTAGTTTTCCATGAAAGGCTAAAAACTCTGAAAGAAAAATATGATAATAGTCTATGAGAGATGCAACTCTCCAAACCCTAATATAATAGAACTAGGTCTAAAAAGTCTATCTAAAAATACATAAACTCGGAATAAAGTTGATAAAGATAGGACCAATCAGATTAAAACACGTGGCGATACACTCGGATCCCCGCGTTGTAAGAGGCGGTGGGCGCCGCGTGACTGGCGGCGGTCGCCGCCAGCACCAGGATGTCGATCTTCACTTCGTCTTGAATCCATCTTTAAAACTCCAAATTAATGCATCTACGGGTCTTCTTCTCCTAGCTGAAAATAGTCTTCTAAACCACCTAAAACCATCATAAAAGTACGCTAAAACTCCTCCTAAATACACAACATAATTGTGTATATCAGTCATCACACATATATAAACACTAATAGACATAAGCAATTACAATCCAACCTCACCAAGGATATGTGTTTCACTCAACCCTAAAGTATTTGGGCTTATATATTCAATCTCTCAACTCAATCTTATATGCAAAAACTCATAGAAATTGGAACTTATATCACAAAAGTCTCCACCTAAGATTTTTCAAAACAAGTAAAAATCATCAAGAGAACTTAGGCTCAATGAAAAACTTCATAGAAGTTTCCATTCGGCCGGGTTGTAATGGGGCTTGGTAATGACAAATTAGGCGTGGAAAACTTTGGTCATGTGGTGCAAATAATATCCGGGATTCAAAGACTCCTAAAAAACTCACATAAATCACCAAAAACTCTCTACAATATAACTTACCAAACTCTCTCATTATGCTTTCTTCACTCACCTTTTAACCCTAAAAAGCCTCATATAAGCATAAAAGAATCTATGGTTAACTTTAAACACATTGCACATCTGCTTTCTCTTTCATTTCTTCCTTTCTTTTTTCCTCCATTTTTTTCTCTCAACTTGCCTCATTACCGACCTGCAAGGGTCGATAACGAGCTATATTCTTCTCATTTTTACTTCTTTTTTCCATTGGTATCGAGCCCACATAGGCCGGTATCGATCCAAACATTCATTTTCTCCTTATTTTTGTTGTGCATATTTCTTAACCAAGAGACCTTTTTACAAAATAAAACAAGAGACTTCCAATGTACCCTCCCCAAAACCCTTATTTTGAACCAAAACATAACATTTTGCACTCTACAAAACATACCTCTACATCTAAGTCTTAATCCCCCGATAGGGTCAAGCTTATCTCAGCTAGGGAAATAATTTTGTGGAGCTGAAAATAAAAGGCTAAAGTTCAAATTAGTTGTCAAAAAGAGGGATCATGTATAGGGTGGATAGGGATTAATAAGGCTCATAAAAATAAGTTCTCTATCATGATTTTCACAAGTAATGAACTAAAAATCTTATATAGGTCTCAGGAAATAGATAAACATGACAATTCCAAGAGATAATATACATAAAGAGAGTAAATCACACAAGAAAAGAAAAGGCTAAAAACAACTCACAAGATTAATTTTTGTTGGATTGCACTACTCATGCTAAAAGTTATACATGCTCAATTTCATCATATGCTATTCCTCTATAAAAAAAACAATGTCATAATAAGAATCAGGCTATACCATCAAAAACATGCTAAAAGGAAATTACATGGTCATGCAAGCAATTAACTATCATAGAACCAAAAGACATGGTACTTATCCATTCTAAAAATCTTTTTGGATTTTTGAAATTTTCAATTTTTTTGTGATTTTTTTATTTTTTTTCAAAACAAAGCAAATAACCTGCACAGGGTCGGTAGACACATGCTGAATCTCTTAGAACAAAACTCTTTGTACAGCTCGGTACCGACCCTCACAAGTCGATAATGAGCTCTCTATTTTGGGTTTATTTGCACTCTTTCCATGACTTCACTTGAACTTGTTGAGAGGGTTTCTTGACAACAAATAAATTTATAATCAAGACCCCGCTGAGTACAGGGAGGTCAGGTTCGTCCACGGGAGATAGTCAGTATCAAGTTTTGTTACTTCTTACACAAGCAATCAATTAAATCTAGGAATTTAAGCAAGAGAAAGGATAATTCTAAGATAAAGGTATCACCACAACAATAATCATGCAATGCCAACGCTATGAAACATAAAGATCGTGCTTTTATCACATAAAGGCGTCAACTTTCGTTAACTAGAGCAAGTAAATCAATCAACTTTCGCTAAATTAATAAACTTACTATCTAATCTCTTCTACTTAAACTAGGATTGATTTGCTTTCGCTTCAAAACCCTAAATTGACTTTTCTGATTCAAAGTTTCCGCTTGCGCTTCAACTATGAATGAGAAATTCCTATCCACTTTCTTTTTAAGGAGTTAAGAACAAGAGAGAAGATTCATGCAATAAAAACAATCAAAACATGATCATAAACAAGCATGCACAACCATTGTTGGGTTTAACCCCCAACCTTAGAGAGGAAGACTACTCACAAAGCATAATTGAAAACATCTAAACTAAATTAAATAAAAAAAACTTACAACTTTAATCAAAACAAACTTAGTTCTTCTCCACAAACCCTACTTGTCTCTTCCCTCTCGCCCCTCTCTTCTCTCCTCCTCCCTTACTTGCCCTCCAAGGCAATTGATTGTGTAGAGAAAATTAAAGGGTAGACAAGAGTATTTATAGAGAAACTAATCTATCTTAAATCTATCTATAAGGAAATAATATCTTCTAATAAGATATATCTCTTCTATCTATCTAATAACATAAAAGGAAATAGGATAAAAGCCCATTGAACACGCTGACTCGGTCTTCCGCTACTCTCGGGGTGGCTCGGCACCGACCCAAAATGGGTCGTCACCGACCATGTTCAGCACTAAAAGCAGCCTTGAGTAAAACTTGCGTAGAGGATTCGTTACAACTCCGTTTGACTCCATTCTTTTTCCTATGTTCTTGTAACGAGTTTCTCTATCTCTTTCGAAGCTCAAACTTGATCTTCAATGACTTCATTAACTTCATTCCTTGATCTTTTCCTTAAGTGCTTCTCCTCGGTTTTGCTCTTTTCTTCAAAATTGCTCCAAAAAGCTTCTAAAAACCTACAAAACACCACCAAAGCTTATGTAGACTCCATATCTCATGAAAATACGAAAACCTACACAAACGACTCAAAACAAAACAAAAAACTAAAGAAAAAGACTCAAAGACACAAAAACACACCCTAAAAAACATGACTAAAAAGGCGGACATCAAAATACCCCATACTTAGACTTGCTTGTCCTCAAGCAATAACAAGACAAGAACCAAAACCATCAACACATATATCAAGTCAATGCCCTCATCAAAAAGCAACATCAAAGCACAAGTAGAAATAGATAGACAAGTGAATCTAACGTCATCACACATATATGAGCAACCTCAAGCAAAAGCAACCATAAATCCAACCTCACAAGGATATATGTGTTTCACTCAACTCTCAAGTGTTTGGGCATATAATAACAACTCTCAACTCAATCCAATATGCAAAAATCAACATAGTCATTGTTACTTATATCACCAAACTCTCCACCCGAGATGTCAAAACACATAAAAATCATCAAGAGAACATAGGCTCAATGAAAAACTTCATAGAAGCTTCCATTCGGCCGGGTTGTAATGTGGCTTGGTAATAACATTAAGGCATGGAAAATTTTTGGCTATGTGGTGCTAATAATATCCGGGAATCAAAGACTCCTAAAAACTCACATTTTACCAAAACTCTCATAGAAGATAACCAAACTCACTCAAACTTTAAAGAACAAAAACTCTCATTAACCCTTTTATCCTAACTTAATCTTGCTCATAAAACAACAAGGAAATTTTGGCTCATAAACACTTTCACTTTTCAACACTTTTTCTTTCTTTTCCTCCCTTTTTATTTTCATTTTTTTCTCATTGGAGATCGGTACCGATTTTTTTCTTTCTTCCTTTCTTTTCTTTTGTAAGTGCATTCAGGGAACCAAACTCCTTTTACATAATAAACTACAAGATCTTTTACTTTACCCAACCCAAAATTACCCCACACTTGAACCAATACAACTCACTCAACAAAACCATCACAATAACCAATACTAAGTCCTAATCCCCGGATAGGGTCAAGCTTATCTTGGTTAGGGAATTTTTTTGTGGAGCTAAAAATAAAAGGATTAAGGCTCAAATTGGATTCAAAAAGAGGATAATGTAAGGGTGGATATGGATTAATAGGGCTTATGAAAAATAAGTTCTCTATCATCTGATTTCACATGCAATGAACTAATATCTCATATAGGTCTCAAGTAATAGATAACCATGCAATGACAAGAGATAATATGCATAAGGAGAGTAAATCACACAAGAAAAGAAGAGGAATTTATGATGTTCTCCCTATAAGGCCAAAAATAACTCACAATGTAGCAATTTTGTTGGATTTAAGTCATTTCTACCTAAGATCATATGCGCTCAATTTCATCACAAGCTAAATATCCACATAAAAACAAATTTTACATGATTCAGGCAAAGCTATCCAAACATGCTAAAGGAATTACATGATCAAGCAAGTTAAAGCATATCATAGGACATCTAAGTGGAATATTATCAATCCTAAAAACACAAACAAAGACACAAACTGACACAAAACTGAGTTTCCTTTTCCCATACCCCATACTTAAACCAAACAGTGTCCTCACTGTTTAAAACATAGAAAGATAAAGAGAATAAGCAAAAGGGAACTCACAAAATAAAACTGAAGCAGTTTGGAACCATTGAGCATTGAGGAGTTTTGAATTTTCTCGGTTTTGTAGGGGTCGGCACCATGCTGATTTTGGTAGTGTCCGCCTTCTGGTGGGTCGTCTCCAACCTCTTGTGGGTCGTCTCCAACCTCCTGTGGGTCGTCTCCAACCTCCTGTGGGTCGTCTCCAACCTCTTGTGGGTCGTGTGCCCTTGCGTTCCTTGCTTGCTCTTGTATCGATTCGTCTTGATTTTCTTAGCTCTTCTTAACTTTGTACCTGAGTCACTTTAGGAAAACTTCTATCCTACTACACTAATCTAATCTAAAAACAAGTCAAAAGAAAGCTAGCAAAAAGAAATAAAAAGCAAAAACAAAAAAGCGGGTTGCCTCCCGTAAGCGCTATTTTAACGTCGTTAGCCCGACGAACTTACCTTAGCAAATCAAGGCGGTTTCCATCCAAATATGTTGAGATCAAAAGGATCCCCATACTTAGCCGAAACAACATTCTCCAAGATATTTGGCCCTCTATCATCAATCAGAATGCTCGGAAGTCCTACAACAGGGTTAGTATAAACCGAAAACCAAGGAGGTTTCGGCTCCTTCACAGGACTAACAGTAGGATATAATATAGAATAAGAAATGGAGAAGGGATCGTGACCAGAATTGATTAGATAAGAACAAGAAAACTCACCAGGATCGAGCAGAAAGGAGCTCGTTACCGAGGCTACGTGGATCGTTAACGACCATGCTGGATCTGGAAGTAGCTCCATGTCGTGCCTGTTTAGTCTGGTAACAAATATGTGATCGTCTTTCTTCATCGGGAAAAGGGTCGTTACCGACCATGGGGCGTCGGTAGGCTTTGTGATATGCACGTCCTCCTTGAAGTTGCTCGTTTCTGTACTCAGAGAGGGGTCGGTACCAACCCATGGTTGGTCGGTAGGCTCCTCAGTACTACAACTAGCCACTTCGTTTCTTGAAATAGCATCCAACTGCTCATGTAGACGGGCTTTGTGCGCGACTATGGTGTCCGTTTCTCTCTGGATCTCCGCTATTTGTAAGCGAAGTTCATCTATCTCTTGTTGCATCTCTTCAATTGTCATGGCCATGGCTTTCATAAACTGAAAGAAAAAACAAAAACAAAAACGAAATCAAAAAGCAAAACGGGGTCTCGGAGAGGGTCGGTACCGAGGCCCAAGGGGTCGGTATCGAGCCTAGAGTGATCCCGTGAAAACAAAAACTAAAAAGAAAAGAGCAACTACCTGTTGACAAGGTCGGTACCGACCTAAATGGTGGTCGGTCACGACCTGGGTAGGGTCGGTGCCGACCTGACAGTGACCTAGAAAGTTAACAAAAAAAGCACAGAAAACTGGGTTGCCCAGCAGGGTCGGTACCGACCTTGGGGGTCGTTACCGACTCGTTTGAATCCCGAAAAAACGCTCAAAGAACAAAACTTGGCACTATTGAAATCTCCCCGGCAACGGCGCCAATTTGTTGAGAGGGTTTCTTGACAACAAATAAATTTATAATCAAGACCTTGCTGAGTACAGGGAGGTCAGGTTCGTCCACGGGAGATAGTCAGTATCAAGTTTTGTTACTTCTTACACAAGCAATCAATTAAATCTAGGAATTTAAGCAAGATAAAGGAGAATTCTAAGGTAAGGGTATCACCACAACAATAATCATGCAATGCCAACGCTATGAAACATAAAGATCATGCTTTTATCACATAAAGGCGTCAACTTTCGTTAACTAGAGCAAGTAAATCAATCAACTTTCGCTAAATTAATAAACTTACTATCTAATCTCTTCTACTTAAACTAGGATTGATTTGCTTTCGCTTCAAAACCCTAAATTGACTTTTCTGATTCAAAGTTTCCGCTTGCGCTTCAACTATGAATGAGAAATTCCTATCCACTTTCTTTTCAAGGAGTTAAGAACAAGAGAGAAGATTCATGCAATAAAAACAATCAAAACATGATCATAAACAAGCATGCACAACCATTGTTGGGTTTAACCCCCAACCTTAGAGAGGAAGACTACTCACAAAGCATAATTGAAAACATCTAAATTAAATTAAATAAAAAAACTTACAACTTTAATCAAAACAAACTTAGTTCTTCTCCACAAACTCTACTTGTCTCTTCCCTCTCGCCCCTCTCTTCTCTCCTCCTCCCTTACTTGCCCTCCAAAGCAATTGATTGTGTAGAGAAAATTAAAGGGTAGACAAGAGTATTTATAGAGAAACTAATCTATCTTAAATCTATCTATAAGGAAATAATATCTTCTAATAAGATATATCTCTTCTATCTATCTAATAACATAAAAGGAAATAGGATAAAAGCCCATTAAAAACGAAAACCTACACAAACGACTCAAAACAAAACAAAAAACTAAAGAAAAAGACTCAAAGACACAAAAACACACTCTAAAAAACATGACTAAACAGGCGGACATCAGAACTTCAACTTGATCTTCAACATGAACTTCTTCCTTTTCCTCCTCTATGCATTCCACCTTTCACCGCTTGACTTCAGCTTCACTTGAGAAAGCTCCTTTACGCTTTAAAAATCTACAAAAAAGACACAAAACGGAGTAGCTTTCATACATTTCACAAAATATGCAAACTCATCCAAAAACACACCAAACTAACTCTAAAACTTACTAAAACTAAACTAAACCACCTAAGAAAGACACCTAAAACTAGACTAAAAACATGAACATCAATTTGTTCCTAGAAGAAAAGGGAATAATTTATGTTCTTCAAGCTCTCAACCGACTTTATGCCCTCACCTCAAAAGTCTAAACCATTAACGAGAGGATCTTGTATGTCCTCCTTGACATTTAGCAAAAGCATCCCTCTTCATCCAATCCTTGAACAAGTCCGCTCAAAACTCCCCAACCTATATGTCCTTCCTTTTTACATGTTTTTGTAAAAAAGCATGTAAAAAAGGGATGATGAATGTTCAAGAATTGGAAGAAGAGATAGATAGGTAGAGACCATGGATTCTTCCTTGTTGCCTTGATACAGATGAATGTTGAATGTTCTGCTTGTGATTTGCTTGTTTCCCTATGATTTGTGTCTAGTTTCTTTTTGATGATGTCAAAAGGGGGGAAAGTGAAAAATTTTAGAGATGTGTTGTTTAAGAGTATACAAAACAATTATTTCATTGTTAAGGAGGAACAAAATGCTTAAAATCTTGAAAAATAGAATTTCATTTCCATCTCAGGGGAACTAAGTATCTACAAGCTTATGTTGATATGTCTTATGCCTAAATTATCCTTCTCGAATCTTATTACGTGTTTTTTCACTTAAAATGTTTATATGAGTTTGTCATAAAAGGGGAAAATTGTTGGATCAATGTTAGGAACTAACACTGGAATAACGAGTCTCTCCAATAATTTTGATGATAACAAATGCCATCAAGAACTAAATTTTTATCCAAGTATTTCAATAAAAACAAATTCTTACAAGAACAATGAGGGAAACAACGCACAAATGCCATGGAATCGTTTCCCACATACGTGGCATCAGAAGGGTAAAAGTCTTTGCGGAATTGACTTGGGCAGCAAGTGAAAAAGGATAGAAGCATCACAAAGGGGAAATATCACCCAAGGGTACGTGGGTCATTAAGATCTATGTTTTGCGCCCAAAGTGAAAAAGGACAATAAAAGTAATTTACTGGAATTCACCCCTATAAGAGGAAAATGATAAAGCTAGGTCAAATCAGATCACTTACCGAATGAACAGTGCTCATCTGAAAGCAACGAGAGATTGAGAGTGATCCAAGAGCAGCAAGGAAGAAACCAAGAAGAAGAAAGTCCATCGCTGGACGATGGCGAGTGCGTGAAATAGAAAATGGCTTAGAAGACGGTTTCGATGCTAAAGGGAATTGCACCAAGAAGTTGCGAGGTTTGATTACTTTGTTTAAATGTTATAATGAGCTTAGGAACTAGATATTGAGATTCTTTAGTATTGCTGGAATTTGGTAATTGCTAGCATTAGAGAAGTTAGGATCTATATCTTGTAACTAAGGAACTATCATGCAGTAAAGTACTCTTTCAAAATCATCCAAGTGAGGTAGATGTTTACCCGTTCAACTTGTTGGTTGAAGTGAGGTTCTTCTATAAGGAATCGTGCCCGTTGTCATTGTGTCTTTTATATTTTGCTTTTGTCTTCCGTTGCATAAGGAACTCTCTCTGGAGCAGTTCCTGCTTGTTTGAACTAACACCATTCTGCGATCGTACAATTCATTTATGGATGAAATTTTCATAATCGTTTACATGTTTGTAGACAAAATTTGTTCGTTTCACGTAACAACTTGTTCTTATGTCATACGTAGTTGTTCATGGGAGTGGACGTACAATTCAAAAGAGCAAATTTGAATAATTTTTTAACATCAAATGGACATCTTTTCTCTAAGAACTTAATAAATATTGAAAAAATCACTAGTAATTAGATAATTCGTCTACCTTATATATTTTGACGATTTACATTATTCTTTGCTATTTTCCATAAGAACTCTCCTCACTCGACCACATACTTATAATACATACACAATAATTATACAATCACATGTCTTGGAAAGCAACATCTAAAAAGCTTCTTGACAAGCCGACCTAACAACTTGAGAAACCTTATCATCCACCAAGTAACATGTCCTAGAAGAAGCAACGCCATAACGAACAACCACACACACAATCCATACAAAATGATCCTCTTCACTAGGCTCAGATCTTCACCAGGCGTCAAAGCATACAACGAGACTCCATAAGCCGATGTCATAGCCGTTATAGCCACCCACATTGTCACCATAATTAATGCCACGAAAAAACGTCTACATGGCAACCCGCTTATAAGCAAGAGTATACTACTCATGGAGGCTACTAATCCGACGGTATTAAGGATGAGGAAAACGTTGTAATAGCGCTTGTTTCGTTGAGCCATGATGGCTGCGCCAGGTGTACCGTTGCTATTGTCTTGCCATGATCCACCAGGCGGGTTTAGTCCCGCTTGGAATGCCATGGTGGCAATCAAGGAGGCTACAACCATGAGAGCACTTCGTTGGTTCTCAAGCCAATTAAAGTGACGATTTTTCTCCTTTTCTTTTTTTATGACTTCGGATTGGAAGGCTTTGAACCGTTTGAGTGTTAATTTGAGTTGGTAGTCAGTGTTGGGATCTTTGTGGCTTTGGGTAAATGTATCCATTGCTGTCAAGCCTTGTGAATTTGAGGTATTTCTCCTGACTCTCCCGTCGCTAAGCAAGAATCGAACAATCTACGCATTAAAAATTAAGCAAGTCACATCATATAAAATTTAGAAAGTTGCCGGATTGTTTTTTTTATATGATCAAAATGTAAACTATTCCCTTCGATTTAAATTAAATGTCGTTTAAATAATTGATTTTTGATTCAAATTAATTGTCGTTGTAATTATTGTTCTCACTTTTCAATCAACTTTTGTACTTTTGGGTATTAATGTTTCTACTTTTCTAACTTTTAACCTTCTCTTTCATCCCTTTTCAAGGTGGATAATAAATTACTATTGGTGGAGAGTTAAAAAAGAATAAAAGTTGGTGGATTAGACCAATATTTATTACTGAGATGGGATAATTTTAAGAAAAGTGAAAGCATTCTTATTATGTGTGCATTTTCCTCCAATGATAAATAATTTGAATCGGAGGGAGTAAAGATCGATGTGAATAAGCCAGCAAATCATTGGTTGGTTATGAATAGGTTCGAATTCGGTAGAGTTACTCTTTGTATATAGTTTGTATTACTCTAATAAAAATTAATAAACCTTAAAAAAGATACATGAAATTAGAAAAAATAAACTTAAATCTAGTTCATTAATTTATATTTTAATGATGGAGATCTCACCAAATCTACCATAGAGTTAACTTAAGCACATTTCGTTATGAAGGGGCTTTTAGGCTGCTTAAGCTCAAATGAAATAAATTAATTATGGACATCAACCAAAATTTTGTTACTATATACTGTATTAACTAAACCCCAAATAAAGGATAAGATAAGGAGTTAAGGACTAATTTAATATGCAAACCTCAAGTTGTTTGTTGGCGACAGCAACGTGCAAAACGGTGTTTCCCTCTCCGTCGGCGGCGTTCAACATCTCCGCATCCGCCACTGCATTCGCCACCACCTTCAACGCATCCACCTGTCTATACTTGACGCACAAGTGCATTATACTCTCACCGGCGGGCCCCGCCTTCTCCCTGGCCGCAGCTGGCGCCGCCCTCAACAGCTCTTCGAGCACGTGGAGCTGACCCCTCACGGCGGCCACGTGAACCGGGCTCATCCCGTTCATGTCACGTGCGAAGCACGTGGCCGGGCTGATCGACACGAGGGATCTCACGAGGTCGAGGTGGCCGTTCCTTGACGCCACGTGGAGGGGGGACGACTTGTCGTTGGGGTCGGGCTCCTCCGCCAGGCTCGGGTTTAGGCGGAGGAGCTCGCACGTGAACTGCACGTGCCCCAGCTTGCACGCCACGTGGAGTGGGGAGGCTGTTGATCTGTGCACGAGAAGGGGATCCCTTCGGAGCAAGTCTTGTAAGAGTGCCACGTCGCCTTGTACAGCGGCGTCGTTTAGCAATATGTTGATGCTAATTGGACTAGTGTTATCCACCATGATTCTCGAGATCGATCAGATTTCACTTACAATTATGATCGATGAGCAGTATGATTTATGTGTGTATATATAATATAATATATAGGCGTATTGGAGATTAATTTGGTGGTAGGAGTAGCTAAAGACAATCAATGTTTTGATTTGAAAAGTCAAGTGATTTGAAGAGTCTTGGTCTTGTATGGTAGGGATTATTATTTTTAGATTTAGTTATATATACAGTGATGATTGATTGTAATTAGAATACGGAAAATATGGTCAATAATTCACGAACTAGGTCGTAATCAAGCAATTACGATTTACGAAGTTACTACATGTTAGAAGAGTAAAACCATCCACTCAAACGCACGAAATTTCTAGACCAATATCTATACATAATCCTTTTTCTAATATCTTTTTTCTAATATCTTTTTATAAAATGGATGCACAGAAATAAATTAATCAGTAAATTCGAATATCTTTAAAACATTATAACTAAACTGCACTTACAAAAATGAACGTTAGTCAGCGTTCTAAGAAATGCTAGGCGGTTTTGACCCCAAAAAAAACTCTAGACGATGGGTTGGGTCTAGCGCCTAGACGACTAGGCAGGGACCTAGTCGGGATCTGATCGAATTAGGTGTATTTGTATGATTTTTTTTATATACGATTATTATTTATAATTGGTAAGAATATATAAATAAAGAATAACACTATTATAATGTCTCTGTATAAATTCAAGCTTAGAGTCTTCTTAGAGTCTGCCCAAGCTACCAAGAGGGCTGCCTAGGCCGCCTAGAAGGTTGCCCAACCCGCCCGCCCAACCCGCCTGCTCGCACAACTTGCCTAGTCCGCCCAACCCGCCTAGCCGCCCAGAACACCGCCTAGGACAAAATCAGGACAGTGGACCACCACCCATCGCCTAGGCGACCGCCTTGGCCGTTTTTAGAACAGTGACGCTAGTCCAAAATAGATATAAATATATTTTCGGGTTTTTGGTCAAGCGTCTAGGATTTTAAGGTAGCTTTGACTTTTATGGATAGTGCTCTTGACAAAAAAAAAGGTATGAATACATGTATTTAACCAAAAAATGATGTAAATAAACAATTGGTATTGTCAAAGTCTGGTAGGCCAATACGGACAAAGGGAGAGATCGTTCGAGCTCACATGCATGACAAGCCTATCACATAAGCCCATGAGGTTCCATCCTAAAACCAATTGACAAAAGGATGACTAACTCAAGGGTAATATACTAGGCAATTCATTCTTCAATTTAGCGACGTGGGATAACTATCTTCACACGCCCTCTCAAGTGGCAACTGGCTGACCCATTTGGCACTTGAAAACATAATGGCCTTAGAGCCGACAGTCGACAGATCTTCGACGAACCCAAACAACTAGCCCAAATCGCACCATCATGGCAAGCTAGCTGATGAGGTATTTTTCAATCGTTTACCTATCAAAGAATCATACCTTAACCAAACTGAGTAAAATGCTAAGTAAGGATCGATGTCACAGAGACTCGTGTACTTGTGTTTTACCTGCATGCCAAGTAACAAAAGTATGAGGGATTTTTTAATTAATTTTCTATTCTAATATGCAAATTAAATCTAAATATGAATGCAAAGATGATTATAACAATATATGAGAGAAGTGTGTTCAACTAGTTAAATCTGTTATGATATTGCTTTGTTGATCAATTATTCTCTTGAATTTCGACCAAATCGCTTGAATAATTTATCGTGGATTATGATCCAAACTTCAAGTCTAGTTGAAAGAACTAACAATCTAAACAAGCCTAATCATTTAACAACCTAGAAGAACTTCTAGATTCAATTAAGGAACTGCTTTAAGTTTCAAGTATCGATAGAAACAAATACTTAGAGCAAACAAACATATAAGTTATTTGTGGATTTATTCCCTTCTACAACTGAATAGCCTGAACAGGTCCTAACAATTTTAGATTCTACTTTATCTAACAAAATCCCAAACGAGAATTAATCAAATTAGTTGTAAATTAACCTAGAAATTCTATTAGGTGATCAATCTAAAACCCTAGATAAACTTTGATTCAATTAATTAAGCATAGGGAATAAAACCGGCCTATTCAAGTTTGTTGAGAATAAATCAAACCTCACAACTCATGCAAATCACAACTTCAATTAACTAGCCAAAAAAAAGGAAATTAGCAATGCATGATTGAATTAAGAAAGCTTACAAATTTGGTTCAAAGGCTGTCTGTTGAGAGAAGAAAACCCTAGTCCCCAAATTGATTAGAAAGTATGAATTATCCAAAAGAGAGAAAAACTAGAGAGTTTTAAGTATCTCCTAAAAACTACTAAAGATAACAAAGAAAACGCTCCTCACAAGCCTACAAACAAGGCAACACTCGGAAATTTAAAGATCTAGGCCCAAAACTCAACCCAACGCCGGCCCAAAGCGTATCTGCGTGAAATCCCGAAAGCGTGGCTAGCACCGGAAAAGCGCGGCCCCGCTTTTGACGTCTACCTCGCGCTTTTGCTCTCTACGTGAATTGCGCGGGTTGGCAACCAAAGCTCGGGTTGCACCTTCCTTCTCCTATGCCGTGTTTTCTCCTTTTCAATTGTTCTTAACTCTAACCTTTAATGGTCCATTGTGCACCTCCTAGCTCACTCAAATCTTCTAGCACACCATCATAATATTGCAACACATCCCGTCTTTGCTCATGTACCTATAAACCTGCAAAACCGAGCAAAACAAGCGCGACTACTCGAAAAGCATAGATCCTATAAACTAAACTAAAACTAATTAAAACCAACTAAAACCCCGCAAAAACAAACATAAATATGCATCCTAAGCTATATCTAAATGCAAGCTATCACTAGCGCAATATAACAGGTAGAGAACATCCCGACCTGACTCAAACAACCAGGGACCCAAGACCGAACAAGCTCTGATTGGCGTGTCTAGTGTGTCAATACAGACGAAGGAGGAGACCGTTCTAACGTACATACGCAACAGGCCTAGTACATAAGTCCATCGGTTTCTATTTTAAAATCAATTAAAATTATATATACTAGAAAATTCACTCTTCAATTTTCCAACGTGGGATAAATATAATCACATTCACATGTATCAACATTAAACAACGATATCTGGATACTATCAAATTTCAAATTTGGGCAAACCAAAGTGTCAAAGGTCAGCGTTCTCAAATCAAATTTAAGTGCTTGGTCAAGTGAAAAAATTAAAATTGTCTAATGTTCACATCAACCGCAAATAATATAAACTATCTGGCGTTGAACCAGTTGTTTTCAAAGGATTGAATTGCATTTGTTGTTCTCCTCATCGATCTTGTTTTGTTTTCAAAACTAACTTCCTTCGCAAGGAAATTGGAATCAACACGAACGGTTAAAACCTATGCAGATTTTAAATGTGAATATATTGTCAATGTAGACTATTTAGAAAGTTCAAAGATCTCTGTTTTTGGTGAATGTAAAAGACAAATCTTCAGTATTTGAAAAATAAATCTACCCACGCACTATTTCTAGTTTTAAAAAGGAAAATAAATAGGCGAACCTAGGAAGTGGGCTAGCCTAGCCTAGCCTAGCGCATTTTTTTATGAGAACTAGTTGTACCCGTCGTATCATGTACGACTACGATTCGATATTTTATAGACATTATAAATAGCAAATTAATAAATAAAAATATAATATAAATTTTAATATAAGTAATTCATTGCTTGTAAAATGTATACTTTTCATAATCAAATATTATATTATTCATATTTTATTACGTTCTATGTACATAAAATTACAGATTATCAAATATTTCAATATATCTATCAAATATTATATCACCTATTTTTATTATTTTTAAACATTATAATTATTTATCATTATTTTTTATTATCATAAAACAATATATATATATATATATACATATTCGTGAAAAGATATTATGTTATAAGATAAAAGATATTTATACTTATTTTAAAATATTTTAAATTTGTTATCTTTAAGTTTAAATATTTGTATAAGAAAGTTTTCAAAAGATATTGGTATACTAAATAGATATTTGTTTGATGTTAAAGATAAATTTAAATAGTTAGAGAAGAATTTAATAGAAAAAAATTAAAATATTAAAAATAAAAATTAATTTTATAAATATGAGGTGGGGCCAGAATCGTTCTGGTGGCTCGAAAAGGCACAGCTTTAATATATAGTTATAGATATATAGTTATAGATATATTTGATTTAAGATAAACTTTTACCTAAATAGATAAGAAGATAAAGATAAATTTATTTTTCATAATTTTTAATTAAAATTCGAATTTAAATTTTTTTTCTCACATAAATAGATAGATATGAATTTAATTGAAAAGACTAAATTAATATAAATAAAACTAAAAATTTTAAATATAAGGTGGGGCTAGAATTAACGTGGTGGCTCGGAAAAGAACAGCTTTAATATATAGTTATAGATATTTAATTGTGAATAATTTACTAGTTGTTTAGTAGATAACATATGCCTTAGGGCATTCCTGATGAATGAACTTAATAATCTGTATAAGTCCCTCAAATATAATAATTTTTTTTTCTTCCACATTATCCATAATCTCTCATTCTTATTTAAATAATTAACTCTTTCCATTCATGAACCCACGAGCCCATCTTTTTCACAATCAACATTATTATTTTATTATTATTTAAATATATATAAAATTAATATCTATAAGTAAATTAAAAAATTATATGAATTTTGGTATAATCTAAACGCTCTATTTTTTTAGGATATGGAGTTGTTTTATTTAAATCTTACTCGTTATTTATAAGCAAATATATTCATTACAAAATATTTTTTTATAAAAAGATACGTTTAAAATAAATTATACCTTATAATGCATTGTCTTTTCGAATAGTTTTACTTAGGGTGTCAATCGGGCAGCTCAGGTCGGGTTTGGGTCGGTCAATTCAGTTTCGGGTAAGTTTGGATTCGGGTCAAATTCGGATATTTTAAAAATCGGATCAAATTGTGATGAATCATTTCGGGTCGGGTGCTCAATTAATCAGTAAAAGTCGGGTTTCGGGCCAATTTCGGTCAGGTCATTCGGTTTTCGGTCCAACTTGATTTCAAATAAGCCCGGTTTCGAATTTAGTTAGATTTTGGGTGAGCCGGGTTTAGACTTTTTCGAATTTTGGGTGAGTCGGTGAAATCATAATTGAATCGCATTTGTTTACAGTTGGCCATCACAATCATGACATTCATTTCAGTACTCACCAACCTCTAGAACCATTACATTCATTTCAGTACTCACCAACATAGAATCATTCATTTTAGATTTTTAGTACATGGCTTACAAAATCCGAACTCGAAAGTACATAACCGATATTTATTGCTCAAGTAGACCTGGAAAACAAATGAGAACCCAATAACTCAAACACAGCCCAAGTTTGAAGCCCAATAAGGCCCAATTAATCAAGCGCTTTTAACCTGAATGAGCTTGGGCTTCTTGGGCTCCGGCGGCGGCACCTTCTCCACGGTCACCGTGAGCACCCCATCCTTGTACACCGCCGAGATCGCCTCCTTCTTAGCATTCTCCGGCAGCGCAAACTTCCTCATAAATTTGCCCATTCTCCTCTCCATCCTCAGATACTTGACTCCTTCCTTCTCCTTCTCCTCCCTCTCTCGCTTCCTCTCGCCGCTCACCACCAGAACGCCGTCGTCGTCCTCCAGCTGCACCTTCACCTCCGCCGGCGCCACCCCCGGCATATCCACCACGAACTGGTAGGAATTCGGCAGCTCCTTCACGTCCGCCGGAGTCCTCGCCATGGCCTTCGCGTCCCGGACGTACGCACGCGACGGCGCGTTCGCCTGCTTGCTGTCGGCGCCGGAGGATGCGCCGCCGGCGGACTCGTCGGCGAGGTCCATCATGTCTTGGATGGAGGAGAGGAGAGCGTTGTCGGTGAATCCTAGGGTTTTGAAATCCATGTTTTTTACGCGGAAAGGAAAACGCACAAGTTGAATTGAGCGGATCTGATCAGTGTGATTTGAAATTAGATTGATTTTTTGTAGATTGATTGAAGTAATGTGCAATGCCTGTGGACGAAGATGGAATCGGAGAACTGGTTTTTATAGGGGGGGGGAGGTTTTGGCTTTTCAGGTGGAGGGTGGGAAGTTTCTAGCGATGTTTAGAGAGGTTGGAAGAGGATCGACATAGCCCGAGACGTTTCCGGTAGTTGCTTCAAATTTCTTTTCAATTTAAAAGTAGTAAAATTCCTTTTACTATCCCTTTGTTTTGAGTTTTATCTTTTGATGACCTAAAAAAAATTATTTCTTTAGATAACCTTATGGTTTATACAAAACTCCTCCCGTGCCCATAAGTCCATAACCTCTAAAAACGTTAAATTTACCGTTAAAAATATAAAATATTACATATTATCGTCTTCAATTGAAATTATTACATGTTGTTCTCTGCTTAAATTGTGCAATGGTTTATTTATCATGCTGTAAATTTCTATGCTTTTTATTTCAGTCAAGAAACATTAATCTGAATGGAATTCCACCACAACATTTTTGTTGACTTCAATTTATTAGGGTTGATTTTGGTGAGGCAAGCGCCGAACATGACTTACTCGGCCTTGGCCTTGGAGGCATCCATCGGGGCCGAGGAGGGATGGAGCGAAACGCTTCCGAGAGGATAATCACCGACGACATTTTGCGCAGGAACTCGAGGGAATGAAGACTCGTCGATGTCACCGATGAGACGGAGTGCTCGATGAAGTCGGAGATCTAGACATGGAGGTGGGCAGGAGGATTGTAGCAGCATCTTCGTCATGCCGTCTTTGTCCGAATTGAGGCTCGACGTGTGTTGCTTCTCCACCGGTGACCGTCAATTATCTGAGTACTCGATGAAGTCGGAGTCTTGTTAAGATTATGCCCCATATTTTATTAAAATATAGATAAAAAATTATATACTTGAGGCCCGAGTCTTGTTAAAAGATAAAAAATATTATGCATAAAATTAATATAATATATAATTAGATCAATTTATTATCAACATATAGATAAAGATTATACACTTGGATCCCAAATCTTGTTACAAGAAAGAAAGATATGCATAAAAAATATCAACATATAGATCATGTTATTATCTTATAAAAATTTGGATATAGAGAGAGAATGATACAAGTAATTATAATATTTATTATTAAAAATGTAACATTATTTTTATTTAAAAATGCCACGTGGTGCAATTGTTTCAACAGACATGGTTTCTGCTTTATAATGTATTAGGTGGATTACACAAACAACAGCATAAATTATTACATGGACAAACTAAGGACAAATGAAAAAACAATTATTGGATAAGAAATAGAATGGATTAAATATGATAATGTTGTGAAATATTTGAGAGAGAAAATTGAGAAAGCTAAACTGATTTCATTGATTCTTTACAATGAATTGTACATCTTATTTATAGCCAATTATCTCTTAACACTCCCCCTTGAATATTCATCCTTTCATTTGGGGTTATCTATATGATGCCTCGTTAAAAACCTGGCTAGAAAAAACTCAGTGGGATAAAAAACCATAGCACATGGAAAAAGAGTACAACTTGTCTTATACGCTTGCATAGTATTGCTTTACCTAGTGGGAAAAAATCTAAACGAAGGGAAAAAGAGTGTAATGCGTATAATTCTCCCCCTGAAATTAACGTACTACTCGAAATCTGCACATTCTGATCTTGTACACAAGCTCTTCAAACTTCTTGGGTTATAAGGATTTTGTGAACAATCTGCAAAATTTTCACTTGATCAGATTTGTTGGATTTCGATTTTTCCCTCCTTCTCTAGATCATGAGTTGAGAACAATTTTGGTGAAATGTGCTTCATCCGATCTCCTTTGATATAAGTATATAACCCCCTTTGACTTGTGTGACACATGTAGAATTGTCTTCATATATCATGGTTGGATTGCCTGCAATTGATCTTATTTTGCATTCTTTTTGTATGTATCCAATCATTGATCTTAACCAGGCACATTCTCTTCCTGCTTCATAAAGAACGATTAATTTTGCATGATTTGATGATGTAGCAGTAAGTGTTTGTCTTATCGACTTCCATGAGATCGTCGTATCTTCATACTTGAGTACATAACCATTTTGAGATTTTGCATTTTACGGATCTGATAGATATCTTGTATCTGCATATCCAACAAGAGCAGCATTTGTATTTCTATGGTAATATAACCCAAGGTCAAGAGTACCTCTTAGGTATCGAAACAAATGTTTGATTCCGTTCCAATGTCGTCTTATTGGTAATGAGTTGTATCTTGATAACAAGCTTACAAAAAAAGCAATGTTTGGCTTGTATTGTTTGAGAGATACATTAATGCACAAATTGGGTTTAGGTACGGGACTTGAGGACCAAGAATCTCTTCATCATCTTCTCGAGGCCTGAATTGATCATCTTGTACACTAAAAGAACGAACAATCATGAGTGAATTCAATGGATGTGCTTTGTCCATGTACCTTTTCAAAATTTTATCGGTGTAATTTGTTTGATGAATAAAAATTTCATCCTTCAAATGTTCAATTTGTAAACCGAGACAAAATTTGGTTCTTCCAAGGTCTTTCATTTCAAATATTTTGCAGCATTTTCAAGTTCATCGGATGTACCGATAATATTTAAATTATCAACATATAATACAATAATAACGAATCTATTTTTGGATCATTTGATGAAAAGACATGGACAAACGGTATCATTTTGATATCCTTCTTTAAGAAGATATTTACTAAGCCGATTGTACCACATCCTTCTAGATTGCTTTAAACTATATAATGATCTTTGCAATTTTATATAAAACATTTCCCGAGATTTTGTTTTATATACCTCGGGTAGTTTTAATCTTTTAGGAACTTTCATATAAATATCACAATCAAGTGATCCATATAAATATGCAGTTACGACATCCATAAGTCGTATTTGTAGTTCCTCTAAAATAGTTAGGCTAATCAAGAATCTTAATGTAGTTACATCAACTACTAGAGAATATGTTTGCTCATAATCTATCTCGGATATTTGAAAAAAACCTTGGGCAACAAGTCTTGCCTTATATCTCACAACTTCGGTTTTCTCATTACGCTTTCGTACAAATACCCATTTATAGCATATTGGTTTCAAGCCCATTGGTGTGGCTTTATTGGGCCAAAAACATTATGCTTTACTTGTTCCACTGTATTCCAGAATATACATAATTTACTGCAATTTCGTAATTATCAATGCTTTTGTCATTATCTGGAACAGTTTCCATTTTGTTCCCAAAACATTTTCCGTTTTCGAAACAATTTTTAATTCTGACACACCTCCTAGATTTTCGGAGGTATTTTTGTCATGTTCTACCCCTGCATAGGAAATTGATGCGGATTCATTTGGATTATTTTACCGTCTATTCTTTCTTGGTTTTAGATCTTTTAATCTATGGTGTGCAGCTGCGTTTTCGGCGCGCTATAAATTCCTTTTCATGAATCTTATCTATTTGTCCCGCAGGAATTTTAATTCTCTCATGGGCATTAACAGTTGGCACATGTGACCTTGAAACTTTCTTTGTGTTTGTAAATGAGTCAGACAATTGATTTTCTATACTCTGTAAATGTGCAATCTTTTGTACTTCTTGTTCACACATTATTGTACGTGAATCAAGATAAGATAACGATGAAGCGTTCCAAATAATTTCTTTATGTCTTTTTCCACCAAGATTTGGAAATTCATTTTCATTAAAATGACAATCATCAAATCTTGTTGTAAATAGGTCACCAGTGGTTGGTTCAAGATATCTAATGATTGATCGGGATTCAAAACCAACATATATTACCAATATTCATTAGGACCCATTTTTGTGCGTTGTGGTGGAGCAATAGAAACATAAACTTCACAACCAAATATCTTTAAATGTGATATATCTGGTTCTTTACCGATCACTAATTGTAATAGGGAATACTTATGATATGTAGTTGGTCTTAATCGTACCAGAGCTGGAGCATGCAATATACCATGTCTCCAAACTGATGTTGGCAGTTTAGACTTCATCAATAATGGTCTAGCAATTAGTTGTAATCGTTTAATTAGAGATTCAACGAGACCATTTTGTGTGTGAACATGAGTCGTTGATGTTCAACTGGAATCTCAATTGACATACAATAGTCATTGAATGTTTGGGAAGTAAATTCTCCTACATTATCAAGTCAGATTCTTTTGATTGTATAATCCGTAAATTGAGCTCGTAAGCGAATGATTTGAGTTAGGACTTTAGCAAAAGTTGTATTTCTTGTTGATAAGAGGCTCACATGTGACCATCTTGTCGATGCATCAATTAATACCATAAAGTATCGAAATGGTCCACATGGTGGGACTATCGGTCCACAAATATCACCATATATCGTTTTAAAAACTTTGGATTTTCAATCCCAACTTTATTATTGGAAGGTCTGGTGATTAGTTTACCAAGTAAACAACCACTACAGTTAAAATCACTTGATTTAAGGATATTTCTATCTTTATTAAATGCCCAGTTGAACTTCCAATGATTCTATGCATCATTCCATTACCTAGATGACCCAAACGGTCATGTCATAATTAATGTAAACATCCTTTTATTATATAATTTCTCATAAGATGTTGCATTTGTCTCTGTTGGACTTATATATGTCTGATAAAGTCCAGTAGTATGGGCTGGTAGTTTTTCTAATCTACTTCTTGCCACATATTTATTTTGTGATGCACAAATATTCTTTATTGTTTTCATTTATGGTTTCTACATGAAAAACATTCTGACGCACATCTTTAAAGCTCAATAAGTTCCTTTAAGACTTACTTGAATATAATGCGTCATTTATAATCAATTTTTTTCCTTCAAGGAGCAAAACACAAGCTCTACCAGAGCCTTCTATCAATTTTTTCACACCAGAGATTGTTTTAACATTTGCTTTAAGAAAGTTAACTGAGTAAAGTACTCTTTATTTCTCAAGATGGTGTGCATAGTAGCACTGTCCACTAGACATTGATTCTTACTACTTGATATATCTTTATTCGTTTCCATATCTTCAAGATAAAGAAAAATAGAATTAAAAACATAAACAACAGATAATATTACATGGATATATATTCTAGTAGTTGATATTTTCATTGATCCCAAATTCATCATATATGATGAAATTAGAGATGTCCAGTCTTGGTGTAGGTTCAGTGTCGTCAACAAAATGAGTCTCCATATTCTTTCCCTTATCTTTTTAAGAAGCTTGGTACAACTCAACCAAGTGTTTGGCTGTGCGACACACTCTTGCCCAGTGACCTGTTATACCACATTTATAACATATACACTTGAGATTTTGGGAGGGTCTTGTAGGACCCTTCTAAACCATTTGCTTATCAGTTCCCTTGAAAATGGATGCATCAGGAGAGTTATTCTTCTGATAATTACCAAAACCCTTACCACGGCCACGTCCATGACCACGATTGCCATTGTGTCCATGGTTATCTTGATGCCTACTATCATTTCTTTGAGAGGCATATGTGACATTTATTTCAAGGTACGGTACAGTACCAATTGGCCTCAGGTTGTGGTTTTTCATGAGCAGCTCATTATTCTGCTTAGCTACAAATCTACAAGTAGTAGCTTGTATCAAATCTTAATACTTCTTAAACTCCCTTTGTTTGTATTATTCTTGTAACAAAACATTAGTAGCATGCATGTTTGAATAAGTTTTATTCAGTATTAGCTCTTCAGAGATTTTCTGCCCGCATAAACGTAATTGAGAGTTTATACGAAATAGGGTAGAATTATAATCATTGACCGATTTGAAGTCTTGAAACCTTAAATTAGTCCAGTCATAATTTGCTTTAGAGAGCAAAACTTGTTGTTGGTGTCCATATCTTTGTTCTAGGCTTTTCCTATAATTCTCTGGGATTTTCCACCAACAAATATTCAGATTTCAGGCTTTCATGTATATGATGGCGAAGAAAGATAATCAACGTAGCCTTATTCTGTGGGGAAATATTTTCATTTTCTTGTATGGTCTCTTGTAGACCATATTTTTATTTTCTTTTATGGTCTCTTGTAGAGCATTTGCTTGGAGGTGAGCTAGCGCATCAACTCTCCATTCCAGATATCTCTAGCTTGATAAGTCGAGAATATCAAATTCCCGCTTTGTAATTTTGCCATTAGATCAACTATATAATTAAATCAAATAATAAATTATGATGCAAATATATATGTATATATAAGAATAATCAATTAATATTATTCATTATTATAAGTATATATGTATGAAAAAGTATTAAGTAGTAATATGATTAACAAGTGTTAGTTTAAACACAAATTAATTAAACAATATAACTCATGCATGTATACGTGTATGAATGAAATTGCCAACACATTATAATATTTGATTATATTACTACATATTCATGAAGGATTGTCATTCTTGTCTGCAATCAATAACCAAACTTATCACAAAATTATAATTATAATTTTCTTTTTTTTTAAAGAAGGAAGAACAATGATATCATCATATCAAAAGGTGTACAAACAAAATGTCAAGATGTTGAATAGAATGGTGGCAAAGAATTGGAAAAAATCTTTCTCTTTTGTCTTATCAAGTTTGCACTTGATTGTCTTGTACAAGAAAACTCAAACATGAACTTTCAATATAAATGTAAATCATACGTAGTACAAAAGACTTTCAACTTTTACAAAGCTTTCTTTCAAAATTCTTCTATAAGAAAAGAAGTTCTTACTTACATGAAAAAGAAGAAGATTGTATTTTCAAGATACATGAAGAAGAAGAAAGCCAAGCTCTCATATCATCGAGCCATTAAAATGATGATTCATGAAAACTATGGTTTAGAAAATTGAAAGAAGTATAAAATATGTACTACCTTCAAGATCTAGGCACTCAGTTGATATTTTGTTTTGAAAAACTCTCGTGTTGATAACGTGTGACACCCCTATACCCTATGACGTATGCTTAGTAATAACTTATTTCTTATATAAATAAATAATTCACATATAGCAACTATCCATGGAAGCACACAACAGAAAGCAACAACCACAAAGGGTTGCACACACACACACATAGGTAGTTACTTCTTATGCTAAAACATCTATTACTCTAACTTCTATTACAACCCATATGTCTAAGATGCAAAATGAGGAGGAGAAGGTTACTTAGAGCTTCAGCCGGCCGACCTGTATGAATGTGACCTCTAAACGGACACACGTCAGTAAGAACTAGCTGAACCTGAAAAATTGTTTTGCGATTTACGTGAGTCGCATACTCAGTGAATATAAACCATCATCAATTATTTCACACAGAGTCAAACATTCAGTCAATATACATATTCCTACATATTATATATTTCATATATGAATTTACCATGCAAATGCAAATGCTGATGTATCCGATTCATTATTCTGTGAACTGTTCAAGCCTGAATCTGCCCCGGGTTTCCATTACCAACTCTTTTCCATTACCAACTTCTCCTTTCTTTTCTTTTTCTTTTCTTTTTTTTTTCCATTACCGCCATTACCAACTGTTAGGCATCTTAGGCCTCATTTGCTCAATTACCATCTCTTAGGCATCTCAGGCCTCGTGTATGACCCGTAGGTCTCTTTTGTATACAAATTCAGGGCAAGACAGTCACAGATCCTGTTAATCTCATGCAATGTGCTATGCAATCAAATGCATCCTGTAACCATATATCATATGTCATTTGTTAACATACCTTCTGTGCAAACAATTCTGAAAATTTCAGAGCCATCACATCTATCCATATAATCCATATAACACATATATCCATATAGCTCATATAGCACATATATTCATATACCTCATATACCACATATAACGCATATATCCATATATTCATATTTCACATATAGCACATAAGGTTGAATCTCCGGTCTATACTCACCTGTTTATGACGGATACTATATTTCTCCCCCTTGACTTTGACCACGGTCTATTACTTGGGCTCCTATATGTAACCCAATGCAAATTAGGCTATTTACTCTTATAAACTCTAACCCCAAATGCAATAAAATGCCAGAATGCATTATAACTTCTTGTATATATATCCAAATCCTTTAAAACTTGACAACAATAAACTACATATATAGAAGAACATTTTTCTAGTTCAAACCTTTTTGAAAAACTTGATCAAAGGGCTCCCTAATATCATTACAAGGAAAACCCTAAAATTACTCTGAAATCTTTTTCCGAATATAAATCTGATATCGAAAACACCCTCTGAAAACTATAGATCAATCGATTTTCAAATCAAAACCAACTATAGATCTAGATCTGGAAAAATTAGGAAAATCCAGATAAACCAATAACTAATAAAAAACTTACCAAATTAAGCTTGTACTTCGAGATTAAACCCGATAGAAAAGACCTTGTACCTAATCTAATAAAAACAACAAAATTAAACTCTCTTTTTTTTTAAAAAAAATCTTTGGAACTTCCAAAACTTTGAACTCTTTTTTTTTTGTTCTCGTAGCTTGGTAAGTAAAACAAACATGATCTCATATATATATTGACATATGGTCGGTAAACAACCGAAGTGGGCAAAAACTTATGAAAAATTACGCTTTTTACCCTCAAATCTCCTTTACTACAAACTTTATCCTGAAATAATTAATAATTAATTTTTTCTTAAAAACTTTTTAAAATATAATAAACTTAATTAGAAAATAAATATTACTTTTAAAAACTCACTATATATCATGCCAATATGCTATACATATGCTCTTAATCTTATATGAATGTCGAATGATGTATGCACTTTGGTCGGGGATGTTACATAACGTGTTGTGAAATATTTGGGAGAGAAACTTGAGAAAGTTGAACTGCTTTTGTTGTTTCTTTACAATGAATTGTATATCCTATTTACAGCCAATGTTTGGGTTACATGACAAGTTCAGCCGTATAAAGCTGAAAAAAATTGAAGACAATAATTATCGTAATAATTGTCAGCCTAAAAAAACAAACTTGTCAATAAATAAGATGGATTAAACATAATATAATTATTTTATTTGTTAACACGTTCATCCTAACATAATTATTAAACATAAATAAGCTGAAAGAACTTGTCAAGAAGAAGACAAGTTCATCCTTATTATCTGTTAACAAATAACAATTACTATATGATCAAATTTAGTTGACAAATTAAGAATAAATAAGATGGATTGAACATAATATAATTATTTTATCATAATAATTGCTTTAATGTAATTCAATACTATGATGGATACATGTGGTAACAATTTCGTCCTAAAAGTTTGAATTGAAGATGCCTATTTGTTTATTATTAGTTCACTATTTGAGACATACGGAATTCTATTTTGGAGAGAATACAAAATTCTAGAGAGAGGGCAGAGCACCTCTCTCTAGAATTCCCGTGAAAAAAGGCGGATGAAGTCATTTGTTTTCTGATTGTGGAAGTCGATCGTCCTCCCACTTAGTTGATAAAATCGCTTGTCCCAAGGTTGAGGAAGTCGGCCTTCAATTCAAATTCATCACTTCGATCGACTACCGTTGCTCCTCATCGGGGTCGACCTAACCCCCCTCCGCAAGAGCCAAATGGAAATCACCATCGCTCTCCGACACCACCCTGCACCTTGGGGCGTTACTTGTGAGGAAAGCTTGACCAAGTTATTTGCGGGGCAAGTACGAAATACTTGCGGCAAGTTTGAGCTCTACTTGCGGTGCAAGTCTGACTTACTTGCGCTGCAAGTTTGTCTTTCTTGTGGTGCAAGTTTGAAGTTTTCTTTTGCGGATTGGCTTGAACTTTATTTGTTTACTAATTTTTGAGGAGTTGGACTGGTGTTTGGTTTTGGACCGAGCTGTATTAGGTCAGGTCGTTTGGTGCTTTGTGGCTTCTGAAGATCCTTCATTTCGGTGGAGGGAATGTCAGCTGCCCATTTCGCACACCCCAGGATGGGTTGACTGCTTGCCTACGACACTATGACTTTTAGTGCTTTACTCATCTTGATCCCAAACTCGTTGTTACTCTTTCTTTTCGGGAGTTTGTACTATCTTTGATCAATCCTTCTTGTATTGTTTCTGACTCTTTTGAATCACTTAGCCGTTTTCAGCTGTCGTATTTTCAGACGGTCTCTCGGTTTACCAAGTCTGTTTGGTATTCCGAATTTTTACCTTATAAAAAAACACTATTGGAGACATGTAAATGTTTATAAAAAATAGAAATGATTATAAACTCTATTAGAGTTTGGATTATATAGAAAAAGGGCTTATTGTGAAAAATAAGAATCGGAGAAATTTTAGTTGTTTATCTTATTAGATCTAACGGATACTGTTTTGTTACGATTAAGGGCATTTTTATCTTGCCTCTTTATTCTTCTTTTTTTAGTCTTGCATATGCTCAAAACGCTGAATCGTTCTCTACAACTTCGAAGTTCCTTCTATAAGCGATGTTTGCTGCAATATTCATTAATTTGCATTGAAAATAGCAACGCAACATGAATAGAACTAGTCTTAGTTCCCGTGCCCTGCACGAGATTTTATAGAATTATAGAATTATTTATTTATATATTTTAAATTTTGATTAAATTGATATAGGTAAAGATATTTTTTTAAAACTATACATATTTTGAAAAATATGAGCATAATATCTAAACATAGCATATGCATTCTTTCTAAAAATTAAATAATTATGCTAATATTTGTATAATATATAGCAAAAAATATCTATAATTCTTCCTACTTTTCATATCCAAAAATAAAAGATTATTTTTTAAAATGAATGATTATTTATCAAAGATTAGATTAAAAAAAACGGTGGTGTGGTACAATCTAAAAGTGACATGTGTCGTTTAATCATTTTTTAACCTCCGCTTTAGGTTATAGTTATGATTGGTATTTTTCATTTGAATATTCAACTTAATTTCGGAATAAAATGATATTTTTTTGGGTAAACTAGAACACGGCCTAAACCAAATTTATAACATTTAACAAAAAAAATAAAAATGATATTTTTATGGGTATCAAATTCACTACTACTTTTAACCAAAAAAAAAATAAAAAATTCACAACTTTTATTTTATTTTAGTTATTATTGGTAAAAAAAATATCTACATACAATTTCCCTTTTAAAAAAAAAATCTGGTGTGGAAAATATCCGGAACCAAACACTCCTCACTCCACCAGGTTCTGGAACTTTGCCGAAACAGAGAAAGCAACTCCTCGAAGCTTCCAGGGCGCAATCAGCCGGGCCCCCGACCCGTTCACCGATTAACCTCCCTCGTTCTTTCTAGAAATTTCCCCCCATTTCCATTCTCCTCCTATTTATACGTTTCCCTTCCTCGACCCCCAATATCACATCACACAATCGATCATCAATCACAACAAGACCGATTCAAATCTCTCTAATCACACATCCAGACATCCAGAAGAAAAGGAAGATGGATTTCCGCGTAATGGGATTCGACGCGCCGCTCATCAACACCCTCCACCACCTCCTCGACTCCACCGTCGACGATTACCCCTCCTCCGGCGACAACAAGTCCGCGGCAATGTCGGCGGCCGGTGCCAACAATCCGTCGAGGGCGTACGTGCGGGACGCGCGGGCGATGGCGAGCACGCCGGCGGACGTGAAGGAGCTGCCGAACTCGTACCAGTTCATAATCGACATGCCGGGGCTGGGCGCCGGCGACATCAAGGTGCAGGTGGAGGACGACAACGTGCTGGTGATCTCGGGCGAGAGGAAGCGCAATGAGGATCAGGATCAGGAGAAGCAGGCCAAGTTCCTGAGGATGGAGAGGCGGATGGGGAAATTCATGAGGAAATTCGCCCTGCCGGAGAACGCCAACACGGCTTCCGGAGTCTCGGCGGCTTGCAAGGACGGCGTGCTGACGGTGACGGTCGAGAAGCTTCCCCCGCCGGAGCCTAAGAAGCCCAAGACCATTCAGGTCCAGATCGCCTGAATTGATTGAGCCATCAAGCCAATGTCGAATCGATCGAAATCCGGAGCTTATGTTTTTGCCTTTCCAAGTTTGAATTTCGTTTGAATCTGTGGGTTTCAAATCGTGTCCTTTTAGAATTTGGTATTCGGGTATTTGGTTGTTTTTCTTAAGCCGTTTGATCGTTCTGCTATTTGGTAATATGCTAATGTAGGCTCTTAAGTATGATAGTATGAATGAATTTCCAGTATTAAATAATAGTAATTGTGAGTGTTCTCTTTCTAGTTCAATCAACTTTCATTATTACTTTATCAGTAATATTGAGTAAAAAATTATATTTGATCTTTACCAAAAGGAAAACCTCGGATTATGGTCCCCGGAAGTGGGCCTTGGGCCAAGCCCATTGGTTGGCCTATATAGTCCATCCGTTACTTTTTATCGGTCTGCGAGGAGTCCTCCTGCTAATTTATACAGTATATGTTACTTCAAACTTGGACAATACTAAGCAACTGCTGATATACTATTATAGGAGTATAAAGGGAAAATCCTTTTATATTATAAGGTTATAAAAAGCATCTGCTGATATATTAAGCAAGTAGCTTTGTTACAATATGAATTACACGTAGGTCGGTGTAATTACCGGAAATGATTACAGTATTTCATATCAAACACAGAAACGTTACAAAAAAAAAGATCGAATACATTGAATTCCACGATCCAAAGCACCCCATCATTATTCAGGTAAATATTGTAGATGGAATATGTATTCCTAGTACTTGGCAAGGAATCTCTTGAACCAATAGAAGGAACTTTTAGGGTATCTTTTTAATCCATTCTTGAAGTCGACAAAGGTAAATCCATAGCGATTGCTGTATCCAGAAGTCCATTCGAAATCATCCATCCATGTCCATGTCAAGTATCCCTTCACGTTTGCACCCTCCCTGCAGCACATATCCATTATTAATTATTTAGTTCATTTATCCTTATTTACATCAGTGTATCATGATTTTAAGAGGATATATATATATTTAAGGCTAGGAAACTTAATAATTACTTGATGGACTTGAGGAGATAGGCTAGATGACTGCTATGATACTTAATCCTCAAGGTATCTCTTAGAGCCGTTGGATCTTCTGATAGTGAACCATTATTGGCATCAGCCATTCCTGCAAATTAGAGTGCATGTACAATTAATTTTGAATCAACAGCACCGATCGAACAAAATATATATAGAGTAAATGTATTACTTACCGTTCTCAGTAATAAAGATGGTTGGATTGTTGTACTTGTTCTTTACGTATCGTAGAAGATCTTGAAGCCCCTTGGGATACATGTAAAGTGTATACGTCTGTTCAATTTAAACCCACAATTAATTAATTGATCAATTTTGATTCTTTGAAAAATCGATTATTTTTCACATCTTCATATATTATTGGTACATATATATTAGTCGACAGTAAAGTATGTATCGAACCTTTTCGCCTATGGGAATCCCCTTGTTAAAGTCTGGTCAACGACGCACACGTACGAAAACATGAAGCATATTATATTGAACATATGTAAACATGGACGTATTTAATATAATTGTGGGCACATACATGTTTGAGTTGCATGATTATCAGTTGTGTAGCTGAGGTTGACTGAGTTGCTGGTGAAGGGGGAATCCTCGGCATAATACGTGCTGTAATAATTGAGTCCTATAAAGTCGAAGGAATTCTTCAACGATTCGGATTGGTTCACTGTAAATTTAGGCAGTCGATGGCCTACGATAGACCTCATCGTTTCTGGATATTCGCCATGGGCGATTGGATGCAAGAACCATCCGAAGGCAAAGTCGCGGCTTCTTATGGTGGCCAATTTGCTGGCTAATGTTTGGTTGATTGGAATGTACATAGTGGTTGCTATTGATATTCCAATTATCCCCTTTTGTTCATCCTGCATAGATACACGTACGTACGTACACACAATCGCTCAGTCACTTAATTATTTTCTTTCGGGATAAGGGTGCTTATATATGTATACAGGTACCTGATGTTTGTGCTTGTAGGCGTAGATGGCAGCAGAATGAGAAAGCAGCAAGTGGTGAGCAACTAAGTAGGGCTCAGTCGCCGAGTCGCCAGCCGTACAGTTTGCATTAATGTAGGACGAGCATCGAAGTGGTGGAAAGAGGCCGAACGCGTAGCTCAGCTGGGTCATAATGTTAGGCTCGTTCAACGTTGTCCAATGCTTCACTCTATCGCCAAACTCTTTGAATACTAGATCCGCGTAGTCTCGGAAATCATCTCTAGTGCATTAAATCACGAAATCTTGATTGTAAGAATTTACTATACATGTTACTTAGGAGATGAAATTTTGGCCAGAAATTGTAGCTTAATATGTTTGATCCAACCAAGGAACCTCACATACTATGATGTCTTGTTTATCAATCCTAGCTAGGTATAAATTAAAATCAGTCCTCACATGCATCTTTTAGATATTCTCCAAATAATACTTCGTTGGAACTATCATAAACTTTACCGATCAATATATTAAAAGAAAAGAAAAGACTCACACTATGTTTGGGCTTAAAAAACCACCGTATTCGTCTAGAAGAGCTTGAGGAAGATCCCAATGGAACACCGTCACAAATGGCTTTATCCCTATTGATCCAAGAGTAAATTATAAAATGTAGGATCGGTTAAATATATCTATATGGTTAATTGGCATCTAGTTTCATTTATTGCTAACAGATTTATCAACAAGTTATTTGCCATTTCCATTTCCATTTGCAATTTCAAAATAAATTGTAGAAAAATTAGAATATCATTGTCTATATTTTTTTATAAGAAAAGAACAAGATATATATACCACAAATTAGGTAGATCTAGAAATTAAAAAGTTCGAAATAGCCGGATAAACTAGAAAGAATGCACCATTCGTTAATACATAGAGCCTAATAAGTATATCTTGACTGTGGAAATGGAATCCCTAAATTAAAATCCATTATCCATGCCAAGGTAGTAGTCTTTTTTTTAAGAAAGAAAAAGTGGTGTATGTGTGTAAGTGTAATTAACATTGGTAGCTAGCTAATTGCATTATTAATCATTTAATTACCTATAAAGTAAAGAAACCAGAAAATAGAACCAGATTATAGTGTTTAATCACCAAATTGAAGAAGAAAACAAGCTTGAATGAGCTAAGGTATGGTAAAAACAAGGGGTCCAGAAAGCACTCACAACGTACTTCTACCCAATGTCTTGAGGAAAACGAAAGAAAGAGCTAGTTATACTAGTATTATCTTCTTAACTACCATTACACTGTAGCTTATAAACTAATGATTCCACGTCACCAATTATTACTTTAAGCATCACTGGCCAGATATTTGAGAAGATATTTTTAAATGAATCTAGCTAGCATATATTCCCATAGCCCCCCTCAAGCTGGACTAGGGAGGACAAGTCCAAGCTTGCGATAGAGGAAATTGTGATGCTAGGCTCCAAGGGACTTGGTGAAGACATCGACAAGTTGTAGGTGTGTCGGCACATGTATAGTCTAGTCAATATGAACCCAGATTGAACCATGTCTCGAATGTAATGGCAGTCAATTCTCATATGTTTGGTTCGCTCGTGGTAAACAAGATTTACAACCAGTTGTTTAACAGCTCGGTTGTCACAACAAAGTGGAATTGGGATAAGAATGGTGACATTGAAATCTTTGAGAAATCCTTCCAACCACACTAACTCACTAGATATGCATGACATACTTCGATATTCGCTTTCTGTTAAGGATTTAGAGACTGTCTTTTGTTTCTTCGTTTTCCAAGAAATGAGAGACGAACCTAAGAAGACACAATACTTAGTAATAGATCTCCCACTGAATATACAACTTCCCCAATCTGCATCACAATAAGCTTTGAGGGAGAGATTTATGTTTTGAGAGTAAAAGAGTGAAGCATTTACAGTCCCTTTCAAGTATCTGAGCAAATATTGGACTGCCTCCAAGTGTGGTTTTCGAGGATTGACCATGAACTGACTTAAATGTTGCACAGCATAGGAGATGTCTGGCGTAGAAAGAGAGAGATACAAGAGTTTCACAATAATACGTCTATAGCTCTCTGGTTCAGAAATGAGCTTACCAAAATCAGGATTCAGATGCAAGTTATGCTGCATTGGAAAAGAAGTGGCTTTGCAGTGAAGCAAACCTGAATCTGTAAGGAGATCAACAATGTACTTTCGCTGATTAATTCGAATTCCTTCTAGAGATCTGAAAATTTCAATGCCCAGGAAATACCGTGCAAAGGCCAAGATCTTTGATTGTGAAAGCCTTGTAAAGAGCTTGCTTTGTAGTCTGAATTTCTGTAGGATTGTTGCCGGAAAGGATCATATCATTGACATAGATGAGTGCCACTGTGATGGAGCCTGCTGATGTCTTAGTAAAGAGAGAATAGTCTTGCTTGGATTGTATAAAACCCATCTCAAGCAAGTGTTTGGTGAGTTCTATGTTCCATTGTCGACTAGCTTGTTTTAGGCCATATAAGACACGATTGAGCTTGCAAACCTGACCTGCTGTACCACCAAGATACCCTTGTGGAGGCTCCATGTAAACTTCTTCCTCCAATTAGCCATGCAAGAAGTCATTATTAATATCTAATTGGTGAAGTGGCCAATCATATGCTACAGCTAAGGCAAGAAGAACTCTAACAGTAGTAAACTTGGCCACGGGAGAGAAGGTATGTTTATAATCTTTATTTTTGATCTGATTATACCCTTTGACCACGAGTCTTGCCTTAAGTCTTTCTACCTCTCCATTAGGAAGAAATTTGACCTTGTAGACCCACATGGCCCCAATTGCTTTCTTCCTTGGAGGTAAATTGGTTGGCTCCCAAGTATTGTTGTCCTAGAGTGCTTGGAGATCCTTATTCATAGCATCAACCCATCCTTGGTGCTTTATGGCTTGCTCATATGTATTGGGTTCAGGAACTGAGAGTACATTGAACAATGACCGCACATAGGATGAGGAAAAGCCATTCAAATCTGACATTGACACCACATGAAAGGTATGAGAAAAATCATCTGTGTTTACAGGGTCAATGTTAGTTTGAGGCGCATTATTTTGAACAGTTTGAGACAAATATCCACAAACAAAGTCATTCAACTTGCCAGGAACTTTAGAAATTCTATGTGAACGTCGAGGCATTTGTACAACAGGAATAGAAGACAGAGTTGGCAATTCTGGAATTACTGCATCATCCAGACCTGGAGAAAAATGATCATCCATTGGTCTACTAGGTGATGCAGAAGACCGTCTGGCAGCAACAGGCTCTCTACTTTCTCTAGGATGCAAATGAGTTAATTGTGGTACAAGCTCATCATCAAAACCTGGTGAAATAATAGGTAATGAATGTTGTGTCTTCTAATCTGAAGCTGACTTTTCTACATGGAATGGAAATACATTCTCCTTGAAAACCACATGTCTGGCTACAAAGATCTTCTTACTTTCCAAATCCAATACTTTGTAACCCTTTTGTCGTGGCGGATAACCTAGGAAAACACATCTGTTTGTTGTAGCATCAAATTTTCCTCTAAACTCCTTTAGTTGCAAAGAATAACACATGCAACCTATAACCTTTAAAGTGTCATAATCTGGTGGCTTCCCAAACAGACACTCAAAAGGTGTTTTCCACTCCAATACTGAAGATGGCATTAAATTGATCAGGTGTGTGGCAGCTAGTACACAATCACCCCAGAACCTCATTGGTAAATTTGCATAGAGCCTTAAAGCTCTAGTTGTCATGATGAGGCTCCTATGTTTGCGTTCCACTCTACCATTTTGTTGTGGAACTCTTGGCACTAACCTCTGGTGTACAATACCCCTGTCAACAAACAATGTTGTCATGGCCTTCTGTGTGAATTCGGCCCCATTATCTGATCTGAAAACCTTCACTCTAGCATTAAACTGAGTGTTAATCATTCTCAAGAACCTGTCAACCTGTCTCAACACCTGATCTTTACTATTCAACAAAAACACCCAAGTTGCTCTTGAGTGATCATCTAGGATCGTTAGAAAATATCTAGCACCACAATATGTTGGGGTTTTATAGGGACCCTAGATGTCCATATGTATCAAGTTAAAAATCTGAGAAGCATGAGACAAACTTTGTCTAAAAGGCAGCTTATGAGATTTAGCCAAAATGCAGGTTTCACAATTGAATTGAGAAACATCAAGTTTACTACAAACCATGTAAATGCAAAAGCTTGGTAGGAGAGATATGTCCCAAACGAGCATGCAACAAGTCAATTGTTTCCTTGTTATTAAAAACACTGTTCATCAGGTTAGGTAAAACCATATCACTACTAACAAGACTGAAACTAAAACCCTCATTCTTCAATGACAGTCCTTCTCCAGCTCCATTTCTTAAGTTGTAAAGTCATCCCTCTCTTGTAGCATATGCTAGCACCTTCTCAGTTAAAAGATCCTGCAATATGCATCCATGTGTCCCAAAAATGAACACATTTGACTTGTCAGTTAACAGTCTTGTCACTAAAATTAAGTTGTATTTAAATTCAGGAATGAACAACACATTCTCTAAAATTAGTGTCTATGTAAGATATACAGTGCCATGTTGCCTAACCAACTGGGTTGTTCCATCTAGTAACCCTATCCTTATTGGTATTGCAAGAATGCTCAAATCAACAAACAATTCCCTATTGTAAGTTACATGATCTGTTGCTCCCAAGTCAACTATCCAAGTACAATGACTTATTGCACTATTAACTGAACATGAGGATTTTTCATTATTTTCATAATTCATACCTGCAAAATTCAACTGATGTCCTGCACTACTTCCTTCATTGATGGTAGCTTTCCCTTTCATCTTTTCCAACACCTTCATGAAGATTGCATTGACCATTGACTCATCAATCTAGTGTTCAGCCTCTTCCATATCCAATGGTGTTCCATAGTTTCCTTCATCCTGAATGTTGGCCATCATCATTCTTGATCCTGAAGTCTGAATTTGTAGTCCTTTCCACCACTTAAGGTAACCAACTAGCTTGAAGCATGTCTCCTTAACATGTCCAAGCTCTTGACAGAAGTCGCATTTTCTATCCATCTTAGCCTTCTTAAAATCTCTTGCAAAACTAGAACTACTTGCTGAATTGCCACTGCCACCAGTGTTACCATAACCAGCCTTATGCTTATGCTGATTCTGCATCCTATTCATAGTCAAAGCATCATGTGTCTGTGTGAGGACTCATGTGATCTCTCTGTTCTTCTCCTCCTGTATAACTAGGTTGTAAGCAGTGTTGATAGAAGGCAGTGGATCTTTTGACAACAAAGTGCTTCTCAAGGTGTCATATGCATCTGACAATCCCATGAGAAATTGCATAAGTTTCAAGGTGGAATCTCTATCAACCAACCTCTTCATCAAGGAACATCCGCAGTGTTGTACAACTCCACAGCTGCATAATGGAATTCCATCCATTGCCTAAAGCTCATCCCAGATCTTCTTCATCTTGCTATAATATGTAGTAAGTGACAAATTCTCCTATTTCAAATTGCTCAGTTCTCTTTGCAATTGACAGATCAGTGGAGCATTCACTACATCATACCTCTCACAAATATCCTTCCATAATTCCAGTGCAGAATTTGCATAATTGAAGTTTTGCAAGACCTCACTGACCATGGAATTCAAGATCCAACTCATCACCAATTATCTACCCGTTCCCAACGCTCAAAATCCTCTGACTCTAAATCGGGCCTAGGACAACACCCATTAACAAAACCTAATTTCATTTTAGCACTCAACGCCCTCTTAATGCTCCTACTCCATCCAGCAAAATTCGTGCCATCAAACAAACCAGTTAAAAGCTGCATACCTGGATTGTCTGATCGAGTTGGAGAGAAATAAAGGGTCGAAGAAATTGCCTCGATCATCTAGCCTAGTCTGAAATCTAGTGCGAAACCAGTTCGATCCGTCACCTCTGATCACTGATTCTTTGTCCATCACCATTGTTGGTTGATTTCGCCGCTCGATCTTCGATTACAGCCGGTTGTGAATGTTCGTCAACCTCACATGATCGTATAATCCTTGAAGCTCTGCTACCATATAAAGTAACGAAACCAGAAAATAGAACCAGATAGTAGTGTTTGATCACCAAATCGAAGAAGAAAACAAGCTCGAATGATCGAGCAAGGTACAAAATGGTGAAAACAAGGGGTCTAGAAAGCTCTCACAACTTCTACCCAATGTCTTGAGGAAAACGAAAAAAAGAACTAGTTATTTATGCTAGTGTTATCTTTTTTAACAACTATTACACTGTAGCTTATAAGTTAATGATTCCACGTCGCCAATTATTACTTTAAGTATCACTGGCCAGCTATTTGAGAAAATATTTTTAAATGAATCTAGCTCGCATATATTCCCATATTACCATTGGCTAGCAGCTCATTGATGAGATCATTGTAGAATGTGATCCCTAACTTGTTGATTCCGCCCGCTGATTTTTCCTCCTGATCATAACCAAACAAAAGTCGCAATCAAACTAAAGATCAATACATGTAATCTTCGATGTAATTAAATTTGGATTGATACTGTATACTATTCTTTTGATTTTATTATGCTCAACTTAGATTTTGACACTGGGTCAGTCATATCATTTTTATTTCATAATTATTTTTATTTGCAAGATTTGTCTTATGACTATTTCAATATTATATTCGTTTGCATATCCAACCACAATGTACAAGTATATATCTTACTTGGAATGAACCACGTACCCCACCATTGGAGGAAGTTAATCAAGTTATACTAATATGTTTCATCGACATATAATATCCGAATTTGATAAATAAGGATTTCATTACGAGATCTTCTTGCCGGCCGTGAATATTTAATATATTATACAGTTAAACAATGTGTTGGATGATAAAAATAAAGTATCCCACGTTGAGAATCTAAAGCAAAAACCATTAAGCATATAAAGAAGTAGTAAACCCAATCCAATGGTTTAAACTTTTGGATAAAAAGAGTGGATTTCGACTTTATATGCTAAGTGGGTAAAATTCTCCGACACATCGCTCGTTCTTTCGGTCTCCGAAATTTAACATGGTATCAGAGCAGGTTCGGTTTGGGTCCGGTTTTCCTGATAAAAAAAACGGATATATAGCTAAAAGAATGAGATGCTAAATCCGCCAAAAACAAAAAAGCGGGCTAGCTATAAAGAAATTGAGATGCTAGATCCGTTAGAAAAAAAATGTTCAAGCGCTAACAAGGCCAGACTAGTTACCACTGGCGGGGCGTGTTGGATGATGAAAACAAAGTGTCCCACATCGAGAATTCATAGTAAAAACTACTAACATTTAAAGAAGGTGGAAACCCAATCCAATGGCTTAAGCTTTTGAATAAAAAGGGTGGATTTCGACTTTATATGCTAAGTGGTAAAAAATCCCGACACATCACCCGTTCTTTTGGTCCCCAAAATCTAACATAATTCAATCAATTATTTGTGAAAATTTTGCGGATAACAAACAACTTGAATGGGGATGAAATCTTACGGGGCAATATTCGTGACCATGAGAGGGAGAATCTGAAGGTATCAATACCCATTTCCTTCATCATCTTAATATCATTCTGATCCATTTCACACGTATATAACTCAATTAGCATATTTACAGTGCTTAATACATGTGCATGGAGTTAATACCGAATGAAAATCACATCCATAAATCAATACTAATTACCTTGTAACGATGATAAAAATCATCAGCCACGTCTCCGTTACTTCCATCTGCTATCTTATCTATATTATATATACAACATTGTTGAAGGTTGTATCGGGTCAATTACTAGTTAGAACATTGTTCAAGTATGCAAATGGAGTGATGTTCAAAACCTCATCTTTATTTTCTTTTATTTTTTTCATCGATTTTTTGTGTCGACTGATCGATATTTGTTTAAATTCAAACTGATCGATGCATATATTTATGTATAATGTGATTTTTAATTTATCTAAAATATCGACCCTTTTTCATTTTGATATTGTTTTTTTATCATGCTTAATGATTAACTAAAAAAACAAAAAAGACTTAATTATTTGAAAATAATTACATGACATTAAAATACTATTATGAATAAATAAATAGAATTATAATTAAACTCAATTATGAATAAGCAAATATACCTTAATTATTATTTTTTTATAAAAGCCTAATATTTGCACAAGTCCCCCAATATTTCCAAGACAATTCTGACTTAAAAGCATCCTTTAAAATCGGTAATATTTGCGACCAAACTATTACAAATTTTTATTCTTCTAATGACAAAAATATAAATTGGATTAAAAAGATAAAAGTAATCTTAGTTCATATTTTACTGATTCATTTTGTTTAACTAAGCTTATATGAACATACAAACTATTATAAATGTTTAACTATTACTGTCAAAATAGAGTTGTAAATCAATGTTTTTAAGAGAATACAAACTTTGTACATAAAAAACGAACTCATACTATTTGAAAAATAAACTACTCCCTCCGTCTCAAAATATAAGGGACATTTTCTTTGTATGTTCCTTATATTTTGAGACGGAGGGAGTACCTGATTATATAGGCAACGTGAAAAACGAAAAAACTTTTAGTTCAAAAACATATTAACCGTCAAAAATATAATAGTTAAATAAATATGGTCACTCTTCATCACAAAGATTTGTTCTTATGATAAGGGCATGTTTTTTACCACTCCTTTTGTCAGGGTTGTCACTAGCATGTATTTCAAATCATCAATATCAATATACTATAATTATAGTCGAATATCTCTTTCCTACATGTCATTTATTTAACTATGCCATATAGAAATATTAATTTGGCTAATTACTCTTATGTCCTTCTCATTTATTGATTATGACACAATTTAATTTTACTTTATTCATAATTATTTCATACATAAAAATGCATTAATTATCTCTAATATCTTTTTTTAAAAGATTTTGATTTAAAATTGGCATAATAATACAAGTAGTGTTAATATTTTAAAAAAAATAAAAAAATAATTTCATAATTATTCCATATAAAATTGTCTTAATTATGTGTAATCTCTTTTTAACGATTAATTAAAATTAGTTTAACACTACAACAAAATAGTTTTTAATATTTTAAAATAAATTTTTCTTAATTACCTTAACACTAAAATTAAATAGTTTAAATATTTAGCATATTGTCGTAGATGGCACGACGTGTTAATGCTAATTTTAGTCTAAAAAAGGGTAACTTCAAAATAAACTAGTCTTGATAGTTAATTGATCATTAAGGTTCGATTTAAGTTTTTGCCATTCACATTTAATATCCCCCCAAATTTTTTTATCAAATAAGTGTCATATATAAAATAAAATCTTATTGGTAACTAATTAAGTATCAAATTATTCGTATTGACCAACTTAACTCGCCGATAATTCCTCATTGATATATATCAACTTTGTCGGATAAGTTGTGCCCCATTTTAAACCTTTCTTTTTTAGTGAGGGGACTGTTCATGAGTGTTAAACCGGAGACCTCTAAGCACTACCTTTGAGGCTTAAACGTTGGACTAGATATTCGAAGACCATTTTAAACCTTTCTGCATCCGTCTCTGTACGCGGTACGTACCGACCTACGTACATTACCTGGATGCTGATGAGTAAAAGAGTCCCAAATGCTGGTTCCCTTGCCATATTTATACGCACCTCCTTCATACTTCAACACATAAAAAACCACATACAACATCCATGAATATATATCAGCTGAAAATAAATGAAATTTAAAGTCATTTTTGGACGTACTTGGTAAGCTGATCCTCCCGATCCGAACATGAAGTCATCCGGGAAGCTCGACCGATTAAGCTGGGTGGCGCCATCCAAGGACTTCACTATAAGAAACGCTACCACGATACGGCACAAGTTTGTAATAAGACAGCTTTTGGTAATTGCCATATTGTGACTTTAATTGAATGTTGATTTGCTTGATTTGGTCGTGTGATCAATATATATAGCCAATTTCATAGCAGTTGTCTATACTACTATATAATTATATAAAATATATACACATAAACACATGCAATGCAATACACAAGAAACGTATGCATCTGCGTGGAAGCTCCATCGACCAATTAGACGTGTAAGAGTTTTTTTCTGGGTAATTCTTGACGTGTTAAATTGGGATATGTATATTTGTTGTTGTTGTTATTTTTTTTAATATTTTTTATTCGCCGGGTTGGTTAGATTATTATTATTATATAGGATAATAAGATTAAAAGTCTCCACAGAAAATTATGGCTAAGTAAAGAAACCTCGGGCAATTGGCGCTGTCTTGTCAAATTGTGGAAATTTTGTTTATATTATGGTCTTTGAAGAAGGGTCGATTAGTATTTTGTTTATATTGTGGCATTGTCATGGCTCAGCCTGTGTGCCTTGTACACCTCTGGTTACGATATCAATCTCTACCAATTTTGTAGTTCAAGACTGTGAGAACTGAACTTTCATGTCCCAATTTCCTTCATCTCTCAGAAAGAAAAGACTAATGAAGATTCGATTTGCTTTTTAATCCGGTTTTATGATATAAATTGCCCTTTAAAGCGTGCTTGATACGCTATAATTAATTAGGGATAATTATTTATTTTTAGAATATTGTCTTTTTTTAATTAAGGATTTGATTTTATCTTCTAGTAAGAGTATCTTTTTAATATTTCAGCAATTAGGTTTTCATTATTATCTAGGAGTTATTATAAACACTCTTTAGTTGTTATCAAATAAATCAATCAATAAAAAAAATTAATTATCTCGAAAATCCTAATTCTCTCTTCCTAATCTTCTCCTTCTCTCATCTATCAAACTTCTCCTTCTATCGTTCTACTGCCTCGTCTCTGTCTTGTCAAATTGTGGAAATTTTGTTTATATTATGGTCTTTGAAGAAGGGTCGATTAGTATTTTGTTTATATTGTGGCATTGTCATGGCTCAGCCTGTGTGCCTTGTACACCTCTGGTTACGATATCAATCTCTACCAATTTTGTAGTTCAAGACTGTGAGAACTGAACTTTCATGTCCCAATTTCCTTCATCTCTCAGAAAGAAAAGACTAATGAAGATTCGATTTGCTTTTTAATCCGGTTTTATGATATAAATTGCCCTTTAAAGCGTGCTTGATACGCTATAATTAATTAGGGATAATTATTTATTTTTAGAATATTGTCTTTTTTTAATTAAGGATTTGATTTTATCTTCTAGTAAGAGTATCTTTTTAATATTTCAGCAATTAGGTTTTCATTATTATCTAGGAGTTATTATAAACACTCTTTAGTTGTTATCAAATAAATCAATCAATAAAAAAAATTAATTATCTCGAAAATCCTAATTCTCTCTTCCTAATCTTCTCCTTCTCTCATCTATCAAACTTCTCCTTCTATCGTTCTACTGCCTCGTCTAATACTCCTCCTATAATTAATCTCTTCTTCTGCGGTCTAAACATTATCGTATCAATTTCAATGAACAAAGTAATCGGGTGAAGGCAAGAAGGGCCAAAGCCGGGGATAAAGAGGACTCAGATGAGATAAGGGAGAAGACAGAAAGAAGCGTAGAATGAGAAGGAGAAAATTAGGGTTTAGATAATTAATTCATTCTGATTGATTGATTGCATAATAACAACTTAAAGGGGTATTTATAATGACCCTGATATCTAGATAATAATAAAAAACCTAATTGCAGAAATATTAAAAAGATATTCTTACTAAAAGATAAAACTAAATCCTAAATAAAAGGAAATAACAATATTCTTAAACTAATTATCCTAATATTAATTATCCTATCAATTCTCCCCCGTTGAGAATCGACTTTTCATCAAGTCGGAAATCAAGAGGAGACTCATGAAACAGATCTTGGAGCTGAATCCACCAGGGTCTCATTGCACATGTAGCATTGCTTGATGCAGCACCATAAAAGCAAATTGGTTTTAACCCCATAACTCCTAAACCAATACATGAAGATATCGCCTTCAAAAGCTGGAAATTCGGGTTCCACCAATTCATCTATACACTCTTTGAAGTTGTTGTCAATTGGCTTAGCTCTAAAGATTTTCGGACTTAATTGGTGTGCCTGCATCTTCAAGCACGAGGCGCAACTTCCCGCACAAACAATTCAGATGTGGGAGAGGAAGGCGACGCAGGTGTCGGGTGCGGTTTGGCAGGAGCCGCGAACGCAGGCTCAGGGGCTGCTGACGCGGGAACAGACGCCGCGGGCGCCAGAGGGCTGGCTACGGGGGTCGGGGTATTGGTCGCGGGTGCAGAGTAAGTGGCCGCAGGCGCGGGGCTGGTTGCCGCGGTTGCGGGGCTGGTGTTTCGCGACAGCCCGTTCGCCTCTTCTAGAGGAATTGCCATCTCGTCTAGGACGATGTTGATCCGTTCATCAGGGAACGATTCCATACGACAACATCCATCATAGATGCATTTTCCGTTAAAAGATTTGAAAGCATCTATGGCGGATTCTACATTCTTGAAACGAAGTCGAAATCCTATGTCCGGACTTAATCTCTCAAGATCCTCTATAATTCCGAAGACGGAAAACACTTGTTGTAAGACCTAATAATATTTTTACTAAAAAATAAAACTAAATCCTAAATAAAAAGAATCAATAATATTTTTAAACTAATTATCCTAATATTAATTATCCTAATATTATAACGTATCAGTGCTCGAGTACTGACAAACTCACACGTTGTGAATGTTTATCTTCATTCTTGAGATAATTTAGACGCAAATTGCTTTATAAATTTTTATAAGCTTAAAATTGCCTTCGATCTTGATTATCTTTTGCACTAATTACTTTTCATTCACTATACCTCCCTGCCTTATAATGTTTGAGGTAATGTCAAAGGCCATGTGTATAAGCCTCCATGAAGTTCATGAAATCTAAAAAAATACCCATTTTTTCTATTCATCTCTTTTATACTCTTTCAATTTCATTTCATGAAACTCACTTAAATATCCATAAAACCCATAAAACTAACTTTTCTACTTTTCTCATTTTCCAACAACCATTTATTTATCTATACACAATTACAACTATATCCTTCATTTATTAATTTTAAATATTTCTTTAGCTAATTAAATAAATTACAATTTGGCTAATTTTTTTATATTTTTGAGTTTTGGGTTTGTAAAAATATGTTTTAAATTTCAGAAAAAAATTAGATTAAATATTTTAATTTGCCAATAACACGGTTTCCGACTATCATAATCTTCTCCTTCATCATTAACAAAATACATTAAATAAATTAACGAAACAACATACATGAAACAACAATCAAACACAACATAAATTAAAACAAATAACAAAATACATTAAATAAATTAACGAAACAACATACATGAAACAACATACATAATTGTTTACCCATAATCAACCCAAAAAATTAATTTAATTCTAAAGTGAATCAAATATATACAAAATGGGTTTCTAAAGTGAATCAAATATATACAAAATGAGTATCTATGGATAGATAAAAAAATATTAATAATTATTGCATAATTTAATTTTATTAGTATTAATTTAAAATTGATTAAAATAATCAAATACTAACTTATACTAATTTATGTTTAATTAGTCAAAAGGAGTGCCACTTGACACCCTCCAATTGGCTACCCGTAATAGTGCACTGACAGTGAAACCCATGGAACAAGTTTCACAAGTCGAAACCGAACAAGACAATTTCACGCATTTTTCTTTTAAAGTGAAACTCGGTGAAACGCCGCCCGATTTTGGCGATGTGCATGCCCTAAGAGCAACCCCAAGAACTTCCTTATATGTATTGGTATTTGTGTTTTTAGAGAATAATAGACTTTTTTTCGTCTAACAAATTCTCTATCCCATCTTCAAAATAGGGAAGGAGGGGGATGAAATGAAATGTTTTTCCTAAATTTATGGAATTTTCCAAATACATTTGAGGAATGAATTAAATATGGGTATTTTTTATAAGCATGCAATTGGTTATATTAAATTTTTTAGTACTTTGGAAAATATTTCATATATAAAATAATAAACAATAAATACTAGGTTCTTTAAAATAAAAAAACCTGTTAGAGTTGAAGTAACTTTTTTTTAGAGATTTGACATTTAATTCCCTATTTTAAAAAAAATTATTGGAAAAATTGTTGGATATGCTCTAATGAGAACTTTTTACTTGCCGGTTTTGACGGACCTGCATGCATGCATATCTAAGACAACATTAGAAGGACAATACTTTGAAAAAAAAAATCATCTCAAACTCAAACCACCATTAAGTTAGTACATACTTGCAAATCAGGTAAACTAGAAGAGGGTGGCGATTCGACTTTCTTCCTAACTAACATCCAAACTCACATCTAGTTGAAATCTGTGTGATTGGCGGCAGCACAAGATAATACAGCATCTCCACTCGCCTTCATTTTTTGGCTGGTTAATCAGAAAGTAAAAGATCAAGCATTGGATCAGATATAAAGATGAAGTCAGTATTTATATCTCATCAGCTGGCAAAAGTAAGACTGAAGGAGAATATTACATTTACGAGGAAATAATACTTCAGTTAACACAAGCTGTATAATGGTTGCATAATAATTGCCAGTAATCGTTTCAAGCATACAAGGACAAGATATGGTTTAAAATCTCATACCTTTTATACGAGGAGAATGTCGACAATGTTCAGGTGAAAGAAAAGATGTATTGGGCTTTCTGGCACCTTTAAGCTTTTCAACAGTTCTATTGGATTCCTTTAGGGGTTCTGGAGATTTACTCCTGCTATCAGTTGTAAGCAAAGAAGATGGTGCAGATGTTGATTGTGAATCACCATTCTGATTTGGAGATGTCAAACTGTGCATGGGCATAGATCCTGGGCAACAATTATACAAGACAAAGAATGTTAAATGGTAGCTGAGGTTTAGAGCATGCATACATAAGCAATATTCAGAAGCAAGAATATATACCTGAAGCAGATGCTTGCAGGAATTTTGCCCTCATGGTTCTGACAAACTTGAAGAGACCATTTGTTCTGTTCAGTTCGTCAACTAATTCCTTAATATCATTTAACTGAGGATTACAATCAAGTACTGCGATATTGGCCAGAGGAAGTCACGTCAACAAGCATCCGCTTAATTAAAGATAATTACGACAGTAAATTTACACACAATTTTAGACATGAACAAACATCACTTACAGCTATACACATCATTAGCATGACGAACAGTGAATGAATACTCCTCACTTAAGCATTTCCTATTTATATTGGTGAATGTAAACTTCACCCCTATACCAAAGAGAGCAGGTAATTTAGATATAGAAGCAAAAGGAAAATAAAATACACATATTACAGGGATCAGAACTTACCATGTCCTCCTTCAATGCGTAAACCTAGGACATTATTATACCATGCACAAGCCTCCTCAATATCTTCTCTATCTCCAGTATCTTGTTTGATCTTATCCTCAGATGTGGTGAGGGCTTTTTGTAATGACCAGAGAGAGAAAATGAGAAACAGTAAGTTTTGCATTGCTTTGAATTTTCATTCAAATTTAAGTAAGCTGTCAAAATTAGCTTATCATTACTACAGGTATTTCAATTTTACAAAAATAAAAGGGAACAGAAAGAAGCAAAAAGAATATGATTTGGGGAAATTATCTTTTCCATGGAGTACAAATTGAAGGATTTATATTGAAGCCACAAGAGATTCAAAATGACACTACAGAGTAAAACCTGAACAAACCTTCCAACTGTTCTGATATAATTCTTGCATATTCTTCTTTTCTATTCTTCTGGTCTTGCAAAGTTCTGTTGAGTTCCTCTACCTTAGCTTTTGTTACAGATAGAGTGTCCATTAAAGCCATCCGCTTTGCCTCTTTACGTGTCTTCACTATATACAAATTGGAGGGAAAAAAAAAAGAAGATAATCCTTCAGATGTGAATTCCCTTAACAAACAAGCACATAGCTGAGTCAAAGAATTTGCATCCAAATTTATTGCAATAATTTCATCAACTAAGAAGATCAGAAATAGACCTGCAAGAACTTTCACCAACTGATCCTCATCTTCTCGTAACTGAGCCTTCAGTTTCTCCAGCTTCACTACAAGGGTTTAAATAGGGGATCAACCACATAAACACCGTTTATAATCAAACACAACACCCAGTAGCTTGATTTGAGAAAAAAAAAAACCCAGCTGATTCTGTCCTAAATCATTCCCCAAAAAAATATTGATGGATAAGCAGTCGAAGATGTAGCTTTATGTCCTTCTGAAAAAACACTCAAATGGGAAATGCTTCCAATTCAATCAAACAGGAGCAAAATAGGATCAATTTCAGCTTACATCACACAGAACATAACTTTCACGAAAAGAAGAAACCCTAATTAAAAGATGCAAGCACATCAATAGCGAGCAAAATCTAAAATTCAGAGGAAGCTATAAAAAATAAACTAGTTTTCCAGAGCTTATCCTTTCCGATTAAGTAATTTCTACTTCAGACAGCACATGCAATCCAAGTTAAACAAGAATCCAACTAGACCTATTCCAGTAGCGTCAAAAGAAAGAACAACAACTGAAAATTCGAACCATAAAGCAAAAAAACAGGGAGATAAACACGGGATAAGTCAATTTACAGGTATGGCTTGGAACAATTGAAGAAGAAAGAGAAAAAAAAGAGCCGAACTTCTATTTTCAGTGGCTTGCTCGGATTTGGACTTGATGGATTGCAGGGAGCGGCGGAAGGAGGAGAAAGAAGCGTCCATCCTTTGCTGTTGAATCTCGATGTCTCTAAAGCATACGCTCCGCAACTCCGCCATTTTTCTCTGAAACGATTCCTCCATCGTTGACTCGTCCGTCTGTTGAGGCTCCGGGGGAACTCGAGATCCGAAATGCTCTTGGCCCGCCATATTCAGCATCTTTCAACTTGAAATTTTCAGAGTGCGACGTGGCACCGTTTCAAAAAGAGAGGGATTATTGGGAGGCCCAACAATACCTCTTGGGCCAGGCCAGGGTTTCTCCGGCCCAATAATATATTTTTATTATGAAAAAGTCAAATTTTAAATTTTCTTAAACACCACCATTTAAAGTAACTTTTTTTTTCAAACCACCTTTGATAATTTTATTTAAATAAAGGAAAAGAGTTACGTTCGAATGAGCGCCCACGTGAGAATTAAGAATAAATCTCGCTCGTCCATTTCAAAAAATCAACGTCATTGATTAAACATTCATTAAAAATGATAAAAATATGGCACGGACGAATTTTTCCCGTAGTATTCGCGTATTTTTCAATAAAATATGGCACGGATAAATTTTTCCCGTATTATTCACATATTTTTCAAAAAATATGTTTTTATGAGACGCACCTAGTTTGTTCATCAGAAATATCGATTTGTTCATCAATATTCATCATTTGTTCATCAATACTAACTCATTGTTCATCGATTTTGAACTTTTTTTTATTTTTAGTTTTATTTTTTAACCTTATTTATGTGTATGAATATAATATAATCTAGTTTTTTATTCACATATAGTTAGTTTCGATATATCAATATTTGTTTATTGATATACTTCTATTTTTTCATTGATATAACCTTGTTTGTTCATTGATATTCCATTGTTTGTTCATTAGCATACCATTATTTGTTCATTGATATACTCTTTTTTGTTCATTAGTATACCATTGTTTGTTCATTGATATAACTTTTTTGTTCATTGATCTAACCTTTGTTTGTGAATTGAAATAAACTTATGTTTATGTGTCAATGTCACCAGCCTGTACATTTAGGACTACTAATATCATCAACTTGTACATTTAGGACTATCTATTTGTGTATTTTTTGCATTTATTTTGTACTTTAAGTCTATCTTGAATGCAAAGGATAATACGAATGAAGTGCTTTAAGGCTAACTTGTCAATACAAATGAAGTGCTCAATATAGTACAAAAATAAGATAAGTTTGATGTAGAAACTTGAATGCAAAGGATAATAGATAAAGAATCCGACTTTGCAATAATATGATCTATGCTAAGAGAACGAGATAACAACAAATCGAAGAGGAGTGTTTGTGTCTTATTTAGCTATGAACAAATTGATGTTATTAATGAACAAAAAGGCATATAACAATCCGATAGAGTGAAAAAGGTAATGAACAAATATGCATAAACCAATGAACAATTACCTTTGGTCGATCGATATTCACTCAGGTCGCGGCCGCGGTCGTCCTAGTGGTCGATTTCGGTCGCCGCACACGTCCGATCGAGTGAATATCGATCGTCGCTGCTTGTGCGGGTCTCGGGTCCGCTCCAAGAAGTTACCGATTTTCCCTCGTTAGACTTTTTTCACTTTGATGGTGGTTGATCGTTGATATGTGATTTATGGTCAAGTTTTTGGTTTTAGGTTGTCAGGCACGTACCCGGGTTCGGCCCATGATTCGCACGGCCACCATCGTCACAAATTGATCGAAAAAAGGACCAAAAACATCGTGTTTTGCTCTTCGTTGATTTCGCAATGCTCACTGAGATCGGCTCTGACTGCGGTGATTCACCTAGGGTTCATGCGAATCTCAAGGTACGTGGCGCTTTTTTGCTGATTTTTTGAGTCGCACTTCGGCGGGTGCGCTAACCGCGATCGCGGGCGCTCCGGCCACAGTCACGGGTTCTCTTGCCACGGTTGCTCTTGCCGCTACCGCAGTTGCAATTGCAGCGATGATCCACGATTGTGATTTCACCTTAGGTTCATGCAAATCTTGAGGTGATGCTCTCTTTAGGCTTCGCTAACCATGGAAATCGATCTTTTTGGGTTTGAATCTTCGTTTTCCACGGACGGTGTCAACTGTTAGTGCACAAATATTCGCCTTTAATGCACTGATCGAATGCTCCTCTTGACTCTCCTCTTCAACTTCCGTTCCAAGCTTCTTTTCAACCTAGAACATGCAAAACAATGGACACAAGGGGCGGGGTCCCCCTAATCCACCTCTGATGCCTAAGTCAAAAGAGTTGTTTGTCGATTGAACATCGAGGTAAAAAGCAGACTTTAGGCAAGATGAGTGAATATCACCCTAGCATGTATCCACATACATAGCGATCTCATGTATTTATAATGGGAAATGTGTCGAAAATTCTATCTCTACGCTGAACGATTTCTTGTTCCCCAATCCACGCAGAAATTCTATTTTTTAATTAAGATAGATGCCTAAATTATAATGATAATAAAAACGGTAATTTAATAAGAAAAGTAATAAAAAGATATGAGAAATACTTCTAGAAAATACTTTAATATTATCCGCTCACAAAATTTTATTTTGCTAAAATGTTATGAGTAAAAAGTTAAAATAATTTACTTTTAGAGGGGCCTACAACAATTATTGAAAAAAAAACAGATTGAATTACTCGCGGCATTACATAATAAAAATGACACACACTTGTGTATTGTTATGTTTCTAAGTTTCTTTAGTAAATCACAACAAATCATTAAGCTCAACGTACGTACTTGTATATATATTATGGGCAAAAAGAAAAGAAAACTCTAGGTTAGAGTTTTGGGGTTACATACAAAGGCAAGATTTATAAATCGTGCTCTTGAGTCTGAACGTATAATGCAAAGGCAAGATTCATCAAAATAATAATGGATATGCAATGTTACAAATTTGTCGACGAAAGTTACATTTCAAAGGAAGCTACTACCGATCTTCATACGTCAGTTGCAACGTGCACTTTTGGAAAACATATAATACAATTATACACCTCCACTCACAACTAAACGATATTAATAATAATAATTGCATATCCATTATTATTTAGTGCCTCAACAAAAATTTCATCGTACTTAGACCCCGATACGACGACGTTCCATCGCCTCTAGAAGCAAATTTTATTTAGTGCTTGCCCCTGGCGGGCGGTAGAACACCAAATTCATCTATACTAATACATTATAAAGCAGAACCCAAGTCTATTATAAAATTTGTGCCACGTGGCATTTTTGAATAAATTAATGTAAAATTATATTTTAATAAATTTTGTAACAACTTATAGTATTCTTGCTATATATACTAAATAGATAACATGTTTATAAAATAATTTTTATGTTTATAATTTTCTATCTATGGATTATGAATTAGTTTACTACAATAGATAACATATTTATATAATTTTTATATACATAAATTCCTATGAGATGATATTTTCCATATTAATTTAATATTTTTATCTCTTAACAAGATTTAGGGTTTTAATATATTTTTTAACAAGACTTGAGCTCCAAGTATAAAATTTATATCTATATAATGATAATTTTAAATAATAAATTTTTGTTATGTTGATATATTTTTATTTTGAGAAAAAGATATAATTTTATGTTGATGACTAAAACTATATGTAAATGCTAAAAAAATTTGAATTTTAATTTAAATTATAAAATTAGATTTTCTTTATTTTTTTATGCATTTGTCTATTGCATAATTTATCATGATATTATATAAATATATTTAGTATTTCAAATTAATATTAACTTTTCAAAAAAAAATTAATATCATATAATTGTATAGTTTTTAATAAAATTATCCCGTGAATATCACAGGACTTCAACTAGTTGAATATTACAATACCATCATTCTCTCGTTTTTTAAAAGGGTCCTGTTTATAAGAGTTGAACCGAAAATCTTTGGTATTATTTTTAGAAATTTAATCGTTTAATTAAATTTTCGAAGACGAGAATGATGATATTCTCTCATCTTTAGTGCATACCGAAATTATTTGAAAATCATCCAAAAACTATCTAATTGCATAATGGTGAAAATTAGTATGTTGTTGTAGAACTATACTTTTTTTTTTTGGTTGAAATTGTAGAACTATTACGATGTTCATCATTTTAAAATTAGGATGTATTTCAAGTCAACTATTTATTTATTGTTTTAGGCTAAATATATAATAGTTTTGTGTATTAGTTTTTTTACGCATATTATTTTTAAACATATTTTTTTTAAAAAAGGTAAGTATTTGGAGTATCAACCATAATTGATAGCCCGAGTGGCCGTTAAAAAATGGCAGTCGTGAACGGCTAAGTGGGTCAAATAAAGAAGCTACCCTATGCAAGCAGAAACAACTAAGGAAAGTACAAATTTTTGAAAAGAAGTGCAAAAAGAGATCGGAATCGGGGTGAGTAAAACACTAAAATAAAAGTGTCATAGGCAACATGACTCATCCTGGGGTGTGCGAAATGGACGGCTGACGTTCCCTCGACCGAGATGAATGATCTTCAGAAGCCTCAGAGCACCAAGTGACCTAACCTAGTACAACTCAGTCCGATCTGTACCGACCACAACCAGCTCTTCGAAAAATTAGTACACAAATTAAATGCGAGCCATCCTGCAAAGAAATTTTCAACCTTGCACCGCAAGTAAAAAACTTACAGCACAAGTAAATCAAACTTGCAGCGCAAGTAAAGCTCATCTTGCCCCGCAAGTAATATCAAAATCTTGCCCCGCAAGTAAGAGTCCTGCACATTGTAGTGCAAGTATCTTTTTATTTTCCTTGCCTAGCAAGGACTAATGTATTCATTTTTTTTTCTTTTTTCTTTTTTGCCTTGCCTAGAAAGGACTTTCCCCCCCCCCCCTTTTTTTCTTTCTTCTTGCCAGAAACAACTAAAATCTTTTTCTTATTTTTTCATTGCCCTACCGAGCAACAATGGCAAGATTTAGGCAAAAATATGTTTTCCAAATCTGGATCGTGCACGTCCATGGCTTTCTCATCCGAAAAAGAAGTTAAAGAACTCAAGATTGGCTTCCTCAGCCCTTCAGTTAACAAAGACCAAATTTGTTCCTTGCAGGATTGAGTCTAGCCCATTTGTTCAGACCGAGCCGGATTGTATTTTTTTTTCCCTTTTTTGAAAAATAATTCGTTTACCACTAACGTATGTCATGCATGAAGAAACAAACTAAACAAAATAAGGTGAGTATGATATTTTAATCGATATATACACCAGTTGTGTTAACACCGGCGGATCCCTGGGTCGGGGGTTTGTCGCCCCTACGACCATTGGAAGCCAGAGGAACTAGTGACGATTTGGAGATCCGTCCCCAATGGGCGGCCAAACGCGATGACTAGGCGGGGGAGGAGTTGGATAAAGAAGAAGAAGAAGGTGAGTATGGTAGTTTTAGTTGGTAAAAAGGCTTTTATTTTAATTTTTAAAATTTAAGGTCAAAACTTGGACCCAAAATTTTAAAAGGGAAATTCTGCATGGTAAGTACGAGGTTTGGTAAATTCTGCATGGTACACAAGACTTTCTGAAATTTCGCATGGTGACCTTAAGATTTTACAAATTCCTAATGATAACCTTGTAATATTATATAACATAAAGAGTAATTGACAATTAGCCTCCTTTTTTACTTAATTACATAAAATCATTAAATATTTAAGTCTATATAAAAAATTACTTAATATATTTTTTTAGAAAAATTACCTAATTTTACAACTTTTAGAAAAATTGTAAAAATATATATGTCAAATTACAAATAATTAATGACATTGCATGCATATTATTATTTTAAAAAATCTCCCCATTTTTTTAATAAACAATCACATTTTCATATTTATATCACCATTTTTTATATTATCAAAATTCAATGCAACTTTCAAAAAAACACCATTTTTTTATTTCTTCAAAACAAATTAACATTTGTATTTTCTTTTATAAAAGGTAACATTATAATGAAGATTTGTTTTTTGAAAAATAGGTGTATTTAAAAAAATGTGTTGCTTTTAAAAAAGAAAAATTGTAATTTTAAAAATAAGAACATATAGTGTCATTAAAATTGTGTAAATAATTTAAGTATTTTTCTATTTTCCAAAAAGATATAAAATTATGTGGTTTGCTAAAGCTATTTGTAAATTTGACATATTTTTTATAATTTTACTAAAAGTAATAAAATTAGGTGATTTTCTAAAAAGATAGATTTGTTAATTTTTTAATAAATACTTAAATACATGTTGATTTTATGTAATTAAGTAAAAAAAGGGCTAATATTTAATTACTTTTTATGTTATATAATACTACAGTACAAGATTATCAAATGGAATTTGTAAAACTGTGAGGTCACCACCCGTACTTTCAGAAAACCTTGTGTACCACGCGGAATTTGCGAAACCTTGTGGTTACCACGAGGAATTTCCCATTTTAAAAAATTAGATCTCATATTTGGGTAAAAAATCCAAATGTTTATTAAAAAGGTAAAAGCTCTCCTAAAAAGTAAAGAAAAAGTATGGAATAAACAAACATTTGAAAATATCTTTGAACAAATCAAAAAGTTGGACGAGGAGCTCATCGAAATTCAAAAGGAAATAATCGAAAACGCAAACCTGCAACTAATCCAAAAACAAGAACGATTGTTGAGGAAGCGTACCTGCCTCCTGAACTTCCATTTCTCCTACTGGAAACAAAGAGCAAAAAACACCCATATTAAACTCAATGACAAAAATACCAAATACTTCCACCGAATTGCTACCGGTAGAAGAAACAGAACCAACATCAAAGAGATCCGCACTGCTGAAGGTATACAAGTCACTGGGGTAGAAAACATAAGAACGGAAATTCAAAAAGATTTCCAAAACCGGTTTAGAGCCTTGGAAATAAATCGTAGGAAACTGCAATCCATGACACAAACAATCCACCAAGAAGTTACTGAAGCAGACAACGTCGAACTCACTAAACCAGTAACGAACTCGGAAATTAAGAAGGCTTTGCTCGACATTGGGGATGACAAATCCCCTGGCCCGGATGGCATATCGGCATGCTTCTATAAAAAATATTGGCATATCGTTGGTCCGGATGTCACCAAAGCTGTTAAGAGCTTCTTTCAATCTGGTAAAATATTAAAACAAGTAAACCACACCTTCATCACCCTGCTACCCAACTGCGAAAACCCCAATTCCACCAACCATTATAGGTCGATCAGCTTGTGCAATACAATATACAAAGTTATATCGAAAATTATCACAAACCGCCTAAAAAGCGTATTAAACAAATTAATTCACCCAATGCAAGGGGCTTTTATCCAAAATCGAAGTATCCAAGATAACACTCTTATAGCACATGTAATTTTCCACTCCTTCCGCTATAAACGTGGTCGTGAGGGATGGATCGCTGTCAAACTCGACATGGAAAAAGCCTATGATCGTATAAACTGGGAGTTCCTAACCGCAATCCTACACAAGTTCGGTTTTCACGAGAAATTCGTTTGTTGGATTCGCGAATGTGTGGAAACAGTCTCATTCTCTGTCTTGTTCAATAACGGACTAACAGAACAATTCTACCCCCAACGGGGACTTAGACAGGGGGACCCCCTTTCACCATACTTATTCATTCTCACAGCTGAAATCCTGGCTAGATAACTTCACCACGAGAGCATCAACTCAAAAAATGGAATCGGGATCCAAATCTCGAGTAACGATACAAAAATCCCGTTCTTGGCTTTCACAGATGACATAATCATTTTTGCCAAAGCCAATGGTCAAGCATGCAAGAAAATCAAAGACATCATTGATGACTACTGCCAGATCTCTAGCCATAAAGTCAATTTCCACAAATCCGCATTCCAAGTAACCAAAAACACAAACAACAATACCAAAGAACAAATAAAATAGATCCTCCAAATAGCAAATACAACAACACTAGACAAATACCTTGGATGTCAAATCATCAACGTGAGAGTTACGCAAAACACCTTCAAACCCCTCACCTTGCGTACAAAATCACAACTATCAAAATGGAAAGCGAACGCCCTTTCACAAGAAGGACGCAAAACGCTAATTAAAGCTAACCTCTCTGAACAACCGAATTATCTCATGCAATCATTCATGTTACCCCAGGCAACGCTGAAAGAACTTGACCAAATCAACAAGAATTTCTTCTGGAACAAAGAAAACAACTATAAACCACTTATAAGTTGGAACTCCATCTGTCGCCCCCCAGCTACGGCGGTGTGGGAATCACTAAAGAGGAAGAAATGAACAAAGCACTCCAAATGAAATTGCTATGGAAAATTCTAGCGGAACCTCATAACATGTGGGTTAAAATAGTTTCAGAAAAATACCTCAAAACAAAGAACATCTTGAACTACAAGAAAAAACACAATACTTCCTGGCAATGGTCCAAACTCTTAAGCCTTCGAGACTTGTTCATTAAGGGACTCATCTGGCAAGTTGGAGATGGAAAAACGATCCGCATCTAGAAAGACAACTGGATCGGAAACGGTCCTCTTCAACCAAAGACTGAAGTCGAAACCATCATCAACTGGAACAAAACAGTAGAAAACTACCTACGCGAAGACAATTCCTGGAACATAGAGAAACTGGAAAAAGTTGTCAAGGATAAAGACCTAAGCAAGATATCCAAAATAATCAATCTTATTAACAAAAATCCCGGAGAGGTTGTACTGGCAACCCAGCAAAAATGGTTGGTACTCTACCCACTCAACAATACAATGGATACACCAATCCAAAGGAGAACCTAAAATCAACCTGGAATGGATTAACAAACTCAACATACCGCCCAAAATGAAAAACTTTCTATAGAAGGTGGCACGCAACGGCCTACCAACCAAGGCACGATTGGCCGCCAACCACATACCAGTACCACAGGGATGCACTGCTTGTCAAAGTTAGGTTGAAGACACTAATCACATTCTACTTTCATGCCCTCTCATGAGGGAAACCCTTAATGTCGTTAGCCCTAAACTACGGCGGATCACAAACCAAATTACCCCCAATGACAAAAAACCGAGCCAAGTATTAGAGGAAATTAGGTCCCGGGCCTCAAAAGAGGAAATGGAACTCCTCACGATCACATGGTGGAGCCTATGGTACTCTAGAAACAAGCGTGTGTTCGATGGCACCAATGAAACAAACTTGAACAATGCCAACAACATCAGCGAATTTGCTCGAAACCAGGTTAAAGAGTGGAAACTGACCAATGATCTCGCTCCCCCAGTCCCCGTACTCATTGTGCAAAGACTAACGGAGCCTAGTGACCCAACAAATGGGTAAAACCCAAAAAGGACTTTATAAAATTGAATTTTGATGGTGCAGTTAATGCAGATGGTGTGGCTTCATTCGGATTCATTCTTAGGGACTCTGCAGGTCGCCCCATTTTCTACGACGGAGGACTGATAGGTCGACAGTCCATTTTAACATCCGAGACCATCGCCTTGCGCCAGGGACTTCTTGAGGCCATCCAACATGGCATTCCCCGGATCCAAATCGAAGGCGATAATTTGCAGCTGGTCAAGGCCGTACTTGGCGACTGGCGTTGCCTGTGGGAAATTGAGCTTTTGCGTTCGGACATCCACTGCTTGTTGGTCTGGCTTCAGGATTGGAATATCTCTCATGCTGGTCGGGACTGCAATTCTGTGGCGGATTTCATCGCGGGATCCTTCCGACGCGTCTCTTCCATCCTGCTCGCATTTGACTCAGGGTTTCTCACCTTCATCCGTCAGGATGCTCTAGGGCGATCACTAGCCTGTTAGTGGTCACCCTAATTTCTTTCCTTATCAAAAAAAAAGGTAAAAGCTCAAATTAGGGCAACTGGCAGACTTCAATAAGTTGCTTGCAACAACTCTCGAGTCTCAACTGAGGTAGACAACGATGCACAATTTGATCTGTCCGAAGTCCGCCCCCATCCGAACAATCTTGATCCGCCACCGCGTGTTAAAATCCGATATAGGCCGATTACGTGAGCTAGAGTCGTGTTCATACAAACACAAGGATTGGATAGATTTAGTAAGAATTTTACCCAATACTAATTGGCAATGGCTGGCTAGAGTTGTACACCAACCTTACATAGTAGATATTTCCACAGTTCTTCATACTAAAAAAACGGAGGTATTCGCAATCTATCTAAAAGGCACAAAATTCGTGTCTTTTGTGCCAAGACATCATATCATGGACTGGACATTGACACCAATTACCATTTTCCCCATATTATATTACGTGTACAATGGGAAGAAAGCAAACGTGTTCACATTATGTAGCTGATCGATATCATTGACATGGATGCATATGGTAGCTCGATGCTATAAGTGGGTTTTGATTCAAAATCACATGCATGCTTGGTTATAAACTTATAATGATGAGATCAGTCATGTTCCATTCATACAAACACACTATCTTCATTTTTACAAACCCTATATGGCTATATGTATTTGAAATATATAACATGTATCTCATCTCCCACGGCAAAATATATATATAAAAAAAAATAAAGCATTACGATCTAAGTTGCATAAAACATTATTAGAATACATGAATTGAAAAGTCGATCGCTTAACTGGTAGGCTACTAGGATTGACAGAGCAAGATCTACTAATTTGGGTTAGGCAGAATGTTTTAATTAACTCAAGTCAACTCTAAAGTCTTAGTATCTTTTTTTTTTATCTTTGTCGTCTTTTGAATTTTAATGGCCATTAATTATAGTACGACTCTGAACCTTCCTAGAACGTTGGTAGATAGGTAGCACATCTTCAAATTTTAGAGGCGTCACGAGTCATGATCGTCATAAACATCGTAATACATATATTAGTGTACAACATTTCAATAACGGTTCATATCTCCCACATCATAAAAGTTGTTAATGTTCATGACAATTTTTTTTGCACGTATATATTTCTTAATTAATTAATTAATATTGTTCATTGTAGATTTTTAGAATAATATAGTTGGGATTATTTTACTCCAAAGTCTTCTTCTATTTATCATCATATATGAGACTATTGTTTTGGACATTGATTCAGCTGGTTAAGGCTTCTGGTTAGTGATATATATATATTCAGATCAGGTCTTCAACCTGAATTGCCCACTTAGAACTAAAATCTACTTTAAATGATGCTCTACTCTGATCTTCAAATCGTAATTGATTTTATCCAAAATTAAGGCTATTGTTTTCACATATATATTGTTATTATATATGTGGCTTGAATTCAAGATTTGACTTTTATTCTTATCGGACGACAAGTCAAGCACGAGGCAAAAAGCCATAAGCACATACAAGAGAATCATCCACGCAAACCATAACACAACCCACAATCCAGACACATATATACACACATACACACACAAGTGACAAGTCAACAGCAACCTCAATCAATTCTTCAAGATTTCAATACAGATCACACCAGCAAAATCCGCCATTTTATGAGGAAAAATTAATTACAAAATTAAAAATTAAAAAAAAAGAAAGAAAGAAAGAAAGGTTCAAAAAATGCTTTCCTAATTATCACAAGTGAAGCCATCACTTGTCACTTAGGGGCCTACAAAAAATAACCATCTTCATCTTTGAAGTTTCCTACCACCTCTCTAAGAAACTCCTCGGAAGCTAGGCTCCATAGCTTCATTGTATATGTAATGGACACCGCAACACTCGAAATCGTCCTCATTCATTCATTCATTCATCAGATTGATCACCATAGATGGAGTTTGGGAATCAAAGTGGTAATAGCCAGATGATATCAAACACAGGCTTTAGTTCAACTACTACAACTTTCGGCTCGTTCGAGTCATCAGAAAGCGACCCGTATGATCCTTCAGAACTGGAGGTGTCTGATTTCTTCATGTTTAATAGCACTGGTGATGATGATCTTTCAAATATGGTTTCTGGGTATTTACAAAACTGTGGATTCGCCTCGAATGAAATTGGTAGTGCTGGGATTAGTACTATTAGTAGCAGCCAGAATCAAGGAGAGAGTAGTAGAAGTAAGCAAAAAATCTTTCTTCTGACTAATCAATCTAACTTCGATCTTTTTACTTGATAACTTAACAAGGAATGCATATCTTTTGTTTTGCAGGTTCTTGATTTGTTTTCAATACTTGGATCCTAGTATATAGACATGTATAAAACCATTTACTCATCTTGGATGCATGATTCCTTTGGATATAAGAAATGTGCCTTTTTTGTTCTTCTTAAGGAATTACCCAAATGAGATCCTATAGAATTTTCACCAACTCACCATTGACTGTCATAACCCAGGTCAGCCGCCTTCATGATCGAAGCAAATCATGATCTTTTGATTGACAATACAATCTTTGATTAGATGATGAAAAGCAGCATATCCTCGCAAACTAAATAGAACAAATAGGATGATCATGTTTCCTAATTGAGGTCTATCAAAGTCTTTACTATCTTTAACATGTACATGTTTCACATCTATTGTCAGGAGCTACAAGGGGCACAGAAAGGGAAGGCAAAGTGCGCATTGCGTTCAAAACAAAGTCCGAGATTGAGTCACTTGATGATGGCTTCAAGTGGAGGAAGTATGGAAAGAAGATGGTCAAAAACAGCCCAAATCCAAGGTACTACTTATACACTTATATATCAAGCAAGTTAATAGGTTCAATTTGGGACCATCTTGACTTATTAGCATCAAGCAAATACAGCTTAATCAGTTTGAGAAATGTCTGTCATTCTAGGGTTTTCAGTAATGATGTGTACTCTTTCCATGCAAATTCTCTTTCAATTTAATTGATCAATTCCTTAATAGTTGTGTCAAAGACTAAAAATTGACATGCTTTTGTAATCAACAGGAACTACTACAGGTGTTCCATCAATGGTTGCCCTGTAAAGAAAAGAATTGAGCGCGACAGGGATGACCACAGATACGTGATTACAACATATGAAGGCGTTCATAACCACCAGAACTCCGTTTAAGTTATGGAATTTTTCCAAGGTTGCTTAGAGAGAAAGTCTGGGCAGATTGTATTGCACTGAGCCCGGCCAGTTGTAACATTTTGAATCTCATCCTTGTCTTAGGAAATTGTAGTAGCCGTTATAGATGGGATTCAGAACCACCAAAAGTTTTTTTTTCACATGATAGTGTTCTACTTTGGTGATGAACAAGTGAAATGAATTATGTAGTAATAAAAAGTATATCCATCATAACTCCTGGGTACATGGAGTACGTTGTAAACTTTTAGCATTAATCTTGAACTGGCATCCAAAAGCTTAATCTTCAATTTTGATGTTGCTGTCAATGAGAAAATGGAAATCCAGATGAAGGAGAAATTTTAGTTCTCCAAATCTAACCGTTGTTTATCTGCACATTTATACCAAGCACACATGATTGACAATTGCTTGTTATTTGTAGTGATAAATAAGTATCTGAAATCCAGATCCTCAAATGAATTAGCTAAAATGAATGTTTAATCGTTTTTATCCAAAAGTGTAGGAGCAAAAATATAAAACAAGAAAATAAAAACAGCAATTATTCAGCAAAGCTCAAGTATTTCAGGCTTCAAAGCCCTAACCAAAATTTGGAGGTAGCTAATCCGTAGCAGGACTTGTATTATCAAGAAAAATCAGACCAAAAATAAATTAAGGAAAAAAATGAAGGAAAGACAACATCCTACAAAGTGGGAATGAACATACACATCAAAATTATACTATTGTTGAGAAAATGAGGTTCTACACAAGGATAGTAATTGTAGGATTGAAACAGAGAATCAGTATAATTACATTAAATTACATTACATTACTCTTTAAGTAAATGTTCATCTATGAACAAAAAAGCTCCCTATGCATAGGTGACATTCCCTGGTACCCAAAAATACTCACTAAACAGAACAAACTCATTACGTGGCTATGAGAATACAACATCAGGATTTCTTAGATAAGAGTCCTGCACATTGAGCTCATTTAATTGGTCTCCCAATCCTTGAGGCTTACTGGAGATACTCCATAATATGATCCCACTTTGCTGCCTTTTCATCACTCTGGATGTTATTGCATTAGATTTTGACAGCTGTGATTTACTCGTCTTGTGCCTATTGTCCATATTGTTGGCAATCAACCAACGGCATCCTGATTGTTGTTGTCTCTTGTTGGCCCAAATTTCTTCTTTACCTGATTGTGTAACAAAGCCTGCAACATGAACTTGTTCCAACACAAACCTAGAAACACAATCTCCTCCAAAACTTTCAAGGCCTGAATCGTCAAACTCCCTTCTCACTTGAATCAGAGCAATCATTGTGGGGCCCACCGATTCAAAGTCCCGAAGCGGGTCTCGAAGTTGGACCCGTAAAGCAATTACAAGGTCATCTTCCAATAAACCGCACTTCAGAGATGCACTTTCCCTGATGTTGTTGTCTACCATTGAATTTTCCATACTAAAATAGCACGATGACTTGGCATGATGAGCTTTCATTAGTCTTGATGTAATCTCACTCTTATGATCATTGCCTCTGAATATTCCACTGTCAAGCCTCAGCCATTCATCCAATGGCAAGGAAAGACCCATAAGGGAGTCAATATTTTCACCAGTTCTATTGATAGTAGATAGTTGTAATTCATTCTCTCTGAAGGCTGATTTGTTGTTATCAGATTTCAGTACAATACTCGAAGGTGCCACCAAATTTGACATGCCAGACTGAATTCTCAACCCTTCAATTGATAGGCTTTCAATGCTGTCCATCACTAACGGGACAAGTTCTTTTATAGATATATCCTGAAATCCTGAGCCATTTCCAGTCATAGTCGACGTTGATCCCCAAGATTCAAGTTTTACATATAATTCATTCCTGCAACAAAAACTACACAAGATCACGAGCCATAATTGGCAATAAAACAGCGTTTTTTCTATCTTATGCACAAGAACAAGAATCCAAATTCAGAAACGATCATCTAGATTTATTAACTTGGGATATTTTAAAATCCTTTTTTAATAGGTTTTTATCTTTTCTAAATTAGGGTAATAGTTTCAAATCTGGGTTCTTGATACAAAGACCCTTATAGATAATCCTGTAATATTTTGAATTGAGATATTTTACACACCTTCCACACATCTCTTCTGAGCAGGCTAATGTTTGTATGATCTTTCCTGAGAGATCATCCAAAGGCATCAATTCATGTGCCTGCTTAGTTAGCAGTTCAAGGCCTCCTGATGCCATGCATTGCAACACCTCCAAAAGCTCAGAACCCATGGTAGCTGGTAGCACAACAGGTTTAGAGACTTGGATGATCAAATTTCCGCCATTTTTAGAGCACATGAACAATGAAGGGCTCATTGATCTTAAAAACCCTCCATCATTCAGTTGAAGAATTGAGCCTAATCCTTCCCCCAAAGGTGGTAATTTAGCAGGCTCGTCAGGTGGAACATAAACTGGACTCCCAAACCCGCCGGTAGAACTGTCTGGGGAATTTTGAAATGCATCCTCATCAAAACCCCATCTTTGCATTAAGGATCGAGTTTCCAATGATTCAAGCATGTTGGGCTTAGTCTTGGATAATTTTGACTGGTTCGCTATAAGATCTGCCATAGCAGAATTTTGTGAGGTTGAGATGGCCAGATCCAAGTAGCTAAATTCAGTATCCTCTTGCTTTGTATCAGAATCGTAGAGAAAACTTCCAGAGCCTATTGCATCCTTCTCAAACTCTCTCAAAAGGCGTTCTCTTGGAGATCCATGATCACTGCTTTGGCTTGAGTTATATGAACCATCCTTTTCTCCCACAAGTCGAAGAAAATCATCTGATACCGCTTTCATAATTGAATCTAAGCTCAAAGAGTCTACCATCTTACTTGGTCCAGGACTTGGTGAGATACCCTCAAAAGTCTCCTCCTCTCCAAGAATCTCGCTACCAACCCTCAATGATTCTGATTCCACAGATTTAGAATTGAACAGATTCCAAATATCACAGTCCAGTTCGTCTATGTTATTGTTCTTTTCCATTTCATGAGAACAGGAGCCCTTGGCAGTCTGATCTAAGTTGAGATCCTCATCAGATATTCTCAAATCATCCTTGAAGAACTCAGCAACATCAATCACTTCAATAGAGGAGATATCCAATTTTTCTGCTGCAGATTCTTCTAATTTTAATTGATCATCCATGGGCCACTCCAGCTCTATTCCCCTTTCAGTAACTGTAAACTCAGCATCATCATCGTCGTCGCCACATTCATTTCCAGAAGCTTCATTTTCTGTATCACAATATGGGTTGGACAGCGTTTCAAATGACTCAGAGTTTCCAAAAACAGAATCAAACTTTCTTGATGCATCCATGATGTCCTCATCAAGCTTCCTATATAAAATGTCCACTGAACCTGAGAACTCCATAGGATTAGGCCAAACTTGATGAAGCACCTTCACTTCTGAGCACTGAGAAGAACTAGAAGATCCACAATCCATGCTACTAGGAAAACTTGCAACCCGCATAAGCACACCACTGTCATTTTCAGGCCCACAATTTGCAGCATAGTCTAAAATGCCCAAACCAGTTTGTTTTACGTTGAAGGCTAAGGGTAAGCTTATATTATTACCCAATTCAAGCAAACCATTATTTATCACAAGAAACCCAAAAGTAACATGCAAAGTTGCACCTTTAGCTTTTCCCCCGAGTTTGAAGCTTGTAGTCCATTTTCCAGAGCATTTGTCCTCCTCTAATTCCTCAAAGACGAGAGGAAGCAATCTTGTAAGATCAATCCAGTGCTTTCCAATATCAACGCTCTTTGACCCAACTATGGATGGATAAAGTAAAAAGTGCTTTGGTTCATACTTTACAAAACTTCCATGCCCACTTCTAGTACCATAAACCGAACACCTGCTCATCAATGTATCTTCGAATTCAACAATTCCATTACAGACACGCGAGCCTAGAGTGCTTACAAGATTATCTTTCCTTTTCCAATGAACACTCATATCAAGACCATCGAAATTGGAGGGCAAATTCTCAATGTGGTGAACATGACAAAAGAAACAACAATTGAGTTTCCTCTGCCGAAGATGAGAAAGTGCTTTCAGGGGCCTCCATGGCCAAGCTGAAGATTTCTTTTCCCTATTTATCTTCACTTCATCATCATTTAAACCGGGATCGAGATCAGGGTTAGGTTTTGAATATGATAGGAGAGTTGATTTCTGGGTCGATTCTAATCCCGCATTGTAAGAGGAAATCAAAGGCCTTTGAGAGGCTTTGGGTAGATATAGGGCTTTGCTTATCTCCTCAATATCACGCAGCAATTGCCCGTTTCCAGAATCACCAACATTTGCAGATTCAAAACTTAAAGTAGTCATATCTATAGATTCAAAAAATCATTCCCCAGCTATCTGGAAAAAAAAATCAACTCTAACATCTGCAAATGCTGTAAACATAATGAAACAAAAACAAACGGCGACTTAATGCATAAGTCTTCAGATGTCCAAATGGAGATACCAAAAGAGAATGAGAGAGACTTACAGCTAGCGAGGTAGTTCAAATTTAGAATGCTTCTTCGTCTTCTTCAAATTAGAATAGAAAATATCAGATTCCAGGGTCTTCAGAGCTTAGAGTAGGAAAGATGAGAAATTTGACACTCCCGACAGTGTAAAATCTGGTAGGGTTTGAGCAATTGCGTTGTTCGCTTTCAAGAAGAGAAAACTCAAATTTTGGTGAGTCGATTTCATGGAGGTAGGTTTGGGTCAAAACTCAAAAGAGAACAAACAGGGTTTACTTGATTTGGGTGGTAGCCGCCCCACCAAAAACAGAGTCTTTTTGACTTTTTCCGAACGTGGATAAGCCTTATTTTATTTATTTTATGGGAAATTTCTTTTGATGTTCCTAAGTTTTTAACTTTTTTTTTGGTGCCTAAGAAAAAAGCTTATTTTTTTTGGTACCCTTAAGGTTTTGGCTTTTCTCGTTGACGGTCCTCTCCGGTTCATATTAGCCAATTTCGAGCTTACCATTATGTCCATCACCCTTAAATTAGTAGGATTTGACTATTAAAACATCAAAATTCATAACCAAACTATATCAATTTGAAAGTTTAAACAATTTTGTAAACAACCCCTTAAAATAGAGAATTGTTTAAAAATTCAAATTGATGTAGTTTGATTATGGATTTAAGTGGTTTAAGAGTTGAATACTACTAATTTAAGGGTGATGAACATAATGGTAAGCTTGAAATTAGCTAATTTGAACCGGAGAGGGGCATCAACGGGAAAAGCCAAAACTTTAGAGGTACCAAGAGGAATAAGTTTTTTTCTTGGTCACCAAAAGGAAAAGGCAAAACCTTAGGGACACCAAAAGGAATTTCCCTTCTTTTATTTTGTTTTGTTTTGAGTAGATAAGAGACAACGAGTAAAGGGTAATTCGAAAACCGACAAAAACAGACAAAAATAAATAAAACACGATAAGTAGGTACAACAAGCGAAAAAAGACACTAGAACATTGGGAGATGTAAGAGCTTAAATATCAAAGTTTTTTTAGTATTCAAGTCAAAAGCGGACAAATATGATAAGTGGACTACTGATATTGCATCCACCGGGATGAAGGATATTCAACAGCCTCGAGACACACATGATTGTAATAGAGTTTTGTGAGTTATGGTTGTTTGGAAAATTGAAAGTTCTTTTGTTTCTAAAAAACCAAATGCTCCACCAAAAGCATGCAAGTTCTTCAAACTCTACTTTACTTAGGAGGTTTCTTTTATTTCCAAAACAAGTTGTCTTTTTTTTTGGGTTTATTTGCAATATTGCTCAAGTAAATCGTCTATTTGTTTGGTCTAATATTTGTCCAGTGTGATAACATTTCGAGTAATAGGTGTGGGATGTCCTCAATTGTGTAGTTGCACCGTTCATATTGAGTGGAACCACGACATAATTCTCCGCCAGTCTGGCTTTTATGGGAACTCATTCTTGGTAATTTTTCATAAGAACATTTTCATTTTTAGGGACATGGAAAGTTTCCATCTCCGACTTGTGCCCTCTCCTTGAAGTCTGTTTATCTAGTTAATGAAATGCATAGAAGAGTTGGTTAAGAACCATTCATTCCTACTTGGTTTCCAGTAGAATCGGGTCAGGATATGGTTATTGGGTATTACAATGTTACGAGTTATGTTGACGTCGTGTTGTTGTAGATTTTCTACATTCCAATACGACATTATTTTCATCTCATCATAGGTTACCTCCTCGTTTTTTTAGTGGATTTAGACTCACTCATTGGTTTATCCAAAACTTTATTGTTTTCTCATCTCAAACTTTCCAAACTAGGCTTTTAGAGAAGGAGCCTCTAAGACTCGTGTTTGACAATTGCTGGCCTTCTTTTTGTATTGGAGGAGGCATTCAAATTTGAGGTATTTTCTTAGATGATTCTCACCTAGATGTTCCCCAATTTTGCTAAGATTTTTCAAAGCAGTTTCATTTGAAGTGTTTGTTCATACTCTTAGCTAAAAAATTTCAAAGTAGTTTCATTTGAATTGTTTTGTCCATACTCTTAGTGTTTTCCAAATCAAGTCCCCCAATCTGGGTTGGTCTACATATTAAGCCTCAGTTGATGAGTGATTTGTAGTTGTTCTTCTTGATCTAGAAGAAGTTTTTGTTGATTTTATCAAGTTTTTATGAATCTATGTGGGTAGTAAGAATGTCTGCTTAGGTAGTTGGGTTGGGGATATAGGTTATTTTGAATGAGTATTTCCCCCGTCCTTCTTGGGAGAGGGTCTCCGCCTTCAATTTTGTCAACTATTTTTGATTTAGTGATCGGGTAGTCAAAAGTTTGGTTAGTTACCCTTCTATTAATAATAGGGCATCCTAGGTACTTTTTAAAGTGCTACAATGTGTTTGATGTTTAGAATCCTTTGACATCGTAATTTTCGAAGTTTGGAAGATCGATTTGTAAAAATTCACATTTTGAATGAGACTTCACAATAGTAATTAATAATTGTTTTTATTTTGGTGCAGGAGAGGATAAGATGTTAGTGCCACCCATAACCTGTTTGATTCCAAGTGTTTTTTTTTTCTAGATTTGGCTCTATAATTACATTTGTCCAACTAGTATTTCCGCCTCTATTATGAATAAAAAAAAGACTATGATTGAGAAAGATAACATTTTTATATATTTTTTAATACACACAATAAATGTCTAGTAAAAATCAAATTTATCCAGTGAGCTATTACGCTTTCTTCAAAGGATGGTTGCTTCCAAGCCCACCTCCTGGTTGTCATCGCTCGATCAAAAAATGGAGAGTGAACTCCAACTTGACTCAAGAGATTCTGTTGGAGTTGCTCTATTATTTGTGTTTTTAGAGAATATACTTTTTTTGGTCCAACAAATTTTTTATCTCATTCTTCAAAATAGGGATTGAACAGGGAAAATAAAATGTGTTCCCTAAATTTAGGGGATTTCCCAAATGTATTTGGAGAATGAATTAAATATGGGTATTACACATGTACACATGCAATTGGTTATATTAAATTTTTTAATATTTTGGAAAATATTTTTTATATGAGTGTAAAATAACAAATAATAAATTCTAGGTTCATCAAATAAGAAGATTGTTGGAGTTGAAGTAGATTTTTTTAGAGAATTTGATCTTCGGTTCCCATTTTAGAAAAAATTATAGAGAAACTGTTGGGCATGCTCTTATAGGCTTTCTACGCGTCTAGTTTTAGTGCTAGTCATCCCCTTTCATTTTTTGTTTGTGAAGAAGGAACATCTCGTGAGCAATAAAGGTATTATCTTAGATATTTATTTTGATGACAATATGAAGTCTGACTCTGACTAATTTTTTGGTATGAGGTAGTATGTATACCTACATTAAAACTTCTTAATTAAAAATATAAAATCTAACAAAATAAGAATTTTAGAAGAAAATTTTTGGATATTTTCTCTACCGTAAAAACTTTATTTGAACAAATTAGAAATTTTGTTCGGATAAGTTCTGAATATATTGTACTTTTTTCTTTTCGAAAAAAGGAATTTTTTTATTTCTTCAATGTTGATGACAAACGTTTTTGAGTTTTCATTAGTCTAATGATACCTTTTTCAATCAAATCAAGCTAAATCACAAAACATATTTGAAAATTATTAGAGGCATACTAGTACTCTATAATCCTTTTTTATCAGTAAAGGAGGCTAGAGCCTCTGCGATTTTAAAAAATAGAAAGATTAAGCATGCTCCTAAGGAGCTACAATGTCATTACTAAGCTTGCTAAGAATACAAGTAGGAGGGTGATTGAAAATGATAAAGTCTAAAACAACATTCACATCATGATTGGCAAGTGCGTTAATGGTAGAATTAGCCGATCTCTTAACATGACTAAGCTTAATCTCCCAATTTGGACTTGCAATGAGAGCTTTGCACTACTGACTGATAGCAAAATCAACATGCGTGAGAAGATTGGCCTTGTTGATGAGATTCACCGCCATCTTAGAATCATATTCAATCTAAATACGCAAGTAACCCATTTCAGCATCCATAAGAAGCCCATAGTGAATGGGTTTGAGCTCCACCGTAAGAGCATTGCATACTCCAGCACTGAACATAAAGCCTTTGAGGAAAGTACCACTAGCATCTCTGATCAATCCACCTCCACCAGCATAGGCTGGATTGCCCTTTGAACAACCATCAATGTCTACAATCTACATTTGAATCAATCCAGCTAATATGATACAAGTAAATGTTTACTTGGACGTTCAAATTCAAAGTCATCTCATTCATAAGAAGATTAGTCAACATTTCTTTGTGGAAAATTTTTGGCCAAAAATCACCTTTTAAATGTTTTTAATGCAAAAACACCTTTTATAATACAAACACCTAAATTTAACCACTTTTTTCAGTGGGATTTTATCCTAATTGGACTGATATGCCCTGATACAAAATAATCAAATGATGTTTAAAAAAATATAAGGTGGTTTAGTAAAAAGTTTATAATTTAATAGATGTTCCTTTTTAAAAGATATAGAAAATTTGTTTAGTTAAATATTTTTATTTACATAAAATTTTATTTTATTCATAACTAACTAAAAATAAAAAAAATCAATTATTTTATTTAGTAATTAAAATACAACAACAAGAAAGAAATTTTATGCAAATAATTTACATTCTTTCATTAAAATAAGGATGGTCGAAATAAAATAATAGAAAGTATTATTTTTAATTAGTTAAGAATGAAATTAAATTTTATAAATAAAAATATTTCACTTAAAAAATATTTTATATATTTTAAATATCTATTAAATTATGAAATTTTTACTAAACCACCTTATAATTTGTAAAAAAAATAAATATTTTGTATAAATGAATAACTAAAAGAAAATAATATAAATTTATAGGGTATTTTAGTCCAATTAGGATAAAAATTCACCGAAAATTGACTTAAGGTGGTTGCATTTGGGTGTTTGTATTATAAAAGGTGTTTTTACTTTAATAAAAATTGAAAGGTAATTTCCTAAAAAAACATATTTAAAAGGTAATTTTTGGCCAAAAAAAAATACTTTCATTGCTTCGAAAAGTTTAATCAAGTAGTACGTTATTACTACATATCAAATAGGTCCAATAAAGAAAATACTCCCTCCTCAAGCTTTAACAAGCAAAAGAATTCTGCATCCTTGATGAGCCAAGAGAGCTAAGTTAAAAGATTTCATATCTCTAAAGCCCAAACCCCTTGGCTTTTCGGGCAACAAAGGCGCTTCCAGCTCATCCAATTCAAACTCCGTCCCTCACTACTCCCTTTCCATAAGAAGTTACACATCAATTGTTCAATCTCCTTACAAAAAGACGTCGGAAAGAAGAAGCAAGAAATGGCATAAATAGGGATTAATTATTCTCAAATCCTTCCTTCATGGAGGCGTTGGTTGGTTGCAATCCAAGCTTTGCCTGGAGGAGCATAATGAGGGTGAGAGATGTGCAGGAAAAAGGCTCTCTCTGGCAGGTAGGAAGTGGTAGTTCAATTAATGTTTGGAGCGATAAATGGCTACCTCGACCCTCCTCTTTCAAGGTTGCGAGAAATTTCATTGGGGTGGATCCAAACCTTCGTGTTGTGGACCTCTTCGATTGAGATCAATGTAGTTGGAATGAAGATTTGGTTTGTAGTGTGCTTGCCCTTGTGATGTTGAGATTGTGCTAGCCATTCACCTTATTGATGTTGTGATCCCCGACTCTTTGATGTGGTATTACACAACAGAAGGCAAGTTCTCTCGGTAAAGTTCGCTTATTGCATGCAATTGGACAGTTTGAACGTAAACCCTCATATTAGTGATGTAAGGCACACCGAAAGGGGTCAATTTTGGAAGCGTTTATGGAAACTCCAAGTGGCGCCCATAACTCGATCTTTCATCTAGCGATCATGCAAGAATCTCCTTCCATGCAAGGAAAATCTTCTAGTTCGGAAAGTTGTGGAGGATGCAAGTTGCCCGTTTTATGGGAGAGAAGAAACGATAATTCATGCCCTTTGTGATTGTATTCTTCCAAGGTTAGTTTGGTCTTTCTTCCTAGTTCCTTGAATTTGACAAGCAAGAGATGGGTGTGATGTCTTTCTTAGACTAGATTGATAATGGTGAGCTCGGTTGAAAAGAACAAGTTGGGTCTTTGGGCTGATCTTCTATGAAATCTATGGAAAGGTCAGAACTTGTGGTTTTTTGAAGGACAAAAAGAAGATCCCGCATCTCTCATTGATGCAAGCATGCGCACATGGATTAAGGCATCGACGATGGTTAATATCAAACAAGCTCAAGATCCAATGTTGCCTTATGGGGATGAGGTTTGGATAAAACCGGCTAATGGTTGGGTTATGTTGAACTGTGATGCTTCTGTGGTAAATGGGAGGTGTGGAATTGGAATCATAAGGTTTTGATTCTTTAGGAAATATGGTGTTGGCGGTAATATTGCACAAGTTCAGGAGTTATTCTAACCCCTGGTTCATCGCCAATCTTGAGTGTACATGATGTAGTATCAAAACAACTAGCAACGTGATAGCACAACCTATCAGGAAGATCCGATATATCCCACGGGATAAGGTACTCAAATCTCATCTCTTTAAGGGAAGCAAACTTGTTGTTGTCTCCTTCAAAATTATCTATTAATGAACAAATCAATTTAGGTGAGTTCTTGGAAGCCAATGACAGATGCTCACGGTTCAAAACACTCATCGACACTTTCCCTTTAGCCATCTTAGATGAAAGTGCAACACCATGTTGTTGAGCAACACTTTCTAATTTCATTTTCTTCCCACTTGTGACCTTTTTTTCCAGAACAACACCTATTGGTTTTTTTACCACTATTCCCTTTTTCGAGATCATATCAACAAGCAAAACATCATCAGAGCTTTCATCCAAAGCAATCCTTTTGCCCTTATCCAGCCGAGGGCTTTTCCTTGATGGAGACGGTTGAATCCTTGGCCTTTCCCTCAAAAGAGGGACTTCAGTATCCTTGAACAACTGGATAGCTTGTCCAATAGGCAAAACACGCTTTTTGGCTAATACTTTCTTTATACAAGCTTATCGGTTGCGGAAGAAACTTCGCTTCCAGACTTTCTCCTCAAATAACAACAGAAGGACAAAGACAATGTAAACAAATATTTAAAACCACAAAAGGGTTTTAGCAAACATACAAATAAAATGAAAACCTCTTCGAATAGCAGAGGTTTCATCTTCTCTGATTGTCATTGTCCCAAATCTTAGATGTTTTACTTGTTTATTATTTACAGAACATTGTTTTATAGATCTTGAATGTTTATTCCCCAAATAAACAAGAAATACAAAGCACAAATTCAACATGTATTTGATGTTCATTTTTTGATATAGTTTTTAGTAGGTTTTCTTAGTTTGTTAGGACTAGTTTTGATAAGTTTAGGGTTAGTTTTGTGTGTTTTTGGATAAGTTTGCATATTTTGTGAAAAGTATGGAAGCTACTCCATTTTGTGTATTTTTGTAGGTTTTAGCAAGGAAACAGTGCTATTTGGAGCTGAATTTGGAGTGCTATGGTGAAGGACGGAGGAATACAAGAAAAAGGAGTCGAAGTCTAAGTTTTTGAAGAAGAAGTGTTGAAGAAGCCAAGCCCAGGCTCATTAACGAGGCTGTGAGGGCTCGTTAACGAGGTTACGAGATAGGTTTTTCGAGGAATCTTAGTGATGTCCTACCGATCATGTGCGGGAATTTATTCCGTGTCGGTAGAATATTTTTAATGAGTTTTAGGGTTATTATATTATTTATTTCAGGTTATGATATCCTTCTAGATTTTATTTCTATCTTTTTAGAGTAGATTTCTATCTTTTAGGAAAGTTTTTATCTTCTAGCCTTTTTATTTTATAACCTTATTAGTATAAATACCCTTCTATCTAGCCTAGAAAAAGGGGGTAGCAAGTAGAGTAGAGTTCGAGTAGAGAAGAAGGAAGAGCAGAGAGAGAGAGAGAGAGAGAGAGAGAAGAGTTGGAGGTCGAGATCGAACACGGTGGACGCGAGTTACTGGGGTCGTTAATCAGGGGTTTTGATTCGGTGTTTTGTATTTTTCGGTTTCTTCTTGATTTTGTAAGACAATATTTTCTTATTAATTTAAAGTAATTGTTTTGTTCTCAATGTTTTCTCTTGTTGAATTTATTTGCTTCTTAGTTATGAGTAGTGAGTAGTTTTCATATCTATGGTCGGGGTTGAAACCCAGCATAGTTGTGCATGGTTTGATGAGTAAGATGATGTGTTGAAAGCCTTTTATCTATTTTTGAGATTGTTTGTTGTGTTTATACCTAGATGAAAGTCAAGGTAATTTGAGTTTTTAACTTGATTGAGAGAGAAAGTTATAAACTTGAAGGTTGATATTGTTTGAATGCGAAAGTTTCAAGCTTTAGTACAAAAACAAGCGATTGAGTGAATTAGTTTATGAAAGTAGATTAATTTACTCGCTAGTCAATGAAAGTTGATGAATTTATCTATTTAAAGGCGTGATATTTATCTTCTTACAAGTTTATATGCATACTATTTTGTGGGAACCCTTGTCCTAGATCTTGTTTTTATTTGATTTCTCCTAGGTCATATTCGTTACTGAGTTCGTAGCCTCGGTACCGAACTTGTTTAGTTCATTAGTGTTGGTTAGTTGTTTGCGGTGGTTCGTTAACGACCCTGACAATGTCGTTAACGAGGCTGATCGTGAGTGTTTTGCTTGTTTTTGTTTGATTTTCATTGATAGTAGTCGATAGATAAACAAACCTTGCCTCTCGTGGAACGATCCTGTCTACCATACACTCAGCGGGGTCTTGACTTATAAATTTATTTGTTGTCCAGAGTAAAGGCCCGTCAACAAATTGGCGCCGTTGCCGGGGAAGCAACGAGTTTGTTTGTTTATCTGTGGGTTTGGGAATAGCCCGACCCCGTTTTGTTTTTAATTTTTGTTTTCTTTGTATGTTTTCTCAGTGTATGCCGGTAGGAAGTCGAAGGCTTGAATTTGACAACGCAGGTTATTATTCAGAACCTGAACGTTCCTTGCACCGTAGACGCCGAGAGAACCGAGCCATGGCCACACCTGAAGAGCTGGCTCGTTAGTTAGAAGTCCTTCAAAACCAGATGGAGGTGTTGAAAACCGAGAAAGAAGACGCCGTTGTCGTGGCTGAGCGTCAACAAACTAACAATGCTCGTCGATAGGAAGAGTTGAATGCCTATCCGAGAAACGCCAAACAATACATGCATCCGAAACTGAGGGTGCCAGAATCACCAATTATGCTTCCGGAGATAGAGAAACCATTTGAGATTAAGTCTCAATTTATATCCTTGATAAAGCGGGCTCAGTTTGAAGGGAAACCTACTGAGTTCCCTATGGATCATATTAGAAATTTTCTTGATTTATGTGACACTATAGCTGCTGAAGGTGTCTCACTTGAATATGTTTTGTTAAAAGCTTTCAAGTGGTCTCTTGCTGGAAAGGCCCTGAGCTGGTTGGAGAGCTTAACTCCTAAGTCTATCAGGACTTGGAAGAACTTGTATGATCAATTTCTTACAAAATTCTTCCCGCTTGCCAAAACAACGGAGTTGAGAAAACGCATCACCTCCTACCACCAGCTGCCTAATGAGACTTTTGTTGAAACAAGGGAAAAATTTAAAGAAATGCTTAGACAGTGCCCCACTCATGGGCAACCTTTATATGTTCTTCAAGAAATCTTTTTCCAGGATATGAACGCAGAGACCAAGAACCGCATCAACACGCATACAGCGTGCGGTTTTATAGACATGGACCCTACGACTGAATGGGAATTGCTGGATAAGCTGTCCAATTATGATGCCATGTATGGAACCCAAAAAACTCCACAGCCCCAGAAACGTCTCTACGTGCCTAACCGAGCAGAAGTTGAACTGAATGTTAAAAATCAATTTCTACAAGACGAGGTCAACCGCCTAAAGAAGCAGGTAAGTTTTCTGAAATCCTCTCAATCATGTCAAGAATGTGGTTCTTCTGCCCATAGTACTTTTGCTTTCACTAACATAGAGTAGGTAAGAGCCGCTGAGACATTTGCTGAAATGAATTACATGAGAGGCCCATACAGGAACCAGCCTAGCAATTTTGACAGGTCAAACAACTATGAGACGTGGGGCAATCAAAATCCAAATCCAAACTATGCAGCGCCTCCACTGGATAGACGACATGCGCCTTATCGACCTCCAAGCCATTAGGAGCCACCATCATGGGTACAAGGGATACATGAAAGCATTAATGGAGTCTACAACAAAGTTAATGAAGTTCAAGCCAACCTTAACCACCAAAATAAAAGATGGGGAGAGTTCGATGTATGGAAGAAGAATGTTGATTCCCAACTAGGGAACCTTGTTGCACATATTCCGAGGCTACAAGGGCAACTTCCGAGCCGTCCCGAAGTGAACCCTAAAGGACAGATAGCAGCGGTACACCTTAGGAGAGAAAGACATTACCTGGAGCGTGTCCAGGCTAAAGACAAGACTGAAGAGGACGTCGTAGTCCAGCTCGATAACGAGCTAGCGAGGGCGAGTACCGAACTGGGACAACATGGCGACGAGGCTCCCAGGGTCGTCAACGACCCTGAACCAGGTAAGTTTTCTAAACCGAGCCCTCCTCTCCATCCCAGGGTAGTTAACGACCCCATTAGGGTCGGTAACGACCCGCCGAGCGTACCCAACGACCCTAGTGTCGACCCGGTAACTTCACCTCTCGAGCCTAACTTGGTTTCGAGAATGGTGAAATCTCTTCCATTTTCCACTAAGAAATCTATGGACTCTACTGAGAGTAAGTTAAAGCGTTTCGTAAACATTCTTCAGGGCATTAATATTTCTATCCCATTCGCTGAAGCCCTAAGCGAAATGCCGGCTTACGCAAATTTTTTGAAAGATATTCTTAGCAGGAAAAGATCCATTACAGAGTTGCAGGATGAAGTCTAATCTATAGCTCTACCAGAAAAGTTAGGAGACTCAGGGAGATTTGCAATAACGATCGGCATAGGCGACCACAAGTTCAAAGCTCTGATTTGGGAGCCAGTGCTAGTTTGCTTCCTCTCTCAATCTGGTCTAAAGCCAACATGGGGCCACTAGAGCCAATCAACATGCGGTTATACATGGCAGATGGCTCTTGCATCAAACCTACATGGGTTGTAGAAGACTTTCCGGTTCAAGTGGGCAAATTCTTTGTTTCAAACGACTTCATTGTCATGATAATGCCCAAAGATCCGGTAGTTCCTATTATTTTGGGAAGACCGTTCCTCGCCACAGCTGGAGCCATAATTGATGTTAGGAGGGGACTCCTAACTTTCGAAATTGGGGATGAGGTGACGGAATTCTGATTCAAACAGTCAATGAAGGAGACCGATAGAGCCGAAGTCAAGATGCTCTACACCCACAAGGAGATCATTGAATGTGGAGACCCTGTTGGAAGATTGGCGTTAGATGATGAAATTTCAGGTCAAAGATGGGCGAAAAAGCCCCTGCAGTTTCGGTAATGAGTCCCCTAGCCTCTGTACCGATTCTACTGGCAGAAGAAGCAGGCTCGTTAACGACCCCATCAGCATCGTTAACGACCTTGGCCGAAGACAATGAAATTTCAACATTTGAACACCTCGAGGAGGTGTTGAAGTCGGAGCTAGAAGAACCGATTCTTATTCCAACTGAACCTTCTCCAACACTTAAGCCTCTTCCGGTTTCCCTCAGGTATGAATTCCTTGGCCATAATTCTACCTTTTCTGTCATCATTAATGCTAAATTAAAAGATGAGGAAGTAGAAAAACTTCTGAATGTGCTTAGGATGCATAGAAAAGCCATAGGCTACTCCCTAGATGATATAACTGGCATATCTCCTTCTCTTTGCATGCATAGGATTTACATGGAGGATAATCATAAACCCACCATAGAGCATCAACGTAGGTTAAATCCTAACATGAAGGATATAGTCAAAAAGGAAATCATTAAATTACTTGATGCTGGGATCATATTTCCTATATCGGACAGCCAATGGGTGAGTCCGGTCCATGTAGTCTCAAAAAAAGGGGGGATGACTGCCATAGAAAACAAAAAGGGAGATCTTATTCCAACTAGAACCACCACCAGTTGGAGGATGTGCATTGATTATAGGAAACTTAATAGTGCTACTAGAAAAGATCATTTTTCGCTTCCTTTCATTGATCAGGTATTAGTACGCTTAGCCCAACATGATTATTTCTGTTATTTAGATGGCTATAGCGGTTTTTGGAAGATTCTCATTCATCTTGATGACCAAGAAAAGACCACTTTTACATGTCCCTATGGAACCTTTACTTATAAAAGAATGCCATTCGGGCTTTGCAATGCCCCTGCCACCTTTCAAAGGTGTATGATGGCCATTTTTTCGGATATGATAGAGGAGATTGTAGAGGTTTTCATGGATGATTTTTCTGTTTATGGTTCTTTATTTTATGCTTGTCTTGCTAACCTTGCACGTGTGCTTAAAAGATGTGAAGAAACCAATCTTGTGTTAAACTGGAAAAAATGCCATTTCATGGTTCAAGAGGGGATAGTGCTAGGACATCTTGTCTCTAAGAGAGGGATAGAAGTAGATAAAGCAAAAATTAAGCTTATTGAAAAACTACCTCCTCTCTCTTCTATAAAAGACATTAGGAGTTTCCTAGGGCATGCTAGTTTTTACAGACGCTTTATTCAAGATTTTTCTAAAATAGCTAACCCTTTGACTAACCTACTAATGAAAGATGTAGTGTTTGGGTTGTCCCCAGAATGTCTTGAAGCATTTTACAGGTTAAGAGCAGCCCTCGTGTCCGCCCCTATTATGCAGTCCTCGGATTGGACATTACCCTTTGAGATAATGTGCGACGCCAGTGACTATGCAATCGGCGCCGTCCTGTGTCAGCGGAAAGATAAGAAACTCCACGCCATCTACTACGCCAATAAGATGCTGGATGAGGCGCAGAGTAAGTATACCACAACGGAAAAGGAGTTCCTTGCTGTGGCATTTGCTTTTGAAAAATTTCGGCCCTACCTTGTTGGATCCAAAGTGATTGTTTACACTTACCATGAGGTTGTTAGATACCTAATGGCCAAAAAGGATGCCAAGCCTATATTGCTTCGTTGGATGCTCTTACTGCAGGAATTTGACCATGAAATGAGACAAGAAGGGAGCAGAGAACCAATTGGCGGATCACTTATCCAGGTTGCCGGCTGAGCATATCACTGAATCCAACAATGAAGTGCCAATAAATGATTCCAGACCAGACGAACACCTCATGCTGAACGAGATCGAACTCAACAAGACCCTCGTCACCGACCCCTTCAGGGTCGTTAACGAGGCACCAAGGTTGGAATACATAGATCACGAGAGCAATGACCTAAGGTGCATTGACATATCAGTCAGGCAGGTCGTTACCAGGCCACGGGGGGTCGTTACCAAGGATAATACAACATCTCCAGGGTCGTTAACGACCCACTCATGTCCGATGACGACCGGGTCAGGTAAGATTTCTGAACCAAAACTCATTCAAGTCAATTCAATCCCTTCCTCTCTTCCCACTTCTATTTCTTCGACATCAATTCATGCTGTCACTGGGTCAAAAGCCCCTTGGTTTGCGGATTTCGCTAACTATCTTGTAGGAGGCGTGATTTACGAGGGACTAACCCTACAAAAGAAAAAGAAGTTCCTCCACGATGTAAAACAATACTATTGGGACGATCCTTACTTGTTTAAACAAGGAAGTGACTACCTCTTTAGACGCTGTATACCAGAAGAGGAGATAGAGAACGTGATCCGTCAATGTCACACACTACCCACTGGAGGCCATGCAAAAGGGTTCAAAACCACGACGAAGATTCTTCAAAGTGGTCTCTATTGGCCAACCATGTTCAAGGATGTACAAGCTTATGTGATAGCATGTGATGGATGCCAACGCTCAGGCAACATCGCTTGGAGACATGAGAATCCACTAACCGGGATACTAGAGGTCGAGTTATTCGACGTATGGGGGATAGACTTCATGGGACCTTTTCCCGCATCGGGCCTCTACAAGTATATCCTAGTGGCAGTTGATTATGTCTCTAAGTGGGTAGAAGTCGTTGCTACAAGGACCAATGACGCTAAAACTGTAGCCAAGTTTATTAAGACTAACATCTTTCCCAGGTTTGGCGTTCCAAGGGTCCTCATTAGTGATGGTGGTTCTCATTTCATTAAGCGGAGTTTTGAAGCACTTTTGGCTAAGTATGGGGTATCACATTGGGTGGCAACAACGTATCATCCTCAAACCAGTGGCCAAGTTGAAGTTCAAATAGGCAAATAAAGAGCATATTGGAGAAGACAGTGTCCCGTTCGAGGAAGGATTGGTCTTCTAAATTGGATGACGCTCTATGGGCATATAGGACAGCATACAAGACGCCTCTGCACACCACTCCTTATAATCTAGTTTATGGCAAAGCATGTCATTTACCGGTTGAGATGGAGCATAAAGCATTATGGGCTCTTAAGGAGCTCAACATGAACCTCGATGCGGTAGGAGCAAAAAGATTCATGGATTTGCAAGCACTAGAAGAATTGAGGCTTAAGACGTACGGAAATGCTGAAATTTACAAAGAGCGCACTAAGCGGTGGCATGATCAGAAATTAGTGCCCAAAACCTATGAGGTTGGCGACAAAGTACTTCTTTTCAACTCTAGACTCCGTCTATTCCCAGGGAAGCTAAGGACGAGATGGAGTGGTTCATTCATGGTTCATCACATCTATCCCCACGGTGCGGTAGAGTTGATCGATAACCAAGGAGAAATCTTCAAAGTTAATGGCCACCGACTGAAAAAGTTTAATGAGAAACCCGACTCAGATGAAGAGATTAGAGTCACTATGGCTCTTACAATGTCGGATTAGCCAAGGTAAGTACGTCGGGCTGACGACGTTAAAAATAGTGCTTACGGGAGGCAACCCACTTTTAGTATAGACTAGATTTTTCTTTTCTTTTTAGATTCTTTTTCCTAGCTTTCTTTTGAGTTTTTTAGTAGTCTTTAGGATAGAAAAATAGGATAAATTTTGAGCTAACAAGATGCAGGAGAAGGGCTTGAAAATTATTCAAGGAGGCTACGGTGGCTCGTTAATGACCCACCCAAGGTCGTTAACGACCCGGTTTGGCGAACCGACTCGGGCAGGTAAGTTTTATCTTAACCCTAATCTATCATCTATCTTCTACCCTATCTCTTACCCCCCAGCAGCCATTACCTACCCACCCCCTCCTATTTTTACCCTCTCCTATTTAACCCTTCTAAAACTCTCATAATCCTACTCTCAAATCCTCAAATCCCAAACTCCAATTCCCTCAAATTTCTACCGAAGACCCTTCACCACCGATCGGAATTTTCCGCTCCACCGACCTTCGGAAAACGCCCCCGTTACCGAAGCCCGCTGCCCCAGTTTTCCCACCGACGAGATCCAAGCTCGTTAACCACCCAAACTCGATTTTTTTTCTTCAATTTCTCAATCTTTCGATATGATTTCTAAACCCTAACTCTTGTACACTCCAAAATTGGATTTGAGTTACCCCGAAAAGGGCTTTTCCCCGCCTCCCGTAGCTCCAACTAAGTGAAAGTCCTAGAACCCAAATGAGTCTTCGCCACTTCCGCCATGATTCATGGTTTTTAGGGTAGAAATTTCATATCTTGATTGTGTTTTTAGAGGTGGTCAAATTGCATGTTTTATCTTGCCCATTAATTCTATTTCATACATTGGTAGTGATTCTCTATCTAGGGAAGGTTATTCATGTCAGATTCTCCATTGCAAAAATTTGATTTGAAAATCATGAATGTTCTTGTTCTAGAAATTGAGTTTGATCTTCACCATGATAATTTTGGGTAAATGTAGCATGTTCGGGATGGGTAATTGAGCGAGTATGGGGTGCGTATACCCGATGGTGTGTCTAGTGAAGGATTATAGAGGATGCATGCTTGATTCATGGCTTGATTTTAGAGTTGATAACATTCGGATTCTGTGAACTGGCTCTCGGAAGGTCGTTAATGACCCACCCAGGCTCGTTAACGACCCTGCGTAACCTCAAAGTTGAAAAAACCAGTCCAGGTCCGTTAACGACCCAATTGGGTGGTTAATGAATAATTCCGAGGGTAATTTCGAGACCAAGTATGGGGTCTCTTGTCTAATCTACTTGAGTGGATCTTATCTTGGAAAAATCAAAATTGTTTTGTAGATCACATGGAAAGTTCAAGCCGACTCGCTACCCGAGCCCAGAAGAAGAGGAGGAATCAGAGGTCCCCATCTCCACCTCGCATGGATAACGTTATCTTGCGCACGCAAGGGCAAGCGGACCGATACAACGCCATCCTAGACAAGGACCACAACACTAGGTGGTTCTCGAGGTCAAGTGCTAAAGCCATGGGGATTTATGCGGATGTTAAGGAGGCCTTTGTTATTCTCGGTGTGCCTCATTTGCTGAAGAAGGAGAATCTACCACACTTTCCGGCTCTCACATCCGAGTTTCTAGACACTCTAGAGACGAGCTTCCCGATGAAGACTTCGGCGGGGCGAATTCGGTTTAGGCTCAGCAATGTGCAACGAGAGTATACTTTGGCGGAGTTCAACGCTATTTTGGAGCTCCCAAACCCTTCTCGAGATTACAGTCTCAAAGATTATAAGGTGACACGGACTTGGAGCTACATCACCGGGGAGGTAGAGCCCTCCGCGTCGGCATTATCCAGGGCAAGCATCATCAAACCCATTTTCAGGATCATCCTCCGAGTCCTAGCCGCTACATTCTGACCAAAGAGGGAGTTGAACAGGCCAACAAGGACAGAGGTTGCATGTCTTCGCACCATTCTTTTTTAGGAGCCCGCCCCATTGAATTTGGGGTATGAGTGGCTTTATTATATAGAGAAATCAACCAAGTCAAAGGAAGTATGGTGCGGGAATTTGGTTAGTCTTCTGGTGACAAATCTTGGAGTCGATCTCACTCGCTACACGCCGGCTCATGCTCAACTCTTCAACAAGAGTTATTGGTATAGCTCCGGTATTTTCATTCAAGCTGAGGAAGGGTTCAAGACAAAAGTTCAGGACCGCATTGTCGTACCCACCCTAGACAAATTAGAGCTACTTTATGTACCAAATTGGTACGAGGCATGGACGGGTCATGCATTCCCGTTGGAGCCCAGGCCACATGATGAGTTGACGCTTAGTCCGTGTGAGACAAGATTTGAGCGAGAAGGAGAAGAGATGCATGAAGATGAAGATGAGACTGACGAGGCTGACACAGAGGGAGGCACAGAGGAGATCAACCTCGAGGATGAAGACCTCAATACAGAAGTTTTGGGCACCAATGTCCTCGTTGACGAGCCCATCAGGCTCGTTAACGACCATTTTCAGACCTCTACCGATGTTCCTAACGAGGCACACAACTTCGGTAACGACCCGTCGAGGGCAGCTACTGTCTCCTATCGACCCTCACTCTTATGGACTCATACCATACAACCCAGTGCTTTACCAAGACCACTTCCGGCCTCACTACCCACCACCTCCTTAGCTCGAGTACATTGGATCGAGTATTCCGCCACCATGGGCCGAAGATCTTTCTACTCAGATGCAACAGCTTCACCTTCAGCACAACCATATTCATCAGAGGATGGATGGATGGGAGAGTGTCTATTCTGCTCGCATGGCAATGGAGGACGAGAGGCATCGCCAGAGAGAGGTGGAGGATGCAGAGCGCTGGAGGAGGATGTACGACTTCATGGGGAACTTCGAGCATTACTTTCCTCCACCAAACCGTTGATTCAGCTTGAATAAGTGTTTTCTTGTTTTCTGCTTCATGACTTTGTAAGTTTTTTTTTGTTTTCTCTTTTCTTGTTTTCTTTTCTATTTCTTTCCTTCTTCTTATTTTTCTTACAGTTGGGACACTGTAATTTTAAGTATGGGGTGGGAGAAAGTAGAAAACTTGTTGTCTTTTGTTTTGCCTTATGTATTTTATTTGTTTTGAGTAGTTTTGTTCCATAAACCATAAAAAATTGAATTTTTTTTTTGAAAAATTCAAAAAAAAAAGAGTTTTAGAAATTATAGATATCCCTTTCTTATGGTTCTATGATAGTAGTTGCTAACATGATCATATAAATACTTGCAATCATGTCTTTGATAATATAGCCGGATTCTTAATTTGAAGTTGTTTTTAGGAAGGAATAGCATTTGATGAAATTGAGCACATATACTTTTTAGCATAAGTGATGCAATCCAACAAAAATTAGCCTTGTGAGTTATTTTTGGCCTTATAGGGAGAACATAAAAAATCTCTCTTCTTTTTTGTGTGATTTACTCTCTATATGCATATTATCTCTTGGAATTGTGATGATTATCTATTTCTTGAGACCTATATAAGATTTAAAGTTTATTACTTGTGAAAATCAGATGATAGAGAACTTATTTTTATAAGCCCTATTAATCCCTATCCACCTTAACGTGATCCTTCTTTTTTGACAACCAACTTGAGCCTGAAGCCTTTTCTTTTTAGCTCCACAAAAATTATCCCCTAGCCGAGATAAGCTTGACCCTATCCGGGGATTAGGACTTAGTTTGAAAAGGTATTTTTTGTTAAGTATAAAAAAAGAGTGCAATGATCATGTTTGGTTTTGAGGGATTGTTGGGAAGGGTAGATTGGAAGTCTCTTAAATTGTGTAAAAAGAAAGATCTCTTGGTACAAAAGATGCATGAAATAAGATTGATTGTTGAAAGAAAATAAGGGAGGATTACACGATGAAGCACGGTAACGACCGTATTGGTTCGTTAACGAGGCAACGAGAGGCAAAAAGAAAAAAAGGAAAAAATGAGATGAAGGAGAATATGAAATAGAAGAAAGAAGTTTGAAGTGCATGTGTGTTTAATAGATAAACCAGAGATTCTTTTTAGTTATTTTTATGAGACTTTCCAGGATATATTGGGTGAGTGAGTGTGCATAATGGAGAATGAGTTTGGTATAATATTTTATGAGAGTTTTTGTGTATGTGTGAGTTTTTAGGAGTCTTTGATTCCCAGATATTATTAGCACCACATAGCCAAAATATTTACACGCCTTATTGTCTTTACCAAGCCCCATTACAACTCGGCCGAATGGAAGCTTCTATGAAGTTTTTCATTGAGCCCCCTAAGTTCTCTTGATGATTTTTGCTTGTTTTGACAAATCTTGGGTGGAGAGTTTGGTGATATAAGTTCCACTTTCTATGAGTTTTGTATATGAGATGAGTTGAGAGATGTATTTATAAGCCCAAACACTTGAGAGTTGAGAGAAACACATCATATATCCCTTGTGAGGTTGGATTGTATTTGCTTATGTCTATTTGGTGCATATATGTGTGATGACATTAATAGTCATTTGCTATTTTCTTCTATATGTTTTGATGTTGCTTTTTAGATGATGGCTATAGTTTGATAAGTATTGTTGTTTGGTTTTGATTATTGCTTAGTTATTGCTTGAGGACAAGCAAGTCTAAGTATGGGGTATTTTGATGTTCGTGTTTTTGATATAGTTTTTAGTAGGTTTTCTTAGTTTGTTAGGACTAGTTTTGATAAGTTTAGGGTTAGTTTTGTGTGTTTTTGGATAAGTTTGCATATTTTGTGAAAAGTATGGAAGTTACTCCATTTTGTGTATTTTTGTAGGTTTTAGCAAGGAAACAGTGCTATTTGGAGCTGAATTTGGAGTGCTATGGTGAAGGACGGAGGAATACAAGAAAAAGGAGTCGAAGTCTAAGTTTTTGAAGAAGAAGTGTTGAAGAAGCCAAGCCCAGGCTCGTTCACGAGGCTGTGAGGGCTCGTTAACGAGATTACGAGATAGGTTTTTCGAGGAATCTTAGTGATGTCCTACCGATCATGTGCGGGAATTATTCCGTGTCGGTAGAATATTTTTAATGAGTTTTAGGGTTATTATATTATTTATTTCAGGTTATGATATCCTTCTAGATTTTATTTCTATCTTTTTAGAGTAGATTTCTATCTTTTAGGAATGTATTTATCTTCTAGCCTTTTTATTTTATAACCTTATTAGTATAAATACACTTCTATCTAACCTAGAAAAAGGGGGTAGCAAGTAGAGTAGAGTTCGAGTAGAGAAGAAGGAAGAGCAGAGAGAGAGAGAGAAGAGTCGGAGGTCGAGATCGAACACAGTGGACGAGAGTTACCGGGGTCGTTAATCACGGGTTTTGATTCAGTGTTTTGTATTTTTCGGTTTCTTCTGGTTCTGTAAGACAAAATTTTCTTATTAATTTAAGTAGTTGTTTTGTTCTCAATGTTTTCTCTTGTTGAATTTATTTTCTTCTTAGTTATGAGTAGTGAGTAGTTTTCTTTTCTAGGGTCGGGGTTGAAACCCGACATACTTGTGCATGGTTTGATGAGTAAGATGATGTGTTGAAAGCCTTTTATCTATTTTTGAGATTGCTTGTTGTGTTTATACCTAGATGAAAGTCAAGGTAATTTGAGTTTTTAACTTGATTGAGAGAGAAAGTTATAAACTTGAAGGTTGATATTGTTTGAATGCGAAAGTTTCAAGCTTTAGATCCAAAACAAGCGATTGAGTGAATTAGTTTATGAAAGTAGATTAATTTACTCGCTAGTCAATGAAAGTTGATGAATTTATCTATTTAAAGGCATGATATTTATCTTTTTACAAGTTTATATGCATACTATTTTGTGGGAACCCTTGTCCTAGATCTTGTTTTTATTTAAATTCTCCTAGGTCATATTCGTTACTGAGTTCGTAGCCTCGGTACCGAACTTGTTTAGTTCGTTAGTGTTGGTTAGTTGTTTGCGGTGGTTCGTTAACGACCCTGACAACGTCGTTAACGAGGCTGATCGTGAGTGTTTTGCTTGTTTTTGTTTGATTTTCATTGATAGTAGTCGATAGATAAACAAACCTTGCTTCTCGTGGAACGATCCTGACTCCCCTATAGTCAGCGGGGTCTTGACTTATAAATTTATTTGTTGTCCAGAGTAAAGGCCCGTCAACAGTATTCACCGTAATGTTAATTTTATTGGTGAACAAATACATGTTATTGATGAACAAATGCTTGTTTATGATGAACAAATACTATACCAATTTTAATGAGCAAAACCACAATAATAATAACAAATTCACAACAAGAACAACAACACTTTCCAACGCACGTATACATACCTAATCCTTTTATGAAACTAACAAAGCCAAAATCATCTATTGCAAACATTAATACCAATAAAACGTTAAAAACATCAAATACGCACATGTACATAGAATTGGTGTTGAATTTAAGTGATAGGACCAAAATTCCACTAAAGGAAAGTGACAATTCATCCATTTTTTATTCATAGAACAAAACACCAAATCGAGACTATCAACTTCAAATAGCTCAAATAACTACTAAAATACACACAATCGATCATTTATTTAGTGTTTACACACTCGACAAACAAAATAGCAAATAAAAAACCTAGGGTTTCAAGCAAATTATAACGAGAGATAACCCTTGATTTTCCTAGAAGTCACTTTGCACATTCTTCATCTCAAAATGTAACTCGATTGTGCTTTGGATTGAATTTCCTAGTTAGAAATCGTTCGAACTCTTTTTGGAAAGGTTTGAATGAACAGTTTTTGGAAGGATTAGCAAACGCTTCGAAAACTGTAAAGGTGTGAGAGAGAAATGGCGAGAAAGAAAGAAGATGATGGAATATATAAAGGGTGCGTGTCTTGCAAATCAAGTTATAGCGCGTTTCATTTTTTTGACAATTTTTTTTAAAAGATAAAGAAATCTCACTCGTCCATCTTTTAAGATCGGGGAGCATTCTTATTTCGCACACAGGCACCCCTTCGCACAAGAGTCTTTTTCAAATTTCAAATACTTTTAGCATTTTATAATACTTAAAGTCTTTTAAGATCGGGGAGCATTCTTACTTCATTGCTGTTTCTTTTCGCCATGTTTCATCGATTCCACTTTCAGTTGATCCGGTTCTTCGGAACCTCATCCATTTGGATGCTCTAGGGTGACCGCTAGCCTGTTAGCGGCCCCTAATCCCTTTCCTTATCAAAAAAAAAAATAATACTTAAAGTCTACCACACCGAATATGCTAAACCTCAAGGTTTTACGGAATTCTATAAAACCTCAAGGTTACCATACAGAATTCTAAAAAACCTAGTGTACCACATAGAATTCGCGAAATTTGAAAAACCTTAGGTTACATCCTTCTCAACCAAAATTTGTGGCCTGGCAAATACTTTCATGTACATCCTTCCTTTAATAATAATATACTCCATTAAACGTCAATTTTGCGGTAGTTGAAAAAAAAACTTCCAGATGCCATTCTTCCAAACTTCAAGTAGCGTAGAATCCAACTAGTATTTTATCAATCATTATTACATGTAATCTTTTGTTTAGGTAACCTAAAAATTACCAACCACAGTTTACAGCAACCAAACGAGTATTTGACAAGCTAAAAATTATGAGATGTCAAACGCGACCTAAGTTCAAATAAAATAAGAAACGTTAATCTGACAATGTGTTGAACAGCAAAATCAAGCCCATGAATTTCATGATATGTATTGCATTCTACAACGAGCAGCTCATCAACAAAACTGTCTAAAGCTTAAATGAGATGTTTTCAAGATCAAAACCTAACAACTAAACAGCTATTAGTTCAACAAGCATTAAACAAGGTCTAAAAAGAAGGCTACAAAAAAACCTCAGACCATGAGCTCTCCATCTGTGCTTAAGCTTCAGTGGCTGGATATTCAAATACAACATCCTTTCCACAGAGCTTCCTATAAACTCCAGAAAAGGACTCCAACTTGTACTCTGTCTCATTGCGTGCCTTTGGATCCAAGAAGACCTAGTGAACATATAAATCGGAATTCAGATTCTAAATGCTGGAACAGAAATTATAATCTACACCAACAATATATCAATTTACCTTCATGACCTTAGACCCATCCAATCTGTATCGAACACGTTTTCCCACAATTTCAGCTGGCTGCACAAGATCCTCAAGAACGCCCTCATGCACAGAGGTAAGAGTACGAGAGCGAGGGCGCTTGGCTGCTGAACCCTTCTTTGGAGGGTTCATAATTCTTCTGGTAGCAATGACTACTACATCCTGCATAATTTGTTATAAAATATCTTCAAAATTAGAGTAAAAGAATGACTGAAATATAACATAGATATTTCCAACAGTCAACTATATTCAGTAAACAAAGATGAGGACATTACAAATACAGACCTAAGAACTTATGGCTATTTATACCCTTTCTCTTTCTAGTTCCACATTTATATTGCCTTCTATATCCATTCACCCCGTCATATAAACAGCAACAACAACAACATCTACCCCGTCATATAAACAAACGTTCAAATTTAAAAACTTCAAAATATGCATAACTAACCAAAGGCTACTTCATGAATCTCAAGAGTTGTAAAATCCAGCACTTGTACCACCAACATGTCCACAGGTAAACAAGTATGTTCTCATAAAAGCTTTAAGGACAAATATCATTGCAAACTACATACAATCACAATCATTAACCCCTACCAAGACACCCAGAATAAAAAAAACAAATGTTTTCTTGTATTGTCATATTATATCCAAAAAATTAAAGCAAGATCCACTAGAAGAGTGAATATGAATTCAACGAAACACATAATGAGCTGATCCCATAACCATGCAATTTCAATACACTAATGCCCCATGAATAGGTTGTTTACCTTCCCACTGAACTTCTTCTCAAGCTCTCTCACTAACCGCACATGGATCTTGCGATAAGCCTTCTTCAATCTGAAGGGGACGTGGATAACAACAGCCTTGCGGTTGCCAGATACATCAATGTGTCTGCAGAATTACAGAATAATCAACAAAATGAGCTAGATAGAAAAGAAAATAACAGAGGTCCGATCTCTACACACTCGTCAACATACACAGCAGAATTGATGTAGAGATCCTTCAAATCGCTCTTGAGGTCTGTGCTAGTATTCTCCAAATCAAAGAAAGCCTAGAAAGGCAATAAAACTAAATTAATCAACTCCATGGAAATTAATCAGCTGCATGGCCTAGATACCACTAAAACAGTAGCTTTACCTGGGCAACTGTCTCCTCAAATTCACTTGGGTCAGCGCCCTTATCTTTTTGAATTTTCCTCAACGCGGTAAACATTTTCACAGCTCTGAATCGAAACAAAGCATGAAACAATTAAGTAAAATCCTGCAAATGCCCCAGCATTCTTTAAAAAGAAAAAGAAAACAGCCTCCAACTCAAGCAAAAAACTCAACACATCGTGCTCATGAGCAAAGCTGAACCTCCGAATAACTATATGGATATCATACCATTGAAATGACAAAAAAAACGAAATCAACACTGACTATTTATGCATATGCATATTCATGATACTGAATGCAGTCTTAGAGGCTGACATTTTGAACAGAACAGAAAAAAAAATGGAGAAATCAACATCAGGACGGAAGAAAAATTGATCTTAAATTATGAAGATTCAGAGCGGAAAAAAGAAGAGCAGCGAATGGATTACTCACCAGACGGACTGCAGAAGCAGCGATCGGAAGGGAGCTAGTCCGGTAGTGCGGAGGAGGCGCGGAAGAGAAAGAAAGGATGTTATGGGTAGGGTTTTGATTTTATAAATCCAGATTTCGGTAGAGGGAAGAAGAAAGGTTTTGTTTATTTTGGGCTGGGATTTTGTAAGATCCATTGGAGTTTAATCCAAAAGCTGGATCTAAGCAGCAGCTTGGCCCAAACTCATATCACAAAATCATGTGCTCATCTTTGGAAAAAAATTGTGCTGATTTTTTTTTTCACACACATAAGGTATTTATAAATAAAAATGTCTTTATAATGACTCGAAAAATAAATTTTGATAATTTTGATGATCTAAAAGGCAAATATTTTTAGGTGGATGTAATACCGACGAATTCGGTTGATAATTAAAAATGGCTAAGTAGTAATTACAATTTACAAGTAAATTGTCAATCCTTTAATGTCATCCAAACTAATATGAGAAATGACCAAAGGCAGTGCAAGTAAAATATGAAAAGTTAGTGGAAAAGAAAAAGCACGAGACACCAAGTCATCGACAATTCGATTAACTTCGTAAAAAATACGACAAAACTAGATCTCATAGTGTTTACTGAAAAAACCTTACCATTTAGTAACCGGGTTGAGGAAAGAATGAGCATAATCAATAGGCTTTCGAAGAATGTTCAATTCAGAGTGCAATGTTATCCATATGAATAACAAACAAGAGTAATGATAAACATATTTGGTACTTTTTTTTCTTAAATATGTCCAATTAGTAAGGGACAACAAAGCATGCATATTGCAGGTGGTCAAGATGTATATTTAGAAGCATATGCATTCAAAAAGTTTGCTTTCATGTAATGTACCTTCTTAATGATGTTCATGTTTTTAGTATAGTTTTAGATGTTTTTCTTAGGTTGTTTAGTCTTAGTAAGTTTTAGTGTTGGTTTTGTGTATTTTTGGATAAGTTTACATATTTTGTAAAAAGTATGGAAGCTACTCTGTTTTTGTGTTTTTTTATAAGTTTTCAAAGCAGAAGGGAGCATTTTGAGAGGAGTTTGAGTTAAGTGGTGAATGGTGGAATGTGTGGAGGAAAAGAGAAGAAAGGATGTGCCTTGAAGATCCTATTGAAATCCAAAGAGAAGCTATGAAGAGTGTACAAAAAAACTCAAGACAAAGAGCTCGTTACCGACTTGTGAGGGTCGGTATTGAGTTGTGCAATAGAGTTTTATTTCGGAGAATTCAGAAAGAGTCTACCGACCCTGTGCAGGTCGTTACCGAGGTGACTTGTGTTGGTAGGCGACACCGATTTTCAGAAATTTTATCTTTTATCTTGTAATCTTTTTAGTTAGGAAAGTTTCTATCTTTTAGGACCCTTGTTAGATAGTTTCTCTTAGTATAAATACTCTTATTTTTAGTCTAGAAAGGACAGTTCGAAGTTGGAGAGATTTGTTTGGAACGGTTGTCCGGTTCGATCGAGAGAGAGAGAGAGAGAGAGATCTTGTTTCTTTTATCCTTCAAATTTCGAACATGGTTGTGTTTGAAAGACAAGATTTTTATATTTCAAGTAAGTTTTTATTTCAATGTTTTCATTCAATCTAGTTGTTTGCTTTGTTTCAATCATGAGTGAGTAGTTTACCTTTCTAGGATCGGGGTTGAAACCCGATATTGTTATGCATGATTGAATGAATGTGTTGAATGTTTGATTGTCTTTTATCCTTTAACTACTTGTTTTGTGCTTATACTTAGACAAAAGTCGAAGTAATTTGAGTTTATCGCTTGATCGAAAGAGAAAGTTGTAATCTTGAATGTTGATATTGTTCGATAAGGAAAGTTTCGAGCTTTGGATTCAAAATAAGTAGAAGGTGAATTGATTTATGAAAATTGATTGATTTGCTTGTTTAAGTCAACGAAAGTTGATAGATTTATCTTTGAGGCATGATATCTATCCTTCACACTAGTTCATAGGCATGATTATGTCGTGGTAAACCTTTATCCTAGTTGTTTTCGCATTTGAATTACCTTAGTTTGTACGGTCTATTTTTAACAAAGTTCTTCCCTCCTGCTAAGACAACGGAGCTGAGAAAGCGTGTCACCTCCTACCACCAGCTGCCTAACGAGACCTTTGTGGAGACGTGGGAAAGATTCAAGGAGATGCTCAGATAGTGCCCTCATGGGCAACCACCATATGTGCTCCAAGAAATCTTCTTGCAATGGATTAATGCTGAAACAAAGAACTGCATCAACATGCACACTGCTTGCGGTTTTATTGAGATGGATCCCAATGCTGCATGGGAGTTGCTAGACAAACTGACCAATTACAATGCTATGTATGGAGCACATCAGCCACCTCAGCCACAAAAACGTCTCTACATCCCAAATAAAGACTAAGTTGATCTTGAAGTCAAAAATCAATTTCTATAACTGTATGAAGAAACAGGTAAGTTTTCTGAAAACCTCTCAACCTTGTCAAGAGTGTGGCTCTTCTGCCCATAGTACTTCTGATTGCATTAACATTGAGCAGGTTAGAGCCGCTGAGACATATGCTAAGATGAATTATATGAGAGGGCAATACAAAAATCCTCCTACTATTTATGATAGGCCAAACAACTACCCGACTTGGGGAAATCAAAATCAAAATCAAAACTATGCAGCCCCTCCTCCGAATAGACGGCCCGTGCCATATCGACCTCCGAGCTATCAAGATCCACCATCTTAGGTGCAAGGACTTCATGAAGGAATTAATGGAGTAAAGAATGAAATCAATGGAGTCCAAGCCAACCTCAGTAATCAAATGAAAAGATGGAGATAGTTCGATATTTGGAAGAAGAACGTTGACTCTCAACTAGGGAACTTAGCAACACAGATTCCGAGGCCGCACGGGCAACTCCCAGGTCGCCCCGACGAGAACCCTAGAGGACAGATTGCATTTGTACATCTCAGGAGCGGAAAGACGCTACCAGATCGTGCTGAATCCAAGGAAAAGGACCCCGGTACTAAAGAAGATGCCACAACTCAAATCGATAACGTGCCAAAGAGGGTCGTGACCGAGCCTAAACTCTCGGTATCGATGCTCCTAAGCTCGTTACCGACCCCAACTCAGGTAAGTCCTCTACACCGAGCCACTCTCTTAGTTCCAGGCTCGATATCGACCCCACCAGGGCGGTACCGACCCTTCCGCGACACCGATAGATCTGATTGTCGACCCGATAGCACCACCTCTTGAGTCGCCTTTGGTTCCGAGATTGGTGAAGTATCTCCCCTTCCCTACTAAGAAGTCTAAGGACTCAACAGAAGGCAAGTTTAAGCGTTTCGTTAAGATTATCCAAGACTTAAATATTTCTATACCATTCGTTGAGGCCCTAAGCAAAATGCTAGCTTACACCAAATTTTTAAAAGACATTCTTAGCAGGAAAAGGTCGATAACAAAGCTGATAGATGAGGTCCGATCTCTAGAGCTCCCGGAAAAGCTAGGGGACCCAGGAAAATTTGCAATCACCATTGCCATAGGCACTCACCGATTCAAGGCTTTATGTGATCTCGGTGCCAGTGCAAGTCTTCTACCATTATTAATTTGGTCAAAAGCCAACATGGGACCATTGGATCCAATCAACATGCGGCTGTACATGGAAGATGGCTCATAGGTCTGGCCAACAGGAGTTGTAGACGACTTTCCGGTACAAGTGGGCAAATTCTTTGTTCCCAATGATTTTATAGTCATGGAAATGCCCGAAGATCCGGTGGTGCCTATCATCTTAAGGAGACCATTCCTCGCCATAACCGGTGCCATAATTGACGTTAGGAGGGGACTCCTAACTTTCGAAATTGGGGATGAGATGGTAGAATTTCGGTTCAACCCTACAATGAAGGAGACAAATAAAGCCGAAGTGAAGATGATCTACACCCACAATGATTTCATTGAATGTGGGGACCCTATTGTAAGGCTTTTGGAAAGTGATACATTCTTAGGTCTAAGATGGGCCAAGATAGTTCTTGCAGTCTCGGTACCGAGCATATCTACCTCGGTACCGAGTCTCTTGGCAAACGAAGACAACTCGGTACCGACCCCCTCTGTATCGTTACTGAGCCCTCCAATCGAGGATGAACAGATCTTGGTGTTTGAGTACCTTGAAGAAGTTTTGAAGACGAAACCCAAAGAGCCCATTCTTATTCCAATTGAGCCTTCTCCAACACTCAAACCCCTTCCAGACTTTTTGAGGTATGAATTTCTTGGTCCTAACTCTACTTTCCCTGTCATCATCAATGCTAAATTAAATGATGAGGAAGTAGAGAAGCTTCTTTATGTGCTTAGGACATATAGAAAGGATATAAGCTATTCCCTGGATGATATAACTGGCATATCCCCCTCACTTTGCATGCAACAAATTTACATGGAGGATGATCATAAACCCACCATAGAGCATCAACGTAGGTTAAACCCTAGTATGAAAGAGGTGGTTAGAAAGGAAATAATTAAACTACTTGATGTTGGGATCATATTTCCTATATCGGACAACCAATGAGTTAGTCCAGTCCATGTAGTCCCTCAAAAAGGGGGAATGACCGTTATTGAAAACGAGAAGGGAGAGCTAATCCCCACTAGGACCACAACTAGTTGGAGGATGTGCATTGATTATAGGAAGCTCAATAGTGCTATTAGAAAAGATTATTTTTCGCTTCCTTTTATTGATCAAGTGTTAGAATGTTTACCCCAACATGATTATTTTTAGTGTTAATAGTATCCCTTACCCCTAAAAAGTTCATAATAGTAAAAATACCTTCTTTTTTTCACATTTGCATTAATGTCCAAAAATAATGACTAAATACCCCTGTTTAATTGCAGCAATGCCAACTGTCAAGATTTGGTGATATTCCGTGCATTAATTGCCGAATCCGGAGCTATTTCGGCCGATTCTAATTCCACTCCTCCATTGCAGTGATCCGTGGATGCAAGAGCACGCCAATTTGTCACTCCATCAAGACAATTTGATGCTAATCGTTGGCAACGACACTATGAAATCCCTAATTTACGGGAGGAAGACGGGGACAGAAACATTGAAAACATCGAAGTAGAACGGGGCGGCGTCATTGATGAGCCTGGCGATGGGGAAGGAACAAGTAGTACTTTATGGAAGATCTTAGCAGCATCTGAGTCTAGGCTAAAGTCTTTTGACAATCATGATAATTATTTTGCTCCTATTATGATACTGGAAGATCAATGGTGTATATATATGCTAAAAAATCAGCTATTTTTAATGATATAGAAGTTGGCAATGATGGTTCATGATATTAATGTTGATTCAAGTTTGAAAGATGTCAAAATACCTAGTCCATTGACTCAATACAAATTTAAGAGATCAATTGGACCTCTTAGTAATCTATCTCATGTGATTGTTTGGTTGAAGACAATTCAGAAGCAAAGGAATGAGAAGAGGTTGATAAGATGTGATCTCTCATTCTGATAAATTGGTGGATCTGGACTCAGTTGATGAGGGGAATTGGGGAAAGGAGGTGATAATTTACTTTGTTGTATCAATGCCCAAACGAAACATTCAATTTTTTTTATAAAGATATAATTTGCTTTATAAGGAAAATAAGATTAAATAGAATCATCATTTTCATCATAAAAATTAATTCATTAAAATAACAGAAGTTTTTATTGTAAAAACGTCCAAATAGGGTACTCTTTGCCATTTACTCTAATTTTGAGTATTTTTTACTTTAGCAACTCTTTTTGGGGTATATATGCCAATTCGCCTTATTTATATTATTTAGATGGCTATAACGGGTTTTGGCAGATTCCCATTCATCCCGATGATCAGGAAAAGACTACCTTTACATGTCACTATGAGACTTTTGCATATAGGAGAACGCCATTCGGGCTTTGTAATACCCCTACCAACTTCCAAAGGTGCATGATGGCTATTTTTTCTAACATGATAGAGGACATTGTAGAGGTCTTTATGGATGATTTTTCTGTGTATGGTTCTTCCTTTGATACTTGTCTTGCTAATCTTGCATGTGTACTTAAAAGATATGCAAAAACCAACCTTGTGCTTGATTGGGAAAAGTGCCATTTTATGGTCCAAGAGTGGATAGTGCTAGGACACCTCGTCTCTAAGAGAGGGATTGAAGTAGATAAAGCTAAAATTGAGCTTATTGAAAAACTACCTCCTCCCTCTTCTGTCAAAGACGTTAGGAGTTTTCTAGGGCATGTTGGCTTTTACAGACGATTTATCCAAGATTTTTCTAAGATAGCTAAACCACTGACTAACATACTAATGAAAGATGTAGTGTTTGAGCTGTCTCCAGATTGTCTTGAACCATTTTATAGGTTAAAAGAAGCCCTTGTTTCCGCTCCTATTATGCAGTCCCTAGACTGGACCTTGCCCTTTGAGATTATGTGTGACACTAGTGATTATGCTGCTGGCGCAGTTCTAGGACAATGGAAGGACAAAAAGCTCCACGCCATCTACTATGCGAGTAAGACGCTTGATGAGGCACATAGTAAGTATACTACGACGGAGAAGAAATTCCTTGTTGTAGTATTTGCTTTCGAAAATTTTCGTTCCTATCTTGTTGGTTCAAAAGAGATAGTTTATACTAACCATGAGGCTGATATCTAATGGCAAAAAAGGATGCCAAACCTAGGCTACTTCGTTGGATGCTCTTATTGCAGGAATTTGATCATGAGATCAGAGATAAAAAAGAAGCAGAAAACTTGGTGGCGGATCACTTATCTAGGTTGCCAGTTGAACACATCACTGAATCCAACAACGAAGTAACAATTAACGACTCTAGACCGGACGAACACCTCATGCTGAACGAGGTTGGAAATGGCAAAACCCTCGTTACCGACCCTAAAGGAGTCGATACCGAGCCATCACCGAAGCTGGAAGGCTTCGATCACATCGACATCAAATCAAGGCGCATTGATTCCTTAATCGAGAAGCTCAATATCGAGCCACAGGAGGTCGTTACCGATGTGAATATAGAAGCCTCAGGGTCGACACCGACCCAACCAGACTCGGTAATGACCCAGTCAGGTATGTTTTCTCAACCTGAACTCATTTCTTTCAATTCAAATCCTTCTTCATATCTTACTTCTACTTCTTTTTGATCAATCAATGCTATTAGAGGGTTGAAAGCCCCTTGGTTTGCCGATTTTGCTAACTACATTGTAGGAGGCGTAATTCCCGAGGGACTAACCCCAAAAAAGAAAAAGAAGTTTCTACATGATGTCAAACAATAATATTGGGATTACCCTTACTTGTTCAAGCAAGGAAGTGATCACCTCTTTAGGCGTTGTATTCCAGAAGAAGAGATAGAGAGTGTGATCCGTCAATGTCACGCACTTCCTACAAGTGGCCATGCGAAAGGATTCAAAACAACGACGAATATTCTTCAAAGTAGTTTCTATTGGCCAACCATTTTCAGGGACGTACAGGACTATGTGACAACATGTGATGAATGCCAACGCTTTGGCAACATCACTTGGAGACATGAAAACCCGCTAACAAGAATACTAGAGGTCGAATTATTCGACGTATGGGGCATAGATTTCATGGGACCTTTCCCTTCATCAGACCCCTGCAAGTATATCCTGGTTGCGGTCGATTATCTCTCTAAGTGGGTAGAGGTGATGTCCACTTCTTAGGTAGGTTTTTAGTGTCTAGATAGATTAAGATGGTTTTCGTGCTAGAGTTTTATGTTTTTGAGTCTTTTTGCTTTAGTTTTCGTATTTCCTTGAGATTCGGAAACTACGCATCTTTTGTGTCTTTTTGTAGGAGTTTTGGAGCTTGAAAGAAGAGTTTGGAGCATTGCAAGAAAAGATGGAGATTAAGCGCTCAAGTAAAGTTATTGAAGATCAAGTTTGAGCTTGGAAAGAGACAGAGGAATTCGTTACAAGAACATAGGAAAAAGAATCGAGTCAATCGGAGTTATAACGAATCCTCTACGCAAGTTTTACTCAAGGTTGTTCGAACAAGCCCTCAGGAACGACCCTATGAGGGTCGTGCACGACCCCATCAAGGTCTAGCTCGACCGATCTAAATTACAAAGCTTCAGGACCGACCCCAGGGGGGTCGTGCACGACCCACTTTGGATCGTGCATGGCGCCGACTCTCCCTTATTCCGAGATCTTTATGGATATATTCTATCTTTTATTTTAGGAAGTAGTTTTATCTTGTTTCCTAGTGTAATTAGGGATCCTTTTTCTCTATAAAAGGGGGCTAGACCTTCTAGTTAAACTCTCTCTTTTTCTAGCTTTGTTTTTGACATTATTGGGAGATTAAGAGGAAGACTTGGAGGAAGTTGGAGAAATTTGTAAGACCTCTTTATTTTTATGATCATGTCTTCTTCTTTCTTTTCCATGTGTGAGTAGTCTTCTTAGATTCTAGGGTTGGGTGAAAATCCAACACAATCATGCATGTATAAACTTGAATTCATGACTTGAATGCTTGAAGATCATATCTATCTATCTTGTGCTTAATACCTTTGCGAAAGTTGAGGCAATATCTTGCAATTAACCTAAAAGCGAAAGCGTAAAGTTGATTGCTTGATTAAATCTAATAGGATTATTTGCGACAGTTGATATTCCTAGGTTGAGAGATAGATAGAAAGTTGTTTAATTTGCGACAGTTGATTGAATAACTTGAATTGTTTGCGACAGTTGACTTTTCTATGATCTAGCTTGCATGATAGTTGTGAATTCTCGTTAAAAGCATGTGTGATTGTTGTTGTGATAGCCCTAGCCCTAGGATTTGCCTTTTATATTTGATTTAAAACTTGTGATTTTGCTTCGATCTCGACCCCCAAAGTCGTGCTCGAACCCTTGCTTTGTTTGTGTTTTCTTGCTTTTCTTAGTTTATCAACTAATCTTTGGCCCTAATCTCATTCTCGTGGACGAACCTGACTTCGCTGTACTCAGTGGGATCTTGAATATAAATTTATTTGTTCAAGAAACCCTTCAACAAATTGGCGTCGTTGCCGGGGAGTGAGCAATAGTGCCCAGTTTAGTTGATATTTGGGGGTTGGGACTAGCCCTTACCCCTTTGTTTTTATTTAATTTGTTTTCTTTGTTTTTGTTCATAGTATATGCCATCTAGTTTTTCCCGGAGAACCTTTGGGATTAACTACGACAGCGAACCCGAGAGATCCTTCCATAGACGTTTGAGAGAACAACGAGCAATGGGCGATGTTGAGAATCTTGCTCAGCAAATGGAGGAACTCCGCACTCAGATGCAGCGCTTGCAAGCGAAACGAGACGCTTCGGATGCAGCTGCACGGCGATTTCAGGAGCAACAGAACACTATCCTAAGGAATGTCAAGCAATACATGCACCCAGAAGTGAGGGTGCCCGAATCGGCGATAGTGCTCCCGGAGATCGACCGCACTTTTGAGATTAAATCTCACTTTATATCCTTAATCAAGCGTTCTCAATTTGAGGGGAAACCCACTGAATGCCCCCATAGAGCATATTAAGAACTTTATTGATTTATGCGACACCATTGTTGTTGACAATGTCGCACTTGAATATGTTCTCTTGAAGGCTTTTAAGTGGTCTCTTGCAGGAAAAGCTTTGAGTTGGTTGAAGAGCTTGCCACCAAGATCTATTACAACGTGGAAGGCTTTGCATGATCTATTCATGACCAAGTTCTTTCCACCGGCAAAAACAACGGATCTTAGGAAGCACATCACCTCCTACCATCAACTTCCAAATGAGACGCTTGTGGAGACATGGGAACGATTCCAAGAGCTTCTACGCCAATGCCTTACTCATGGGCAACCTCCCTATGTTCTCCAAGAGATCTTCTTCCAAGGCATTAATGCGGCTACCAAAGATCGCATTAACCTTCACACTGATTGTGGGTTCATCGAGATGACTCCAGAAGAAGCATGGGCATTATTGAACAAGCTAACCAATTATGATGCCATGTACGGAACCCAACAAGCTAAGCCAACAGAGAGGAAGCTTTATGTCCCATAATCTGATGTGGTTGATCGGGATGTGAAGGTCCAATTCATGCAAGATGAGATCCACCGTCTGAAAAAGCAAGTAAGTTACTATCAATCTTCTTAATCTTGTCAAGAATGCGGGTCTTCCGCCCATACTACTTCCAATTGCACTAACTTGCAGCAAGTGCGAGCCGCTGAGGCTTATGAGGAGGCGAATTACATGAGAGGTTCCTATAGGAACCAAAACAATTATGCAGGGAGGAACAATGCTCAATCATCCTGGGGCAATTCCAATTATGACCAACACAATCAACCCCCTCAACAAGAGCAACGTCCCACTCCCTACCGTCCTCCGGGCTATCAAGAGCCACCATCATGGGTGCAAGGGCTGCAAGAAGGAATCCGAGTTGATGTCCAGACCGGGATCAATGGAATACGAGCCGATCTTACCACACAAATGAAAGGTGTTCATGCGAGGTTTGGAGAATTTGACTCATGGAGGAAGAACGTTGATTCCCAACTTGGACAACTAGCTACTCAAATCCCGAGACCTCACGGACAACTCCCGGGTCACCCTGAGGAGAATCCTACAAGCCGAGCAAGTGATGGTGAAATTCGAGTCATGCATCTAAGGAGTGGCAAGGAGTTGTCTGAGCCAACCAAGCAAAAAGAGAAGGAACAAGTCTCAGGACCGACCCATTTAGGGTCGCGCACGACCCCAAGGGGGTCGTGCAAGAGCCCCTTAGGGTCGTGCACGACCCCCTCAAGGGTCGTTCCTGAGGAGGCTATTAACAAGGAAGAAGAGGCGATCGACCCTCCAAGGGTCGAGCTCGACCACCCTTCGCCATGTAAGTCTTCTAACCCTTCTCTTTCCATTCCATCTTCATCTAAGGTACTTCCTTTCCCTTCTAAGAAACCCAAGGACTCGACGGAAGGTAAGTTTAAGCGCTTTGTTAAGTTGCTTCAAGGCTTGAATCTTTCCATTCCTTTTGCCGAGGCTTTGAATGAAATGCCTGCTTATACTAAATTCTTGAAGGAGATTTTATCTAGGAAGCGATCAATCTCATAGCTGCATAATGAAGTCCATTCCATAAAGCTTCCTGAAAAGCTAGGCGATCCCGGTAAGTTTGCTATTACTATTGGTATTGGAGCTTACCGTTTCAAAGCTTTGTGTGATCTAGGTGCTAGTGCAAGCTTGCTTCCACTTTCAATTTGTTCCAAGACTAACATGGGACCACTGGAGCCTATTGATATGAATCTCTACATGGCTGATGGATCTCGTGTAAAAGCAACTAGAGTCGTGAACGATATCCCTATCCAAGTTGGAAAATTCTTTGTCCCAAACGACTTCATTATGCTAGATATGCCAGAAGACCCTATGGTGCCAATCATTCTTGGAAGACCATTCTTAGCCACTACAAGAGCAAGAGTTGATGTTAGAAAGGGACTCCTCACATTTGACATTGGGGAGGAGAGGGTTGAGTTTCGCTTCAATCCCATTGTGAACGAAGTTGCTAGTTGCCGTACTGAAGAGCCTATCGACCCACCATGGGTCGGTGACGACCCTTATTTGAAGGAAAACAAGGTGGGAAGTGGATCTAAGCACAACATCGAGCCACTTCCAAATTCAGCAGGGTCGTTAACAACCCACTTACCCTCGGTAACGAGCCACTTCCCGCATGACCCTGGTGAGTTTTCTTGTTCTTATCCACTCAATTCTGGTCATAATCCTTTTTCTTGTCCTTGTCTTATACTAGATCCTACTGTTAGTACTATGAAGGAGTCAAAACCTCCTTGGTTTTCAGATTATACTAACCCTGTTGTAGGACTACCAAGCATACTTGTGGATGATAGAGGACCGAATGTCCTAGAGAGAAGCTTTGATGTTTTTCCATCTAAGTATGGGGTTTCCCATGATCCCGACAAAGCTGGATGGATGCCGCCCTGATGAGCTAAGGTAAGGCGTCAAGCTAATGACGTTAAACAAGCGCTTACGGGAGGCAACCCGGTCTTTAGACTAGATTTTTATTATGTTTTTGCTTTTTAGATTAGGTTCCTTTTCTAACCTTCCTTAGACTAGGATAGAATATTTTTGTTTGGAATAGATTTTTGTGGGATTTTTGCAGGGTCCTAAGTTTCAAAAACAGGCTCAAAAAGACGAGAAAAGATGACTTTACATGCGGTGCAACTTTGGGTATTTGTTCCACCTCCTCTCCAAGCTTCCAAGAGTTCTTTGTGAGTTTTCTTCTTCTTTTCTCTTTAGTTTTTCATATCATTTTCATGCATGGGGACATTGCATGATTTAAGTATGGGGTAGGGGAAGAAGAAACCTCACATGTTGTATATAATTGAGTCTTTGATTGTTTGCTTGTTGCTTGCTAGTTTATTTTGTTAAGAAAAAGCTTTAAAAAAATTGAAAAAAATTGAAAAATGTCGAAAAATCCAAAAATATTTGCTTTATTTGTTTTAGGATAGAAGAATGCTTCATCTTAGATGTCCTATGATGAGATCTAATTTTCATGCTTATCATATAATTCCTTTGGCATATTTGGATAGTATAGCCTAAGTCTTGAGAAATTGCTTTTAATTGTGAAAATTGACTTGTGATGAAATTGAGCATATGTGTCTTAAGTAGAAGTAGTTGCAATCCAACAAAAATTTTACCTAGTGAGGAATTTTGGCCTTATAGGGAGAACATAAAAAATCCATCTTCTTTTTCTTGTGTGATTTGCTCTCTTTATGCATATATATCTCTTGTTGTTGATATGGTTATCTATTTCTTGAAGCCGCTATGAGTTCGATCACGCATATTAATTATGATTAAGAACTTATTTTTCATAAGCCACTTTTTATCCTCTCTTTTACATACCTTTACATTAACCTCTTTTTGAAGCCAAGTTGAGCCTTAAGCCTTTTATTTTTAGCTCCACAAAATTGTTCCCTAGCCAAGACAAGCTTGACCCTATCCGGGGATTAGGACTTAGTATTGGTTTGTGATAGTTTTGCTGAGTGAGATTGTTTGGTTCAAGTGTGGGGTAATTATGGGTTGGGAAAAGTTAAAAAATCTTGCAGTTTGTTATGTAAAAGGAGTTTGGTTCCCTGAATGCACTTACAAAAGAAGTTGAAAAGAAATCGGTACCGATCTCCCACAAAGGAAAAAAATGAATATCATAAGGGAGTAAAAAAAAAAGAGAAAAGAAAGCAAAGTGTTGAAAGTAAAAGTGTGCATGAGCCAAATTTCCTTAGTAATTGTAAGCAAGATAAGTTGGGATTTAAAAGGGTTGAAGAAATAAGTGAGTTTGAGCATAATGTTTGAGTAAGTTTGGTATATATTTCTTTTATGAGAGTTTTGGCAATGTGTGAGTTTTTAGGAGTCTTTGATTTCCGGATATTATTAGCACCACATGGCTAAAATATTTTCCACGCCTATTTGTCTTTACCAAGCCCCATTACAACCCGGTCGAATGGAGTCTTCTATGAAGATTTCATTGAGCCTAAGTTCTTATGATGATTGATGTGTTTTGACTTCTCTAGGTAGAGAGATTGGTGATATAAGTCTCAATGATAAAGTTGATGTTGCATAAAGATTGAGTTGAGAGTTGATTTAATAGCTTAAACACATGAGAGATGAGTGAAACACATTAAAATCCCTTGTGAGGTTGGATTGTGATTGCTTAAGCTTGAGACTCATACATATGTGATGATGTTAAAATTACTTGTCTACTTTTTCACTTGTGTTTAAAATATTTTGACAAGGGCTATGCTTGAAGATTGTGTTATTGGTCTTGATATGATTATTGCTTGAGGACAAGCAAGTCTAAGTATGGAGTGTTTTGATGTCCACTTTTTAGGTAGGTTTTTAGTGTCTAGATAGATTAGATTAAGTTGGTTCTCGTGCTAGAGTTTTATGTTTTTGAGTCTTTTTGCTTTAGTTTTCGTATTTCCTTGAGATTCGGAAACTACGCATCTTTTGTGTCTTTTTGTAGGAGTTTTGGAGCTTGAAAGAAGAGTTTGGAGCATTGCAAGAAAAGATGGAGATTAAGCGCTCAAGTAAAGTTATTGAAGATCAAGTTTGAGCTTGGAAAGAGACAGAGGAATTCGTTACAAGAACATAGGAAAAAGAATCGAGTCAATCGGAGTTATAACGAATCCTCTACGCAAGTTTTACTCAAGGTTGTTCGAACAAGCCCTCAGGAACGACCCTATGAGGGTCGTGCACGACCCCATCAAGGTCTAGCTCGACCGATCTAAATTACAAAGCTTCAGGACCGACCCCAGGGGGGTCGTGCACGACCCACTTTGGGTCGTGCATGGCGCCGACTCTCCCTTATTCCGAGATCTTTATGGATATATTCTATCTTTTATTTTAGGAAGTAGTTTTATCTTGTTTCCTAGTGTAATTAGGGATCCTTTTTCTCTATAAAAGGGGGCTAGACCTTCTAGTTAAACTCTCTCTTTTTCTAGCTTTGTTTTTGACATTATTGGGAGATTAAGAGGAAGACTTGGAGGAAGTTGGAGAAATTTGTAAGACCTCTTTATTTTTATGATCATGTCTTCTTCTTTCTTTTCCATGTGTGAGTAGTCTTCTTAGATTCTAGGGTTGGGTGAAAACCCAACACAATCATGCATGTATAAACTTGAATTCATGACTTGAATGCTTGAAGATCATATCTATCTATCTTGTGTCTAATACCTTTGCGAAAGTTGAGGCAATATCTTGCAATTAACCTAAAAGCGAAAGTGTAAAGTTGATTGCTTGATTAGATCTAATAGGATTATTTGCGACAGTTGATATTCCTAGGTTGAGAGATAGATAGAAAGTTGTTTAATTTGCGACAGTTGATTGAATAACTTGAATTGTTTGCGGTAGTTGACTTTTCTATGATCTAGCTTGCATGATAGTTGTGAATTCTCGTTAAAAGCATGTGTGATTGTTGTTGTGGTAGCCCTAGACCTAGGATTTGCCTTTTATATTTGATTTAAAACTTGTGATTTTGCTTCGATCTCGACCCCCAAAGTCGTGCTCGAACCCTTGCTTTGTTTGTGTTTTCTTGCTTTTCTAAGTTTATCAACTAATCTTTGGCCCTAATCTCATTCCCGTCGACGAAACTGACTTCGTTGTACTCAGCGGGGTCTTGAATATAAATTTATGTGTTCAAGAAACCCTTCAACAAGAGGCCGTATCTACAAGGACCAATGATGCTAAAACCGTGGCTAAATTTATTAAGACTAACATTTTTCCCAGGTTTGGTGTACCAAGAGTCCTCATTAGTGATGGTGGATCACATTTCATAGAGCGAAGCTTTGAAGCACTTCTGGCCAAGTATGGGGTATCACAAGGGTGGAAACACCATATCATCCCCAAAATTAGTGGCCAAGTTAAAGTTTCAAACAGGAAAATCAAGAGCATATTAGAAAAGATGGTTTCCCTCTCAAGGAAGGATTGGTCATCTAAATTGGATGACGCTCTATGGGCTTACAGGATGGTGTATAAGACACCCCTACTCACCACTCCTTACAATCTAGTGTATGGAAAGGCATGTCATTTGTTGGTCGAGATGGAGCACAAGGCATTATGGGCTCTCAAAGAGCTCAATGTGAACCTCGATGCAGCTGGAGCAAAACGATTCATGGATTTGCAAGCACTAGAGGAGTTGAGGCTAAATGCGTACGAGAACGTCAAGATCTATAAGGAGCGCACCAAACGATGGCATGATCAGAAATTGGTGCCCAAAACTTATGAAGTTGGTGACAAGGTACTTCTCTTCAACTCTAGACTCCGTTTATTTCCATGGAAGCTAAGGACAAGATGGAGTGGACCATTTGTGATTCACCACATCTATCCTCACGGAGCAGTAGAGTTAGTTGATAACAATGGTGCCATCTTCAAAGTCAACGGGCACATATTAAATAAATTTTATGAGCAACCCGACCTGGAAGAAGATATTAGAGTCACTTTGGCTCTCACATCGTCGGATTAGCCAGGTAAGTTCGTCGGGCTAACGATGTTAAAAATAGTGCTTAGGGGAGGCGACCCGGTTTTAGTTTAGTTTAGTTTTTCTTTTCTTTTTATAGTTCTTTTTCTTAGCTTTCTTTTGAAGTTTTTAGTAGATTAGAAGTTTGCGGGATAGGATATTTTTGAGCTAACTTGTCACAGAAGTCAGACACGATAAGGTGCTGAAAAAGAGTCGCCCAGGCTCGGTACCGAGGTGAAAGGGTCGGTACCGACCTGTGACAAATCTAGAAACGAGACGCACGGCAGGTAAGTTTTCTAAAACCTAAAAAATCTTCCTTCCTTGCCTCTCTTCTCACGCGACCTCTTGCCCAAAACCTTCAAAAACACTATCAAGCCACAAAACCCACACCAATCCTCACCAATCTCTCAAGATCGAAACCGAGTCCCATTCGGATCTCTTGTCGTTGTCAAATCGCGCATCCATCCCCTAAAAAACGCACCCCTCTCGTTATTGAACAACACCTCGTGTGTTCGTTACCGAAGCTTCAAGCCCTCGTTACCCTTGCAATTGGAATTTTCGTTCTTAAATTCTACAAGATTACGATATGATTGCTTGAACCCTAAACTCTTTCCTTGAAGATTCATGGTAATTTTGGGTGGTTTTCATATCTAGATCTTTTGGGAAATTCGAGATTGCATGTCTACACTGCCATCGTGCCTCCATGATTCTAAATTGGTGATTCTTCTTGTTTGATTTTCAGTTCTTCATGCTCGATTTGCATTGAATTTTGATAATAGAAAAGCATGAAGTAACTTGTTCTTGATTTGCTTGACTTTCACCATGCGTTTTTGGCAATTTTTGCATGATTAGATAGGGCTTTGAGCAAGTATGGGGTTGCAAGTACTTGATGCTGTATTTTTGTGTGGAATCTTGCTTGAAATTGTGTTAAATTGTCGAAAGTTTGGGGATTTAGGAGTCGGAGTCACTCGTGCAAAGTTCTCACCCAGGCTCTTTACCGACCTGAGATGGTCGATATCGACTTGTGATTGCCCAAAACCAGAATTGAACCCAGAGACCTCAATATCGACCCTCATGGCTCGGTACCGAGGTGGGTCGATGATGCGTTTCGCCTCGCTACAAGGACGCAGGGGTGCGCGGTTCGTGAATTGGGGGTATGACACTAGGGTCTAGCAACGTCTCGATGTGGAGTTGATTCCAACAAGCGAAACCTCAGAATGATTGGAGGGCGATTGGAAGAAGGGTTAGAAGGATTTTGACGCCTGATGCCTAGGGAAGAGAAACTCGATTCAACAAAGGCAAATTCAATTCATTCAAGCGTAAAACTAAAAGTATGAAAGTCTGACAACTTAAATAGAAAACTAGATCTAAACCTAGAAACCCTATTGAGAATGGGCCCAAGCATGCAAGCCCAACCCATCTCTCTAATTAAATAAATAGCGGAATTAAAAATAATACCAAGTAAAGTAATTGTTTCTCTTAAAAACCCGACATAAAAATAAAGATAGAAACTTGAAGACCTGAGCCTCGGAAGACCTCGTACACGCTCAGACGAAACTTGAAAGGCCATTAGTCGGAGCGCGGTTTGGCCTGGGAAAGCGCGGTTGCGCTTTCGGGATCCAGCCCGCGCTCGAAGGCGTCGTTGCACTGCGGCCGAAGCGCTGTCACGGGCGGCCAAAGCGCGGTCGCGCGTCCGGCGTGCATCTCGCGCTCGGAACTTGTTGTGTTCTGCGGCCGAAGCGCGGGGGCGCTCGGCGTGGGATTGATCGCTCAGTCGGTGTTTTCCTCGGAATTGATTGGCTTGACTTTGACTCCTCCAATTGAACCGAAAACGCGTCTTGAACCAAAGATGTCATCAATATAGTCGAAGGCGTGTCTGGAACCGAACTCACGGATTGGTTAGCTCGTCTTATGATGGAAACCGTAGCCTGACCTATGGCCTTGGCTCGGGCACGAGTCAAGGGTGCGTTGGATCGAACCGACATGGCCTCCTCTTCCTCGGCGGTGGTCATAGTAGCAAACGCATCAGTCGAGGCCATTCCCGAATGTAAGTATGGGGTTTTTATTGTTGGTTTGAGTGAATCTTACCTTGGTTATTTATGGTGTTTTCAGGTACCAAATGACAAGCAAAAGCAGGTCCAACTCCAGGGTAGGAAAGAAGAGGAGGACCAAAAGATCTACATCTCCTCCGAGAATGGACGAAGTCATCTTGCCGACTAGGGAGCAATTGATGATCTTCGACTCCGTCATCTAGAAGGATCACCTCACAAGATGGTTGTTGAGGTCAAGTGCCAAGGCCAACGACATCTATGAGGATGTCAAGCACGCCTTTGCTATTCTCGGTGTGCCACATATCCTCAAAAGGGAGGATGTCCCGCACTACCCGGCCCTCACCGCCGAGTTCATTGCCACTCTACGAATCAGTTTCAAGTCCAAAACATCGGTCAGAAGGATTAGGTTCCGATTGGGCAATGCTAACCATGAGTTCAACATGGTCGAGTTCAACCGCCTCCTCGACTTCCCCAACAATCCCGTGACTACAAAGCTCCCGACGATTTCAAGGTCACAGACACATGGAGCTACATTTTTGGGGAAGTCAACCCGACTGCACCGCCACTTCCAGGGGCACACATCATCAACCCCATTTTCAGAATCATCCTCCGAGTTTTGGGTGCAGCCATTTGGCCCCAAAAGGAGCTTTCCAGGCCGACGAGGACGGAGGTTGGATGCATTCGGACTATTCTCTTCGAGGACCCCGACCCCATGAATTTGGGGTATGAATGGATGAAATATGTGGAGAAGCATGGGGGCCTCTTCAAAGGAGGTTTGTTGTGGCAACTTGGTGAGCCTCTTGGCGATGGCTCTCGATGTCGATCTCTCGCGCTACACTGCACACCGTCCCCAAAAGCTAGATACAAAGTATTGGTGTTCCTCTGGTATCTTTCAGAGAATTCAAGGTGGAGTAACCACCATGGTGCTTGGACAGACTGTGGTGATTACTTGGGACAAGTTGGAGATGCTACATGTGCCAAACTAGTACGAAGCATAGACTTCTCAACCGTTCCCCTTGGACAAAAAGCCTCAAGATGAGCCGACACTACGGTAATGTGAGACGAGGTATGAGCGAGAAGGAGTTGAGATGGAAGAAGATGAGCCAGTCTCTACGGCAAGGCTCGGTACCGAGGCTCCACAGTTCGGTACCGAGGCCCCAGCACACACCGCCAACCTCGGTACCGAGCAACCTGGCCTCGGTACCGAGTACTACGAGGCTAGTACGGAGGCTTTTCACTTCGACACTGCATCTGTTCATCAGCCTACTGAGCCACACTCGTTCGGCATGGTGCCTTATGCTCCTTTTGTCCATCACGACTACTTCCAGCAACACGGCCATTACCAGCCGCCGCCCCGAACCAAATACGTTGGTTCCGATGTTCCTTCATGGGCTCAAGATATGTCTTCTCAAATGCATCAGCTGAACTTGCAGCAGACACAGCTCACCCAACGGATGAGTCATTGGGAGGAAGTGTACTCAGCTCGCTGGAGGACGATGGAGCAGCGTGTGATGGTTGATGAAGAGTGTTGGCGGACGATGTACGATTTTATGGGAAACTTTGAGCGCCAATTCCCACCACCACCTCAATGATGATTCTGCTTTGAAGGATGTTTCTTCTGCTTCGATAGTGTCTTGTGAGTTTCTTTCTTTTCCCTATCTTTTATTATCATTTTCTTTATTACAATGCGGACACTGTAATTTTAAGTATGGGGTAGGGAGGGAAAAGGAAACTTGTTTTTTTATTTTTGTGTTAGTTTGTTTTGTTCTTTGTTTTAGTTGTTCCTTTTCTAAAAAAAATATAAAAAATCACAAAAAAATTGAAAAAAATCAGAAAATTTTCAAAAAGATTTTAGAACAAATGAGTACCCTTGTCTTTTGGTTCTATGATAGTCAATTGCTTGCATGATCATGTAATTTCCTTTTAACATGTTTTTGATAGTATAGCCTGAGTCTTATGATGAAATTATTTTTTTTTTTATAGTGGAATAACATTTGATGAAATTGAGCATGTATAACTGTTAGCATAAGTAGTTGCAATCCAACAAAAAATGACCTTGTGAGTTCTTATTTTTAGCCTTGATTTTTTTTTCATGTGTGGTTTGCTCTCTTTATGTATAATATCTCTTGGAATTGTGATGGTTATCTATTTCTCAAGACCTGTATAAGATTTTTAGTTCATGACTTGTGAAAGTCATATGATAGAGAACTTATTTTTCATGAGCCTTATTAATCCCTATCCACCCTTACATTATCCTTGTCTTTGACAACCAATTTGAGCTTTAGCCTTTTTATTGTTGCTCTACAAAAATTATCCCTAGACGAGTTAAGCTTGACCCTATCTGGGGATTAGGACCTAGTTGGAGAGGGATTATTGTTTTGTAGAGTGCAAAAGATGTGTTGGTTTAAAAATAAAGGTTTGGTGGGGAAGATTGGAAGTCTCTTGTTTTTAAATTGTGTAAAAAGATCTCTTGGTGGAAAAAAAGAATGCGCAGAGGAAAAAAAAGATATCGGAACGATACCAGCCTATGTGGGCTCGGTACCGAAGGAAGAAGAAGCAAAATTTCAACTCGTTACCGACCCTCTCAGGTCGGTAGCGAGATATTTTGAAAGAAGAAAAAAATGTAGAAAAAAGAAAGAAAGGATAAGGAAGATGTGCAATGTTTAAACAAGATATTCTGTAAGATTTTATGAGGCTTTCTAGGATTTTAATGGTGAGTGAAGAAGAAAAAGCATAATGTTTGAGTGAGTTTGGTATGATGTTTTTTTATGAGAGTTTTGGATATATGTGTGAGTTTTTAGGATTTTTGATTCCCGGATATTATTAGCACCATATAGCCAAAATATTTACACGCCGTATTTGTCTTTACCAAGCCCCATTACAACCCGGCCGAATGGGAACTTCTATGAAGTTCTTCATTGAGCCTAAGTTCTCTTGATGATTTTTGCTTGCTTTGACAAATCTTTAGTGGAGAGTTTGGTGATATAAGTTCCAATTTCTATGAGTTTTTGCATATAAGATTGAGTTGAGAGATGAATTTATAGCCCAAACACATGAGAGTTGAGTGAAACACTTTATCCTTGGTGAGGTTGGATTGTGGTTGCTTATGTCTATTGGTGCTTATATGTGTGATGACGTTAATAGTCATTTGCTATTTTTGCTATGGTTTTGAAATTGATTTTTAGATGAGGGCTATTGCTTGATGAGCATGTTGTTTGGTTTTGGTTATGTTTAGTGATTTCTTGAGGACAAGCAAGCTTAAGTATGAGGTATTTTGATGTTCATATTTTTAGTATAGTTTTAGGTATTTTTCTTAGGTTGTTTAGTTTAGTTTTAGCTAGTGTTGGTTTTGTGTGTTTTTAGATAAGTTTACATATTTTGTAAAAAGTATGGAAGCTACTCCGTTTTTGTGTTTTCTTATGGGTTTTCGAAGCAGAAGGGAGCATTTTGAGAGGAGTTTGAGTTAAGTGGTGAATGGAGGAATGTGTGGAGGAAAAGAGAAGAAAGGATGTGCCTTGAAGATCCCGTTGAAATCCAAAGAGAAGCTATGAAGAGTGTACAAAAAAACTCAAGACAAAGAGCTCGTTACCGACATGAGAGGATCGATACCGAGCTGTGCAACATAGTTTTATCTCGTAGAATTCAACAAGAGTCTACCGACCCAGTGCAGGTCGTTACCGAGGTGACCCGTGTCGGTAGGCGGCGCCGACTTTCAGAAATTCTATCTTTTATCTCGTAATCTTTTTAGTTAGGAAAGTTTCTATCTTTTAGGACCCTTGTTGGATAGTTTCTCTTAGTATAAATACTCTTGTTTTTAGTCTAGAAAGGGGAGTTCGAAGTTGGAGAGATTTGTTTGGAACGGTTGTCCGGTTTGATCAAGAGAGAGAGATCGAGTTCGAGCTTGTTTCTTTTGTCCTTCAATTTTCGAACGTGGTTGTGTTTGGAAGACAAGATTTTTATATTTCAAGTAAGTTTTTATTTCAATGTTTTCATTCAATCTGGTTGTTTGCTTTGTTTCAATCATGAGTGAGTAGTTTATTTTTTTAGGATCGAGGTTGAAACCCGACATTGTTATACATGATTGAATGAATGTGTTGAATGTTTGATTGCCTTTTTTATCCTTTAACTACTTGTTTTGTGCTTATACTTAGACAAAAGTCGAAGTAATTTGAGTTTATCGCTTGATCAAAAGAGAAAGTTGTAATCTTGAATGTTGATATTGTTCGATAACGAAAGTTTCGAGATTTGGATTCAAAATAAGTAGAAGGTGAATTGATTTATGAAAATTGATTGATTTTTGCTTGTTTAAGTCAACGAAAGTTGATAGATTTATCTTCGAGGCATGATATCTATCCTTCACACTAGTTCATATGCATGATTATGTCGTGGTAAACCTTTATCCTAGTTGTTTTCGCATTTGAATTACCTTAGTTTTACTCACGATCAGACTCGTTACCGAGGCACACAAGTCGGTACCGAGCCTTCAGTTGATATGTCTTGTTTACTTAGTTTTAGTTCAAACCCAGCATCGTTTTCGACTCTGACAAGGTGAAAGTCGGTACTGAGGGTTGTTGTAGCCTTGTTTGTTCCAGTTCTGCTTTGTTTCTGTGTTTTCTTGCTTTCGTAGTTTAGTAATCAAACAACCTTGCTTCCCGTGGACGATCGTGACTTCGCTATACTCAACGGGGTCTTGACTACAAATTTATTTGTTGTCGGTAAACCCTCTCAACACTTACGCATTGCATATGCACAAGTAACTTTAAACGGATCTGATATCATAAGTGGACCTCAACAGCAATTCAGCTTCAAGAACTATTAAGCTAGAAATAGGATAGCCAAGTAAGAACTTGTAGAAGACAGATCCGCAATATCCACAGATTCCAACCATCAAAAATTTACACAACGTTTGTTTGTTGCTCTGGTTAGTGATGACATATCTCAGCGAAAACTGGCAAAATAGATATTTCTTCTTCCTAAAATCTTTCCACACCAACAAAAATGACCACATAATTTAACAGTTTAACCAAAATCCCATCTCATAACTTATCCTAATCCTATGCAAAAACTACTTGTTAAGAGCACATAAAGCTTGTCCTTTTGGGCAATGACAATGGTTTTGTTACTTGACTTCTACAGCTTCTGATGAAGAAGGTTGCTTATTTCCCCAGTTGCTATCTTTACCACAAATTTCAGGTGCAGCCCCTTATATCTTTGTATATTTCTGTTAGAAATTATATAAAGGAAAAAACAATAAACATGGTTAGGCTAATAACAAGCTCACACTCAAACAATTAATCCCTCATACAAAAACAACACAGTTAATCAAAAGGGAATCATTACTAACATGGACTGATGTACATACATTTAACTGGTATTACTTGTTGCATTGCTATCATCTGAGGTATTAAAATTAAATTGCCCAGTACCAACTCCAGCTTCCAGAAACCGGCTTAAATGCTTGTCCTCTAAGTGTTCCTGTAATAGACAAGCACAAATAACGACGCCGTGAACATTTTCAAACCTTTAGAAATATGAAGATGCAATCAAGCAACAAGTAAAGCAAATTACAGAAAGGCAAGCTCTGTATTTCTGCCATTCAGCGACACATTCTTCTTTATCCCACTGACCCTTCAAAAATTTCTCCGAGTACCACCTACAAAATACTACCACCATCATAGTTAAGAGACAGACAAGTGACAATTTTTTCTCCAAGTGCAAATGAAAGCTACAGAGTTTGGTTAAAAATGTCGATTTCATAAGCACTTAAGAGGAAATAGTTGAAATCCAAACACACCCAAGAATTTCAATTTCATAATGTGCATTTATTCATTCAATTAGGATCTTCTCTCACAACTCACTAGTCACACCCATGCCGAAGAAACTGTAAGTTAAAAAAATAAATTGGTTTTAGGTATCGTTAAAAAGCCAACATTTTCACCAGCTATTCTTTTCTTGAGAAGGGGGAAAAAACAAACACTAAAAATCTAGAAATATTAAGGATTAAGGAGAAAAAACCTGTTGAAACAATGTTGATACGCGTTTCTGAGTTGCGCGCAAGGAGAAGTGGAAGAATGGCTCCGTTTCTCTTTCCTAAAGCCCATTATTTTTTTCCAAATGCTAGAAAGGATTTTTACAATGGAGTGGCTGAGAAACACAGACATAACCAACACATTAAGACAATAGAAGGAATGAAAGGAGCTTCCTTTTGCATTTCAAATTATAAATATGATCAAATTTGTTTATCTTTGAATTATCAGCAAGAAGAATGATTTCTATTGTTTCAAATATGCAACTGTAAATTCTACCAATATTGATGAATGCAAATATTTATCAAGACATTACAATGATGAACCATGAAAAAATTTAGAGCAGACTGAATCTTGCCTAATCAATTTCCTCTCGGAAGGATTGTCAATCAAGAAATAAGGGAGCTGGTGTTTCAGGTGTTAATTCATCTCCTATACTTGCAGGCTGCACACCATACATTAACCCTAGCCCTCAGATCAACAATGAACTATCTAAGGTGAAAATTTGAAAAGAAGTTCAATAAAAATTTGCCCCTAAATTGGACATAGCACACAAAATCGTGCAAATAGAGCTAATGATGAGCGCGCTAGAAAGCATAAGCGAATTCACAAAATCCTACATCCTCAGATCCAATTTCCTCATCTAGGGAAGCATTTTTAACAGACAAAGCCCTAAATTCTGACTTCTGCAAATTGATTGTAGACGAACTAAAAGTTCATACCTTTTAACTCTCGTTGCTAAGAACTCCAAAGCTTGTTTGCAATTAGCGGGTGTATTTTTTCGCAGGATGCCGATCAATGTGATTGACCGGTGGATGTGTTCTATGCTGTGCTGGGGGATTGGGGGTGCCGACGGATGTCTTCTCTGCTTACCGTCGATGGATGTAACAAGTACCAATTTTCTACAAAATAAGGAATGATAATTAAAAAAAAAAAAGAAAATTTCAGTTCGTACCCTCGAATTTTTATCTTTTTCGGATGGTATCCTAAAAAAACTTATTTCGAGTGATATCCTGAACTTTTGCAAAAATCCGACTGATGCTCTTACTTGTAATTTTTCAATAGTTTGTAACTAAATTAGTATGTTTTTTAATGAAAAAAAATATTTTTGTATTTATTTAAATTAAAAAAATTTAATTTAAAATCAACTAAAATAAATCGTACAAATTATTAAATTAAAATTTGTATAATATATATAGTCAAGTAGATTTTATGTTGTATAATTCAAATTTTTAAAGTTAAAATCAAAAATATTAAAATATTTATATTAAAATTAATAATTAAAAATTTTCATATAGGTTTTATGTGATAATTTTGAAATTTTTTTAGAAAAACTAATAGAACTTTGTTATGGTACTCTCAAGCTATATTGAAATTTTAATTTCTATTAATTTTTTAAAAGATATCAAAATTACTATATAAAATCTACATCAAATTTTTTAATACTATATAAAAAATCTACATGAAATTTTTAATCATGCATTACATTTTTTTAATATAAATATTTTTATATTTTTTGTTTTGACTTTAAAATTTTGAATTGTACAGCATAAAATCTACTTGACAATACATATAATATAAAATTTAGTTTAATATTTATATACGATTTATTTTAATTGCTATTAACTTAAAGTTTTCTTTTAATTAATTAAATACAACAATATAATTTTTTCATTAAAAAACAAACTAATTTAGTTACAAACTAACGAAAATTTACAAGTAAGGGCATCAACTGGACTTTTGAAAAGGTTCAGAGGTACCATCCAAAATAAGTTTTTTTCAGGGTATCATCCGAAAAAGCAAAAAACTTGAGGGTACCAGAATTTCTCTAAAAAATGATAGTATATAATTATATATTCAGGTGGGAATGGTCTATTAGGAGGAGGTTTGTAGAATGTTGCTAGGTTTTAGATTCAATCTATTTCGTTTTATTCGGTTGGTACTCTTTGCCAACTAAATAACAGATCTGAATTTAGTACTCCCTCCGTCCCATTATGTTTGTCCAATTTTCATTTTGGTTGTCCCAAAATGTTTCTCCAACTTTTTTTCTTTCCTTTTATATCAATACATTCTTACCATATTACCCTCATCTTTATTCATATTATCCAATAAAAAATCTACACCCATACCCCTTTTAGTAATTTCCTTTCTCTTTCTCTTTCTCCCATATTTAACAATCACCATCACAACCTCTCTCATCATCCTATTGGTTGCTTTTCCTTCTTCTACTTTTTCTTAATTTATGTGCTACTTGTTCTTTTGGACGAACATAATGGGACGGAGGGAGTATTAAGGATGAGTCTCTCATTAAAAAAAATCATCATTACTCCCTCCTTTTAGTTCTATTTTTCCTTCTAGATATTTTATCCAAAATTTCCTAATATTACCGTATTACCCAATCAAAAGCAAACCACATTTAATGCATTTACAATTCACCTTTTTTCAATATGAATTTAATAGGAGTAATTTGTTAAGATTAAAACATGTCTTAATATATGTGTATTGTGCTATAAGGACAAATAGAACTAAACGGAGGGAGCACTCGTCATTCTATTATACATTTATACCCGCTATTGCATTTTCCTTGGCGGGGCACTCATATCGTGGAAGTTAAAGTAACAAGGAACCATATCCTGTTTAAGTGACAAAGTTGATACCGTTCCATGGCATCACATGTTGTGAATTGACATGGATTCAGACTCTTATAGAGATCTCTACGTCAACCATCAATAGGGAGCAACTCTTAATTGCAATAATAAACCCACTATTCAAATTGCTTCCAACCCCATTTTCCAGAAGCACACAAAACGCAATGAAATCGATTGCCACATCATCGGGGAGATACTTTAACATGGACGGGTCCGTACACTTCACACCACTATCAAGCAACCAATTGACTTTTTTTTTAACAAAATTGGTCGGACTCAGCTCACACAATTTCTTACTCCTCTATCCAAATTGGATGTCTCTAATATACTCTCCAACTTGAAGGGGGTGATGGATAGTATCATACATTTTATTTTAGTAAGTTATGTAAGTAAATCCCCCAATTACCTCTAGAAATAATAAACATTTACTAAATGCCTTCCTTCTAGCATTATCTATCTCGGTTCCCTGTCCTTAATATAGGCAGAATATATATACAAACACCTGTATTTGCGTCAATTAGTCATTTAGACACCTCACCTTTGAGCTTGTTCTATTGAACACTTGAATTTAACCTTTGAGTATCTCTATGCCAGCACAGACTTCAATTGGCTCTGTGATGATCTGCTTAGCGTGCTTTATAGGTGTGAATTCATATTGGGAATCAACTTCATCTTCATAACCCACATCAAGTGTCTTTGATTGCTCCTCAACTTGTATTTGGGTGCTTACTCATAATCGTTTGATTCCAATGTGATTCCACCATTCCTTTTACACAACTCAAAAGGACACGAGGCTGTGGAATGAAAATGTGAAGAACAGAACTAACAGGGCTCCTTGATCAAAGTATCCATCAATGTAGAGATATTCCTATTCACTGTATCCGTCAATGTAGAGATATCCCTAGTCAATTTATCCGTCCTTGTAGAGAGATCCCTCATCATATCCACAAGAGACGAATCAACCCGATGTGGCCGTTGGGAAGATGACTCAGCATGAAAGCTCTGATAGCTCATGAAACATAAGAAATCCCAACATTCCTCGAATTCCATATACAAAAGCCTCTCATTGCTCATGTAGTTAGCCAATCCCCTTGTCTCAAAATTCATACCAAGAATAACTCCGATGTTGACCTCTCCATCATAGTATCGGACTCCCTGTGTACCAATTTTGAACACATGGTCTTGAAATCTAGAAAAATAATCATGGAAGCGTTCATCCTGCAATTATTTACACTTGAACAAAACCATAGATTAGTAGCACAAGTGTTATGAACCGTAAGATAGGTTCACAACACCAAGATTGGCACAAAAATCATACAAAAGACAATTATTGCCTCACCGGCAACGACGCCAATTTGATAGGCGTGAAATGGTCGTGCAAATCACAGCTATGCAAAAGAATCCAAACTAACTAAGAACCGTAGTCTTTAGGAAGTCCGGGTCGAATCCACATGCAGGTTGATTTATCTTTTTATGTGAATTTTATGGCAATTAAAGTAAAAAGGGGTTTATGAATTAAACTAAATCTAAGAATGCAAAACTAACGAAACAATAAAAGATTATGAAAAACAATAACTAGGAAGATAGCTTAGGCAAACAAATATCCACAATCGTATGTTAAGTTGATCATTGATTTCACCTCAATATCTCATGCAATGGATTTTCCAATTCCTTTTCAATTGTAACTAACAACACAACTAGATACTATTAGATCTAACTAATTAAACAACCATGAAACCATCAATGATTCAGTTTAATAGCAACAGGTTGGATAGGAATATAATATGATACAATTCTAGCATAAAACAACCAGCTTTTACCCTAGAATGTAAATCAAATCTCTTTTGCATAAGACTAGCACAACCAGATACTAGTAAGATGCAATTGCTACTTCAATCTAGAGATGCTCAACCAGTAACACTCTAGATCTAGTAATAGATTAAATAACAACAAACCCTAGTTGATTAGGCTAGAAACTGTTGAAACGAATCATAAACATTCAAGCAAGAGAGAAGATTAAATCCAAGCAATAGATAAGGGATTAGAAATCTTACAACTTTAATCAAAACGATGCTTCAATTGTCTGACTAAGAAAATATGCTTAGTTCTCCATAGAAAAGCTAGAAACTCTAAAAGTTTGAAAGAAAAATAATAGATAGATAGATGAGAGGTGCAACTCTCAAAACTTAATATAACAAACTAGGTCTCCAAAAGTATATCCAAAAATACAATATCTCAGAATAATACTGATAGAAAAGGAGCCAATCACAACATAACACGTGGCGCATAAGAGATCTCGCTGACCGTCAGAGGCGGCGGGCGTCGCTGGGTTGGCGGCGGTCGCCGCCAGCACCTTTGTTCAGAACTCAGATGACACTTTCAAGTTGGAATTTGGAATCAGAGTAAAACTTGAATTATAGCTCTTTGGATTAGCTTTCCATTGATATCAAACTCAACTTAATAAGACCACTATAGCTCCCGAACGAGCTCTCACAAGACAAAGGTGTCGAACCAGCAGTTACCAACGGATGGCCCGAATTCAAACGTTCTTCTCCCGTTTCCATTCCTTTCACACTTGTTCACTTTAAGACCTATAAAACAACATAGAACAAGTGCAAAAACCCAAAACTCCTAGACACTAAAGAAACTAACTAAAACTACCTAAAAACAAAGCAAACGAAATGTAAACATGCATTCTAAGCACTACCTATATGCAAGCTATCAAATTACCCCATGCTTAAACCTTTCTTGCCCTCAAGCAAGAAGTAGATTCAAGTCACACCACAACTTTGCAATCCATGCATTCATCTTATAATCCACAAAGCGAGTCAATATATAACTATAACTTGATCAAGACATCCTAGCATGCAATTGACTAAAGCAAAGAGCATAAACAATTCATCCATTCTAGACCTCACCAAGGTAATGTGTTTGCTCTCTCACTCAAGTATTTAAAGGTATGTGTTTCACTCAAATCAACAATGAAAAACTAGACTACCATATGCTTGCATCAACTTACTAATTCTCCACCGCTATGGACCAAACACACAACAAAAATCATGAGGTCTTTTTAAAGGTTGTAATGGGGCCAAGGTAAAGAGAAATTTGGAAGGGATCGTATTTGGTCATGTGGTACTAAATCCGGGATAAAGAACTAACTAAACCCAAACCCAACACTTTTCACTTCTTAATACTTCCAACTCTCTTTCACCAACTCCATACGCACTCATATAAGCTCTTTTTCCTTCTTTTGTAACATTTTCACGTCTTTTTCAACTCTTTTCTCTCAACATTTATGAAGACTACTTCTTTTGAAGCTCAATTTTTTTCTTTCAACACTTTTTTTTCAATTTATTCTTCATCTTCATTTTTTTCTCACTTTGCACACTAGAGTTGTCTTTCCTTCTACCATTCATCACACTCCCCCATACTTATTCATAACCACACAAAAAAAAACCACCTAAAGTCCTAAATCCCAGATGGGTCAATCTTATATATGCTAGGAAATATTTTGTGGAGCTATCACAAATAGGCTTTCAGGCTCAAAAGAAAAGGGGCATCAAAATATGGATCTTGTAAGGTATGAAGGGAAATAATAGGCTAATAATAAACATGCCTCAATCATTTTATGTCATGCATTATAGTCATATAAATCAGTCTTGAAAAAGAGTCGAAACACAAGTTCTAGAGCTAGCAATTCAAAGTGATACACTCAAGAAATAGAGAACAATTAAACAATAAAAGGCCAAAAACAATCTCACAAGGCTAATTGTCTAGAACTTCAAAATATATATAAACTCAAGCTCGTCTACATGCTCAATCATATAATTAAAGTATATAGCCAAAGATCATGCTCATTTCATAGAAACTTCAACACTTCAAACAAGTCATGGGTTAGAATCCATACTTAACTTAGAAACACAAGAGGTCTTACACAATGGGGAAATAAGAACCTAAAATGCAATATTTTTTTAATTTTTTGGAATTTTTTGATTTTTTTTTGATTTTTTTTTGATTTTTCAAGATTTTAGTCAATGCAAAAGATAAAGTAAATACGTCTAATCTAATGCAACTACATGAATGAAAAGCAAGTAAAGTAAAAGTAAAAGTAAAAGTAAAGCGAAGACAAAAACTCACAAACCAACTACTAATTTGGGTAAAGAAATGGTGGTGAGCAACATCAGAAGGGCAGAAATCAACATCTGTGAGGGATAGACTGTCCATTTGCAACATTAATCACTTTTAAGCAATCTGATTCAATAATAACACGATCATAACCCAGAGATGCACAAGCCCTCAACCCCCACAGAGCCGCTTCTGCTTCCTCTACATCCACTCTCGTGCCCCCTTGAATCTTTCGAGCGCCTGCAAACACAACAATGCCAGCTTCATTTCTTCCAATGTAGCCAACTCCACACTCTCTCCCAGCTACAACAACATCAACATTGGTTTTAATTAGTCCCCTTTCCGGTTTTATCCAATGTTGGTGAGTCTGTACTTGCAATTTTGGTTTATCTTTGAACACAATAAGAGAGCGCTGATAATCCTCCGCCATTGTTGAACACTCCTTAATTAGTCTCTTAGGCGTTATTTGTTGTTGCTCAAAAACATCCTTGTTGTGTGCTTTCCATAATCCCCAACACAAGCATGCCCATAAACACTGTTCCACAAAGGACTTTTCAATAATTTCCTCCGCCCAATCCAGAAAATCTCCATGAGCTTCTTCTGGATCAAATAGATTGGGGAATTCCTCCCACACAGTGCATGGAAAATTACATTGTGTCAAGGCATGCATAATAGTCTCTCGTTGCCCACAAAAAGCGCACCAAGGATCTTGAACAACATGCTTGATCATGAGATTATCCTTACAAGGAATCACATTAGGTCCATCTCTCCATAAAAAGGAACGTATGCTCGGCTGAACATGCAACTTCCAGAGCTTCTTCCACACTCTTTTCATGCGGTTTCCGTCTGACATTTCTCCCTTGTTATTCAATGCTCGACATTTAGCCTCCCAAACCTGGTATGCAGACTTCACAGAAAGCTCGACATCATCTATATAATACCACACCATTCTATCCTTAGTAAGAGCATCAACTAAATGAATGTCTAGCACCACATCTACATCTTGAGGCTGTATTATCACCCTAACCTCATCCTCTTTCCAACACTTTCTCTCCCAGTCAATGAGATCACACACTCTAGTCTCCATATCTGCCCCATTAAAATTTCCCATCAACCTAAAAGAAGATGGATGAGGTATCCACTTATCTCTCCAAACATTAACCTCAGTGCCGTTTCCAATTTTCCACAACGATCAAGCCTCAATAATCTCTCTCGCCTTCATTATACTTCTCCAGCAAAAACTAGGATTATATCCAATCGAAGCATTCATGAAGGAAGAGTTCGGAAAATACCTGGCTTTAAGCATCCTAGCCACAAGAGATGTCGGATCTTGCATTATTCTCCAACCTTGCCTTGCAAGCAAAGCAAGGTTAAAACTTTCCAAATTTCTGAATCCTAATCCACTGCTCTCTTTTGGCTCACATAAACTCTTCCAATTCATCCAATGAATCGTTTTATGCGATTCTGATCCACCCCACAAGAACCGGCACATCAATTGCACAATCTCCTTGCAAGTTGAAGTTGGAATCAAGAAACATGACATGGTGTACATGGGAATAGACTGAACAACAAATTTCAACAAAATCTCCTTCCCTGCCCTAGAAAGCGAATTTGCTTTCCACCCTTTTAGCTTCTTCCAAACACATTTCTTGATTTGAGATAAGATAACTTTTTTCGATCTTCCAACCATGGTTGGAAAACCAAGATAACGCTCATGTTTCTCTACTTCTTGGACATTCAAAATCGCTTGGATAGCCTCCTTCTGATTCTCACTCACTTTCTTATTAAACGAGAGCTCCGACTTCCCATGATTAACTTGTTGACCTGACGCTGCTCCATACCGCTGGAGAATCTGGACAATTTCATTTGCTTGTTGACAAGTAGCTTCGGCAAATAAGATGCTATCGTCTGCAAAAAATAAATGACACAATAGGTGCTCTCCTCGCAATCCGAATCCCCTTAAGCCGATCACCCTGCTCACTTTCACAAATAAGGGTCGGGAAGCCTTCTACAACAAGTAAGAACAAATAAGGAGATAATGGATCCCCTTGTCGCAACCCTCTAGATGGACTAAACTCCTGAGATGGACTTCCCGATATCAGAACTGAGAAAGAGACACTTGTCACACATCTCATAATCAAGCTAATCCATCCCTCATTAAAACCCAGAATCCTCATACTGTTCTCCAAAAAATCCCATTCCACACAGTCTTATGCCTTTGCCATGTCCAACATCAAAGCAAAATAACCATTTTCCCCCGTTCTCTTATTCTTCATATAATGGAAAAGCTCAAAAGCAGATAACAAATTATTTGTAATCAACCTTCCCAGCACAAAAGCACTTTGAGAACCTGAAATCACCTTATGCAAAACTTGCTTCAACCTGTTAGCGAGTACCTTGGATATAATCTTATACAAAACATTGCACAAGCTAATGGGTCGTAAATCTTTCATTCGATAAGGATCCGTCACTTTAAGTATTAGAGAAATAAAAGTATGGTTGAGTTTTTTAGGAAAAGGAGAACCCGAGAGTATATTAAGAGTAAAAGCAATAATTTCTAGCCCAACGCTATGCCAATGTTGTTGAAAAAACAACGCTAACATACCATCAGGACCGGGAGATTTTGTAGGGTGTATTGAGAACAAAGCAAGGCGTACCTCTTCTCCTGTGAATGGACGGGAGAGCATCAGATTATCCTCTTCCGATAGAATAGGCGAGAGTCCTTAAGGAGCCTCAAAAGTGTGTAACACCCCCTTCCTACCCTAGAGGTATTACCGACAGTAACCCCGATTAAGACTAAACCGAAGCTACTCAAGACTTTAAATTGACTGAACAAACTAAAAATCCAAAAGTTGGATTCATTTAAATCATAACCAGAAAATAATAAAATGTTGCAAAAGAACTTAATCTTTATTACTTGAACCTTACAAAGTTTAAGAAGACATTACAGCGGAATAAATACAAATGGTCTTAAAACAGCATTAGCTTTTATGACAAGATGATAGAACAATCTTCTATCTGAACAAAACATTTAGTATGTAAACTCTTAGCTTCTTCTTTCCCAACATAACTTTATAGTGGCCCATCCATAAACTTCGCTCATGTACAACTTCTGGAAACTTTTCTTCAACTTCTTGATCCACTTCTCAAAACAACTTCCAAGAAATACCTGATGTGTCGTATACAACGGTGGACACCATCCGACCATGCAATTGAATAAAGCGGTCGGGTTAGTCTAATGAAAGACTAAGCAAGTGGAGAAATTGACTGGTTCTTATGGTAGTGACTAAACATATTGGCATTGAAATCCGAATAACAACCGGTTGATGATCCAACAGTTAGTAGTCCCATAGAGGATAAGAATGAGGCATGCATACTCAAGAGAGAGGACACCACAGCTTGTGGTTCCTTTACGAAACATGAAAAATTGTTGGGAACTCAAATTAATCACATCACATTTTGAAAAGCCTCCATCGACTAATCAGATTGGCTTAATCAAAGTTTGATTAAGAATCATTCATAACCAGGATCAAGAATGGCTTTCCGACTGGACGAACCATTCAGGTATATTAATGTGCCTAACACACTTATCTTATATTACTTTCAAAACTTTTCACAAACAGGTTGGTGATTGATGTTCGCATTTTTGGTATAGTTTTTGATAGGTTTTCTTTGTTTATTAGGATTAATTTTGTCTAGTTTAGGTTTCGTTTTAAGTGTTTTTAGTTAGTTTTGCATAAATCTACGAAAAGGGTGGAATCTACGCTATTTTGTGTATTTTGCAGGTTTTAGCTAGGAAAGGAGCTAAATGGAGCTAAATTTGGAGCATCACAGTGAAGGACGGAAGAGTGCAAGGATTTAAGAAGTCGAAGCTCAAGAGATCGAGAGGAGGTATTGAAGAAAACATAACCCAAGGCTCGTTAACGAGGCTGTGAAGGGTCGTTAACGAGGCCATGAAGAGAAAGATTTCGGAGTATTATTTTATTATTCACCGATCCTGAGCGGGGATTTATTTCCGTATCGGTTGAGTATCTTTTTAGAATCTTTATGGGTGATCAGAATATGTATTTTAGGGTTTATATCATTCTAGATTTTATTTCTATCTTTTAGAGATTGTTTCTATCTTTTTAGGAAAGTTTTTATCTTTTAGCCTTTTTAGTTTTTTAGGATTTTTTAGTATAAATACCCTTCTATCTAGCATAGAAAGGGGAAGCTTTTAGAGGGGCTTAATTTTGGAGTAGAATTGGAGAGATAGTTTTGGAGAGGAAGGCCGAAGGAGAGGCTGCCGGATCGGAAGTCGGTGGCGAGGTTCGGTGACGACGGTTTCCGAGGTTCGTTGATCGAGTTTGTGGTTCGGTGATTGTTTTGTGTTGGTTTTTCTTCTGATTCTCTGTAAGACGATATTTTTGTTATTAATTTAAGTTTGAGTTTTTGTTTCAATGTTTGTTTTTATTGAAGTTTTTAGTTTGTTTATCATGAGTAGTGAGTAGTCTATTTTTCTAGGGTCGGGGTTAAGCCCGGCATAGTTGGGCATGATTTGATGAAGTAAGATAGTGTTTTGAATGTCTTTTATCTTTATTGAAATTGTTTGTTGTGCTTAATACCGAAACGGGAGTTGAGGTAATTTGAGTTTTAACTTGATTGAAAGAGAAAGTTAGTAACTTGAAGGTTGATATTGTTTGCAAACGGAAGTTTCAAGCTTTAGATCCAAAACAAGCAATTGAGTGAGTTAGTTTATGAAAATAGATTAATTTACTTGTCTAGTCAATGAAAGTTGATGACTCTATCTATTTCAAGGCATGATTTATCTTCTTACGAATTCTTATGCTTGGCTATGTTGTGGTGTCCCTTATCCTAGATATTTGTTTTTATTGAATTATTTCTGATAAATCTTCGTTGCTGAATACTTGCTTCGGTACCGAGTGTTAGTTAGAATTTTTATTAGCTCGTTAATTGATGTTTTTGTGTTCGGTGGTTCGGTAGCGATCCTGATAAGGTCGTTAACGCGGCATCTCGTTAGTGTTTTGCTTGGTTTTATTTGATTTTTATTAGATTGATAGACAAACAGCCTTGCTTCCTGTGGAACGATCCTGACTCCACTATACTCAGCGGGGTCTTGACTTACAAATTTATTTGTTGGCCGAGAAACCCTATCAATAGTGATTCATAATCGGCTCGAACTATTGCCGAAATATTTTGGTATTGTAGAGATCATCGAAGTATTTCATCCATTGTCATCTACCCTGTACCAAGATCACATGACTTAAGCTATCCTTGATCTTTCATTTGCATATGGTGGTGTAGAGATCAGAGAGGCTTATTACCCTGTCGTCTACACTGCACCGTACCAATTGTACTTAGCTAGAGTGCGCATCACCCCTCTCACACGAAGAGAAGGGGAAGAGTCATGACCCACCATTAGGATTAGGCCCCTCCTAATGTAATATTTTTTAAAGAGAGGATATGGAACCACGTTCCCCTCCCTGAAACTACCTTAATTCAACAACAATGTCTCAGTGTGAGACAGCATACAAGGTCACACATAACGGACCTAAATCCAGTTCTACCGCAAAACTGAATAAACAACATGGTCATTATTTCTAACAAATATAACAACCTATCATATTTTATTAATCACACAAGTTGTCCCCTCAAATATTAAATGGGATTCAATTCCTCATTTAATAACAATAATGCAAGAGAGAACCGTCCACTTGCCTTAGAAGGCGTGCTCAACGTCCTTAGCAATTCAACTGGTAATCTTTATCACCCTTCTGTCAAATATAACAAAAGATTCTTTAACAACGAGCTCATGGATACACTTCTTAGTTGTATTCTCAACTCCTACAACTTCCTAATCGATAAACGATTTGATTTCGTATATCGACTATATAATAAATCCTTAGCTATCAGGCTTTAAGGAGCCATCTTGGCGAAATTATAACTAATTATCCGCTTCACTTTTGAAACAATTTTCTAAATAAAAATTGTTCATTAGCAACCGTTCTTAAAGGTGACCAAACCTCGGATCATTCTGATTAACAACGAATCCCGAGTAATTATCCGAAGTCCTTTACCTTCCAATCGATGTCAAAACTTGTATTCGCTATAACTGAAGATCCTGATGTTCGTTTCACGAGCATTTCAGCCTGTGAGACCGTATTAACGTCAAGATTATACAAACCATAAATTTAATTAGCAAAATGGAACCGAGAGGTCCTTACGGTGGTTCCGTAACCAACCCGCTAATTAATTTCGATCGTAATTACCTTCACTTGAGCCCATGGATCGTTTGGCTCGATCCCCGAGCCCAAGGGTGGTTGATTATTGCCTGGCGGCAGCCCTCGCAGTGGGTGGTGGTCGGAGGGACTGGTGGTCGCCGGCGGCGACGTACGACGAGGCAAAGACACGCCGGTGGTAACGAATTCTTCTCCCGTCCGTCGTTCCGTCCTTGCTAGTTTCCTACTGTACATGGGGGAAGAGGTGGCTGAGCAAGAAGAAGAAACGGTGGAGGAGAAGGTGGTGGACGGGCAGAGAAGATTTTCGGCGTTGATGGAGTCTTTCTCCCAAGTTTGTCGTCGTCCTTATCCTCCTCGCCTCCCCTCTGTTTTCAATTTACAATAAAGTTGCCTTAACTTTATCTCTCTGGTTCCTTCCTTACTTAACGAGGTAGAGAAGAGGCGGTTTAAAAACAAAACCCGTCTCGGAACGGGACTCGCGTTAAAGCGATAAAATTATGTACCTCGGGTGGAAAAACTTACTAAACGAAAAACGTCCCGTAAATTATGTAGACCAATAAAATCAATTTTACATGATTTTATCATGCTACCTTTAATTTTAAGGCTTCCATTTCGTATTTTAAATCCTTTACAGTACATAATTAAAAAGACGGCTTATCCAATAAATATTATTTTTCCACTGAAAAACTCCTAGAATTCACATCGATGCATAAAATCATTTCTTTGTGATTTTAGGATATCACCAAGAATTTTCTAGGATTTAATCTCTAACAAAATATCGGATTAAGCGTTAAAACGGACAAAGAGGTTAAAAGGATATCCGAGAAAAATTCAAAAATATCCTCAAAAATCACAGTTATTACAAAGTGTGTGTGTTATGATCAGTTTTAAAAAGCTCCAAAAAATAATTGACCGCTACCCTTGTCATATTATCTCTACTCCGCCATTCTCTCCCTTCATCATCAACCAGACGACGAATTTCGTTTCTCTTCTTTCTGCCATTCGCCTTTCTATGAAAGATGGTTGAATTTCGATCACCCCACCTTAACTCATTAGCCTTCGCCCTTTGATACCATAGTAATTCCTCCTTCTCCATTAACTCTCTCTCTTTTTCCTTCCGAGCCCTACACTTAGGAACCCATTCTCCTCTCATCCCCATCTTGTTCATTCTTCTAAGTTCCTCTCTCACCTTTTCCAGCCGGGTGAAAATATTTCAAAACACTTCTCTATTCCACTCTTTCAATTCTTCTGTACATCTATGCAACTTCCCCATAACCCCACCTTCCAAACTCTGTTGACTCGGATTACACCAACTATTTTTAATAACTTCCTCACATCCCCCTCCCTCACCCACATAGCCTCAAACCTAAACGGTTTTGGGCCTTTACCTCCTCCCTCCTCCCCATCCTCACAACGAAAAATCTCTAATAACAAAGGCACATGATCCGAGCCACAACGATCCAGGTGCCTAATATTACCACTCGGGAACAAATTGAACCACAATTTATTCACCATGCCCGGTCCAGTCTCTCTTGGATAAAATCTTCACCTACCCTTCCATTATTCGAAGTGAAACTATTACCTGACCCTGGCACTTCTATCAGCCCACACACATCGATCGTACTGCTAAACTCCATCATTTCTCCCCAATCAAGTTCATATCCTCCCTCCTTCTCCTCCCGTTTAAGAATCTAATTAAAATCGCCCATGCAAATCCATGGCTCATTAACTCCCTCTGCTAGCTGCCTAAGAAGGGCCCAAGACTGAAATTTCTCCTCCTTATTTGGCCATCCATAAAAGCCCGTAAAACACCAGTTCTTTTTTATTAACTCCATCTGAGCACTTATATGATGTCTTGTGTAGGAAGTAACATCAACTTTCATATCCTTTTCCCATAAAAGACACAAGCCACCAGATTTCTCAATACACTCCAGTGTGAAACAACCTTCAAAATCCAGCTTTCTTCTTATTTCTTCCATTCTCTTACAGTCACTTTTTGTTTCCATAAGAAAAAAAAAACTTTGGGGCCTCCCTCCTCACTAGAATAGTGAGTTGTGTAATTGCACGGGTCGTCCCCAATCCCCGACAATTGTAACTTAGAGAACTCATTGATGTCGGCAAGACTCTCCGTCTCTCCCGCCGATAAAATAATCTTTTTGGTTGGGTTCTCCAAGTGTCTATCCACTTGCATAGGGTCCTCCACTGATTTTCTTTTTCCCCTTAATTCTTCTGCCACCTGCCCTCCAGTATCTTCTTTTCGTGCCCTACGCTTCCACGATCCCTACCCTTTCCCTTAACCTTCTCCAAAACTACCTCTTCCTCTGCCTTTCCTTCTACGCCCTCACCACTGTGTTTTTGCAACCCTACTCCCTCGTTTTTTCCTCCTTCTCCCTTTTCCTCAACTGTCCCCTCTAACTTGTAGTCTTTCTCAACTTCAGCCTTTTTCTGTATATGAAGTGCTTTTCCTGAGCTGCATTCAGCTTTCTTCTCAGCTTCATTAATTTTTTCACTCTCACTCTTATCTTTATGGTCAGAACATCCACAGCAGCCACCACTTCACTTGTGTCTGCATTTGTTGTGTTTTTATCCACTGTGTTCCCATCAGCCTCCAAAAGCTCAAACAAAGACTTTCTAGCACTGCTGATTTTTTCTCCCTTTGTTTTAATTCCCACCAGCTTACTTTTCTCCCCTCTCATTACACAACGCTCTTTTTCTTTCTCCACCAAATCTCGAGCCTGCAAAGTCTTGATTGGAGTAGCACATAGCCAATCACCATACTCTCCTTCCAAATCTCTCACCTCCTCATCATCACAATCCAACTCTACATGCCCTAACCTTCCACACGTATAACAGAAATTTGGCAACCTTTCATACTTAAACTCCAACCATAGTTTCTTCCCTCCTAATTTCATCATCATTCCCCTTCGGAAATGTCTAGTGATATCAACTGAAACCCTCATTCGTAAAAACTTTGCACATCCAAGCATATCAGCGTCATCAACCTCCTCCATGCCCCCAAAAGTACGTCCTATCGCTTCAGCCGTTGTCAGATTCATCGCCCCCAACGGTATATCATGAACCCTAATCCAGAAGGGCGTCTTTTCCACCACAATTTTTGAAGGTTGTTCATCTCCTGGTTCTTTAAGCGTTTATCAAATGCCCACGGTCCTCCTGTAACTACCTTCTCCTTGCCTAGGCATTCACAAACTTGAACAGAAACAAGTTATGCCGAAGTTCACGAAAGACGAAACCATTGCTTAGCCGCCACACACTCCTCATGGTCATCTTCAAGGCATACGAGTTAAACGGCCTATGAGTAAGCAACATCCTCACCAGAGTCCTGGACTCACTCTCCTAACCAAAATCATCAGTTTGGATGCATCCTTCCCAATGTTCTAAAAAACGATAGGCGGACTCTAGGCAGAGAGGGACCGCCTAGCTCCTAGACGTCCTGAACAATTGGCTAGGCCGTCCCAGACATGTGCCTAGGCGGTCTGGATGGCTAGGCGGGCTAGGACCTTCCAACGCATATGCGAGGCCTAGAAAGGATTTTAGAATAGTGATCCTTCCACTTCAAGACATTCGTTCTCCGTGAGATGAAAATCTCGTTTCTCCCCCTCAGCCATTATTCCTTGGAAACTTAGTAACCAATCAAACACACACACAATAGCGGTGAAACCCGCACGTACCGGCGGGATTACCCTGGCTCTCACGACCAGTTGCCGGAGAAAAGACAAAGCGCTCGGTAAAACTGCCAGAGAACAGTCGCCGAAAAGAAACGCTCTCAAGCCTTAGGGTTTTTTCCGGAAGTAAAAAAAAAATTGGGATATGTGTAATGTGGGGGTATACACAAGGGTATAAATGGAAAAAAAATTACATGAATATCTATTTTGAAACAAAATAAAAAGGCTTTAAGAACAAGTATTGTGAAACGAAGAGAGTATTATCCTCATTAATTGAAAATATGAAATAAAAAAGGAAAAACCTTCACAAAATAAAGGATATGTAAGTCAAATTATACACCTTAATTTTAAAGACAAATCTTAAAACGACATGTATTTTTGAACCGGGGAGTAGCAGAGATCCCAACTTATGTGTTGGATACTTTGCATTATGATTCAATTTTGTAATTTTTACATTATAACTTATTTTATTTTTATTACGATGTACTCGGTGATTGAGATGACACTCAAAATAAGACATCTTGAAGTATATGATTTCGGCTCCAAGAATCAATCTTGTATGCACTTTTGTCAATCTATAACTATATATTAAAGTTGTGCCTTTTCGAGCCACCAGAACGATTCTGGCCCCACCTTATAATTACAAAATTAATTTTTATTCCTAATATTTTAACTTTTTCTATTAAATTTTTCTTTAACTATTTAAATCTATTTTTAACATCAAAAAAATATCTATTTAGTATAACGATATCTTTTGAAAACTTCCTTAAACAAGGATTAAGATTAAAGATAAAATATTTTAGAATAAATATAAATCTTTTAGCATATATCTTTTGACGAATTTATTTATAGATATTATATAAAATTAATGATAAATATTTATAATTTTAAAATGTATAAAAATAGAAAAAAAAATGTTTAATAGATGTATTAAAATATTTGATAAGCCCTAAATTTACATAAATAAAAAGTAATAAAATGTGAAGAATATAATATTTGATAAAAAAAATTATACATTCTACAAGCAATAAATTACTTATATTCAAATTTATATTATATTTTTATTTATTAATATCATATTTATAATGTCTATAGAATATCGAATCGTAGTCGTACATGGTGCGACGGATAAAACTAGTTATCATTAACAGTTGAGGATTAAAAATCACATAAAATACATCTTCCACGAGGGCCCTGATTTGTCTCTCATGTGATCTTCAAAAAGACAGCTCAGACGCCCCCAACCAAACCTCTTCAGACGATTTGAACTGATACTAGTTGTTTATTATTGGTGGATTGTGTAGGGCAGCAATTTTATAGTCCTTATCTCAGTGTGAACGCACATGATTCCCTTGAACAATCCAACCTAACATAGCCATAGCCATACAAAGAAAAAATGTACCCAATTGATATAATGACACAAGACCAATCAACAAAAATGCATCCTCCCTTGCATGATAACAACATGGAAAAGGGCAAAATACATTAACAAACACTTGAACTTGTAACTTTTTTTCAATCAGCCCCCTGTACTATGAAATGTTCAAATAAATACCTAAACTTAACTTAATTTATTCTAATAAACACAACTCGTTGGAGTGAGATTCACGCGCGCTGACGTGTATTCCATGTAATGACCATGTAGGTGCCACCTAGATAATGTATTAATTTTATTAAATTTTAACATAAAAAATGTAAATATTTTTTCCCTTTATATTTATTTTCAAAGCTCTTCTCTCTCCCTTTATAGGAACCGGAACGACACGCTTGGTGAAAAGTGAGGACGGAACGGCAGACTCGGAGAAGATCCAGGAACTAGATCCAAAACCACAAAGAATCAAGCCGGAACGAGGGACTCAGAGAAGAGTTCAAATTCTTCATGGCCGGGTAATGGAACCAGATCCAAAACAAAGAGAGTCAAGTCGGAACGATGGCACATCTTCTCTGCAAATCCGACGACCCTGGAACCCGGAACGACAGCATATCTTCTCTGCAAATCCGATGACATATCTTCTCTGCAAAGCCAGAACGACGACCTATCTTTTCTGGAGGAGAAGGTCGGATCTGGATTTCCAGATCCGAAGCCACGGTTCCATCCTATGCCGCCGGTGAAATCTTCGAATTCTTTCTCCGACCCGTCATTCCCTCCTGACTCTTTCTGGTTTATCAGTCATCATTCCGTCTTGATTCGAATCGTCGTCGGTGAAGAGTTCGAATTTTTTCTCCGAATCCGTCGTTCTGTCCTGATTCGTCGGCGGAAATCCGAGGGGTCTTCAGCCCCGCCCCTTCTCCTCCTTCAATTGAAAACGAGAAGTTCAAACCACCGGTGAAGAAGACCGTAACTCCAGATCTGATTCGTTCCTGATTCTCTCTCTTGAGAAAGATGATAAAGACGACATAAAAAAAAAAGAAAAAAAAATGAAGTTTTTCACATATTTAAAAATAAATCAGAAAAAGTGCAAATTTTCACTTTAATTGGAAATTTTTTAAGAAAGGATTTTTTTAATTTAAAAGGGAAATTTTTGATATTTTATGTAATTTTTTGTAAAAAAAAAATTAAAATTAGGATTTGATAAGTGTTTCACACTTTCACTTGCCTATTAAGAGAGTAGATTTCACGTGTTATGCCACATCAGCGCTTACTGTTTATTTGAACAAATTTAGTTAAGTTTAGGTGTTTAATTGAACATTTCAAAGTATAGGGTGTTGATTGAAAAAAGTGTACAAGTTCGAGTGTCTGTTGATGTATTCTGCCCATGGAAAAGGCTCAAATTGACTTTTAAGAGGAATTCCGGCAAGAAAAAGGTATATTAGTTTTTATTTCGTGTTAAACCACATTCACATGATAAAAAGTTAGAGAGTCATGTTGCTTTTGAGATAATGACCATCCAATAATTTCTTGATAAAAATTCGGACTTGATAGTTTGTTTGGTTACCAACTATGAAAATAGAAACTAAATATAAATTAATCTTACCCGCCTTAATGTCATCATACACAATTGGAAATGAAAATTTGTATCATTGTCATCCGCAAGGCCGTTTTTGTATAGGAAATAAAGGACTGTAAGCGAAGATTTAAAAAAAAAAAACTCCGTTAATGTATGATGATATCAAAGTGAACCAGATTCATTTTCTTTCCGATTCCATAGTTGGAAACCAAACGGGCCCTTAGAATCAACAATTTTGCAAGCATTATCATGTAATCTTTATAAGATATAATGAAACTTCATCAGTTTGTGTTTGCAGGAAACACATTCTGTTTCCTTGCAAAATAAGCCCAATTGGCCATACACAAACAAGAAAATATGTAGTATTATACTAACCAAACCAACATAGCTAAATTAGATATATAAAAAGGCAACATACAACAAAAGGGATCACAAGAACCCAGTTCCTGCAAGACCATGGTGCAACAGATGATGAGCAATGGAATCCCTGGCTTTACTCGAGCTCGTTGATCTTGATGGAAACTCAGGGATCATCTCATCATCAACAAGATCAAACTTCCACTCAGGATCAAACTCCTCACCTTTCATCTCACATATATTATGCAATACACAGCAAGCACCAAGAACAACAGGCAAATCCTGAAGTTTGACCTCAGTCCTTTTCTGCAAACAACACCATCTCCCTTTTAGCCTTGCAAAAGCATCTTTTGCAATGCTTTGAACTTCCCCAATTTTCTCATTAAAAGCATGTTGAGTCCAAGTCAGATTCTGCTGAGTGTAAGGCACTAAAACCCAATCAGTTAAAGGGTACCCAGAGCTACCCACAATCCAAACACCACTCAAAAGCCCCTGATTAGCTCTCTGACATAGAGCTGATTTCTCAAGAACTTGATCATCTAGCATGGAACCAGGCCAACCAATGCAAACATCAGTAAACATCCCCTTAGGGTTTACAACTCCTTGAACTGTGATTGTGTAAGAAGTTTTGTGGTTTCTTTCAGTGAGCCTTTTGTTGAAGTAAGCTGCCATGCTTATCTTGGGAGCTATGATTGGAATGTGTGTTGTGTACATTGAGCCCACCACATTCGGAATTCCAGAAGCCGATTCGAACTCCTCCTTGATTTTCCTGATTGACTCCTCATCCGGCCATTGGAGGTATTTGGGCATTAGAACTGTTCTGATTGCTGAGCAAACATCAAGAACAATCTTATGGCAAGTTGAAATCCCCAATCCGAATCTCTTGGAGACTAATCTTAGAGGCTCTCCTGTTGCGAGCCTCCATATGCAAACAGCAACTCGCTGTTTAACAGGAATTGCAGCTCTTAACATGGTGTCTTCTTTGGCGACGAAAGAGTTGAGCTCGTCGCAGATCAACTCGAAAGTTGATTTCCCCATTCGGAATGATTCGCGGAAGTCTTCCTCGGGGAAATCCGGGCTGCTGCACTCATCCCACCAGGCCTTTGATCTGTCCTTCACCCACAATCTGCGCTGTGGACCAACGCTTTCGGTTGAATTGGGCGTCTCCTTTTGGATCAGTTCGCCGGAATTTCTCGATCGCTTTCTCTTGGGCTCGTCGTAGAAGTTCTGGTCGCATGAGTACTCATCCTGATGCTGGTGTTCTTCGAATAGAAGCACCGCCGTGATGCTATTTTGCACACTCTTTTCAGATCCTTGCCTTTTCGTTTTTGAATTGTTCGCCCTCCTCCTCTTGCTGTTGATTTCTTGATCTCCGTTTTCATCCATGGGATCCTCCTGACTAGGGCTAGGATGAATGTATGTATGATTTGGGGAGGTGAAGAAGTGATGATGATTCAGAGACAAGGACAAAAAAAGCCGGGAAATGATTCGGGTGCGTCTTATATGTTCGACGAAATGCGTGAATGAAGTGTGAACACGAAAAAGAAGAAAGAAGCCAACTTTATGAAATGGACATGTGAGGATATTGTTAATTTCCAAGTTTACTGCTCATGACAGCAGAATGAGTGGGGCTTGACTCTTGAGAGAGAGAGGTTGGAAGGTGTGAACGCGGGTTTGGCGGAGTGGGCTGCGTGTTCAAGATGGTGACTTTTTTTATTTGAAGAGCTTGAGAGCTTGAGATTGATGGAGGTAGGAAGGAAATAAAAATGAGCTCACAGATCCAATTCGGGGTTGTAAAGTCAAGCTGTCCATTGAATTCAGCTTTGTTAATGGAGGGGGATTGGAATCTGTACCATTTCTACACGTCTGCAGACAATTTAATTATTTAATTAATTATTACTAACCACAATTACTCAATCAGCATCCTCCACAACTACTTAAATCTTGTAGTTTTCCATAAAGTGATAAAATCAAATGAAGTGGTTGGGGTCTGCTCCCTATTATAGCAGGAAGCTGACAGGCAAACTTATTTATTTGTAGTACTATATGGCCTTATATAATGGGAAATATAGCATTAAAGTATTTGATTTTATCAAAATGCTCCACCTGCACAATTTAATAATGTGTGAGATTTAAAAATGTCACCAATTTGTCTTGACACATCTACAAAAATCCAAATCCAATTTTAAATAGCCTATCAATGTGAATCACAATTAGTATAACGGAAGGAAAAAGACAAATACACTATATACTAAAATTACATGTAGATTTCGACCAAAAAAATTACATGTTGTTATAATAATATTATTATTTGTAGATGTACATATGAAAATTTTAAGTTTGATCTTGTACTCTTTCTATGAAAAGGCCCCTTATGGGTGACCTAATAAGATGGATATGATCTCTCTTTTTTGTCCCTTATTTCTCTTTATTCTCTCTATTTTATAACACTTTATCAACACGAATTGCTCGAGACCGAAGGTACATACCGATGATAATTGGTACAAATATATAATCCTATCCTCTCTGATCGACCTTGCATGTTCGATTTTGCATGCTCTTTTTGATTGATTCATGCATGACTTCTAGATGTGATACAGTAATCTATTTTGTATGCCTCTCTATGTATGTCACTTCGTTTGTTTCACAAACACATAAAATTGGTTTTTATTCATGGAATCACAATCAGGTGGATAAAATTGCTACAGTGAAATATGTGAGCAAATTTCATCCGTTCGATCATGCTACATCAATGGTCACGATCAACACACACATTCAAGTGATTTTAGACACGGAGGGGCATTTTTGTCTTTTACCTATTCAATTAGAACAAAAATTACAGGGGTCATCTTCTTCCTTTCAACGTGGACCTTTCATTCTCCTTTCGATCACTTTTTCTCTAGAATTGTTGCCCCCTTTCTTCTTCTAACTTGCTTCGCTTTTTTTTTTGCTCCCGACCTCAATTTGTATTTTCTCTTCATGAATTTTGATATAGATCTCTTTTGTATGGTTTCAAGTTCATATTTGGGTTTTTTCAATTTTGGGAGCTTTGGTACTACGATTTACATGTTGTGTGTGTTTTTGGACTGATTTTTGTTGGTTTTAATCAAACATATGAGTATTGTGTAGGTTTTGCCTTACAATTTCATGTTTTTGATTGAAAACAAAAGCTAATGTCCTATGCTCATCTAATCGCCCACCATGTGTTCGACAAAATGCTCAAATGGTCAACTTAGTGTTTAGAACATTTTTTTACCAATTGTTCATCAATTATGAACCTGGCATACCAAAATTATTAACTTATACCATTTATGAACTAAAACACATGACACGAGTAACAATTATTGTGAATTGAATTTCATGAACTGTATTAAAATTGTTATGAACCTAATCATATAAAGACATGAACCCACAAAATACGATTTATGTACTAGATTACATGTAAAAAATAATAAGTATTATGAATTAAATTTCATGAACCTTAATGAAAATTGTTATGAACTTAACCATATAATGACTTGAACCAACATATTATCATTTATGAAAACATGACACAAATAATAAGTATTTTTAATTAATTTTCATGAACCTTATTGACAATTGTAATGAACCTGACCGTAAAAAGCCATGAACCATTAGTCCAACTTTTATGAACTAAAAATTGTAAGATGAAATATTATAAACTTATGCTTATAAAAACATGAACTAAAAGAACAAAAGTCATGAACCAACATAACTAGTATGACTTAAAAGACATGAGCTATAAGATAGACTACTAAGAATTAAAAGTAATGAACTATAAGAATTATTATGAACCTAGAATACAAAAAGATGAACCGAAAGAACAAGTACCATGAACCAAAAATCACGAAAGAATATAATAACTAGCATGAACTAAAAGACATGAACCATAAGATGGACTTTGATGAACCTAAGGTTATTCAAACATGAACCAAAAGAATAATTTTTATAAACAAAAAAGCATGGAACAAAGTTTATGAACCATAAGAAGAAATATTATGAACCTTACCTTAAAATGTCATGAACCAAAAGAACAACCGATATGAACAAAAAGACATGACCGTATCAAGAATTAGCCTATGTGGGATTTGAACCCACATCTATGTGCACATGCACATTGCTCTACCATTTGAGCTAATAAGCTACCAAATGACATGATCATTTAAAAAGTTTGATTTCCAAACATTTAACAATCAAATAAAATCACCAAAATAATGTAATGAACACGATGTTTATTATAACGACCTCTCCATACCATGGGACAATCAATAATATACAAAATTTTCTACATTAACCACACCATGAATCAAAATAATATCTATCATGAACCAAACATTATAACATAACTGCTATCATAAACAAAACAAAATGAACCATAATAGTGCTTATGATGAACCTCATCATATAAATATGTGAACCAATAGAACAATTAATACATTTTCGATCAGGACAACCATTGAAACAATCAATTTAACGATCAATGCACCAAATTTCCTCCTCAAACTTTAATTCAATATATGTACATTTCTTAGATTCAATACATTCGACAACCAACATCTCAACAACAATCATATTGAATACTAGATCTGAAAGTATCAAATTAGATCTAACAATCCATCTTGAAACCAACGTTGCAGATCTTCATCATAACCTAACTTTTCAAGTAAAATCAGCCACAAAAAGAGTTGGGAATTGAAATGAAAATCAAAATCTCGATCAAATAAGAAACAAAAACTAATTTGTTTTCTTTTCTATGGATGTATTTGTGTGAAGATGAATTTGAGGAAGTGAGCGGCGTGCTGCGCTTTCATTCATTCAGGAGAGCAATGAGGGTTTTTTATTTTCATGGGGATATAATGGTCTTATTATAGAATTTTAATAGAAATTACGTTCCGTGCCATCTTTAATGATTTGTCCCTTTTTTTTCTTTTTTGCTGAGCCCTTTTTTTTTAATCTCATCCGTTCTTTTATGTAATCTAACGGTCCTAAATTGCCCTCATTTCTCATCCTATCACTTATTAGCACCAGAGTGTGACTCTTTATTCATGATGCTAATATGATATACAATGGATTCGTGAGATTACAATACTACATAATATTTATCATATTCTCAAAAATGAATGAAACATCAATATATAATCCCTGAAGTGATTATTTTCATTTCCTGAAGTGATTGGGAACTATTTGTATTATCTCTGAAATGATAATTATTTCCTCCTGAATTTACAAATAATATTATCCCTAAAGTGATAATTATTTCCTCTAAAGAGTTGAACTTACAAATAATAATATCCCTAAAGTGATAATTATTTCCTCCTTAATAGTTGAATTTACAAATAATATTATCCTTGAAGTGATAATTATTTCCTCCTGAAGAGTTGAATTTACAAAACAATATTATAATTTTATCCTTGAAGTGATAAATTTCATTTCTTGATGTGAATGAATTATTTTATTTATTGTATTGTTCTTATATTGTTTATTTATTTATTATTTTCATATACTTAATTATGTTATATTATTTTCTCTTGAAAAGTTAATTTTTTTTCGTAGAAAAGTTAATTGAATGTAAAGAACAAGATTATCCCTGAAGTGATAATCATCATTCCTTGAAGTAAATTAAAACTTCATTTTATCCTTGGAGTCATAATTCTCATTTCCTGAAGTGAATGAAACCATTTTTCTATTTTTATACTTGGAGTGATAATTTTCATCCCCCGAAGTGGATGAAACAAATCAAATAATCCCCCGAAGTGGATGAAACAATTGAGTCATTTCCCAAAAGTGGATGAATATAATAAAAGTTCTTACTCCTTGGAGTAAGTGGTGATACTAAAGTCGCCTCTTGAAGTAAATGACATGACTCATGTGCAAATTGAAAAAGAAAAATATCATCTCTAGAAGTAGACGATAAAGTTCACATGACAATATTATCTCTTGAAGTAGATAATAAAATACCCACATGGATATTACATCTTGACTAAAAATGTCTCATTGAAATCACATCCTGAAGTATATGATTGAAAGATCTTATGAATAATCACATCCTGAAGTATGTGATGGAAAGAAGTCTAAAAGACTTCGTATACAATCTCTTGTCACCAGAAGTTGACAATATTTTATGATACTTTATTTCCTTATTTATACTTTTTCAATTTAATTATTTATGTTATTGCTTATACACATTTTTTTATTTGCTCTTAAAGTTAAAACTTGTCATCTCTTGAAGCAGATGCAAGTATGTCCCAGTAGAGACAATTTGAAATCATCCCCGAAGAGATGAAATAATAAATCTCACTACCCCCCCCCCCCCCCCCCCCCCCCGCGAAGTAAGTAATGATAGAGAATATCACTTCGTGAAGAAGATGATAAAATTTATGTGACAATGATCATCTCCTGAAGTAGATGCTTTTATACATAAGAGTATTATCCCTAGAAGTGGATTTACATACATAATTACTTCTTGTAGTATGATGAGAAGAATTTATTAGTGGAACTATATGAACATATCATCTCCCGAAGTGGATGATAAACGGTTCAAGAAATAAAATTACATTGTCACTTGAAGTTGATAGACGAGATGTTTGGGAGATCCATGAAGCACTTGAAGTTCCAACAGACATGTGCTAAGTTATAATGTATATATCATATCATCAACTCCATTCGAGCTTGAAGAATCGAATTTTGACAAGAAGAGATCATTATAAACTCTTGGAGAGTTAAGAGACACTAGTACAAAAAGGGTGTTTTATCACCTTTATTTTATCACGGTTCTGCTTCGTAGCGTCTTAAAAAGGATAATCAGACTCTATTATCACGGTTTATCCAACGTCCGTGATAAGAAAAAAGAATATAGTATATCCCGGTTACAAAAGAAGCGGTATATATCTTCATATTTTATTAACTTTTAATTCTATATATATATATATATATCTAATATGCCAAGCAAGCCCAAATATTAACAAAACTCACGCCAAAAGCTTCGCTCGTCTCTGTCAAGCAAGCGACCAACACCGCTAAAATCTTCACTTGCCAATCTCAAGCGATGGGGATCTAGGGTTGTGATCGAACACCGCTAAAAGTCGTCGACCCTCCTATTAACCTTCGCCAAAGTATGTGGGGATCTAGGGTTTGCAAGGCTTGTAGAAAAGCTAAGGCGGGAGATTGCTTACAGATTGTGTGCACTTGGTAGAGATATCGACACGAAGTCGGAGATGATGGGCTCCGAATTCGGCCCTTGAATGGTGAAGAAGACAACAGATGTGTCCACCACCAAAATTAATTTGAAGCTTGTGGTCTGGGTACGTATAATCTATGCGTCTTTGTCGCTTCCTAATTCCTAGGGTTTCGTTCAATTTCATTGTTTGGGTTATGGCTTAGGTACTTGTTTGTTCTTAAGTTGACGACACTTTGGATGGATTTGTGATGAAGAGAAGTATGCCCTTGAAGATACTGATGAGCGCTTAGTGTGACCTCTTAGGGTTGATCAAACTCCTAAACATGCCAAAATCTCTCTCTCATTAAATAGTCTTTTCCAATTGGAATAATTATGCATCTGTAAATTTGATTTTGTCTTATCCAATTAAGATTTTCTTAAGCACAAGCGGGAGTTTGAGGGGGCATATTGAGAGTTAGAAGAAATCTACAGGTGGTTTGGTGTTTTACTTGTTATGAGAAGACAATGATTTTGTACAGTATAAGCTTCTATTGATATCAAATGTGACAATTTTATTTAATGGTTGCTGATTATAATCAAAATTTTGAGTGATGACAACATATATGTTGGTTTATTCCTCTGATTCAGTTCATATCTACTGATATATTACCTTTGTTTGACTCCCCTAGAAACAATAGTTTAGAAACCATTAACGGAGTTCTGATTCTTGGTGGAAATGTCAAAATGATAATAAGTACTTGAAAATTTTGAAATATTATCATATCACCTGTTAATCAACATATTTTCATTTTGATATTTACCAAGAGATCAAGCATTTCCATAGAAATTAGAAGGAGACTTGGAATGGGAACAAATATGTATGCATCATCTTCCTTGCTTGGACAGAACAGAGATTCATGTGGATGCATCTTCTAGTAGATGAATTAATTGAGAATGCAGATGGATACGCTCCTGCTTTGAAAAGAGATGATATTGTGATTGTTGTTGTTGATTCTATTGATGCTCTTACTAAACCAGTCTTAGTGTCTTATTAGTGTAGTTCTTACCAATTTTCTAAAGGATGAAGATTTATACTTTTAATTAATTTTTTTATTTCCTACATTTAAGCCTCTTCATATAAAAAAAGTGTATAATCTCTTACAATTCTCCCTTTTTAACAGATCAATGCAGTGTCAGTGTGACACCCTTATACCGTATGACGTATACTTAGTAATAACTTAATTTACATATAAACATATAGTTCACGTATAACAACTATCCACATAAACATATAACAAAACTAACAACCACATAAGGTGCACACACATACATATATATATAGTTACTTCTTATACTAAAACATATGTCACTCTAGCTTATATTACAACTCATATGTCTAAGATGCAAAATGAGGAGGAGAAGGTTGCTTAGAGCTTCAGCCGGCCGACCTGTATGAATGTGACCTCTAAAAGAGACACACGTCAGAAAGTTCTAGCTGAACCTGAAAAATTGTTTTGCAATTTACGCGAGTCGCATACTCAGTGAATATAAACCATCATCAATTATTTCACACAGAGTCAAACATTTAGTCCATGTACATATATATACATATTATACATATGTCATATAGGAATTTACTATGCAAATGCAAATGCAAATGCCAATGTATCTGATTCATTATTCTGTGAACTGTTCAAGCCTGAATCTGCCCCGGGTTTACTATATATGGACTCTTATGGTCCCTTTAAGAAATAAATCCGAAGATCTCCTCATTATGACTCTTATGGTCGCTTTAAGAAAGAAATTCGAAGATCTCCTCATTATGACTCTTATGGTCGCTTTAAGAAAGAAATCCGAAGATCTCCTCATTGACCCGTAGGTCCTGTATGATCCGAAGATCATGTATGACCCGTAGGTCGCTTTAACAAAGAAATCTGAAGATTTCCTGAATTACAATTCAAGGCAAGACAGTCACAGGTCCTTTTAATCTCATTGCAATACGCTATGCAATCAAGTGCATCATGTAACCATATATCATATGCCATCTGTTAACATTCTTTCTGTGCAAACAATTCTGGAAATTTCAGAGCTATCACATCTATCCATATAACTATTATAGTACATATATCCATATAACTCATATAGCACATATATCCATATAGCATATGTATCACATATATCCATATAACACATAGGGTTGAATCTCCGATCTATACTCACATATATCCATATAGCACATATATTCATATTTCACATATAGCACATATGGTTGAATCTCCGATAAATACTCACTTGTTCAAGACAATTACTATATCTCTCCCCCTTGACTCTGACCATGGTCTATTACTTGTGCTCCTATATGTAACTCAATGCAAATTAGGCTATTTGCTCTTATAAACTCTAACCCTAAATGCAATAAAATGCCAGCATGCATTATAACTTTTTGTGCATATTTCCAAATCCTTTAAAACTTGACAATAATAAACTATATATATAGAAGAACATTTTTCTAGTTCAAACCTTTATAAAAAAACTCGATAATAAACTATATCTCTCCTCCTTGACTCTGACCATGGTCTATTACTTGTGCTCCTATATGTAACTCAATGCAAATTAGGCTATTTGCTCTTATAAACTCTAACCCTAAATGCAATAAAATGCCAGCATGCATTATAACTTTTTGTGCATATTTCCAAATCCTTTAAAACTTGACAATAATAAACTATATATATAGAAGAACATTTTTCTAGTTCAAACCTTTATAAAAAAAACTCGATAATAAACTATATCTCTCCCCCTTGACTCTGACCATGGTCTATTATTTGTGCTCCTATATGTAACTCAATGCAAATTAGGCTATTTGCTCTTATAAACTCTAACCCTAAATGTAATAAAATGCCAGCATGCATTATAACTTTTTGTGCATATTTCCAAATCCTTTAAAAACTTGACAATAATAAACTATATATATAGAAGAACATTTTTCTAGTTCAAACCTTTATAAAAAAAACTCGATCAAAGGACTCCATAATATGATTACAAGGCAATAGCCTAGAATTACTCTGAAATCTTTTTACCGAATATAAGTCCAATATCGAAAACATCCTCTGAGGATTATAAATCGACTGATTTCTCAATCAAAAGCAACTGTAGATCTAGATCTGAAAAATTAATGAAATCCAAATAAACCATTAACTAGTTAAAACTTACCAAACCAAGCTTGTACTTCAAGATTAAAACCCAATTCCAACACAAACTCCAAATTCCAACATAGACACCAAAGTCCATAGGCTAAAATTTTGGATATTTCGTTTTTCACCCTCAAATTTTATTTACTATAAACTTTACCCTGAAATAATTAATAATTAAATTTTATTTAAAAACTTTTTAAACTATAATAAAATTAATTAGAAAATAAATATTACCTTTAAAAACTCACTATATATCATGTCAATATGCTATGCATATGCTATTACTCTTATATGAATGCAAAATGATGTATGCATTTTGGTCGGGGATGTTACATATGCTATTACTCTTATATGAATGCAAAATGATGTATGCATTTTGGTCGGGGATGTTACATTAGAAGCATATGCATGACATATTGACATGATATATAGTGAGTTTTTAAAAATAATATTTATTTTCGAATTAAGTTTATTATATTCTAAAAAGTTTTTAACTAAAAGTTAATTAATAATTATTTCAGGGTAAAATTTGTAGTAAACGAGATTTGAGGATGGAAATCGCAATTTTTGAAAAATATTTGCCGACTTACGTTCAGTATAAATACATGTGTTCTTAATTAGCTTTGTGTAAGCTATGAACACACAAACAGAAAGAGAGGAGAGAAGCAAAAAAAAGAGAAAAAAGGAAAAGTTGTTTTTGGTATTTTTTATTTCGGTTTTTGGATCTAGTACAAGATCTCTACAATCGGGTTTTAATCTTGAAGTACAAGCGTGGTTTGGTAAGTTTTTAATTAGTTATTGGTTTATCTGGATTTTCTTAATTTTTTCAAATCTAGATCTACAGTTGCTTTTGATTTGAAAATCAGTCGATTTATAGTTCTCAGAGGGTGTTTTCGATATTGGATTTATATTCGGTAAAAGATTTCAGAGTAATTTTAGGCTATTGCCTTGTAATGATATTAGAGAGCCCTTTGATCAAGTTTTTCAGAAAGGTTTGAACTAGAAAAATGTTCTTCTATATATATAGTTTATTGTTGTCAAGTTTTAAAGGATTTAGAATTACGCACAAGAAGATATAATGCATAATGACATTTAATTGCATTTGGGGTTAAAGTTTGTAAGAGTAAATAGGTTGTTTTTGCATTTGGTTATATATAGGAGCAGAAGTCATAGATCGTGGTCAAAGAGAAAGGAAAGTGATGTAGTATCTGTCTTGAACAGGTGAGTATAGACCGGAGATTCAACCTATGTGCTATATGGATATATATGCTATATGTGCTATATGGATACGTGTACTATATGAGTTATTTGGATATATGTGTTATATGTGATAGCTTTGAAATTTTCAGAGTTGTTTGCACAGAAAGTATGTTAGGAGATGGCATATGATATATGATTACAGGATGCACTTGATTGCATAGCATTTTGCAATGAAATTTAAAAGGACCTATGACTGTCTTGCCCTGAATTTGTATACAGGACCTACGAGTCATACAGGATCTACAGATCATACAAGACCTACGGGTCATACAGGATCTTCAGATCATACAGGACCTACGGGTCATAATGAGGAAATCTTCGGATTTCTTTCTTAAAGGGACCATAAGAGTCCATATACAGTAAACTCGGGGCAGATTCAGGCTTGTACAATTCACTGAATAATAAATCGGATACATCAGCACTTGCATTTTCATAGTAAATTTCTATATAACATATGTATAATATGTATGTTTATGTACATAGACTAAATGTCTTTACTCTGTGTGAAATAATTGATGATGGTTTATATTCACTGAGTATGCGACTCACTAAATTGCAAAACAATTTTTTCAGGCTCAGCTAGAACTTACTGACGTGTGTCTCTTTTAGAGGTCACATTCATACAGGTCGGCCGGCTGAAGCTCAATGCAACATTCTCCTCCTCGTGTTGCATCATAGGCATATGGTTTGTAATAGAAGTTAGAGTAATAGATGTTTTAGTATGAGAAGTAACAACATAGATGTGTGTGTGTGCAACCTTTTATGGTTGTTAATTTCTGTTATATGCTTACTTGGATAGTTAATATATGTCTCTTATCTGTTTTTATAAGAGATAAGTTTTACCTAGTATACGTCATAGGTTATAAGGGTGTCACAGCTAATATTATATGAATGCAAAATGACGTATGCACTTTGGTCGGGGATATTACAGTCAGACTGTCAGTTACAATCCATATTGTGGTAAGTTAAATTGACTTTTATTGTGATAAAGCCGTAATTCTTTTTTTTGGGGTTACATATTTAATTACCATTATCCTTTTTTCATACTACAACTTGGCTTCATGTTGATTACTTTGATTTGGAAGCTCATCTTCTCCTCATTTATGGTATTGATCATTGTTGTCTTGAATGATGGTAAAAAAAATTATTTTTCAATTCATACTGATGACGATTTTGCATGACGATCATGTGATAATTTTTATAATACTATTACGAACTTTATGACCATAATAGATTTGTGAATCACCGTATTATTTTGCATACTTGCACAAAGGCTAGCTTGTGAATGAATGAGATTGGTAGAGTTTGTAACCCATTGTATACTATAAGCATTTATATCCTCTTCTATGGCTTACTTTTACTGGAGTAAGTAGTTAAACAGCGATCGTGATCACCATGTTTTATTCTTTCACTATGCTATGGGCCTTTATTGGTATTTGAGAGGCTAGAATTGTGATTGTAGTAACATTTATAGTAATATTGTATACACTAGTTGACAGATTTCAATAACAATCAGAATGTGGTATAGGATAATTAAGCAATCTTCTCTTTTAGATATTATTACAATAGTAGTAAGCCCTTTAGTTAACTATTATTTTCCTTCTCTTTATATAATTTTCCTCTTGATATACTTTTCTTCTCTCAAAATTACCTTTAAAATTTAGTGTGCTGCATATGGAAAAAAATAAACTAGCACCTCGTGCCCTTTGTTATTATTATCTTCTTCATGTGATTTTTTTTTTGCATTTGATTCTTATACGTCTGATAGTGATTTGAAACACTTTGTTCTCTATGAAGCCATTTTTCTTGCCTTTATTGTTGTTGTTTCAAGTGAGTGTTTTTTTTAATCTTTAGCTTTCATAAAAAGAATGTAATTTTTTTCGTCTCTTCTATTGAAACAAGCTTAAATTGCAGATGTTGGGAACACTCTTCCATGTCAAATCACAAGTATTATTCACAACTCTCATTCATATCCAGCCCAATGTTATATTATTTTTAAGTTATTAAAAATAGTTTTAACACCTGTTACATGTCTTCAGGCCAAAGGATTGTACCAAAATATTCGGAACATAAATCAAAAAGTCTTTGCGTTTATACAAGTATGATCTTAAAAAGCTTATCACTTTGTATATGATCTTAAGAACATATCGCATTGTATGATCTTAGAAGAAGTAATTGTGTTTGTCTAATTTGTCGATTTTTCCTTTCCTATAGGCAATGAAAGATCCATCCTCCTATTACTCCAGCTCGGAACAATCATATTGGTTACAATGGCCATTAATGCAAGGTTGTGCTGCATATTTTGGAGCAAAATTAAGGACTTAGACAATTTCTTGAAAAAAGAGTGAGCCTAAAATTAATACACTTTTTATCTTAGTGTATGTTTGGCTTCTTATCAGCATATTTTGGCCATACTTAGAGAGTTGCTTTGCATATTCAGCATTCTCTTCTCATAATGAAGAAGGAACACGATATATCAATCAAAGAGCTCCAGCAAAAAGTTGTTGTAAAAGGAGAAGAGCAAGAGGAAATTTCAACCGCTCCAGATCATTGAAAAGTTGAGTGATTTGATGAGAGAAAGGGAAGGTTTAAAGAAAAAGCTCTCAACGCCATATACTATAGGCCATGACTTGATGAGCTGTTTATATTTTTCCTCTCTACTAATAGATGAAACTATATGTTCATCTTAGAACTCATCACCCATTAATTATTGTGTTGAATTGATTTGCTTAATTGAAGGTTAGAATTCTCAAGTATTTGCGTTTTCGATCTTATACAATTTTACCTTGCATCATTTGTGTATTGAATGTAAGCAATGGAGAATCGAGTTGTATATTTAATTTTAAAAAAAATTGTTTTTTTATCCCGATTATTTTCTAGAACCGTGATAAGAATACGAGTATATATCACGGTTATAACCGTGATATAAAACAGAAGTGTAACGCGCCATAATATTATTTATACTGGTTTTTGGATGCTTTTATCTCGGTTATGGAACCGTGATAAAATGTGATCAATTATCACGGTTCCGTAACCTTATTTTTTTTATCCCCGAACATTTCATCCCGGTTCACAACCGTGATAAAATGTGACACGGAACCGAGATAAAATGCATTTTTTGTACTAGTGAGATCCCATACCAAACCATGTACTCTAGATGTAGTACAAGAAATATGGCATGTACTCTAGAAGTAGTACAAGGAATGTGGGTCGTCACAATATTCAGAACTATGTCTAAATTTACCACCTACCTAGCATGAACTAGAAGTTCAAGGTCATGTTTGACCAACCTCTTGCATGCCGGAAGCATGCCTCCTCTGGAAGAGAGTGTGAGAGAGGTTATTGTATATTACGCATGCGGCTCTAAGTCATGGTTATGACTTATAGCTAGGACGTCGTGGGTTAATTTGATGTCCAGAAGAACATCTAAGATAAGGGATATCCCATAAATGATGTAATTGATCATTAGCTTGTACCAGTTGTACAAAAACCACACCTTATGTGTACTGATTGAGCATTGGATAGCTCTCACATATATTCACAAAATGACCCAAGTTAGAGTCATCAATAATGCGGTCAAATTGATAGCCAAGCAAGTGCTATACATGGAATACGCGACCTGGAAGAGTCGTGGTTAAATAGGGTCATGAATATGAATATCGATTATTTAATTCAACAAGACTGACCGCTTATATCAAATTTTCCTAATGGAAATAATATATATGTCCTCCACCCACATATAATTTTTTAGTAGTGCCACACATTAAAGATAGTTGGAATTAAACAAGAGGATTGGTTCCTTGTTGTTTAAATAATACCTTGAGCTTAAAAGCGGTGATCAATATATTGCTCGGTAATAAACGTATCACTTTGGCGAGGTGAAAAATCCCAACTTTAGGGAGAGAAGATAATTGAGACTAGAAGTTAAGAAATTGCATGGGATGCAATATAATTTAAAGTTGGAGAAAGCTAAACCAGAAGTTTAGCAAACTATATAACTAAATCAAAAGGTTTAGTGGTTAAGTCACAAATACCAACTAAGAATGCACTGGCTCATGTTGGAGATTCCAAAAGTAACTCCAAACAACCACATATCAAATGATTTGGAAGCACGTTGGCAACGTAAGAGATGTAGGCTCTAAGGATGTGACTCCCCTGAAGAGGAAAGAGTTGGTAACATCTCAAAAGGATGTTGATATGTTGACTGAAAATAAACATGATATAGAATTCCTGAAGAAGTTCTATCCAAAGACTCTAAAAGCAAAGAAAATGACATTGGAGACAATTTTGAGATGTCAATTAATTATGTCATGGAAGGTAATGATAATGATTCCCAAACCATGGAAGAATGTCCGCATCGAGAAGTTGGGAAAGTTAGAAAAAAACTATACAAACAAAGTTGAGTTGATTAATCAAACAATGTGTTTTAGGCCTGAAGTTCCAACACCAGAAAGTGCAAAATCAGTCTGTTATAACTAGTTGCACAAGGGTTCTCGCAAAAACCTGGAGTGGATTACATGGAAATGTATTCACCAGCAATGGATTCAGCGACACTCACGTTCCTTGTTGCTTTAACCGTTGTTGAGCGTTTGAAAATACAACTCATGGATGTGGTAACAACATACCTATATGAGTCATTAGGTACCAACATATACATAAAAATCCTAGAAGGATTGAAAATGCTTGAAGCATTTGAATCAAAACCACATTACATTTATTCCATTAAACTTAAAGATCGTTATATGGATTGAAACAATAGGGAAGAATGTGGTATAATCGCCTTAGAGAATATCTACAAAGGCAGTGATTTATCAGCGATCAAATAGGTCCTTGTGTGTTCATAAAAACAACAAATTTGGGATATATAATCATTGATGTTTATGCTTATGATTTGAATATTATTGGGACTCCATAAGAGATCATAATAGAAGTTGATTATTTGAAAAGCGAATTTGAAATGAAGGACTTAGGAACTACCAAGTATTGTCTCGGCCTGCAGTTCGAGCATACAAAGGATGGAATGTTTATCCATCAATCAAACTATGCAGAAAAGGTCCTAAAGCGATTCAATATGGATAGGGCGCAACCTTTAAGTACACCAATGGTAGTAAGATCGCTAAGTGTGGAAAATGGCTCATTTCGTCCCGATTAGAAAATAAAAGAGATATTAGGTCTTGAAGTGCCATATCTCAATACAATAGGTACATTACCGTACCTTGATTCATTACCTCAATAATGTCATTTTATGTAACAATGAGTTATTGTCTCCCTAAACATAAAATACAGATTATTTGTCCAAAAGTACCAATCTTCTACAAAATTCGGTGATGACATATATTTATTGTATAAAAATTGTGTGTTTAACTAAGGGGGAGCATTATTATACGATCTCGGCATGGTTTTTAATGAGGTAGTTCGTCATATAAGGTTTCTGATGAGACAATCTCGGCATGAAGTTCGAGATATGTTAAAGAATGAAGTTTTTATCCACCCATCAAATCAAGTTGAAAGGAGCCTACGGTGATGTATGAAGAGAATTCGGCATGAACTGATCAACCAAAGTACATATCACCAAGTGTTCTCAAACTAAAAAATTTAACTCAAAGACATGATGGTTGCTCAATTCAGTCAAGCAAGGAGATTATATTTCAAGTTGAGAGGAAGAATCGTAACTGCACTCTTTTTCCCTTAGTCTTGGTTTTGTCCCATTAGGTTTTCCAGACAAGGTTTTTAACGAGGCAGTTAGTTATGTACATCTAAGGGTGAGTGTTATAATAATATTATATTTAGATGTACATATGGAAACCCTAGATTTGATATTGTACTCTCTCTATAAAAGGCCCCTAAGAGAGTGACCTAATAAGATGGATATGATCTCTCTTCTTTCTCCCCATTTCTCTCTATTCTCTCTATTTTATAACACATGTAGATTTGTAATACGTTATGATAAAAAATAGTGTACATATTTCAACCTAAAAAAAAGTGTACATATGAAATTTGTGTAAGCATAAGTTAACACAAAAAAGTAACCTTATAAAATTGTAAGATTCTGATGTATTTGGTACATATGTAATCGTTCAATAAAACTTGCAAAATTTCATCAAATATTTCATCTTACCATTTTGCATTATTACCAGAATCACCTACTTTATGGAGTATTACTTAGACTCCGTTCGACAACTTGGTACTTATTGGTGCTGATGCTAATACTGATACTGATGTTGATAGTAATACTTATGCTTGTTGATGTTGTTGTTGGTTGCTGATTTGAGATGCTGATATCAATTGCTTATTTTTCAAATAATCCTGGAGGTGTTCAGTAAACTGAATTGCTGATATTATAAGCAAGGGGTGTTAAAAGTAATTTTATGTGGACCCCACTTAGGCTCCGTTCGGCAAATCGGTACTTATCGATGCTAATGCTGATGTTGATGTTGATACTTATGGTTGTTGATGGATATGGGATACTGATATGAGTTGTTTATTTTTCAAATAATCCTGGATGTGTTCGGTAAACTGAATTGTTGATATTTCAAGCAAGAGGTGTAAATTTCTTAATATTGTTTTTTTGTAGGTCGCGCTTACTTATATTTTGGTAGAAAAGTTAGCTTATTTGAAATAAGGTGGGGGGTATTGATTATTTTTTCAACAGATAAGTATCGAAAATAAGTAACTTATTTCAAATGAGCAAATTTTGCCGAACACGTAAAACGATGTTGATTTAATTTTTTCCAAATAAGTAATTGGGTACTTATAAGTACCTAGATAAGTGTTGTTGAACGGAACCTTACTTATATTTTGGTAGATAAGTTAGCTTATTTGAAATAAGATGGGGGAAGCTAATTATTTTTTCAGCAGATAAGTATCGAAAATAAGTACCTTATTTCAAATAAGCAAGTTTTGTCGAACACGTACAATGATGCTTATTTTGTCCAGATAAGCAACTGAGTACTTATAAGCACACAGATAAGTATTGTTGAATGGAGCCTTGAATAATTTTTTGTCATTCAATAGTTGATGTGTTGGAGTTTCTACAATATCACTACAGATTTTTAGTACACTTTTGGATTTTAAGTCTTTTTAGAGCTATTTGTTGAAGATTTAAAGTTGAAGAGCAAAGGTTCAAATGGTTCAGAGTTAAGAGTTTGAAGAATTGACGTTTTGTTGAATAGACACGATCACATGTGTCACTACCATGACTGTAGTGCATGTCACCGAGTTTATGTTTAGTTATTTGTTCTCCTTATGTTTTGTCTTTTGTGTTTTGCTAGTTTTGAGTCTTTATAAACCCTTTATTAGACTTTGTTTATTTTTTATGCGTTGTTATTTTTGTACTTTTCCAAGTTTAGAGAGATCTTCTATAGAAAACTAAAAACCCTAATTTCATTCTATTTGAAGCCTTTGAATTCAAGTAAGTTGTGAGATTCTAATTGCAAGTTTTATTCCTTTGGTTATTTCAATTTCTCATGTGCTTGAATGATATTGAATGTATTGATTTCTACTTGATTGATCAAGTTGTTGATATTTATTACTCTATTGTGAGGATCTAGGCTTTCTAGTTGTAAAGCCTAATTTTTATAGCAACTCATTGTTTTAAGACTCACTGCACTAAAACAATTGAGAAAGAGAATTGATTGCATGCTAATTGTTTGAGTCGTTGGAATTCAATTACATGTATTCTACATATCCTTATTGTTATTGCTAATATCATTATTATTCATGATCTTTTCATGTTTATTTTGATATTAAGTATTTGCATGACTTGTTGGCATGTTTATTATGTCTGATAAGGATAGGAATAACCTATAAAGTGAATTGCTTGAAGGCCGGGACCGTAGTTTGCATTGATGGGATCATGATTTTCACCACCTCGGATGGTCAACAAAGTCACGGCCGCAATAGTGGCCACCAACACCGCGATCGCGGTTTTTACAACACTTGCAATCCAAAGATATTCCGAGTTTATCTTTAGTTATTTGTTTTCATTATCTTTTGTTTTCATGTTTTTACTAGTTTTGAGTCCTTATAAACCCTTTGTTAGACTATGAGTTTATATTATATGCATTGTTATTTCCTGTTTTTCCAACTTTAGAGAGATTTCCTACGGAGAACTAAAAATCCTAATTTTATTCTACTTGATGCCTTTGAATTCAAGTAAGTTGAGAGATTTAGGCTTTCTCATTGTAAAGCCTAATCTTTGTAGCAACTTATTATTTAGGACTCGTTGCATAAAAATAATTAAGCAAGAGAATTGATTCCATGCTAATTGTTTGACTTATTGGAATTCAATTGCATGTATCCGACATATCCTTGTTCTTATTGATAATGCATGATCGTTTCATGTTTGTTTTGATATAAAGCATATGTTAAATTGGACTATTAAGGCAATCATGGATTCTTTGATGTTTCAATTAATGTGAATGTGGAAGAGGATTAAGGAAGATGAAGTAACACAAACTTATTCACATATGTTAATGTTCATGATCCTGAATCCGATTTCATATCTCCTTTGAATTCCCAAACGACCCCTAAATATGATAGCCTTTGACTAAACTCCAACCATCAACTCTACAGTCTCTGCTAAAATTTTGTTAATTTACATGATTTTCTATTGGTATCTTTCCTCTACTTGCACCTTGTATTTGTTCACATGTACGTAAATCAATTAATTTTGTATGTTCCGTCTAGTGTCATTGCTTTTGTAAAAAATTGGAATTTAACTGAAATTATTAACTATTCTATTCAGGAAAAAAAAAACCCTTTTAGCAATGGAATCTTTTGGAGGATTAAAAAATAATATGGATCGAAATTAACTTCCAAAAAAAAAAAAATCAATATGCACATACATAAGTTAATGTGAACACAGGATTAAGATTCTTAAAAATATGGATCGATGCTCGGTGGTCATACCAAACATTTAGTTTAAAGTATGAACACATACTATAAAGTATCAATAAAACTATAGAATAATGTGCAAGGGCATACATTGCTTGATCAAGGACACTTTGTTCCTACCTGAACACCCCAAATACCCTAGAAAAAAGGGATTCTAATGTTGACGTATTTTGGTGGCTGATTCACACACCTCTAGGCTCTACCCCAAGAAAAGGATCCTCCAAAGAGAAGAAGAACATAAAGTTAACAAGTATATTTAAATTGAAGAAAAATAAAAGTGAGTGATAAGAATAATACTCCATAATTATAATTAAGTAAAGAATAGAGAGACAAACTTCAGAAACTGGGCATTAGGATTCGCGTCTTCCATGCACCACAAAGCCACAAATTATATATCCACTCTCCATAACCTTAGATACTTAGATTACGTATTAAAGTCAGTAATATTAATTGCAACAAGAATCCATGATAAGTTGGTCTAATAAAGTCTAGCTCGAATCAAACCAGACCAAGTGAACCTCTAATTGTGTACAGCTCTAAACTTGAGAGCATGGAGTCGCTTCAAAATGATAAAACCTTAGACGACATACAATTGTTAGACTCATTTGGGTTTTATTTTCATACAAATAATAAAGCATTCATTAGACGTACACTTAGTGCCGGCCCTGAGGGTTTGCAACAAGGACATATGCACAATGCCTCACATTTTTTAGGGCCTCCTTTTTTAATTTTAATTTTAATTTTAATTTTAATTTAGTCATGTTTTTTTTGGTTGAAATTTAATTGAGTCATGTTTAATTAATAGTGATTCATAATTATAGAGTACTAGACATAATATATAACTCAATATAACACCCAACAACTTAATTTGGAGTACTATATTTTTTGAGGGCCTCCTGTTTTGTTTTATTTTTATTTTACTTGCATTTAGTTAATAGTGATTCATGTTAATTATAGAGTACTACATATATAATATATAACTCAAAATAATTCCCAATAATTTAATTTTAAGTACTACATAATTTTGAGGTTACTCCTATTTTAGTTAACAATAATCCATGTTAATTATAGAGTACTCCGTACTATATAGTATTTAACTCAAAATAATACCCAACAAGCTAATAATTAATTTAGTAATTTTCTAAACAAAATTTGATCATCTAACTATAATTTCATCTAATACTAAATTCATCCAATAGTAGTTGTCATTCTAGACCTTAAATTATGCTAAGAAACAAAAATAATTGTTAAGACTTTTGAGTGTGTTCTTGAAAATTGCACAAATTACTTTTTTCAAAACAAATTTCTTTATTTATTTGGGTATAAATGTGCTGATAGTTAAATTTTAGAGAATATTTATATTAATATTAGATTTCTTCATAAATGTGTCAAAAATGAAATTGAGAATTAAGCTTTATGAATGTACAAAGTTATTGACAAACTTCATTATTTCTTGAAATTAAACAGAAAGAAATTTTATATTATAAGGCCTTTTTTAATTTTAACACAGGGCCTCCGATTGAATTGCCTGCACACTAGTTTTTGGGGGAACTCAAAAGAATTGAAAACATATATTAAATTTATATGGATTTCAATTTTAATTACAATAAGGCCGCAATTAAAAAGATACTTAATAATACAGTAAAACCTCTATAAATTAATAGGGTTGGGACCATGATATTTTATTATTTTATAGAGATATTAATTAACCGATAAATTAACATTTATTAATTTAAAGAGATTTTTGTAATAAGAACTTTCAAAAGGCACTATCATACAAGATTTTATTGTAGCTAGGATTTTAGAACGTTATGAGTTGGGACAATCTGATCCATGTAAGATTAATGTTTTGGATGCTATCAATCATGTAGTCTCGGCTTGGATTGTTAATATTGAGCAAGAGGCAATAACAAATTGTTTTAAACACTGCAAAATTCGTTCATGAGATGAAGTCTTAAAAAATGATTATAGTTGAGATTGCAAAATTTGATTTCAAAATAACGCTATAAATGTTGGATCCAATAAGAAAAGTTAGAGATGAGCTCCAAATAGAACTAAGAAAAAAACAAACAATACTACAATCATATTTCATTAGATTTTCTTAGTTATGACTATGTAAATTTTTATATAATTATTAATTTATGATATTAATGAGACCTTATATTTATATAGTGGTTTTTTGAAAATATATTATCTTATCGAACTTTGTTAAATTTTACATTCGCCCAAGTCGGGAGCGGAGAAAAATATTAATTTAGAGAGTTCATTAATTTACTTCAACCAAAAAAAAAGGAGACTTAATAGTTGAAGCTTTACACCCCACGTAACCTGGAATTCCTTGCCTTTCTTCCAAGTTCTAACCAGCATCTTAACCTTTACTTTCCAAAAGTACCCCACCACAAACACTCGCAAGTTTCTTCTGCATGGCTTAAAACCTCACAAAACACTACTACAAACTTCCAAACTCATAATTTCTCTCAAATATGAAACTTGCAATCGCAATGGCTTCTAACAAGAAGATCCCAATACTATTTCACCCTTCACTCCTAATACCTTCTCTTATGCTTATCATAGCTTCGATCCCCGCCTTGGGTAATGAAATCCAAACTTCCGGTGTGCCCACTTCCGGCTTGCTATGCATAAGTGAATGTGGTACATGTCCAATGATATGTTCTCCGCCACCATCACCACCGGACTCCGGCAAGCTTCCACCACTAATCCCCACCCCATCACCACCAACGCCGCCAGTGTCGACGCCCTCAACACCACTTTTACTGCCGCCTGAAGCTCCAATAGTCGAATTCTCTCCGCCACCAAGTTATCATCCCCGTCCACCGCCACCATCACCACCGCCGCCAAAGGAGCCGCCTTCAAGTAGTAGTACTACTCCTTTAGTGACCAATCCGAAATCAGCTCAGTCGCCTCCTGAGATACCGTACGTGATTGTTCCAGGCGGGCCGAGTCCGCCATTAGGGCAAGGGAATAATTATCCTTACCCTTACTACTACTTCTACTCCAATGGAGGAGCTTCTTTGTCAATTCCCCTGCCTGGGATTTGCTTTTCTGTCCTGTTATTGATTCATGCCTTTTGTTTTTGTTCATAAGAAGGTTTTTTTTTTGGACTATTAGTATTACTGTTTAAGTGGAATGTAAGCAAATTTTACCTCAACTTATTGGCATGTGATTCATTCGCCCCTTGTAATATGATCATCTACTCTTCTTAATTTGTATGGACATGTATGTAATGCACCATAGTTCTTCGAGTTAAGGGTGTGCTTAGATTACGCATTAACATATATATAAATTGCATTGCTGTATAGGATTTAATGCAAAACTCTGCATTGCAATGTGCAATCCAAAACCTCCCTTAATTCTCCTGAACTACCACATAAGTTTTGTGTAAATCTGACTTTATCAGAGGTTTTTAGTTAAGATGTTTTCATGGGGTGTGTTCTGGATCAAACACCATACAAATGTTAAAGCATTCGGAGTAATGTTCAAATACAAGAATCAGAAGTAAGCACGGTAACATCATATTGTACCATTTGGAGTACTGTTAAAATTGGAAGTATAAAAGACTCTAATTGCACAAATAATGCAGAATGATGTATCAGCTACAACTAGACAACGAACTCTTTTATGTATCTTCTAATACAATTGACCATCTCTAGTCTCAATCAAGAGGGCCCAGAGAATTTCTTCAATCCCCATCTCTATATTCTATTACCTCATTCTTATGGTTTTCAAAGGTTGTACAATAATCACAAAAGAACAATTAAAAGCAATTTCCAAGACCTCAATCAGACTGCCATAGAAAAGCAGAATTCTTCCCCCTCACATTAGCCGAAAACTTTCACAAACAAGGGCAGATAAGAAGTAATGTGCATCACTGACCTCAGAAAGAGATGTCATTTGAATTGAAAGATTATTGGGAATCAACATTTGTCTCATCAGCTTTTGAGCTATCACCAGTTTCTTCCTCCTCCTCCTCCTCTACTTGTACACTGTCTTTTACCTCACCGTCAAGCACCGCTCCATTTTCCACTGATGATTGATCACTCCCATTTTCTGGAGCAACTGGGTTCTTTGGAATAATAGCAGCTGGTTTGTGAGAATTTCTTGAGGAAGACACAGACAGCAGTTTTGTGATTCCATCAAATGAGTTTTTCGCATCTGTAATTAGAACAGCTCCACCAGGGTAACAACGGCCAAAACACGTTGCACAATGTGGCAAGACAACCTTAAAGTGTTATGGAAAAGAGTTAGACAGTTTGATTAATGCCTTGGAGCTGCCAAAGGAGAGTAAGATGAGAATAATAAAAATTTCACCTCAACAAATGACCGGCAAAGTGAGAAGAAGAGTACAGATTCGTTATCTCTGAGCAACCTAGATTCATTGTACCTCAACAATGAGTCGTGAACAGACTTCAACCCTAAAACTAGCTCCTGAGCAAGAATGTGTTTCAAGCTTAAAGGGCAACACGGTCTCAAATCGTTCATTGCAGCAGACACACCTAAAGCAGCATCAATCAGCAAGTTCACAAATAATCAGATCCTAGGTTAGAATATGTACACATTGTGCATGAGACTAAAAATTATCTGCCAGACAAGAATAAGATGATTTAGGAGATGCTAGATGATATGAAATTATTCAATTCAAGAGGGTTAGAAAAGTAAGGTTACAAAACACCCCATGTCTAATGCTCAAGAGCCAACCTTTTCTTCCTATGACAATCCAAAAGCTGCACTTCTGAGTATCATAGACTTAACCCTTAAACCTCACCATCATACAAGCATTTGCCAATTGTTATAGCATATCCACTTCAAACATCAGACATGATGATAAAACAATTAGCTTGGTCTGTACAAGATCAAACGTAAGGTGCTACTACTTTTTTTTTGGTGTGTGCAGTGCAGACTGGTAACCATATAAATCTCAAGTGAGATGCTTCTCTATCTAGAAGCCAACAAACAAGAAGTTTTGGCTTTAGCATATTTGCTACTTTGGAGTATGTTCAAGCCCCCTCTTCATTGAGATTTCCAGAAGGAAAAGTAGATCCAATCCAAAGGGCACTTTACAAACATAATACCACGAATGGATACTAGTAAAAATAATCCAAACTCTTGCTCTGCAAGGCCATGAGCAATGGGGGTACATAGTGAGTACATAGGTGGGTACATGGTATTTTGTTTTTAAGGAAAAAAAGTAATTTGTTTGTACCCCCAGCTTGGTAGATATATAACTACCCTCACGTACTCATTTTCTTGCTTCTTCCTTGCCACATGTCATCATCTTATTAGTCTTGATTTTTTTTATTTTGTGAATATCTTTAAGCTCATAAAATTAGTAATGGGTATTTTTAACATCTCTTTTAATCAAATTTTTAATCATAGAATATATTATTTTTATTGGAGGAATTTATAAAAGATAATATTATCTACCCAACGACACCCATATTGCATATGTTTAGCATATATAAAAAAAATTATATCATAAGTGTAATAGTATTGTTAATTCTATTAATTATTTTTACATTTAATTTATCTTATGATATTTTATAATCATTAAGAATTAAAGACAACATTACATAAAAGACGACATTACATTAAAATTTTAAACTACAATACACAAAATTATAAAACTTATCATTAAATTGAATTTGTTATTTATAATGTTCTAATTATTAATATATTTATATATATGATTTGAAGAGAGGAAAAATATAAAATAAGATATTATGTACCCTTATGTACTTATGAAGAGTACACTAATGTAAAAGGATAAAATATTAGAGTACATAGTAGTAAAAAAGTATGAAAAGTATATTATTTTATTATGTATGTACTCTTATGTACCCATTTAGAGTACACCATTGCTCATGGCCTAACATATATGTGCAATAAACATATTACAATGTAAATATTATAGCAATTTTGGATTTTGTAATGCTTCATAACATTCAAAATATATTTTGATTTGTGATCGCGGATTTTTCATTCTGTTTTGCTCAAACTGGATTAGATCATGGGAAGTTTAATTTGTTCTTTAGATTGTGAGATTATTTAAACAGGACCGTCTACGTTTTGTAATGTTTATACCAAAATTTTCTTTTAAAGATTATTGTATTTCTCACTGCAGTCTTGACAATGACAAGTTACTAATGACTTGAATTCAATGATCAGCTGTTTAGCAAGTTCATTGCATTCCTTTCTCCAAAATTAGATAGCCTTTGACAACAATATACTTTTTTTTCTTACCATTTATAAACACAGCAAGTGGTGGATGCTCCATCAAAGAAGGTGGTGGAGTCACATCCTCGTGACTTTCCTCACCTCCACTAGAGGCTGAAAAACCAACCGCTGGAAGTGGAACCCAACGATGTGAATCCAGTACAAGCTGTACAGAAAGAACACAAGGAGACAAAAAGAGGCAGTCATGAAAAGATACACAACAGAGGTCATGCAAATGTGCCCCTAGTGTGTTTCTAGTAACCCAAAGAAGTTTATATACCAGTCAGCATTACCTGAAAATTCTCAATGGCTGAGCTCATATTCTTTTTAAACAAGCTTAGCACAGCCCTGCAATGGGATTGGATTCAATCATTGATAATGAATAATAATGAGCAAATCAGCCACAAAGGTAGGAGTAAAACTCAGCCATTCACTTACTCTTCAAAAATTGATGGAAGCAAACCCCTAAAATCCAATCCAACCCAACCAAGCCCCATAGCACAATACTGTCAAAATACAACAATGAAGATGTATCAGTAGATATACATGGAACATCAATATTGTATTGTTTGATTTCAATATATCAAAAAAACATCAATTTTAAATCAGTTTTAACTTTTCTCACAAAACCCAACTACAAAGTAATAAAAATATCGGTATGTAATTACTTGTATAGTTATCTAAAGGAAAGACTTCTTGACTGGAATTATAAAACATAAAGCACCTTCAGCTTAGTTGCCAAGTACACACAATCTATCCATAAAGCCTATCTTCTTAATAAAAACAAGATTCCATAAGCTAAAGTTAACCAGGATACAAAGCTATAGAAAGAAATGGCCTTAACTAGAAGACATTTAATAATGTATTTTCTTTAAAATAACCCCTCAACTAAGTTTGACTTGTCAAATTTCCATTTCAAGACCCCAATAATTGTCAAATCTTCGCACCTGAATAATTGGAAAAAGTTGTCAAGAAGCATTTAGTTACTAATTGGCGGGGAGACCAACACTAAATTGTCCTGTCTTTTGCCTTTTACTATAAAACGACAAGATGGGATATAGGCTTGGGTCACAAAAAATAAACAGCTGAAAATCAATGATGAACTGAGGTGCCAAGTATATATAAATAGAAATAATCACATAGTTTATGGCTAGCATACTTATAATCAACTTACAGCAGAAGAGCTACCGTAGAGCAATGAATTAAACAGAAGCATAATTGTAGAGAATAGCCTTGTATTTTAAAGCATGTGAAGAAAAAATCACCAAGTAACATCCTTACCATGCACTGATCTAAGATGTTCGACAATGAACCACCCTCAGTTAACTTGGGAAGCATGAGCTTGAGAGTTTTAAGATGAGATGTAATCTGATGCATAGCCCAACTAAAAAGAAGTCCACCATCATAGTTCTCTTCACTGCCCGATGTATCATCAGCAAATATAGCTCGATATTGATTAACGACATCAAAAAGATGCATTCTATAGCAACCAACCATACCCTTAAGGTATTCATAAGGATTTCTTTGGTCTAAGTCATCAAGAATCCCCATCAGCCATGCCTCCCGGCAACGCAAGAACTATTCCAAAAGCAAAAGATATATAAATCACAATTCTGTGAAATATAAGAAAAGGTTCCCGAACTATTAAAAAAATCACAAGTAAGAAGCTATTACACCTTCAAACACTCTAAAGTCTACCTGTAAACGCAATTCATATTCGCTGAATACTCCAATTCTACGGAGATATCCAATTATCCGAAGACATTCTGGCAGCTGAAATAAGATGCCATAGATGCACCAAATTAAAATTTGTATCATTTCAAGATACATAAAAACAAATTCTGTATATCTAGCTATCTCTTGGTGGATTCAGACAAAGAAACATGACAAGATTTTCCTGATATTTTTATGAAAGTGAAGGTAATGTCTTATGGGAATATGCACATTAAGGGGTAGTTTGGAAAGTTAGGCGAGGGGGAAAAATAGTACACATCTAGGAAGAATTATCTCATGGATCAAACAGAAGAATTTGTAGCCGATGGATCAAGTGGATGCACTGCAGTGAGAATGAAACAGATCATACATGCTGAGTCACTTGAGTAATGATTAGTGGTACTACTCATCCAAAAGCTTGAATTTAACACTTTTCCCCTTCCTTTTTTTCTCATCCATATACCCAATGATCCCTTAGTGTCACTCTTAAGATTATTTCACAAGTTCTTTCAGACGTCTTGCTTCAGCTGAACTAGAGAACCTTGCAATCTTTTTTTTCTGCCATTCCTACTAGAGGATATATTATTCCACAATATCTTTCTTACTAAGATTTCTACTTTATGTCTTTATCATCTTTTATATTCAAGAATACACAAATTTTAGCAAAGTATTACCAGAATAGTCGACCGAAGTCTCTGAAGAAGCTGAGAGAGTAAAGATTGCGTAGTCTGTCTCACTTCAGCAGCCAGAGCTTGAATAACAGGAATTCTTTTCAAGAGGAAGAAGCAAGAGCAAAACAGCATCCGTCAGATTTTTCAAGTTTGTCTTGTCAACAGTATGTAGAATTATATTAAAGATTTCCATCAAACAAAAAAAGAATTATATTAATGATTAAAAACGAAAATCCCACTTTGGATGCATTGTTGAAAGCTTGCAAACAAAGGCTTCCAAGTCCAGAGCTTCATCATAGTTTCCATTCCTCACACATCTACACAAAGTTCATCAAAAATTAGAATAGATCGAGCTTGAATCACTTTCCAACAATTCATGAAATATCACGAAGATTAACCTAAGAAAGAAAGCTTCAATTCATAAGACCCATTATAATGCTATATTCTACAGGGTATGACAACTGCAAACTATGACAAAGCTTCCAAAAGCTTATTAATGTGCTAGGTAAATTCTTGCAATGGTTGAACTTCAAATAATCTAGATTGCTATAAAAGTATGAATAATCATAAAAATTCACCCTAGAATAAGCTTATTATCATAAAGAGTCACCCTTATGCAAGAAGCATGGAAGTCGTCACATGGTTTACAATGCAAGGCTATCAATAAGTTTGTTTTCTTAATTTCCTTAAGAAAACACTTTTCTCCATACAAGTTACCTTTGGAAAAATATTACCAAGAATATAATGGAATAAGGAAGTTACAACTTATTAGTAGAAGACAGAGTGAAGCTGTGAAAAATCTGTAACTCATGATAAATCCAGCTTAATCATGACTGATATTCATAATTCTATTATATTTAGCAGATATGATTCATCATTTGAGGGTAACAGGTATTTGGACATGCATCTTTGGAGAAATTAAGCACGTACGTGTCCATAAGCTGAGGAATTTCAAGCAAATCAAGCATTGTACTATGATTGGACAGTAATGTCTGGTTCATCTTCCTTTTTTCCAAAATATGTTCTGCAGACTCTATGAACTCTGTGCACCCATTTGTCAGCTTCGGAACTTCAGCGATCTGAAAAGGAAGAAAGCAGTATACTGTTGTCATTAGCAAGAAAAGAATGATTACCAATCTCCAAACACCCATCTTAATATTGAGAGAAGAGAACCTCACTGGAAATGCCTAGGTATTTCAGGTGAAAAGTGGGAAAGCACAAAAAAACCCTTGTTTTAATAGAAAGGAAATCAAAAACGAGAAGAAGATATAATATTTGCATCCCCCATCCATGTTCCAATATGCAAGTGCACACATAATCATTTTTCTTTAAACATCCAAATCCCACATGATGAGTTATTTTTTCAGAAAAGAGGAAAGTTAAATGGCAATTTAAGGCTGAGAACTCTTGGAAGCCTTTCTTGGGCTACAGACGTTTCAAGGGACAAACATTGGCGACACTATCAAATTCAACCTGAGCATTAGATAAAGATAGTTTAAAAGGACTTAGAGCAATCTGCCAAATAACTACAGACGAATATGGATGGTACATAGCTTCCAAGTTTGCTTCTACCTTCTCATTACATGTTTTTTTTTGTCTGAATGGCTCTTCCACAGGCATTGCCCATATAGCTTAGAAGAGAAAAGGAAGATCCCACATTCAGCTTCAAGCATACATACAGATAATAATCTTGTACAACGACCGTCTAGATCTAGCAGGCTACTTTGTTTCAAAAAATGCTTACAAGTTCAATAATTAATTTGTGCAGGGCTTCGAAATTTAAATAAACAATAAGACCTTTTCGATCTCGAAGTTTTAACGGAAGCAAATTCCAAGTTTCCCATCCTTAGTTTACCTCTTTTGATCTCGAAATCCACATAATGAAAATCAATTTAAACTTTGTCACGAAATTGGCAGCGAAAGAAATACAAGCAGAAGAACCAGTTGAATTACCAGATTTTCAAGATGTTTGTCTATGGAAGAAACTTCCTCTTGGATCTCAAGCAAGGCATCAGCGGCGGATATGAAGGCCCGGTAATTGGAAACCGCCACCTCCTGCATCTGCCGCCGAATCCGGTCTGCATCAACCCGGAGAAGCTCGGGCTCCTGAAAATGGCGAAATCAAGTAAGAAAGTAGATCCAGACAATAACACGATTTGCGAGGGAGTAAGATGGAAGCCGATCAAAACCTTGTGGAGGCGATCGAGAGTAAATGACAGGAGCTCCGAGACATAGGGCTGCTGAGAAACGGAAGCTAGTGGGATGAGACCTGCAACCTGAGCGTTCTCGTCCATACTCTCCGACTCCATTGATGGGCTTTAGATCGAAGTTGCAAGTGGAGGAGACGAATAGGGAGAGACGGGTCGAGTACTGATGAAAATTTTTGATTTTGATTTTGATTTTTTAGTACGCGCACAGCACTCATCCAGAATGAGCGCTCATCCGGGTGGAGCGCTCATCCGGGTGAAGCGCTCATCCTGAAGGAGCACTTCACCCGGATGAGCGCTCCTTTAGGAAGAGCGCTCGTCCTATTTGAGCGCTAATGTAATGTGGTATTATTTGAATTAATTAATCCTAATATTTTAAATAAATATTATCATAACTTATATTGTTCTTTTTATAGATCCAATTTTTATATTAGTCTTTTTTATATTTACAAACCTTTAAATAATTACTAAATAGATTTTATAATATATAGAAATATTCTTTTGATATTATTGAAATGAATTTGGTATTCCTCTAATCGAAGTTTATAAAAAATTTTAAGAAGAATTATTCGGTTGATAGTGTAGAAATATTATATTTTAAATTAAGTAGATATATTTTTATTTTTTTTTTGATAAATTAATTTCATAATATTGTGATCATAGTTGATATATTAAGATGAATCAATTTATCTATAGGTCACTAGGATAGATTTCTCAATTGCTTTTTATAACGAGCATGTGTGAGATGATCGACAAGCCAAGCTTGCCTGACGCTCCAAAGGAATCCAGAATGGGGCAACTCGGATCCACCCTTGTATTTGACTGATCAACGATATTGTAGATTGGTGTTACGTAGGCTTATATGTTTTCGTAATTTGACAATGAAGTTATCTATTAACTTTTTTATAATTTGAAAATGAGATTATATATTAGTTTTTATGAATAGTGTGGATCTATATGTTAATGAAATTATCTATTGGGGTTTAGGGTTTTAGGGTTTATGACTTAGGGTTTTAGAGGTTTAGGGTTTATGACATAGGGTTTAGGGTTTGGGGTTTAGGGTTTGGATTATAGTCCCACTTCATATTAAAAAATTATTTTTCATACATATTTCCTTTTTTATCTATTAAAATTTTATTTATCTATTTAAAAAAATAGTTTTATAAATGCAATAGTTTTGTTCGTTCTTTCTAATTTTCCATCTTTTTTCTATGTATCTATTTTTTTAAATTTTAATACATATAATAAAATAATTTAACGTTTGAGTCATAGTCATGCATAAAACAATGGGTTTAACTAGTTCAAATATCAAAGTATAACAACCTATTCAACTTTCATAAAGCATCTCAAACAAAATAGTTGTGAATAACATAGCGAGAAAATACAATTAATAAATTATTATAAAGAATTCAAATCTTATCAAAATTCAATAGTAATAATAAAACTTAATTGTAAAATTTTATGTATCATTGTAAATTAGAAAGAGATGCATAAGAATTCTATAAGTTATGACTTCTCACATTATTAATTGGGTTTACTTACAATGAACAAATTTAGTTTTTATATTTCATTTTTTTTCTTTTTCTTAATTAAATTTTCTCTATGGTATTCATTATGAGATATTTGTTTAGGGTTTAGGGTTTAGGGTTTAGGGTTTAAAGACGTTTTTCATTCTTATAAGAAGTCGTTATATTCCTCTCAAATTGTTCATTCTTATAAGAATTTATATTCCCTTAGAATTGTTCATTCTTATTCAAGTACATATTTGAAGAGATATTTGTTTAGAATGATTCATTCGTATAAGAAATCGTTATATTCCTTTCGAATTGTTCATTCTTATAAGAATTTATGTGGTCCCTTATTCAAGTACGTATTTGAAGAGATATTTATTTAGAATGGTTCATTCATATAAGAAATCGTTATATTCCTTTCGAATTGTTCATTCTTATAAGAAATTGCTATTCATTTTGAATCGTTCATTCTTATAAGAAATCGTTATATTCATCTAAAATCGTTCTTTTTACAAGAAATTCTTATATTCATTTAGAATCGATGTTTCTTATAAAAAAATTATTATATTCTTTAAAAATCGATATTAAGCAATCGATCATTCTTATAAAAAACAATATGTAATTTTTTGTCTATATTAACATATAAACAAAAAATTATATAATTGGAGGCCAAAATCTTACTAGAAGAATTTTTTTAAAAATGTATATTAAGCAATTGCATATTCACATACTTTTTTTTGGTCAAAATTTGCATCATCTACTTGGATCATATATTTTAGAAATAATTTATTATATTAGAAAATATTAACATATAGACAAATTTTTTGACAATAACACGGTTTATGTTTGCGCTTCTCTAGAACGAGCGCTCGTCCGAAACGAGCGCTCTTCCAGAACGAGCGCTTGTTCTAAACGAGCGCTCCTCTGCCATGGCCGTCAACCGTGGCTGCCATGGCCGGATTTGTAGGTGCATGCTCGGAGGTCCCACCACCGCTCCTCTGCTGGAGCTTACCACGATGCCTACCTGCTACTTAGGATGTCACCGGCATCACCGCCGCCGTCCCAGCCGAAGTCTTCACCGTCGCTGATGTCCCTGGCGTCGCCGAGATCTTCGATGGCTTCAAATCTGCTGGGTCCTTTTCCGCTTCCATTGAGGCCGAATTTGGAAAGTAGACCAGATTAGGTTAGATCTGGACAAAAATCGGGGAGGAAGGAGGCCGGATTTGCAGATCTGGAAGTCGAAGGAAGTCGGCGGTTTCGTTGGGCGTTTAACAAAGAACACGAAGAAGGCGAGAAGCGGAGGAGCGCTCCATTTTTTTAACCTAAACGAGCGCTCGTCTCAAACGAGCGGCCCATTTTTTGGTGTACCGAAAGACAATCCGAATACGGGTCGAAACTGACTAAGTGGGGCAAAGAAGATATAAAAGAGCAAAACGAGTAAGCAATAATACAAACAACTAATTAAACACACCACAAAAAAGTTTAAGCTCCAGGTAAGTGAAGAAGCTTCAGATTAGTGTTTGGCAAATAGTCAATTTATATTGGGATCTGCGAAAAGGACAGCTGATATTCCTTCCACCGAGATAAAAGGTCTTCAGAAACCATATAACGCATAAAACGACCTGGCTTCCAAAGACTGTTCGAAATCAAAACTCAAGCCTATTGAAACATACTCGAACAAACATGTCATGAAAAATACACACAAACATCTCACGCTAAAAAGGGCCAAATATCTAAAACAAAAAAACAATCGAACACTTAAAAAGGGCTTGCACACCAAAAAGCCAAAAAAGCCCAATAAGGCAAGATGTGATACCAAACTAGCCACGTAGGCAAAACAAAAAGAGGCTCACGTTCCTGATTGGAAATGTACGACCAAACAAAGAAACCACCTCAACCAAATTTGATCAAATCTCGAGAAACACATGTCAATCCACAGAAGTCCCAAATCGGAGAAGATGATCGGATTCAGAAAAACAAAAGCAACATCGATGATCAACGAGCGAGATCGCATGCCCAATAGTAGAAGCAGGAACGGACATAGGGATGGGCAGGGGTAGGCCCCAGCCCACCCTAAAAATTGAAAATAGGGTAAATATAATATAAAAGTTTTAAAAATAAGGTAAATTTAGTAATAAATTCAAACTAAGGTAATTTAGTCCACCTAAAAAATTTAGTGAAAATTAGCCCACCCTAATTTAAAATCATGCGTCCGTCCCTGAGTAGAAGACACTAACGACATGAGAATCGATTGTGCCTTGAACATGTTAATTGGGATCTACCATTACAAACCCTCATTCCATACAACTACTTTTATGAAAATTGCCCTAAGGGCTCCCGTGGCCTTGACTGCTTCTCTATTGTCGAGAGGCTAAAGAGACGTGCCGTTGATCGTGTCGCCAAACATTAGTTTATTTTTTCAATTGACTATAGTAGATGATAACATTCTTGACCATACTAAGAAAATAAGATATAAGATATATATGTAGTTTTAATTCCTATGTTCATAGCTTTATCTGTCAAATCATTGTATGTATAACGATAAGACAATTTACAATACTCAACAATTAACACTATTCGCATTCGTCGATTCGAACAATCATTGGACAAATTGAGGTTGGGTGCAAAATAGTCCTGAATCTGCAAACCAATTTTTCCTACTTACAAACTTTTTACCCAAGCACTTCAATAGGACAAAAACTCGAAAATGAAAACACGGAAACTCATAAAAATAATGTGTTTTCTTATATTCGTTTCGTTATTATTTTTCGTTTTTGTTTTGTGTAACGTAGCTTACAAAAAGTCAAATAATTTAGGGTGTGTTCTCCCTCATTTTCATTACAAAGACAACATAATAACACACTACATAATAAGTTAATAACACGAAAGATAAATTTGATGGGAGGTTCACAAGAGAAATAAACCTGGACACCAAAAGGAATAAGTTTTTTTTTTTACACTAAAAAGAAAAGACAAAAATTTATGGGCACAAAAAGGAATTTACCTTAAATAAATAGTTTTAAAGCTAATTTTAAAAAATATAATTTTTTTATGGGCACAGCCCAATTAAATAACAAGAAGTAGCCCAGCCCAATCAACTAAACCTGGCCCAATAGAACTATTTATTTTCCCGTTAGTTGCATACGTGCCAGCAAATTCATATGCTCCATTATTCAGAGCCTACGTGACCCCCCATTCTGACAAAGAATAATACCGCCCTTTCTCATAGCAATTAAAAGCAAAAAAAAAAGCATGAATAAGAAGATAAGAAAAGAAAAATACTCTTCAGCCAAACGGTCCTTATATATTGATCAGAAATTTGCGGATTCTTGAAAATCCCCCATTCGTATTTGAGATTCCTTACCTTGTTGACGTTCATATTTTCCTGATTATTTTCACCAATTAATTATGTACCAAATACATATATTTGGTTTTATTTTTGGATTATTATATTTCTAATAGCCAATCAAATGACCTCTAAATTTTAGTTGATGTTAATTTATGTTATAGCCCTTACACTAGAAATTAATTTACCCAATTGATTATTGGATTTCTTAGATAAAACTGATTCACAGTTCACACCCTCTATATGTGAGCAGTCTATAGGCATACGATACGCGTAATATGACAAGTGACGATCGATGCATGAAATTCATTTTATAACTTGTAAGAACAAACAATTGATACTCCATAAAGCAAAATCAACTACTCTATCTTACAAAATACATACGTGCTTAGCTCATTCAAACCAAATAATGGACAAACACGTACCCTAGCTGCAGAATAATTTGTAACTATATTAATTATATCCATTTTTCTTAATTGCTTTTGCTTTTGCTTTTCTTAAATTACTAGTATTATTTTAATTTAATATTTTGATTGATAACTTGGGAGATGCTTCATAGTTGATAATACAGTAGTACATAGCTACGAAACGTATCACTACCTATTTGAATGACAATTGTCAAACCTCAAAAGCAGCATGTCGTTATGGTGGATGGCAGACTTTAATATTTAAAGCGAAGATTTGGAGAATTTCAGCAATTAATAATATTTAGTACTCCGTATTTTATAAATCCATATATTCTAATTAAGGTGGAATGTCGCAACAAGCGGAGTCTTAAAGGCACAAAGGAACACACAAACATAGTGCAACATTACAAGTCATGGGGTAGAGTATGAGTGTACTCTAATACAGTACATAGCTACGAAACGTATCCTTTGTCTCCTTTATGTATGTACATAAATTTACAGTCTCATGTATTTAATAATATTATGGTTGAAAATAAGAAGTTAATCATCGACTGAAAAACTACAAATAAAAATAGAAAAAAGTCAGTATTTTTTTTTTGCTATTGTCAGTGTTTGTATGTTGCAAGGGATGGAACTATTGAAATATACATGATACATCTCACACTTTAAAGAGAAGAATAATTACATACGGAATATTACGTAAAGTTAAAAAAAAAAAACAAGTTCCAAATTTACTATATAAATAATTTTATAAACAATTATTGAAATTAACATCACCTTTTTTCGTTAGATTCTATTTTTTAATTTATTTTTTTTGGAAAATAAATCAGGAAAACAAATTGGTTTGCATGGGGTGATCGATGATACAACTAGCATAGACGCATAGTACTCAGTCAAAGCCACATAAGTTGCTTACTTACCAGTTAGCACATATATAATTATATATGCCCTAAATTTTTGTGTTCTTTACTTGTTTCATACTCCGTACTTTTTATTTTCTTAATATCGTGTTCATTGCGTCATCTTCTGCGCAATCACAGTGATTTTTATACAATATTCCCTTTTTAAATTATTGTTAAAAAGCTAGATCGAAGGTGTTACTTTTGAGTTTTGTCCCAAAAACAAAAGCAGAAAAAGGAAAGAAACGGCTGCAACATGCAATTAATAAAATAAATTACCGTTGTATGTTATTTAAGATCTTATGCTACACAAAATGTTCTTTATTTAAAAAAAATATATGTATAGTTAAAAATATTTAAGCCAAAAGGAAATATTTAGTATTTGATTTCGTTACTTCTGCAACCAGCTCAGTGGACGTTCTTCTGGAATGCAAATTATCCTCATTAGTCAAGCTAAGACTAATTGGCTACAGAAGTAGATGCCCCCTCTCGCCTCTTCCAATCTCCCAATTATATATCCATGCTTAAAAGTATGTTACATTTTGTGAATTATATAATCAACTATGTGAGATGCGAGATTTGATTTGATGCTCTTTCGCAATCAATCGTTTTAGATCGTGACGTGTTAGTAAAGAGACAATGAACTAATAATGTTCTCTGGTCAGCGGAAATAGCAGAAAAGTATTTAGAGATGAAAACTTTCTATCCGACTTTAAAAAGAAAAGTCTTTACCCTTAAGACTCCTTCTCAGATTCACTAATGTATTGAGTTTCAACGATTACAAGACAACTCAAACTCCCAGGTAACTTCGGCACCAACCGAAGTTCAACCAACTAAACTTCTACAACCTTAAACATAAACCTAAAAACAATGAATGAACTACTAAACCAAGTAATTAAACTCTCTCTCGTGGAATCTTAACCATAACCACACGAACAATTCGCAAGCTCTCGCTTCTCTCAGTGTTCACTGTCTTTTCTCACTTTTTAGCGCTCTCTAACTTTTTCTCACACCCTTTAACCCTAGCTATCATAGCCTTATTTAAAGAGCATCATCCAAATCTGTGATCTGAACCACAATTTGTCTTATTGTGAAGATATTACATTCAAAAGATCTCACTAAAAAAGGATTGAAAGAATATAAAATCTTCTTAAATCATCAACCGCTCGGATATGTTCCATGACCAATCGATCTTTGATTCTTCTTCTTTCCTTAACCAAATCTTTTATATTTGATCTTATCTTCTCACAAACAATCCATGTTGAGCTGTAAAAATCATCTATGCAATTGTTCCATCACTGTTGATGATGTTTTTGTAGTGCTCCTGAAATACTTATATTAGAGGTTTGAGGAGGGGGGTCAACAACAGCGCGTGTAGTGTCTTTCTTAGCTAGGTAGTTGATGATGACACCCAATTGAGAGGAAATCTGTCGAAACTCACATAACATTTTGGCACCAACACTCTCACTAGTAGAAGAGCTCCCAACACCCTTCTTGGCAGTCTTCTTTACTATTATTCCCTTGGAGTCGCCTTGGTACTTCATCCTCAATATGTTGCTCATGTCCAAGGGGAAACCAACCACCTCTTTCTTTGTAGGCTCATACAACTTCCTTCATTGTAGGATTGCCTTGACAAACTGTGGATACGACAATCCATGATTCTTTCTAGTACTCTTGTCCATATACCTCATCATGATCTACGGTAGACAAATCTTTTCCATGTTCAGAAACTTGTCTAGCAGAAGCATCTCATTAATGGTGATGGTGGCCCTTTTCTCCAGTCTAGGAACCACTACCTTGATCAAGAACTGGTCGACAATCTGTCTAGTATAGCCGAGCTCATTGGTGGAATAGGGACTCCTAGAAGCTTTTCCTAATACCCCTTGCACAACCTGATTCTTATTCATGGGGCAGTGACCAAAGGTGTGAACCACTTTGTAACCAGAACTAGGTACACCCAGTAGCTTGCCCATAGTTTTAATGAAGAAAGAGACATCAATGTCTCCAACATAGGTGAAACCCATGGGACCAGTGAAAAGATCAGCCAACTAATAGTGCATGAAAACTTTAGTTATAAGAGAAACTTCTACTTGAACTCTGTTGGCGCACAGTTTCTCCCAACCTTGGAACTTCAAAAGTTCCCAACACTTAGAGAGATCATGATCCTTCAGGAACTCCTCATCAATCACAAGAGGACCAACAACCCTTTTAACTCCTTTGGTCGTGGGGACATCTACTTCCTTGTCCGTTTCCTCCTCCACTTCTAGTTCCTCCTTGGGTTCCTCTTCAGTTTCCAACCCTTCGTCCTTTTCTACATCAAGCTCTTTCTTTTCTGATTAATCGTCTACAGATTCAAAAGTTTCTTCATCGACCCTTTTCTTCAAGGCCGAGATGGAGGAACGAAGATAGTATTTCTTGGGCTTGACTTCAAACCTGGCCTTCTTGGGAGATGGAGTTCTTTCGGAGTCAGAGATGGTGAGAATTTGAGAGACCTTAGAAACTCGCTTCATGGAAAGAAATTTAGGTTTGCTCTTCGGTGTTGTGAAAGTCGGAGGAGCGGTAACCTCAACTGTTTTACCGTTTTCAATAGTAGGGGCTTCATCTTCTTTAGGAGGCGAGTCCACCATCTCTGTTTCTGAATCACCAGGACCCTCCTTCTTGTCATCGGCTTCGGAAGGCACTTTTGTATGTGAGGGTGTGTGACGCTTTGATGGATCTTCTTTAAAGGGTTTTGGAGTCTTTTTCTTGGTGCTTGGATCGCCTTCTTCAGATTCGGCAGCCGGAGCACCGATGCGAGCAACATTATCAAATCGTGGCTGCAATTTGGACACCAAAGAGGGTGATGTGAGCTTTGCTTTCTCCAACTCATCAATTTTGGCCCTGAGAAGGTCAAGATCAATGGAGTCAAGAGCATCTAGGTTTAATATTGTGAGAAAAAGGATAAACCAATCAAGTATTGATCTTGAAGCACAATTTGTCAATCGATACTCTTTTTAACCCATTGCTCTTTTAATTTTTGAGCGTGTTAATTGGTTAGATCAAGCTCCACTTTACCTCGAGGATTGACAAATTCTTGTCCAAAATAGTTTCCATTGATCTGAAGGACTTACCGTACTATTTCTCACTTCATTATTAGTAATGAAAGTTTTTTTTAAAAAAAAGTCTTAATTTATGTGTATAATTGAATTAGGAAATAATGGAAAAGTTGTAATGTCACTACATATAATTTATGAAGTGCTTCATTATTTTGTAATGCGATTATTGAAAAAGTACCTAGGAATCGTCAAAAACACGATAGAATTCAAACTAAGCTAATTGGTCACCAAACACAACCGTGTTTAACTATTGTTATTGACAAGATTCATTTGTTTGTTACTCGATTTTTGTTGGTGGAACCACTTCCACAAAAAAAAGTGATTGTAATTAATCGTTCTATTCTATTCTATGGACTTCAATATATTAATTAATCCATAACAAAGTATGGAATAATACATCATACAAAATTATAGGGTTCCCTACCCCGGCCCCTTTTTTCTATTAAGTACTCAATCTTTTGAGAGAACATGAATTTAGGTCAGATTCGAAGCAATTACTCAATCTTTGCAGGATCAAGCAACAAATTTGAGACATTTGGACACATAATTAACAAGATTCAAGACTCATAAATTAGAAATATCTTTGCATTAGGCGTACAAAAACAAGCCCAAACACAACTACATGACAATCATGATACTCAATATTTGATCAATAAGTTGTATTCAAGCTCAACATAAAAGTCCAATAAGATTCTAACCAAAAATAAAATAACAATTGGTGTAGTAGCTAATTAGATTATATATTAGACAAATTTATGCACAATTAATTACTCAGTGTGAGAACTCTCAACATGTCCCTTAAGTGTCAAGTGCCTCAATCGGTTGTCATTTGGACATAATTTCCCAAGCCTAGCAAACATCTACATTAGAACTGATTGCTTCTTTATTAGGCGGTTTTCCTAAACATGTCCAAGAAGTTGGCATGCCCGAAAACTCCATGAAACGAACCATAATAAATCTAGCTCTAACACCATGTCAAAGTTCGGCAGACCTATAAACTCGGTTCATGCATGTATACATCCCCAACATATAAGCATAATGAAGTTCCAATTAACCTAAAACAGGTAGAGTAGCTCATGTGATCATATGCAAGGCAATTTAAACACAATTAGTCAAACCGACATAGATCCATGAATCGAGATTAACTAAACATGACTTCAATTCTTCATGGGCTGAGATTATTTCCTTCAATCTCCTCACGCATCAATCAGTAGATTCAGTACAAAATAAAATAAAAAGAAAAGATTAAGAACAAATTAAATCGAAAAGCGGAAGCCTTACAAATATGATTTGTAACAAGCATATAATTTTGATCGAAGAGCTAAAGCATACCTATATAAACTATATATTTAGAGTATAACATAAATACAACCCATTTAAAGATGATTAAACTGAAGAGAAGAATTAAATTAAGATAGAGGGATCGAGAGAGAAGAAAGGGGTGACAGACAGAGCGTGAGCACATATAGCTTCAAGCATGATTATGCAAGAAAACCCACCATCTGTGCTCACTCTCTTCTGTCACCTCCCTTAACAAATAATATTCATCCGTTTTGGATCGGATCAGACTTCATTCGCCCACTTGGTCGATCACCCCTAATTCAATTGGAAAAGTTGGGTTTGAATTGAAAACCCTTGCCAAAGCTAATCAATCATGACCTAGTAGGCTAGTAGCTATTGTTTTTGAGATTGGAAACACTTGGAAGACTTGTTGTGCTCTCCATGGGAGGCATGCTGGAAAACCCTTTTATATAGACCCCCAAATTAATCCTCCTTGATTTATCATAATTATTCTAATTTTATTTACATGTTGTATGTGATTCTACATCCACCCATAATTGGGGAATAAATGTGGGTTCCTTTTTCCTCTTTCTCTCATTATTTAGTATTATCATCTTGAATAGACAAAGCTAAATGGATGGATCTAATTGATGAGGAATGGGGGCAAGAGAATAAAAAAAAAAAGAAGTTTTTTTTAAATATTGGAGTTTTGATGATCAATTATGATATCTAGATCATCTTGTAGCTTGCTATAATTAAATTCATCTATCTGCAGTATCTTTACAAGCAACTATCCTTATGGTATCATCTTCTCTTTCCTACCTCTTTCTGTTCGACTCCTAAGCTTGATGATATTATAATTTTAATGGTCACAAACACTTAATTTTACAAGTCTTGTCGAGAAACTTCCTGTCAAGGAATTCAAGTCTGAGTGTCACAACTTACAAGACTCCTAACTATTATAAAAACGCGAGCGCCAAAGGAGGACGCAAGCGGATCTCGAAAATTTGATGTTGCTAATTTAAAGAAGACACACTTTCGCCCTCGAACCCCCGACGAGTACTGAAAATTAAGATTGAAGGCATATTAACACTTTGGATAGCAGGAATGAAGTTATTTTCAAACAATTTGCTTCTCAAACTAATTTTTTTTTTGAAAAGATAAAGATTAGGAGACCTCTACGGGGGGCGTCCTAGGGCATCCTTTCGGATGAGAGCTAGAAGCTCTAGATTATCAAGAAGGAGGTTGGTAGGGAAGCTGTGGCCCAGCTTAGAGATTTTATCGGCCACAACATTACAATCCCTACCCACGTGTCGAACTAAAACAAATGTGAATTGTTGTAAGGAGACTAGGATGTCTGATATTAGCATTTCGATTTCCCATGGACATCGTCCATTATTTTTAATGGCATTAATAACAGTGAGATTATCACCTTCAATTTCAATATTTTCTATACCTAATCTCCGTGCTTCCTTAATCCCTTCCCTAAGTGCAATCGTTTCCGCTTTTAAAATAGAGATAGCTCCTTGTTTCTTTGTACCTATACCAACAACTTCTGCATTGTGATCTCGAATTACAAAACCTGAAGTAGCTAGATTAGAATTGAGTTTGGACCCATCAAAATTTAATTTCAAGTGATTATTTGGCGGTTTGATCCACTTTTCGTTTCTTCTTTTTTTCCTAGCATGTTCAATTTTTCTTCTTTGTTCTAATTTTTCTTCATCTTCTTCCCATTTTTTTGATCTATTCCATTGAGCAATTTGATTTTTTGTGTATTGTTCTAAATTTAAGATGTAGTCATCAGGAGTTTGTTGGAACACTAATTTGTTTCTTTGATGCCAAACACACCACCAACATACAACTAGCTCTATAAATTCATTGCTATCCATGACTTTAATTAGTTCATTAATGATCACCCTAACCGATTTATTCATTATATCCCAATTTCTCATGATGGCTTCTGTTTTTGTGTTAATTGTCTTAACTAGTTTCTTCGTGTGTGGACATTCTATGAGCAAATGCCACATTAAATCTAATTTCTTGGCAAAATGTGACAATACTAACCCGTAGAACTATCGGTGGATTAATCAATTCAAGCACTCCTAGTAGGCTAGTGAGCATTTTGTTAGTGAGATTTTTGTTAGATACGTTGCTTCTTTTGTCCAGAATAGTTGAACTTGTTGGAATTTTGGAGCCTGATTCGCGATTAGATGAAAGGAGAAGGAAAGGCAGAGCGATGAACGAAACCGCAGCAAGCAGGGCCGCGACCGCGGCCGAAAAGCGCGGGCTGAGGCACAAAAAGCGCAGCTGCATTTTTGGGATGCTGCCCGCGTAATTGTGACAGAGGGCCAAAAATATGTTGGGCCTAAAAATCGTAAGCTCATTTGGTTATCTTTGTTTCTATCTTTAAACCTAGGGTTCTCCATAAATACCCATATTTGATTATTGTAATTGTGTATTATGCATTGTGTCTTGAGTAAAAGTTGTTGGGCCTAAAAATCGTAAGCCCATTTGGTAAGTCATCCTAGATAGAAGATAGAGATTTGCTTGCTCGAAGATGACAATCTGAGATATTGCGAAGGCAGCAAGAAGTTAAAAGTCACAAGGATGAAGAAAGAAGGTCATAGGTACAAGAAGAGGTTGTGCGCCCCAATAAAGCAGTTGTACGCAGTTGAGATCTTTCTCCGACGAATGTGGGAAGTGGCCATCAGTTGAGATACGTTCTGACGAACGTGGAAGAATGGAGGAAAACATGGGTAACGGTCAAGTAGGGAAGTTAAGAAGGAGAAAACCCATTTTTCGTATTCATTTGTTGTATGCACAAAAAAAAGAAAACAATAGTAAAATCTCTCAAAAGCAAGAGACCAAACTCCTCGTTCTTTCACAATTCAATCAAACGTCAATCCTTTTCCTTTGTCATTCAATTGTAACCCCGATTTAGGGCGTAAAAGTAGTTGTCTATTTTTCGTCCAAAACAATTTCGCGCCCATTGTGGGGCCCTACAATCGAAAAAGGATTCTTTACACCAGATTTGGGAAAAACCTGCGGTTACAGTGAGTAACTCCGATTATGGAATCAAGAACAAGATGCTGGAGTTGAGGAGCTCGCACACCAGGATGCATTGGCAACGCTCCACGTTGAGTTATCGAAATTCGCTCAAAGACTCCAAGCCCTTGAAAAGGAACAGACGGATCAACACGCATGTAATGAGAGGCACAAAACTAGCATCAAGCAACTAACCGCCGATAATGAAGGGTTACGCTCCCAGTTGCGGTTTGTCTCGTCCGTTAGCCCACGCGCTAGAACAATGGACCGAGCACGGGCCAATGGAGGCGAAGGAACATCCCGAAACTCGATTGGACAGGTTGAACGAGCCACCAGAATAGCTAGAGTTCGTTACTCCACCAGCCAGTGGAGGATAATGAGTCGTCCACCTACAAGGCTATTGTTTTTGGAGATGAGTCAACACAATGGCTTGTTGCAATGGGAGAAGAGATGAAGTCCCTTCATAAGAATAAGACTTGGGAGTTGGTCAAATTGTTTGTTGATAGAAAGGTGATTACATGCAAATGGGTTTTCAAGAAAAAGGAAGAAATGTCAACTGTTGAGGGTAATATGTATAAAGCATGAGTAGTTTTGCAAGGGTTCAATCAGAGAGAGGGAGTAAACTATAATGATATTTTCTTGCAAGTGGTTTAGACATACTTCTATCAGGGTGTTACTAGCAATAGTTGCACATTAGGATTTGGAGCTTGAGCAACTATATGTGAAGACAACTTTCCTACATGGAGAGCTGGAGGAGGAGGTATATATGACACAACCAAATGGTTTTCAGGTTATTGGAAAAAAGGACCATGTTTGCAAGCTAAATAAGTATTTGTATGGGCTAAAACAGTCACCGAGGCAGTGGTATAAGTGATTTGATAGTTATATGGTGAATCTTGGCTATAACAGGAGTCTGTGTGATTGATGTGCATACCATAACATTCTGGAGGATGTTCACACATTTATCTGCTATTTTATGTTGATGATAAGCTAATTGTTGGTTAGAATAAGTCAAATATTCAAAAGTTGAAGGGTTGTCTCAATGCAGAGTTTGAAATGAAAGATTTGGGTGCTGCTTGGAAAATTTTGGGAGTAGAGATCTATAGGGATAAAAAGCAAAGAAACTCTTCCTATCATAGGAAGGGTACATGAGGAAGATATTGAGAAGGTTTGGAATGTCTTCAACTATACATATAGATACTCCAAAGACATATAACAACAAGTTGTTAATGTACACCCTTCAGACTGAGGATGAGAAGGAGTACATGTCTCGAGTTCCATATGCTAGCACAATTGGGATTTTGATGTATATATTATGGTTTGTACTCAACCATATCTAGCATTTGTTGTTAGTGTGGTAAGTCGTTTTAAAGTTCAACTGGAAACGAACATTGGCAAGATGTAAATAGGATCTTTATGAACCTCAGAGGCACTTCAGATGTTGGATTGTGCTATGGGAATGATATAGAGTGTTTGGTTGCTAGTTTTTCAGATTTTGATTATGCCGGAGATGTGGACAATAGGAGATCTTTGGTTGGTTATGTCTTCACTCTTGGAGGTTCTGTGTTGAGTTGGAAAGCATCTCTACAACCTATGGTCACTTTGTCTTCTATAGAGGCAGAGTACACAACATTGGCAGAAGCTTCAAAGAAGGGAATATGGCTTAAGGAACTGGTTAAATATCTAAGCCTACATCATGATCAAGCCTTATTGTATTGTGACAACTTGAGTGCAATATGCTTAACCAAGGATCAAGTCCATCATGAGAATATGAAACACATTGATGTCAAGTAACATTTTATGAGGAATGAGAAGTGAATCTAGGTGAAGAAGGTGGGAACAACGGATAATCGTGTTGATATATTCACCAAGCTAGTTCTAGAGAGCAAGTTTAAACACTATTTGGACTTGCTTAATATCACAAGTTGTTAAGTTTCCCTTCGGGGCAAGTCTAGGTCCTCCTTTTGGGACAAATATGAGGTAGAGAAACTTTTGGCTCTATCATGGTGAATCTGGTTTTGAGAGAATTTAAGCCAAGGTGGATATTTGTTAATATGCCTTGAATTTGTTGTTGGTACTCGCTAGGGGTTCGAGGGTGAAGCCTCCTGGCAGGGGTTTCGGGGGCAGTGCCACATGAATTGTATCTTTAATTTTGGATCATTACATGATTATGTCTTTGTTAGGGAACTTCTTTTGAATGGGGACCCAAGATGAATTTGCATTAAGGTGTGCTTAGCTTGGACAAGAGGGGTTTAATTCACACAAATGGTGGTACATTGACTCTAAGCATGTTGTAAGCCTTATTGACTAAAACATTACTCGACCAATCACTTTATTAGCTAGAATTGAGCCAATTTGAGAAGAGGCTTCTCATTGTAAAAGGAGGTCCCTTACTTTGATAAGGCAATGCCAATTCTAACCTTAGGCCCCATGTCAGAAATTGCATTACTAGATTGAAAAATGAAGAGGCTCATAGATGGGAGGAATTCCTTACTAACCAATTACACAAAGCACTCAAACTACGCTCTCTATGAGTGTTGGCGTGGGCGTAATAGACACTTTCATTGAGTTGCTTCTATATGGGACGACTCGAATATCCATAGGTGCTCATTCGTGGCGTGTTGCTTGGTTCGGGTAGAATCCCCACCAAGGAGAGGCTCGCTAAGATGAACTTTATTAACGATGTCGCGTGTGTGCTTTGTGAGGAGAGTACCGAAACCATTCATCATGTATGGTTTCAGTGCAGCTTCTCTAGAAGGATGATTTGCACCATGATGAGGTGGATTGGTGTCCAATACTATGTTCCCACACTCAAAGACTAGCTTCTCTGGTTCTCCTCTAGTCAGAGGAAGAACTCGGTAGTGTTCAAGATCAAGATTTTCTATTTTACCACCACAATCTGCCATATATGGGTGACAAGAAATGCCATATGCTTTCACGGAGAAGCCTAAAGTCTGGATGACTATGCAACGAAAATTATTGAGAAGAAAAAGATCAGATTGAGAAAGAAATTGAAGAACATAAAGAATATCAAAGGTTGGATCTACATGCTTATCATTATGTAGGCTCCCATTTTAGAATTGATTTGCGCATGATTTGAACTTTGCATTGGGTAATTTTTTAGGATTTAAAAGTCCATTTGGACATTTTAAATAAATAGAAGCGAAAATAAGTTGTGCCACGCTCGACCATTGCTTGGGCGACGCAGGGCGCCCATATTTTTTAAAACAATCCTACAACGCCAAAACGCTTTATTTCACTCAACTTTGGTTGTTCCATCGGATTCATGGACATGTCCATGGCATTTACCGATTTACCTTGATACATTTCTTTATTATATTTCTGATGCTATGGATCACATGATTTAACTGTTATAGACTTACAATTAATCTCATTATTATTGATTTTTAATACAATAGTTTGAAACTCCGTGAGAGGTTTGGGTCATTATTGAAGATATTAAATGTTTTATGACATGTTTCGGTCCAACTTGATTTCGGATAAGTCCGGTTTCGGCTTTAGTTAGATTTCAGATTTAATCGGATTTAAGGTGAGTCAGGTTTCAGGTTTTTCGGATTTTGGGCGAATCGGATTTTGATTTTGGCCGAATTTCGGGTTAATCTGATTTCGAGTAAGCCGGATTTTGATTTAGACCATATATCGAATGATGATTTTTGTAGTTTAAATATTCTAGGATCTAAATATTTAATGTAACATTTAAATTAAAAACATAATTATAATAAATATTCATTATTATTAATATTTTAAAACATAGTGTAATTTTCGGATGGTTTTGGGTCGGGTAACTTCAGATTTTTGGATAGTTTCCGGTCGGGTAACTTTGGATATTCGGATGACTTCGGGTTGGGTAGCATCGGATATCTGATTGCATCAGGCTAGTCCATCCAGGTATAATCAGTTTTGGATTAATCTCGGGTTCAGATTTTTTCGGTTTCGGTCAAATCAGTACGGGTCAAACATGTCTCGAGTATAAGACTTTTTATTTTTTTCTCGGGTCGGGTCGAGTGCGGAGTCCGACAATTCGGACGGATTTCTCGGGTCGGGTCAAGTTTTGAGTCTTTTACAACCCTATTCATAATCCTTTGTTGAAAGAAATTAAAATTCGAAAATCATCCGCTTAATTAATTAGATTATTAGAATCTATAACTATATATTAAAGCTGTTCCTTTTCGAGTCACCAGAACGATTCTGGCCCCACCTTATAATTACAAATTAATTTTTATTCCTAATATTTTAACTTTTTCTATTAAATTCTTCTTTAACTATTTAAATCTATCTTTAACATCAAACAAATATCTATTTAGTATAACGATATCTTTTAAAAACTTCCTTATACAAGTATTTAAGATTAAAGATAAAATATTTTAGAATAAATATAAATCTTTTAGCATATATCTTTGGATGAATTTATTTATAGATATATAGTGATTTTTTATATAAAATTAATGATAAATATTTATAATTTTAAAATTTATAAAAATAGATAGTAAAATATTTAATAGATGTATTAAAATATTTGATAAGCCCTAAATTTACGTCAATAAAAAGTAATAAAATGTGAAGAATATAATATTTGATAAAAAAATTTATACATTCTGCAAGCAATAAATTACTTATATTAAAATTTATATTTTATATTTATTTATTAATATCCTATTTATAATGTTTATAAAATATCGAATCGTAGTCGTACATGGTACGACGGGTAAAACTAGTAACATTAAAATAGAAAGTCCGGCTAATGTTTAAACATTGGGGGATAAAACTATACGGAGTACGTTTCAGAATTAAGCACCGGCCAGGATATGAATTATCAACTTACAGAATAAAGCTTGTTGCAAATGTATCTGGTCACGTTGTACTATATATCAAGATAATTTGGGAGGACGACCACTTCCTCTCCATAATGCATTAATGCACTACTATGATTAAAGAGAGCACAATAGAGGCTTAGTTTATAGTTAATGTCAACTTTATGCATGGTATTCTTTAATTTTTTAAACTAAATTTCGGCTAATATTGCATAATTAAACAATTTTCAAGCATAATTTTACGGCATGGGGAAAAAGCCATTTTTGGACCACCACTTACCTTCTCCATTGTACCTTGTCCATATAATTATCGAATTAAACTGCACAAATTCTGGACATAATGTGCCTACTTTTGCAACACAAAAAATTCAATATTCCAGCATACTTCTTTTTTTGCCTATAAAATTTTGGATGAGGGAATTGCGTCCCACTTAAAAAATAAGAAAGACCTGAAAACTTAAAAAGTATTTACTGTATAATAAATTTATATTTGTCTTACTTCAAAGAATTTAGTAGGATACCGATACAGTATTATGTTTTATTAGATTAACCCCTTGAAGTTATATTCCTACATACTTAATTACCTTATTGATTAAATATCTATGTAGCCCATGCATTATTGGATAATGAAGGGCTTTTAAAGTATCCATTTGGCTTTTTTTTCAATATTGTTGGATAATGATGGGGCACATCCGCACATCCTCATCTTCAATGACTTTTATATGGTATTTTTGACATGAATTTAACTCCTATATTAATTTTAGTATATTTTAATTAAAATTAATTATTATTTTTACATTGCTGAATTTCAATTTTTCTGGACCTATTCGAAAACATCCTCTTAACATGTTTAGGTTATAGGTGCTCTTATCTTGACCTTTCGAATTTCGCTTAAGTGGGACTACATTGAGAGATGTTGTTGATATTGATGTATACGGTAATATTTTTTTGTTTCTAAAATTTGTTTGATAAACCGGGAAACTATCACCCAATGTAATTTCATTTAAATATATATGCTTTATTTTGAATTATTTTCTAGTGGAAAAGGGTGAGTCTTGGAGACAATATGACTAATTTTTATGCTACTGCATTGTTTGTATGCTGATATTAAAATAATTTTGATTAGCGAGTGCTCCTTGATTAATTGATTTGATGAATTTCACACCTTTAAAGACAAATCAAAATACGTACTTGGATTAAATCCATGACATCATGTCATATATATGTGAAAGCGTTTTAATTTATTTATCAATCAAGTTCATACATATTTATTGAATCGTGACGCGTTAGTAACAATACAGAGAACTAGTAAGGTTTCCTGGGCAGCGGAAATAAACAGTAAGAACACAGAATTTATAGAGGAAACCTTCTGTCCGACCAACCAGTCGTAGAAAGAAAAACCTCTACCCCTGAGACTCCTTCTCAGAGGATTTTCAATAGAATACTTTTATTAAGTTTCAACGATTACAAGGCAAGTCTAGTAACTAAGGCTCCTACCAAAGTTCCCTTGGTAACTACGACTCCGACCGAAGTTCAACCAACTAGACTTCTACAACCCTAAGCGTAAACCTAAATCGAAAGTAAACTACTGACTTACTTGTGGATTCTTCACCGAAAAAAGCCACACACTCATACACTTGAAAAGCTCTCTTCTCAAGTTCTTCGTCTTCAACCAATCGAAAACCACACCTTTAACCCTAGCTAACCCTAGCTATTTATAAGATAAGTCAAGTCTGATCTCACACGTAATTCTTGCCTAATTACGCTGATATTCCACTTAACAAATCCCACACAATAAGGAAAAAAGATTGTTTGTGATTTCGGATCCTCAACCATGATTCTTCCCAAAACCGAATGATCTCGGATTTCCCAAGATAAGATCGTGTGAAGATTGATCTTATCCTCTCTTTTATCTCCTCAAGCAACCGCCTACAGCTGTAGAATCTTCGTAGAAGATTGCTCGCAAAAGATAAGGTAACTTGCCATTTATAGAAAGCCGCGTTCCTTCTCAGACGCACTTCCTAAATCTGTCACTCGTTCCCTCCATCGTTCCTTACGATGTTCCTTCACTCGTGACCATGTACCTGTTTTCCTGAAACACTTACATGTAGAAGCAAGTTATATTTACTAAGTTTGTTATCATCAAAACTAAGAGAAACCATGGAACAACTATTGTTCCAACAATTTCCCACTTTTTGATGATGACAAACCTATACAAAAATGCATGTCTAGAAACCAATATTAATATAGATCAGAAAAAAAATTCTTGTGTGGTTCCCCCTTAACAAATGCACTGTTGTTCCTACTCGTCAGAGGTAACAACTTATTCCCCCTCAGCCAAAGTTTCCTCTGTATTTCCTGGATAGAACGCATCTCTGCATTTTTCCTTACTTCCCCCTTTTGACATCATCAAAAGATCAACAATCATCAAGCAAAAACATAAAGCAAATGAACAAATTCAATTGAAACTTAAACCATTCATAAGCAAAAGATAGTTATTATTATAGATAATTGTCGCAGGAATCACAGCCAGAGAAAACATAAAAACATAAAAGTCTTAACATCCAAGAAACAAAAAAAAATTTTACGCTGGGGATAGATGGGCTAAGGAACTAGAGAGGGTCCACATCATGGTTCGGAGGAAGTGGAATCAGCAGCAGCAGTGTCAGTGTCTCTCTTAGCCAAGTACCCAATGATGGTACTCAGCTGAGACGAAATCTTTTGAAGCTCGATCAACATCTTGGCAGAAACACCTTCACTCAGCGAAGAACTCCCAACATCCTTCTGGGCAGTCTTCTTTGCAGCTGTTCCCTTTGAATCACCCTGAAAGCTCATCCTCGAGATATTGCACATCTCCAGGGGTAATCCAAAGAACTCCTCTTTTGAAGGCTGATAAGCCTTTCGTTCCTTCAGTATAGCCTTCACAAAGCGAGGATAAGGTATGATATGCTTCTTCCCAGTGCACTTAGCCATTTGCCTCATCATAATCTCCGGAAGACTGATACGTTCCTTCCTTAAAAACTTGTCCAGCAGAATCATATCATTGATAGTGAGCGTAGTCCTCTTCTCCAGCCTTGGAACAATAACCTTGAAGAGAAATTGATGTGCAACCCTTGCAGTGTAGCTCAAGTCGGTGGTTAAGTAGGGACCAGAGGCAGGAACTTTTCCCATGACCCGCCTGATTAACTGAGCTTTGTTCCTTGGCCAGTTACTTGATGTATGAACATCCCCATATCCTTCAGCAGGCACCTTCAGAATTGTGGCAACAGATCCCAAAGAGAAAGAAATTTCCATCCCACCCACAGTAGCAAAACCCATTGGGCCAGTAGAGAGATTGGCTAGTTGATAGGATTGAAAGAATTGGGAAAGAAGGGACACATCTATCTTGACTCCAGAGTCACAGATTTTCTCCCATCCCTGAAACTTGAGAAGTTCCCAAAACTCCTCCAAGTCATGGCTTTTCAGGAACGCTTCGGCGATCACCAAAGGAGGGACAACCTTCTTTGAACGATCCTTCTTGGAGCTTGCTGTTGGTTCCATTGGCAGTTTGCCTTGCGCCTTTTCAGACTTGAGGTCCTTTTCAACCTCTTCTTCTAACTCAGCCTCTTCTTCATCACCTTCACCATCAAAGTCGTTCTTTTCTTCTTCTTCCTCACCCTCATCAGAGCCCGAGCCAACCACTTCTTCCTCTTCCTCTGGATCTTCTTCTTCTTCTGAGGATTTCTGAGCCACCTGTTCCTTTGGAACGGTGGAGCGAAGGGCGTACTTGGATCCAGAAGGTGTGACCTTCGGCTTTTTGGTTGCGGGGGAAGGGGTTATTTCCGAGTTAAAGATGTGAAAAATCTGAGACGGTAGGGGAGGAACACTCTTTTTCGCCTTTCGCTTGCCACGACTCGTCGGCTTCACCCATCCTGGTCGCTCACTTATCGGTACAAACGCCTCCTTTTCAGGGTCAGCGGTGGTGTCCTTCGGAGGCGAGTTCACCTCTTCCTTCTCCATTGCATCCTTGCTTTCCTGGGCATCCTCTGTTTCAGCAGCCTTATCAGAGGGGTTGTTTGAGGGAACCACAGAGTGATCCTTCTCAGATTTGTCACCCTCAGTGTCTTTTGCCGATGAGGCCATATCAGTGGTGGCCACACCAGTGTCGGAAACAGCATCGAATTTGGTTTCGAGTTTGGAGATTGGAGAGGGAGAGAAAAGTTTGGCCTTTTTGAGGGTTTCAAGTTGGGCTTGAATGTTGGCGATCTCAACAACATCGAGACCCTCAAAGTTTAGGATTGGAGTGTTTGAGGAGGAAGCCATTGTTGCAGAGGAGAGAAAAGATCGAAGCTTGGAAGAAGATTTAGGGTTGGAGAGAAATAAGGATGCGGTAAAAAATGACCGAGATAAGAGTTTATAAAGCACACCACTTTCCTTCTTGATAAAGATCATAATCTTTCCCAAAGATCTTTTATCCAAATCCTAACGGCTAAGAATTTCCATAATGATGAATTTTCACCGCCATTAAGTCTCGTCTGCGTAGACGTCCTATCGTTCCCTGCAGAATTATTGTGCAACGGCTGGATTTTTCAAATGAGCAGTCACAACGGCTATAACTCTACTGCATTGCTTCTGTGATTGACGTCTGTTCTTTTGCATAAAAATCTTCAAATGTAATCAAAGATGTTCCTTTAATGTAACAATATTCTCAACCACTAGTTCCATACCTCATTACCATGAGTGGATAAAAAAGGCTACGTTTGAACAGACAAGGGACTAGAGACGTTCCATTCAAACTTTTTGTGGGTTGGGAATATTTTTGACATCCACACAATTTTTCCCCGTTTAAAGGTAATAGAAAGAGGTTCATAGGGAACGTTTGTGTGGACCAGGCTAAGGGACAGTCTTATAACCAACCATCATTTCGGCTTGAAGTGAGGGATAAAATAGATCAAGTTGATTATTTTGGGCTAAAAAGAAATCTTGGATGTAAGCAATTTTAGTTTCAGTTACTTTTAGCATGCAATATTTAACAATTTCTAATATATACAACATCTATGCATAGAGGAAAGATATAAGCCATTAGAAAACTTGTCAAATGATATGTAGTTACCTGAGATGTTACCTTTTTAGTCAGGCATTGAGGGAATAAAGGACCGGGACTTGTTTACTCCAAGGAAATCATTCCTAGCAACATCCTCAGATGCTCGTAGGGTTTTCTGTCCAAAGCCTTGGTGAAAATATCTGCGACTTGATTTTCAGTCCTACAATGATCCATCTTGATAAAACCTTTTTCAACATTATCTCTTAAGAAATGATGTCGAATATCTATATGTTTGGTTCTAGGTGATGCACAGGATTTTTGGAGATATTGATGGCACTTGTATTATCACATAAGATAGGAATAGTTCCAAGAGACATACCAAAATCCACCAGTTGCTGTTTTAGCCACAATACCTAGGAACAACAGGCAGCTGCTGCGACATACTTCGTTTCAGCCATTGAAAGAGCAACCGAATTTTGCTTCTTCGATCCCCAAGACACCAAGCATGGTCCAAGGAATTGGGCCATCCCTGATGTGCTCTTCCTATCCACTAAGTGACCTGCAAAATCTGCATACGAGAATCCGACAAGTTGGAACGAGTTGTGCCTTGGATACCATAGACATAACCCATCGTTCCCTTTCAAGTAGCGTAGAATTCTCTTCACTTCTTTCAGATGTGTTTCTTTAGGATTGGCCTGAAATCTAGCACAGAGACACACACTGAACATAATATCTGGCCGACTGGCCGTTAGATACAACAGGGAACCAATCATCCCTCGGTACATCGTTTGATCAACATCAACACCATTTAGATCAGCATCAAGACGAGTATTAGGAGAAATAGGGGTATCAAAACTCTTTGAAGAATCCATACCGTACTTCTTCAATAGTTCCTTGATGTACTTTTGTTGATGTACCTTTGTTCCCTCATCAGTTTGCACCACTTGTAGTCCAAGAAAGAAAGTGAGCTCTCCGATCATGCTCATTTCAAACTCACTGCTCATAAGATTCTTGAAGCTTTCTACAAGTTTGGGTTTAGTAGAACCAAATATAATATCATCAACATAAACTTGAACTACTAAAACTTCACCGGCTTGTTCCCTTAGGAACAATGTTTTGTCGATCACACCACGTTTGTAACCATTGGCTAATAGAAACTGAGCGAATCTATCATACCAAGCACGAGGAGCCTGCTTAAGGCCATAAAGAGCCTTATCCAACACATAGACATGGTCAGGGTGATCAACATCTTCAAATCCTGGAGGTTGTAGAACATAGACCTCCTCTTGTAGGTAACCATTCAGGAATGCTGTCTTTACGTCCATTTGATACAACTTGAATCCCTTGTGAGCAGCATAGGCGATTAGAAGACGGATGGCTTCTATTCTTGCAACAGGAGCATATGTTTCATCGTAGTCAATTCCTTCTTGTTGATTGTACCCTTTTGTTACAAGTCTCGCCTTGTTCCTTGTGACCGCTCCGGTGTCATCAAGTTTATTCCTGAAAACCCACTTTGTTCCTATAGCCATCTTGTGCTTTGGCTTGGGAACTAGTCTCCATACTTTATTCCTCTCAAACTGGTGTAGTTCCTCTTGCATAGCAACTATCCAGTCAGGGTCTTTTAATGCTTCCTTCACATTCTTTGGCTCTGCAAGAGAGATAAACGCATTGAAAACACAAAAATTCTTAATAGAGGAACGAGTAAGCACACCTTTATCGTATGGAGTGATGATGTTGTCAACAGGATGATCCCTCTTTTGATGATAGTTCCTGACTTCAATCTGAGTGGGATCTGTACTTGACTCCTCTTGTTCCTGTTGGCTTGTCGTTCCATGTGATGTTCCTTCTTCATGATCTTCCTCAATGTCTTCATTCTGTGAAGTATCATCTTCTGGAACCAATGCACTTTCTGTGTCATCTCCATCCAAGTCAGGACGAGGAGGTATAAGATTGTTATCTGGAACTTGTGCACTTGAATCTGGATCGACATCATCATCTGAATCTGAGTTTAGAACCTTCATTGCATCCTCGTTACTGGACAGGTTCCCTCCATTTTTGGACTCGTCAAAGACAACATGAATGCTTTCTTCAAACTTCTTAGTCCTTTTATTGAACACCTTGTAAGCCTTATTGTTGGATGCGTATCCCAGAAAGATGCCTTCATCACTCCTTGGATCAAACTTGCCTAGCTCGTCTTTTCCATTGTTGTGAATGAAGCACCTGCATCCAAAGACTTTCAAGTGGGATATATTTGGCTTTCTTCCCTTGATTAGTTCATATGGAGTTTTTGAAAAGTTGGAACGTATGGTGACTCGATTAATGATGTAGCAAGCAGTACCGACTGCCTCAGCCCAAAAGGACCGAGGCAAGTTACTTGCCAACATCATAATACGAGCCATGTTCTGTAGTGTTCCATTCTTCCTTTCTGCAACGCCGTTTTGTTGAGGAGTCCTTGGCGCAGAGAAGTTTTGAGACACTCCATGTTCATCACAGTAGCTATGAAACATGGAATTCTTGAACTCTGTTCCGTTGTCAGATCTGATAGCTTTCAGTTTTTGTTCTGTTGATGCTTCTACTTTCTTGATCCAGCTTTTGAATGCCATGAACGTCTCGTGTTTGGAACCTAGAAAGAGAGTCCATGTATATCTAGTAAAATCATCAACAATAACAAAAATGTACCTGCTACCGCCATGACTTCTCACCCACATGGGACCGCACAAATCCATGTGTACCATGTCAAGAGGATGAGAGGTGCTCACTGACAACTTTGGCTGAAAAGATGATTTGCTTTGTTTTCCTTTTACACACTCTTCACATAAGCTTTCTTTTTCTGCAAGAACCTTGGGTAGTCCTATCACCAGATTTTGTGAGTAGAGTTTGTGGATTCCTCGATGGTTAGCGTGACCAAACTTCCTATGCCAGAGATCAGTCTTGTCGGCTATTGTAACAAAGCAGAGCTCTTCTTGTGGTTGGAAACTTGAGTCAACATAATACACATTGTTTCGCCTCTTTCCTTTCAGGACCACAAGATTTAGTTTCATATTCTTTATCATACAGCCATCTGAGGTAAAGGTTACCTCATTTTTCCCTTGGTCACAAAGCTGAGCAATACTCAACAAGTTGTAACTAAGACCTTTCACCAAGCTTACGTCTCTAACGCTGATTTTATCATTTAGCTTGACTTCACCTGTTCCAATGATTTCTCCTTGATTTTTGTTGCCAAAGGAAATGTTTCCTCCAGCGTTGTTTTGAAGTGAGGACAGAATACTCTTGTTCCCTGTCATGTGACATGAACACCCGCTGTCAAGGACCCAGCGGACGTTCCCCCTCACTTCAACCTGCAAGAAAGAAATCACGTTTTAACGACCCAGGCCTGCTTAGCCTTCCCGGGTCGGTTAGCATAGCTCACAGAATGATAAATTTGAGATTGTACTAAAGTAGCTTTCTGTGAACTCTTGGAACTAGAAGCAATATTTGAGGGATCAACATGATTTTTCCCTTTTTCATTTTTAGAATCTTGCTTCTTTTGAGGTTGTGGGGCCTGTTTCTTTCTTTTCTGATGAGATTTATCATACCCTTGATTTTTCTTACCAGACCACTGTTTCTTGTTGTTCCTTGTATTTTGGTTTTGAGCCCTTTTGTTTGACATTTCTAGTCTAACCTTACAGTCTTTTTGAACATGACCTCCCCCACCACAGTGATAGCACACCTTATAGTATTCACCAAGATAGCGTTTAGGATGTGGTTTCTGTAGGGTTCGTTCCTTTGCTCGTTCCTTGGAAGGAACTTTATGCTGGTTCCCTTGAGACTGTATTAGGTATATTTTATGAGCCGTTTTTCCATAATTCCATTCAGAGTTGTCATTAAGATTACTTTCAAGAATTTTGACTCTACTTTCTAGATGAATTACCTTATCTCTAGCGGATTGAAGTTCCCTAGCTTTTCTTTCCATTTTCTCTTCAAAGGTAAGATCATCCGGAGGATATTCAGATTTGTTTTTACCATAACCAATACCAGACCTAGCAGGACTGAACTCAATCTGAGTTCGTTTACTTAGTTCATGCTCTAATTCTTCACTTTTGAGTTTGTGAACAAGTAAATCTGACCTAAGTTCGTTATTGGTTTCAGTTAGAGTCTTAATATCTTTCTTATAATCTTCACATTCTGAACAAGGAACAACTGAAGTAACAGTAGTTTTTGATAATTTTTCTTCAAGATTTATACACTTTTCATCAGAGGTTTCTATTTCATCTTGCATCTTTAAATTATCTTCAAACAACTTTTTAACAAGGATAACAAGATCAGACTGTTTAGCACTCTCTATACTAGAAAGAAATTGTTTAGGAGTTACCTCTTAATTAACATCTTCAGTCTTCAGAGCCATGGCACAGATCTTTGAATCAGATTCATCATCTGAGTCAAGATCCCAAGCAGCGATGTAGGCCTTCTTCTTCTCGTTCCCAGTGTCGTTACCTTTGGGACAACTCTTTGCATAGTGACCCTTTTCCTAACAGTTGTAGCAAGTAACGTCTTTGAGCTCCTTCTTCTCAAAGTTGATTCTTTCCTTCATGACACCTTGCTTCTTGCCTCTCCTATAGAAGGATCTCATTGCTTTGGTTATGAGAGCTATGTCAGAATCTTCTCCCAGTTCATCGTCAATTCCTGCAGAGATATTTTCAATGGCCCTTTCCACTTTAAGAGCAATTCCCTTGCTAGAGCTTGAAGCACCACTGTTCTTTTTCTCATATCGCTCATAGTCAGTCAGTTTTCCAAAGATCTCATGAAGTTTGCAAGTCTTTGTAATTGGGTTCTCCTTGAGAAGTCCTCTTGTAACTACGTATGTGGGACCTAAGCCATCTACAATTGCAGAGACTTTCTCAGCATGGGTGACAGATTTCCCAATTCCAAGATGATTAATGTGATTGACCAAACCTTCAAACCGAGATTGGTATGTGGCTATAGTTACTCCATCTATCATCCTGAAGATGGAGAACTCCTTCTTAGCGTCCTTCTGATGGCTTTCTTTCAGATCAACGCTACCAATGTGCATTTGCTCAATGGCTTCCCATGCTTCTTTGGCAGTGTCACAGTTGACTACCCTTAGGAGATCTTCAGCACCCAAGGCATTGTTTAGTAGCATTTGTGCCTTGTAGTTCTTCTCCATTCCTGTCCATTCAGATTGGCCCCATTCTGTCTTCTTGTCCTTCTTTACTTCAGGAACGACATAATCTCCATCTTCAATAACTGACCATGCTTGGTAGTCATTGCTTTTGAGCCAGGTGGCGAAGAGCTTCTTCCAGTGGTCATATTCTCCAGGAACAAGCAGTGGAGGCTTGTTGTTTCCAATTCCGACGTTGTGGTTGTTGTTCGAAGTCATTCTGTATTGCTGCACTAACACACAATCTAGAGCAAAACCTGCTCTGATACCAATTATTGGATCGTGACGCGTTAGTAACAATACAGGGAACTAGTAAGGTTCCCTGGGCAGTGGAAATAAATAGTAAGAACACAGAATTTATAGAGGAAACCTTCTGTCCGACCAACCAGTCGTAGAAAGAAAAACCTCTACCCCTGAGACTCCTTCTCAGAGGATTTTCAATAGAATACTTTTATTAAGTTTCAACGATTACAAGGCAAGTCTAATAACTAAGGCTCCTACCAAAGTTCCCTTGGTAACTACGGCTCCGACCGAAGTTCAACCAACTAGACTTCTACAACCCTAAGCGTAAACCTAAATCGAAAGTAAACTACTGACTTACTTGTGGATTCTTCACCGAAAAAAGCCACACACTCATACACTTGAAAAGCTCTCTTCTCAAGTTCTTCGTCTTCATCCACTCGAAAACCACACCTTTAACCCTAGCTAACCCTAACTATTTATAAGATAAGTCAAGTCTGATCTCACACGTAATTCTTGCCTAATTACGCTGATATTCCACTTAACAAATCCCACACAATAAGGAAAAAAGATTGTTTGTGATTTCGGATCCTCAACCATGTCGATTCTTCCCAAAACCGAATGATCTCGGATTTCCCAAGATAAGATCGTGTGAAGATTGATCTTATCCTCTCTTTTATCTCCTCAAGCAACCGCCTACAGCTGTAGAATCTTCGTAGAAGATTGCTCGCAAAAGATAAGGTAACTTGCCATTTATAGAAAGCCGCGTTCCTTCTCAGACGCACTTCCTAAATCTGTCACTCGTTCCCTCCATCGTTCCTTACGATGTTCCTTCACTCGTGACCATGTACCTGTTTTCCTGAAACACTTACATGTAGAAGCAAGTTATATTTACTAAGTTTGTTATCATCAAAACTAAGAGAAACCTGTTTTCTAATTTCTTTTCTTGATTTTGGGTGAAGCTTGCCTTTAGTACGGGCTCGAGTGAGATTGATGGCTTCAGATGCACAAGCTGATGAATCCGTACGTGAAAGTTGTTTCAAAAATGAGGAGATTAATTTCTAGCTTTCCAAATGTTGTATACGGGCTGAGGTGAAGGTAGAAATTAAGTCGAACTTTGAAGAAGACTGACGCCTTTGATTTGCTCGATCTCGGTGATGCTGTCAAGTCAACTATTGATGGATTTGTGGCTGAGCAAAATATTAGCCCAACATATTATGACTATGGTGAGGACTGCTCTAGATCGAGTAGTCACATTGGAACCACATGTGATGCAAGGTTTCTATTGAAGCTGGGAAAAGGGGGCAATTTGGAGAGTCAACCCTTGGAAGCTTGTGGAGAATCTCTCTAGCTAGTGGGAACTCGATTTTTGCTCGCAATCTAAGTAGTGAAAGCGCATCTAGGCACACAAAGATTGTTCCAAATGAAGTAACTCCGATCCATTTTGGCCCATTATATTATCTCTATGTCTCCAAGTGTCATAAGGATTGGAGGCAAAAGCTTTGACCCCTCCATAAGAAACTTGTCAAAATTAGTTGAATGGCCTTGATGCCCTAGCCTTGTTAGGAAGAACAAAAGCTTTGACCCAGAAATTGCAAATTCCCGAGAGAACCAAGCCATCGAATGAGTTCAATGCGGCCCGCATATGAGAGCACGTACGAGTGGTGAATTTGAAAGCGAGGGCGGAGATTTTGTTGGAATTGAGAGCATTCATTTGGTTGTTGAGATTATATATGTAAAAAGTAAAGTACCTGGGAATCGTCAAAAACACGATAGCTAGGATTCAAATTAATTAAGCTATTTGGTCACAAAAGTAACCATGTTTAATTATAATTATTGACAAGATTCATTTGGTTGTTGCTCAATTTCCGTTGATGGCCGGAACCACTTTTACAAAAACATAAATAAGTGAATACTGCTCCGTATCGGATCATTTTTGCAATTTGCATAACTTGTAAGAGGGTCATCTAAATCTTCTCGGGTCATCTAAAACCTTTGGATCCATTTATTTGCTTTTTGATGACTCTTGTTCTCAAAAATTAAAAAGAAAAAGAAAAGCGAGGGTTATCTTTTGAGCTAAAATATTTATATTTTTTAGTTACTTCCTTTAAATTACTTATGCATGTTTTCTCTAAAACCAATGGGTATATATAAAGATATGACTGGAAAATATTATGTCATGTATGAGAAATATGGGTAGAATTTGTTAAAAGGCCAGGGAAATAAGAGAGTTTATTGTATACTATGTTCAGAGTTGAAGAAGCCTAGCTTATAAGGCGGAGCTTATTATAATCAGAAGACGTTTATAGATGAATGAATGACAATTCCTATCTTCTTCCTCAATTCTCTCTCTCTGAGTCTCTGCTTATCTTCTATCCCTGAACCTCTTCCTCTTCCTTCTTCTGTCCATCTAATCTCTTCTTCTTCTCTATCTTCCTCTCTTTCTCTAAATCTCTACTCAAATACAACGGGGACATAACATAGTAGGACCATTAAGTGATTAACGATTCAATTTTCAAGCAAAACAAAATATTTAAAATGACAATTAATGTTCTTGATTACAAAAATTGAAAGACTAAAAACGCCATTTATTACTAGTAAAACGAAATGATTATTGTATTACAAGTATGGAATGATACTAAAAACGCCATTTCAATCTCTTGAAATCGAGAGAATGAATTTAATTAATTAGGGCAAATTCGATGCAAATTACTATATGAAAATCATTTAGCTGGCTTACTTCCTGTAGGATCCAGCAACCAATTTGAGACTCTACATAAAACAAGATTCAAGGTTCATAATTTAGAAATATCAAGACAATGGATCTCCATGATAATCGGCAGATTGTATACATGTATGAAATCGAGATTTTAATTCGACTTGGATCAATTCCTCACTCATGGTCTCAGATTAACCACTTGGCTGCAATCTCCTGGCGTACCTGTCAACCTTCGAGATCATGCTTCCCTCCCAGAAGCACAAAATGACACAAAATTAACAACAAAAGTAAACCCAAAGGCCCTCAGCCCTGCAAATAAGATCGATCTGTAACAAGCATATTTCATCCAATTAAGAGTTAAAGCGCACAACACATATATAAACCATATAGTTAGCATAGCAGTTAAAATTATAGTATGAATATATTGAAGACGGAAATTAAATGAAGTTGAGATAGATCGAGTGAGAAAGAGAGAAGAAAGGGGTGACAGACAGAGCAGTGAGCACAGATAGCTTCACGCATGAGCCAGATTTATGCAAGAAAACCCACCATCTGTGCTCACTCTCTTCTGTCACCTCCCTTCATCAACAATATTACCCCTTTTGGTTTTGGATTCACCCTAATTCATCAACAATATTGCGGATTGGGAGGGTTTCAGTTCAAAACCCTAACTAATATAAATACCTCTCTAACTAATTTCTAGCTAGGGTTTGTTTAGAAGATTTGTGTTGTGTTGTGTTGTGTTCTCCATGGGAAGCATGCTGGAAAACCCCTTTTTATAGACCCCCAATTTATTTTTTTAACCCTCTTTTTTACTCATAAAAAATATTTTAAATGTTGAATGTGATTCTACAACCACCCATACTTGGGGAATAAATGTGGGTTCTTCTTCTTTCCTCTTTCTCTCATTATTTTAATACTAGATACTACGTATTATCATTTTGATAATAATAAATTAACATACTTAAATGGATGGATTTGGTCGACGAGGAAGGGGGCGAGAGAACAACCAAAAAAAGTTATTTTTATTATATTTTAATATTAAAGTTTTGATCCGTTATGGTTTCTAGATCATCTAGTAACTCGTTCTAATTAAATTCCTGCCCTTTGCAGTATCTTTACAAAGCATCTATGATCTATCCTTATCTTATCATCTACTTCTTTCCGACTGCCTTCCTCCGGCCGAGGTCATGCTCATGCATGCAACCATATGGGAATATCTTTTTCATTAATATAATATTTTATTTCCTGTTAAGTTTTTATGTTTTAATTAAGCGGAGTTTTGGTTGGTTCTCTTAAGTTTATGTGTATTTTGGTTGGTGACCTAAAATTAATTTTCGATTGGTATGTCTGTGATTTAAGTTTGAGTTTATTTCATCTCTAATTTTGGCCGAGAATTAGGGTTTTTTTGTACATGACTTAAATGACCTCGTTTGGATGCGGATCAACTTATGACGGGCCCGAAAGTAGTGAACATGAAAGTATTGAACAAATACTCTAAAAATGGTTTCAAGTGCCCTTACATGGATGATTGTTTAGATTTTTTAATCGAGATATGGTTCGGATATAAATTTAAGAGGAGTTAAATTCTATTAACTAGTTATACCCGTCGTACCATGCACGACAATTATTTAATTTTAATTATATATTAAAACATTTAAAATATATTTTTTTATCAAAATTTAATTTAAGCAAGTAATCATGAATATATAAGATATGTTTTTATCATCTTTTAACCAAATTTGATTTTAAATAATTTCTTACATCACAAATGGATAAAAAGACATAGATAATATAATTTTTACCGTCTTATAGAAATGGAGCCTAAAGAAAATGCAATTTTAGTTATTTTTAAATAAATTTCGAATTGCTCAATTTTTTATAAATAAATAGATAGAAAAACATTTAATTATAAAAGATAAATCAATATAAATAAAATATATTTTAAAAAAAATATAAAGTAAGACTAAAATGAATGGGTTTGCTCAAAAAAATACAGATTTTATATATAGATAAATCCTATAATTAATTGTAGTTGATATTGTCTAAGAATATTGTTTACATGAATATTGTTTTACTTTAAAAGATTAAAAAAATTCTAATTCCTTTATGTTTTAATAAAGAAATATTTTAATATAAGGTGTGCCCATAATCATAAGATCCTATAATTAATTGTAGTTGATATTGTCCAAGAATATGTTACATAGATATTATTTTACAAAAGAAGATAAAAGATTCTAATTATATAAACAAATAATTTTGTAATACAAGGTGGGACCATAAGTATAGATAATTTTTTAATTAACATAAATAGATTATAAAAAATTAATAAGAAAGGTGAAATAATGTTTACATATATCTAAAATAATATTGAAAATATTGAAAAATCTTATCATAAATATTTTCTAAGATAGTTGACAAAAGATAAATATTAGGAAAAATAAAAATAGAAAAAATAGAAAATCAATTAGAAAAGTTTATAATATGAATATGAATTAATTTTTTAAAAAAATGAGGCGGGCCCAGAATCAACGTGGTAGCTCGAAAACGGTCAGCTTTTATAATATATATTGATTTGAGGATGCGAAACACAATGAAATACATTATATAAATTTAATCATTTCAAACTGAAAAGTGAAACAAACTATAAACTCAACATTCCCCAAAGATTAAGAATTTTCTATGGAAAGTGGCTCGTAACGGTCTTCCAACTAAAATGAGGCTTGTTGCCAACCATATTTCAGTACCTCAAGGTTAACTATGACACGTGTAATAACCAAGTGGAGAAAACGTACTACATCCTACTCTCATGCCCACTCACGAGAGCGACCCTTAATGCTATAAACCCTAAACTACGGTGGATTACTGCCCAAGTATCGCCGGATGACAAAAAACCACATGAGACGATCATGGAGGAAATCAGAACAATGACAACAAAAGAGGAATTTGAACTCCTCACTTACACTTGGTGGAGCCTTTGGTTCTCCTGAAATAAGAGAACCTTTGACAACAATGGAATAAACTTGAATAATGTCGATAACATCATTGAGTTTACCCGAAACCAAGTTAAAGCATGGAATCTCGTACAAACCTCTGATTCCCAAAGCTTTGGTACTCGTAAAGCAAGTAATATCGTTAGGCGAAAACCTGCTAAGTGGACAAAACCCAAGAGAGATTAGGTTAAATTAATGTTTGATGGTGCAGTGAATGCATATGGCGTGGCTACCTTCGGGTTCATCATTAGGGGATATGGTGGCTGCCCCATCCATTTTGATGGAGGATTGATCGGTCAGCAGTTGGTTCTAATCTCCGAGACCATCGCGTTGCGCCAAGGGCTTCTCGATGCCATTCGACGTGGCATTCCCCGGATCCAGATTGAAGGCGATAATTTGCAGTTGGTCAAGGTCGTTCTTGGTGACTGGCGCTGCCCGTGGGAGATCGAATTGTTACATGCGGACATCCATTGTTTGTTGGCTCGGTTCCAGTATTGGAGTATTGCTCATATCTACCGTGAGTGCAATTCTGTGACTGACTACATCGCTGGCTCTTTCCGACGTGTCTCTTCAATTCCACTTGCAGTTGATTTGGGATTTTGTACCCTCATTCGTCACGATGCCCTATGGAAGTCACTGATCTGTTAGTGGCCTCCCTAATTCCTTTCCTTATAAAAAAATTAGACAAAAATTAGATCTTAAGATGTCGAGGAAATTCCATCAAAAAAAAAGATGTTGACGAAAATAATCTATATCTCTCTTAGTTGTATTAGCTTTTTTTTTGGTGGAAGGAGAGACAATACTCTCCGTTCCCTCAAGGAGATGTTTTATTAATTAAGAAAAAAGGGCTAAGTACTCAGCAAACGGGAGATAGCCCGACGCCTTACATCAGCGACAAGTAAAGAAATAACACCCTCCGACGGGTGAAGCAATACATGAAATCCTAAAATAAACGAACAAGCAAAAGAAGCTAAATAATCAGCCACACAGTTTGCTTCTCTGTAAACATGACGGACCTGAACATGCCAGTTCCTACTAATTAAGCCATTGCATTGAGCAGCCAAGCTAAAAAGAGGGTGGTAACGATCTACAGGTTTATTTAGAAAAAGACACACAAGTTGTGAGTCCAATTCTAAACAAACCCTCCTGTACCCCGGATCCCATGTTAGACGTAAACCTTGAAGTGCACCCCATAGTTCAGCCATAGGAACATTACACATACCAATATTATGAACAAAGCCTATCTGCCATTGTCCATATCTATCCCGAATGACGCCACGTGCCGCAGCTAATCCATCACGAACAGATCCGTCAGTATTAATCTTCACCCATAGATCCAAGGGACGTGACCAAAGAATAAAGCGCTCTTCTCTTTATCGTCTTTCCGTTAACAAGCAAGCCCGAGAATAAGCCGAAGAATGCTCCATAATGAAGCCCTTCCGGTTGTTAACTTTCTTTTAATAAAGTGCGTGGGATATTGTTTTAGAAGGAAATTGTTTTAATGACCCACCGGGTTATAACCCACTCCCATTAATAGTAATAGAGAAGAGAGAAGGGGTAAAAGTAAATTCTGATTTAACTTTTATTAATTTGCTTAGGAATTTCCCAACCTATAGGTTTGGATATTTTACTTTAGGTTTGGAATTTATTTTAAATGGGCTAAAGAATGGGCTTTTTTAATAGATTATTGGATCATTTTTATATGCTTCATTTTAAATCTGATTAGTTTCTAATGGGCTGTACATGATAAAAATGGATTGATTTATTTTTTTGGTAAGAATGGACTGATTTATTTTTTGGTAAAAATGGACTGATATATTAACTTAGTATATAAAATTTAATCTTAGACAAATTATAAATTTTAAATTAAAAAAAATCTGAAACTAAAAAAAGAATACAGTTCAAAAATGTTAATATATTAATTTTAAATTTCTAATATCTATCAAAAAATTGTACTTGAGTCAATGCGCGGACAAGCATTGGCAAGTAGTTACACAAATTGGAGATGAATTATGTAGCCCTAATTTACTTAATAGAAGAAAAAAAATTTAAAAAGAAAATTGCACCAGGGAACAATTTTTTTTTTAAGAAAAATTGCACCAGATAATAATTTAACACCTGCTGTTAGTGTGAGTTGCGCGGTTGAGAAAATGGAGAGCGGAAGTCAAACTAGAAAATAGAAATGCCTTCTTTTAAAAAGAAACAGAAATTCAAGATTTTTTTAAAAATATAACATGTCAAAAACGACGTAGTGTTGAGGCTTTTTTTAAAAAAAAAAAATTGCACCAGAATATAAAAAGGATTGTCCTTATCAGAGGTCTTCTTCAAATTAAAAAGGATTGCACCAGAATATGAGTCTTATCTCTACTTCAAATTAAAATGAATTTTTAATTAATCCATATAAAAAGAAATTTAAATTAACATATCAGCCCACGATTTTTTTTATAAAGAGAACCCTAATTTTTTTTGTACATGTATACTCTAAAAAGAATTTTAATTTTGACTAACCAAATCAGCCCACGATTTTTTTTTATATATGGGTATTTTACTCATCCTTTCTTAAAAATGATTAATTTCCATATAAATCAGACCTAAATTTTTATCCATCCATGATACTTAAAAAAAGGATAAAAATTACTTCTACTATCCCAAAATGATTATATAGATTTCTCCCTAACAAAAAGATTTACATGATTAAATGGATTTTAGATTGGATCAAAAAAATGGATTTTAGATGATTTGTTTCCTTAAAAAAAATCAAGATTTGATCCAAAATCTTCTTTTAGCTAATTACCTAAAAATAAATATCATAAGTTTGTTTTCATTTTGATTTGTTTCCCTAAAAATTGATCAAGATGGATTTACTCGATTATTTTCTTCTAAATACAGAGTAATTAACTAAAAATAAATATCATAAGGCCGGATTTTTTATATGAAAGGCTGATTCTATAAACACTTTTAGATTGGCCACTCCTTTTTTTTAAAAATAAAATTATTAAACGACACATGTCACTTTTAGATTGGAGCACGCCACTCCTTTTTTTTTAAATTTTTTTGGCAAAACAACCATGAATTATAAAAAATAATCTTTTATTTTTGGATATGATAAATAGGAAGATTATAGGATAGAAAATCTCATTATTAAATAATCTTTTATTTTTGAATATGATAGATAGGAAGATCATTAGGATATTTTTTTATGCTATCATACAAAAACTAGAATATTTATTTTATTTTTAGATAGAATCGTTTTTTAAAACCAATCTGATTGGTTGAAATTTAATTGGGTTTTTTAATTGGTTAAAAATAATTGTTGATCTCACATATAATAAAATTATTATTTATATCCACGTGAAATATTTTATAAGATTTGGATTTGGCAATTTTTGGCAAAATAACCATTAAATAAAAAAATATACAATTCTACAAATCTTAATTTTCCACAAGATTGCTCTTATAATTAAATGAATATTTACATTATCTTTGCCTTTTATATATTTATGGAAAATATTTTATTAAAATAAAATTTTGAAAAAAAAGGTATAAATTTACATTATGTCTTACAAGATTGACAATTAAATGATTAAATAAACATTTGACAAAAATAATTAACTTTTACATTTTCTCATAAGAGAGACAAATCATAATACAAAAAAAATCCATTTAAATTATATTAGTTTTGACTTTATATTTTTCTAAGAAAAAATCCATAATAAAAAATATCTACTTTTTAACCATTTATTTATTTTATTTATATTTAATAAAATCCGTACATAGTACGGGCTCTTACACTAGTTTTCTTCTAAATACGGAGTAATTAACTAAAAATAAATATCATAAGGCCGGATTTTTTTATATGAAAGGCTGATTCTATAAAAAAAAACAAATTAAGCGTCTCACTGGATACTTACCGGGTATGATTAGGTCCAAATGTCCAATGTGTATATATGGTTTATTAAATCAATCGTTTAAGATAAGACTCATATTTTATTTGGATAACAATATCAATCGTTTAAGATTTTTTACTCATATTTTATTTGGATAACATTATTAATTTGGATAACAATATCAATCTGGATAACAATATCAATCGTTTAAGATTTTTATTTGGAAAGTTTACTTTGTTTGATATCTTTGATTTAGATTTATTAGTTTAGATAGGTAAGTTCTTTTAGTACCAAAAAAACAATTTTTATAGAAAAATTTATAAACTTCTCACATTTACCCTAACTAAAAAATTATAAACTTCTCCCATATACCCTAACTAAACAAATTATAAACTTTCCACATATACCAAAAAAAACATTTTTAAAGAAAAAATTATAAACTTCCCACATATACCCTAAAATGAAATTATTAAAATTTGACCCAACACGATATTCCAACCCGATCTAAAAATCAATAATTCATAACCCAACTTGACTAATTAAAATGATAATTATAGTTATTTTAAATTTAGGATTTAGGGTCTATGGATTAGGGCTTGGGGTTTGGGTTTAGGGTTTGGGGTTAGGGTTTAGGGTTAGGGTTTATGACTAGAGGGTTAGAGTTCATATTGGGATTTAATGACATTAAGGGTTCGTGATTTATAAATCATATACCTTAATCGACCAATTGATATTATAATTGATTTTATAAAATCGTCAAAACTTAAGTTATCTTATTTTATAATATATACAATCAAACATTAGTTGATATGTGACGGTCAAAAATTGATCAATTGTTATTGTTATTTATATGTAACATTAATTTAGATATTACATCTTAAAGAGATGGTTTATGGATTAGGGTTTGGGGTTTGGGGCTTGGGTTTAGGGTTTAGGGTTTAGGGTTTAAGGTTTAGGGTTTGTGACTAGAGGGTTAGGGTTAGGATTTGGCTATGATTCATAAGGTTAAGAGTTCCTACCATGAATCATATACCGTACACTACCCTTTTTTTACAATTAACCCCGGTAATTAGAGATCACTATAGTTTGATCATCACAAGTGTATGGATGTTTCATTACAAGAAAAATATTATATTTTATGGTCTCAACCTTAGGATATAGTAATTGACCTTAAAGTGTAGAGTTCATATTGGGATTCAATGATATTATGGATTCATGATATATAAATCATATACCCTAATTGACCTTATGTGACCCTAATTGACAAATTGATTTTATAAAACTGTCAAAACTTAAGTTATCTTATTTAATAGTATATTCAATCAAACATTAGTCGATATGTGACGGTCCAAAATTGATCAATTGTTATTATATGTAAAATTATTTAATTTATTTTACATATAGTTGATTTTACTTAGTAAGGATTCATAAGGTTTAGCGTTTAAAATTATGAACCGTACGTGAACCGTATGTGAATTATGAATCGTATGTGAATCGTATGTGAATTATTTATATTATGTGAACCGTATGTGAATATTTTAAATTAATTATCTTTTTATATTTAACTTTTCATAATTTATGAAATTAAGCTATCTTGTTTGATAGTATAGATAACTAATTTATCTAATGTGACCCTAATTGAAATTATGAAGAGTATGTGGCCCAAAAATGACTAATTAATATTACAATGAATATTTTAAATTAATTATCTTTACATATACTTAACTTTTCCTAATTTATAAAATTAAACTATCTTGTTTGATAGATAACTAATTTATCTAATGTGATCCTAATTGAAATTACTCCGTATGAACCGTATGTGACCCAAAAATGACTAATTAATATTATAATGAATATTTTAAAATAATTATCTTTACATATATTTAACTTTTCATAATTTCTAAATTAAACTATCTTGTTTGATAGTATAGATAATTAAGTTATCTAATGTGACTCTAATGAACACTCTAAATTTTTTATCCTCTCAAAAAAAAACATTCTAAATTTTTTATATGAAATTGGGGCATATTATATATAATAACAAGTTATCAAGTGCTGATATAAGAACACCTTATAGTATAGAATACATCTGATGGTAGAAATAAGTTGGAGGCTCATTTGAATATTACACGGAGTATATGTATGATATAGTACAATACATCTATTATTTAACTTTACAGAATTAAATTAGGGCGTGGGTGGGCCAAAGATTTGGAACGGCGCATGGGAAACGAGAAGCAATCAATGGTCTCTGGTTCATGGGGACATTTAAGGCGCGCATGGGAACAATTTTCCAAAGAGGAACGGCTCAGCTTCATTGGGTGTTTCATTTGACCAATATCTTAGCATTGAAAGGGGTGGATGGAGCGGGAAATATGTTTCAGATTTGCTATTAGGGCTTGGCGTGAACATGGATCCAATTTTCCTATTAGGGCTTGGGCGACGGTAGGGAGACAGTCTCTCGTTCATGTCTGAAGGTCTGTTCTTATTTGAATAAGCTATCTTTTGTTTCAGATTCTTGGTTTGAGCTTCCTTTTGTTGATTGGTAAAGGGGAAGCCGAAATTAGTAAAGGGGAAGCCGAAAAACAGCAATCTTCACTATCGTCTTATTTGAATAAGCTATCTAACGATTTCCTGGTTTTTGATCGGCATCACTATCTTCACTATCATCTGAAGACGCGTCTCTTTGATGTTGTTCTCCGCCCTCGCTTGGCTTACTTTTCTTCTCCTTCTTCCTTTGCTTCTTTTTCTGGCGCTTTTTATGCTTCTTTGTTGTTCTTATTTGAATAAGCTATCTTGGTGTTCTTGGTTTGAGCTTCCTTTTGTTGATTGGCCTCTCAAATTTCTGGTTTTCATTAGACTTGTGCTGGATATTTGCTACATCATTTTCTATTCCAAATACTTTCGTTCTATATCTATTTGTTGCTCTGGATATTTGCTACATCAATATCAGCTTCCATTTCTTGATCTCCACTAGCGGTTTCAAATTCTCCATCCACAACGTCATCGTTATTTGTATCCACTCCATCATTCGCATCTTTTTGAGTAGAATCATCATCATCTATTATCAATAAATCGGCCCTATCTTCATTGTATCCATCGAAATACTCGACATTCAAATCAAAAAGGTCGGTTGTTGAATCCATTAGCACCTGCACATTATAATGCATATTTCGTATAGGACAGTCTGATTATCAAGTCTAAATGCTCAACTGAATGTGCAATGTGACTGAATGCTGCAACTAAATACATATTGACTTATGAAAGTGAATGCTACAGAATAATTGCAAGCCAAACCAACAATTGAATGCTCCAGAATAATTGAACAAAACCCACTAACAAATTCAGAACATTAATTGAATTTTTCAAATTGACTGTGCTGTAACAGAATGCCGCATAAACATGTAGCAACATCAACAGCTTAACAAAAACAGATGTCACAAATACCAACAACAATGTCTTAAGCATAACAATACTAAGTTATCTCTTGAATTAGAAATATGACAACATGTTCTCCCTTGAAATAAGAAGTTTACTAAGGGCTATATGGATAATAAAATTATTGTTGGCAGATTATAGTGTTATCCATTGAATAGTTTTTTTTTACCCATATTCTGTTTTTTTTACCCATAATCAGATTTAGAAATAAAATCATCTTCTGTTTTTTACTCAGAATAACAAGAACAAATGTCGGAATTTTTTCTAGAAGATCAATGCTAAGTTGTGTCCACAACTGATTTTTACATGATCTGTGTAAAACCATAGAATATCTTCCACTATATTTGAATGGAAGCCACAAAACATGAGCTTTGATCTGAATCCAAAACAAAATTGATTGGTATTGCAAGTTTAGGCTGAAGTTAATGTTACAGGTGTCATCTACAGTAACAAATTCTTTCTCAAATTCTCGGCAAAATAATCAGATTAATATTTCTAAATCTCAAAATGCAAATCTAAGATGTTTACCTTCCTTGTTGATGCAGAAGATGAACACTAATTGCCTCCAACCTGATAATACTAGAAGAGAGGAATTATAGACGTTTGGACTTTGGAGAGGAAAAATAATTCGAAATTGGAGAGCTGAAAGGTCGTTTTTTGGCGGTGCATATTACCATCTCAACTTTCATTTACATCATGTGGATTGGGCTTGATTTTGTTAGGAAAATTTCAAATAGAAAAATGGGCCAATCTGATTTTATGTTAAGTAGATCAGGCCCATACTTAGCAAAACCGAACCTCATATGTATTACCACCAAACCAAAGGCATGGAACTAGCTCTCAATTAGTATCAGACTTTATTTTCTAGGAAATTGCATCAAGTAACTTTACTTTAATACACACTCTCTCTCTTATAAATTGCTATTTTAAGCAACGGGTCATGACCCACTGGTTCATGCAAACACCCTCCGTTTTAGAAGAATTGAGAAAGAGGCACATGTGCATACATGCATTTGTCAATGAAGACTGCCAATGAAGTTGTTATACTTGTTTAATTAGTTATGGGAAAGCTGAGATGTTGATCATCGCATGCTAGCTGTAATTGCATGCGCAGTTTTATTGGAAATGTTTATTATTTGCGCCCATTGTTGTAGCAATAACCCAACGGCCAACAACATTACCTTTCACGTACGTTCCATATGATCCGGCCATTCCTTCATATAAACTCCCAATACCAAATCATTCAAATAATATATATACATCAAAAAGGGTTCGGATCCGGTAAGAATGATCGTTCTCGTGTAAAATGATAAGAGCATGTGCATCCAAGAGGATTTACAATCCTCTCTTGTTTTTCTCTCTCCTTCTCTCCTTTTGACACCTCATTTTCTCTATCATCCACATCATTTTTCACTTTTTCTTTCCTCCTTCTCTTCCTCTTTCTCTATTTCCCCCCACAACAAAGGGTATCCCCTTTCACTTCTCCTCTCCCACTTTCTACCTATTTTATATCATATACATTAATTATATTTACTTTTATAATTTAGATTTAAGATAATAAATTATATTTATTATTACAAATAAATTAATTACATATGTTAATTATATTTACAAATTACCTATGTTAATTAAATTATAATTAAAATATATTTACTAATTACCTATGTTAATTAAATATAATAAATTATATTTACTAATTACTTATGTTAATTAAAGTTCTTTAATCAAATAAATTATATTTACTTAAATAATTTGGATTTAAGATAATATAAACTAATTACAAATTAAAAAAATAAATTTAATTAACATTAAGACAATTTCAAATAAAATTATAAATTGCAAAAAAAATGTATTTGGATTATATTATGTGTTTGAGTTATTTGGATTTTTATTGTGGTTATCCATGGAAGATAGTAGTAGTAGTAGTGAACGAGAGAAAGAAAAGCTAAGATGAGTTTGTGAATGACCCAACAATATTAGACTCTATTTATAGATAATAAAAAATTATTAAAATTGATTAATTTTTTTTTTTTTTAAAAATATCAACATTAATTATTATTTTGTTGGAAATATATTTAATGTTAGGTTGAAATGAAATAAATGAAGTTAGTTGAAAGTTGGATACATGTGTCAAATTGTGATTGGATGAATGTTCCTCTTTGGGCACAAGGGCCAAAGCACTCATTCCTCTATGGAAGGATGATTACTCCCATTCCTCTCTCATTCCTCCTTGAAAGGGGATTCCTCTTTCAATTTTTACAACCAAGAGGAGCTCCTCTTTGAGGAGAGAGAGTGCAAAGAGGAGGTTCATTCCTCTTGGTTGCACATGCTCTAAACAACAAGATTCGTTAGATTGAAAAAAAATCAAGGAGTATCATTTTATTAAACAAGAAAACAGACAAATGTTTGGTAAATTATTTGCGTATTTTCCAAAAAAAAACGGATACATGGACCGGCGGGCACAAAATGTGCTTCGAAAATTGTTTCTCAGTGTATCAAAATAATTGTATGTGCATAAAAAATTATCGAATGTGCATTAAATTAGTGCATAAATGTATATTTGTGCATCAAATTAGCCGTGTGTGCATTAAATTAGTCGTGTGTGCATCAAAATAAGTAAAAAGTATTTCTTGTTTGTGTGCATCAGAAATGATTGTATGTGCATGTATTAAAATTGGCCAAATCTGTATCAAAACTTTATGCATTGATATATATTTCTGCATCAAAATGAACCTTATAGTCTATTCTACCCGTTCACTTTTACTTGCCTTATAAATTTTTATATATATCTGGCTATTTATATATTTTGCACATTTGGGAGAATAATATACTAGTCGATGAAAAGTATCGTGAGTGGTTTTCTTGGTGAATGAAAACTCACTTACGAATCATGTATGAATTTTACTATGTAGTTCTGTTCTCATATGTATCCTACGTATTACATCAACATGGATGATTTGATTTTGAACGATTTTTTTAGCTTATATATATGATCTTGGTTAATAAAATTTAAATGAATTTTTTTTATATTATATGTATTTAGAATTATTTATATTTTATATAATTTTTTTAGAACTTTAGTTTTTAAAAACTTCTTAACTATGACCTAAAAACTCAGTGTTGTTTGCTAATTGCTCAAAAAAAATGAAAAGAAAAAACGAGGCGTGCATGTGAAAGCGTCAAACAACGCACCTTGAGCCAGGATGGCCCTCCATAATGGTTAATTCAGACATTATTGCCACCATTGAAGAATATCAAAAACCTAAGTTTTTGCTTGGTTTACATATCCCAATGAGTTTCCATGAAACTGAATAACTCCACGACAAAATTTACAAAAATCTGTACCAACACTTAAATCGAAACCAATGGGATTACTATTTTGTTATATTTTAAAAATTATTTAGGGCTCACTATCTCAAAAATAATTTAGCTATGTTTCAAAAAAAATTTAGGGCTCACTATCACTATTAGGGCTCACTGTCTCAAAACCAATGGACGCAGTTTCATTTCACATAGCTAGAGTAATTAATATTATATTATACGGAGTATTTTTTTGCAAGTTATTCTTACGACAAAATTTGCCGCCCAATTCCTTTACAGCTTCACAATTAGATGAGACCAATTATTTAGAATTGACCGGAAATTTAAACCGGTCAAAAAGCCAAGAAGCCACAGAGCAACAACCGCTCACGGCTCACCTCGATCGTTGCTATTTTTTCAATGGAAAATAATACTAATTATCTTCTTTTAACTGATAATAATAATATAAACTTTAAAAATCACCAATAATAATATAAATTTGTACAATATTGACCCTAAATAATAAGAAGTTGAAAAATAACTTGTAATAATATTAAGTATTCGTTTTGAACCGATAATAATATAAACTATTCAAGTATCCATTTTTTATAGTGGCCATGAGCGAAGCATACAAAAAGGGCATGTTGTGGGAGGAAACAAATGAAGTTAGGCTACACTCAGAGGCAGCGGAGATGGAAAAGGGGTTGAGGTCGCCAGATGCATGTGGTGTGCGGTGTCTCAACGAATTCTGTTTTAAGAGATAAGAGGCGGGAGAGAGTATGAAGAGTTAAGAAGACGACATGTAAAGAGAAGAAGTTAGAGAGGATGATGGTTGGGATCGATGGAATAGCTAACACTTGTAATTTGAAGTGTTAATTTGAAAAAAATGAGTTATCAATTAATTTGATGCCATATCATAATTTTGGGTGCCACATCATAATTTTCACCAGAAAACTGACTGACGTATTGTTTTAGGTTAATATCATAATAGTTCGTATTATTATTGGTTCAGATCGGATACTTGGTATTATTACAAGTCATTTTTCAACTTCGTATTATTTTGGGTTAATATCATAATAGTTCGTATTGATGTTGATGATTTTTAAAGTTCATATTATTATTGGTTCAAAGTGGATACCTCATATTATTATAAGTCAATTCTCCTTTTTTTAAATGGTAAATATATTTCGAAAGGACTAAGAAAAAAACAGCTTGAAAGTTTTTAAAAGATCAACAAAGACCTAAAAATTTTCAAGGAAATTTATAAGGTGAGAAAAGATTTAAAAAAGGTCTTATGTTTTGATAAACCAATGTTTAAACATATTATATCGGAAATATGGCAGGACGTACAAAATTCTAGAATGCATGGTAGATACCTTGATAATGTCTAGATCGGCTTTCTAGCTCAATATTAGTTCTGATCAGAGTCAAGTTTGAATTAACGGCTTCCCCGGTTCAATAATAGGTTTGGAGGTAATTAATTAGATTTCGACTCGAACTAAGAAGGTGCTAATATAAGCTTTGTCCCAAAATATATGTGCTAGCCCATTCTGTTTGATGTCCCAATATGAAGTTGATTAAGAAGCTAACATTTAATTGAAATGACGCGTTTGAGAGTTTGTTGGTGTAAAACAAGTTCGAATCCTTAAATTGAAGAAAAGTAAAGCAAGTGGCACAAGAGATTGTTTACACACTCCGGCTATGCCTATTCTTCGGAGTCTTAGTGGGGAGACCGTCCCAAATCCACTACATCTCAAGAATGATTCTGGAATATCCGCTAAATTCCAAATAAAATAAAAATGAATATTTATCCCAATAATATTTTTTTTTTCTCTAAAGTAGAGGACCTATTAATCTTCATAATTTCATAGTAAATTATAAAGAGATTATAGAAGTTTATTACAATTGAGAATTCATTAACTTTTAGGCAAGTCGGATAAGTATTTAAATAGTTTTTCTTAAAAAGAGAATTTAGTCTTTTTATAATTTTCAAGAATATGATAAAGGATTATTAAGGTGTAAAAATTTACTCAAATAAAATAGATTGTTATAAATTTCGAATTGTATTAATGGAGTGCAACAAGCATAAAAATGATACAGAGCAAAATAAATAAAAAGGAGTCAAGAGCCGGGACTTGAACCCGAGACCTCTCGCTCCTTACATACAAGCACACACTCCCCTCTTCCGCTAGACTCATGTGACTTTCTATTCTTTTTCCCAACCCTTTTATTTTTAACTTATCTTAATCTTCTTCTTCTAAGTTGACATCAGACTTTGTCTGATTGAAATTGACGTTGAATTGATGTTGCTCCAATGCATGTCAATTGAGTCCCCTTCTTCACATCCTTTGCTTGGAAGACCATCCATGGTTGCATCATCAAGAGTCATCACCCAACAAGCACAATTCTCACAAATAGAGATCCATCCCCTTCTCCCACAATGGTCAATTTCAATTGCCATGGATCACTTGGAGCACCATCTTTGCCTATTTAAAGGCTGAAGAACTCACACAAAATCTTTTTTCTCCCTTCCTAGCACTTTGCTATTCTAATTCTTCAAAAATCCAGCCTAGATCCATTCTTCTAATTGCTGAATTTTTTTACCAAAACACCACAAAACCCCTAATTTCTTCCCCTAGCCCCATCAGACCACCACGGGAGTGCCGGTCGGCCACCACCACCACTCCGGCGCACCACCACCGGCCGCCAGGAGCCGCGCCACGCTGGAGGAGCCTCGCTGCCCGTTGTCGTTTGTCCGTCCTGCGTCTCTCTGGTTGTACGTGAAAAGCAGAAGAAGGAGGAAGAAGAATGAAGAGGAGTTGGGCCTAATTTTTTTGGGTACTTTCTAATTAATATTGGACTAGAATTTTAAGCCCAAAACACTTATTAGAAATCAGTTTATAAATATTAATTTTCGAAATATTAAAAATCAGATTTATAAAATGCAATTACTAGTACATAGATCTTAATAAAAATATACATGCTTGTTAGATTCAAGAGAAAATAAATTCTATAAATTATAGAATAAATCCTAATAGATTGTAAGGAGAATAGTAGTGTTTTAGGCATATAAATGATGAATTTAAAAATATATTACTTGGTTGTATTTTGTCTTTAATGATTAAGGAAATAGAGTAAGATAATGATATTTAATATATCTAGGCTTTATTAAAAAGGAAAATAGACTTGCATGTTTTTTTTATCTTATTATAAACTTGGAAATAATATAGATAAGATATTTTTATCATAAGATAATTAATAGGAATAAGTTGAAAACTAAAAAGATATACTAGTTATAAGATATTTATATAATGAAGTATGGAAAGTAAAATATATTTGTTGTTGGGAATAGATATATTAAAGATATTATAAATGATCATAGATGTAAAATATTATTAAAATAATATGATAGATGAGAAGTAATATTATTAAAGATATAAAGTTTTATTACTATATGATTAATATGACTATAAAGTAAACTAGATTATTATATGATTTTAGTTATAATATATGATAATGATGCTAGAATATCTAAGACATATTATAATAATAAAATGGTGGAGAAACCTTATAAAAGTATTATTGTTTCAAAAATTGTGATCATGGACTATAGTTTGACTTTAGATATTGATTTTTATGAAAGAATAATATTATTAAATATTTATAGTCATCATGTGAGAAAGATATTAATTTAATAATCTCTAAGTATAAATAATTATTGCAAGACATAAGTTCTAGGTTAAAATAAGAAGTATGATCTTATAATGAGTTTATGATATTATATAGCATAAGGTTGACTTGCATGGAAAGAAACCACATAGATATAGAAAAGATATTATTTTATAACCTACAAATATTATAATAATGGACTATAATTATGAAGTAGGATATGTATAAGCCATGATTATATTTTATAAGCCATGACCCTATTTTATAAGACTATGATCATAGATATTTTATAAGTCTTATAATGTGAAAAGAATTATAGGAATAAAATAAATAAGATTAATTTAATATATGTTAATTTCATGAAGTTACCTTATAAAGAAAATTAGAAATTCCTAATTATGGAAACTTCCAAGAAAAGTAGATCATAAGTTTATGAGCCTTATTTGTTTTAGGTAAATAAAAGTTTACCAAAGGTATAGTATTTTATGAAATCTTACTTGCTTACTTATATTAAAGAAATAGGAAATAAAGTTATAAGAGATTATTTAAGTAAGGTTTTATGGAATAATAAGGATATTACAAAACCAAAATAATAATGAAGGAATATTATTATTTTAAATAACCTTCTAAATTATTACAATAATAATTTAGAATTCCGCTTCTCTTATAGAAGTACTATAAGAGAGAACCTGAGTTAAGAAGAATCCGTTTTTATAAGCCGTTCGTAAATTCCGTGTCGATAGGTCGGAATCCTTGTTCATAGTCGTGAACCACATAGTTCCATCAAAGCTCGATTGTTAGAACTCGTCAAAGCTAAGGCAAGTGGAATTTCCCCTTGTACCCTTTTATATCCGTCTTTATGATATCTCTCGATGTTGGGAACTTCTTGTATGCTTAATTAAAATGAACCTAGGAAATATCGATTGCTAGAAATAACGACCCTTGTTAGCATAGTAAATATTATATTCCTTGCTAGGATTATATTTGCTAGTGTGTGTACTCTTGATTGATTGCAAATCTCGTTCAGAGATTTGAATTGAATAAACTAGAAAGGGGTGCGAGTTAGTCGACGCCTCTATATAATCTTACTAAGTCGTACGTCCATACGACTTTCGGGATCATGATCTCCATCCGCTCCAATTGCAAGGAGGGATTGAGCGCACTCTAGCTAAGTGCAGGGGAATTGATGTTCTCCTTCGGGTGGCTCGGTTTATCCGTGTCCCACCACTCTCTCTTGTAAAAGTCATCAACAAGATTGAATATTTTTGTCACTATTTAAGATAAGTGCGTATGCACATTTAAGATACCAAAACCGGACCGGTCTCAAATGATCGTTCCGGCTCTCGGTCCGCTCAAAAGCGCAAGAGGTTTTCACTTGTATGAATTAATAAATGTTCCCAACATTCTATTGAAATCCTAGAGAAGTCTACAATCTAGTAGTTCTTCTATCGCTTTTCGAGTTATCTTTGCTTAAGATATACTCTTCTTTGAACCATTAAAGCTCCACATAAACAAGCCTTATAGTATAGCCTCATCGTAAACACAACCCGTTTATCTCTCTCGAAAATAATTAGAAGTTACCGAATTTACCCTCGGGAAGTTCCATTCCCGCTTGCTTAGTCTCTTAGACTAATTCTTCTTTTCCGCATGTTTGCCTGGCATTCTATCGCCCCTCGCGGATTATGTCAGAATCTAGGAATCCCCATAAGGCGTGAAGTGAAGTGAAGACGAAGGAAGAACAAGGATTTTCAAGATGTACTTCGTTCATCATTTTGTTTTAGTTTCAATATGTTTCAAAGACAAGTTAGTTTCGCATTTAAATTCCCGAACAATCTTTTTAATTGAAAACAATGTAAGGTATTTGTAAGAATCAAGTCTCCTTCGGGAGCACCTTTTTCTCATATGTAATATGTTTTTATTCCGCATTTGATTGTTCTATATCATTCTAAAAGCCTTGGGTGACTTTAGACGGTAAAGTCTGAGGTCACTGGCGGTAATACCTAGTGTTGTAAAATAGGGGTGTTACAGATTCAAAGCAAGGCTACAAGCAAACTAGAATGGCAAGTCTCAAGCAAGCAAGAAAACAACATCAACGAAACTAGAAAAACATAGAGCAAGGGTAGAAGAATATTAATTAGGGTTTCAACTCTCTAAGGATGACAAAGCTTCAAGGAGTAGCTTCACGCGTCTAGAACCACCACATATCTCAATGAGCAGGAATTACCACCGGTCGCTCCACCACGAGGCCATCGGGTCTTCTCTCTCTCTCTCTCTCTCCTTTCCCCTCCTTTTCTTTCAGATTTTCCCTCTTTTTCTTTGCAGCGCTCCAAGCTTCAATTAAGCAATGAGAGAGCTAACAAATGATTTTATACCTTGGTTAAGAAGACATCCCATAAAATGTTGTGTATCGATAAGTCGGTCTCTACTAGAAAGGTTGTTGATCCAGACATTGGGTAGCGTCTTCCCTTCTTCCATGTTCGAGCCTAAGAGACAAATCAAGCTCATCTATTATCTCACTTCGGTAAATTACATCTAGACATGTTTTGTGATCTAGAGAAGCCACACACTGAACTAGCTTCAAGCTTAACCACACATCTCTGAACCCGATTTCCTTCCAACAACCAACTTACCTTGTTCTAGTTTACATGCCATATGCCAATACTCAGGTCACTAGGCTTAATACATGATTTAACAAGCATTACAAATTCCTCTTAAATTAGATATTAAGCATAGAAGAAAACACTTTCAAGATTTTAAGTGGATTTGAAATGAGGTTCCACTCATCATCGATGTTGAGCTCTTTTATGCAAGAAAAAAAAAATTGTTAGTGGGGACTATTTTAGTCCCAAAATCGGCGGGATTGATGTCTCCATGTATTTTCTTCACAGTTATTTCTTAGTCCTCTACCATTCTTCTTATAAAGTGGTATTGAACATCAATATGTTTTGTTCTCTCATGATAGACATGATATTTGAAAAGAAACAAAACACTCTAACTATCTGTGTAAAGTTTGCAAGTAGGTTTTGCCCTTTATCTCTTGTAAGATACCACATAGGCATGTGACTTCTTTCAAAGCCTCCGTAGCTAAAATACTCTGCCTTTGTGGAGGAGAGTGCCACTATGGATTATTGTATTCTCGGTTCAGTTCCTTTTACATACTTTAGCAGGTATTTTATGCCTTCCCAATGTTTTTGTCCTAGATTGGACATGTAACGACTCAAAACACTTATAACAAAAGCTAAATCTGGCCTAGTACAAATCATAGCATACATTATAGATCCCACTTCTCCATCAAAAGGTACAATCTCCATTTTCTTCTTTTCTTCTACAGTGGTTGGCCAATCTTGCTTAGATAGCTCCAGTGCCATCCTAGAGGTATTGTTGTTGGTTTATTATCGTTCATGGAAAACCTATCAAGAACTTTTTGCATGTATTCAGTATGAGACAAGTAGATTGTTCTCTTAGCACGATTTCTAATAATTTTGAATCCTTGAATTTTCTTAACAACATTTAAGTCTTTCAAGTGTTTCTGTAAGTCATGCTTCACTCCAATGATAACTATTTTAGAATTGCTAATTAACATAATGTCATCAACATATAATAGGATGTACATAGGAGTTTTAGACTTGATATTTTTGAAATAAAGATAGGTATCATATTTGCTTCTAGCAAAGCCAATAGAAAGCAAGCAAGCATTCAACTTTTGATTCCACTATCTAGGTGACTATTTTAGGCCATAGATAGACTTTCTAAGAGGACAAGTATGATTAGATTTAGAGTTATCAATAAAGCCTTTAGTTTTTCTCATATAAATGGTTTCATTTAAGTCACCTTGCAAAAAGGCAGTTTTCACATCTATTTGTTCTAATTCCCAATCATAAACTGCAGGCATAGCAAGCAAGAAGCGCATGGTTCTATATTCAACCACATGAGCAAAGATGTAATTATAATCCCCACATTCTTTTTAGTAAAGCCTTTAGCAACAAATCTGGCTTTAAACCTAGGAGGATCAATTTTACTAGCTTCTTCTTATTTTAGTTTGTAAATCCACTTACAATTTATAAGCCTCGCTTTAGCAGATTTGGGAACAAGAGACCAATTATTATTAATTATCATGGATTGAATTTATTCATGCATGGCCTTAATCTATTCATTAGCTTCACTACCCCTAACAACTTGTTCATAAGTGTCAAGAGTATAATTCTTAAAAATTTCAACAATAGTAAAGGCAATCTCAACCATTTTGTCATAGCACTCAAGCAAATTAATCTCAAATATTTTATTAGGAATTCTAATCGTAGGTTCTTAATCTCTAGTCAGTTAATTGTCAGCCAAATCATCCAAGTTTTCATTCATAAAGACAGGAACTAAAGCATGCTCAGAGTGAGAATTGTAAGGTAGGGTTTTAGATTGAGATAAAGGATTTGTGTCAGAGGTGCTTACTCCCCTACCAAATTGTTGAGGTTGGTTTTTTGGAGCTTCAAAAGTGCTTTCGCTTTCATTATTTCCCTCATGTTCTTATACTTCAACATCCTTATCATTATTGTTATGTTCAGAAGAAGACTAATAAGGAGAGGAGTGACCTATGTCAAAGTCCTCTTCTAGTTGTGGGTGGTCATCATGTCCTTGAACGAAGTTGCATGGGATGGAAATTGGTGTTGTGTTTGATGTACTTGAATTGTCAACAGAAGGCACAATTAGCTTGGATTTGAACTAGAATTCTTTTTTATTTCGGGCCCGGGGTTGTAGTTTGCCTTGTGAAATTTGAGCATATGTAGTACATCTAAATAAACTCAAATGTGCTAGGCTAGGCTTCTTACTTGTCTACATCTCATGTGGGATTTTAAACCCAATCACGGAAGATGGAGACCTATTGATAAGATAAGCTGATGTAATGACTGTTTCAACCCATAAAGAATTCTTCATATATATCAACACTTATTAACATGCATCTAAAATTTTCTAATATTGTCCTATTCATCCTTTCTATTGTACAATTTTGTTGTGGTGTACTAGGAAGTGTCAAGTGCCTTTTTATTCCCGATTGTGTACAAAACTCATCAAAGATGTTATTGGAGAATTCAAGTCCATTGTTAGTCTTTAGGCATTTTATTTTGTGATTATATTGACTTGTAACCATTATTTTTCCAAGATTTGAAATTTTCAAAAACCTTATCTTTAGATTTTAGCAAATATACCCACACTTTCCTAGAGTAGTCGCCTATACGAGATAGAAAATATTTTCTACCTCCTATAGTGTCCACTTGTGCAGACCCCAGAGATCAAAATGACATATTCTAAGGGCTTGTTGCTAATGTAAGTAGATTTGCTAAAAGAGTGGGAGGTTTTCTGATGCGTTTCGCCTCGCTACAAGGACCGACGTCTCGTTTTATGAATCCCGTTACGATCTTGAATGAATGAATGGAGCGGAAGCAAGCGAGAAACGGCACGCAGGGGCGCGCAGATCGAGGTTGGGCGGTACGTCGCTAGGGATCTAGCGGCGTCTCGATGTGGGATTGATTACGACTAGCGAAACCTCAGAATGATTGTAGGGCGATTGGAAGAAGGATAGAAGGATTTAGGCGCCTGATGCCTAGGGAAGAGAAACTCGATTCAACAAAGGCAAATTCAATTCATTCAAGCGTGAAAATTGAAAGTATGAAGTCTGACAAATTTAATAGAAAGCTAGATCTAAACCTAGAAACCCTAGTAAGAATGGCCCCAAGCATGCAAGCCCAACCCATCTCGCTAATTAAAATAAATAGCGGAATTAAAATAATACCAAATTAAGTAATTATTTCTCTTAACAACCCGACATAAAAATAAAGATAGAAACCCGAAGACTCGTGGCCTTCGAAAAGACTCGCGACAACTCGGACATACTCGAATCACCGCCAGTCGGAGCGCGGTTTGGCATGGGAAAGCGCGGTCGTGCTTTGAGGGTCTAGGCCACTCTCGAAGGCGTCGTCACACTACGGAGAAAGCGCGGTTTCGTCCGGCCAAAGCGCGGTCGCGCTTTGGGCTGGCTGTGTTCTGTGGGCGCGGCGCGACCTCCAGCGGCTGGAGCGCGAGGGCCCTCGGCATGGCCTTGACCGCGCCGTCGGAGATTCCTTCGGAAATGCTTGGCTCGACTCCCGACTCCTCCGATTGATCCCAAAATGCGTCTTGGACCAAAGATGTCATCAATATAGTCGAAGGCGGGTCAGGAACCGAACTCGCGGATTGGTTAACTCTTATGATGGAAACCGTAGCTCGACCTATAGCCTTGGCACGGGCACACGTCAAGGGTCCGTTGGATCGAACCGACATAGCCTCCTCTTCCTCAGCGGCAATAATAGTAGCAAACGCATCATCCTCCCCCCCCCCCCCCCCTTGAGTGGGAAGCATCCCCCGCTTCCTCAAAATCAAAATCCGGCTCAACAAAGGGAGAAAGATCAAACACTTTAACCGTTGCATGAACATGGCCATATGAATCTGCAAGATCCAACTTGTAGGCGTTGGGACCAATCCGCTCAAGAATACGAAATGGCCCATCACCACGTTGATGGAGCTTGGTCTTCCGAGCTGCCGGAAACCGTTCCTTGCGCAAATGGAGCCAAACAAGATCGCCAGGCTCAAAAATCATAGGAACGCAGCCCTAGTTTTGTTGCATTGAGTACTGAATAGCGCGCCACTCAAGGTGCGCCTTGGTCCTAGCGTGGAGTTGCTGAATGTGGTTGGCTCTATTAGCGGCATCAACATGTTCTCCCTGCTTCAATCGCTTGGGGACCAAATCCAAAGGCATAATGGGATTGCGCCCATAAACGACCTCAAACGGAGTCAAAGAATGCGCCAAATGTTTGGACCTGTTATAGAAAAACTCAAGGGTAGAAAGTAAGTCCTCCCACCGGCGTGGGTTTGATTTGAGCATCACTCGTAGGAGTGAATCCAATGTACGGTTGATGACCTCCGTTTGGCCATCTGTTTGGGGGTGATAACTAGTAGAAAACAATAATTTGGTGACGAGTTTCCCCAAAAGTGTTCTCCAAAAATGGCCCACAAACATGGTGTCCCGGTCACTAATAATAGTTCTCGGCACACCATGGTATTTTACCACGTTGTCAAAGAACAAAGAAGCCACTTCTGTAGCGTTATTCGTACTTTTACAAGCGATAAAATGATCCATCTTAGAGAATCGGCACACAACAACAAAAATGGAATCTTTGCCTCGCTTTGACATGGGCAAGCCCGTAATGAAGTCCATAGAAATGTCCTCCCATGGGATGTTAGGTACATGCAAAGGTGAGTAAAGTCCGTAAGGTAAAGTAGTTGACTTGGCCTTTTGTCATGGAACACAACTCCTACAGAATTTGGTGACATTCGAGACCAAGTTAGGCCAAAAGAAATATTCACGCAAAGTTGCAACAGTTTTGTTCACCCCGAAATGTCCTCGTCCATCATGAGCCTCTTTAATTAAAAGGTGCCTTATAGACGAGGCTGGAATACAAAGTTTCCCAAACTTGTATAAGTAACCGTCATCTAAAAAATAAGAGTCCCACTCACGATGAACCGAGCACTTCTCAAAGATTGGTCCAAAGAAAGGATCTGAGGCATAAAGCTCCTTAATCAAAGAGAAGCCAAGTAAACGAGTTTGCAATTAAGTAAGAAGTACATACCTGCGAGAAAGGGCGTCGACAACCACATTCTCTTTTCCCTTCTTGAGTTGGACGACATATGGAAATGTCTCCAAGAATTCCACCCATCGAGCGTGTCTTCTATTCAAATGGGCTTGGCTCTTGAGGTAAGAAAGCGTCTCATGGTCACTATGGATAAAAAATTCCCGCGGCCACAAGTAGTGCTTCTAAGTTTGGAGCACTCGGATTAAGGCATATAGCTCCTTGTCGTATGTCGGATAATTGAGTTGTGCCTCGGTGAGCTTTTCGCTAAAATAAGCGATCCACTTCTTCTCTTGGTGGAGGACGCCCCCAATGCCCGTATTAGAAGCATCGCATTCCACCTCAAATGGCCTAGAGAAATCCGGCAATTGTAGCAAAGGAGCATGGCTCAAGGCATCCTTCAAATCTTGGAACGCCCTCTCATGGTGCTGTTTCCATTCTATCACAGTGCCTTCTTTAGTCAAGGCATGTAGGGGCGCCGCTATAGAAGAGAAATTGCGCACAAACCGACGATAAAATCCGGCCATGCCCAAGAAAGAGCGAACCATAGTAGCGGTGGTAGGAGTAGGCCACTCCGTTATGGCCTTTATTTTAGCATCATCCACATGTAAACCACGAGAAGACACCACAAAGCCAAGAAAAATAATGGATGGGCTACAAAAAGTACACTTGGCCAAATTGGCAAAAAGTGTCTCTCGGCGCAAGCGCGCCAAAACGAGCCTCAAATGGTCCACGTGGTCAATCAAAGTCTTAGAATAAATTAAAATATCATCAAAATAGACCACGAGGAACTTATCAATAAAATCATGGAGGACGTGATTCATCAATCTCATGAATGTGCTTGGCGCATTGGTGAGGCCAAAGGGCATCACTAAACACTCGTAAAGACCGAATTTGGTCTTGAAAGCGGTTTTCCACTCATCTCCTTCTTTCATCCGGATTTGATGATAGCCGGACTTCAAGTCAATCTTAGAGAAGATGGAGGCGCCATGGAGCTCATCCAACATGTCATCGAGTCGTGGAATTGGATGTCGGTATTTGACGGTAATCTGATTGATGGCCCGACAATCCATGCACATGCGCCAAGAGTCGTCCTTTTTAGGAACAAGGATGACTGGAACACCACAAGGACTCGTCGATTTTCTAACATAGCCTCTATCAAGTAGCTCCTGAACATGTTTTTGAAGTTCCTGGGTCTCATCTGGGCCGACCTTGTATGGAGCTCTATTGGGTAACGAAGCACCGGACACCAAATCTATTTGGTGCTCAATACCTCGTATAGGTGGCAAACCAGCATGCAACTCGTTAGGAAAAACATCTTTGAATTCACTAAGTAAGGAAGTTACCTCATTTGGCAATGCCGGAGTGTCGGTGCTAGAAGATGTCAAGGACATCGGCACCAAAAGAAAGCACGGGGCGCGACCTTGCAACGATGTTGTAATGGACGACGGTCGGGCCAACAGGAGGCGCCGTTCGACCGAATCTTGTAGGGGCGGCCCAGACGGAGTCGGTTGGCGTGGCCGCTGTTGTGGCTGTTGCGGCGGACGCGCCTTGTCCGAACTAGATGGATGTGTACCATTACCTTGTTCCTCAAAGAGGTTTGGTTTGGGTACACTCTTGGCCTTGCTAGCTTTTTCCTCAGCCTCAATCGCTTTTTGGCGATCCCGTTGAACCTGATTTTGTAAAATCTCACTCGACGACATAGGTAAGAGCTTGACGCGCTTCCCGTGGTACGTAAACACTGATCGCTCACGAATGCGAGGGTCTAGAGATACAATTTATAACCCGACCCCGTTGTAGCACGTGGTGGGTGTCGAACGCTCGGGAAATCTACTCGATTGAGGTGCCTAAACACTAGAAAGCTGGAAAGGAGAACTTAAAACAAAGGAAAACAAAGAGAACAGTCGGGACCGACACAAATGTCACGTCGGGCCTGATGTTGGCGACAAAGAGGGAAGTCGGGACCGACGTAGAGCAAGTCGGGCCCGATGTAGCTGGTTTTGTCGAACTCAAAGATTGAAAGTAGATCTTGGGCTTTTGGGTTCCTTCTCTAGTAGATTAAGGCTTTTCCACCCCAATTCAAGCAATAAGTGATGATCGGAATAGGATCGAGGTGCTTTCACCCTCGTTCCAACCACTTCTACACATCGATCATTGGGGAAATCCCCTTCGAAGCAAGGTCTTGAGATGGACAAATGTTCACTTTCGTTACTTTGCCAATCACAAGCCTTGATTCCTTACTTTCATAAGGAATTGTAGCTCTATGTAGAGTGGGTTCCTAGATCAAGCACTCAAGGCTTATGGAATTGGGGTTTCTAGCCCAACCTAGGTAGAGTTTTCCCCCATAACCCAAGATCAAGGAGATCTACTCCATATGGAAAACAAAGAAAGCAAACAAATCACAAAGCAAAGCAATCAACATCATCAATCTCAAACCAAAGCCAAATTTCATTCACAAATCAAAAGCAATCCACAAACTCCAATCCAAGGTTTCCAAATCCACAAAATCAAAACAAGGCAAAGCTAATCTATCAACCAAACCTATCAAATCTCCTTCTCCTATGTCGATTCCCTCTCTTCTCCTTCTCCTCTCCTTCCTCCTTGCTCTCCAAGTATCCTCTTGAGAGTTTTTGAGAGTTGGTTAGTTGCTAAGTGTGTGGGAACCTCCTCCAATTAGAAGATAAGAGAGCCTTAATATATGAGGGCCAAAAGTGGTAGTTTACAATTTCGTGCCTTGGAGCCCAATCCAGCCAGCGACCGACTCGGACCGACACGGAGCACATCGGGCCCGACTTACTGGGCAAGTCGGTCCGAGGTCGAAAAATCATCTCGGGTCCGGCGTTGGTTCTAACTCGATCCGGACCTCGTTCCACCTTCTTCTGGTTGGCTTTTCTCTTGTTCTTCTTCATGGCTTGCTCCTCTCTTTCTCTCTTAAGCTCGGGCCTTGCTCCATGTTCCGATTCTCCTTCAAAACAACCCTTGATCCATGCCAAAACACCTACAAAACACATAAAACGCGCATAGTCTCCGAATCTCATAGAAATACGGGAACTAAGCTAAAAAGGAACAAAACACACAATAAAAGGGGAAAAAGAAACATATTTACAAAGGGAATCATATATAAAACACCACCAAATAAAGAGACATCAAAATACCCCATACTTAAACTTGCTTGTCCTCAAGCAATAACAATGTAAGCAAGACCGAAACATAATCTTCAAGTAAAGCCTCGTATGAAAACACATTTAAGCACAAGTGATTGATATTCAAGCAAGATTACATCATCACACATGATTAAGTGTTCCAAGGAATAGAGTCAATGCAACTAAGCCTCACTTTAGGGATATGTAAATGTGTATCACTCATCATGTGTATGGGTATAGTAATGAGCACTCAAGCTCAAAAATCATGCAAGTAAGGACTTTACTATTGAAGCTAATATCACCAAATCCTCCACCTAGAGATGCCTAATACAAAGTACACAAAGAATTCGAACTTGGCTCAATGGAGGTCCTCAAAGAGGTTCCATTCGGCCGGGTTGTAATGGGGCTTTTGGTATTTCTCAAGGTGGGAATTATTTGGTCTTGTGGTGCTTACAATGGGGATTGAACAACCTAAACTCTCACCAACTTCACCAAAATTCCGCAATCAATTTCACACTCATCCAAAAGACTTAACATTTTTCCTCTCAACCCAAAATTTCACTTAACATTCCACTTCATCTTTGCTCTTAGGCTTTTTGTTGGATTTTCCACACTTTCTACACTGGACCGACTTTCTTATGACATCGGGCCCGATATGGTGTGTAACTTTCTTCACTTAAGCTCTTTACCTTCATTCCACTTTCCATTTCCAACATTTTCTTTCTTTCTTTCTTTCTTTCTTTTTTTTTCATTTTCTTTTTGCACAACAAAGATGCACTACCCACATGATTCATAACACCATTCTTTGCCCTTAAACCAAAGAGAATCTCAACTCTTCAAATACAATCCAAACCTCTCTTCTAAAGTCCAATCCCATAAGGGTCAAGTCATATAAGGCTAGGAATAATATTTTTGAGGAGTTTCAAACAAAGGCCTAGGCTAAAACGGGGCTACAAACAAAGGATTCACTTCATGGTAGGATATGGAACATTTATGTGACTAAAAGAACAAAGTTCAAAATCAATGTGACAATGCTAGGACAAATCTCATGACGGTCTTGGAAAATAAATAAACACCGCAATAGCAAGTTTTACTAAGCATGCATGAGCTAATCACACAAGAAACATAAGGGATATGCAAATATGAACAAGCATCCCTAAAATGGCCAAAAATCAATCTCACAAGGGTCACTTATACTTAGTTGCATAAGAACTCATCCTAGAACTCACATGTTCAATAAAACAAGCAAGATATCATGATCACATCAAAAGCAACATCTTTTTAGAGGCTAAACCATCCAAAAATATGCAAAGGAATTTACATGCTCACATCATCATTAGCTTTCATTTGGACATCTAAGATGGGAATTTCTAGTCCAAAAACTACAAAACACAAAATCCTTTTGTTGTTTTCAACACAATTTTTCAAATTTTTATGGATTTTTGCAAAAATTTCTCTATACAAAACCAAAAACAAAGACTCATCCATTCAAAACCAAATCAATCATCCATGTCATTCATCAAACCACAAACCAAGAAACAAACATCCCAAACACAAACTAGAAACCAAAACCAAATATCCTCAAAATAACAAACACACACAAGCAAGTGAAATCATGAGCACACTTACCCCCACCCCATACTTAAAATTTTGATGTCCCCATCAAACAAGGAAACCAAAACTTAAAAGCAAGAGAGAAGAGTACAAAGAGCTCACAATTTCTTTATTCTTCAATGGCATGTCTAGAATCACTCGAAGGGGTTGTCACGCCTATATCCTCTTTGGAGTCTCGCTTGCCGCTCCCTCTCGTACACTTGCTCTTGGTAGAAGTCTGTGGTGGTGGTTGGAGTTGAGGATCCGGGCGCGTCCATTGGTCCTCACGCGAAGGGAAGTTCCCGCTCATCCATGTGTTGAAACTATCTTGGACCCGCCACCTTTGGTCCTCCACCTCTCTAAGCTCATCCACCTCTCGCCTAGTGTAGCCGAGGGCTCGGTTCATCTCTTCTTGGCTAGCTTGGAAAGCACCTTGTTGTTGAAGCAATTGTTGTTGTTGTTGGTACATGTATTGTTGTTGAAGATTCACTTGATGGACCTCTTGAAGAACATTCTCTTGTTGAAGTTGAAGATGGGCCATTTGGTTGGCCAAGAAGGACATGTCCACCGTTTGTTGTCGCTCGGGAAACACCATTCCCGGACCATACCATTGGGCGTAGCCTTCTTTACCTCCACCTTGAGCTTGTTCTTGCCTTGCACCACTCCCCTCTCCATGCTCATAGTGCCTCGGGACCTCATCACCATAGAAGGCACCGGACCGACTTTGATGGAAGTCGGGCCCGATGTCATGTGTACCTCGGTCCGCCAATGTTGGAGCTTGGTGCGTGGCTCGGAGGTTGGCCATCAAGCCTTGGAAGCGCTCATCTTCTTCATTTTCCCCACGAGGTGCAAACACAAAGTTATCTTGGTCGGAATCTGGTGTAGATGAAGGGGAGGTAAACCGAATGTCTTGAGGTTGTTGTCGCCGCCCCTCTCTTGCACCTTCGGGGTCACCAAATGAGTGTGGCTTGCCGGCCCACACTTGTTACCAATTGTGATACCGAGAAAGATCATATAGGTTGGGCACCAACCGGATGGACACACCATCATAGCTCGAGTGAGGGGCCAAAGAAGTCATGTAAAGCTTCTCCTTGATGATGTTGGCCTTCTTGAAATACTTCATGTTCATATACTCAACACCATTCGGAGCCGGAGAATACTTGTTAAGGTCGACTCCTAGACGCACGGCTAGCCTTGCTATCATCCCGCCGAAGTAGATCCAACAGGAGCTTTGGAAGTCTCGCACCATCTTGACCCACTCCCATGCAAGGTTCATGGGCTTCTCGGTGCGGAAGAGCATCTCATGTAGCAACATAATCTCTTCCTTCATCGGCTTGTTCAACTCATGACGAGCATAGATTGAACATCCCAAAACTCGCACCATGACCCGAAAAAGAGGGCTAGCAATCTCGGTTGTGGTGGCGCCCTTTCTCATCTCGCTCTTCCCGGCCACATGCCGCCACACTTGGTTCACCTTCTCGTTGTCGAAGTCGGTCTCTTCTTTTGGACATGGAAACCCGAAGTAGGTAGCCAAGTCCCTAAGAGAGAGATTGTGGTCCTCATTGCCCAATTGGAAGGTGATCGCCCCTTCCTCATCCTCCATATTATCATAAGTGCATTCAAAAGTGGCCATGAATTCCGAGGTGAGGGCGGGATAGTGGGTGTTGTCCCACCTCAGCATCCCATTGAGACCGATGTGGGAGTAGCACCTTGGAAGAGCTTGATCCATGCCCATCTTCTTCACGGTTTCCCAATCAAGCCACCTTGTGTGATGCTCAAGCGCCATATACTTTGCATAACTCTCAACTTGCTCATCATCCTCCAAGTAAACATCATCCAACTTTGGCTCTTTTCTTGACTTCTTGGACTTCTGCTTCGGCCTTTCCGCATGAGATGATGAAGCTCTAGTCTCCATGGTACAGGATTTGAAGAGTATTGGACTTTTAAGCAAACAATCTACTTAGAACTCAAACTTTTTCAACCTAGATCGAGATGGGGGATGAAGAACGAGATTGAACTCGAAATTTCTCTTTGGAATCGGGCTAGGGAGGCCTTTTTGTGATTGGATCGAGATGAAGAAAGGGAGAGATGTGTGGATCGAGTATGGTGAGAGGGGGGGGGGGCGATTTTGAGAGTGTGAGGGAGATGGGTTGTATTTTGGGAATGGTGGTTAATATGAAGATGGTAGGTAGGTGGGGGATGGCATTTAATGGGGGAAAGGGACAGATTAGGTCAAAGGGCAAAAATGGCATTCCACCCAGTCCGATCGGGTCGGACCGACGTCGTGGACCGACGTCCCTGTGTCGGGCCCGACTTACCTGGGCTCGATGTGGGGTGTTCGGGTCACCAATTTTACTCCATCCTCTTGCAACTTCTTTCTCCATATTTCCATTTATTTTATTTTTTTCACCTCAAATCCTACACAACCTTGAAGAATACACAACACCAAAAATCCACAAAACACTAGATAGAGATTGGTTAGAGAAAAGCTAGGCTAAACTAAGAAAAATCAAACTAAAATTACGAAAAGAAAGCTACTAGCTCGGGTTGCCTCCCGAGAAGCGCTCGTTTAGAGTCACTAGCTTGACTTCCTAACCTCAATCTCATGGCGGGTGAAACACGGTGAATTGCTCGCCATTGTTGTGCCCATTCCCATTGCCCTCATACCCATAAAACCACCAACGATGGTCTATATAGGCATGGCTCTCCGATCTCGGGCCTCTCTCATCATACTCCTCCAACGAATGAGATTTCTCCTCCTTACTGGCTCCATCATGTTCCTGTTTTCCTACACCAAAGTTATCCAAAGAATTCCTAGGAGATTCTACCAATTCATCTTTCAAGTCACTAAGGCAAATGTAGGAGTCTCCTAAATCATCTTTCAAATCACTTAAACAAATGTAGGAATCAAAAGTTTGGAAAGAATTGTGGTCATCACCAACATCAAAAGGATATAAGTAAGGATACTCTTCATTTCTCCTTGGGCTAGCATTGATCCTTGACTCATCTTGTTCCTCAACTTGCTCCAACAACTCCCTTGCTTGTATTTGTTTATTGAACCCTTCATCACTTCTCAACACAATGACCTCTCTAGCAACTTCCACTTCTTCTCTTTTTCTCTTGGCACTCTCTTCAAGTTTGAGGATAGCCAAGGCGTCCGGCTCATTCAAAGCCTTGTTGAAGTGAAAATCGACCTTTTCTTCACCAATCTCAAAGGAAACTTTGCCGTTTTTGACATCAAACCTTGCCCCCTCCGTAGCTAAGAATGGTCTTCCTAAGATTATTGGGACCAAGGGGTCCTCGTGCATGTCCAAGATCACGAAATCATCGGGAACAAAGTACTTTCCAACTCGCACCGACACGTCATCCAATATTCCCTTAGCCTTGATGATGGAACCGTCGGCCATAGTTAGGGACATATCGGCCGGCTCAATTTCACCTAAATTTGCCCTTCTCCAAATACTAGCGGGCATCACCGAAACACTTGCCTCAAGGTCACATAAGGCTTGGAAGTTTTGAGACCCCACACCAATAGTGATAGCAAACCGACCGGGATCTCCTAGCTTTTACGGTAACTCCAAGGTCTTGACCTCATCTTGCATTTCAACTATGGACCTCTTCTTGCTCAAAATCTCCTTTAAAAACTTGGCATAGGATGGCATCTCGCTCAATGCATCGGTGAACGGGATAGAGATGTTCAAACCTTGCAAAAGCTTGAGAAACCTCTTGAACTTGTTCTCAACAACATCTTTCGGCTTCTTTGAGGGATATGGAAGAGTTGTTGCACCTTGAATCTTGCTTGGATCAACCTCCTTGGACTTCCCCACTTCACTTGCAACATTCCCTGGTTGGACCGACTTAGGCACCACGTCGGGCCCGATGTCGTGTATCACGATCCTGGGGCAGAGCTGAGGCAGAGTAGTCGGATTGACATCTGGGTACGTCGGGTCCGACTCACTCTCAACCTCGGTCCGGGGTAGAGGAGTTGATCTTCCTACTGGGTCGACTTCAGGGAACCTCGGACCCGACTTACTGGGTAAGTCGGTCCGGCTCTCTTCATTCTTCTTAGGTATGTGTGGCTCGGGTACGTTTCGGCCACTTCTCAATCCAATTGCCCGAACTTCATTTTGATTGTTTTGAGCTCGGGGGTTCTCCTCGGGTCGGCCCGGAAGTCTCCCATTCTCTCTCGGGGCTTGAGTTGCAATTTGGGCAAATTGATTGTCGACTTGCCTCCTCCATGCACCAAACTCATTGAATTGGGTCCTCATCTCCTTGAACCCATCCCTCATCTCTTGAGCCAATGATTGTAGCTCATTGAATCCCGGTGGCCTATATGGTGGTGGTTGCGGCGCCCTTGGCTCGTTTTGGTTGAAGTTGTTGTTGTAGCCTTGAGCTTGACCGTTGTTCCACCGGCCATTACCACCATAGTTGAAGTTGCCTCTTCCACCGAAATTTCCTCGAACATAGTTTGCCTCCTCAATTTGCTCGGCCAAGCGCACTTGGCTCTCATTCGGACAAACTTGTGTAGCATGTGCAAAGGATCCACACTCCTCACAAGCTCTAGCATTTTGCTTGTAGTAGTGGACTTGCCTCTTAAGCTTGCTCACTTCACCTTCAAGGAATTGGAGCTTCACATCCTTGTCAATGTCTTCTCCCTTTGGATCATATAACTTCCTTGCACCTTCACCTTGAACTTTCACCTCTTTGCTATCTTGACTCACTCCATACATGGCCTCATAATCGGATAGCTTGTCAAGTAGCTCCCAAGCTTGATCCGGTGTCAAGTCTATGAACCCACAATCGGTGTAGAGATTGAGCTTGTCCTTCGTTGCCAGATTGATGCCTTGGAAAAAGATGTCTTGGAGCACATATGGTTGTTGGCCATGAGTAGGACATTGGCGCAACATCTCCTTGAAACGGTCCCATGCTTCGAAGAGAGGCTCATTCGGACCTTGTTGAAAGCTTGCAATTTTCCTTCTTAGCTCGGTTGTCTTTGAGGGTAGGAAGAACTTCATCAAGAAAGCATCATGGAGTGCCTTCCAAGTTGTGATCGACCTAGGGGCTTGGCTCTCGAGCCAATGTGTGGCCTTGCCCCCAAGTGACCACTTGAACACCTTTAGAAGCACATACTCCAACGTCTCCTCGTCGGTAGAGATCGTCTCACACATGTCCACAAAGCGTTTGACGTGCTCTATGGGACACTCATGTGGACGGCCCTCGAATTGATCACGCTTGATGAGGGAGATGAATTGCATCTTGATCTCAAAATTCTTGGCAATCTCGGGAAGCACAATAACCGGTTCGGGTACCCTCAACTCCGGATGCATGTATTGGCGTGCATTCCGGCCATGCCCAAGAAAGAGCGAACCATAGTAGCGGTGGTAGGAGTAGGCCACTCCGTTATGGCCTTTATTTTAGCATCATCCACATGTAAACCACGAGAAGACACCACAAAGCCAAGAAAAATAATGGATGGGCTACAAAAAGTACACTTGGCCAAATTGGCAAAAAGTGTCTCTCGGCGCAAGCGCGCCAAAACGAGCCTCAAATGGTCCACGTGGTCAATCAAAGTCTTAGAATAAATTAAAATATCATCAAAATAGACCACGAGGAACTTATCAATAAAATCATGGAGGACGTGATTCATCAATCTCATGAATGTGCTTGGCGCATTGGTGAGGCCAAAGGGCATCACTAAACACTCGTAAAGACCGAATTTGGTCTTGAAAGCGGTTTTCCACTCATCTCCTTCTTTCATCCGGATTTGATGATAGCCGGACTTCAAGTCAATCTTAGAGAAGATGGAGGCGCCATGGAGCTCATCCAAGATGTCATCGAGTCGTGGAATTGGATGTCGGTATTTGACGGTAATCTGATTGATGGCCCGACAATCCATGCACATGCGCCAAGAGTCGTCCTTTTTAGGAACAAGGATGACTGGAACACCACAAGGACTCGTCGATTTTCTAACATAGCCTCTATCAAGTAGCTCCTGAACATGTTTTTGAAGTTCCTGGGTCTCATCTGGGCCGACCTTGTATGGAGCTCTATTGGGTAACGAAGCACCGGACACCAAATCTATTTGGTGCTCAATACCTCGTATAGGTGGCAAACCAGCATGCAACTCGTTAGGAAAAACATCTTTGAATTCACTAAGTAAGGAAGTTACCTCATTTGGCAATGTCGGAGTGTCGGTGCTAGAAGATGTCAAGGACATCGGCACCAAAAGAAAGCACGGGGCGCGACCTTGCAACGATGCTGTAATGGACGACGGTCGGGCCAACAGGAGGCGCCGTTCGACCGAACCTTGTAGGGGCGGCCCAGACGGAGTCGGTTGGCATGGCCGCTGTTGTGGCTGTTGCGGCGGACGCGCCTTGTCCGAACTAGATGGGTGTGTACCATTACCTTGTTCCTCAAAGAGGTTTGGTTTGGGTACACTCTTGGCCTTGCTAGCTTTTTCCTCAGCCTCAATCGCTTTTTGGCGATCCCGTTGAACCTGATTTTGTAAAATCTCACTCGGCTACATAGGTAAGAACTTGACGCGCTTCCCGTGGTACGTAAACACTGATCGCTCACGAATGCGAGGGTCTAGAGATACAATTTATAACCCGACCCCGTTGTAGCACGTGGTGGGTGTCGAACGCTCGGGAAATCTACTCGATTGAGGTGCCTAAACACTAGAAAATTGGAAAGGAGAACTTAAAACAAAGGAAAACAAAGAGAACAGTCGGGACCGACACAAATGTCACGTCGGGCCCGATGTTGGCGACAAAGAGGGAAGTCGGGACCGACGTAGAGCAAGTCGGGCCCGATGTAGCTGGTTTTGTCGAACTCAAAGATTGAAAGTAGATCTTGGGCTTTTGGGTTCCTTCTCTAGTAGATTAAGGCTTTTCCACCCCAATTCAAGCAATAAGTGATGATCGGAATAGGATCGAGGTGCTTTCACCCTCGTTCCAACCACTTCTACACATCGATCATTGGGGAAATCCCCTTCGAAGCAAGGTCTTGAGATGGACAAATGTTCACTTTCGTTACTTTGCCAATCACAAGCCTTGATTCCTTACTTTCATAAGGAATTGTAGCTCTATGTAGAGTGGGTTCCTAGATCAAGCACTCAAGGCTTATGGAATTGGGGTTTCTAGCCCAACCTAGGTAGAGTTTTCCCCCATAACCCAAGATCAAGAAGATCTACTCCATATGGAAAACAAAGAAAGCAAACAAATCACAAAGCAAAGCAATCAACATCATCAATCTCAAACCAAAGCCAAATTTCATTCACAAATCAAAAGCAATCCACAAACTCCAATCCAAGGTTTCCAAATCCACAAAATCAAAACAAGGCAAAGCTAATCTATCAACCAAACCTATCAAATCTCCTTCTCCTATGCCGATTCCCTCTCTTCTCCTTCTCCTCTCCTTCCTCCTTGCTCTCCAAGTATCCTCTTGAGAGTTTTTGAGAGTTGGTTAGTTGTTAAGTGTGTGGGAACCTCCTCCAATTAGAAGATAAGAGAGCCTTAATAGATGAGGGGCAAAAGTGGTAGTTTACAATTTCGTGCCTTGGAGCCCAATCCAACCAGCGACCGACTCGGACCGACACGGAGCACATCGGGCCCGACTTACTGGGCAAGTCGGTTCGAGGTCGAAAAATCATCTCGGGTCCGGCGTTGGTTCTAACTCGATCCGGACCTCGTTCCACCTTCTTCTGGTTGGCTTTTCTCTTGTTCTTCTTCATGGCTTGCTCCTCTCTTTCTCTCTTAAGCTCGGGCCTTGCTCCATGTTCCGATTCTCCTTCAAAACAACCCTTGATCCATGCCAAAACACCTACAAAACACATAAAACGCGCATAGTCTCCGAATCTCATAGAAATACGGGAACTAAGCTAAAAAGGAACAAAACACACAATAAAAGGGGAAAAAGAAACATATTTACAAAGGGAATCATATATAAAACACCACCAAATAAAGAGACATCAAACACATAAGTGTTCAAGTAACCATCGTGAACGACACGTCTATCAAATTGCCATGGGCGTCCCAACAATAAATGTGTGACGTCCATTGCAACTACATCACAAAGAATAGTATCTGTATAAGGACCAATGGAAAAGGAAATGGTACATTGTTTAGTAACTTGTGTACCTGAGCTAGTCGAAAGCCATTGAAGACCATAAGTAGCCGGGTGTGGAGTGGTAGGCAACCCAAGATGATCGACCACCTTTTCATTGACCAAATTAGTGCAGCACCTGGAATCAATGATGACACTAAAGCTTGCTAAACCAACCATAGCTCGAGTGTGGAAAAGATTTTCCCGCTGGTCATTGAGATTGTTTTCACGAAGGATTAAAGCCTTTCGATAAACCAACCCCAGCGGAGTCCCCATGTTAGCCGGAGATGGAGCACAATCCAACTCCTCAGCTCGAGGAACTGAATACTCCTCCTCCAATGGCGTCGGTGCTGGAATTTCTTCTTCGTCATCCATGGACTCGTAACCAGCTGAAGCTTGGACAAACATAACCTTCTTGCGGTTGGGAAGTCCTTTTGATAGTGACCGCGGCCACCACAAGTGTAGGATTCCAAATCACAGGCTCTCTCACGGCCTGGTTGTGCCGGCTTTTGGGTACCCGTGCGTGTCTGTGTGGAAGCCGTGGACTTGCCCAATGAAGTAGAAGAAACTTGTCCTACACCAGCACTAGATTTTTCATTAGTATTAAAACCGTATGAACGAGGGTTGGAAGAAACATACCTGCCCGACGACGTGCGGGAACCATAACTCTTATTGCGCACATGTTGTTGGTGAATTTTCATGGCCGTATGCACTAGTGTGTTGATATCCTTAATAGGAAGGATCTCAAGCTGATCTTTAATAGGCAAATTCAGGCCACTAATAAATTTAGTATGCAATGTGGATGGAGCAACACTAATATTCGCCTTGAAAAACATGTCCTCTAACTTTTCGAAATACTCAATAGGGGACAAAGATCCTTGGCGAAAATCAGCGATGTCCAAACGCATTTGATTACGGTAATCAGTTGGAATGTATTTTTGAGTCATAACATAGACCAACTGATCCCATGTAGCCACTGCGGTAAGACCCCGACGCAAACGGTCATCCATAAAGCGTTGCCACCAAACCCGGGTTGAACCACGAAAATGTAAGTTAGCCGCTTGTACATGCTCATAAGCGGGGATATTACAATAGCGCAAAGTATGCGCCGTCGCAGTAACCCATTCTAAAAAGACCGCAGGGTCATGATGCCCTTCAAACGGTTCAATCTTGACCTTGACTTTATGTCGTTGGTACCGGGGAGTGTCCCGATCGCCATTAGCAACACGAACATCATGACCACGATCCATAGGGGACCTAGGCTGGGCCGGCACCTGCCCTTAATAATGATTTTGCCCTTGATGATGTTGCCGAAGCGGGGCTTGGGTACGCCGCTCGGTAACATGATCATAGGCGCGTCAATTTTGACGCGTTTGGGCATTACCATAATTAGGGGTGGAGGCTGGCGGAATCCAATCTGATGGGCGCTCATTCAATTCAGGAGGATCGCCCAACGCTGGAAAATTATGAGGGTTAACCATGCTTGAATCTTCAATTTGTTCATTATCGAACTCCTTGAAGTCGTCATGGATAACCGGTGTAGCGAAATTGTACTCCAAGGATGTTTGGTCGTAGCAAAAACATTATGGTCAAAAGCCGGTGCCGGAAAGCGTTGGTCACGCATTCCATAAAGCCGGCGTGCTGTAGCGTCGTACACATATTGGGCGAGTTGGAGCACCAAGTGAGGTGGTGGCGTAGTAGCCATCATCCTCGTGACCATAAGAATCAAAAATAGGTGGTTGAGAATACATACCTTGGTCTTCGACGCAGGCACTCGAAGACGGAGCATTAGCAATTGGATCGCGCTATGCAAAACGTGGGCTTCCTGATCTGGGCTTCCTGACCTTGCCTTGATTCAGTCACGACCTCCACAGGTGGCGGATTAGGCTCCACGGGGCCCTTGTCCTTGCGGCGTGGATCCTGTGTAGCAAGAGGTGTAGGCTGGGTATGCATGATCGGAGCCACCGATGTTGCTGGTGCACCAATGGTAATACCGGAGGCCTTAGCGCGGGCGCGCGTCAAAGGCCCGGGCGGGAGTTGTTGTGTGTGCCGGGGGACTAGCCAAGACAGGGTCTTGTGGTGGACTCGAAGTGTTGACGCCCGGTTGTGGCATTTGAGCCGATGTGGATTGCGAAGCAAGGGCTGCAAGTTGGGCGTCAAAGCGAGCTTGCATATCAGCCATTTGTTGCCTTAAAAGAGCAATTTCTTGTTCTACAGGCATGGCCTCAATCAATGCAGTAGGATTGAGTGTAGGATCGTCCTCTTGATTTTGCAAAGCACCTAAAGCAGAAAGAGAAGACATGGCGAGTAACAAAGAACAAAACGAACAATGACAAGCAAACACACAAAGTCTTAGCTCTTGATTCGAGCAATGCACTCACACAAGGTCAAAATTGAATCTCGTTGAATCAATGGCGGAATAGCTCTTGTTCTAGCCATTTTTTGTTTTTGGATTTTTGCTGAATTAATGGCGGAAATATGGTGGTGAAAGTGCAAAGATCGAATCAAGAGACTTACAAGACGATGGCTCTGATACCAGTTGATGCGTTTCGCCTCGCTACAAGGACCGACGTCTCGTTTTATGAATCCCGTTACGATCTCGAACGAATGAATGAAGCGGAAGCAAGCGAGAAACGGCACGCAGGGGCGCACAGATCGAGGTTGGGCGGTACGTCGCTAGGGATCTAGCGACGTCTCCATGTGGGATTGATTCCGACTAGCAAAACCTCAGAATGATTGTAGGGCGATTGGAAGAAGGATAGAAGGATTTTGACGCCTGATGCCTAGGGAAGAGAAACTCGATTCAACAAAGGCAAATTTAATTCATTCAAGCGTGAAAACTGAAAGAATGAAGTCTGACAACTTTAATAGAAAGCTAGATCTAAACCTAGAAACCCTAGTGAGAATGGGCCCAAGCATGCAAGCCCAACCCATCTCGCTAATTAAAATAAATAGCGGAATTAAAATAATACCGAATTAAGTAATTATTTCTCTTAACAACCCGACATAAAAATAAAGATAGAAACCCGAAGACTCGTGGCCTTCGAAAAGACTCGCGACAACTCGGACATACTCGAATCACCGCCAGTCGGAGCGCGGTTTGGCATGGGAAAGCGCGGTCGTGCTTTGAGGGTCTAGGCCACTCTCGAAGGCGTCGTCACACTACGGAGAAAGCGCGGTTTCGTCCGGCCAAAGCGCGGTCGCGCTTTGGGCTGGTCGTGTTCTGCGGGCACGGCGCGGCCTCCAGGGGCTGGAGCGCGAGGGCGCTCGGCATGGCCTTGACCGCGCCGTCGGAGATTCCCTCGGAAAAGCTTGGTTCAACTCTCGACTCCTCTGATTGATCCCAAAATGCATCTTGGACCAAAGATGTCATCAATATAGTCAAAGGCAGGTCTGGAACCGAACTCCCAGATTGGTTAACTCTTCTTATGATGGAAATCGTAGCTCAACCTATAGCCTTAGCGCGGGCACGCGTCAAGGGTCTGTCGGATCGAACCAACATAGCCTCCTCTTCCTCTGCGGCGGTCATAGTAGCAAACGCATCATTTTCTTTCCCAACACATAGTTTTCACATAAATCGATATTACAAGGATGTACATCAATCAAAGCATGCTTATGCAAATAAAAGAGACCCTTATTGTCTTTATGACCCAACCTAGAATGCCAAACCTTTGTATGTTCTAAGTTGTCATTATTTATACTCTTGGATACATTTAATTCAAGAGAGGCTACAAAATGATATAACCCTCCCTTTTAATGCTCTTAATAAGAACTACACCCTTTCTGATTACATCCTTTATCACTTTATGAGTAATAATATGACAATTCAGATCATCAAAGACAAACTCAAAAAGTAAATTTTTTCTAAGATTAGGCACCCAACTAACCTTTTAAAGGACCCTTATTTTCCCATCATGCATTCTCATAGGACAATTCCTATGCCCTTAATAGGTAAAACAGTATGATCCCTAAAATGACAATATATACCATCGTCACACAGAATTAGAGATTCAAAGAAACTCCTATTAGGAGTTGCATGCATTATACCAGAATCTAAGATCTAATCATTTTCAGAATCAGTAAGATAAACCACAAGCAATTCATGGGAATACTAGGAATAAGATTCAAACACATTAGAAACACCATTATTGTCTTTAACTTTATTTTTCTCATCCTTTTTTTATGGCAATCAGTAGAAAAGTGACCATCTCTCCCACAATAATGGCACTTCACATTAGACATGTCTTATTTCTCAAAACTATAATTAGAAGACTTGTCTTTCTTTTTGTTATTCTTGTTGTAATTCTTCTTGCCTTTAGCCATCGTAACTTCATTTTTAGCCTCGGGGTTTTTTAGCATTTTTTTTCCATTTTTCATCTTGAAGACTTTAAGGGTCTCATTTTTTGTATTATGGAATTAGTGACTTTAACCATAGTAAAATCACCCCTACCATAATGAATTAAATCTTTCAATATAACAAACTGAGTAGGCAAAGAAGTCAATAGTAAAATTGTTGAAACTTGAAATAAACAAGCATTAAGTTCAAGGACTTAAATTAATTTAAAAAAAACAGGCATATCGATGCTTTCACTTTTTATTCTACACGTGAGAATGATTCACCCACGCTTTAAAAGAGTATACAATTCTGGATTATTTGCCTTCATAATATGCGCTCTTACAAGTTTTAGTGTTTTTATCTTTCTTACAAATTAAGACTAATAACCTCTTAGGATTCTTCTTCATTAGTAACGAAAGTCTCTGAAAAAGTTTAAACACGTCGAGTCTATGTTAATAAGAAAAGATCTTAAGCTAGAAATGTTTTTTGACCCTTGCAACATTTGCCTTCTTTCGCTATTTATAGATGTTGGGGGAGGTTTGATGTTGGAATTCCTCGATGTCAAAGAACATTATTGATCGTTGAGGTTTCGACTGTATACTAGTGGAATGTGATTTGTATGACGTGTTGCTTAGTTGTTGGTTGAAGATTTTGTTCCAGTTGGAGTTTCAGTATCTTCCACTGTGAGAGAGATTTTTTGATCTTCGAGGTGTTGGTCATTTATTGGCGAAGTGTGAGATTGATGTGACTTGTATTCTAGGTCGTTGGGTTGAACATGTGATGTCATCGATCATCATCATTGATTAGGGTCTTCTTAGAGTGTGCCTTCATCCGCCATTTATTCAGCATGTCGTTCATGAAGGGTTGTCGGACACCGTGTAGGATGAGCATGCTATTCGAACTTGGGCTTTGTGAAAGCTATTGTGATCTTTAGGCCTTTAGTTGGTTCTACACGCCATTCGCCCATTGGTGAAACTACTTTGTCCAGTTGGGTGCAAGTGTGGTCAGGGAGTATCTCAACCCAATGGATTGCACTTTCTTCGTGGGAAAAACTCTTATTTGCATCAATGTTGGATGAAAATCCCCTTGGTCTGTCAAGCCAAGACTTCCCAAGGTCAAAGTCGTAGCCAAGTTTCTACAACCGTTATATTGACAACTGCATTTCAACTGTCCCTCGCGTGTCCTTGTTGAGGATCCCTATTCTAGATGATCTTTCAAGGAATAGAATCTTGAAGCGTGGTTTGAGAATGGTTATGAGCCGTGCCCAATTGGAAGATTGGTTGACTATCCTTGTTGGCACAAGGGAGTAGAGCTCGCACTTCCGGGGTGTTCGAGTAACTCTATGGGCCGTATGATCTCTGCTTGGTCGTATAATACAACAACCTAGTGGTCGGCTTCAGGCTCCGCCTCCATGCGTTCATTATTGAGTATTTATGGTTCCTTAGCGTGTGCTCTCCCCAACGCGTGGAGAACTCTTTGCGCATATGAGATTCGATCCTTAGATTTGTTGAAGGAGCCGAATGTGGAGAGCATGTGAGCTTTGTTGCTTGCATAGGAAGCCGACAATTTTGTGAGTTTGAGCATCCTTGAGACGGGTCTTGTGACCAAACCCTACAGTGTCGAGAATTGGAGGGAGAAGTGGTTTCTTGTTTGTGATGTTCGAAACGAGGTTTTTAATTTCCCAGTCTGGCCGAGCCTATATAAGAAGATCGGGAATGCACCCTAAAAAGAAACAATGAAGGCCAAACGACTCTTTAAAGCAGACTTTGTGAAGTCTCTCTAGACCATGTTGATCTAAGTCTTTGCTTCTCCGAATCAAGGGAGTAACGGGGTATTTGCGTCATTACCAATCTACGCGCTCATTTGTCGTTTTCTCATTCTATTGTTTTCATTCATTTTCTTTTTTCATTTTTTCAGAGATGAATGTAACTTAGATGGTCGCGATGCATAAAAAGAAGTGTCCCAGCGGCAGTAGGGGAAAGAAGGACGTGGAGGTCGTTAAGCAAGTAAAATCAAAGAAAGTTTATTAGGCCACCCATGAAAGGCAGCGTGGCCACCGTGCCAAAAGGAAAGCGCTTGTGCCCTTTGTTTTTGAGAAAAAAGAAGTAGAAAGCTGGTGAGTGTGAAGTGTGCAAAGAGAAAGAAGTCGTTGCTTCTACTGGGATTAGAATAACGACTAGAGTGGAGGATAGAGATTTCATGGAGTCGGTGCTAGCCCGAAAAACTAACTTTAGTTGCACAGGGCGTTCTTATGGGACTCGTAACAATGTTCAGGTTCCTCCTTATCTTGAGGAGAAAGTGTGGGCCAAAAATCATGAAGTTGAGGAGACTTGTATAGAGTTCCCTTAGATATATGGAGATGGTAAGTGAACTCGCACTATCAACTTTCCCCTGCTTTCCTTTCTCTTTGTGATGCCATTTTTCTTAAAATTGTTGTTTCTTTCATAGGCTTACTTCTTTGCCCACTTCAATGTTGGACACATCAGGGTGGCATATAGGAACCCGGGGCAACAACGCATATAACATAAGGTCGACAAGGAGAAAATTTTGCTTATTGAGCAAGAGAGCAGCAAGGCAAAAGACCAAGCCGTTGTGCTTCAATCATAAAATGAGGGACTCAAGTATGACATTGAGGAACTCAAGAGGGGGGTTCACAAGTCACGCTACAATCTTGCTAAAGTAAGAACGGAGGATGAGAAAGAGTGTATTGATCATAAATCCAAGGAGGGCGGCTTGAGGGAATATGAGGGAGAGAATCATCGTCTCCAACAGTGGGTCAAAGAGCTCAATGAGGAAGTTGAGAAAGAGGTTACAACCCATCTCCCAAGTCCCAAAGGATCCTCTTCCCAAAGATGGCAAGACATCATCGTCACAAGAGGGTTTGAGCCCTAAGGCTTGATTTTTTATTTTTTATTTGTTTATTTAAACAATATTTTATGGCCATGTGAGGGCGTGTAATGACTGTTTCCCACGATAGCCTTTAAACTTCCATTCAACTTTGTAAATAATTTTTTTTATTAATTCACACACTCTCTGCCTTTTTTCTCTTTGTGTCTAGATCTTGATCATTTGTGTTGGGTTTTGTTGGATAGGCCTTTATTTACTTACCGATAACTCACCCATCTACCACATGACTCATGGTGTCCATTTTGCGGACGATTATGAGTCACAAGATGGGTTTGCGCTTGTTTGTATATCAACTTTAGCATGTGGGTTTAGTGCCCTAAAATGAACTTGTCGACACTTTTAATTTTAAACATGCCACACTCTTTTTGGAGAGTTGATGCAACCTTAAGCCTCACTTGAGTTGCACCTTCTGTTTTGATTTTCTGCGCCGATCTCGAGCCTTACACAAACTACACATCTTTCAAAGGGATTTGGTGCAACCCCAAGTTTTTCTTGAATTACACCGTTTTTGTTAATTATTTACACCGATCCCCAGCCTCGCTCAAATTGAGCATCTTTTAAAGAGATTTGGTGCAACCCCAAGCCTCGCTTGAGTTGCACCCATTGTATTGATTTTTTATGGCGATCTTGAGCACCTCTCGGATCACTTATAGGAGATTTGGTGCAACCCCAAGCCTTGCTTGAGTGGCACTTTTTTTATTGATTGCTTGTGTCGATCTGGAGCCTCGTTCCGACCGCACATCTTTCAAAGAGATTTGGTGCAACCCCATGCCTCGCTTGAGTTGCACCCTTTTTATCTATTGTTTGCGTCTATCTGTAGCCTCACTCATATCGCAAATTTTTTATAGATATTTGGTGTAACCCTAAGCCTTGCTTGAGTTGCATCCTTTTTATTGATTTTTGTGCCGATCCCAACCCTTGCTCGGATCACACCTTTTTCAAAGAGATTTAGTGCAAACCTAAGATTCTCTCGAGTTGCATCCTTTCAATTAATTATTTGTGTAGATCCTAATCCTCGATCGGATTATACATCTTTCAAAGAGATTTGGTGTAACCCCAAGCGTCACTTGTGTTGCACCCTTCTTATTGAATATTTTCATCAATCCCGAGTCTTGCTTGGATCGCGCATCTTTCACAGAGATTTGGTGCAACCCTATGCCTCGCTTGAGTTGCACCCTTTTTATTGATTGTTTGCGTCTATTTGTAGCCTCGCTCGGATCACAACTTTTTAAAGATATTTGGTGTAACCCCAAGCCTTGCTTGAGTTGCAAACTTTGTATTGATTGTTTGTGGTGATCCTGAGCCTCGCTTAGATCGCGCATCTTTCAAAGAGATTTGGTGTAAATCCAAGACTTTCATGAGTTGCATCCTTTTTATTGATTGTTTGCATCAATCCCGAGCCTCACTCGGATCACTCATCTATATGATTAGGTTCATCCTCAGAGTGAGAAGCTCAGGATAGTTTGTTTGTTCCTTGTTGGACTCAGTGTAGTTATAGGAATTGAGTTGTCACCTTTCATATATAGTCAAATGTAGGTGTGAATGCAAAACATTGACGACAAACTACGTGGATTGTCTCTCGAGTTGTGAGAGATTTGATTTTATGGCCATCGCTTGCCCAAGTTTGTTCGAATTCTCCCCCTTAGTTTGGGGTGAGGATAAGCACTAGGCTTTTCGTCTTCAACTTTGTTATGCAACAGGTGCGGCCTTCTTCTTGTTGCACAGTAACTTCGCATGCTCCTCCCTCCACTAGGAACTTCATTTTGAGATGGTAGATGTACACTATTGCTTGAAATTTCATCATCAAAATTTGACCAACGATCGCATTGTATACGAAGGGAAACCTTACAATGGTGAATTTGATCACCTCGTTCCGACTCAATGAGCCAGACCCGAGAGTAATCTAGAAGTCTTGAGAGATTTGGTGGAGAAGCTGAATCGCTCAAACGTATCGTAGTACATGATGTCCACGGAGGCCCAAGTGTCGAACAGGACACGTTTGACCATCTTCGACCCCAGTTGGGTGTGGATAACCAAGGGTTGGTATAAGGCATGTGAAGCCCATCGTCAAGCTCTGTAGTCAAAACCAACCCAGTTAGGATCATAAAGTTCTTGACTTGGTCCTCGAGATCAGTCTTCCCTTCTAAGGATTCATTTGTGGCTTCTACAAGCCCTTGGGAATTAGCTCGCCCTATAATCCTATATCTCCACGGAGAACACAAACAAGCTAATAACCCCTGCGCGGTCCCTTGACCTTAAGCACTGCGAACTCGAAAATCGATGTGACTTGGAGATGATCAAGATATGTGTAGGGTCACATTGGTTGGCCTTAGTTTGTGAGTCGTTGGTAGACCCGGTTGTACGTGGTGGAAAGTCTCTAGTACATTTTCGGGTGGATGACCCAACACGTACTCTAGAATATACTCCTCATAATGACATTAAGGAGGAGCAGGCGTATTTTCGGGATTATCATGTGCGTATCCCGGGTAGTGATGCGTGTTCTCAGGATAATTCGGCATGTAACCCAAGTGGTTCAACGTGTACCTCAGGTGATTCGGCGCGTATCCTGGATCGGGATTCTAGACATAATTCCATATTGGTTGTGGGGCCTATTGTCCTATTTGCGGTGCCATGTAAGTCCATCATGTTGGTGTGCCGTAAGGCCAATCTGGTTGTTGGGCCTTGTCCTTTACATTCTATACACCCCCGATGGGTGCATTGTCTGGATGTTCGAAAAAGTTGTAATCCATTTGAGTGATGTGATCTTTTGATGTCGAAGGACCTTCTTAGGATGAAAAGGTCCCCACGGTTGGCTCCAGAGTTGAAATTTGAAATAAATGAGCATTATGTTCGAGGACTTAAATTAATAGAAAATAGGCATACATAATCTTTCACTCTTTATTCTGCATGTACGTGAGAACGATTCACACGCACTTTAAAAGGATTACAAATCTGGATTATTCGCCTTTAGAATATGCGCATTCTTACAAGTTTCAATGTATTTTATCTCTCTTGCAAATAAAGACTTAGAACCGTTAAGTATTCTCCCTCATAAATAACGAAGTTCTGTGGAAGGTTGTAACACGTCGAGTCTTTGTTAATAAGAAAAACATCTCTAGCTTAAGATCTTTTCTTATTAACATAAACTCGAAGTGTTGAAACTTTCCGAATAACTTCGTTATTTACGAGGGAGAATCTTAAAAGGTTATAACTCTTTAAGTGTAAGAGAGATAAAAAAAAATACAGTAACTTGTAAGAGCGCGCATATTCTAAATGCCAATAATCCATAATTGTACAATCTCTTTAAAATCGTGCATGAATCATTATCATGTGCAGAATAAAGAGTGAAAGCTTTTGTATGCCTGTTTTTTATTAATTTAAGTCTCAAACTTAATGCTCGTTTATTTTGGCTTTCAACACTAACAACTTGATGTTCTTATATTTATCTCATCTTTACACCTAGACGTATCTTGCATGAGTCTAAGAAACTTATCAAAGTTCTCATCAATTGTCATAGAGGTGTCCATTTCGAACAGAAACAACTTTCACAAGAGAGTTATTCTACTAGGCAAAGACTTAGTGAGATACTTTGCATCAAGAACATCCTAGAGAACTTTAGGGTTAGTTATACTCACATCTTGACGAGCAACCACGTCAGCAAGGCGAAGCATGATCTCAGCATGAGCTAGATCTTTGTTGAAACTCTCTGGTAATAGCATCCCATGTATTTGAGATAGTATGGTAAAGCTTTTCTTTGTTGAGGATCACATTCATCTTCACCATCCACGTCGCAAAATTGGATTGCCCATCGTAGGGCTTAATCGTGTAGGCATCTCCCATTCATCCTTAGTACTTGTAAAGAACAACAACAGTAAGTACGAGGATCTCATGGAAAAACATACAACCAAATTCTAAATGTCTTTCTTGTGACTTAGATTGACGAGTAACAAGAGTTAGGGTTTCGAGCTCAGAGATTTAAGAACTTTGAGAAACGCGAACAAGCCAATAAAAAAATATAAGTAGATTTCATGAACTTAACATATCGATGAAAGTCTGAAATGAGAACTTGTGAAGAAAGTCTAAAGCGGAAGCGAATAAACATGATAAAGAAGAGCAAAGCTCTGATACCAATTTGTAAAAGAAGTTCAAATCTAGAAATTGTAGAAAAGTAAAGCAAGTGACACAAGAGATTGTTTCCGCAATTCACCTATGCCTACTCTACAGAGTCTTCGTGGGGAAACTCGTCCCAAATCCACTATATATCAAGAATGATTGTAAGTAGGGCTACAAGCAAACCAAAATGCCAAGTCTCAAGCAAGAGAAAACAACAATAACAAAACCAAAAAAACATAGAGAAGAAGGGTAGAAGAAGATCAATTTGGGTTTTAGACCCGAAGGTTGATGAAGCTTCAAGGAGTAGCTTCCCGTGTCAGCAACCACCAAAAATCTCAATGAGCAGGAATCGCTACTGACAGCTCCATCACGAGGCCATTGAATCTCTTCTCTCTCTCTCTCTCTCTCTCTCTCTCTCTCTTCTTTTCTCTCTTCTTCTTTCATAGTTTCTCTCTCTTTCTCTGTGGCACTCCAAGCTTCGAATGAGTAACGAGAAAGCCAATGAAGGCTTTTATAGCTAGGTTAAGGAGACATCCAATAAAACACTTCACCTCAATAAGTCTCCGCTAGAAAGGTTGTTAGGCTAGACATTAGGCCATATCTTCCCTTATTCCATGTTCGAGCCCAAGAGACGGATCAAGCCTGTTTATTAGCTCACTTCGATAAATTAACTCCATACTGGTGTTGTGAATCGGGGAAGCCATTAACCAAGCTAGCTTGAAGCCTAACCACACATCTTTCAACCTGGCTTCCTTCTCACAATCAACTTACCTTATTCTAGCTAACATGTCATGCCAATACTTAGGTAGTGAGGCTTAATACATGATTTAGCAAACATTACAATTGGTGACCTAGCTATATAAACATGTGTTATCATCTCTTGAGCCCATTCTAACCAACACCATCGTAGAGAAATAGAGAGGAAGAAAAGAGAAAAAAGAGAGAGGAAAGAAGAGAGAAAGAGACCGCCGACGGTGGAGCTTCCGACACTTGAAGAAGATGGTGTTACCGCTCATGTAGATCATCGGTGTTGCAGACTTGAAGCTTTCGCTAAAAGCTTCGACAACCTTAAGGTCTGAAACCCTAAATATGATCTTCTACCATATTCTTGATTATCTTTCTTTGTTCTTGTTGCACCTCGTTTCTGTTTAGATCTTTGCTTGGTTATTTGATGGTTTGAGTTATTTGTAGCCTTTCCTTGAAGTGTTTTACTAAACCTAATGTATTTGGGTGAGTGTCCTCAACTTGAGACTTTGTAGACTAGGTTCCCCGAACCGCGTCAACATCTTTGTGTGTTTGCTATTGTTCTTCAATTCTTTTCTTTAGTTTCTGAAAATCATTTGATCATACGTGGATCATTTGAATTTGTTGATTTGCATTTCACAAAATGATAACAAATCCCTTATAGGTCTCCGGTCTACTTTTCTTCCCTTCCTTTTGCGTGTTTTGAGGTTTTTGGTTTACTAAAAACCTTAAATCCACTAGTTTTTCATTTTTCAAGTTTTTGAGCTATCTTCTCTAATTTTGACGATTCTGATGCATTTACTCCATATCTAGAAGTTGAGATCTAGAAATCTTGACTCGAGAAGGTGGCAAAGGCAAATACTCGCCGAAGTCAATTTTGTGATTTATCATCCCCTATGCTCGTGGGTTTTCTTGTCTATGGTTACTTTTTCTGTTCAAACAAGAATTCGTCTGTCAAAGCTCTTCATCTTTCTTGTCGACTAAAGCCCTATCATGGTTTCATTGACTTCGCCATGTGGAAGGTGGAGATGAAGGCTATTCTAATGAAATAGAAGATCTATCATGCCATCATAGATGAATGGACATCCGACATAACTCATGTGCAAAAGAGGAATGCTCAAGAATTGGCTCATATCAAAATTATGCTACGACTTACAAACGAGGTAGTTCATCAATTTGTAAGTTACTTTCTTCCTAAGCCTCTCTAGGATGATCGTGATGACATTTAGCTTACTAAGTCTCTACTTAGTCGTATAAATCTGTTGTGCAAGCTCTTTACCTTTAAAATGGAGGCTTGACTATACATGAAAACTTACACAGATTTCTAAAATTGACTCAAGACTTAGAAAGGTGTAAAGACACCATAAGAAATGAACATCAAATTGTGTTTCTATTAAACTCCTTGCCTGCTCAATTTGATGTTCTTAAGGATGTAATTCAATATGGGCATGAGACCTTATTGTTAATAAGATAACAAAAATTGTTATTCAGAAAAATGATTCTTTGAAAGTCTTTAAAATAAAAAATAGATCCAGAGATGATAATAAGAGTGAGTCCAAGAATGAGGTCTCATTGAATGAAAAGAAAAGAATCATAAAAATAAGAAGAAGAGTTATAAGAAAAAATGATAAGAAAGATACGTCTTTTGTGAAGTGTTATTGTTGTGGAAAGGGTGGCCACTATTCTAATGGTTTTCATAAGTAGAAAAGGGATGATAATAATGAGACTATTGAGAGGATGAACAAGAACTTACTCGAAAAAAGCAAGATGCAGGCTCATTAGTGCTAAGATGAAAAATTTCTTGTGAGGTGAAGTTGTAATCATATCCTCTTACCCCATTTAAAGGTTACTCTCTTCTATGATAGGGTTTAAAACCCCAAAAGAGTTGTGGACATGAAAGAGTCCTGGCCTTGCACATTTTAGACCCTTTGGATATACAACCTATGCCTTAATATCTCAACGCAAGCTACAACCAAGAGATCAAAAGTGTCTAATCTTAGGGTATCCTAAGGGAATAAAAGGATACAAGTTATTACTTGTTCAACCCAAAGGTTACAAAGTAATAACTTCCAGGTCAGACACTTTAAATGAAAAATGCATTCATTTTAAATCAACTCTAACACCAACTGCTGAGAAACCAGGTACCCTAGCTGACACCCCAAACATTGATGCCTACTTTGGGCATTTCTTTGAAGCCAACAACATCCCTGAGGAAAATAAAGAGGAGTTTGACATTGGATACTCCTCGTGTGCTTTCCAAACAAGCACACAAAGTAGTGTCTACCCATGACAGGATAACACTAAACTATCTGTGGATGCTGAGAATGGTATCGCAAGTCTGCAACCTCACCAATTAGGTGGGGGAGTAAGTAATTTTGACTCTCTTAATTATCCCTCTAAAATAGTTGAGTCATCTAATAAACCTAACCATGATGATCATAAAAGCAATCATGTTAATGGTCTTATTGACTATCAACTTGTTAGAGATAAATAATCTATCTAGGATCGTTAGTACGTCTAAGTCATCGACTTCTACTAAGTCGTCGACCTCAATGTATACATAGAGGAAATTATAAAACATAAAATACCTGCTTGACATGATTCATTTTTATAGTGGAAAAACTTAGTCAAGGAACCTGTTAAACAAGTGAAAAACCACTCTATTTCAAGTTCTCGGTTGGAAGGACTAAAAGTTGTAACTTGCTTTATTGATCTCTAGAATATGTTTACAAGGACAACCCAGAGCTAACCCTACTCTCTCAGTATGCTAGCACTCGTTTGAACCGAGTAAAATCCTATTCTTAACCAAATCTATGAGCCTACACTTTCTTCTTCTGCTTTTAAACCCTCAAACAACTGATTTTTCTTTCACACAAACTCGTGTTTGGTTAAAAGCCATGCATGAAGAGATCTAATCCATGTATGTGAATAACACTTGGTCTCTTGTTCCTAAACTTGGTAAAATCAAAAGTATTGATTGTAAATGGATGTTTAAACTCAAAGAAGGGGCTAATATGCATGATCCACCTAGGGTTGTTGCTAAAGGTATTACTCAAAAAGAAGGTCTAGATTATAATAAAATCTTCTCCCTTGTTATTAAATATAAAACATTAAGGCTTCTTCTTGCTATGGCTACTATGTTTGACTAGGATCTAGAACAAGTGGATGTAAAAATTGTGTTCTTGTGTGGAGATTTGAATGAAACAATCTAGATGTGCTAGCCTAAAGGTTTTATTCATAATAACAAATTTTAGCATGCTAGTTTGCTTGAAAGGTCCATTTATGGGTTAAAACAATATCCTAGACAATAGAACAAAAAATTTGATGATTGCTTCCTTAACTGAGCTTCACTAAAAGTAAATATGATACATGTCTGTACTTCAAGAATGTGATGTATAAATCTCCTTTGTATGTCTTGTTGTACGTGGATGATATCTTACCGATCAGTAACTATAAAGTTGTCATTAATGGAGTTAAGCATGATTTAAAAAATCATTTTGATATGAAGGATGTAGGTCCGGCTTAGAAAATTCTAGGGGTTAAGATTCTGAGAAATAGAAAGAAAAGAACCCTTTATTTGTTTCAATCTAATTATCTGCATAAGGTTCTTGACAGGTTTGCCATTGTGAATGCCAAACCAACACCAATACCCTTAGGATGGCATCTAGAATTCTCCAAGAAGGATAGTCCCGTTTCAGAGTCTCACAAGTAGAAGATGGAGAATATTCCCTATGATGTAGTTCTAGGATCAATTATGTATGATAGGTTGTGTACTAGGCCTAATTAGCTTTTTCCATTTCTGTTTTGAACCGGTATATGCCAAACCCAAGAGATAAACACTAGGTGGCTATGAAATATCTGCTAAAATATTTATCTGGAACTAAACACACTGGTATGGTTTATACTGAGCACAATCCTAGAACTATCCTACTAGGTTATGTTGATTCAAATTATGCCAATAATCGGGATAATAAAACATCCACTACTACATACTACTATACCTGGGCAGGGAATTTCATTTCCTGAAAGTCCCAACAACAACGTATAATTTCCCTATCATGAATTGAGGCTAAATATATTACAGCTACTAAAGCATCAAAAGTGACTTCCTGGCTAGAGGGAATATTGTTTGAGATTGAAGGCAAACACTGCATGACTATTTTGAACATTGATAGTCAAAGTGCTTTATACTTGTACAAGGACCCAATTTTACATGAGAGAGCAATATACATTAATGTCAGATTTCACTACATAAAATAGAAAGTTGAGGAATAGGAGATAAATGTAAAAAAATTATTTGGGTACATTAATCCTACATTTTTGGGATTAAAATCGTCGATACTAACAAATTTGTTTCTACAGGGACAGTCTCCACATCAATGATATTACTTGATATATCGAGATGGGTCAATAACGATGGGGAAATTTATCTAAATTCACAACTGGTTTCAAAATCGTTTTTGTATCTTTAAACTTGTTTTAAGAAGAAATTTGTTATGTTTTGTTAAACAATGTTTAAACATATGACATCGGAAATATTGTGTGACAAAATTCTTGAATACATGGTAGATGCCTTGATAACGTCTAAACTAGATTTCTAGCTCAATATTAGACTTGACCTGAGTCAAGTGCGAATTAATGGCTTCCCTAGTTCAATAACTGGTTTGGAGGTAATTAATTGGAATTGGGCTCGAACTAAGAAGGTATTAATATAAGCTTTGGCCGAATATGAAGTTGGTGTTTAATTGAAATTTCATGTTTGAGAGTTCGTTGGTGACCTAGCTATATAAGTATGTGTTGTTGTCTCTTGAGCTCATTCTAACCAGCATCGCTGCACACACACACACACAGAGAGAGAGAGCATCGACAGTGGAGCTTCTGGTGCCTGAAGAACATGAAACTATTTGTCTATAGTTATTCGTTTTTTCTAACCTATGTCTCAAGGACATAGGTTAAGAACCTTAAAATGAAAATTATTATTAAATTTTATCATTTAAAGTTATTTTGACTGTTTAGAATTTTAGTTTTTAAATCTAGTATTCTTAACCTATTATCTAAGAACATAAGATAAAAAAAACCGTTAATCTAAATAGGCCTTTGAAGTTTTTCAAAAGTTGATAATTGTAAATTATCGAATGTCAAATGATCCAAAACTACTTTTTATTGTGTGGTGCTCGATTGAATATGGATTTATTTAACATTAGTAATAATGGAAATATTTTAACTTCGTATCAAATTAAAAACCCATCAGCCTACCCTACACTTTGCCATCCATTTATGTAGATCTTATATACATTTATTTTATGTTATATTTAGTTATCTTACATTATAAGAAATATCTTTTTACCACTATTATGATATGTAATTTTCAAATAATTAGTTGATTTGTAATATCTTACCAATATTTTTTTGATTTTAATCTTGCATTACTAATCTAAAAGGTAGGTGATGATATATATGACAATTAAATCACGAATTCAAATCTCTTTTTTTATGTGGTAATGGTCTAAGTGTCTTCCTATAATATTACTAAACTAAAAAAATATCTTATTTTGGCGAGGTGAAATGGACCCTTGTAACCCTAAATTATTCCTTGATCAATTAACGATTTGTTATTTTATAAAAAAAATCTCAAGTCCTTGTGCACATAGAAAAAATACTCGGCGCACATAGAAAATCACTCTTTATGAAGAGTGAGTTCTATGGATACCCGGTGGGTAAAAGATGTGATGCATCGTGAAGCACGACTCTAAATTAGGGGTGCTCAATGGATCAACTCAACCTGACTTGCGAGTCGTGGGTTGACACGCAAAAAAAATCATTGTCCCGCGACTCAACCCGCGGGCTATGAGTTTTAGGGGTCGGTTCGCGGGTTGGCCAGTTTGACACCACAAAGGCAACTCCAAATGTCTCATGAGTAAGGGTTCTCAACATATTGACTTGACCCGATCCACGACCTGCATGTAATATAATAATGTTTTTACTCTTTGATGAATAATATAATAATTTTCTTAAAAATTTGCGGGTCTTGTGGGTTTAACCCGACCCGACCAGCAACCCAAAAATAAAAAAATATGACCCGCAACACGACCCGTTATTAGAAACCAAAGAAACCACTCTTCATGAAGAGTCACGGTTCGTAAAGCGTGATATATTTTGTCCACCGAGTATCCATAGAACTCACTCTTCATGAAAAGTGATTTATATGCTAAAGATTTTCCGAAAAAAAATATTCTTAATTTATTTTGGTGAGGTGAAATGGACCCTTGTCAAAGCATTAATTTTAAACGAGTTTAGCTTTCCTAGAGTTAGAAACAATTCTATGCAATGTTATTAGAATCGGGATCCTACCTTGGATCGGTGGGGGGTAGGATCGGATTGGTAGGATCGGATCGTAAGATCCTACAAATTTAAGAAGATAAGCTGTCAAATTGATAAGACATGAGTAATAAATATATTATAAGTAATAAGAATCATAAATATAGATGATTTAGAGCATAAAATATCAATATTACAAAGTTAAAATGATTTAAGAAGTTTTCTTCGTAAGTATCGCACCATGTCTAAATAGTACAAGAAAAATGATAGGGTTTTTAGCATGAAAATCAACAAGCCAAATACATATTAGCCTTCATTGTAACCAAAGTTTCCATCATTAACACACTCAAAGCTTCCCGTTCTTGTCCATGTTCTCGTTGGTAAACCGTACGTACAATATCATCATCTTTATAGACATCATCATCATTACAAGTAATTAGCAACTAATTACAAACTTGAGTGAGACTGACTCTCTGACAATGTGACTGAGTGTTTACAAGTAAATCAGTAAAAAAAAATTACCAAAAAACAATAATTACATACATTGATTATTTCCTTTATATTTTGAATATTGCGCCAATTTTAAGTGTAGGGTTGTGTATTTTCATACTTTCATGATTTATCAACAACATAATTAATCAACAAAAAAAATTACAGAAAAACTATAATTACAAACGTTAATTATTTTATTTAGTCAACGATCCCACCCGACCCGATCCCAGACCGATCCTACCACTTTTACCTCACCCGATCCCAGACCGATTCTACCCGATCCCACCGATCCTATACGATCCCACCCTATCCCAGACCGATCCTACCGCATTTGCGGTTTTACCTCCGATTTGGATCGTTTTAGCTAAACAGGATCGCACGATCCTACGATCCGGATCGCTATTTTAACAACTTTGATTCTATGGATGGATTAAAGAAGTTTCGATCATTAAATAAAAAAAATTAATGATTAAGATTAGATTTTTTTATCTCTCTAATTTTTCTTATATTCTTAATTATTTTATTTGCGGTTTATCAATTTACGGATTTTAGAAGTTCGATCACTTAGAGTTTCTAACAAATGAAACAACACCCAGGGGCGGAGGTATGGTGTGCCCAGTGTAGCCCCCACTGGAATTTTTAAAAAAAAAAATTTAAAAATATAGTAAAAAAAATTAGTTTACTTGATAAAAACTAATTTATTTGGTTAGAATAAGGCAGATTAATTTATATATCTATATATATAATATATAGAAATGGTTTTTTATACATAAAAATAAAAAAAATTATTATAATTTTTTTATATACAGAAAAATATAAAAAAAAATTCCTGACTTTGCCAGGAATATTTTTGTAACAAAAAAAATTACCCAAAAAAATTTAGCTCCCACTGGCATGAATTTTTGGCTACACCACTAACAACAGCCATTGTAAACTGGTTTTCAATTTACAAATGCATATTTTGAATAACTACAAATGTTTAATATATATAGTACGGAGTATAAAGTAATTGACATCAGAAACCGTACAAATAATACAAATCAAAATCTGGGTTTGCCATTGGAAAGTAGCTAGAACAAGGATTGGCTACGTTTTTTTAACCGAAGATACTAGTAAACATGTCGTCCATTAAGGTTTAAAACTAATTTGCAATCAATAGTGCATGCTTACTTCACCATAATTATATTAAATATGAAAAAGAAGCTTCCACTTTTATAAAAGCAAGATGCTCAGCTAATCTAAGAGAGATGATACATAACCAAAATAGAAAACTAATTATCATATTCTCTAAAAAAAAATTACAGAAAAACTATAATTACAAACGTTAATTATTTTATTTAGTCAACGATCCCACCCGACCCGATCCCAGACCGATCCTACCACTTTTACCTCACCCGATCCCAGACCGATTCTACCCGATCCCACCGATCCTATACGATCCCACCCTATCCCAGATCGATCCTACCGCATTTGCGATTTTACCTCCGATTTGGATCGTTTTAGCTAAACAGGATCGCACGATCCTACGATCCGGATCGCTATTTTAACAACTTTGATTCTATGGATGGATTAAAGAAGTTTCGATCATTAAATAAAAAAAATTAATGATTAAGATTAGATTTTTTTATCTCTCTAATTTTTCTTATATTCTTAATTATTTTATTTGCGGTTTATCAATTTACGGATTTTAGAAGTTCGATCACTTAGAGTTTCTAACAAATGAAACAACACCCAGGGGCGGAGGTATGGTGTGCCCAGTAACAATGCATTTAATGCTTTTATTTTTAACATATAAAATATTCTACAATACATATTTAATAATTAATTAAAATTATTTTACTTATGAAAATAGAAGGACTCTAAAATCTTAATCTAATAAATAATAGATTATTTGTTATTTAACTTGAATGATAGCAAAATATTATAGAATATCTAACCTAATAAATGATAAATTATTTGTTATTTGATTAGTTATAAGAAAATAAAATATTTAAAATTCTTAGCGCATGTATAACAAATTCGATTTCTATATTGTTTTCAAAATAACAAACTTAAACTTATATTCTCTAAATTTTTTTCCAACTCCAACAAATTCTCTTTGAGAAAATCCTAAATATATTATATTTATTATTTTATGTATAAAAATATTATATTATAAAATCTAATTTGACCAATAGGAAGAAGCCATAATTTATTAGATACATTTAATGCATTCTCCAAATATTTTTAGGGAATTCTCTAAATATAGGGAAGGGACATCTACTTTTGGAGACTTTCTCTAAAATAGAGATTAAGATGGGGAAATTGTTGGACCTTAAAACATGCTCAAAATCTCCAAATACACAACATTCAAGAATTTGGAACATTCTCTTTTATTTTTTTATTTTTTTGGTAGAATAAGACATTCTTTTTTATTATTGATACATGGTTTAGCCTTATGCTACAATATTATATCTATTTATTTTTATGGATTAAGATAATATCATATATTTGTGAGTTGTGATTATTGCATATTAATCCAAATATACTCAATATATGCTTGTCAAGAGCTTTCATTAAGATAATATCATATATTTGTGACTACTATTACATATTAATCTAAATAAACTCAATATATGCTTGTTAAGACCTTTCATTAAGACTAATAAGATCGATTATGCGTAGATTAAAGGTACTATTTATCGATTACATTATTATTTTTTTTTTGGTTTCCCAGCTGGTTCCGTAGACTATATATAGTTGCTCAAATCCGAATTAGATATCATAAAGGTTTTTTTTAATGAGACGGTCTCCCAATTCAGTTTTTTCATAAATATGGTTAGGAAAATTTTCATCAAAATTTATTATCTTAAACCCAAAATTCAGTTTTTTTTTAATGTAAATTATAATTGTATTTTAATCAAAATTTATATTTACAAAATAGATAAAAGACAATATGAATTTTAAAATAATTTGGGTTCAAGAAAATAAAAATGTATTAAAAGGATTTGAGAGTAAATAATTTTCAACGAATTAGAAATAATTTTTCGATAACAACCAAGGATAAATAATATTTGAATGCAAAGAAACACATGTTAGATTACTAATTTTGTTTAGTAAATATTTGATGATATGAACTTTGGTGTTATGTTTTTTTTTTTAAATATAGATTCAATAATAATTTAAATAGTGTTTGATAGCATTTGTGTATCATTTAATTGATTAAAAACATTTATTAACATATACATAGGGTTTAATTTATAAATTAGAAATAATAATAAGAAATAAGAAATAAGAAAAAAACAAGAGCCGTGTTGGATGGAAAAAAATCAAGAGCGCTGATCGTTTCACTTAAAAAAGGAAAAAAAGAACGAGCGAATTATTCGCTTATTTTTGAAAAAAAAAGGGATATAGGGCGTGCGTACCATGTTTGTTCATCAAAATTATGATTTTGTTCATTAAAACTTATTGTTTGTGCATCAAAATTGTGCTTTTTTCCATCAAAAACGTATTCTTTGTGCATAAAAAATAGTTGAATGTGTATCGCAATTGTACGCATTAGTATATATGTGTGATGAAGTGAGTCAGATCAAGGGAGCATTCCGGCCGATCACCACGTTCGGACAAGTTCTAGCTTTAGCTTTGGAGCATAGTGCTTTCTTCCTTACAAGCAAGTGGGAATACTATCGTCGAATTGCGAACAAGGCAGTTGATTGGATTAGCAAGTGGAAGCCTAGAGCTTCTTTTCTATTTACTTGTAATTTTTACTTTTCGCTGGATTTCTATGTTGTTCTTGAGAAAATTTTAGGTGTTGATTAATGAATTTTGGATTTCTATCAAAATATATATATATATATATATATATATATATATGTGTGTGTGTATCATAAATGGTGTATGTGAAACAAAATTAATTGTTTTGATGTCAGTATTGGTATTGTCTTGCTTGACTCGTTTGGATTCGTCATTGTTGTCGTTATAAAACATGCGACTACTTCTTAGAATCTGAACATAGCTAAGGCACAAGCACTCATCTTCGGTTTGCAGCTGACTCGTTCTCTTAGCATACATCATATTATTGCAAAGTCATATTATTTATCTATTAGTATTTGCATTCCAACTTCTACATTAAACTTATCTTATTTAATTAATATATTCTCAGTTCCATTACGGGTCACAAGTCAATTGAGTCAGGTTGTTGCGGGTTTTCGGTCGGTCGGGTTGACCGGTGGGTCTAAAATATCATATTTTTATGATTATTAAAATTAAACTTTAATTACGCACAATGGGCCAGTATTTATACACAATTGGCCAGTATTGATGAACAAACTGCGCACATCTCTTTGAAACGTATTTTTCAAAAAATACAAGAAAATTTGTCTGTGCCATTTTTTTTTATCTTTTTTTAATAACCGTCTAATCATGGACGTTGATTTTTTGGAAGGGACGACTGAGATTTATTCTTATTTCTCACCTGAGCACACATTCTCACGTGACTCTTTCTCTAATAATAATAAGAAATGTTTTTGAATCTTCTAAAATGTAAAACTATTTTTTTAATTATTCATATCCAAAATTTTAAGATAGACTATCCACAATAGAAATATCTTAAAATAGACTATCCATTCAAAATAAGAGAGTATCATTGTTAAAAATCATATTGAATTCAAAATCTCACAATCACAAAATCTCGTTAAATCTACTATATATATAAAAGCAATAAGGTTTGGAGCCTTCTCATTACGCCACCTAGGATTTCGCCACATGTCGATCCTATATTAAGCCACCTCATATTTTTACACATGTCATTTTCTTATAATTTAGACGTATTTATAAATATTCCATGTCATAGTTCACATGTCAAAAATTTTCCATATCACTCATATATTATGTACACATCATATTGCCACATAATCTACAAATATCAATCAATTTTTTAATTTATTTTATATTGGATTACAATAATGTTTTTTTGGAAATTTATTTACATATAAAAATATTTTTTACCATATCTTTATGATCCTAACAACTCTCCAATACAATCTACCAAAAAAAACTCATATAAATATATACCGAGATCTTATCCTATAATATAAATATATACCGAGATCTTATCCTATAATATATACCGAGATCTTATCCTATAATATGTCAAGTCAATTTTATTTGCTAATCCATATTTAAATGTCCCATTATTTTCATTTTTGTTATCAAAATCTTTAATTTAGAATTATAATTTTTTTTACAATTTATATAAATCACCAATTCACAATTATTATTTACATTATATTTTTATTTATTAATATAATTTTATAGTATATCTAAAAAAAATATCGATTCATAGTCGTGCAGGGCACGACGGGGACAACTAGTTAATATCTATCTTAATACAAGCAAAAACGATAAAAATTTAAAAAATTACGCCACCAGATATAACCTTAATAAATTAGTTTTGGAAAATAATTTTAATAAATATTTTAATAGTAAATTATGTCCAACTTTTATATTAACCTTTTTTGTATTTCCAAATCCTTAAATATAGTGAATAGATTTTACAATAAAGATAGAGACATTATCCTAGATTTTATAATATATACCAAATATATAACGGAATAAAGTATTATTACATTAAAATATTTTTAGGATATATGATCAATTATACAAATAAAAATTATGCAGTAATTTTAATGGACGATGTACCACCATTGCATTAAACTAATTATTATTTTCCTTTATAGTGTATCTCTTTAATATGTAAAATATATATTTTTGGTTTATTTTCTTTATATTTAATCTCTTTTTTGTAATTAATACTTATGATATTCTGACAATATCATTATATATATATATTATATCTTCATATTATCTCTTTTTGTTGAATTTATATGAAAAATATATTTATAGATATTTGACAATATGATTATATATATATATATATATTATTCTTCATATTATCTCTTTTTTGTTGAATTTATATGAAAAATATATTTATAGATATTTAATTTTGTAAATTTTAATATGTAACTTTTAAATTTTCAATAAATTAGTACATTTGCAACAAAAGGATTATCTTTATTTATTTATTTATTTATTAATAAAAAATTTCGTACATGATAATAGTAGATTGTAATTGACCGGAATATAGTTCAAAACATATTTATAATTTAATAATTTTGATTAAAAAAATCCAAACACCTTTTGTAACTTGTTCAAAGTTAGATACCTTTAATGTTTATAGATCTGGCCAGTAATATGTTAATAATTACGTACTATATGTAGTTAATTGTTAATTGGAAAAGCCAAGCATGGGCGGCTGGGCGCAGTGTACTGTACTAGTGTACTACTGTCACATAGTCACATGGTGTTGGAGAATGGAGGGTATCATCAGGGCCGTCTCAATATTTTTCGGGACCCTGTTCTATACTTTTAAAATTAGGCCCTTGAAATTTAATTATATAAATTTTTTATGAATAAAATAACTTTTATTGTATGATTTTGAGTAAAAAAAAATTATTATTTTTATTGTAATTTAAAATTTAAAAAGTTCTACTACCCATTAAAATATTACTATTAAATAAATTAATATGAAAAATCTCTCTTAAAAGTATAAAAAAATTTTATAAATAATGATTCATATAGTATAAAGAAGACATTTATGATACAAAAACAAAATGGAAAGAAATTTTTAAAAAATAAAGAAAAGAAAGGCGGAGGAGATGCGCATTTGTTTTGAGGGAAAAAAAATTGAAATTGATCTATGAGTAAACCAATGCTCGAACACGGGTGCTCTTGCTCAGTTGCTACACTTGCTGCCATCCAAGCTATTTTTTCTATTGTGCATATATTAGCTTTCCTAGTATATATTATCACTTTTTGGGGGCCCTGTGCTTTTGAACTCATTGCACACCCTTAGCTACGGGCTTGGGTATCATGTTAATGCAGTTTATGCAGGCGATGTGTATGAGTAGAGCGACTGATTAAAAGCGGCAGAATACATAAACGGGCAAACGGCAGAATACTTGAGATAATTGGTAACTTGGCCCCTGTACTTTAGTATGGCCAACGATCTGGTTGTATTCGTCATTAATCGCACCAGAGCAAGGAGGAGGAGGAAGTGATAGCATCTGTGGCAGAGTAGGGAAAGAAAAAGAACAATAAAGAAGAAAGAAAAAATAAAAAAAAAGTAGGGTTCATGAACCCACAATTTTCAAATCTGAAATTCATACTTGTGCAGGCCCGTCCATGAGCATGTGCAAAGAGCCCAACCAAACAGAGCCCCCAAAATTTTAGGGCCCAAAAAAATTTAAGACGAAAATAATACACTGGAGTTACGTGAAGACATAAGTATTAATTAGCACAGATGGCCATGCTGCCTATTCTTGTAGGCAGAGTGTCAGCAAGTTCCGCGTTCGAATCTCTTACGCTTCGTTTTTAATTGCCATATATTATTTTAATATTTTTCTCTCCCAGGATCCAAACTTATTCTCCTAAGTCCTAATCCATGTAAGTCCTGAACTGGATTTTTTAAATAGCACGAGGTTTGGTCTATATAACAGATATATGTAAATGCATATGCTGATATGCAATTCACCAGGTTTGGTGTATATAATAAATATAATGTATTGTATAATTAGTATTTTAGGGGCCCAAAAGAGTTTAAAATCCAACTTATTATGTATTATATAATTAGTATTTTTAATTAGATTTTCAAGGGAAAGAAGAAGAAGAACAGTAAAGAAGAGAGAAAAAAAAATTCCAGATTTTCAAGGGAAGAAGAAAGAAAAAGAAAAGGAAAGAAAAAGAAAATGGATCGAGCTATCTTCACTCGCCCAAATACTCAGCCAAAAGAGCATAAAATACACGCGACTTGCCACATCAACGAATAGGTGTTCAATAGGACCCAATGTGCAACTATAGGGGGCCAAACGAACAGGGCTAAAGTACAGGGGGTCAAGTGACCAATTGGCACAAGTACAAGGGACCGTTTATGTATTTAGCTGATTAAAAGCAACAAGTTAATACTTTAATCACATAATTAAGTAGCTAGGACAACGTATTTAACCAACTGTAATTGGATTAAAATGTGGCTGATCAAAATATATAATTTTTTTCAACCAAAAAAATATATAGTATATATAATTAGTTTTGTTTATAGAGAGACAACGATATTAAAATTGGATGTGCTTATCCAAAATGATTCCAATTTTTTTCCCTCTCTTCATATACTGCATTACTTTAATTAGTAAAATTTTATTTTTTATTATTTATTAATGAATAAACGAATTTTAATATAATTTGAGAATGAATGGGTCAATTAATTAGTAGCGAAGTATGGAAGAGGACATATTTAGTGAGTAGAAAATTTGAATTAAAATAAAAATAATTTGATAATACTCCCTCTATGTACATTATTTTTGTTTTCAACATAACTTCTTAGGAATTCTACAACATTAATATTCCCCAATGTTTTAATTAATTTATACTGGTGCAATTTTTCATGGACAATACTTTCTCTACAACTCTATATTCTAAATGAAATAAGAGTCTTTTCTTTTTAAACTCTTGAATTGATATGTATCTTCAATCAAGGGAACAGTCAAAAAGGTATTGTTGAATAGGGACGGATCAAAGATTGATAAGAGGGGTGGGGACTTCGAATTCTCCAATTCCGTCCCTTCATCTGTCCTCTTTCTCACTTTCCGCCTTTGCCCCCGCCCCGGGCAGTCTATGGGGCAGAATTTCAAAACAAAATATTTCTCGAACTCTTTATGTAAAACCCATCGTTCCTCCGACCCGATGTGGGGCGGCCGCCCCCACCCGCACTCCCTAAATCCGCCCTTGTTGTTGGAACCGGCTTGAACATAAATAACCCCTTATTAACTACTACTAACTTATTTTTAGCTAATAAACAAAAAAATATCAATTTTTCTCAATGGATATTAAACAGGAAAAACGGTTGGTCAAAATCAAAAGGCAAAGAATGAGAGTGTGGGGAGGAAACAGAAACTTTCCCTTGAAGGAAGTGGGATAAGGTTTGTGCGGTGTGTAGCCTTTCCTTTTCGGGGTGGGGCATTTGGAGGATGATACAATTACACTACGTGTAACCTCATTTTCTACCCTTTTAGAATCTTTTTAGAATCCTCCTTACACGTGTCAAAATATTTCATTTCACCCCAATTTCCATTGAAGCGGGATTTCTGCAGAGTTAGCCCGAAGACCGGCGGCATTGAGCGGGAGGTTTCCCTGTTGGCGGCATCGAGCGGGAGTTTTCGAACCAGCTCCTCCTTGTGACGATTCCAATTCCCTCTGACCCATCCTTGTGACGATTCATCTTCCAATTTTAATTTCCAAGGACTGATGGCCGTGCTTCTCCCCATCTCCTATCCGGTGTCTAGGGTTTATCCCGACGACCTTTCTCCTACAAAGTCCGTCGGTGATATAAAATCGACCCTGCCGCCGGTGCTTCACCCCCGTCTTCTCCGACAGACCGACCCTAATTTTGCTTATTGTCTCTACTCCAACCAGGTTAGTAAAATTCTCAGCGTTTAGGGATTGATTTTTACAAAATGAGGTTTTTGGGTTTGGCCTTCAGAAATTATAATAAGATTAAGGGGAATGGCCTTGCTTATTCTCAGAAATGTATATTTGGTAGGGGTAGCCTAATCATGTTCGACAAGTTAAATCGAGAGCCTCCATTTTCATGTGAGTTTGATTGGTAGAAACTTGTTAACTAGCGTGATCATGCTCTCAGCATTTTAATTAGGAACTAGTATTCAAGCATGTTCAAGACCGAGATTAGATTGTATGCTCTTTTTAATTGTTGCATTTGTGTGGTCATTTGTTTTGAGTGTTGGGCATATTGTAATTCATGAAACTGGATTACTGATTTTGCCAAAATTCATACTTCTTTCTACCTAAATGCCTTATTACATATTATTATTTACATACAATTATTTTCAAAAGTCCTATTTCTTGTTTGCTTTCATTACGTAACAGATTTGTTATCAATGGATTTCGACCTCAACGAAGAGGTTGATGACTCTAGCAATAATGATGATGATACTGCGATACAACCTGCCTTAGGGATGTGTTTTGATAGTGCACAAGAGTTTGCAGATTTTTGTCATAAATATGCATATAAAACTGGCTTTCAATTCCATTCTCGAACATGTGAGCTACTTGAGGAGTTTAAGGGGAAAGGATATGGACGAAGGAAGTCTAATGAGGAACCGCAATATTATATGCTCAAGAGATTGAGATTAGAGTGTGTGAAGGCAGGGAATAATTCCAAGCAAGCATCCAAAACCCAAGCTACTGGTTGTAAAACATATGTGGATGCCCGGATGAAAAACGGTCAGATAGCTATCACGGTCTTGAACTTAGAACACAATCATCCGTTGGATCCATCTAATAGTCGGTTGATGATCAACTACAAGTATATGACTGAATATCACAAAAGGAGAATTCTGATCAATGATGCAGCCGGGGTACCAATAAAGAAAAATTTTAATTCTCTTGTAGTTGAAAGTGGAGGGCATGAAAACCTAACATTCACTGAACGAGATATGAGGAATGTGTTAGGAATTGAGCGTCGTCGAACAAGATTGCATGGTGATGCTGTTGCTATTGAGGAGTACTTTAAGAAGATGAAAACTGAAAATCCAAGCTTTTACAGTGCCATTCAGAGAGATTCAGAGGGGCGGTTACTGAATGTATTTTGGTCAGATGCAAGATGAAAACTGAAAATCCAAGCTTTACTCTTTGTCCATTTTTCTTTTTTCTCAGAGTTATTTGATTCTTATATTATATATATTTTAGAATTATTAATTATATATACTTTATTTTCAAGTTTCGTGAACGATCTTGCTTCATCAAATGTGATTATTCTAAATGGAAGGGAATGATATATACTTAGTTTATAAAAAAATCATAAATTTGTCAGAATAAAATGTGTGTTCGAGTCTCAATCTCTTTAATTAAACCTTTCATGTTTACGTAATGGAATTTATTTTTAGTAAATCATATATATTTTTTAAATATTAGAAAATCACACTTTACATCCAAGAAAATCACATTAAATCATAAAATAACTTTTTAACATTTTTGAAGTGGGTATGAATATTGCGAATTTGAGATTAATTTCATTTATATTAGAGATCATTCTTTCTTTTCTTCTTTTTTTGTTGGAAACCAAATAACCTTTCAATTTTAGTTAAGTAGATGAAAATAGATCATAAAAAGCTCAAGCATAAAAAAAATAGGAGAATGAATGAAAAAAAAAACAATTATAGTAGAATAATTTATGAAGATATTTTATAATTTCAAAAAAGTTATATCAGACATAATAATTAATAAATATATAAGATATTTCATAATTTCATTGCAAACATATATTAACAAATACCTAAAGTTCTTAACTTATTACAATTTATATTCTATAAACCAATAAAGTAAGCTTTTTTAAAAATCAATGCTCGACATTTTATAATTTCATTGCAAACATACATTAGTTAATGCATAAAGTTCTTAACTTATTTATATTTATACAATTGTACAAATGAAAAATCAGAACATATATGTCCCTAAAACAATATGTAAAATCAATATTGTATTTATTTATATTGTTCAATATTGTATTTAATCTCTTAAATACAAAGAACAAGTAGAAATTATTAATATCTTACTTTTAATCTCATAAATTAAAAAAACAAATACATATATTCACAATTCTTCCATTTATAAAAAAACAAATACCCATACATAGCACGGGTATCACCACTAGTGCCAAATATAAAGCTTAACAACATGTGCTGGCAGCCACACAGATCTATATATTCTTGTCTTTAAGAAATTATAATGTATGACTTCACTGGATATAATACTTGCCAAGAAACAATTTTAGTACCATAGGTGTAGTATAGAAGACTATTGAATTATTATTTTTCTATAATAATATTTTTAAATATTAGTAACATTTTATCTTCATTTGAGATTTACACTATTACATTCAGCTTCAACATAAACTCTGCTCATCTACTACAAAAAATCCCTAAAACCATTAGAAAAGTGAATAAACAAATCTCAGTCTATTTGCACAGAGAAGATTGAAATGGCGAAAATTAAAGCATGTAAAAGGTAGAGCAATTCCATATAGAGCTACACCAGACGAAAAAACAAATCTAATCCCGTAATCTTTTTGAATCGACAAATCTACTATTAGATAATTTTCTGTTAACCGTATTCCAACCTTCCAAGACAGGGTTAGTATGAGAGGACCCATTTTAAAGCTTTCAACCTCTATCAATGAGTCAAAGATCACCATGTCAGGTAAGTGGTGATTGCCGTCTCGGCAAGCGACTGAGCGAGATCGAGAAAGGCAGTGTTAATGGAGAAGGCGGAGCTCAGAAGGTAGGTGAGCACGAATCTGCGTGAGCGACTAAGTGAGATCGGCGATCGAGAAGGTCACCACCCGCGAGATCGAGAGGCGTCGCCGTTGCCAAGATTGAAATTGAGAAGCCATCTCACCCTTTTCCAAATTTTATAAACCTAATATTCTTTTCTGAAGACCTTGACATGGATGCCGCAGTGTTTGTGGATGGAGATCGAAGAGAGAGAACGAGATCTCGAAAAGGAGGCGGCCCGACGGTGGTGGACAATTTCGAGAAGCAGGCAGTCCGACTGCGATGAAGATGACGGACTTCGATGGTGGAGGTGAGAGAGAGGGACCCTGTTGATGTCTATGGAGCTAACCACTGTGGCTGCGGTGAGGACGACAGACTTGGAGGCGGCGAAGGCTAGGGTTGGTTTCTCACGATGAAGGATAGAGCACAGATAACATTTCACCCATTTGTTTTCAATAAAATCATTTCACCCATTTTAATTTGAAATTTTGAATTTCAAAATTTCACACCTGGCTGAAATTTTTATTTTGGGGATCTATTTTTACTCTTTCCCCGTCTCAATAAAAGTAAGAATCTTCTTTATTTTATTATTACTTTTTCAAAGTGTAAGATTTAATTTTTACACTGAATGTCACTGTACACTTTTCCGGGGCATTTCGTTTTGACTCCTCCCCCCGCCATTATCATACTCTTTACTACTAGAGTATCATTTTCCCATTTCTATTTTTAATTAATTATCCCTTGAAAAGCTGGTAAAAGCTCATTTTACCAAATTGTGTACCGATACGTTTCGAAAAATGTATCCGTAATTATTTCTACTAGTAGTCTCTCCGTCTAATTATCCAATTTATTATACTCTATCCGTATAAGTCTACTTGTATTTTTAGTAGACGGGTCCAAAGCCGGAGTCAGCAACAGGCTTGAAAATTGGAGAGAGAAGTTGGAATCTAAGGGTTTCATACTGAGCAGGACCAAGACGGAATATGTGGAGTTCAGGTTTAGGCAAGATGAAGGCTCTAGTGAGGACGTGCTTTTAGGAGGGGAAGTCGTAACCAGGAAGGAGAGTTTCAGGTATTTGGGTTCAGTTTTACAGAGTAATGGGGATATAGATGAGGACATCACGCATCGGATCCAGAGGGGTTGGCAGAAGTGGAGGGCGGTATCAGGGGTTCTGTGTGACAAGAAGGTACCGCTCAGATTGAAGGGAAAGTTTTACAGAACAGTGATCAGACCGGCCATCCTTTATGGTTCAGAGTGTTGGCCCACCACGAAAGTACAAGAACAAAGACTGATGGTAGCTGAGATGAGGATGCTAAGGTGGATGAGTGGACACACACTACTAGATAAAATCAGAAACGAAGTGATTAGAAGCAGGGTAGGAGTGGCCAGTATTGGAGATAAGTTGCGAGAATCAAGATTGCGTTGGTTTAGACATGTTCAGAGGCGGGCTCCTGATGCACCAGTTCGCAGGTTTGAGAGCTTGGTCCTTGGAGAAGTACGTAGAGGGAGGGGAAGACCGAAGAAGTGTTGGAAGGATAATATAGAGCAGGATGTCAGCCAATTGGGGATTTCGAGAGATCTGACACTGTGTAGGGATAGTTGGAGGGAGAAGATTCGAGTGGTGGACAGTTAGTCACCTGGACTGTTCGGCCCACGGGGGCCTTGAGGTTTTCGGAGCTATGTTTTTACATTTTTATGTCTCGTTCTGCTTTGTTTCGGTTTGCCTTTAGTTGCCTTGTTGTTTATCTTGTTCTGGGGTCCTGTCGGGTCTTTTGGTCGCTCCCTTGACGCGTTAAGCCCGGGGCGCCCCCATCTTGACCCCCCAGATTTCCCGTAAGGGAAGCTCCACTGGGTAATTGTTGTTGTTGTTGTTGTTGTTGTTGTTGTTGTTGTTGTTGTTGTTGTTGTTGTTGTTGTTGTTGTTGTTGTTGTTGTTGTTGTTGTTGTTCAAAAAAACTTGTCCTTTTATATATTTTATACCTAAATTTTCTACTTTAACTCTTACATTTAATATAAAAAAAAGTGAGCTAAATTTGCTCCATATTTATTTTCAATGCATAAAGTAAATATTGAATTAAGGACATTTTTATGTAATTTAAAATTTTCTTAATATATATGTACAATTTTAAAAAAACATATAGACTTATACTGATAGAGTACAAATTTTCGGTAATTAACAAGCAATTCTTTGTTGAATTTCACGCTCAACTTGATGAAGACTTGTCCTTATATCACATTGTGACAATGGTTGAAATCTGGCTGCAGATCGTCGAATATAAATAATAGTTCATGTTTGGAGCCATAAATTAATATAAATATAAATAAATTATTTTTTGGAGCCATAAATTAATATAAAAGTAATAGTTCTAATGTATACTAAAAGTAATAGTTCATGTTTGGAGCCATAAATTAATATAAATAAACTATTTTTTTATCATTTATAATGTAGATTTATACTAATTACTCTTCCGAACGTGCCCTTAGAGTTGAATATAATCACGCGGAGAATAATATTAAAACACAAATCTCCCTTTTGAGTACCATAGGTTATAGCATCATATGTGTATAAAAATTTTAACATTTTAAAATTACTACGTGCGTATTTTACGTGCAAACTTATATACTGTATATCACTAGTGGGATTATTGTAAATGAAATGTTTGTTATAATATTTTTGAGGAAATAGGTAGAGACTAGAGAGGATGGGGTGCGCCGGTGGGGATGGATCCACTCCAGAAAAGCTGGGGGGTTAGAATTATTGCATCGACTTGGCAATTCCCTATCCATTCAATTACAATAAGTTAGTTTTAATTCATATCTCCCAAAAAACAAATCCAATTCCAATTCCAATTCCATGCCATTTTTATGTATAGCTTTCGGCGGCTTTTTCATTCATGTGGGGTTGTTCTTGTTCTGGGAATTGGATCGAATACGCATCATTTTGTATGCTGCTTTGCTAGCTAAATCCTAGGGTTGACAATTGACCCTCCTTGTTATATTTTATAGAGTAAAATTTCTTTCCTTTGCCTTTTATTGTTTATTAATTCACAAAAATTAAATAGAGTTGAATTCTGTATGCAATTCCGAAGTTTTTTTTTATTTATTTTGCCCAACAAAAGCACTCTAAATTCTCAACAAAAAGTTTGAATGACGCTGGAAAAAAAATTCTATCTCCGATAGAAATTTTCAATGCCTCGTTGCCATCTCTAGTTTGGATTACTTTCCCACATCGACCAAAACAACATAGAAAACAGATGCTCTATTACTAACCAACCTACCTACCAACCAATTGGCTTAAACCCCGCTTCTTGATTAACTACAGCACGGTGAAATTAAAACCTCTTAAGTTAGTTAAAGTTTGTCGCTAGAGATTAAGTTGTGCTAGGCATTTTGTTTAGGGCGTGACTAATTGATTATATACCAAATCTGTTAAAAAACCTCCTTCGTGATCATGCTTGTTTTATAGAGTAATTTCCATCCAAACCAGGCCTTGGTAAGTTGCAAATAGATGGCATACTCCAGTATTCCTGTTTGTGAATAAAACATGTGTAGCTCACAATTTACTCTATTGTGACTTGCCCAAGCAGCCCAATACAATTTAGAGATCAGAAGTTGGTATTTAACAACTACCTATTGGATTCATTTCAAAATCAAGCCTAAATCCTGCAAATTATGAAACAATCCATTAACAAATTTGGCTCTTCAAAATGCTAACATGCCTCAAATTTCATTAAATGCTGCCCTTTTTTTCCTCTCTCTTTGCCAGAGATCCATCGTGTCAACTTACAATAAACAAAATGATTACGACTAACAAAGAGGCTCCTCATCTAAGTTCCCTCCTTACAAATGAACTCTTCACTAACAGTTTATCAAAGCACAGCAACTTTGGCTGACCAATAATTATTTCCTCCACATAGAAGGAATTCAAAGTCTAATTATTTTTGTATAACATAATAGTAGAAGAGTAAGGGAATAAGCAGCTTACTATCAATGGAAACTCTAACACCAGCAATGGAAAAAGACGATCACTTTCCCTCTTCAGCCACTTTGAAAAAAGTATATGACAATATCAGGTTATTGATTCCATCCATTTTTGGATCAGTTGAGAACTCTGGGTCAATGTAAAAGAAAACCTGCAAGGAATTGAGACCAAGGATCATAATTCTATAATGCTAATGCATTGAAAAATGAAATTATGACACTTACAGGCATGTCAACCTGCTCTCCAGGAAGAAGCCTTTGTTCCTCAAAACAGAAGCATTGTATTTTATTAAAGTAAACTGCAGCCTGTGAAAAAAATTTGCATCAATTCAAGTTCAAAGTATGTCAAAAAAGTTAGAACACATCTGATAAAAGCTTGTTCCTCTCTCAAGCTTTCAACGGGCACCAAACGAGCTTTAGAAAGTAAAAGAGTACCATGAGGAATGGAAGGATGGGATCTAACATCATAGTAAGAATCATGCTGACCGAAACACACAAAAAGAGAAAAATTATACAATAAAAAAATTGCAGAAAGCCATGCTGCATAAACGAAAGGAAAATGGAGGTACATCAAAAATTCACTATGATAAAGAAAATATGGAGTATGGACACATGAAAGACCAACCCTGGGATTTAGGCCCATCAACAACAGACGATGAAGATCCTTTTTGGCAGAATGAAAACTATACTTAACTTGGGATTTTAGCTAGGCAGCTCAACAAAGGCAAGTGCAGTTGTGTGTTCTTGTGAGTTTTGACTACTGACTAACTGAATAATTTATTAAGAGAGAAATATCTTCTGCCTTTGTAGATACCCATTGGCCAAATAAAACAAATTCTTTCTACGTACAAAAGAATTACTTTATTGTAATATGTGAATATGGATGTACATCCCAGCAAACTTTCATCAGCTAAAAGATTTTGGGAACATCGAGAACCAGAACATATTTACAGTATCATAATATATCAAAAGACACACCTTCATAGGAGTAACATTGTATGTTGATACACCTACAATAGGTGCTGAGCTTCGATTTTCAGCTGTATAAAATGCAAGAGCACTTTCTCCGGGTTTTACCCTAACCTAGAACAGTAGGCAGGTAATGAGATGATACCAATCAAGCAAAACACTGACCCCATAAACTCTATGCAAGAAGGTTAATTAATCAAACCTCTCTTTGTGTAGGAATAAACTTCCATGGCATACCATCAGCAACGTCAGCATTAAATTGGACTGTAATCTCCCTGAACATGAGAAAAATTCAGATCAATAGCTAGCAACACAATAAAAACCTTTTCTCATTGTCTTACTCAAGTCCCAAATTGTAGTCCCATTCAGGTCCTTAACTTAAAGGTTTTTGTCTCAAAATCATCCTTCTATTTGTTGCAGCCATCAAGTAACTATTAAGTTGTTTACATAGACAAGAAACGCCATCGTATCTGAGTTGTATTAAAACACTTGTTGAGTGATGTTTCTTGTAAGAATTTATTGTTTACTTGTGAATATTATAGTATAAATAAAAAAATTGAGCATATATTCTCTTGATTTGGAGGTTGGAGTTCAGCAAATTAAGGCCTTCAAACTCATATGGGCGAGAAATCAGCATTTATACATCATGGCTGATCTATGGCGGCAGATTTGGTGTTAGTATCCTAATTCTGATCTGAAATCTGGTGCGGTGTTGTCCTTGATAGCTAGACCAAAAAGGTGGCAAAATTGCTCAGCTTGCATGATCCAGTGCTAGATCGGGGTGCCAGATTTGGGTGTTGGTGGATATTTCTACACTATTGACACCAATGCCTACAGCATAAGAGGAGAAATGAAGAATATGACAGCAAGCTAACAATTCTTACCTTTACATCTCCTTCAGATCCCTAATCTGACAATGCAATCAAAACCTCTAATTGCCCAAACCATTTAAATGTACCAGTTGAACCCTACGCACTCTTCCCAAGCAAAGGGTGTGCTTCCTAAAGAAGGTTTTTAACTGTATGAATTTTTTAAAAAAAATCACCTTAACTTTTTTAAGAAAAATAATGTAAGTTTGGTCTTGTACTACATGCCAGGCTATATAAGAAGAAATTTTATCCAATTCAGATGAGAAAATGATGTGTCATAGCCATGTAAGCACCTCAGCAGCTACTTGTGAAGGCAATTAAAGGAAGGACTATTTTGAGACAGGAACTTTAAGTTTAAGAACCTTAATAGGACACAATAAACATCTGGGACTTGAATAGAGCAATGAGAAAAGGTTTGGGATGATGGACGAAATTTACCCGAAACAAAAATGAATAGATGATCCACTACTCCACATCCTAAAAAACTCTTCAATACACTCATCCACACCCTAATAAACTCTTCAATGCACAACTTGCAGAAAAGAAACAAACTGCATACTAATAAACACATACATGAATAAGATCTAACTGTTTTTTTTTTCAATTTCTTCACTTGTCATGCTTTCAACATCAGAATGTATAGGAAAAAAACGACAGTGTCATTTAGCAAACACTAAACAAGTAGATCATAAATGGGGTAAATGTTCCATTTAATATGCATTTGAGTGATATAATGAACCTTGAAGGCATAGCCTCATCTTTTGAATGGCGAGCAATCTTTTCTTCTACACTCTGAAAAGGTATCATTGATTCATTGTCACTACTATTATTATATAAGAAAAAATAAGCAAAAGGACAAAAAATCAGGGAATTGCATCAAATAACTCGATAGCTTGACCAACCTCACGGCGTTGAACAGTACCCCCATAACCAGTGGCTTGGCAGAATGTCCTATACAATGGCACAGCAGCGTAAGATGCTCCAACCATACCAAAAGCCAAAGCAGTCAAGTAGATAAACATCTTCCTTGTTTTCTTTTCTTGTAGAGGAGAAGAACCATAATGTCGTTGAAATTGAAGTGCAGAAGATCTCACAACAGAAGGGCTAGTTGGGGAGCACTGATGCTGCTGAGGAATTGGCCCCAAATTATATCTCGATTTCAATCCACTACTATTTTTAACACCTCCTAATACTTCAGAAATCGTCCTGAATATATAATTGTAATTTTGTTATGTATAAAAAAGAGACCATAACTTTGTGATATTCAAGAAAAAAGAGTGTAAACCATATAGAGAATCCAACCTTGTGTGAAAAGATTGACATTTTGAGTTTCCATATAGATGAGCTACAAACTGAGATCTCAAATGTGCAGTGTGCCGCAACATGGCCGAGGATGTTGAATGCCAAACGCTACATCAATTTAAAAAAAAATCTTCACACTTAGAAATGACACATGCAGAACCAATCAGCAAGGAAAGAAGGAACAGTCATCCCAAGCGAATTTTCAGGACTATCGAGAAAACTCTAGCAATTGGCACAAATAATTATTTGAAATCATCAAGACAATCTACGCGATTTAGGAATCTTTAAGCTGAAGCCTGAAGAGATAAACTGAATACTGATCAGTAAAATGAAATTCGAAAGAGCTAAAGGTAAGCTTGAAGCAGCATCAAGGTCTTATAAATTTCAGCGCCGTAATTCTCCGAGCAATCGGTCCTTTCTCCAATTTTCAAAACCGCAACACACCAAGATCGTTGCATATTCTATCCCGTAATTTCAGTGACCTAAAACTCAAACGAAAAATCCCGGACCTTACCCCGTAATTTCCGATGAGGCTCGTTGGTGGTGCTCCAATGGCGGTTGAATCGGTTGGAGGCGCGTGGCTGGCGTTTTCGCGTCGGAAGGGAGCGGCGGCTAAGGCAGTAACCGGGCTGGGCAACGGTGAAAATCGTTCGAAAATTGACGATTGAAGATACCATGAAGAAGGAAACTAGCAAGGGCCCAACTTTAATGGGGTGGGCTAAATCAACTTATATCCGGCCCGTTACCTCATGTACGTCATTTAAAATTTTAAAATAGCATTGCAATTAAATTTAATTGATAATGATCACATTTAAAGTATTCATATATTATTGATTAAATATTAAAATCACATTTAAAGGTTAGTGTTGGAGTCGTATATTCTCAATTTGAAATCGGGTTCGACCCATTTTAATAACAACTCCAAAACCAAGCAAAAAAAAAATGAAGAGATTATCTAGGTTGCACACAAATGGGTGGCTATCCATTGTTACACTTGGGCCAGACAACCATCTCTTATATTTAACCCGGACCAAATAAACAAACTTTATTAAAGGAAAAAAGAGAGAGAAAAAGAAAAGGCAAAAAGCATCAAAACAATGCAGAGCATGGTTGCCCTAGCAGGCCAGTCTACTGGACTGACCTCTATTTCTACTCTTCCTCCAACCAACTTCTATTGCTACCGTGTCTGTAATCGTGTCTGTAATCGTCAACGTTTACTTCCAATTCAGCGTGGAAAATTCCTCCCTCTGAATTCGTTTACTAGAAGATTGACTCCATTACAAGTGAGAGCAGCAGCAGAAGGCGTCGACATGATCACCGAAAAGCTAGGCATCAGCGTTGAGCGCAATCCCTCTGAATCTCGCCTCTCTGAACTAGGTGTCAAGCAACGGCCCAAGTATTCCTCTCTTTCTCTCTCTTGTTTGTTTGATTTTCTGCGACTGCTTTGTGATTTATCGGGACTCGGGAGTTTGAAATGTTGAAATTGCAATATTAAATCGAAGAAAAATTTGTGCTCGTTTTTAGTTGATAATATGGATGTCTGTCTCATTCTATTTGTTGTTTGTGATTGAAAAAATTGCAACCGAGATTGTTGGTAAGAATTCAAGTCAAACAATTTTGGTATGGTTTTTGTGATGGCCGATTCGAGCAAGTTTTCCATGTGATTTCTTTTGTTTGTTTTCTTTGATTTGCCGCCGAAATGAATGCAAACGCTTTCGTTTTTGATGTGATTTAACTTTTACTCTCCCCTTTTTCATTGTTTTTAGTTTTTGAAAAATTGGGAAGGGAAACAAAACAAATGCAATGTTAGAAAACACATGATGTTACAAGTAGAGAGTTAGAGTTGATTCCGAATGACTGTTTCAATCTTGATATGGTAATATGAGAATTCTATCATTTCAATATCTAATATTCAGTTACTTGTTCCAGTCAATTGCAGTGTGTCATACATAATAATCTGATAGTATTGTAGTGACTAGTGACTAGTGAGGTACTGAGGTGTTAGCTGGTTTGGAGAAAGATATTTTCTTCCTAAGTAGAGAGAGTCAGAGAGGTGGTGTGGAAGTGTGGAAGTATGAAATAGATTTTTTTATAGCCATTTGGTAGGTGATATTAGTAAAGTGCTCTTCCACAGAAAGAACTGGGTTCTCTATGAATCTTTCATAGGATTTGAGGCTTAAGTCAACACAAATGGGATGAGGTTTCAGTAAAAGAATGGCTTCATTATTTGGTGCCAGAATTTCCTTAATTGGCATATATCATAAAGGAAGGACATTTGACAATGGAACCATATGGTGAAAGAATGCGGCTTCATTCTAATCCTCATTAATGTACCCATGTTTTCATGAATTGTGAATGCATTATATACATATTTGAACTGACCACATAATCATTTTTCTACAATTATTGATCATCATGGATGATGAATTATTCATTCAACTTCAACCTGCTGGTTCAAAAGTCAAAACAATGGATTATTGATACAAGCCCAAATATATACTATATTAGCTTTATTTATTATCTTCTTCATTTTTGCATTTTGTAGTTAGTTTTCCTGATTGTCTATTTTCCCACTTCCTTGTTTTTAGGCATTTTTCCCACTTACTCCATTATGTTGCCCATTATCTTATTTATTATTATTTAGTTTTAGGAGTTAGTTATTGCATTAATCTATTATAAAAGGAGGAGATCAGATTGTAATTGTGGAGGCGGGAAGAATGAAATGAATTACAAGTAAGGATTCCTCAAAATTGGCTGATTAGCAAGATGCTTGCTTTTCAGATTTCTATCCCTCTATTTTAGTTTTAGGGTTCTAACATTTATTCATTCATGCTGTTTCTAAGCTGAAGGCAAGGGTTTCAAATGATCTTTTTTTCGGCTTTTTGGTTCTTTCCTGGTTTTAGTGGTTTTTAACTTTTTTTGGTTTTTAGTGGCTTTTCATTTTCCTCTGCAGGGGTTTTTTCATTGCTCTTTTTGATTTTTCATTCTTCGGGTCCATTTGCCTTTTGTTTATGTTTTCTTTGGGTCTTTCTGAATCATCCCCTCAACTTGCTCGGGGTTAGAATGTGTGCATCTCAATCCCCCAAAACCCTGCCTTTGCAGGATACACTGCCATTGGGTAGCTGCTGCTGTTGTTTTAAGTGGAAGACTTGAAGTTGCTTTCCATTCATGGATTTCATATTTCTATAAGTTCATATTGGACCGGTAATCATGAATGACTAAATTGTTGACTTGATGTAGGTGGGGATGCCCTCCAAGCAACTTCCCATGGACATACTCTGCAAAGGAGACATGTTACCTTCTCAAGGGAAAAGTGAAGGTTACGCCCGAAGGCGCCAACGAAGCAGTTGAGATTCAAGCGGGTGACTTGGTGGTCTTCCCTGAAGGCATGAGCTGCACTTGGGATGTCTCAGAAACCGTGGATAAGCACTACAAGTTTGAATAAATTGTGAAAGAGTTGTCATCTCTGTGTGTGTTGTGTATGTGTAAGAAATAAGATGATTTGTGCCTATGGTCTTCTGCTTGGTGTCCAAACAACATTGTCATTGTTTCTGGAATCAGTTTGAAGTTGATTTGAGCTTGTTGGGGTTGTTGGTTCTACTGTATTGTGTTTATTAAGTCTCTGGGTACTTGCTGAAGTCTGATATTGGATCTGGGCATGTCTTCTTAGACCATGTGCAATGGTACTCCTTACCATAGTACTCGGGGTAAAGCAAAGCTCTTTCGTCTCTTCATTGCTCGGTTGATGAGTTGGAATATTTTTTTTCCAAGTTAGAAGTTCGGTTGAAAGTTGAAACAAGTTAACTCTTTATTCTAATCTAGGACATACTTTCAAATGAGAACGAAAAATTCTTCAGATCAGCCACCCTTATCATATCACAGGGCACATAATAAATTTTGACGTCATGGAAAAATTGGGGAGTGATCATCTTTACATCTCTATCTTTATCTTATCTTATCCTAACAACTATAAATGTTGACTTTCTATCTCCAGTAAATGCTTCATTCTCTTAATAATTCTACCAATATTTAATTCTACCAATATTTTTTTTTGATGGAAACACTCAATAACATTAAACCAAATCAGCATTCACTACATCATAAAAAGATAACAGAAAATAGCAAGGGGAAACACAGTAAAAATATCCTTAGGACGCCATTTACTCAACCAATCAGCTGCATTGTTAGCAGTCCTCTTGCAATGAACCCATCGGCAATCAGAGAAGAAAAGGCTCTGTTCAATTGCAAGTGCCATGACAGTACCAAACACTGTAAGAGGAAGTGCACCCTCTGAAGCCAAAGAAATCACCTTTAAGGAGTTTGACTATATAATGATTTGATTTATGCCCAGCGAATGCGCCATTCGAAAACCTCATAGTGCAGCTTCAGCCTCCACAATATCCACTGAAGTCCCTGATTGTATGCATTTCATACCAACAAAGATGACATCCCCACTTTCCATTCTCCCCAGAACTTCAATACCACACTCTGATCCTTGTACCGAGGCGTCCACATTCACCTTGATCCACCCAGGAAGTGGTCTTTGCCATTTAGTACAGGCTGTCACAGGCTGAGCATGATGTGGCACACAATATTGAGCACGATGGTAATCCTCCAACATTGTGCAACTTTCAAAGACAATGCTACCTACATCCGGCTGTGCTGCAACAAAAATGGCTTGGTTTCTCGCTTTCCAAAGTCCCCAGCACAAGCAAGCCCATCTCTCCTGATCCACAGGCTCCAACGCAAAAATACATTCTGCCCAGTCGAGAAAATGGTGCAAGTCCTCACCCAACACCGCTAAATGTTGATAGAGCTCCCACACACCTCGCGGTAAGTGACAATGCAATAACGCATGCATACTGCTTTCCTCTGAACCACAAAACTCACACCTGGATTCTTTCAGCATGTATCGTTGTCGCAAAGCAGCTTTACATGGCAGAATATTACGCCTTTCCTGCTATAAGAATAAGCGAACTCGAGGAGGAACTTGTAGTTGCCAGAGTTTGTTCCACAGTTTCTTGACTTGGGAGTCATTTGTAGTCTCCCCTCTGCCTGCAGATGATCGCTTTCTACTTTCTAAAACATGGTATGCCGACTTGACAGTGAAGCGGCCATCCGAAATGTAATACCATGTAAGACGATCTTCCGAGGGAGGATTGACAAGATGGATGGATAAAATCAATTTAACATCCTCAGGAAGAAAAACAGCCCTAACGTAATCTTCCTTCCACACACCAGTAGCCCAATCAATAAGAACAGAGACTCGGAGCTCTCGATTTGAACCAAAGAAATTGCTGAACGGTTTGAACAATGATGGCATAGGAACCCAGCGATCGTCCTAAACACTAATTGTCGTACCATTACCAACCTGCCACAAGCAGCCTTCCAAGAGAACTTCACGTGCATGGAAGATACTCCTCCAACAGAAACTTGGGTTGTGGCCCAAACTTGTATGAAGAAAATCATTTCGTGGATGGTATTTGGCCTTGTAAAGACGAGCAACCAACGACTCCGGCTCAGTAATCAATCTCCAGCCTTGACGAGCAAGTAACACGACATTAAAACTTTCCATGTCCCGAAACCCTAACCCGCCCTCCTTCTTGGGTCGACAAAGCTTCTTCCACGTAACCCAATTGTATTTCCGAGCATCCTGTCCTCCCCAAAGAAAAGTACACAAAAGTTGTTCAATCTCCTTAACAAGACTGCTAGGAAGCAAAAAACAGGACATGGTATACATAGGAATGGATTGTAACACGAATTTTATAAGAATCTCTTTTCCTGCTCTTGAAAGGGTACTAGCTTTCCAGCCCTTCAATTTTTCCACACCTTCTCTCTCACTTGAGCAAAGATTTCCTTCTTAGATCTCCCTACCATGGTCGAAAGCCCTAGGTATCGCTCGTGTTTTTCAACCTCCTGCACATTGAGTATATCTTGAAGGGCATCATGTTGATGCCTGCTCACATTCTTGTTGAAAGATAATTCTGACTTACTCAAATTGACTTGTTGCCCGGATGATGCTCCATAAACTTGGATAAAATGCACAATTTCGCTCACCTGTTGACAAGTTGCTTGAGTAAACAAAATACTATCATCAGCAAAGAAAAGATGAGACACCATTGGAGCATCCCTAGCTATATGAATTCCCCTTAAACGGCCCGCCTCCTCACTCTGCCGTATTAGGGCCGAAAAACCTTCAGCCACAAATAGAAATAAATAAGGAGAGAGTGGATCGTCTTGTGGGAGACCTCTCGCCGGTGTAAATTCTCGTGATGGACGACCCCTCATCAAAACCGAGAAGCTAACTGAAGAAACACATCTCATTAACAAATCAATCCACCTTTCATTCAGCCCTAGACTTCTCATGCACATCTCCAAGAAACTCCATTCAACACATAAGCTTTAACCATATCAAGCTTCAGAGCCATGTAGCCTTTTTTCTCTTTCCGCTTATTCTTCATAAAATGGAAGAGTTCAAACGCTGCTAACATATTGTCCTTTATCAATCTTCCGGGCACAAAAGCACTCTGAGAAGTAGAAATAACTTTGTGAAGCACCTTCTTTAATCTGTTGGCTAGGACCTTAGAGATGATCTTATACAACACGTTGGATAAACTGATGGGGCGTAAATCCTTCATTCTAAACGGGTCATTCACCTTAGGAATAAGAGAGATAAAAGTATGGTTAAGGCGCTCCAGGAACGGGGTGCCATTCAAAATATCTAAAGCAAAAGAGATGACCTCGGGTCCGATAATATGCCAGTGTTGTTGGAAAAACAACGTTGAGACCACCGCAACAGTTGGAAACACTTGGATTATGCCAACAATTCCCAACAACTACTTCACACCCTTCATTCGTAGTCCACATAGCTTCAAACCTAAACGGGCATGGCCCCTTTTGATGTTCATCTTCACGATCCATGCATCAGAAAGAGTCGATCAAAATAGGAACATGGTCCGATCCAAATCTCTCAACATGTCTCTCCACTCCGTTTGGGAAAAGATCAAACCATTTATCATTAGCCAATCCTCGGTCCAAATGTTCTTGTATAAATTCCTCACCCATGCGTCCATTATCCCATGTAAACTTTGAACCCGAGAACGGCAACTCAGTAAAACCACAGCTATCAATTGCTTGACTAAATGCCATCATGTCAGCCCAGCTCGGTTCCAAGCCACCCTCTTTCTCATCCCTTCGTAAAATTTGATTGAAGTCTCCAACGCAAAGCCAAGCATCATGAGCGTCCTTCGCTAGACGAGACATCAATTGCCATGAGTAATGTTTGTCTTCCTTGCATGGTCATCCATAAAAACCGGTGAACCTCCATATTTTGTCCTCCTTGCACTCCTTCACGTCCACATCAATGTGGTACCTTGTATAAGTGCGAACGTGAACATTCATCCCCTCCTCCCACATCAAGCTTAGCCCAGCTGACTTACCAACGCTATTCACAACAAAGCAACCCTCGTAAGCCAATTTAATTCGAATCTCCTCCATTTTCTTATGGTCACTACGAGTTTCCATAAGAAAGATCGACTTCGGGGCCTCACGTCTCACTAAACTAGTGAGCCTTCCAATTGCACGGGCCGTCCCCAGCCCCCGACAATTGTAGCTTAGAAGACTCATAATCCCCGACAAGAGAGACTCGTAATCTCTCCCGCCGATCCAGATTTTTGTTTTTTGTCTACACCCTGACCATCAATCTGCATGGGATCCTCTTGTATATTTCTTTTAGCAAGCTGAACTGTACCAGTATGCTCTTCTTTTTTATCCGTTCTTACTCTGCGTTTCCACCCTTTCTTTTTGACTTCATCAACTTTCTGCTCTTTCACAACACTGGACCCCTCATCCCCTTTTTCTTGCTCTGTCATCTGCTTCTTTTCTCCCTGTTGACATTTACCCTTGCTTTCCTTAATGTTGCTGACAGTGTTTTCTGTTGCGGATGCAGCTGTATTTTACCCTTGTCTGTCGCTGCCATTACATTATCACCCAATGAAAGATTTTGTACCTGTAAACCAACTTCCGTGGTACCATGATCCCCCAATTCAACAGTTTTGGTATTTTCCTAGATTTTGTCCAACAAAGCCAATAGAGATTTCCTCGGTTTTTCTTTCTTCTCTACACTGGTTGCATCCTCAGTCCTGTTTCTGCCCCTCAACATCGCCTTTTCCTTTGCCCGCTCAGAGAGATCTCGCTCAAGCAACGGTTTCAATGGTGACGCTCATAACCAGTCGCCAAACTCCCCATGTGTCTCCTTCGCCTCATCGTCATCACAATCGGCTTCCACATGCCCCAGAACATCACAAGCATAGCAGAAGTTGGGAAGACGTTCATACCTGATATCAGCCCAGAACCATTTCCCTCCAATCTTCATCATTAGGCCTCGACGCAACGGTTTTCGCAAATCGATCATCACTCAAAGTCGGATAATCTTTGAACAGTCCAGCATGTCCGCTTCATCAACCCTGATCAATCCTCCGAAATGACATCCAATTGCTTTTGATGTTGTTAGATTCATGGCATCCAAGGGGAGATCATAGACCCTGATCCAAAAAGCGGCATGTTCAATTTTAATACGTGACAATTGTTCAAGGCCCGATTCTCTCAACGCTAGTAAAGCTCTATCAAACATCTATGGACCGCCTTCAACAACTCGGTCCTTGTCTTCCTTGGTAGCAAATTTAAACAAAAATAAGTTACTCTGCAGTTCGCGAAAAATGAAACCCTTTCCAATATTAAATAAATACTTACAATTGCCTATTCATTTTTTAAGAGATTCAAATTTCCTTATTTCAAAATAAAATAAAATAATGAACAATACTTAATTTTTAGAAAGTAAATGAAACATACAATATTATTATCGATTGTTCATAATTTTATATGCACAAGAATCACATTAATCTAAATCATAAAAAATAGTTAAATATAAATCTAAAATTGTCAATAGTTTAAGTATAAAATGAAATTAATGCTTTGATTGTCAAATCTATATATATTATAAAATAGAAAATTTTGACCAATTAATGACCCATTCAAATAGCTTGAAAATTTTAGCTCATTTATGACAAATTCTATAATTAAGTAAATGGAAAAAAGTATAAAAAACTTCTCTCTTATCTACAAACAAAGATGACACATATTTTTACAATGAATGCTAAATTAAATACATATTCTAAATCAATTAAATATATGTCTAACTTATATCATGAAAATTACCATGAACAATTCTATAAAAAGGTAATTTAAGAAAACCAAAAAATAGTAAAATTACCACAAAAAAAACCTTCCTTCATGCATAAAAAAACACTACTAACAATCTCAAATGATAATATTAAATGATAAAAGGAAAAAGTAACTTTTACATTAATATTAGGGAAATGAAAATACTACTATCCTTTTCCATATTTTCAACTCCTAATAATTAATTAGGAAAATGAAAAGACTACTATCTTTTTCTATGTTTTCAACTCCCAATAATTAATAAGGGAAATGAAAAGACCACTACATTCTAACATGTTTTCAACTCCTAATAATAATTAGGGAAATGTAAAGACCATAATGAAATTGTGACACTATATAAAGGAGTATATGGATAAGAGTGGGCTTGGCCCGATGGGCGGTCACTCGACCCGGAGGGCGGTCCTTGGGCTTTGACGAGGACGTCAAGTGTTTAAGTGGGGGAGATTGTAACACCCCGATAATTTATAAGAAATTGAGGTGCTACCCATGTCAACAAGAGCTCTTCCTTTTCTGAGTTTGAGTGAGGACAAAGAACTCAAAAGTTAAGCGTGCAAGGGCGAGAGTAGTACCAGGATGGGTGACCTACTGGGAAGTACTCGGGTTGGCATGGTATAGCGCTTTCTAAAGGCTTGTGCCTTACACTAACATGTTTTCAACTCCTAATAATAATTAGGGAAATGTAAAGACCATAATGAAATTGTGACACTATATAAAGGAGTATATGGATACAAAAGATCCATTATGGGTTGGATACTTGAATTAGCCATCACATATGATTTTCTATCACCTTTTTCATTATATATTGGTTAGATCGATTTGCTCATATGGTTAGATAAACTAGATAAGTTGTCTTTGTTTCTTTATAAATTGTAATTTATAGTTTATATTTTATTTGTCTCTATTTTATGAGTTGGAATTGGAATTTTTATATATTGTTGTTGTTTTGATATTTCGTTCAATGGCAAGTATAATCTCCCACGCACTCGAAAGATTAAGCATTATGAGTTTGATCAACATCCATTATGGGTTGGATAATACATCTCATATGATTTCCTACCTCCTTTTCATTATTATTTGGTTAAATTGCATTCTCATATGGTTAGATAAGTTGAATTAGCAATCTCTATAATTATGAATTGTAAGTTATACTTTATAGTCTTTATTTGTGTTTCTCTTCTCTATTTTATTAGTTGAAATGAAAATTCATATTTATATATTTTTATTATTTTCGTTCATTGTTCAATAATAATTATAAACTCTCGCGCACTTAAATAATATAGTGTTAAAAGTAATTCTTGGAATTCCAAAACATGTTTCCTCCTAGATTATTGAAGCACATCTACATTAGCCAATTTAAAAATTAAGTTACATGAATATTTTACACAATACAAGCGTAAAATTTCATCAAAATTGGCAAATAAATGAATAAAATGCAAAATGATATATATCAATTGCTATAAATACCAATATATAAGTATAATCTTTATCGAAAATATTATATAGAATATTAATTAAAAGATTTAAATAATAAATATTTGAACTCACAATCTATGTCCAATGTAGAAGAATGATGAAAAAATTATAAAGAGTAATTGTGGGTTAAGAGCCTTGGGAAGAGGAGTTCTACATTTTCCAAAAAATATTAAATTGTGTGGCAAGTGATTTCATAATATATTTTGACACTTCAAATTTCAAAGCACTATCAAAATATATTCAACTTTTACAAAAGAAGCATTAGATAGTTGAACAAAATAATTTTGAATAATATAGTGAGAATCTTCAATGAACAAATTACTGTAGCAAAAATAAATAAATCAAAATTCAATATCTTATGAACATTTACTTTCCCTTTTTCTTTTAATATTTAAAAATTTATCAATTTTTTTTTTTAATTTTCTCTACATTAGATGTGAATCTATCTATATATCAATATCTATATACGAAGTATATATTCTGAAGGAGACTATGTTGCCTATTTATGACTAATCATACTAATTGAACATAGAAAATTCAATTCTACATTTAAATTAAGAAGACCAATAGTCAATCAATGAATATATCCTATTATACTATAATGCATGAAAGAAAATAGGTGATAACAATATGTGGATGTACACAAAAACCTTCTTTAGCTTAATTTCTCTAATAAGATAGGTGATAAATTTCTCTAATTAATTGAATACCCATTAAAGTTCTATTAAAATCCTCCAACTTTTCATATTCCAAAACAACCTTTCATATTTTAAAATTCTAATTTTTCTAATAAAAAAAATCACATCATCCTCTTCATATTGACATACATTCTTTATGGAAAGTTTTGTAAGAGTTGACAAAAAACCAAGTTGGTAGTGAAGAAGAAATGCATATGTGGATGTACACATGCATAAATTTTGCGTCATCTTGGTTTAATTTTGTGGTATTCAATTTATCATCATCGTAAAGAACCCTCTCATGTTGCTACCATTATTCCCCTAATCTCCATTTTCTAAGTCTAATTTGTTACTTCATTTTCATGTATATGTATGTCTGTTTAATGTAACCTCTAACTTTCTAATTGGTAACTTTAGATTCAATTGATTGACATGCATCAATGTAGTTTTTTTTTTTGTAAAAATTTATCCAATTTGATGTAAGTATGATATCAAGTTTTTGGATTTTTCTTTCAATATGTTTATGCTTCATCTTATTATACAAATAATCTTACATATTTTTTATACTATCATGCGAGAGTTTGGTTCAAATGAGACAAGCTCTTATCATGAAACATGAAACGAATGCATTTTTCATAGTTCGTAGTGCACTTTTCATACAAAAGTGCATTGCAAATACAAAAAGTGCAATTCGAAATGCACTACAAAAAGTGCACTACAAAGTACGAAAAGTGCAAATCCAAAAAAGTGCAATCTGAAATAGGAAAAGTGCACTACAAACTAGGAAAAGAGCATTCGTTTCAGGATAAGAGTTTTTTCATTTGAACAAAACTCTATCATGCGATAGCAAAAACATAATCTAAATAACAAACTAAAATTGTTTTATTTATAAAAGAATATTATTTCTTCCAAACTAAAAAATTGTCATTAATTTTTTAATCTATTAATTCATCGTGATTCAATACTTCCTACCCCATTTATTTTTTAAACCTTACTATTTCTTAGTTGAATTATGTTGATATATTTATTCATAATTAATATAATACATGCAACCAAAATATTAAAACAATGTTTTAAGAAAAAATAGGTAACAATAATATAAAATATAAACAAAAAAACCCGTGCGTAGCATGGGTCATCCTCCTAGTTAGGATGTATAAGAAATTCATGTATCTTAAATTAGTATGCAGTGATTAAATGATCAAATAATTTATAACTATACATTTTTTAATATTTTAGTTTTTTTTTTGTAGACAATCAATTAAAACATTTCGTAATAAAATTAATCAATACGCTTATTCACATCACATATATCTAAAATTTCAAACGTTTAAGGAAATACAAACACATGATATAAACTTTGTCTCGTCCAACGGACGGGTTAGCCTCTAGTAATTCTAAAAATTAGCAACTAAAATTGCTAGACTCCATTTCTTGTTTTCACACTTTTATAGTCCTTTCAAGTTTCAGCTAAGAAAATTACCACGTATTGATCCTTGGAATAATGGTCCACACTTGTAACCTGCCAATAGAAGAAGAACTCATTAATTTCTTTCATTTAGTAATAATTCGTGTCATTCATAGGGCTAGACGTGTGCCTATCAATCGTTAGATCCAATAGTTACATGATCATCAATACTCCGTATTAATAAGGCTACAATATAATCCTTCTTGAACGAATGACACACAAATATTTATAATTGGAATAAATAATACATTATGACAGGAAATTGAAAAAGTCTAAAAAAAGGGGCAAATAAGGTTAAATGGATAACATCTAAATAGTAATCATGAGACCGATATCACATAAAAAAGAGATTCCTACAAATATAAAAAGTGATATATGCTAATTTCATCAATGATATAACTAACTTCAATTTCAAACCTTAGCTTATAGATCCCAAGTAGACAAATTCACATAACCCATCTAGATAATGCAACAAAATGTGGTGTCCGTATCAATACGTTCTTTACGAAAAATTTATGGTAAGATATCAACATGTCTGTATCGGTTCTCATTTTGGACTTTTGAATTATCATACCAATCTAGTAACAAAGCTATAAAAAATTTCTTCTCCATAGAATATCAAGAAGGCAATGAAAGACACAAAGATCTAGCAAGTCAATTTGAATTACTCTACTTTGTGTTTCCGCTCAACCAAAGAAATAGAATTGAAAAGCAAAAACCAACAAGGATGGTTCATTTGTTCATTCTCAATTTTGTGTTGCGCACTCTGATTTAGGCGGACACAAAAAAGGCACAAAAAATGGACGGGTTTCAAACCCGCACAAGAAATTTCTCATAAAACCATGAGCGGGTTGAGGATCCGCACAGACTGGAGCGCACATCCAAAAAAACGGAGTGCGCAAAATTTATTTTCCGCGTTCTTATCTCAATCTTATTGAGCTTCCTCTTCACCGTTCTCTCATTACTCTTGCACAATCAAATCACCCTATTCCAGAATTGCACTCACATAGTTGATAGGAATCGTGCTCGCATAGTTGATACGAGGGGTGTTCGCACACGTTGCTTGGTGGCTTCTTCACGTGATCTTCACTGAAGCCTCGATCTCCCTCAGTACCCCACCATCGTAGCTTAAGTCAAAGGCAAACCTAAAATGAAAGTGCCCATTTCAAAACAGGAAATAAACTTGATAAAGAAACCAACAATCATAAATCTCAAAGAAGCATAAATCTGAAACCTTGAAGCCGAAATCTGAGAAATGAAAAGAACCCTAAAAATCGAGCACCCCTAATGCTGAGACACCAAAATCTAGCTCTAGAACAAGGATCAAAAGTTACCAGCAGAGACCCGATAGGAAAGAGAGAGTTCCGGGTACAAATGATGCCATATTAATAGTTTAGGCTAGCATTTTTTTTGTCAAAATGTAAATATTCGATCAAATAGTTGTTTTTGCAAAAGCTAAGCATGACAACCTCAATAATAGATATAATCTACAATATAGGTCAAGTTGAATCGTGTTTGAAGTGGTAGAAGCAAAGTAGCAGGGTTAAAATATCAACTAATCTGCCTTCGTTGTAGAACTTCAGTTAAATTTGAACACCATTACTATAAGAATTTCAACATCAGGCACTTCTACTATGCCCAAGTGCAAACCCTTATTAATTTGATGTACTTGAAAAAAAAAGTCGCATTTTGGTTAATTTTTTCTGTGCAACTAGATTTTGTGTGTAGTACAAACATGACATTAATTTTTACTTTAGTCAAAGCAAGGGTCTGTCATTGAATCTTGAAATATTTATTTTTTTAAAACTAGATTCAAATATGGCTCCATTGAACATTTTGTAAGAGATTTCTTATTTTTACATAAAATGAATCTTGCATTTGTCTAGGGTCGTTGAGCCATGAAGGGTTGTTTCATACATTAAAAAGATATGTAAGCTGACTTGGATATGTAATGTGCATGATTCATTGGCCATGTTCATGCAATAATGATTTATAAAATTCACAAAGTGATGCTACTTTTTTTTTCTTTATTTACATATGATGATAAATAGTGTGTTCAATAAGTGTAGGATTTGGATCAAAGGGATTGTTGTTCACATTTCGGGTTCTTAATTTATCATAATTGGCATAAAACTATAAATAGTAAATAATCTAGGTTGTCATTTGCTTTGTAGCAATGTTGACGTTTACTTTGTGTGTTGTTGTCAATTTTATTTGTGTTGTTCCTATGCTATGTTTGGGCCAATGTACTTTTTAGGCAAGTTTAGCATGGAAAATATGTGACTCTCATTTTGCTCACTCTATAAATTACTTCTATTTCTATGCAGGATGGGTTGTGAGTTGCATTATTTAGCAGCAGTTTAGCCCTTTCTTCAATTCGGCATGCCTCCGGTAAATAGCTTATTCCCATATTTTCATGCGACTAATTTTTTTTCCACATACATTACCAAACACAACTGATCTGATTGATAGTTAATTCAACATTGTATATTCAGTTTCTATTAATGATGTGCGTATATTGAATGCGGTGTGTTATTATTTTCATGAATGTTGTTATACTCACTTTTTCCTTTTCATGGCCCTGTTATAATTGCTTCGAGTTTTTCCCTAGATTTCCTTTCTCTAGCTTGGTGTCTCCTTTTTTCTATGTTCTTGTTGAGTTGTAAATGTTTACTTCAAGCTTATAATTGGCTTTCTTCATTGTGAAATTTGCTTACAAATAGCTCAACTACGATTGCAATTATTCAGTGCATCATATGTTTGGTTCTTTCTTTCCTCTATGGAACTTGTAGATAAATTGTGCTTAGTAAATCATTGGAAGAGTGGTCTGATTTATGCTTCATTATTTTTTGTTAATCTTTGTTTCTGGTCACTTTGCTTATAAGCTCTCTCGATTTTTGGTCTCCTTCGTAATATATAAAGTTGTCCCTTTTTCAACAATAAATGTCTTATAATTAAAGATGATGAACTTAAAAATATAAAAATAATTGCAATTGATCATATAATAATCTTTATCTTTATTATAATATATAAGAGTCGTGTGAGAATGGTCGCCCAGGTGAGAATTAAGAATAAATCTCGCTCGTCCCTTCCGAAAAATCAACACCCCTGATTAACATTCATTAAAAAGGATAAAATACGGCACAAGCGAATTTTTCCTGTATTATTCGCGTATTTTTCAATAAAAATACGGCACAAACGAATTTTCCCATATTATTCACGTATTTTTCGAAAAATACGTTTTTATGAGACTCGCCTAGTTTGTTCATTAAAACTAGCGATGTGTTCATCAATATTCCCAAATTGTTCATCAATACTAACTAATTGTTCATCGAATTTTTTAATAACTTTGTTCATCGATTTTGAACTTTTATAGCCTTATCTATGTGTATGAATACAATATTATCTAGGTTCTTATGCACGTATAATTATTTTCAAATCAGAAATGGTGTTCTGATTGTTAAAGATAAGGTCATTACAATACTTCCAAGTTGTCTACAACATATAAGCAAAAGTTGAACCCCAAAGGTCTTCTTTTTTCAAGTTCAATAATTGATGTCAAACATCCGTCTATGACTCCTAATGACGTCGAGGAAAAGCTAAAGGTGTTATTTAACGGACCAATCACAAGAACTCGAACCAAGAAGATACAAGATGCAACTCATGCTCTTCTAGATCATTTAGGAGCCATGGCGGATCAATCTTCGCAACCTCCATGGATTACCATGCTTAGACATCAAGTTTAGACAAACCCGATCCTGGATCAAGAGGTCTCAGTGCCCATATTTGTTCATTGATATACTTCTATTTGTTCATCGATATAGCCTTGTTTGTTCATTAGTATACCATTATTTGTTCATTGATTTACCCATATTTATTCATTGATATACTCCTATTTGTTTATTGATATAACCTTATTTGTTTATTGATGTACCCTATTTGTTCATGGATATACCCCTATTTGTTCATTGATATAACCTCTTTTTGTTCATTAATATAACCTTGTTTGACAATTATTTGTTCATTGATATACCCTATTTGTTCATGGATATACCTTTATTTGTTCATTGATATAACCTTTTTTGTTCATCAATATAACATTGTTTGTTCATTGATATACCCTATTTGTTCATGAATATACCGCTATTTGTTCATTAGTATAACTTTGTTTGTTCATTATTATATCCTTATTTGTGAATTGAAATAAACTTATGTTTATGTGTCAATACCATCAATTTTTACATTTAGGACTATCTATTTGTGTATTTTTGCATTTATTTTGTGCTTTAAGGCCATCTTTTTTCCTTACTCATATAATTAGTTCACTCACATACTCATATAATTAGTTTCAATGCACACATATATTTATCTAGTTTATGTAGTTGTTATATGATGTATGATAAGTCAACGAGTCATCTACAAACCGAAGAGGCCGGTGCTTATGCCTTATTTAGCTATGTTCGGAGCCCAAGAAGTAGCCACACGTTTAACATTAGCAACAATAACAAATCCGAATTAAGGAGTCAAACAAGACAATATCGAGACTGACATCAAAACAATTATTGTCAAACATACGACTAATTATGATGCACACACATATATTAATGCATAAAATTTTGATACACATTCGTCCATTTTTTATATACAAACAATAGATTTTTGATGCGCAAACAATAGCTTATATGTGCACAAAATCACAGTGTTGATGAACAAAATCACAGTGTTGATGAACAATCTGGACGCGCTTCCTATTTCCGTGTTTTATGAACAAAATCATGGTGAACATATTATATACAATTTTGATGCACAATATTTATCCATTTTTATGTACAAACAATAGATTTTTGATGCACAAGCAATAGTTTATTTATGCACAAAATCACAGTTTTGATGAAAAAATCAAAGTGTTGATGAACAAATCCACAATGTTGATGAACAAATCCACATTATTGATGAACAATCTGGGCACATGTCCTATTTCCGTTTTTTTTCAAAAATACGCAAATAACTAGCCCGTGCAGTTTTTTCCCCCTTTTAAGTGAAATGATCAGAGCCTTTGATTTTTCTTCATTCAACGACTCTTGTTCTTTCTTATTTCGTACCTAAGCGTCCATTCACACCTGAACCGGACCCATTATTATTATAATTATTATATTATATTTATTATCTTAACAACTATAAAAGTTGTCCCTTTATGTCCAATAAATACTTCATTTTCTTAATAAGTCTACCAATATTAAATTGCAACAAATATGTAAAAGCTTTTTTTGAAGAAAATTAAGTAAATACTAGCAACTGCCTATTCATTTTTAAGGGATTCGAATTTCCTTATTTCAAAATAAAATAAAGTAATGAACAACAATTATGTTTTAGAAAGTAAATGAAACATACAATATTATCGATTTATTTATAATTTTATATGCACAAGAATCACATTAATCTAAATCTTAAAAAATAATTAAAAAATAAACCTAAATTCGGCAATAGTTTAAGTATAAAATAAAATTAATGCTTGGATTGTCAAATTAGGACGTAAAAGAAATTTATGTATCTTAAATTAATATGTACTAATTAAATGATCAAATAATTTATATATGCATATTTTTAAATATTTTTTTTTATACAATCAATTATAATATTTCATGACGAAACTTAATGTGCTTAATCAGATCACATGTTATGATATCTAAAAGTCCAAAAATTTAAGAAAATAACAAACACATTATATGAACCCTGTCTCGTCCAACGGACGGGTTAGCACTCTAGTATTATATAAAGTTGTCCCTTTTTCAACAATAAATGTCTCATAACTAAAAATAATGAGATTAAAAAAATAGAGTTTGTTTCAAATGAAACAAACTCTTATCCTAAAACGAACTCTTATCCTAAAACGAATGCACTTTTCATAGTTAGTAATGCACTTTTCATATAAAAGTGCATTGAAAAATACAAAAAGTGCATTACGAAAAAGTGCACTAAAAAATTTGAAAAATGCACTAAAAACTACGAAAAGTACAAATGCGAAAAAGTGCACTCTTAAGTATGAAAAGTGCACTACTAACTACAAAAAGTGCATTCGTTTTAGGATAAGAGTTCGTTTTAGGATAAGAGTTTGTTTCATTTGAACCAAATTCTAAAAAAATATAAAAAAAATGCAATTGATCTTAGAATAATCTTTATCTTTATCTTTATTATCTTTGCAACATATAAAGTTGTCCCTAGCCTCTTGTATTAATTAATGCTTAATATTTACTTTTATTTATACTATTTTTTAGATTTAGTTAAATAATATTATGTAATCAATTTTAATAATATAAAGAAAGATGTATAAATTTTAATTTATTTTGGTTAAATAAATTTTAGCAATATTGAAATCACATCATCATCATCATCGATGTATTGAAATGTACACGGTCTAGCAACTTACAGTTATAATTGAAAAAGTATCTCATTGATTGTAATGTGAATTTTTTTATCATTTCATAATAAGTTTGAAATCCTAATGCAAATTATATATACATAATGTGATTTAGTGTGCTAAAAGAAAGTAAATTAGTATAGAATTGCAAACATATACCAATATATTGATCCCGTCCAACGGACGGGTCAGCTCTCTAGTCTTTACAACTATAAAAACTCTCCCTCTCAAGAACAATAAATGTTCTATTTTTTAAATGCAAACTAATTATCATACTAATATATCCTATTGTATTTACACAATATTCTCCTTATTAAAACAACAATTTAAAAATATTTTAAAATACAAAAGGCCACTAATAAATACTGACAAATATTATTTAAGTTAATAGCACTTCTTTCTTACTACTTAAATGCATAAATAATCTCATATCTCTCATCGTGCATTAGAGATAAAAGCGAATTCAAATTATTATCTAACTAAAACTTGAAAAAGTACAAACAAGTTGGTTTTATTACAATGTCAAAATTAAACATACACCAAAAAAATCACAACTGAAATACACGACCTTAAAAATACAGAGGTAAAAATATAACATTATATCAATTATAATCATACAACTATATACTTATACCTATATGTTTAACCTGTCTAAAAAAAATACTTACGATTTATAATATATTTTCCCTGTATTAAATCAACCATTCAAAATTAAAGTTTAAATCCAATTTCCTTTCATTACTTTTTTCATCAAATCACACATATATTATGCATTTCTATTCTAATTCAAATAATATACACATTTATCTATATCCACTTATAAAATCAATAACTATAGACACAAAATTCTATCTCGTCCATCAGACGGGGAAGCCATCTAGTCTAGTCTATCTAGTAATATATAAATTTGCCCATTTTTCAACAATAAATGTCTCATAATTAAAGATGATTAGATTAAAAAATATATAAAAAATTGCAATTGATCTTAGATATTGTCATAAATAATAGTTATTACGATGATAATAATGATACCTATAATATTAATAATAATGATATATAAATTTTCTAATCAAATCTTTATCTTAGTAATAAATAAAAATAAGGTTTTTTTTGCTACAACTCATCTTTTAAAACAAGCTTTTTTAAGAAACTAGCTTTTAATTATTTTTTTTAAATCAAAAACACCTTTTTAATACAAACATTCAATTTCAAACACCTTGAGCTATTTTTCAATGGCAATTTCTTTATTGGATCTAAATACCTTTTAAATTTTACTTTGTTTGGTTTTTATATTCCATTATCTATCCACACAAAATAGTGAAAATAAAATTAAAAGGGTACTTCGGTCCAACCAGGATAAAATGTCACTGAAAAATAAATTAAGGTGGTTGAAATTGAGTGTTTATATTATAAAAGGTGTTTTTGCTTAAAAAGGATTTTAAAAGGTGGTTTCTTGTGGGTTTTGGCAAAATACCCCTAAAAATAATGATAACAATAAGAATAATATATAATTTTTTAATTTAATTTTAATCTTAATTATGGATAATATATTACTTAAGCAATGTAGTTTTTATTTTAGTTATATTCTTCTAACTTCTTATTTGACTTCTTACAATTAAGAGTGTAATAACAATGTGTTGAAATGTATATCGTCTAGTTACTTACATTTATAAGTGAAATTCATTAATTAATATCAATTCCTTAATGTCATTCTATAACATATTTGGTACCAATACCAAACAACTATTCTTGAGAAAATCGAGGATTATCCTTCAAGCGTTTGGAAAGAGTTATACAAAGGTTGAAGAGATCTTGGCAAAGACACCTAAGGTAATATTATTGATATTATTTATCTAAAGGTATTTGATTAATTGACAATATTTTTTTGGAGAGAATTGACAATATTGTCAAATGATAAGTATCTGATTAGTTATAATATCGATTTTTTTAATCATTTACAGTAAGTTTTTAATCCTAAACCAGATTATATATACCTAATGGTGATTTAGTGTATGAAGTTTTTTTCGACCAAAAAAAGTGTATGGAGGTTTTAGTAAACTTGCTATTTTCATGCTAAAAAATAAATTAGTATACAATTATATATATTGGACAGGATTAATCCTCTAGTTGTATCAGCAATTAGTAATTCCACTCCCCAAGAACAAGTTTCAATATCTTTTAAAGCATTTATTACACTTAAATTATCATCTTAGATAAGTTCATATTCTTTGCATCCCTTACTCCCAAACACATAGCTAAAGTCTAAGTGTATCTAATTGATCTTGTTTTGCATCTTGATGTATCTACTAGTATAGGAATACTTATGATCTCGAATAATTAAGCTCGAAGTATATAAGCGTGCACAATCTTCTCGATGATGAATACATAGAGGAAACTCCATTGAATCAACTAAATGTTTTAATGCAAGTTTTGCTTTTGTAGGAAGTCCAATTTGACATAGTTTCCATTAAAGTTGGTCGATGGTCTACCAACAAAAGTACACTCACCAAAACGTCAAGGCATACAGTAAAAAGACCGGACACCACAACAATATGGTTTCTCGGTTTTAGGTGGTTTGTTTGGAACTTTTATTATTCACAAAAAGTTTTGAAAGCCTCCGTCGACTAATTGGATCCACAAACCAACCTCACCGAATACGTGTTCTCCGAATTCAATTTAAAAGATCTCCCTTAGTTGGGAGCCAGAGTGGTTTTCTAAGTTGTAGTCACCACCTTGAACATGTTTTAATATGTGCATCGTGCACTTATCTTATCTTAATTACAAAACTTTACAACTCAAGTTGGTAGCTTTTAACATTTTCTCCACACGAGGCGCAACGATAACGATTCCCAGGATTTGAATAAGACACTAGCTAGGTGCAACACCCTTCTTACACGGATGAGGCGAGCAAGGTAATGACCAACATTAGGGATTAGGGCCATCCTAATGCGATGTTATAAAGATATGTGAGTACTGAAACTCCATCCCTGATTCTAATAACAACAACAACAATAATAATAATAATGATATTACACGGTCATTATTTTTATTAAATACATAACAACCTAGTCCATTTTTAATTTCATACAAGCGTTCCCAACAAATAAAACATTATGATTCAAATCATTTTCATGCAACAAAACTTATGCGAAAATGAACCAAACCACTTGAATCATTGTAACCGAGAGAGAGAGAGAGAGAGAGAGAGAGAGAGAGAGAGAGAGAGAGAGAGAGAGAGATCTTTCCAATGATATAAAATGGAAAAATTTTGGTTGTTTGTGTAAAGAGAACGAGCCTAAAAAACGAGCTTATGCTCTGTGTGAAAACGAACAGGGGCTGCTTTCCGAGCACCCAAAACCGAGCATATTGGAGAGTTCTTCTGGGAAAGTTGGATGGGATTTGAGTGTGTGAAGATCCCTTTGAGAAATTGGCCTTTTAGAGTGCTGAAATCGGTCCATAAATGCCACAGACTTCAACTCAAATGTAACCTCTAAATAAATGTCATTCTTATCCAATGTCTTAAATTTCCCAAGATTAATGGCGGAATATATCCGATTAAGTGTGTAATAATCATCCTTCTATCCATCCACGACTTATCCAACACCCATTGCCATCGAACACACCTCCAATTGATTGAATTAAAGTAACAACAACCTACCTAGCCATTTTTAGGTCAATAAGAACAAACAGAATTTTATTTGAGCCCTAAATCTCGTATTGCTTGCAACAATTGATTGAGGGATTTGATAGATCATGACATAGGCTTTCCAGAACATTTTACGGATCGAAAATCCGTTGAAAAATGAGTGAGATATGACCATTTGAAATTTCGGGCTCAACGTTGAAGACAACCCAAGTCGGGCTTAATTCATTTCCGACTATTTGCAAAAATAATCCTCTAGTTTTGCAAAAGTGATTAAAATATCCCTTCCACCATAACTTTTGTACTTCAAATGACTTAACTTAAAATCATATGAACATTAATCAACTTTATTTGATTAAAACTTCAGTTAAGACATTTATACCATTTTTAGAAATATAATTATAACATTAGTCTATTAACCATATTATTTATAAATATAATCTTATAACTTTTACTAAGAAATAAGACTCATATATTTTGTGGTTGCATTTTGTCATAATTCATATGATTCATATTTACCACATTATAATGTGAGAAAATACCCTTGTAACCTTTTAATATGCTCTTAAGCTCAACAAATGATTTTGTAACATTTTATGAAATAAAATATGAAAATATTTTATTTAACATTAGAGGCAAGTTACATTATAAAATAAATTATGCGGATATTTTTTATTTCATTAAAGGGAAATTATATTTTTACCCTTATAAAAATAGTGGATATTACAGTAGTATCGCCTTAAAAATAGTTTCGTCCTCAAAACTAGCCTAACGCTACCAAAAAACCTCTTTAGAGAAAGGGGTTATCACATGGTGTGTGAAAATGAAGGCGGTTCTAATCAAAGAAAAGTGTTGGAGAGCTGTTGAACATGACTATAATGTTGTTGACACGAATCTTCATAAAAAGGAGATGGACTTGTTAGCACATAGTGAGATTGTGTTGAGGCTATCTGATGAGGTGGCAAGACAAGTAGTGTCTAAAACTATCGCAAAATGTTTGTGGGCTCTAAAAGACATCTACCAGGTTAGATCCTTGCCTAATAGAACTAGCCTCTTGTGACAACTCTTTAGTTTTAAGATGGATATTTCATTGACTTTGACTGAAAATCTTGACAAGTTTTTAAAGCTAACTCATGAACTTGATAGTTTGCATAAAGATGATCATAAATCTAATATATTTGGTTTACATACTAGTTTACATAAGCATGTTGTGCATGATGAGCTTAATAACAAAATGCATGATTTAGTAGATATAAATCTTACTTGGAATGTTATATACTATTTGAAAGAGAATTGCATACCTAGTAATATCCTTGAGTGTGCATATATGATTGCTCATAAGAAAAATAAGTGGTTGCCTTTAGTTGGGAATTTGCTTAAGGTTTAATCCTTACGAGGGCACTTGAAAAAGTGTACCTTGACTCAAGAGGAGTCTAAACCGAGTTGTAAGTATGGTTGTCCTGCTTTTATTATTGATGCGACTAACATGAAGTGCAGGAAATCTCCCCTTTGTGGGGGGGGGGGGCATCTAAGAAGAAATGAAGGGTCGATGATAAAGAACCTTGACATGCCTTAGGGTCTTTCCTTTCTGTTTTGTTTTCTATTTTTAAACTTGGAAATAAGAGGGAAATTGTTGTGATATTTCCAAGTTTGGGTTGTATTTGTAAGCCTATGTATTTATGGGCTAGTTGTTGTATACTTGTATTTATGATGTATTTAGAGGTTGTGTTTTATAGTTTTGGCCGTTGCTTCTATTTGGCAACAAAAGCTAAGATTGGGCAAAATCTTGTTGATAGGCCTATATCCCTTGTTCTAGTCTGCATTTGAAGACGTTTAATGAAGCTCGTGAGGCGCCTACTTCTACAAGCATCAAAATGATGAGTTTTGGATAAGAGCTTTATAAGCTCACATCCACCAAACCCTAGGAGCTTAGTTTTTCATTCTTACAACAACAAAGAAAGAAAGAGGCAACCCCAAAGAGAGAAGAAAACAAACGAGAGAAAACAGAAAAGAGAGAACAGAGTGAGAGGAGGAAGAAGGAGTAAAGATGAGATCGAGAGGAAAAAGTTCAAACAAGGCAAGCTGCTAGTGGAGCAACCATGAAGCGACGGTGGTCCGGTGAAAAGTGTTTCACCAAAGGCGCTAGAGCAAGGGAGTTCTTCGTTACCTTAGTTGTTTTTCGAGTCTTGTCTATATAGAGTGGTTTCTCTTCGTTATATATAGTTCGAATGACATGTTCGAGTCTCTCTTGAGGCCAATCTTGTGTCCCTTGCATTTACTTTTGGTAATATGAACTAATAACTCAACTTCGACCTAATTCGCGCAAAAATTCAAAATCACACAAATGAATGAATGTTTGATGTTCAAGGAGTTGTTAAGCTGGTGTTGTAGAGAACACAAACATTTGTTCAACTTTTGGCATGTTCTAAGCGCACGAGTAAATTTGGTAAAACTCTCGTTTTTAGCTTGTGCATCATTTTGCAAAGATGAAACTCTACAACATATGTATGGAAGTAGGATGGGGTCGCCACGAGCCCATTCAAATTCAGAGTTTGTTGCACCTGGAAACTTGGTGCGCTAGATGAGGTCAATGTTATCCTGCAATGACACAAACAATCAACAAACATCCAACAAAAAAGAAAGATAAACAACCATGAAGTAAGTAAATTGTTTATAGGTTGTTGATCAGTATGGGCGGCCTAGATCAAAAACAAGGCAAATTTGATGGCTTGGTTGTTAAGAGAGCCACCACGAAAAAACTTGGTAAGAGGTTTGTTTAACCCGATAAAAAAGTGCTTATTGAGGAACATCTGTTGCTTAGACACATTGTTGACGAGCAACGATTTAGCAAAAACAATTGTAAAGAGAAAGGTTGATCTCGTAAAAACTTTGTTAATAGAAGGTTGTAGGAACATGCAAACCGAGTAATGCCACTGGCTTGGAAAAATTGGAAGCTTCCTTCAAAACTTCATTTAAGAGATTGTTATTAAAGTTAACCTTTGATTTTGACAATCTACCAAGGAAACACATGCATTGAAAAAGGGGAAATTTTTGTAGGATCCACAAGAATAGCAAACAAAGGCACTATGAGTGCAAAGCAATATGCAATAGGCGAACATCAAAGAGGTGTGAGGATAAATGGGTTCAAAAGACAACATCAGGGGCACGCCACTAACGAAATTTCCAAAGTTAGACAATGTAGTTCTAAAAGTTGACAAGTATTGGCGATGATTTACCACATAGCTCCAAAAACAAACGCTAGGACGTATCAAGGAGTGGGTAGTAAACATGAAACTGGACCGACACAAAGATGGGACTTAGGTTCCAATTTAGGGGTGGGTGTGCCGAATTAGGTGGTGGGTGCCTGACGAGCACTTTTACGTAGCTATAAAAGCACTGTCAAAGAAAATTCCTAACTTCCTAACCTAAGTATCGTGGAAGCAAGGGTCGAACCCACAAGGACTCAGATTATTCGTATTTATTTAATATTACTAAGCAGAAAAGGGGTTTTTATGGTTGTAAACTAAAATCTAAGTAATTAAACTAATTAATCAAAGCAAGTAAAGTAAATTGAGATTCTAATATGGAGAAAAGCGTCCAACTAGTTTTGTATACATTGCATACATGAGTTTTGATCATCGATTATCCTTATTTTAATTTCCCTTGACTAATCTATTGTGAATTTATGAATTCAAGCTTATTATGGTTGTTAATATACACCGTCTTTAACAACCTTTTAATCAATTAACCTAGAAAACCTTCTATGTCAAGTTGATCATGCAATTAAGTTCAAAGCATTCAATAGAAACAATATTCATGAATTCCACCGTCTATTCACGAAATCTTGTGATTAAATTCTCCACCTTTGATTAACCTTAATATACACACTCTTTAAGTTTAATCAAAGGATTCATCCATGAATAATCAAATTCCACCGTCTATTTAATTATTCTAGTTGTAATTCAACCTAGAAGTAGAATAGGTGGACAATCTATACTAATCCTAAGTGAATTTAATCAATCAAGCATGGAGAGATTCAATCTAGTCAAGGCAAACTAAAATAATTCAAATCTCACAAACAATCATGCATACAACTTCAACTAACTAGTTGGACATGAGAAATTTAGCTAGAAATCGACATTAAAGAGAAATCAAACTTACAAAAGTCAAATTGATCTTCAATTGCAAAAACTAGGGTTTTCTCCCACAAATCTCCAAATTGCATAAAACTCCAAAAAGATAGCATAATCCAAAATAAAACCTAGAGAAAGTATTTATATCATGCTAAAAATATCTAAAAGATCCGAAAATATCCAAATAAACACTTATAAAGTCGGCACATAAGATCACCCGAAAGCCCAAATTAGCGTCGCACAAACGCCGCTGAGCGCGGCTTGGCACCTTCCCAGAGCGCGGTCGCGCTCCCTTTGTAACTGCCCGCGCTCAGGCCGCAGTATGTTGATTCCTCTCGGCGCGGTCTTGACTTGTGCTCCGCGGTTTAGTCCTTTCATCTCTTTTCTTGTAGTTCTTGCCTCGGGTCTTCGCTTCCAATGCTCCTTACACGTCCCGAGATCCGTCTTAAACTTTCCATCTACCGTCTCCCACCATCCGACCTGCAATTACGCACAAAGACGCGTAGATTCCGAACTAAACGAAAATAAAACCTAATCTAAACTTAGAATGAAATCCTAGTTAAAAAATGCATAAAACGAGAATAAAAACATGCTCTAACAACTACATCTATATGCTCTATCAAATTCCCCCATGCTTGAACCTTGCTTGTCCTCAAGCAAGACATAGAAATCAATCACACCACAAACAAGCAAGTCATGACTTAATTCATTTTCAAGAAGCACAAACTTAACCATGAAATCTTTGCATACATATATTGAAAGTTTCAAACCAAGCTATTAATCCATTCCAACCCTCACCAAGGTAATTGTATTTGCACTCAACACTCAAGTGTTTAAAGGTATGTGTTTTCGCTCAAAAATCATCTTTGAATGCCAACTACCATATGCTTGCATCAGTGCACTAAATCTCCACCACGGATGTTCAAATGCACAACATAAATCATGAGGTCTTTTTCAAGGTTGTAATGGGGCCAAGGTATAGACAAGTAGGAAGGGATAATTATATGGCCATGTGGTGCTAAATCCGGGAACTAGAATCAACTAATACCCAAATTACATCAATCACTCACTCTCAATAACTTCCCAACTTGTATTCCCTTTCTTCCATTACTTACTTTTAAGCACTTCTTTCTTTTGCTCAACTTTTGCTTTTTTTTTCTTTCCACAAACCCATTTGAGATTTGTTCTTTCTTTTTCTTTTCATTCTTCTTTCACAAGAATACTTTGCAATTTTACACATACAACTCATCTCAATCAACCTTTCAAACCAGCTTTACTTAGCGATTTTTCACTTAACATTCCCAACATCCTTAACTTTCCAATCACTTTTCATTTTGGACATTCCCTTCTATTACACCTCTTCATCTTGCCTCACAAACCCCAAAATATATCAATTAACCCACAAAATTCCCCTAGTCAAATCCTAATTCCCGGATGAGGGTCAAGCTTATTCGGCTAGGATTAATTTTTGTGGAGCTAATAAACAAGGCCAAAGCTCAAAACAATGGGGCTACAAGAACAAAGGTATAATGTAGGGTGGATAAGGATATAAATGAGCTAACGAAAATTTGCCTCAATCACTTTTATATCATGCATTCAAAACATATAATGTGGTCTCGAAAAAGAATCTAAACGCAAGTTCTAGAGCTAAGACAATCAAAGTGATACACTCAAGAATATCATGCAAGATTGGCATGTAAAGGCTCAAAAAAAATCTCACAAGGCAAATTTTTGGTTAGAACTTCATAACTAGCTCAAGTTTTCACTTTCATGCATACTCCTTCATAATTAAGCAATTCTTATTTAGAACTTTTATCATAAACTTAACAAGTTATGGGATATGAAATCATGCTCACTCTTCAAACAAGTGGTTCCAAGGGGAAAAATGAATCCTAAACGCAAACAAAACACACATTTTTTTCAAATTTTCAGAAATTTTCAAATTTTTTTGTGGATTTTTTTTCAAACTTTCAATCAATGCATACAAATAAGAATAAACATGCACATGCAACTATATGATCTAACTAGACCAAGTTCTCATGACAAAATAAATAATCCCCTTCCCCCATGCTTAAACATTACTTTGTCCCCAAAGTAATAAAAACATAAGAGTCAAAGAAAAACTAACCTCATCACAAGAACTTGTCAAGCTCGGGAATCTACTCTGATGGTGGTGGTGGGTACCCCGGGTATGGCCATTCAGGAGCTGGATATCCAGGATACGGCTGATAAGCATACGGTTGATAGCCCTGCTCAGGTGTGTAGCTGTCCATCCTCTGATGCAAGTACCGGGTTTGCTCATCAACATAATCAAAATGGCTCGTAGCATAACCCCGGAAATGGTTGAAATCAGCCGCCATGCCGTCCATACGAGTGTGCAAGCCACTCACTTGTGTAGACAATCCACCCATCAATTCCACCAAATGATTGTATTGAGTGGTAGACATGTTACCACCTAAACCTTGTTGCTCAAACTCATGAACGGGTGGCACGTCAATGTGCTCATCATCAGTGTCATCATTCTCCCTATCATCATCTTCAGCGGCAATATCCTCAGGAGCCGCTACAAACTCCTCATCTTCATCCTCCTCATCGACATCCATAGAAGCGCTTGCTTCCTCATCATGACCCCTTGCCTTCTTCCTTCTTTTAATTCCTCCAATCACTTCCGAAACCAGTACATCACCATCTTGTGGGTGAATGAGCCATGTGTGAGCATTATCCAAACCAATCTCAATCTTCACCCTCTCTGGATTAGGCAACTTCATAGCAAAGGAGCTATTGCCTAGCACCCAATAGTACCGATTGTTCTTCACATACAACACCTTCATCTTGTTGTAGAAATGCAAGTTCATCGGAAGAGGATCAATCCTACCCACACACTGCTCCAAATCAATTCCAAAGTATTGGGCGAACTTGGTGATGATACCACCCACAACGATTCAACCGGTATTTCTTTTAATCATGAGCTCTATGTTGTGCATCATAGCAGCACCAAAGTCTACATTTTTCCCTTCCAAAATACCTCGAAGGAGAAAGATATCCTTCCTAGGGCAATTGTTCTCACCCTCTCCTCTGCCTGTAATAGAGTGAGCAAAGAACCGCTGAAGAATTCGGATTATTGGATGAGAAATCCCAGACGCCTTGGTTCTAGAAGGCAAGTAGTCATCAGTCCCAGAAAGGAGAGCCCACTGTTCATCATCCATAAAAGTAGCACGATTTTCCCATCTATCAACATTCATCTGGTATTGGGTAAATCTGAATAGCTTGTTGATATCATTGAGAGTCATGCTCCTCATCACCCCACCTAGCTGAAAATTACACCGCCCTTCATTAACAAATCTCCCCTCTAAGATATGAGCCTCCAGTATGCTCAAGAACTCCAACACGAGGCTTTTGTACACTGGCAATCTCATGCTCAACATAGTCAAATTGTGATTAAACTCTATCTTCCTCAATTCATTAGCCTAACCCAACTCCTCCAACAAATCCCAATCAATGTATCTCGGAGCTTGGATTTCACGCCCTTTCAATTGATCAAACCGGTCTAGATGCCTCATGTCCTGGAATTGAAGACCATAAGTTGCCGGTGTAATCACATTGCTTGAGGAAGAAGCTCTAGGTGTAGCTCGGGATCTAGAGGAAGAGGGTGCAACATTTTGAGTTGTAGTCGATGTTGCTCGGGTTGCTCTAGTTGCTCTTTGAGGACGACTAGGTCCCGATGAGGATGCATTGGCATTTACCTTGGTACGACCCATGATATTTCCTACACAACAATCAAAGACACCAAAAACAAGCACAATTCGATTGCCCCGGCAAGAGCAATCCACCAAACAAGTAATAATAGACAATAATTGCTCTCAAAACACTCTCTTCCCCCACTAATCTAGATTAATTAGCATGAAAATTAATTAATGTCGAAATTATGGATTTTTTCAAGTTCTAAACATGAAACTAACTCATAAACATGCTAATATTGTTGAATCTAGACTTAAATTGAAGAAATTTGGCCTAAAAATCCCTAAAATTGAGGTTTTTATGCAAAACCTAACTTAGTAAATTTTTGGGTTGAGATCTTCCATTTGGGGATGAAATTTGAAGAGAAAAGTTAGAAATCTTACTTGTTTGATGACTAGGAGTGCAAATCCGGGCTTGATTTGGAGTTTTGACCTTCAAAAGAGCTTGAATGAGGAGCTTCAATGGAGAGGTGTTAATGGAGGCTGCGTGGGTTTTAGGAGGAAGGGGATGAATGTGGAAAAAAGAGGGTGATTTTTTGGGTTTAATGCGCCGAACCCGGCCTCAACGCGGTTTGGGTGCCTTGAGAGCGCGGTCGCGCTCTCCTGGGTTTTGCCCGCGTTGAGGCCGCAGTGTGTTGGCCCTTCGGGGCGCGGTTTCAGCGTGGGAGCGCGGGGGCGCCCAGGTTGGGTCAGCCCGCGTTGAGGCCGCAGTGTGTTGGCCTCGATTTGCTCAATCCCGGGTTCTGAATGTAAGGCCGTCTTGACCTCCTCGTACCGCGTGTCCCTGGTTTCCGACTTTACCTATAACTAAGAAAAACAAAAACAAACCGAAAACCACACAAAAACAAAACCAAAAACACAACTAAATCTAGAAAATAAAAAGACAAAATCAAAACAAAGCTTGGGTTGCCTCCCAAGAAGCGCTTGTTTAACGTCATTAGCTTGACGCATTACCGCTCATGTGTTTGGTTCGTTCAAAACCGTTTCTTCAAGAATAGCATTGCTAAATCCTTCAAAATACGGCTTCAAACGCTGACCATTCACCTTTTGTAGCGAATGAGTGGCTTCATCATAAATTTCCACCGCTCCATGAGGAAACGTCTGAGCTACTATGAACGGCCCCGTCCATCTCGACCTCAGCTTACCTGGAAAAAGTTTGAGTCTAGATTGATATAGCAAAACTTTATCACCTACCTGAAAACTTTTCCTCCATATTTTCTTGTCATGCAAGGCTTTGGTCTTCTCCTTGTATATGGCCGCGTTGTCATAAGCTTCTAACCGTAGTTCCTCAAGCTCTTGCAACTGAAGCTTCCTCAACTCACCGGCTTCATCCATCTGCAGACTACAGTTCTTCACAACCCAATAAGCTCAGTGTTGGATCTCCACCGGAAGATGACAAGCTTTACCAAACACCAACCGAAAAGGCGACATTCCAATCGGTGTTTTGTAAGCTGTCCTATACGCCCATAAAGCATCATCTAAGCGAGTACTCCAATCCTTCCGGTTTGGCGACACCGTCTTCTCAAGAATGGCTTCGATCTCTTTGTTTGACACCTCAGCTTGGCCATTCGTTTGTGGGTGGTAGGCCGTAGAAATCCTGTGTGTGACATGATATTTCTTCAAGAGCGCACTGACCGTTCGGTTACAAAAATGGGATCCCTTGTCACTAATTAAAGCTCTAGGAACCCCAAATCTGGAGAATATATTCGCCTTCAAGAAATCTGCCACATCTCGGGAATCATCAGTCCTGGTGGCCTTCGCTTCCACCCATTTGGAAACGTAGTCCACCGCTAATAAAATATAAATATTCCCGTAAGAGCTAGGAAAGGGGCCCATGAAATCTATACCCCAAACATCAAATACCTCACAAAAGATAATTGAAGTTTGAGGCATTTCATCCCTGCGGGATATATTTCCGACCCTTTGGCATCGGTCACAGGATTTGCAAAAAGCATACGCATCCCGAAAGATAGTAGGCCAAAAGAATCCTGCATCCAATACTTTCCTAGCGGTTTTCTTAGCACTAAAATGCCCCCCACAAGCATAAGAATGACAAAATGATAAAAGTGAAGTTACCTCATTATCCGGAAGACAACGCCGGATTACTTGATCGGAACAATGTTTCCAAAGATATGGATCGTCCCACACATAATACCTTGCCTCACTCTTGAGTTTATCCCTTTGAGCTTTGCTAAAACTGGGAGGAAATACACTCGAAACAAGAAAATTTACCAAATGAGCATACCAAGGTTGAAGTATACGTACCGAAAACAAGGTATCATCTGGAAATTCTTCTCTAATCGGTGTGATTTGAGCACCTCGTTCCCCCTCATGAACTAAGCGACTAAGATGATCCGCCACCACGTTTTCCGCCCCCTTTTTGTCTTTGATCTCAATGTTGAATTCACTCAACAATAAGATTCATCTAATCAACCTGGGCTTTGCCTCCTTCTTCGTCAACAAGTAACGAAGGGCTGCATGATCCGTGTAGACGATCACCTTTGTACCTAGCAAATAAGACCGAAACTTTTCCAAAGCAAACACCACCGCCAAGAGTTCCTTCTCGGTGGTGTAATAATTTTTCTGTGCTTCATTAAGAGTCATAGAAGCATAATGAATAACATGAGAAGCCTTACCAATCTTTTGGCCCAAAACTGCTCCTACCGCATAGTCGCTTGCATCACACATCAGCTCAAAAGGTAGGGACCAATCCGGGGGCTGAATTTTTGGGGCAGTGGTGAGGCGAGCCTTCAACTCATCAAAAGCTTTTTGACAAGCTTCATTAAAGTTAAAGGTCACATCCTTCTTGAGTAGCTCACAAAGGGGTGAAGCGGTCTTGGAGAAGTCTTTAATGAACCTGCGGTAAAAACCTGCATGACCAAGAAAAGAACGTACTTCCCGAACATTAGTAGGATAAGGCAAGGATTGAATTACTTCAACCTTTGCCTTATCAACTTCAATCCCTTTAGATGACACTATATGACCTAACACTATGCCCTGTTCTACCATAAAATGGCATTTCTCAGAATTAAGACAAAGGTTAGTTTCTTCACAACGTTTTAGCACAAGTGTCAAGTGAGTTAAATAAGAATCAAAATCATTTCCATGAACTGTGAAATCATCCATAAAGACTTCAATGAAGTTCTCTATGTATTCAGAGAATATACTGACCATACACCTTTGGAAAGTGGCGGGTGCATTACATAGACCAAATGGCATTCTTCTGTATGCGAATGTGCCAAATGGGCAAGTAAATGTTGTCTTCTCTTGATCCTCGGGTGCAATTGCTATCTGAAAATAACCTGAATACCCATCCAAGAAACAATAGAAGGAACGACCTGCAAGTCGCTCAAGCATTTGGTCAATAAAAGGTAAAGGAAAATGGTCTTTACGGGTTATCGTGTTGAGCTTTCTGTAATCGATGCATACACGCCACCCGGTTTGAATTCTTGTTGAATTAGCTCACCATCTTGATTCTCCTTCACCGTGATTCCACCTTTCTTAGGAACGACCTGAGTAGGACTTACCCATTTGCTATCCGATATGGGAAAAATCATTCCTGCTTGAAGAAGTTTCAGGACCTCCTTCTTGACAACTTCCATCATAGGCGGGTTCAACCTCCTTTGTGGTTGTCTTGAGGGTTTTGCTTCATCCTCCAATAGGATTCTATGCATACAAGTAGAGGGGCTTATTCCTCTAATGTCGGCAATAGTCCATCCTATAGCGGATTTATGCTCCCTTAAAACATCCAGCAACCGGTATTCTTGATCTTGAGTCAACTTGTTTGAAATTATCACCGGTAGAGTATCTCCATCACCTAGAAAAGCGTACTTGAGGTGGTCCGGCAGTTGTTTGAGTTCTACCTGTGGGGCCTGCACAATAGAGGGAACAAGCTTCTCGCTTGGCACTGTTAGTGGAATGGGCTTTGAGCCCGGTAGCAAGAGTGGTCGCTCATAGTGAGCGTTCAAATCGGCTACAATTTCTTGCATATCATCATTAAGCATAAATTCCACTTCATCTTTATCAACCACAGAGTTTTCAATTGTAGATTGCAATTCATCATGATCATTAATGTCAAAGAAATCTTGAACAAGAGTATCTAACACATCAATTGAGCACAAAGAATGAACATCATAGGGGAATTTCATAGCATCATAGATATTGTATTCCACCTTTTCCCCATCAAACTCAATGGTTAATGAGCCACTACACACATCAATTTTAGTTTTGGCTGTTTTTAGGAATGGTCTACCTAAAAGGATTGGAGCAGCATGCTTGTCATGTTCCATTTCAAGTACGTAAAAATCAGCAGGGAAAATCAACTTATCAACCATAACAAGCACATCTTCTATTATCCCCTTTGGGTAAACGTTAGATCTATCAGCCAATTGAATAACTACGGTTGTTGCATGCAATGGACCTAGCTCAAGAGACTCATAAATTGAATAAGGCAAAACATTGATAGAAGCACCTAAGTCTAGCATGGCCTTTTCAAATTTTCTCTCAGCTATGATACAAGGGATAGTGAACATACTTGGGTCCTCGCATTTTTGTGGCAATCGTCTTTGGAAGACCGCTGAGATTTGCTCACTGACCTTGATCTTTTGCTTCCCTTTTTGCTTTTGATTCCACTTGACCGTACATAACTCCTTCAAAAACTTAGCATAGCGGGGAACACTCTTGATAAGTTTGAGTAGCGGAATATTCACCTCACATTTGCTAAATGTTTCGAAGATCTCTTTATCGTTCTCGATCTTACGGGTCTCCTTTAAGGCTTCGGGAAAAGGTGGGGGAGGTTTGAGAACCGACGACGAAAGAATTGGAGGTTCTTCGGAAATCACCACCGACGCGGTTTGAGCCTCAGGGAGCGCGGTCGCGCTCAGCCCGGTACTGCCCGCGCTCAAGCCGCAGTATGTTGATCCCTCGGGGTGTGGTGTCAAGCTTGGGGGCGCGGTTTGGCACCCCTGGCTGGGTTGGCCGCGCTCAGGTTGAACTTCCAAGTCCGAGGTTTTGCTCCCCTCGGTTTCTTCATCAGGCGCTGTTTGTGGCTTTCCGGCTTTGTTTTCCAACACTTTACCACTACGGAGAGAGATTGCATTCACATTCTGTTTATGATTGAGTTCCGTCTGAGAGGGTAACCTGTTGGAATCTTTAGCTTCAAATTTATTCATTGCCTGTGCAAGCTGGCTCACTTGATTTTCCAAGTTGGTGATGCTTGACTTGGTATCCTGCTGAATTTGGCCCATAGTTTGCTGCATCATGGCCATATTCTGGGTAAGAGCACGGATCATATCATCTGTGGATGAGGAAGGGCCTTGATTCGGTGCTTGATTCTGAGATTGATGTTGAAAAGGAGGTCTAAAACCTGGCGGCCCGTTTTGAGGTGCATGCTATTGATTCTGATTTCCGTACCTCAAATTGTGATGATCCTTCCAACCTGGATTGTATGAGGTTGAATAAGGATCATATGCTGGTCTTCTTGGCCCATAGCCTCCAAGTGCATTAATTTCCTCCTCTTGAACATGAAGAGTAGGACAAGCATCCGTCTTATGAGTAACATCAGAGCAGAAACCGCAAGGCTTGACTTGTTGTGATCCCTTCAGCATGAATTGCCTGAACATTGACTTCAACTCATTCACATCTTCATGTAAAGCTGTAACATCAACAGAATTTGCTGCCTTCATTGAAGCTCTTTTGTTGAATTGACGAGAGCCTTCAGAAAGTTCATGGAATAGTTCAAAAGCTTGTTCAGGAGTCTTGTTCAGGATGTTCCCTCCACAGGCAGCATTAACATGTCGGCGTTCTTCATCCAGTAAGCCTTCATGAAGGTACATAACAAGATCCATCTTAGAGTAGCCATGATAGGGGCAGCTTGAGATTAACTTCTTGAACCTCTCATAATACTCATAAAGCGATTCATTCGGGAGCTGTTCAATATTGCTAATGCTCTTTTTCATACTCGAGAGTTTTGTGGTTGGGAAATATTTCTCAAGGAAAGCCTTTTTCATCTCCTCCCAAGTCTCGATACTGCCAGGAGCCAAATAGTAAAGCCAATCATTCGCTGCATCCTTTAAAGAGAACGCAAAAGCTCTCAACTTGATTTGGTCATCAGTGATTCCATTTGGTTTCATGCTAGTGCAGACAGCATGAAAAACCGATAAATGCTTGTTGGGATCTTCACCCGCCTTCCCATAGAATTGAGGAAGGAGGTGAATCAATCCTAATTTCAGTTCAAATTGGACACCGTCAAGGAGTGCAGGTATCTTCACCAGTTGTTGTGCCAAATCTGGTGCAGTTAACTGTCTCAGTGTCTGAGCCATCTCTGGTATTTCAGGAACGCTATCAGAATCAGAAGAAGAAGAAGAAGAGGAAGATGCCAGATTGAACGGTAGTTCTCGAGAATTCGCACGAGCTTGCCTGCGCAACCTAGAGATTGTCCTTTCGATTTCTGAATCAAATGCAACAAGAGATGGATTAGTAGCACGGGTATGAACCATACAAGTGGTTCACACCCAAAAAGAAATAAAAAGTAACACTAGATAAATACCAATAAATAGCCGAGTCCCCGGCAACGGCACCAAATTTGACGAGCACTTTTACGTCGCTATAAAAGCACTGTCAAAGAAAATTCCTAACTTCCTAACCTAAGTATCGTGGAAGCAAGGGTCGAACCCACAAGGACTCAGATTATTCGTATTTATTTAATATTACTAAGCAGAAAAGGGGTTTTTATGGTTGTAAACTAAAATCTAAGTAATTAAACTAATTAATCAAAGCAAGTAAAGTAAATTGAGATTCTAATATGGAGAAAAGCGTCCAACTAGTTTTGTATCCATTGCATACATGAGTTTTGATCATCGATTATCCTTATTTTAATTTCCCTTGACTAATCTATTGTGAATTTATGAATTCAAGCTTATTATGGTTGTTAATATACACCGTCTTTAACAACCTTTTAATCAATTAACCTAGAAAACCTTCTATGTCAAGTTGATCATGCAATTAAGTTCAAAGCATTCAATAGAAACAATATTCATGAATTCCACCGTCTATTCACGAAATCTTGTGATTAAGTTCTCCACCTTTGATTATCCTTAATATACACCGTCTTTAAGTTTAATCAAAGGATTCATCCATGAATAATCAAATTCCACCGTCTATTTAATTATTCTAGTTGTAATTCAACCTAGAAGTAGAATAGGTGGCCAATCTATACTAATCCTAAGTGAATTTAATCAATCAAGCATGGAGAGATTCAATCTAGTCAAGGCAAACTAAAATAATTCAAATCTCACAAACAATCATGCATACAACTTCAACTAACTAGTTGGACATGAGAAATTTAGCTAGAAATCGACATTAAAGAGAAATCAAACTTACAAAAGTCAAATTGATCTTCAATTGCAAAAACTAGGGTTTTCTCCCGCAAATCTCCAAATTGCATAAAACTCCAAAAAGATAGCATAATCCAAATAAAACCTAGAGAAAGTATTTATATCATGCTAAAAATATCTAAAAGATCCGAAAATATCCAAATAAACACTTATAAAGTCGGCCCATAAGATCACCCGAAAGCCCAAATTAGCGTCGCACAAACGCCGCTGAGCGCGGCTTGGCACCTTCCCAGAGCGCGGTCGCGCTCCCTTTGTAACTGCCCGCGCTCAGGCCGCAGTATGTTGATTCCTCTCGGCGCGGTCTTGACTTCTGCTCCGCGGTTTAGTCCTTTCATCTCTTTTCTTGTAGTTCTTGCCTCGGGTCTTCGCTTCCAATGCTCCTTACACGTCCCGAGATCCATCTTAAACTTTCCATCTACCGTCTCCCACCATCCGACCTGCAATTACGCACAAAGACGCGTAGATTCCGAACTAAACGAAAATAAAACCTAATCTAAACTTAGAATGAAATCCTAGCTAAAAAATGCATAAAACAAGAATAAAAACATGCTCTAACAACTACATCTATATGCTCTATCAGTGCCTAACCAAGGTGTTATACGCAAAAGAAAACACCGGAAGGAAGTAGGAAAAGGAGGATAAAAGAGAGAGTACCTCCAAAGATTGCAAGGTGTTGTGCAGGCATGGCAAAGCCACAACTCACCGACCACACTTTCTGGCGAGGGGTGATTGAGTGTGCAATGTCTTTGTTGCTGAGGAGCGTTAGTAAAAATAAAATCCAAAGGGCCCCGGGACGCCGACCAAATTTACAACGAGGTCTCGCTGTAGGGGAGATCTAGTGGCCTTGTGAGGCAGAGGGGGGAGGTGATGTAGTGAAACCAGTCATGCCTCCCACCGACGTCAAGGAGTTGATTCGAGTACCCTTTGATGGACCAATCACAAGAAGTAGAGCTAAGAAGATTGCTCAAGGAACAAGATCCATTCTAGTTCGCTTGGCAGCTATGGTTGAAGAGTCCAACAAGAAGAGATGGGTTACTTGATTCAACATCAGTTGAGCCCAGATTCCATTACTTGATATTATGGTCGAGTTTCACAAGAATGGGGCGCCAACCATGTTAGTTTTGGGCCTTGTTCACCTCTATTTCCTATTTTAGAAACATGGAATAACTTGTCTTACTTTAGGGTTGAATTTAGTAAGTGATCGGGTAAGATAAGTTGTTACATGTGGTCTTAACTCTTTTACTTGACCATTCTAGAAAGGAAACTACATATTATTATATTAGGGATTTTCCTTTTGGTACCCTTGAGCTTTGGACATTTCCTCTTGGTGCCCAGAAAAAAAACTTATTCCTTTTGGTGCCCTTTTAATTTTACAAAAGTTCCAACGGTAACCAAAAGTAAACCCTAAACCCAAATTCGATCCAAATTCAAAAATTTCCGTTAAACCTTTATAAACAAAATTAAAAATCTACTCACCCCTATTTTTTAACATATCTTTTATTACATTTACTCCTATTTCAGTAAATCCCACACACTGTTAGTTCTATCTATCGAAATATCAGATTGATTCTCGAACTTTCAATACGACTTTTTGCGGGAGAGAGGCAAACGACCTGCTATTGCGAGGGAGAGGCAGGAAGATGACTTGGGCCATCACACAACGCCATCAACACTAGGGCGACGAATCCGAGCGAATCCCAGGACGAGGTGCCGGCGAATTCGAACGACGAGTACATGCACTGTAATTAGGGCTTTAATTTTGAATTGTTGGTTGTTTTGTTCCCGTATAAGATTTTGCTGTTTTGTTCCTGAAATTAGGGGTTTACCAGCGGTGGTGGACTTGCCAACGCCGCCTTTGCCGGAGTCGACGACGATGATATCGTTAACCACATAAATATGTAGCCCATTCACCTTCCTCCCACTACAATATGAGAAACGCTTTGCTCCTCCCAATTTCTGCAGAATCTTAACAAAATTGAGCAATTTACGAACAATAAAATAGCCTCGCAATCTGGAAAGTGCATCAATTTCAGTACTTGGAATTTGGAAATTAAAGGCAATCGACCTCAATGGGAACTTCATGACTTCAGAAGATAGAAATAGGGGTAGATGGTTTTTTTTTTATAAATTTTAAACGAAATTTTGTAAAAAATGGATGGAATTTGGATATATGTTTACTTTAGGTTACGGTTGGAACTTTTCTAAAACTAGAAGGGCACCAAAAGGAATAAATTTTTTTTGGGGCACCAAGAGGAAATGTCCAAAACTCAAGGGTACCAAAAGGAAAATCCATTATTATTATTATTATTATTATTATTATTATTATTATTATTATTATTATTATTATTATTATTATTATTATTATTATAGTCGAAATTATGACAACAATAACATATGATTTTTGGCCATTAGGCATCTTTGTTAGTTGGTTTAATGTTCTATCTCTAGTCTTATTATTATCTTTTGAGTTGTTAGGATAATTTCCTTATTTTAATAAGTTAGATAATTATTTATTTGATTTATTAACATAAGGGAATTTAGATAGAAGTTTTAAGAATATATTATCTTGAAAAGCAAGAAAAAGGTCCATCATACCCCTCTAGAGTCGGCCACCTTATGCCTTGCTCTCCAAGGAGACTTTTTTGTATTCTCTTTAAATAGTTTACATTTCAGTTTAATAAAAATCAGCTTGGTATTAGACAAACCCCTATTGGTTTTATCTAATTCTCGGGCCATTGAAACATCCAAGTGTTCGAGCATCCAAAGATTCCAAACCCTAGATCGATCAACATATCATTCGAATTCTCTCTCTCTCTCTCTCTCTCTCTCTCTCTCTCTCTCTCTCTCTCTCTCTCTCTCTCGTTTCAATTTCAGATTTGTATCATTAAATTGATCATTTAGTTTAGTTCTAGTTTCATTATTAAAGATCAACTAGTTCATCAACTAGAATTAGCGTTAGAACCATTCTAGTTGAACTATCTATTTGGTTTATTGAAGTGATTCGAATTTCAGTTTCAACACCATTGTTTGTTCGAGATTTCTGATTTACTTGTTCTCCAAGGTTTTAACTTTAATAGTGAATCAGGTTTGAAATCGTGTTATTAGCAAGATCGGGATCATATGAGGTCAAATACTTGTTGGTCAACAAGGAGTATTCCGAAGCGAACACATATCAGGAGGGTGCTTCAGTCCCAATATCCATGAAAGGCGGATGGATTGCTTTCTTAGCAACCCTCGAGGCCAAGGAAACAAAGAGGGGATCAAATAACAAAGGATTTGAAAGAGCGCAAAATCCTCCCGAGCCGAGTGAATTTTTGACACAATCAAAGGGGAGGTGGCATTAATCGAAGAGATTCGATGTCTCTTGTTGTCGATTGTAGTCCTAGAGGCAGCGACTACCTAGGTCTTACGAGGGGTTCGCCAGTTTGGGGGAGGAGGCAGGAGGTGCATTAGGCGCGTTCTATTTCTCATTTTTTAGGATTTTTATGTGACTTGTTCATGAGTAATTAATTATAGACTTTCTCTCTCACTCCGTTATCGAGAATTGAATAGAAAAATTAGATTTTTATTATTATTTTTTCTCTCACCTCATTCAGAATTGGATAGAAAAATTATTGGAGTAAGAAAGTCATCAAATTCTCCAAACTTTTTTTTGGAATACTATTTGAAAAAAGAGAAAATTGCATTTAACCACCCTTTATTTTACACTTGTTGCAATTAACCACCCTTTATATTTTGTTCTACACTTAACCACCCCTTATTTGTAAATATGTGCATTTAACCACCCATTTTGATGAAAAACGTTATTTTCTTCGTTAAATTAAAGTAAATCACATTTTGCCCTTCTTTTTTAGTTTTATTTACAATAAATAAAAGAATTTAGGAATAAATTGAGCTTGGAATGTAATTATCATTGGATTTCGGCCTACATCTCAACCTTTTGAATCTTGAGTCGTCGTCCATCAACTTAGACATGACCGACTCCAAGGGACGCTCAAAGTCGTCGGAATAAGATCCAAAACCCATGGCCTTTGCATCGGCGAAGTTGTGGTTCTTCTTCGCCATTGGATGGAGGAAATTAGGTCAGGGTTGCAAAAATCGATCAACGCATTCGAACTTGAAAGTGTCAATTATGGTTTTTTCGTTATTTATTTATTGTAAATAAAATTTAAGAAGAAAAGAAAAGACGTAATTTACTTCACTTAACGGAGAAAATGACGTTTTTCATCAAAATGGGTGGTTAAATGTACATAATTACAAATAAGGGGTGGTTAAGTGTAGAAAAAAATATAAAGGGTGGTTAATTGCAACATGTGTAAAATAAAGGGTGGTTAAATGCAATTTCCCCTTGAAAAAAATATAAAGTTGAGGGTACAAATGTACAATTTCCCTATAAAATTTCTAATAACTATTTCCTCATTTCTATTCTTGTTGTTAGCAACCTTCATATCCTGCAAATTGTAATCTGAGCACCCTCATTTCTCTTCTTGCTAGGATTTAGCCTTTCCATTTCCATTTTCCAGAACAACAGTTTCGGCTTGGAATCCAAGAATGCAATCAACTTCAACCGGCATCGGATATGGTCTGAAATACCAGGTAAATTCAATCACCATCTCGATCATAGCTCATAAACCCTAATTTTCCTCAATCAAAACCCTAAGTTGAATTCTCCCATTCGTCTTCCTCTTCTTCTAAATTTGCAGGCAAGGTGTATCGCTGATGTGAAGGCGGACACAGATCACACCAGCTTCATCACTGGCACTCTCAGTCTTAAGGAAGAGAACGAGGTCTCCCCTCTCTATTTTCTTTATCCTTAGATCTTATGAGAGCATGATCGGCGGTTCAAATCTATATTCTGGATTGTGATTTATTTCTCCTGAACAGGGTTGGTTTGAATTTTTTTTTTAGGTACATTTGATTAGATTGGCCTCAGGTGGAACCGAATTAATATGCGAGGGTCTGTTCTCTCATCCAAACGAGATCTGGGACTTAGCTTCATGTCCCTTTGACCAGCGGATCTTTTCCACCGTTTTCTCCAACAGTAATGCTCTGTTATCTTTCAACTGTTAATGCTGAAACGCAATTACCACAGTTATCTTTTGGCTGATGATCCCTTGGAGCTTTTTGGTGGCTAATTAGGATGGATCTTAGTAAGGGAATATTGGCTTGTCTTACAGTTTTTTGTTTACAAAACTCTTATAATTCCAATGCTTCTTACCTAATGAAATATATAGTAAGTTAGTAACAATCAAAAGGGGGTCATCATCAAAGCTTATATCTCATCATTTTATGTCACATATTGGCTGCTTGTTTGTTTCACGAATAGACTGGATTCAACTGGCTACATTTGACTTGTTGCCGATTCTAGAATCTTTGAATTACAGCTGCTTAGCTCAGATAGCAAAATATCTCTGTGCAAGAAGCCTATGCATAATTCAAGGTTGAATAGGTTGTTCATCTGAAATTGTTATCCCTGACAGGATTGTTTCTAATTTTCTGTCTTATGTTCGAATAACCATGTCTATACCTTCTATTGCTCATGATTAATTAATCTAATTTTGTTTCATTAGTCGTAAAATAACTTAAAGCTTCTTATTTATGAAGGTGAATCCTATGGAGCAGCTATATGGCAGATTCCTGAATTTTATGGCCAATTAAATTCTCCCCAATTAGAGCGGATTGCTGCGCTTGATTCACATACCAGTAAAATCAAATGGTAAGCTATGACTTTGTGGTTACAATCATTCACCGTTTTGCTGTTGGACAAATGTGGTACTTTTTCGTATTATAACTACCTTCAGATATTCTTAAGCTTGTTTTTACTATTTATATTGTTGTCCTTCATTCATTTTGCTTAAAGTTTTGTAAAGTGGTTTTTGTTACCATGGTATTGATCATATTTGGCCTTTTCATAGTCATATTGCTTGTTTATTGTCCTGTGCGTGCTTCTTGGGTAAACTTTATGACCCTATATTTACTGAAATCAGTGCTGGAGAATGTGAATTTTACTTAACGGGTTATACGCCTGTAAGAGCTATAAAAAGAAAAGGAGCGAGGAAAATCCAATTTCAATGTCATATGATTGAAGATCACATACTTTGTGCTAGGGAAATCCTGGTTTGGGCTCACTTAAATAAGTATCATGTATAAATCTTGAACTCTAAACAATCTAGAATATAAAACTTAATATGTTTGTCCCTTTCATCATTCTAGCATTCTTCTTTTACTCTCCCTAATTGAAAGTTTCTTACAATTGAGTATGTGCTGACATGAAGTTGCATTGTGGCTGAATATATATGTTGTAGTATATAATATTATCTGAAAAGGCTCATATATTTTTTGCAGTGTCCTCTGGTGGCCAACTGGAAGACATGATAAGTTGATTAGCATTGATGAGCAAAATATGTTTCTGTGGAGTTTAGATTCTTCAAAGAAGACTGCACAGGTAAAGGGAACACACTTCTTCAAAAAATGTGTCAACTTGATTCATATTGCCAAACATCTAAAGATGTTTACTTGGTGCAGTTTAATGTAATGTTCCCTCTTGTTTACGTATGCTTTAATCTAATCCAAGAAACATAGTTTATATGATCAACACTTTTTAACATCAACCACTTTCTTCTTACAACTACAGTCATGGCAACATCTGGATCTTTGTTTCATTCTTCAGGCAACAGTAGTAGATAATCATATGGTTACATATATTCTACTTAATTATGCATATGTGATTTGTATTTGGGTCTTGTTTCAAAATCCAGCTACAATCACAGCAGTCAGCTGGGATGCTTCACTCTTTATCCGGAGGAGCATGGGACCCACATGATAGCAATGCTGTTTTACTAACCAGTGAATCAGCATTACAAATCTGGGATCTAAGGACTATGAAGTATGTTTGTTACTCACGGTTGTTTAGTTAGAATTTATTGTATAAGAACTTCTATTTTCATCAACATGTTTGCTCTGTAATTTCATGAAAGTTTTTCGTCCTGTCCTAATGAAGTGCTTCTACATTCATTTAGTAAATCAGCATGGCCGTCTTTGTTGTTATATGAAGTGCTTGTCCATCTTTGGTAAATCAGCATGAAATAAGAATTTGTAAAATTGACCACTCAGACTAATTTCTCATGTGTCTTGTGATTGCATTACCTTATAAGTACCGTCTTGATTTTTACTTGTGAGCCTTTCTTTATCAGGGATGACCAACGTAGTGATCAACTTTTATGTCCGTACAAAATCAGTTTGCATAATGAAACATGTTTTAATTAATCAGGATCATGATCCTTCTTAAAGAAGAGTTTGCTGCAGTCCATCTGTGACTAATGTCATGTGGATCAGAGACATAGACATGTCCTTGCATATTCTTTTGTCTGATGAAAGGCTATTGAATTCGGATTTTTTTTTTTCTGGAATTGGAGTATCTTTTTCTGGGATTATACATTTTTCTGTATTACGGATGAATCTCCATTTGTGCTTCAAGTTTTAGCTTTTTTAGTTTCTGACAGGACTTGTGAACTTACAGGTTAACTAACTCATTGGATCAATCTCATGCCCGCAATGTAGATTATGACACAAAGAAAGAGCATATAATTGTAAGTGTGTATATAGCTTAAATGGCTACTTGTATCATCAAAAGTTCAAAATGATTATTTTAAAGAGAGTAACTATTGAGTAGTGTTTCTTGCTGTTGCTTTCTTGAAGCTTCTGTAAGCTTATAGACTATCCTTTTGCAGCATGCAGAATATTGGCTGACACAATAAATTTTGTAGTTGCTTCATTGAAAGTCACAAAATTTAGGCCTTCTCAACTTTATCCTACCTTTCACTAAAAATTGTGTGTTTTGTTAAAATAAACCAGGTAACCGCTGAGGATGAGGCTGGTATTCGTATATGGGATCTTAGAATGTCAAAGATTCCCATCAGTGAGCTTCCTGGACATGCACACTGGTAAGTATAAAAAATAAAACATACATTGTTGTTTCTCTTTCTATAAGCTGATAATCCATTCACGTTTTGTTAATTTAAAAAGTTTTATTTCAGTAGCAAGTGGGTTATTCTTGCCTCCTCCCCTCCAGGTAGCTATTGTATGACCTGAAATTACAAATGAAGCAATATCGAAAGAAAAGAAATTTGGCTGTCTTGTTTCTCTCAAGGCACTTATTGATGAAGTTATAATATTGTATATGCTATTTTTGGCCGAGGATAGTATAAGATTCCAAGAGACCCAAGCCTTGTGTGATTTTTGAGCAGCTTGTGAGTCAAAACTATCTGTCTACATTCCGACAAATATTTGTTTTGGAAATGTTATTTCCAAAGTGCTGCTAAAAAAAAGAATATACTTTCTACCCATGTACAACCTTCAATTTTCTACCCAAATGACCAGTAGCAAAGCTCAAGTTCCCCTTTTTCTTTCTGTCCTCCCTATTAATCTAGTCCTTAGTTGCTCTACAAACATAGAAACACAAGCACAATTTTCCTCAATAAAACTATTAACATTTTGATTATCCTCATGTTCCTAGCATTCCAGATGTGAAAGTTGCAGCTGGTCTTGCTTGAGATGAGAATATCCTTTTCTTACAACTTGCATGTATCCACAATTTTCATTTGTTTGAAACTGTGCAGTGTAAAGGCTCTATATTTGCTATCATGCTAGGCCTAAAAGAGAACATTGGTATTTATGACTCGATCCTATGAATTTTGTTTTGCCAAATATCCAAGTCATACTCTTAGTCCGATCTTGCTGACAAGATTATAGCTACTAGAGTCCATGGATGTTGCTTGCAATTTGCCTGCACCATTTTCAAATTTAAAGTTTATAAGAGTGAAAATGAGGTTAAATGGTTGTAATTCTGTCTTATTATGAAAATGAGAGCATTCTTGTATTCTTTTTGCATCTGATCTCTACGTTGAACATGATTTCTGCAGGACTTGGACTGTGAAGTGTAACCCCGAGTACAACGGGCTCATTTTGGTAGGTGTATTTATCCTCTTACTGATTGTGATGGCAGATGCGAGATGAGAGAGGCTGTTAAAATAATCATTGGTTAAAGACCTGTGCTACCTATAAATTAGCTGCAAAAACATTTGGTAAAGGAGCCTCTTCACTCCAATTGAAGAAAATATTTTAATATATATAAGCAATCTTCTAGTAGTAATATTAAGATTTTTAAGTGCAATTGATGTAGATTTCTCTCAGATGTAGTAAAGAGGATTGCTTTCATATTTGTAGCTTGAATACAAATTAGTTGAAGGACTTGCCTCTTTCTTACACGACTCCTTTCTGCCACTTGTATTTAGCTGATCAATCTAAGGCTTTATGCAGAGTTCTGGAACAGACTCAGCTGTAAATTTGTGGTTAGCTCCTGAGAGTAACAAAGATGCAACAATTGAGAGGTAGTTTACTTGTTGATTTTGTTAAGCTGACTTATTTGTTTTTAATATCGCCTTGTTGTATTTCATGTTTCTTGTTCTTTGCAGTCCGGTAGAATCCCAAACCAAGCGCACAGATCCATTGATTTGTTCCTACAATGACTATGAAGAGAGTGTTTATGGTATTATTTCCATCCTTGTTGTTTTTCCATTTTTTCTGTTTTCTTTTGGTTTGCCTTTTAGTGACCTCAAATTTAAACTTATCAGGTATTGCTTGGAGTTCTCGGGAGCCTTGGATTTTTGCATCATTGTCCTATGATGGAAGGGTGAGCATAATTAAAATTTGTTTCTATGATGTGGATGATCATTGGATTTTTTTTTAATTTTTTTGATATGTTTGAGACATGAAGTAGCTAATTTAGAGCATTATTTTCTTGTTATTGTTAAACAGGTGGTTGTGGAATCCATAAAACCCCATCTACCCAGAAGATAATGCTTTATCTTAAGCTCATAGAGGTTGTTCAAGTGCTTAACCAAATTTGTTTCATTGTTTTGGAAGTGTTGCAGGACTCGTGTAAAGTCATTTTCCTTTGAGGATCCGAATACTGTGTATGTGGTACCCATCTCTTTTTGTATCTACTTTTCATATCTACAAAGTGATTGATGACCAGAGTAGGGGATACTGAATAGTGATTCCTTGGTTTTCCCCCTTTCCAAATGAAATGAGTCCTTTTTCCTGTCGGCAAAAAAATCTGTCTGTTGTTCATGTTGTGATTTCTGATTTCAAATGAAATTTAGATTCACTTTCCTTCATCTATTCTGGAAAAAATCTCTATTTTTTTTGTCTCTTGTTCTTGTTCATGTTAGGAGGGTCTTCTCTTGTTTGTTCGAATCCTTTATTTTTGGGAAATTCCTTTTGGTACCCTTGAGGTTTAGACTTTTCCTCTTGGTGTCCAAAAAAAATTCTTATTCCTTTTGGTACCCTTGTAGTTTTAAAAAAGTCCTTTTCATACCCTAAAATACACTCAAAGGCAAATTTAATCCATTTTTTTCAATTTCCGTTCAGAATTTATTGAAAAAATAAGAAAACTTTTTTGTAAACCCAATTTGTTGGTAACAACATGTGGCTGGTGTGTGTTTTATTAAGTCTGGTTTAGAATGTCATTTTTGTTTTCTCATTAGGACAAATGAATTAGAATGGTCTATTTGCTAAATTGTTGTTGAAAATATAATGCTACTGGTGAACAGTAATATCTTAGAAAATAATCAACTTGGTGGCATTTTCACTAACAAAGTGGTGCTTTGTTAAATCTCATATCTGCTGTTGGGTTTCTCACCGGAAAAAAATGAAATTATAAGGTAAAATTTTGTCAAATACGTTGATCAATCGAGAACCGACTAGAGACATTTTTAAGGGTATTGAATTTGACGTTAATCAGTGGCTGAATAAAAGAGAGGTAAAAACAATAAGAAAATCGTTTTTTTAAAATAATTTTTTAACGAAAATTGGAGGTAAATGGATGGAATTTGGATTTGGGTGTATTTTAGGCTATGCAAAGGACTTTTTTAAAACCATAAGGGTACCAAAAGGAATAAGAATTTTTTTTAGACACCAAGAGGAAAAGTCTAAACCTCGAGGGCACCAAAAGGAATTTTCCTTTATTTTTAAAAGAAAGTCTATCGAGGAACAACATATGATCATAAAGAATCAGGATCTCATAAAATCCACAGCTCCCTAGAATCACACCAAAACCGAAATTAACATTTTACAAACCAGGTAAATCACAATTCACAATCATCTGCTTGATGTAACACAAGCTTTCAAAAACAATCTACAATACAAGAACGAATAAAACAAAAAATTCTGAAGGCTAAGTCACCACCTTCAGCTTCAAACAAGAACAACAAGCTGTTGAACTTAGAGCCTAGAAAACACAAAAACAAGAAAAACCCTAATCTCACTTTAGTTCTTCTCGTCCAATTTTGCATTCAAAATCCACTGCTCTTCAAATTCACTGCACCAGAAATTGAAAAGCCTCCTAACTTAGAGAACTGAATCTCATCCATTGACTGCCTTCTCTGAGCCAAATAGGTTCCATTTCTCCTCTTGGCTTTGATCGACTCAGTCAAGTTCATGTAATTCGGGACGCTACTTCTTCCAACCGCCTCCTCACTCCCAGAAACCGGAGTCATTGACATGCCAATCGAAGAAGAACCCGAGCTCTCACCATATTTAAACTCCGAGCTTGGACTTGAAGACGAGCGGGTGCCTACAAGAGGAGGTCTAGCTGAGATCCTAGTTGTCATGTTGTTCTTTCTCACCTTAACCGAGCAAGGCGGTGTCAGTTCAGAGGATCTTGGAGATTTTCCCTTGAGAGAAGAGCTCACAGCGGTTTTAGAGGGCGGCGGTGTTAAATCGGATGTTGTTGTGCTTTGAACTTCCTCCATCAGCCTGTTTTCCCATGGCTTTGCCGCCATCCAACGCTCTAACCAAGTCCATCCCCAGCTGTTCTTGGCTACTTCAAAGTTCTTTAGAGAAATGTGTGCGTAGCCTTCTGAACCCGGTATTGATCTCAATTGCTAAAAGCAATACCCAAAAGATAGTATAAGGCATTTTGATCACCCTGCGCGAATTCCAGCTTATAAAACAACAATGAAATCAAATAAACTACCTTCTGAGCAAGAGCATAAGCAAGAGCTCTTTCCCTTTTGAATGCTCCATCCTGTCTCATTTGCAACTTTGACTTGACTTCATCCAATGTTCTTATACTATCACACCACCCCTCCTGTAATTTACACAAACTCACCAATCAGACTCACAAAATTGAAGAAAGCAAATTTCAGCACAAACAAATTAAAATGGTACCTCAGCTTGCTTTAAGAGGTCAGCCTTGGTACGCCGTTCATCTAGAAGCTTCTGCACGGCTTGTCCTTCAATGGACATCCTAACTCGGCGAGCTCTAACTCTAGCCTGAACTCGAACCAAAGCCTGCATGCACCTCAGCGTTACAGCCGCCTGTTTCCTCACCTGTCTGCCGCGCACCAAAGCTTGAATCCTCACTATTCCTTTAAGTGCCTTTAGAGCCCTTCTTGCCTACATTTTTATCATCACAAAGATTAAGCTCAAAATGAAAGGAGAATTTATGTCAACAACACTTGTACATTTGGATGATGTTCGGTTGCCATGACTCAATGACTCATCAAGTATAAAAAATTAATGCATTAAAACTGAAAGCATAGGATTCACTTTTAAGATGCATCATCTAGTATTTATTCTCTCTATTCATTGAAGATCTTCAATTTATGCCTAAAATTAGACAATTATTAATTACCCGCCTCATTTCTAGCCGATAATAAATAAAGAAAATTTGCATCAAAATACTAAAATGGCAATCTTTACCTAAAACAAACTGTAAAAAGACAAATATGTCATATTAAGATTTAGTAAATGCTAAAAAGACAATCTTTTCTGATTTAAACGCTTTTTGTTGTGGGCATCAAACACCCTTTTTCTGCAATAAGCATTATAATGCATAATACATCATGTAGTACGCATTCAAGCGAGCACATCTTTGTTAAACAGCAAATTTTTGCAGGGCTTGGAGTAATAAAATTATACCAAGAAACCCCTGAAGGCCGTTTGAATGCGAATGGCGGCCCATTCTTGTCGAACAGCCTCAAAGTCTTTGGGAGGAGCTCTGATGACAGTAGCTACAGCGGCATTAAACGCGTCGTTTGGAGGGGGAGACAGGGCTGCTGCCTCAGATTCTTCCCTGTGACGCAGCGTTTTGAAGCCCTTCTTCCAGTTGCTCAGGTCCCCTGATGGGTTTTTCCACAGCTTCCATTTCTTCCCTTTTCCTCCTAGCTTTTCCTGAAACGGGTAAGTAATTAAACTCCGAAAAAAATAAATAAATTAGGAACTGAAAAATTGGGGGTTTGGGGTCTTACATTATTGAGTTCATCCTTCTCTGCAGGCTTCTTGAAGCCTATTAATGTCTTGACCCATTTTCCAGATGCGCCCATTTTTATTCTAGAAAAATTCACAATAATGTTACACAGAGAGAGTGAGAGACGAAAATGGGTTGTTTTAAGCAATGATTTGGGTTTTGAGAGTGAGATGAAGAAGTGAAAGATGAAGAAGAAAATGGGTCATTGAAGTACGAGAAAAAAATGACAAAAAATGAGAAGAGAGAGTGAAGTGGAGGAATGTGCAAGTCAGACAGTCAGGCAAGAAGTCACCCGCGGGTTTGAATTTCAAAAACTTAAAACTAAAACTAAAATAAAATCCAACGGACACGAGGTGCCTGCCTTCTTATGTTATATTTACTCAAATGTCCTTCAATCAAATGTCTTGTGTAAGTTATTTTGAATGTAATCACCTATAAGATGTTTTTAGTTTTTGATACCAATGATAAAATTGGTAGATTGAGAGTAGAGGGGCCAATAATCGGTAGTCGGACACACCAACATAAACTATAAAGTAAATAACAACAAAAAGACAAAGAAACAAACACGATGAGATAACATAAAATCGAATCAAGGAGTCTAGCGATCATTAGAATGAGGAATCATATTTTAAGATGTTGATCGTCCACGAAACCATTCATTTGTACATTTTCACAATTGTTTAGTTTTTTTTTTTTTTTGAATTTTTCAGGCAATGATGATAAATTATGTTTACACTCTCTTGGTTTTATATCGGAATAAGAGTGTGTGTATATCTTAACTTTTAGACTCTGCCCGAGGTAGGTTAACATTAAATTTGGTGTTGTGTTGTTGTATTTGTTTGAAGGAAAAAGGGTTTGTTATGGATAATTTCTGGTTTGTTTAGGAAATTCATTTGCTTCAAAATCGAACATTTTTAAGGATGAGAATATAATTTAATTTAACTTGGAATTTTATTTCTTTAAATTTCAGAATTATGTCATTGAAAATTTTAAGAGTGGCAACTTCTAATAATTGTAAATTATATGTACAAGAGGGTTAGGCATTTCGACAATTCGATCATTTGACATGGCTCTTGTTTAGGGCCTTCTATATCATAAAAATGTATCTTACATGGCTCTTGTTATAAAGATATAAAATCATTCTTCAACATTCTAATAGAATGTCGCTAATTTATAGTTGTAGTTAAATTTATAATAATGAAATTTTTTGTTATTCCAATTTTTGTCGTTTTGATATGGTAGTAAGTAGTTTGATCTCAAGGTTTTTAAGGAAGAATATTATGTTATTATTATATATCAAATTCCCTTAAAGTATTACAAATAAATGAATCAAATAATTGATTGTATCCCAACTTAGGCCAAAATGAACTACACAATGAGTCACAACATTCTTATGTCGTCTAGTGACATGTCTACAACTATCAATAGAATAGAAAGCTATATTAATATATCGAATATCTTCTACACTTGCATCAAAATAAGAAAGATTTGTAGATAAATTATTAACCTCTGCTACTAGAGTAAGAGAATTTGTCTAGGCAATAACTATATAACCGCCCATTGAAAGTGCCAAAGAGAGTTCAAATTTGTAAGTCTCTAATAACTATCCTAAGCCTCTACCATTTTTAGCAAAAAAGGCATCATCCCAATGAGCTGATACATTACGGCTAAAACAAGCTTCTAAATTTTCCATATGACTCTTCCGGCCAAATGCTCGTTCATACTTACTAAGAATTTCAGTTACTGTTGAGTATTCGTGCAAGTTTACCATAGCAAAAAACTAAGCTATCATCAATGGAAAAAAGATGTGAACTTGGAGAATCCATACGAATAACTTGGATACCATGAAGTGCAGTAGTAAAAAAACTTTAAGTGCCACCATACCCCTATGTCTCCCTTACTATCAACACAAAAACCAGAAGAAAAGGTACAACGTTGCATAGTAGTTACTGATATCGTTTAGAGATCATTGTTTCTATTAGAAAAATGAAGGAAGGGTGATCCCTCCACAACCAAAATGATGGAAGGGTGATCCCTCCACAACCAAGTGCGAAAAGTGTCGATTGTCGCACAATTGCCCAAGCTGCAATAGTTCCAACAAAAAAGTTTAATTAGTGTTCTGTGTTCACGAGTGTGGGCTTCAGCCACACTCGCTACTTGAGAATCAAGAACAAAACGAGAAGAATTTGCCATCCCTTTAGGGTGCTTACTAGCAACATTTTAAGTCAAAGACGCCACAATTGCAGAAGGAGATTGCAGTACAAGTTTCCGCTTATGATTAACTATAGATCCACCCTTAAGATACTTAGTTGTCACAAGCATGATCACCTTATGAGAAGACATATTAGGCGCAAGCTTTTGGGAGTTAGTATTAGACATATTGGGAAGAGTCGAAATGAAAGAGGCAACTAAAGATGAACCAATCAGAGTGGAAGAATCATCCAATAACATAAACTTTCCACAAACCTCAATACATGGTAGTAGTTGAACCACACTATCAAGATCGGTGAGAGAAAGTGGGTTTGAATCAAAGTCTATCATCATAGAACCCTACTCTTGTAGAACAATATCTAAAACTTTTGAATGCCCCGATCCTGTTCTACTTTGAAGAGCCTGATACCACAATTGCTCCCTCCTTAAATTTGCCTAATTTTGACTCATATTGCCTCTAACATTTGACACATGTAACCAAGGGCCAAAAGGGTACTCAGCATCCTTCTCCCTCCCCTTCCTAGTCTTAGTACAATCCTTGATATGATGGCCAAGTCTTCCACATAGGTAGAAAAACCTCGAAAGCCGTTCGTATTGGAGTCCCATCCGAACAAATTTACAACAATGCCTAAAGTTAACGACGAATCAATGGCTTGGAAATATCATACAAAACTCTAATACAAAGTGTCCACCCAAATTGTAAGAAATCATCCCTATCATGAGACAAATACACACCAAGATGATTATTGAGGGCCTTCATAGTGGTGTCACCACGACATCCAAGCGGTACATCGTGATCAATCACCCAAAAAGTTGTATGATTAAACTGCAATTGGGAAGGGCAAATTGAACCATAAACTTCACGAAGCATTAAAAGGCAATCATTAAAGCACCAAGGCCTTGGTGGAGAACATTGTGCATGTCGGTTTCATCAAAAATTGGAAAATAAGAAGTTAGTGCTAACTTCGCGCACTGCCATTCCATGGCTTGGTTTTCAAACATTCATAAAAGTCGCTTTTATGGCTCCAACATTGAACTGATTGGTGGTTAGCAAGCGTCCCGCAAGACACGAGGAGACATGGTCCATAGGCCACACATCAGACTCCCCTTGCATAGGAATAATAGTGCTTTCTTCCGTTGTAACCACCAATTTTTGCCAAGCCTCTACTAGGGATTTCATGGGGCACAAATTGAAATGACAAACGACAGCTAGAAGAACAAAGAAAAGTGAATGATGAAAATGCAAACAAACAAGGAAATCAAATTCTAAGAAACACAATAGGAAAGGAAGAACCCAACAAAGAAAAGGGGGAACCGCCACAGAAGGAGAGAAAACTTTCCAAATGAGAGAGAAAGAGAGAGAGAGAGAGAGAGAGAGAGAGAGAGAGAGAGAGAGAGAGAGAGAGAGAGATAATCTAGTATGATCTCAAGCATTGTTTGTAAAAGAGATGTTTTTGCCTTATCTTATTGTGAAAAATAGAAAACTTTCCAAATGAAAGAGAGAGAGATAAATCCACTTTTGTAGGTAATTTGTGAAAAAGAGATGTTGTAACTCGAGCCATTATCTTATCGATTTTTCTAACCTATGCCCTAAGGGCATAGGTTAGAAAACCGTTATCTTATTGCACATTTGTGTACATTGTTGGAATTACATTGTTGTAAGTTAATCAATATTACCTGCCAAAGTTAGTACTCCCTCCAATCTAAATTATAAGTCGTTTTTGCCTTCTATTTTTGATCTAATTTATTTGTCGTTGAAGAGACATTATTACCTTTTGCCATTTATTACTTTCAATTTTCAATTTTTTCATGATGCCGAGACACTTTTCCTGTCAAAATTAAATGCTTTCCTTTGAAAAAATTTACATATGTGCAAAAAATACTTGTAGAGATGCAAATCCGTGCATGATAACATTTTCCAAAGTGGATTGAATGCATATTTAATTAATCAATGCAGTGGGTTAAATAATTTTTTCTTAATTCGTGTGCATTTTGCTAAAACGACTAATAAATTAGATTAGAGGGAGTATGTTTTTTTTTGAATGAAAAGGCTAATTCATTCATGAATAAGTGGTTCTTACAAAAATGGTAGGTAGCCCTAGCTATTTACAGTCTCAGTATCCCAAGTCGCTCCATACATCTTTTCGTTTCTCTATCCTTTCCTCTCCATCTTGCCATGAGGCAATTTCTAATAAGGTTGATACATATCCTAGTACAATCCTCTTTGGCTATCCTTTTCTGGCTAAAAACTAGCTTGTTTCTAGCTGTCCAAACATATGTCATTACTACACAGTGACATGCATTCCACAGATTGAACATCAGAGTGTTCTTTCCCTTCATATGAGTTGTCTGGCTTACCCAATGCTCCACGTTCTTGGACCTTCTTCCAATTTTTTCCCATTGGAGAACTCCTCTGAGCACTTCTCTGGAATTCACATTCGAACCACAAGTGTGTCCACGTTTCCTGACAGTTGCTACTGCATAACACGCAAGCATCTTCCTGTATTGTCCCCCTGTCTTTCAGTATGTCTTTGGTGAGTGCTCCCTTGTTCATGATTTTCCATGCGCCAAATGCAACTCTTGGTGTATTGATGTTTCCCCAAACCCAATTCTTCCACGGGATTATGTCACTCCTCTGTCTTATACTGTCATAAAGTACTTTCTCGTCAAGTTTCCCATTCCTGGCTATGAAAATAGCAGGTCTTCCCTCTCCTTGCATGGAATTCGTGAGTTTATCCCTGATTTTGAGAACAGACTTTCAAATAGAACTTGATGTACCCTTGCATTCAATGCTCCAAATATCTTATCCTTTCAACAAGACTTCATTATACCATTTGTGCTAGACTGAGTCAGATTCATGTTGTGCCTCAAAAACCAGTTTAGCAAAGCAAGTCCTGTTCCAAGCCAATATTTCCTTGAGCCCTAGCCCTCCTTCCTTCTTTGGTCTGCACACTTTCTTCCATGTAATAGGAGCTCTGTTTCCTTCACTTCTTCCCGACCAGAGAAAGTTCCTAAGAAGACGGATGACCTCCCTGATAATCCTTTGAGGTAGAAGGAATATTTTGCACCAATAATGCAACATACCATACAGAACATTTACCTTGTTTTTGATTTTTCTCACCAATGCACTGTAGTCCTTGCTCATTGCTTTTGAGCTGCACAGTGGCACCCCAAGATAGGTAAGTGGGAGTTCACCAACCTTCATATTCACCAATTTAGCAAAGCTCCTTGTTGTTGTTTAATCAACTCCTGCACAGAAAATCTTTGACTTGTTCTCATTGGTTTCAAGCCCTAACATGGAACAAAAATCATCTAACACCCCTTTTACAGCTTGGATTGAGTTCAGACTACCATGGGAAAAAATAAAAAGGTCATCAGCAAAGCACATATAGTTACCCCTACCCTTGCATAGTTAGGGTGAAACTTAAAATTTCTAGTTTTGCTCATTCTACTCAGAGCCCTGTTCAAGTACTCCATGATATACACAAATAGATAAGGTGTCACCGGATCTCCTTGCCTTAGCACCTTCTCTGATTTGAAGTAGCCACACAACTCCCCTCCTACATTCACTGTAAACTAACTATTTGTAATGCATTCTCTAATCCAGTTTACCATGACATGGTGGAATCCTAATCCTTTCAAGAATTGAAACAGTACACTCCATTCCACCATGTTGTAGGCCTTCTTTAAGTCTATTTTGAGTGCACATCTAGGGCTCATGTACTTTCTTGAGTAACTCTTCATAATATCCTGGCACACTACAATGTTATGTTTTATGTTCCTCCCTTTAATGAAGGCACCCTGACAACTGTCTACTATCTTAGGTAGCACCAATTGCATTTGGCTAACAATCATCTTCGAGATCACTTTGTTGATTACTGTACAACAGGAAATGGGTATGTACTCATTTATGGCAGCTGAATTCTCCACTTTAGGAATGAGTGCTATTACTGTGCTTCCAACTTCTTTGAGCAGTCTACCACACTTGAAGAAATCAAGTATTGCCTTTGTGAACTCGTCACCTAAGATGGGCCATGCTTTCTGGAAAAAAAAAGGGAATTGAAGCCATCTGGTCCAGGAGCTTTGTTCTTGTCTATATCCTAGAGTGCTTGCTTGACATCCTCCTTGGTGAAGGGTACCACCATTGCATCTCTATCTTCCTCACTTATCAGATTGCCCTCTCTCAGAATGGACCCATCAAGAGGCTTGCAGTCTTTACTTGAGCCCATTAGATGCTTGATATGATTCACCACATACTTCTTAACCTCATTTCTCTCTATAATTGTGTTGCCTTGCTCATCTTCCAAAGCATTGATCTCATTCTTAGCTCTTCTCTGTTTGATCAAGTTATAGAAGTAGCTATTGCATTGATCTTGGTACTTGATCCAGTGCAACTTGGCCTTTTGTTGAAGCATGATACTTCTTCTTTTTAATGCTCCTTTGAGATTTTCAAGTATCTCTTCCTCCATCATGTTTAGGCTTGGGTCGCAGGGGAGTCTTATGAGTTCATTCTGGACGATCATGAGCTTGTTATGCAGCTCTTTAACCTCTTTTTCTTCAGTGTCTAGGTTCCCCATGTTGAGTCTTCTTAGGGGCTTCTTCAACCTTTTCAATTTATTCACTAGTTCAAACATCTTGACTCCTCTTTTCCTGCTCTCTTTCTAAACAGTGCTCACTGTGTGCAAGAACTCCAGATGCTCTGTCCAAACATTGTTGAATCTGAACGACTTCTTCTTCTCACTTTGGTGGCCATTGATTCTTATAATAGCAGGGCTGTGATCTGAGCACTCTGGCATCCCGAACCTAAATGAGTAGGAAGCAAAATCGTCTATCCAACACTGATTAGCCATAACTTTATCAAACTTGCACATGGTCCTAGTGCCATCCGTGTGTTTATTTGACCATGTATAGAAAGCTCCGGTGTAGTTCAAATCCAGCAGACCATTTCTATCAAATTCTCCCATTGGATCCTAGACACTTGGTTGATCTAGGCCATCCATTGAGAAGAGTCTTGGACATTGACTCCACTTTGTTCTCCCTAACTCTAGTCTCCAAAATAGCTAAAATATCTACTCCTTGATTCATGGCAAGGTTATTTACAAAATCACATTTAGTGGACTCATTAAGTCCCCTAATGTTCCAACTAGCAATAGTTAGCTTATTCATTGGGAAATATTGCATCATTGTCTGCTCCTTCCCCAAATCCAGTTGATCCACCATCCAAAATCTCTCCCAAAGTACTAAATTGAGACCCCTCAATCAAAATACCTTTGCCTTTCTGCTCAAGCGTTTTTCCTGAATTGCTTCTGGCTCCTTTGGCTTTGACTTGTTCCCATTCACCATCTTTTCCTGCCTCCTGGTTTTTATTAGAGTTGGTGCTTGCTGCATTCACTTTAGGAGGTGTTTCCCCTGCATTGAGCCTCAATACCTCTGATTCCTTTGTCTTGTCTGTCTCCAGCCCCCTCCCTGATTTTATAGCAGGTTTCTCTTGCAACTCGGTTGTTGGTTTTCAGACCCATACTCTCCTTGGTGGCCTCATTGGCTTGAATCATTGATGCCAATTACCTTCTTTCCTCTTTCCACATTCCCCTTGAATATGCCCAAACACGATACACTTCTCACATCTCGGAGGCATCCATTCATAGCATAGTGGTTGCTCTACTCTTTCTCCGTCTTCCCCAAGGAACGCTACTTCAGTCTTTAATGGTTTCTTTGCTGAAATCTCAACTAACATTCAAGCGAATGAAAGCCTCCCTTGATTCTCTGTGACCTTGTCTACAAGAATAGGTTTTCCGATTGCACTCCCCACTTTTTCAAAGAATTCTTCCTCCCAGTATCTTACATCAAGATTGGGCATGTTAACCCAGACTTGGGTTGTCTCGAAGCTGGATTGATCGAATTTCACCCCTTCGCTCCATCTTTTCAACACCAAAGGTCTCACTCCTCCCACCATCCATGGGCCATTCGCTAGCACCCATTCCAGCTCTTCTTGTTTCTCAAATTTGAACACATATACTCATGTGTCAATATGACTTTAGGTGTTTGGATTCCCCCGTCCATCTCGTCGCCGCAAAGCTTTGGATGATTTTGAACGAGACATTGGCTCCAACAACCATTCATATCAGGCTCAGTTACCATTTCTCGATTGACTTCTCTACATCTTTTTTCGTGAATCTGATCACTCCATCTTCAAAACCCTCCACAAATTTGAGTCTTTTGCCGTTGACATTAGCTTTGTTACCTGCTAACGCTTCCTTGAAAGAGGGCTTTCTACTTGCTCCAACCAGATTTCCAGCTTTTGCCTTCTCTGGTGCCATTGCTACAAGTTGGTAGTTCTCCTTTAAGGATTTTTCCCCTTCCTGTTGCTTCTCTTCTTGTGATACACTCTCAGCTTCTGAGTTCATCGGTGAGCTAACCTTTCCGGTTCTAGCCTTTTCAACCTCCATCCCTCCTCCAGACTCGACTTCCTCGGTACTAGTTTCCTATCCGCTGTCCTTGGGTGAACTCCTCAATATTCTTTTGTTGACAGCGCAAATCGTTTCCTTTGATAACGCAGCAGGTGATTCCGACGAGCTTGTCGTCGGTGTCCCGCCTCCTTTCTTCTTTCTTCCGGTGGTCTTATTCTTCGTCATCGCTGAAATTTTCGGGAACGACCGCCGCCGCCCCGAATCAGATGCAAACCCTTGTCGCTCGCTTTTCTCTCTTTTCGGGGTTTTGCCAATTGTGAAATTTGATCGTGGGAGGCAAATAGAGAGGGAGTATGTTGTTTTCATAAGGAATTAAGGAAGTTGAAGTACTAGATAATCCTCGTAGATTGAGACATCGATATGAAACTCGATACTCAGACAAATCGACATGAAAAGATAACCCAAAAGGAAAACAAAACAACAAAGTAACTTTATTAAATATAGATACCCTTAAATGCTTGCTTTTATTTAAACTAGAGCTTCCATCTAGAGGACAAAAATATTAAATGTCATCTAAGAGCAAGCCCAACAGTTTCTCCATAATTTTCTCCAAAATGGAGAACCAACTGCCATATTCTCCAAAAAAATTCAGCCCGACTCCAACAGATTCTCTATTTTGGAGAACACTGCATTTAATACTTTCATTTTTTACCATATAAATTACAATAACTAATTATATATTATCTTACATAAGAAAATAAAATATTATAGAAGCTTAACCTAATAAATGTTAATTATTTGTTATAAATTATTGCACATTATTAAATTATTAATTAATAAATTTTATCTTACTTATGGATAAAAATATTTTAAAATCTTAACCTAATAAATGATAAATTATTCGAAAATTTCGCCTGGTACCCTTCTAATTAAGGCAATTTCGCATGGTGCCCTATAGTTTTATGAATTTCGTGAGGTAACCCTATGCTTTTGAAACTTTTCGCAATATAGCCAAATTGTTAATTCAATTGAAAACTCCGTTAAGTCTGTGTTACTTTCTTACAGATTCACCTTCTCTCCTCTTTCTCATTTGCTTCTCGACTCCACATATACACTTCTCTCCCTCTTCTAGACATCGAAGCATCAATTAAATTTTACTCAGTTCCATATAATTTTATCACCAAATTTTGATATTCAAATCTAAATAGGATGTAATTACTCATTGAACCCAGTGGATCGATCTCCACTCGAACTATGATTACAAGTGATTACAAAAACAGAAGCCAAAAAGAATTTATTCTCTACTTTCATCTTTCAACCTAATAATGGTTTAATTAATATAGCATCAAACGGATTTTAAATCTATCAATTTTGTTGATCTAATTATTAATTAAGTGGATTGAATTTTGAAAACCTAAAACTTCTAAATTTGGGGGTTTGAAGCATAAAACTGTACCTTAACAGGATATGTCGAACAACGTCGTCGTCGTCTTCGAGGCCACGGTTGAACCACCACCAATGTCGTCCCTCCGACCCTCCCTCTACTAGTCCTTGCGAAGTCGCCACATACCACCGTGCTAAGTTATCATTGGCCACTTTATCGTCCATCCCTCAACCGATCGATCAGTATCATCTTCCACCGCACAAGTCCGTCCTAGCCACCATTGACATTCACTGAAGAGGGGGGGGGGGGGAATGAGCTTTCATCTTCTGAAAAAGATAAAGAGAAGATGTGTACGTAATTACCCATTTAACTATTTTTAGTCAATTTAATGGTAGTTGGTTACATTGCGAAAAGTTTCAAAAGCTTGGGTTACCCCACGAAATTCATAAAATTATAGGGCACCACGCGAAATTGTCTTAATTAGAAGGGTACCAGGCGAAATTTCCGTAAATTATTTGTTATTTGACTTATAGGGAAATAAAATATATTAGAATCTTACCTAATAAATAAAAAGTGTTATGAAAAGATTTATGAAAGCAAGATCACTTTAACTTTTGGGAAAACACTTAAACAAACTTTATGAGGACTTTTAGATCATTAGAAGAGAGGGAGGGAGAGTAAGAACTTTAGAGAGTGTATTTCTTACTCTACTTTGGTGCAAGTTTTACAATGGATGATGGCCATATTTATAGGCCAAAAGTGGGGTAAAACTTTGGTAAATCTCCATGATTTATGCATGGAAATAAGGAGGTGAAGAAGGTGAATAATTCACCTTGCACAATTTTCCTCCATTATACACTTGTTCATACATAATATGTGTAATACATGTGTGTGTAAATAGATAACTTGTAGTGTGATAATGTGGACTAAAATTTGGACTTCATAACACTCCCCCTTGAATATTCACCTTCTTTTCATGGAGTAGGATATGGGTAGACGTTGCCTCATTAAAAACCTTGTCAGGAAAAACTCAATGGGATAAAAACCTGAACGAAGGGAAAAAGAGTGCAACCATTGATCCCATTGTACGCCTTGATGTTGCCTCATTAAAAACCTTGTCAAGCAAAACCCAGTGGGATAAAAAACTTGATCGAAGGGAAAAAGAGTGCAACGCGTATGATACTCCCCCTGACTTCAACATATGTCTCGAAGTCTGCACATTCCAATTCTGGATACCAGTTCTCCAAATTTCTTGGGGATTAAAGACTTTGTGAACAAGTCAGCCAAATTGTCATTTGATCGAATTTGTTGGATGTCCACTTCACCAGCTTCTTCCAATTCACGAGTGGAGAAGAATTTTGGAGATATGTGCTTTGTTCGGTCTCCTTTGATGTAGCCCTTCTTCATCTGAGCAACGCATGCTGAGTTATCCTCATATAATATTGTTGGATCATCAGTCATTGGTTTCATTCCACTTTCTTTCTGGATGAATTGAATCATTGCTCGAAGGGACACACATTCTCTTCCTGCCTCATATAGTGCAATCAATTCTGCTTGATTTGATGATGTTGCAGTCACAGTCTGCTTTGTTGATCTCCAAGAGATGGCAGTGCCTCCGTATGTGAACACATAGCCATTTTGAGATTTGGCTTTGTGTGGGTCAGACAAGTACCCTGCATCTGCATATCCAATTAAGGTCGCATCCCTTTGGTTACGATAATACAACCCAAGATCATGTGTGCCTCGGAGATAGCGGAATACATGTTTGATCCCGTTCCAATGCCTCCTTGTGGGTGCAGTGCTATACCTGGACAACAAATTTACTGCAAAAGCAATATCTGGTCTTGTATTGTTAGTTAAGTACATTAAAGCACCAATTGCACTTAAATATGGTACCTCAGGACCAAGAACCTCTTCGTCCTCTTCTCGGGGACGAAATTGATCCTTTTCTACATTGAGGGATCGAACTTCCATTGGAGAGCTCAAAGGGTGTGCTTTGTCCATGTAAAATCTTTTAAGAACTTTCTCGGTGTACTTAGACTGATGGATAAAGATTCCATCCCTTAAGTGCTCAATTTGTAAGCCAAGACAAAACTTTGTTTGTCCGAGATCTTTCATCTCGAATTCTTTCATCAAATATTTCGCAGTATCTTGAAGCTCATTTGGAGTTCCGACGATGTTTAAATCGTCAACATAAACTGCGATAATAGCGAATCCCTTTTCGGATCGCTTGATGAAAACACATGGACAAACGGTGTCGTTCTTGTATCCCTCTTTCATGAGGTATTCACTGAGGCGATTGTACCACATTCGTCCAGATTGTTTTAGCCCATACAATGACCTCCTCAATTTTATGGAAAACATTTCTCGAGGTCCACAATTATTGGCCTCAGGCAGCTTGAGTCCTTCGGGGACTCTCATGTAGATGTCTGTATCAAGTGATCCATATAAATATGCGGTCACGACATCCATGAGGCGCATTTGTAACCTTTCAAAGACAGTCATGCCAATTAGGAATCTCAATGTAGTTGCATCAACTACCGGAGAGTATGTTTCTTCATAATCAATTCCATGGATCTGAGAAAAACCTTGTGCTACAAGCCTTGCTTTATACCTTACAATTTCGTTTTTCTCATTTCTTTTACGTACAAAGACCCATTTATAGCCGACTGGTTTCACACCATTTGGTGTATGAACTACTGGTCCAAAGACCTCTCGCTTTTCAAGCGATTTTAGTTCTGCCTGAATAGCCTCTTTCCATTTTGGCCAATCATTTCTTCGTCGACATTCATCGACCGATTTTGGCTCAAAATCATCATCTTCAATTACAATATTACTAGCCACTGAGTAGGCAAATATATCATCGACAATTACATCTTTTCGGTTCCATTGTGTGCATGTGGACACATAGTTTATGGAAATCTCAAAATTGTCGATATCATTATTCTTGTCTAGAATATCATCCTCTGTTGAGGTATTCTCATTTTCAATATCTTTGCCTTTACCATCATTCTCATGATCCATTGTGGCTTCTCCTGCTATACCCTTTTGGCTTCTTGCCTTTCTCGGTTTCAAATCTTTTGAGCCTAATGGTCTACCACGCTTTCGGCGTGTTGTAGACTCGCTTGCGATGGATGCATCTGGCAATCCATTGGGTATTTCAATTCTTGCTGGAGCATTTGCTGCAGGTATATGTGATTTAGTTACCTTCTGTGTATCAGTAAATGCATCTGGTAACTGATTTGCTACATTTTGCAAATGAATGATCCGTTGTACTTCTTGTTCACACATTTTTGTTCTTGGATCAAGATGGGATAATGCGGTTGCATTCCATGTGATTTCTTTCACATGTGGGTCCCCATTTTTCTTTTCTCCCCCTAAGGCTGGGAATGTATTTTCATCAAAATGGCAATCAGCAAATCTTGCTGTAAATAAATCACCAGTTGTTGGTTCAAGATATTTGATTATCGAGGGAGACTCAAAACCAACATAAATTCCCAATCTCCTTTGGGGTCCCATCTTTGTGCGCTGAGGTGGAGCAATAGGGACATAAACCGCACATCCAAATATTTTTAGATGTGAAATATTTGGCTCCTTACCGGACACAAGTTGCATAGGGGAATGTTCATGGTTTGCACTTGGCCTTAATCAAATTAAGGTTGCTGCATGTAATATTGCATGTCCCCATGCCGATGGTGGTAATTTTGATTTCATCAATAATGGTCTGGCAATTAATTGCAATCGCTTTATCAATGATTCAGCGAGACCATTTTGTGTGTGAACATGAGCCACTGGATGCTCTATATCAAGCCCAATTGACATACAATAGTCATTGAATGTTTGAGATGTAAATTCTCCTGCATTATCGAGCCGGATTTTCTTTATTGTATAATCCGGAAATTGGGCCCTCAATCGGATTATTTGGGCAAGGAGTTTAGCAAATGCAACATTTCTTGTTGATAGTAGGCTTACATGTGACCAACGTGTAGATGCATCAATTAGCACCATAAAGTATCGGAATGGTCCACATGGTGGAGCAATTGGCCCACATATATCTCCTTGGATTCTTTCTAAGAATGCAGGATTTTCACTTGCAATCTTGTTTTTAGAAGGCCTGATAATTAGCTTTCCAAGTGAGCAAGCAGTGCAATTAAAATCACTGGACGGAAGAACCTTAATGTTCTTTAATGTATGTCCAAGTGAGCTCTTTATGATTTTGTGCATCATTATTGCCCCTGGATGACCCAATCGATCATGCCATAATGTGAATGTAGTTTGATCATATGACCTTTTGTTAAACATTGCATTGACCTCAAACGGATAAATGTATGTATGATATAATCCGGAGGTTTGCGTTGGCATCCTTTCGAGAATCTGTTTATGGCCAGATTCATGTTTTATGATGCACAAGTATTCTTTCCCATTTTCATTCATGGTTTCCATATGAAACCCATTTAGACGCACATCTTTAAAGCTTAGCAAATTTCTTCGAGATTTACTCGAATATAGTGCGTCATTTATTACTAGCTTTGTTCCCTTTGGGAGTAGAATGACAGCTCTTCCAGAGCCTTCGATGAGTTTTGACACACCGGATATTGTAGTGACATTGCCTTCAAAGGCTCTTAGTTGAGTAAAGTATTCTTTACTCCTCAAGATGGTGTGTGTTGTTGCACTGTCCAAAAGACATTGCTCCTTCCCATCGGGTCTCACTTTATGTGAGTCCATGTTTTCTTTGACCAGTGACCAGTCACGCCACATCTGTAGCATGCTGATTTGGATTTCTGGGAGGATCCTGATGGACCCGTCTGGACCTGTTGCTTCACCCCCCCTTTGTAGCCATGGTTCTCACGGTGATTATCGTGGCTTTTGTTGTAGACTCGGCCACGTCCATGGCCACCACGACCACCACGACCACCACGACTCCCATAGTTACCACGACTTCGTCCACGCCCATTGTTACGGCGTGATTGTTGCCCACGTTCATTGTCGTTCCTATCATGGAACGCTTTGTTCATAGCATTTGCTTCTGGGGCAGCTGTTGAGCCAGTAGGCCTTAGGTTGTGGTTTTTCATTAGGAGCTCATTATTCTTTTCAGCAACCAACAATACTTTCAACAAGTCAGAATATCTTTTGAAATTTCTTAATCTATATTGTTGTTGCAATAATATGTTTGAAGCATGCATAGTGGAGAAAGTTTTCTCCAACATCTCTTCCTGAGTGATCATTTTACCACATAGTCTCAATTGAGAAGTGATCCTGTGGATAGCACTGTTGTACTCAGTGATGGACTTAAAGTCCTGGAACCTTATAGTGTTCCACTCATGTGTTACTTGTGGGAGTAAAACTTCATTTTGATGAGCATAGCGCTCATTCAAGCTCTCCCACAATTCTATAGGATCCTCCACAAATAAGTACTCAGTTTTGAGACTCTCATGAATGTGGTGGCGGAGGAACACAATGGCTTTCGCCTTTTCCTGTGGGGTGGCATTATTGTTTGCCACAATTGTTTCCTCAAGTCCATTTGCCTTGAGGTGAGCCATGGCATCTACCCTCCATTTGAGGTATTTCTGGCCCGATAGGTCAAGGATGTCAAACTCCCTCTTAGCAATGTTTGCCATTAGTTGCTACATATAAAGATATGCAAATTAAAGGTTAACATAATCAATAATATAATACATGAGTCGTGTATGGGACGATTGAAGGACATGTCATATCAAACAATAAATATATGCATGTAGATGATATATTCAGAATGCATAAAGAAAGATTGCATGAGTCAGAGAAGTAATCAATATAGATATAGGCATAGACAATATCGTAAGACAAAAGTAAGAGATCATATGAAATGAAAGAAAATTATATAGCGGGAATTTTAAAGTCTTTAAAGTCCTTAGAGTTCGAGGTCCTTTAAGTCCAAAGTCCGTAGTCCTTAAAGTCTGATTCCCTTCATCCCCCTTTTCACTTTTTTACTTCCGACCTTATCTCCTTCCTCCACCTCCATATTCGACCACCTTTACCAATTTTTCTTTCGACATTCTCCATGGCCGACGACGAGATTATGCGTCGTCTTAGAGCCGGTAATAGGAGATTTTTGATTGAGCTTTTCATTTGCCTTGTTCTTATTGTGATTACCAACATCATGCTCATAATTATTTTGGTTAAAACTTACTTCCAATCCAAGTGGTGAAGTTGAAGATTTTCGAAGGAGAAATCGGTTTAAAGGTAAGCAAATGTAATGTTTTGTTTGTATCTTTTACATATCCAAAAGCATGATTTATTTTTGGTAAGAAATCGTTTCAAATCTAGGAAGAAAAACGAGTTTCTGATGTAGAAGATCCCAAATCGGGCAACTACAGAGCATACTCCTCAAAAACAGTTTTAGGAAATAAACTTGTTGTATGATTAAGATTAGAAAGAGATAGAATTTGTACCCTGGTGATTAGTGAAGCTCAATTGGTAATTAGAGACTCGTGCTGATAACGTGTTATGAAAAGATTTATGAAAGCAAGATCACTTTAACTTTTGGGAAAACACTTAAACAAACTTTATGAGGACTTTTAGATCATTAGAAGAGAGGGAGGGAGAGTAAGAACTTTAGAGAGTGTATTTCTTACTCTACTTTGGTGCAAGTTTTACAATGGATGATGGCCATATTTATAGGCCAAAAGTGGGGTAAAACTTTGGTAAATCTCCATGATTTATGCATGGAAATAAGGAGGTGAAGAAGGTGAATAATTCACCTTGCACAATTTTCCTCCATTATACACTTGTTCATACATAATATGTGTAATACATGTGTGTGTAAATAGATAACTTGTAGTGTGATAATGTGGACTAAAATTTGGACTTCATAACAAAAAGTTATTTATTATTTGACTAGGAAGAAAACAAAATATTTTAAAATCTTAGACTTATAAATGATAAATTATATGTTATTTGACTAATAAGAAAATAAAATACTTTAGAATCTTAGAATACTAAATGATAAATATTTATTATTTGATTAATATAAAAGTAAAATATTCTAGAATCTTAGACTAATAAATGATAAATTATTTGTTATTTCACTTATAAAAAATATAAAAACATTCTAGAATCTTGATTTATAAAGTGATAAATAATTTATTATTTAACTAATAAGGAAATAAATATTTATAATTTTACATATAAATATTAACATTTTTTTCATTTCATTCAAATAATCAATATTTTTTTCATATTTGTCTTAATTTTTAAAAAAAAAGTGCAATTGCTTATTGGTTTGATTCAAGAAAATGTATTTTAATCCTAAAAAGAAAAAAAAAGAAAAAAAAATTTTTGGGGATTTGAAGATCACCCTATATTTGGGGAAGTCTCTACCATATTTGGAGAATCTCTCTATAATGGGAATGGGATGAGACAAAAAAGTGGCCCAAATTCCCCAAAATTCCAATTTTCAAGAATTTGGGAAATCTGTTGGGGATGCTCTAATAAAACTAAAACTACTCAATTCAAAATAAATATTGTTAACATCCCGTCAAAGTGTCAAACCTTAATTTTGTAAAACCAAACACTTCTCAAATAAGACTGAAATTTGAGCATGAATACGCAGGGATCGATTAAACTACAAGATATATTAATGATGTACAGGTTAACTTAAGATGTGTTTGAAGTTATCAATTAATCTTAATCAGGTTTATTATCAATGGCATGATATATCAGTAGTTCAGTACCAGCACGGCAGCACAGCAGCTCCGAAAGTGAGCCAAAAATGGTGTGCTTGGGGCAAATTGGTAAAATGAATAAAATCAGCAAACGAAGGGAGCATAAAAAGGGTCGAACTAATTAAGCAACTCTCAGGCAAACCGACAAGACAATCTCCTTTCTATGTGATAAGTATATTCGATCAGTGGGGGATTATGCTGTGTTCATTTGTGTGATCAAAATCTTACAAGCGGGACCCCCAACAAATCCAACGGCTCGGGTGGTCCCGTCAAAGTCCAAAGTAAATTTTTTAAAAAAGCGTGTAAATAATAGGAGTACACTAAAGTTGAAGGAAATTGAATCCACTGAAACCCGTGGAGTCTGAAAACTGAATGCTTCAATTTTTAAGACATTAAAAATTAATGACATGTAGGCTTTTTGTAGCTTTTAGGAGAGAAAAAAGTTTTGAAAAATTATTGCCTTTTTTCCCTTGTCTTTAGGATTCGCAAGTGACACGAGTACACATTCTGTTTTTCGTTGAGTTGAGCGAAATTCATTCTCACTCTCTAAAATGCATATGTTAACATTAGACACGTTAAAACTTGATCGACCCGAAAAACCGAGTACACATTTTCACCGATCTGACTCATCCGAAGTTTTTCGGGTTTAAACCCGACCCGAAAATTAATGGGTCAAGAGTAACCCGAACTCGGTCGACCCGGAAAAAACTGGGTTAGGTCACCAACCCATTGGATTGACCCAACCAACCTGATAAAGTATTATTTCAATTAAAAATTCAATATTTTATGATAAATTTTGTATCAAACTATTATTTTATTATTATTAAATAATATTTTATATAATATAATATTAATTATTTTAATAAAGATAAAGATAAAGGTTAACAAAATTGACGATCTTGACCCGTTGGATCAACCCGAACCCGTACCAAAATCGTAACAACCCGGTCCATATGAACTCGGAAATTTTACGAACCGACGACTCGTGACCCATTTCGACCCAAACCCGACCCCGACCCGCCCGACCCATTTGTCAAGTCTAGTTGACATACATATTAATTAAATTAAGTTAAGGGTTTGTAAACGATTTTATCAACCATACTAATTTACCAAATTTAAATTTAACATAACCTTTTACAAACTATTGTTTTGTGCCATATTGAAAACAATCTCATGTGAAAGATAAATGTCTATTATATATATATATATATATATATATATATATATATATATATATATATATATATCATTAGTTTACTCCCTCTATTATCAATTGGTTGTAGTATGAATCATTAGGTTACTCTTCTTATTGTTAATTGGTTGTAGTATGGAACCCCATTGAGCTTATGTTTTACGCCCATAATGTGCATACGCATAAACGGACGTGTGGACCCCTACATTTAATTGGCCCACCGGACTTTAACACATTTTATCATAACTTTTTATCCAAGTGAAGGCACAAAGGCAAAACTTGAACCTAAAAGACTAAAACCTCTCATTACTCTTCTACTACCACTAGATCACCCCTAAAATTTAAAATATCAAATATGTAGGCTTTTCTAGATCTATCATTTTTCATAACCTTGTGTTCTTGGCTTCTTAAATATCAAATATCTCAGTTTAGTATTGGTATGTATCTTAATCTATCTTTGTAACTTGTAAACATACAATCTTACATAGTGATACACACAGATGAAAGTAGAGGCTAGGAAACTCGAAACATGGCTTGATCCCCTTTTACAAACCCTAGTCTGAACCATGACTCCCTCTAACGAGCCGCTTGACCACCTTGGTTTGAGTATGGCTCGAAGTGTGGTGTTATTGGAAGCAGATGGGTTGTGCTCGAGCGTTTTGGGCCATGATCTTTTGAGAAGACGCCTTGATGGGCATGTTTGATTTTTGGGCCTGATTCGATTTGGGTTTGAAAATTTTGGCATATGGTATATACAATGTTAATTTTAATTAGTGTAATTTTGATAATTATAAACTTAAAAGTTAAAATATATCCAAAATTCTTACAATGCTAAACAGGTTTGAAAGGTGTTGAATGAATTTTCAAACACATCTAAAAACATACATCTTTAAAAGATCTCCGTCTCCAAGTATCTTGTTTTACCGAAGACATCCTTTATTGATTTTGCATATATCACATAAAATGTGAAAAGCCATAGGCCAATTACTATTACTTTAAAATTGCATTTAATAACTAATTTAATCCAGCATAATAGATTTAACTAGTTCTAATCCAAACATACCCTTAATTAAAAAAAAAAGTCACATGGTATGTTAATGCTAATGTTTATGGCGTGCACTATTTGGTTTGAAATTCAAGATGTCAATGTCACAACTCAACATAGGATGCTACTTTGGAAATTTTGCCCTCCCGCCCAACACTACCACCTAAAGGCTAAAGCTGCAACCTCAAAGCGTACGTACCCATGTCCCCATCCATCATCATATACATATACCAGTCCAAACAGTCTCCGAGTCGATGATCCAGGTGTTTTTATATGCAAAGCACGTGCTATGGGGTACCTCAATTATTTGTAAATTACACAGTGCCCTTTAAATCTTTTATAGAATTGTTAATGATGTCAAAAAAAAAATTGGTCAAAACATTCAAATTGGTAGTACATTAATGACTTCTTTTATGGAAAATATGAACTTTTACCTACTTAGTTCGATCGGGCCTTAAGGCAGAGAGACCATCATCTTACGCGCCTTTCTATATGTTGGGCCGAGATATTAGGTGTAATTGGCCCATAGTCGCTTTTTTCTACTGGGCCAAATTCATTTTGTGGGTGGTTGTGATTTTAACTAACAAACACCCAATTATATTATGTGAAACGAACTGATTTGTATGGCTAATTTGCAGAGATGCCCCAAAAAGAGTTGATAACTTAAAAAATGCCCTTATTTAGATTAAATGGCAAGTGTGACCTTTTTGGATATTTTAGCAATTAAACTTCTTTCTTTCTCATTTAATTTTAAAGTAAAAAAATGAGACAAATTAATTTCTATAAAAAATAATTATCCAATTTAATCTTATTTTTCTTATAAAAATTATATTGTCGTAAAAAAATAAATTCTTATTTTTATTGATAAAAAAATTAAAAATAGTTCAAGATTCATTTAACTTTACAAATATATTGTTATCTTTGTTTACGGTTAAAGGAAAACCTAATTGTTCTTATCTTCTTGAGAACGAAAAACATATGCAGTCTATGGGCACAAGATCTAGGTTAAAGCATATCCTAATCAACAATCACCTCACTAAACCAGTCATCCAAAAGGATTAATTTGATTGTACCCATGCTCAGGTTCAGACGTTCAGTGGTCTTCAATAGTCCGTCTTAGTTATGCTTCAACAATTCTCGGAGATTTGATGATCCATCTGTTACAAGAATTTAAGCTTAATTCCCTTTTCTCTATTATTAGCTTTTAATAGTTAAATCCGGTTTATCCGGTTTGCTTATTCCCTTTAATTCAATCCGGTTTGTCCCGGTTTAGAGTGGCGTTTGTGTACTTAAAGCTTTGTATGGCTTCTTTCTCAATAAATCAGAAATACAAACCAATTATCCAAACCTCTCAAATCTCTCAATGAATTCTTTGAATTCTCAATCACTCTTTCAATCATCAGATCATCCTTTCTAAATCCGGATCGATCTCTGATCAAGAGTACCCGAATCCAGGCTATCGGTTAGCCTCGTTTGGGATTATCGGTTCTCTAGTCTCGATACTGGTTTTCCCGTATCAATGGTATCAGAGCTTTCGAGCCTCCGACCTGCATCAATGGAGTCCACTACTATGGCTAGTGAAGAGCCAATTTATGTTAGAGTTGGAACGAGCTTCAAAGAGGTGCGCAAGACGATTGATTCCATCTCAGATCTGTAGAATTTCATCATCAATCGCTTCAACCTACCTCATATTCAACTCACTGAGGGTCCAAATGGGGCTGTAATCCTGACCAATCTGTTCGACGGGGTTCCCGACGACGTACAGAGCCAAGACCACGAGTCATTTGACGCAGTGAGCAAGTTGCTTTGTTGGGTATCAGGTTCTATTGAGCTCCCGGAATGCTCAAAGCCAAACGCCCCTAAGGTGTTCGAAGAAATGCCTCATTTAGCTAAGACTAGTGAGATCGTGCGGGTCGACGATTTGTTGAAGGATGATGGCGAGCAGACCATTGCAAGGAAGGTACTCGATGAAAACCCTACCTATGATGTGCTGAAAACTGATGAGATTGTGATGCAAATTGAAGAAATGGTTCAAATTCGGTTGAAGGATGAAACAAAAGGTGCAAAGGAGACCTCAGGTTTGGATGCACACCAAGCGTTTGACGAAATGCTTGGGCCACAAATTGATTTGAAGGCCTTAAAGAGTGTGAGTTTTGATCCCGGTGGACATCCTAAAGCTTTGTTGGCTGAGCAATTTGATATGATTGATAAAGAATCAAGTCAAGTTGCAGTAGCTACTCAGATTAAGATGGTGGAAAAGAATGTGGGTGATCTTCTAGTTTCAAAATCTGGTCAAAAGGTTGCTCGCTGCTGCTGCTTGTGGGGTTATCCCAACAGACTCCAATTACATGCTATTGATGCCTCAGAATTTTATCAGGCCAAGGCCAATTCAAGAATGCTGAAGTTAGATCCACTTAAATATACCTATGCTAATTTTCATGAACTTGTGTTTGATCCTGGAATTTTGTTATGTCTGGCTGGTTTTACAAAATCATTTTGTAAAATGTGCTTGATCAGGGAGGTTGAGTTTGCTGCTAATGGTGATAATATGCACGATGAGATTGTTGATGTGGGTGAGTCTGTCCATTTATCAAAGCTGTCTGATGTCAACTTCGTTGAGGAGTGCAAGGAAGAGAATCTTCTCAAGCAATTTACTGTTGATGGTTGCTTGTGTGGATCGATTACTTGTTTAGAGAAATTCAATTTTGATCCCGGAGGAGAACCGATGCCCACTATCAATGCTGGGAAAGTCTTAGAATACAGAGTTGCTCATGAGTTGCAAGAAGATTGGATTCACATCATCATGGGTACTATCAAAGCTTGTACGACTTCCGAAGTGATGGCTGAGTTTGCTGATTTTATCAAGTTGCTAAGGTTGTTGTCTTGTGTTTTTGGCCAAGTGCTTCATGCACCACTTAGTGGTGTTGTTCTGCTCCTTTCCAAGTGGAGGGGTATTTTTAATTGTGCTACACGTATATGGAGTGCAACATATATGCATGAGCTGAGAGCTAGTGACCCTTCTTCAGATAATGAAATACAATCAGTTGTTCTATGTCAGGATTATATGTCACTACAAGAATCAGATTGGGATGTTATATATGATAACGCCATCAGGACGCTAAAGGGTGCTCAGATTTCTATTGATACTCATAATGAGACGTTGAAGTTTGACCATGTAGTTTCCTTAGATGCTTACATGACATATACATTCAGTGAAACAAACATTGCTGAATCTGATATTGAGGCCAAGCTCTTGGAACTGATTGATCAAACACATTTACTTGGAGCTTATTCGTTTGAGACTATTGCAAATCAACTGGGCCCTCTTGCTTTGGAGTTTGACCACACCGAGATACTGCCATTAATAGAATCTAGAGTGTGTAAGGAAACAAAGAAGAGATTGCAATGGAATTATTGTGCTGCAGCAACTGATTTAAAATCACTTGGGAAATTCAATCATTATTATGCAGCAGTTGCAGGGTCCCTCGTTGATTATGATCTGAAGAAACTGAAAATGACATGGAGTTCTACACATCTTTGTGTTGGAATTTTAATTTTCGATCCCGGAGGTGAGTTTTTACTACATATTAAAGTTGTGGGAAGAATTACCCTCTACATCAGACAGTTAAATTTGGTTTTACTAGCTAAAGCTATCCCACTAAACTTGAGAAAATATCCACGGGAGAAGAGGATGCTAATTCTGAATGTGTTTATGAAGAGTGTTCTGATTTCTGCCTGCTACTTCAGAGGACTTCATGTGCAGTTTTCAAAGGAAGGTAATTTGGGTGTTCTTAATGAAACCAGCTGGTTAATTGATGTCAGTAATGTATATGTTCAGCTGGTTGCTTCAATAAAAGTTGCTGAATGGGAGATGGAATATGCATATTGTGATTTAGCTCCTATTGATATGGTGTCTACTTCAGTTGATAGGGTGAGGATTAAGTCTTCCTATCATGAGCAATTCAATTCTGACATGGAAGATGTGGATAATTACTTTGGTTTGGCTCATGGGATCACTAGAATCAAAATTTTGAATTTGTGCCTTAACCACCATCACAAGCATGTTGATAAAAGCATTGATAATCATGGATTGAAGTTTACTGTCCAGAATTTGCAATTGTCAGAATTCAGTGCATGTGAGCAAGCCTTAGAACTCATATCTATAGTAAAGTTTGTTGTGCTGCACATGATTTGGGTCAATATTGAACATAAAGCTGCTACTGAAATACTTGATTTTATGAAAGAAGGTCCCATGGTATTTGTTTTCGACCCAAGAGAAGGATATTTCAAGCTCATCAGTCCATCTCAAACGCTCAATGCATTGAAGAGGAAGTTCTTAGATCTTTGAGGCCAAGGATCTTCTGGAGAAGGGAGTATTGTTACAGGAATTTAAGCTTAATTCCCTTTTCTCTATTATTAGCTTTTAATAGTTAAATCCGGTTTATCCGGTTTGCTTATTCCCTTTAATTCAATCCGGTTTGTCCCGGTTTAGAGTGGCATTTGTGTAATTAAAGCTTTGTATGGCTTCTTTCTCAATAAATCAGAAATACAAACCAATTATCCAAACCTCTCAAATCTCTCAATGAATTCTTTGAATTCTCAATCACTCTTTCAATCACCAGATCATCCTTTCTAAATCCGGATCGATCTCTGATCAAGAGTACCCGAATCCAGGCTATCGGTTAGCCTCGTTTGGGATTATCGGTTCTCTAGTCTCGATACTGGTTTTCCCGTATCACCATCATCCATGGCATGTGCAATCCACTTAGCCAACTTTTTTGTATTGTTCTTCAATTCGGTAGCTAACACATCCCCTCCGTGAGTTTTCAAAATTGACACCAAACCTTAAAGCCCTTGCCTAACTTGCCCCCGTTGAACCTAATATGTTAACCATGGGTTTGTATGCCCCAAAATTAGGGTTTGGGATGTTAGGACTTCAAGCTCTTTAGGCTCGGCATTGGAAATCGATCAAGAGCTTGACTCTTGAGGAAAGTGGAGAAGGGGATTTGCTTGACGTTAATGGTGATTCACAAATTTGATTGGGAATGGAAAGTGAGGAGATTTAGTTTATTTTTCGATTTGTTTTTAAGTAGGAAAAAATAAATGAAATTACGAATTTAAGTTTTTGTTAAAAAAAAAGAAATTTAAGGTTTTGGGCATTATTGCAATATTTTTGGATATTGTATTTATTTATTTGGGCATTGATACAAATTTTTAAAAATGAAGGCATTTTTGTTATTATCAACTTTTTTTGGGGTATGGATCACTATAAACACTTTGTATAAACGCCAAAACACCAATCAAGAAATCTACTATATATATAAAAGCAATAAGGGTTGGAACCACTTTATTATACCATATCATCTTTTAACACATGTCATTCTAATATTAATCCATCTAAGATTTTAACACTTGACAATTTCTCCTTTATTTTTAGTGCTTGTTTGGTTAACATTTTAAATCACATGAATTAGAAAATCACGTGAAGTAAGATTAAATATAAGTGTTTGGTTGAAAAGTTATGACGGAAAATCACGTGAATTTAAATTCTTGGGAATTTTAACTTCCTGCGTTTTGTGGGAAGTAGACTTACCTAGCACCCCCTTAGTAAGTTCCAATTCCTCCATTTTTTATGTAAAATCTTAACTTCCTTTATTTAAAATTATTGAAATTTAAAATTCAACCAAACACATTTTCTCAAATACATAGAATTTCAAATTATAGGAATTTAATTCATAGGAAATAACTTCTTGGAAATTGTACTTCCTAAATTCAACCAAACAAGCCCTAAGATGTTACACCTCAATTCTTATTTAATTGTTTTTTACACATCATCTTACACATTGACATTTTCTCCTTATATAAAATTTCATTATTATCGATATTGAAGCTATTTTTACCAAAAATATTTGATATAGTATATATATATATATCAGAATTCATGCCATATATTTATTATTACCAAAATTATTCAAGTCACTTTTTACCTTCCCATAATTAAAAATTTTTGATCTTATCATAATCTAAAATACCACAATCCTAACTATAATCTTAACATACTATATATTATGAATATACCATGCCTTTTTGAAAAGATTTCTATATTCTAATTAAAATTATATTAATCAATTATATTAGATTACCACATAAAATCCTTTCAAGAAAGTACGATCGATCTACTAATATTTTATAATTTGTTAGGATTAAATATATTCACTCAATCAATAAAATATAATAATATAATTTATTAACAATATTATTTAATAATAAAATAATAACTAAACTATACTACATCTCATTTAAAGAAAATTTTAAATTTTTTTTAGGTAATATATTCAAAATTATTGTATTCTATGTCCATAGCTGAGTATATGTTGGAGCAATAACCTTTTTCCAAAATTACTCAACCAAAAAATATTTATAAATATTCATGTATTCATTACAATGTGTTAACCTTTCAAAGTAAATTAATAAATTACATAAATAGATTACATAAATAAAAGTATTAAATTATTTTTGTTATAGATATTTATACCTAATCACTCAACTATACATAATTTGAGAATTATTTTTGTCAAAATATTTATTTAAAATTTTATGCTTTTCTTATACAAAATATTTTACATAAATCAATGATTATAGGTCTATACATTGTTAACAAATGACAAGTCTATGTTTTTTTTTATCAAAATATTTCCTTATGAGAAATTTGGTCAAAATACTTCCCTTTTGTTGCAACTCACAATTTAAAATATTTACCATAAAGTTTTATGAGCATTGTACATATTTAGTCATCATTTGAAAATTTAATGCTTATATTTCTTAACTTTTATAAAAAGAATACATGTAGGAATATTTATCTTTTTCCAAAATCAGTCAACCATAAATTACTTAAAAATATTCATATCAAGATTTAATCTTTAATAAATTATAATATTTATAAAATCTACTATATATATATAAATAATAAGCTTTGGAGACACCACATTGCGCCACTCCATCTTTTGACACATGACATTCTATTATTAATCCACATAGGATTTTGCCACATGTAATTTAATCCTTGCTCTACAAAAAATTTATATTAATTATTCTTTCCACTTCATATTCCACATGGCAAATTATTTCCACTTAATTAAAAATTATTTTTACTTCCCAAATTTAGATAATATCTTAGTTTTTGGCAAATAAAATATATATGTTCAATTTTTTTTAACATTTTAGTTGTTTCTTTCTCTCTCTCTCTTATATTCAAAGATAAATATACGGAACTACATATATTATTATTAAATTAATTATTATTTTTCAAAATCTCATCTCATCCATATTTTCAAAATATATCTTTTTTGCTTAGTTACCTTCATATTTTATCTCATTTTTTTAAAATTAAACCTATTTATGAAATATTGTCAAGGAAAATGTGCAATGTAGATTATTTTATCTTAATAATCTATGTTTATTCTCGATTTTAAACTCCAATAATCTAAATTTAATTTGTTTTATTTGATTTTAAAAAACAAAATAATTTTTATACATATTACAGGCAACAAATTACTTACATTAAATTTTATATTAAATTTTTATTTATTAATATCTTTTTTATAGTATATCTAAAAAAATATCGAGTTATAGTTGTACATGGTACGACGGGGGTCAACTAGTTATTCACCCTAAACACTTTAAATAACTATTTATCCTTTGGGAGTTTTCTGGACCAAATTAGATAATACTGATTGGGAAAAAGATCAAACTGCACATTACAAGAGAAGCATACAAGACTGGCGAACAAAACCATTTCCAAACCGAAGCAGACAAGTAAATTTAACAACCTAAAAGCATGAAATAGCATAAATAGCATTGAAACAAAAAAGATTTAAAATAAGAAAGAAGAGAAAAAGGCGACTACACGAGCTTGGACCCAAATTCAAAGTCATCAGATGCAACGATGGGGTGACAGATGTGCAGGTTGTTGGTGGCTTCCATACCAAAATAGGCATCAAAAGCCTCAGTGCGAGAAATATACCAAGCATACACAACTTCCATTAGAGTTGTGCATTGAAGCTCTTAAACGTACAGAGATGAGCATACACAACTTCATAGTCGTTCATCAAACTATAATCTCAAATCCAAAGTGGAAAATCATTCCTCAACACGATTTGATTGAAGACCCTTTGAGAAAACAGTCTTGTTTCTAATAATGCCCACAATCCAAGCATTACAATGCCGCAAATTCCTGCACAGGCAAAATGAAAATGAAAATATCAATTTAAATTTGGAGGGAGTGCTTGCTATTCACCGACTTAACTAACGGATTGACCACTTGTCCACGTCGTCTCCTTGTATAAATTCACCTCATTTTATCCATTTTAATGCACAAACCAATCAATCCATCCCCCCAATTAACTAGTAATCTCGTTCATCCCTAAAGATACCGAATCTTTGATCCCCTAATTCCACGCGCCTCCCAGTATGCAACCGCCTCCACCTCCTCCTCCTTCTTCTGGACGCAAGGCCAATTTACACGGCGGCCAAGGCCAGTGCGCCGCGTGCAAGCACAATCGCAAGCGTTGCCCTCCCGACTGCATTCTGCTTCCCTACTTTCCCGGCAACCAAGGCCAGCAGTTCGAGAGGGCCAACCGCCTTTTCGGCACTCACAGAATCGTCAGAATCCTCAAAAAGGCGTCGCCGGAGCTCCGCCACGATGCCGCCAAGACGATCATCTTCGAGTCCAGTGCACGCGCAACTTACCCCGTCCAAGGATGCCAACATTACATCCTCGATCTTCACCGCCGCATCCAGATCGCCCAAGCACAACTCCTAGCGGTTCGCCGATGCATCCAAATCGCCCGCTCCAACATCAACAACAATCGGTGAATTTGAGTCCGCCATTGTATTTGTGGTACGAGTATTAGGGTTTCGTTGATCCCTTTTCTTGATTTGCATATTCACAGAAATATCAAAGAGGAAAAACTGACTACTGAGCGTTCAATTCGAGTGTATAGTGTAAATCCAGAATATTCAAGTACCTGTTACACGAATTGGGCCTGATATTGGGCTTTGTGAAGTATAATGGGCCGGTTTCGTTACGGATTTGTTTGTTTCTTGATATTCTGGCGATCGATTCTGATCAAGGTGTTTAGCGTGTACAAAGCTAGCTTAAAAGTGAGTAGTTTCGTTGATTAGAACATTATAAATGTGTAGTTTTTTTTTTTTGCATAAATTCATATGTTTCTTTGTTTGAGTGTGATAAGTATTCAACATAACAAAAAGGACTGATTTCTGATATATTAATGTTCTTATTTTATTTTCCTATATCACTGAATAACCAATTCAACCAACTTGATATAGAGCATAGACTTTTTTTTTGTCAAGAACTTTCTAAAAATTTGTTCCAAGGTTAGAGGAGCAAAGGCGATAGTCAAGGATTTGCTATAGCTTTTATCAACTCTTGTAGTGAAAAGTATTTGTACAATATGCTTAGATAGCTTATTAATGATTTTGGCAAGAATGAAGAATTCATTAAGAAGCCCGCTATCCAATCTAATTCGTTACCATAATATTATTAAAAATAAAACAACAACTTTAATATACTTGTTTAAACCAAATACGCTTCGTGTGTGTTTGTTGTTTTAGGGTAATTCATTTCCATAGTACTAAAGTAGGGGTGAAATGACACAAGATATAGGGATGGTTTCCACCTATAAATCATGCTGAGGCAGTGTTCTTTTGGAGGTTTAGCGAGGGTTCCATTGATGAACCCCGCTTTATTTTTCGCCAAAAATATAATTTGGATGGCAATCTTCTATTCACCAAAGTTTGTACCATCGAATACTTAAGGAACGACGGAAAAACCTGAATCATCACTTTAAGTGTAAAAACGGAGGATCGTCAATATAAAAAGCTTCGTTCACCATTTTTCAAGCTATTAGGATTTTTCTGAATGAGGGAAGAATGATTTTTTGAACTCGATTTCACAAATCCGAGCGCAAGCTTAACCTAGATGCGGTTTCGAAAGTTATGTTCCCTCCTCTTCCGATTCGGAGGTCATGGCGCCTGGTAAGAAATTAATTGCTTGAACTTGATATATTGTGAATTTATGAAGTTCTTTGTTGCAGTAAACAAATTGGAAATCTAAATCAGATCTGCATGTGAAAAATCTATCAAACAATTACCATCAATTATGCAAAATAATATTTGGCCGAAAAGTCAAAAAGTCGAAGCAGTGGATTAACATTATCAAAAATTATTATGATAAGGTTAATCCATTGCTTCACGTTTCCAATTTTATTTTACATGATTTCTCTTGGGATTATTTGACCCTCAATCTAATTCTTCCAAGGAATATAGTTGACCTTATCCTTCAAATTCGTATTCCAACAAACGGGTCTGAGGATCATCTTGTTTGGATTCCAGTGGTAGACGGGTGCTTCTATGTTAATTCTGCTTCGACTTTATCAAATTCTCCTTCCCGACCGTTGGTAAGGTTTGAATGGATTTGGAAGTTGAACATTAAATCTTTTTTATGGAAATCTTGTTCTGATTTCCTCCCCACAATGAAACATTTAAATAGATTCTGTAATAGGGTTCCGAACTGGTGTGCTTTGTGCCAAAACGATATTGAGACTGCTAATCATTTGTTTTTGTATTGCCCTTTCTCTCAAAGAATGATTGCTAATTAGGGTTTAAAGTTAAATCCGGCTTTTTCTTGACATTCTTCGGGAGTTTTCCTAGACAATTTGACTACCACGTTGAAATCAAATATTAACTCTAATCAGCTATGCTTTTTATGGTGGTACAATTGGGACCATAGGAATGCGATTACTTTTAATTAATTTAGGGCCTCATCAAATTGCCTTCCAAATGATTTAGCCTTCTCACAACATCTTAAATGGAATTCTTCAAATCCTATTGTTCAAAAGAAAAACTCGGCCAAGAAAAGACATAAGAACGCGATGTGGGTTAAGCCTCCTCCCAATTGGATAAAATTAAATTTTGATGCTTCTAAAAAACAATGAAACATTTAAGCCTCCTCCCAATTGCATGTTTCATTGTTCGAGACCACAAAAGTAATATCCTCGGTTTGGATATGAAAGAGTTGTTGTTTATGAGCATCCTTCAAGCTGAAGCATTTTCTCTTTTGTTTGGTCTTCAGTTTGTAGTATCGTCTAAATTTTCTTATGTCATAATTGAGGGATATAATCTTTCTCTTATTAATAAAAGAATCTGGAAAATTCAATGGGAAATTCATTCTTTAGTTGAAGATATTAATTCTTTGCTTGATTCTATTCCGAATATTCAAGTTTTTCATTGTTACAATTGAGGATATAATCTTTCTCTTATTAATGCGATTAAAAGAATCTGGAAAATTCAATGGGAAATTTATTCTTTAGTCCAAGATATTAATTCCTTACTTAATATTCAAGTTTTTCATTGTTATAGGGAATGTAATAATGCAGACGATTTCATAGCAAGTCTCCATATCTCTTCTTCAACATATGATTTTGTTGATGTGGATATTTACTTGTAATGTACCCTCTCTTATAAGCTAGTAAGGGATTAAGACTGTGTTCGGATACGGCTTGTTGGGGCTTATTAGGGCTGAACGCCATTTTCCAGCTCTACCTTTGCTCGTTCGGAGACTTCTCTTGTGGGGCTGATGGGAGCTGGTGGCAGCTTGATTTGGGAAACTCCTCCCCACAAGCTTATTGGGTTTGTCCGAGATTTCCAACTCCTTTTTTTCCCAAATTCCACCCCGATACCCTGGCGTTATCCATTCGTAATATCTCGAGCAATGTCTGGAGAGAAGTTGGCGATTCGGCTCCACCCCACCATCTCCATCAAGTCCGAGCTCGTCGTCGGTATCGGATATGTTCTCCATCAACATCCTCGATACCAGGTATGACACAGATTTGATTCGTAAGCCCCTCGTTCTCATCTTGAAAGCAAACCCTAAAAATTCCTCCATTGTTTCAGATCTCACCGAGAGCTGGACTCGACCTTCGTGACCAATCTCCGGGAGCTCGAATCGACCCACTGACCAAGTAGGTGACAATCTTTTCCTCCATTAATGAATTTATGCCCTTCGCATATCGACTTACCTCTACATTGTGAGAATTCAGTACAAAACTGGCTGTATTAACCTCCACAATGTCCTTGGTTGGGATTGTTTTGATTAATTTTTGTGACCTAGGGTTCTATAATTTAGTTTCTAGGTCGACCACATTCTGGCTGGGTTAACCTCTACATTGTGAGAGTTCATGGTTGATATTCAATTCAAATTTTGTTGCCTTATTTCATAATTTATGGTCATCTGAGATGATTATGGATCAGATTCTTGTCTTTTGATTAAAAAAAAGCTTCCTCTGTTTAAACACTGCCTTATCTCATGTTGTTTGTGATTGAGCATAGTCTAATCCTAACTATATAGACTTGGTAATTGGTTAATTGAATGACCTTTGGTAAAGGAGCATTTTTTAGCTAGGATGGAGATCATTCTTCTTTGATGTAAACCCCCATTGTGTATTTTTTCCATAATGATGAGCAAGTATTGCTGCATTGTTTTTCTAGAAAGAAGGGAAATGGCCATTTACAGAATTGACATTCTGGTGAGAAATGAAAGTCAAGATTTGTTTCATGGTTACTCTGATATTTTGCTTGCAATGTTTGAAGCTTTCATATTGCATGAAACTGATCTCCATGATTTGTTTCTGGTTAGAACAAACATTACTTAGATTGTCATGACATGAGCTAATCTCATTTTGTAATGTTAGAAATTCAGAGAATAAGAAGAAAGAAGAAAAGATAGAAGTAGGAGAAGAAGATAATTCACACAGAGAGAGAGAGAGAGAGAGAGAGAATTTAAGCAATTTTATTTACCTTTCTATAACAGAATATTGGGTTATGAAACTGATCTCAGAACCCTTTCAATTACTATTTATGAATCTACTGCAGTGAAGAGAATTATCAAGTTTATAGATGCATAATAAATGACTTCTAGACATATATTGAGCTTGTTCTTCATTCATGTATATTATTTCTTACTTCTTTAGCATCCCACTATATTTTCCAATGACTGGATCATTGTTTATGCTCATTGTAACAGTTGGTCTTCTTTAGTTGTGATAATCACTTCATGCTTTTCCCTTCTTCAACCAGTTCTTCCCTTTTCTGGAAATTGTTTATTAAGTGCTTGATAAATTACTGATTCACTTGTATTCATTCTGTTTCATATGTTGTAGTTGTTTCATAGAGTACAATTATTAACATCTTTGGGACCGACATAAGGTGTGTGTTCTTGATTCACTTGTACTCATTATGCTGATAAGGTGTTGATTCCTTGTGTTTGAACAACAAAAGTTTTTGTATATAGGTGAAAGTAATTGCAATTGGTTTCTCAACACCTTAATTATCAACTGAAAACTCCTCCTTCAGAATGAGTAAACTTTATAACATAACATTTAATAAGTGCATAATTAATAGCTATAAAAAGTTATAAAAAAGGAATGTAATGTTATCCAATGAAATAATTTCAACTGACTAGATTGGTAGAGTTTTTTAGGTAATGGTGGTTAATTGGTTATAGCTGGGAGTAAAAAAATATGACTCAATGCTAGCATGGAACATCATGCTCATTATTCTGCCTTGCCTTGCCAAATATATGCCTCTATTAGTTTCTTGATGCACATGAAGATTCCATGTTTTGTTGATGACATGAGATTCCCCTCAAAATCATAACAATATTCTCCTCTACTTCATTTTACTATTGGTGATGCATGTTTTTACATGAAATCTTTTATCTATACAATACTTGAACAAGTCTATGATGTGCAAAATCTATAAATTGATGCATACTTCTGGTCACTTTGAGAATCTGACATGCTCTAAACAAAAAATGGCACTTTCCAATCTACTTAAAGCAAAAATTACATGAAAGTGATCAAATCCACTTGGCAAAACATGATACTACATTATTTTAGCATGAAAGTGAAAGTGATCAATACTCTTTAGCATACAATACATGAAAGTGATCAAACCCACTTGGCAAAACAACATACTACATTATTTTAGCATGAAAGTGAAAGTGATCAATCCTCTTTAGCATACAATGCATGAAATTGATCAATCTACCCTGCAAAGACAGCATATAATGCATGTTCTACCATATAATCCTCTTTATCATACTACGTTATTGTTAAACTTTGAAGATGTTATGCCTATCAGAGAATACAAATTCCTGCTGAATGAAGATTTTGATTGCCCTTAAGCTTTGTATTTACTTCACCTACAAATTCCTGCTTGATTTTGATAAAAAAAATGTGGACCTCTTGATTAAATTGATCTATTTCATTTGCCATTCATGTTGTATACAGCTACACAACTGAATATTGCTTCATAAACGCTTTGTTCATGAACACTAATGACACATTATCTGTGTGTGCCATTAATAGAAACAATGGTTTCACAAGGATCACTCACTTCGGAGGATACACATATTTCTGACTATGAAGAATTCTCCCCCAATGAGGTTTGCACAAGCTGTAGTTTTTTCACTCTTTGTATTTCCATTTCTAATTGACTTCATGCTATAGTTAGTACTCCTTTGCAAGTGCTCTTGGTCCAACTTTGCTGAATGCTGAGCAGTTGTTGAATGTGTTTAGGGACCATGCTGAGCAGTTTTTCCACTCTTAGTATCTGTGTGTGCTTTTGGTCCAAATTTGCTAATGACACATTATTTGTTGAGTAGTTGTTGAATGTGTTTAGGAACTGAATTTATATTTAGACAGTTGTTGAATATTGTTGAATATTGCTTAATATCTATAAGCTATAGATATTAGACAATTGCTGAATATTGCTTCATAAATCCTTTTATTTTGACAAAAAAGGCTTCCTCTTTTATCTATCCCTCAAGGCTAAAGTCTAGACAAGCAACTGATGAATTTTAGTGTGTTGTCATATTCATCCCAGCTTTTGCAGTGGAAATCATTATTATGTTCACTTCTTAACAGACTCATTGGTTCAAGTGTGAACAGAGACACATAACTGTGTTTGCCCCACCACCTTGTAAATATGCAAGTGTTTGAAATCCATAGCTCACGAACCAATCCAGAAATGCTGAATGTGTTTGCTGACTGTCATATAATGTAGTGCATTATTGTTTGATGAATGTGATATCCTCATTTTGTAATGTTATTGACAATTTTTTATGTGTGTGAGTATTAGGTCGAACCTACTATGACAGACGACGAACTCATTGACGAGGTATCCGGTTGTCCAACCATAAGAGTCTTCAATGCGTCGCTCATCGTTACAAGTTTCGTGTGTACTTTGCGAGTAACGATTTGGAGAAACAGTCCACCCTTGTTGCACGGATGAAACTGGCAGCTCAACAAGACGCCGAAAGGATTTCCGAGCTTACCATCTATGCCGTGACTACTACATTGGAGCGAGATCAAGCGATGACACAAGCTCGAAAGTGGAAAATTTGTGCATGCGTCCTCGGTTTTATCTACACGTTTTATGTATTCCGTTCAAGCTAGTTTTTTTTAACTTGTCCTTATGTTGTGTCATTTAGGACTGCGCGCCAGTGTTGTGATGTCTTTTGTTGTGCATTTGGATGGATGATTTTAGGGTCTTTGTTTAGGAGGTGTGTAGTTTGACCAAGAATGTTAGTTGTGTTCCCCTGATGGAGTTGTGTTAGTTGTTGTTACTTCTTGTATGAAATGAACTGGATTCTGATTTCACACTATATGTGTGTTGTCTCATCAAGTGTAATCCTACTATGGCATCTATTTAATGTGTAGTTGTTGGTTTTGCACCAGTGGTTATTTATTTCCCTTTTGTTCAATTCTCTATATAATTATGTTGTATGTGTAGTTTGTTCACGTAGCAAGTTCAGTGGTAAAATCATCTCTTGTTTGCTCAAGGTAATATCATCTCTTGTTTGCTCAATTTATGGCATTTATATGTATATTCAAGTTATGATAATGTCTTATAAGTATTGCATTTACATGTATATTGAAAGCATAATGTCAATAATGTCTAGATGCCTCGTGATGTATGGACCACTAAGCACAACAAAACGATGCTAAGAATCTACCGAGACGAGTTGAGGATGACGTCTCATGGCGAGTATCCTCGCTTGCGATTCATGGCGCAATTGATCAATCAACAGACTAACGAGGATTTAAGGCCCCAAATGGTGAAGAATAGGGTTGACTACAACAAGTATGTGTGGCGCCAATGGTGCGAGTTCAAACGTTTTGGGGGTGATAGCGCATGGGACATTAATTCTGGCCGAGTTGTCATTGATGTTGAATGGTGGAAGCGGATGCTCCAAGCATGCCCAGGTACTAGAAGGTTTAGGATCGAGACTGTTGATTTTGAACCTACCCTTCTTTGGGAAGAGGTGTTTGCACCAGACGGGGATGCTCTGGTAGGGGCAACAACCATATCCGATGCCGGGCCATCGGATTATGAAAACGACGACAACTAGTTATGGGTAATGATGTATTTCGTTAGGCCGGGGCTTCAGGTCCATCGTTGTTTAATGTAATTTGTTCTACTTTTGTTTCTAGTGTAGTTCTTGTGTGCACTCTTTTTAAGTTCATTTGTGTAATAATTGGTACGAGTTCCGGTTCTTCTTGTTGTACTATTGCACTTGGTTAATGTAATATGGTGTTATGTTGTGAAGGGTTTGTGGTATTCCTTGCATAATTGATATCCATAGGCCATCACTTCTAAATAGGAGACAACATCTACAACAAAATACTCGAAATATGTCCTAGCTTGCCACATCAAAGTGACATAATCAAACCATGGTTTCAACCCATAAACTTTCTCTTAACATATATAGCTAAAGACACAATTGTTTAATAAAACCTCCGGGAGTTCCATATTTCCATGGCAATCTGATCTCTTAACTCCTTCATTCCACCGGGAGCGTTGTCTTCACCTTCTTCGGGTACTCGAGGCGGTGGGAGGTTAGGGTCCTCGTAGTCCTCTTCCAAGTACCGATCATTCACTCTTTTTTCCAATATGTAGTTGTGTATAGCAAAGCAGACAATGATGAGATCAATCTACGTTTTAATTGGGTAACTTGCCATGTTGTGCAATACTCGGAATCGTTTCTTGAGCACTCCAAAACACCTCTCTATGCAGTTGTGCAATGAAGAATGCATCTTCTTAAACGCTTGTGGAGCTTCCTTAGGCACTGTATTTTGAAACTGAGACTGATGATACTTCACTTTGGAGTAGGGAACCATGTACCCTTGCCTGTTTGGATATCTTTTATCAACCAAATAATAACGGCCTACACACAAGAAACCGTCAAACTTAAGGTTGCTATACATATTTTATACGACGCATTTCGACATCCTTTTTAACTTACTTGGAGGAGGGTGAGTGAAGTTCAGCTGGGGTATTTTTAATACATGATCAAATACACGGGCATCGTGGGCACTGCCTTCCCAACCAGCAGAGATGAAGGTAAAATACATGTCGAAGTCACATACCACCATGACGTTGAATAAACAAACTTGTTTTCAGTTTCGGAATGACATTTGCTCTGCGCGTGGTATACATGATGCAATATGTGTGCCATCTATACACCCGATTGCACCCTAGTATACAAAACAATTCCAACGATTATAAACGAATATTTCAAAACAATAACGGAAAATTAGGTATTTACCCTGAAGATTTGGTATCGCGGATCACTTCTAATTTTCTCCGAAATTGCAGAAAATGAGAGATCCTGAGGTCGAAGAATGCGGCCTACAAGGCCTTGGATGCCATGTTGCCTACCTGTGAATGCATCGATGACCTCGTGCAACACTCGACTAATTTTATCCCCGCTGCGTTGGAATCTTTCCGATGTAGCTCTCTTCAACGCACCAACAACAAGCGTGTGAAGTAGTATTCTTACCTTTTCCAATACGGAAACATATCGTGATGGTCTCAATCCATGGTGCGCTTGCAACTCATCGCATAGACTTTGGAGGACCGATCTCTCCATTCTGAAAGCATTGATACACCTCACTTCGGAGCCCGATTCCATGATCTCCCTCATCCATACAATCTCCGTAAAGGACGAGTTGAAACAAGGAGTTTTGCACAAGTACCTATTATGAAAATACACGTACATAATGCCAACAAATCACATGTTTAAATACTCCAAATCTGATTCGTACATAACAAAAAATTACATATGGTAATAAGCCGACATGATAGTTGCGTGGTTCCTTATGTGCAATAACCAGACCGCTATGATTTTGGCGCGCCTCGACAAACGGTTCCTGGCCATTATACCTACGAATATGCACAACAGTCCTGTCTAAGACAGTACACCAATGGCTCTCCATAGCCCACATTGTTTGAAAAATGGATATCCAAAAAACCAAATACGCAAGATAATGCACTTAAGGTCATTTGGCCATAGCATACATAACAAGACATAAAACAATCCAGAAATCAATCAAGAACATAATCCGAAACAACAGAACATAAAATATGTCCACCACATAATCTAGGAAAACAGAATACGACATGACAAGTCTGCAAACGATCCGAAAGAAACACAATGAAACCATTTTGAACCCAAACTCCACAAATCACTTAGTAGACTTCTTAAACTTGAACTCCAACCACGCCATCTTTTCTTGATCGGTTTGGAGAGTCATGAAGAGGCGTCGACTTTTCTCATTATTTAGCTCATCCACAACATAGCACCAAAGAGGAGAAATCCTCTCCATGACACCCTCCGCAACAAGCCGATTAATCACTGCATATGAGGCCTCAACCTCATAAACTTTCCCATGCCCTGTGCTTCCGGTACTAACCAAATCCCCTTGCAGAGCACACAATAATTTGTAACTCTTCTCATCCATGGAAGCCATGTATGCAGTGTAAGCCGATGTCATAGAAGAACGCTTTTTCTTTCCCTTGAGCATTTGTTGGGATGAGCCAGTTGCTATGGGCCTCTTGCCTAGGGCTGGAGACGTCTCTTGTGTCACTGGTGGGACAAACGGTTGAGTGAATCCCTAGAGATTAACATCTTCTTCAAATAACAAGTATGCATCAATGTCTTCATTGTCCCCCACAGAAGCATTAAATGGAGTGGAGGAGGTATGGTTCATGTTGTCGGAGACACAATGTTGCCTTGTAGCGCATATGCTATTGTAGACAGAATCCCATAATTCAACCAAGTCCATATCGACTGGCTTCCTTCAAAATCTCATGTACTTGTCATTCTCCTACACAACACAACAAAGCACAAACGAAAACTTTGTTCAAAACAAGGGAGAAAATCATTCATATATGATAACCTATCCAAGAATTACGTATTAACTTACCTTAATTTTTTTGTCCCACCACTCATCCGATGTCTCGACCGTACGTGAACTCTCATTCCATCCACAACAGGTCTCATTGTGTCGTAAGTCCATGTATCCATAAACTCTTCATGTAGTCGAACTTGTTTTTGCAATCTTTTGGTTTGACTACTTTCCCACTAGTTTTCATGATTTTTTTAGCAATTTCAGCCCAATTGAAGTGAGTGTCAATGTCGTTCCTCTTATGGTACTCTTGGCATATAACAAGCAATTCCTTTTGATCAGAATCACTCGAATAACACTTCTTATCCTTTTTTGGCACCTCAGCCATTGTCCTATACTTATTGTATGAATGAAATTTGCAAAAATTTAGGTAGCAACATACAAACTCTTGCAACATATAAGCCTTGCAAATCTTTTCTATTAAAAAACAAAGCAGCAGGTCCAACACTACATACATACATACATTCCAATACATCTTGCACAAGTTGAATTTTTTCAAGAATGGGAAAGCTGATTGATCTCATTTTCCATAATATTCACTAAACTAGTATCGTTAATACAAACTAGAGCTTAATTAAGTATGGGTAGTAGTGTGTTGTACACATTGTAATGAAAATTTCACGTAAATATGCACAAGTTCAAACCAGTTATCATTTTCCATAATTCTCATACATAAGCTATCAAACACATTGATTGAAATTGCTATCTGACAAGAATACAAATTCAAAATTGGAAGAACAACACATCAAAAAATATCCATTCATCTACTGCATTGTGGGCATATATACATCAAAACCCTAGATTTGAGGCAAGACCGACCCATTCACAATACCAATCTCTACTGAATTTACATATAACTTCCGAGCCCTACCTGCGAATTGCTGAAGATCGACGTGCGGTCGCGAGTTTGGGCAATTTCCGGCTCGAGGTCCTGTTCCTGGTGGGCTCTTGTTCCTGTTCGCAAGCGACGTACGGTCTCGTGTTCCTGGTGAGGGCTCTTCTTCTTGTTCGCGAGTCCGTCGTTCCGACTCTTGGTGGACCTGCGCCGCTCGGATCTGGTGAGGGGTCCGGCCAACAATCGTTTGGTGTTTGAACGATGCTGGGATAAAATGGTGTTTGCCCAGATCTATCTTCACTACGCCATTCACGTGAAAAATAGGGGTGGGTAAGGTATGGTTATTTTGTCCATCCACAAGGGTATTTTTGTCTTTTTTTGGTATTAATGAGACCATTATTTGTAATTGAATATAGCCTCTCATTATTTTCAGCTTGACCTTACCGAACACTCATAAGAGGATTCACCTCATTTTTCCAGTTTCAGCTCAGCCCAAAAATCCAACTGTATTTCAGCTTTAGCTAATTAATCCAGCTCGCTTCAGCTAATACATCCGAACAGAGCCTAAAATACACCAAGGATCTTCTGATCCACTTTATATAGTACATTTGGTCGTCCATTTATTTTGATTGGTAGAAAGTGAATACAAAATATAAAAAAAATAACTTTTTATTCTTTCTTCTTCGTCCTCCTCCGTCTCTCCCACCCAATTTACAGCACAAACACAAATGTTTCGATCAAAACCAATTTACAAACAAGGGAAAATTGCATTTAACCACCCTTTATTTTACACTTGTTGTAATTAACCACCCTTTATAATTTTTTCTACACTTAACCACCCCTTATTTGTAAATATGTGCATGTAACCACCCATTTTGATGAAAAACATTATTTTCTTCGTTAAATAAAGTAAATTACGTTTTTACCCTTAAATTTTTAATTTTATTTACAATATATAAAAGAATTTAGGAATAAATTGAGCTTTGAATGTCATTATCATTGGATATCGGCCTACATCTCAAGCTTTTGAGTCTCGAGTCGTCGTTCATCAGCTTAGACATGATCGACTCCAAGGGACGCTCAAAGTCATCAGAATGTGATCCAAAATTCATGGTCTTTGCATCGGTAAAATCATGGTTCTACTTCGCCATTAGATGAATGGAAGGAAGTGTTATGGAGAAAATTTGGTCAAGATTGCAAAAATCGGCATATTGGAACTTGAAAGTGTGAATTATGATTTTCCGTTTATTTATTTATTGTAAATAAAATTCAAAAAGAAAGGAAAAACATAATTTATTTTACTTAACGAAGAAAATGACGTTTTTCGTTAAAATGGGTGGTTAAATGCACATAATTACAAATAAGAGGTGGTTAAATGTAGAAAAAATATAAAAGATAGTTCATTACAACAAGAGTAAAATAAAGGGAGATTAAATACAATTTTTCCTACAAACAATCCCCAACCGGGCCAAATCACAATCTCTCCCCAAATTTTTATATTTCAAAATTTTTTTTTTAATCGATTATCTCCATCTTTACTATCATACCTTTCCTAGCTTCCATGGCTGTAATCCCTCGCAACCACCGGCAATCAACCACCGGCAACCGCCTCGTCTCCCTTAAGAAGAAAATTTTAGATCTATCATAGAATTTGTGAAATAAAATTTCGGATATGATATAAAACTAAGGGGAAAAAAGATTTGGAAAAAAAGTTTCAGATCTGTTGCCTCTTGTTGCCCCTTCTCTTAATTTTGTTCAGATCTGTATCAGATCCGGTATAGATCTTTCGTTCTCCTCCATCTTCATAATCTAACGCCATCGCCGAAACCGCTATTGAATCCGTGTACATCACAGTCGTGAGCGCGCGACACCATCCTTTTCCCCGCCTGTAAGCCGGTGATCGGATTCCGGCAAGTACCAAGCAGGCGGTTTTTACTTGGGTTGGTGACTCAAGTAGACTCAACCAGTATTAATGCTGAGAGTTCGCCTCACATAGCGTTTTTACTTGTGTTGGTGACTCAAGATGCAAGGTATGTTATGTTTTGATAAGACTCATTTCCTATGCATATGGTAAGGCATCGATCTAACTTGAAATGCATACCCTAGATTATATCTGACGGTCTAAGCAGCTGCAAGACAAGTAGACTCAACCTCGTTGATCTTGCTGGGTCAGAGAGGCAAAAACTTACTGGTGTAGCAGGAGAAAGATTGAACTCCAACTTGTTCATTGTCACAACTCGGGTTTGTGTCTCACTCCACGGTCCTCTGCTTACAGTTAGGTTTTTTTATTATATTTGATAGTAATATGGTTGCAGGAGTTTATTTTTGAGAAGCTTTCCATACTTTCTGCATGCTCTAAGAAATCAACAACTACATCTTGTTTATTCCAACTTGATGTTACTGGTACTGGTATCTGGATTGTAATATAGTAGTTGCTATTTATTGTCTTTAGGGGTGACTATACACCAAATAATAAACATCTTGCAGAAGTTTCACAAATGAGAAAGCAAAGGCATATCCCATACAAAGATTCTAAATTGAGATTTTTACTGCAGGAATCTCTTGGCGGCAATGCCAAAATGGCAATGATCTGTGTTTCTGTTTGAATTTGTTTCTGAATCTGAAGCGAAGACAGTTAACTAGTTAAACAGCTAGTTTGGATCCATGGATGTTCACATACTCCTCATTTTATTAATTATTTTGGGTGAACTCTAGTTTTAACAATTTCTTATTATTTTGACAGTATTTGTAAGACATTTCTTGCTGGAACAATCTATACTACATAGCATGTGACATTCTGAAGGTGACAACATCCTGCATTCACTTTGCAGGGTGCTGAAAATGAAATATTTGCTTTGCATCCTGCTCCTATTCAAGTGCCCTACATGGGATTTCCTTCAAGAGTGGGAGCATCTTACATAAACTACTTGACTACTGATAAGGTTGGTAACAATTGGAATGATAGCTCTAAGTCCACACCTTCATAGTATGCTTTCTATATTTCTTTTCCTAAGTAATTAAATGCCTTTCCTGATGCTGTCTCACCTAGAAATTGTCACACGTTTGAAGACTCTTGGCCATCTTCCCCATTCTTATTTCGCGAATGACCACAAGCAGGGTAAATCATGTTCTCCTAAAATGCACCTTCATTCGTATTTGTGATATGAAGAATAATTCTCACGAGCGTTTAAATTTACAGAGAAATTCATATGTGCTGGACCCACACAACCAGCCAATGCGATTAGATTATGGATTGCTAGAATAATTCCAAAGGGCCTTTTCAAGCCTCAATCAGCTACACAAGATGGATCATGAAATTTTTGATACATGGTATGGCCGATCTTTGTGATTTGACCTGATGTTCGCTGTAAATGAAAGTGGAACTCTCCTACTGCAATCTGGTATACTTTCAATGAACATAAATTATCTAATTTTTTCTCAGGTGCAATATTCTTAGACGAATTATAAATAGTGCATTTTGGCTTCTTAAATTCCCTGCTGCAGGGGGAAGCAAGACTACGTGCATGTAAAATTTCAGCGATAGCTATGGATGTTCTACATAGTGCAACCTGAGCAAATTATTTTTGCGGATGTTGCCGCAAAGGAGCATACTAGACGCAGTTCTCTGGCAGATTTATTCCTTGACATGTAAATCACCCTCTTTTTTTTCTTTCAAGAATTTTGTTCCGCTTCTACTTTGATTATCTAGTCATCGTAGTTAATCATTAGTCTTTAATGTGCCTTTAACTCTGCAAATACCCGCTACATTGTTTTGGTCAGACCATTGTGCAATGGACACACTACTGAGATTGACCAACATTCTGTGGGCTGGTGTTGTCACTGATTACCCTGCCCCTTGAGAAGATGGCAACCCAGGGTTGCTGGTTCACTTTGTTTGGCAACTGGTGCTGTGGAGGAGATGATGGTTAGTACTTAATTTTTGCTACATTTTTTCAGTTATATTTATTCCTTTTGTGGTTAAATAGAAGGCTCCTGTTTTTTTTTCCCCTGTATAATATCAAGACTTGCCATACTCTTGATATTAGTTTAAACTGTTAAATGTAATCCGAAAATTTGAAAGGTTTTAACATGTTTGAATGGTGAAAATGTTGACCCTGTTAGTTGCTTTGAGACTTAGTACTTGAGCTTCATCCAAGTTAGTTGATATCAAATTATGTTTTGCATTTCCAGGATGCTTAAACATGTCATTTTCTGTTGAGAACTAAATGTTTACCTCCTCGAAAAGCAAGGGAATATGAGGAGAGGACTGTCACTGGCTTTAAGTAGATCAAAGCTTCAGAATTTCACTGATAGACTTAAGGCCGCCGTTTTGACTTGTCCTCTATTCGACACAGCACGCTGGGTGAGTCATCTAATTTGATGTCTATTTTAACTATAGCTTTGAATGCATTTTTGTTATAGGGTGGATGAGATTGCATTACCAAAAGTTGTGTAGCGTTATGCATGTATATTTAGCCCTCAACTTCGGTAAACTTTACCTTCTACTTTTCATTCATGGACTCCCCCCTCACAGATTAGAGAGCTCACCACTATGAAAAACCATAGCGGTGTCATTCCTAGCTGTAGGTGTTCAGTTTGGCCGGGCTCTACAAATTGCTTTGTTGACACCTTTTGTTAAGGAGTTAGGGCTGGAGGAAGGTGATACTTGGCAATTGTGGGGACGTGGGCCTACAGCAGGGTTGCTAGTCCCCCTACTGGTGGAGTTCATTGGGCAAATACCCATTAGCTCATAGTACCTTTAGGAGACGGATGCGCTTCATTGTGGTGGGATCATGTCTCGTCCCCTATCTGTTGAGAAATGGTGCCTAACATAGAACTTGCCTAACAGACAAGGCCTAACAGAGAACTTGCCTAACAGAGAACTTGTACCTAAAAATTAACTACAAGTACATGATACTTGCAAAAATTAACCTTCATTTTGGCTATATTTTTTATAGAGTCAAGTATCTTGTAGTTAGGGTTGGGCATGGGTCCAAAATCGGACCGGACCGGACCGGGACCGAAATCTTCTAAATCTTTGGACCTAGGACCAGACCTAAATTTCTCGGTCCGGTCCGGTCTCGGTCCAGGTCCCGGTCCGGTCCAAAACTGGACCGGTTTGGACCTGGATATTATTTTTTTTTAAAAATTAATATTTTTCAAAGCAAAAATTATATTTTTAGTAAAACAAATTACGTATTATTTATGAAAAATATAATGTTACGAAGTATATACATAAAAGTGAAACTTAAAATAATAAAAAATAAATTTTATAACATAAGAAATATTATTGTTATATATAAATTTATAATTTTATATATATTTTAAAAAAGTCGGTCCGGACCGGACCGGGACCGGAAGTTCTAAAATTCACGGACCGAGGACCGGACCGGTTAACCCTCGGTCCGGTCCGGTCCAAAATTCCGGTCCGGACCTAAATTTCCACATCCCTACTTGTAGTTAATTTTTGCAAAAATGAAGGTTTTTAGGTACAAGCTTTCTGTTAGACCAACTCTCAAACTCTGGTAATTCTTCACGTGAAATGCACAACCACCTTTTGAGACACGATTTAGACCTATTTGGGATGGATTTTCGGACATGATGCGTGAATGAGAAATGAAGTACTCTTGCTCTTCTTTTCGATGCTCGAATCCAGTTGTTTCTCGAATTGCAATCTTTTGCAGTCATGTTCGTGCGATCACCGCGAAGGTGCCATGTTGGACCTCCCAGGTTCCGAGGATGCCACTGAGGATGCCCACACCAGCTCCAACAAATTGGTAATAGAGAAAGACAAGTCCATTATGTTAAACCCACGACTCGCTACTTAGCACAACCAATGCCAACATCTTTGACAATGAGATGGAGAGGTACTCCTTCTGCTGCACTTGTAGCCAAAATTTATCAAATTAGTTAAATTAATTGACGAATTAATTAGATGGAAATTAATCACACAAAAATATAAAATTATAAAAATAACCATTTTTTTCTCTAGCTGATGCATATATGGTCCCTAACATGAAGGGAATGACATATGTGGCCCGACTTAAACACAATCATTAGTTCTTAGCTTGCTAATATAATTAAATATTGACACACTTGTGTTAGATGACCTACCACTTGTGAAATTCGCACGAATGGAAAGTTTGCATACATGCAATTTCTTTTAGATATGGAAGGGGGTCTGCCTACTAATGAAATCTTCTCAAGGGGATGCGTCAAGAGGGAGAAGAACATATTGTAAAGAAAGACCATGCCTAGTAAAATTTTGGCACTACCCCACAACCTTTGGACTCCTCCAAAGGTATTTGATATAGGGATGATCAATAAAGTTGTTACAACAACGACAACGGAAGTCAACATTAGAACCATCCTTCAATACTACCTCGTAGTTCTTTCCTATAGGAAATTTGATGTGAAGGTCTCTTGTAACTTAGCTTGGCTGGTAGATTTTTCCACGATCGGCCAAAGAAGTATATTGGTTGCATTTTCATGGTATGCACTCTTTATGTCCAATGTCAACTTTCTAGGTTACTTAACAAGTACTTACATAAATCATAATTGGACATTTTGTCCACACAAACCATAACATCAAATCATGTTTTGTGGTGCACCTCATCTTTTTCATGTGCAACACTTGAAGAAGGTGAACCAAACAATCTAGCTCAGTGCATGAACTTCCAACATCGATAACATGGGCCTCGTCAAAGTGGATTTCACTTGACTAATAATTGAAGCCTCATGCAATGGCAGTTCCAGAACCTTGATGTAGAAAGGTATGGTGATGCACATGAAGTAGATGAGGTTCACCACAAAACATGATTTGATGTGGTGGTTTGTGTGGGCAAATGTCCAATTATGGTTTATGTAAGCACTTGTTAAGTAACCTAGAAGGTTGCCAGTGGACCTAAAGAGTGCATACCATGAAAATGCAACCATTATACTTCTTTGGGTTACAAGGGACCTTTACAATAAATTTCTACAGGAAAGAACTACGAGGTACCGATGGTAATGAAGGATGGTTCACAAGGTTTGATGTTGACTTTCGCCGTTGCTGTTGTAACAACGTTATTGATCACCCTTCTATCAAATACCTTTGGAGGAGTCCAAAGGTTGTAGGGCACTGCCAACATTTACTAGGGATGGTCTTTCGTTGTAATCTGTTCTTCTCTCACTTGATGCATCCCCATGGAAAGATTTTATTAGTAGGCACGTCCCCTTCCACATCTAAAAGAAATTGCATGTTTGCATACTTAGCATTCGTGGGAACTCCACAAGCGGTAGTTCATATAACACAGTGTGTCAATAGTTAATCATATTAGCAAGTTAAGAACTAATGATTGTGTTTATTAATTGGCGGGCCACATGTCATTCCCTTCATGTTAGGGACTATATATGCATTAGAGTTTGGAGCAGAAAATGGTTATTAATATAATTTTATATTATTATGTGAAAAATTTCAATCTATTAATGATCGTCAATTAATTTAACTAATTTGATAAATGTTGGCTACAAGTGCAGTAGGAGTATTCAAACTCTCCATCTCATTGTCAAAAATGTTGGAGTTGGCTGTGTTATGCCTTTCTCTAATACCAACTTGTAGGAGCTGATGCGGCCATCCTCAGTGGCATCTTTCTTGGCGTTCTATCTACCTCCTCCTAATGATTGAAGGACAAGAACAAGTGCTTGTTTGTTGGGGCTTTTAACCATGTTAGTTTGTAATTTAATTTTACTTGTTTGTTTCTACTTGACTATTGTTGACAATGAGCAATGTCACTAGGACCAAGTTTGCACATAGGCATGGCAATGGGTTGGGTCGGGTGCGGGTGGATTATTTCCACCACCCGACCCGGTATTTTCACCCGATGGGTTCCATCCGAAACCGACCCACCCAAAACCATCAGTTTATGGGTCGGGTCGGGTTTTTTTCGGGTGTTATAAAAAGTTAAAATTTTCAATTTTCAATCATAAATTAACCTTAAGTTTATTTGTTCCAACGATAAAAAAATAAACTAAAATTAAACCTATTTATATAGGGCCTACCAATTGGATTAGCCAAAAAATAGATTTAATTAGAAGTCTCAAAGCCTATCTCTATGGTTAGACTTCAAACATGTAACTATCTCCTCCTCTCCTTTCCTTTTTTATAAGCTCCTCTTCTCCTTTCCTTCTACCAATTTTCCGATGTGGGACAAAAAACCGGGTGATCGGATCGGGTGGTCGAGTCGGGTGACCGGGTCGGGTGATCGGGTCGGGTTGCGTCGGGTGAGGCTATACCCGAAACCGTACCCGCTCCATCACCCGCTCACCCGAAACCCATTTTCACCACTTTTTAATCGGGTTTTTTCGGTTTTTTTCGGGTCGGTTTTTCGAGTACCCATTGGGTGCGGCTGAAATTGCCAAGCCTATTTGCACATGTCCATTTTTTTTATTACTCATTCTTGAAACATCAACCTTTCTTTTTTTTTCCTTCCTCAAGTGTCTTTGGTTAGTTTCGAACCGACGAGTAATTTTGATATTGTACGATTCAATCCACAAATTAAGCACACTTTGACATTGGAAACATTAATTAAATGCCCAAATTTTGGGTTTCATCAAATTCAAACCTATATGGTTCAATCACTCATCTCCACGAGTACATAATTACGAGCAAGAAAACGAGGTCCCTTGTAAATGTGAGGCCCATGCATGTGTTGGGTCTATTTTTTACGGGCAAAATACATATACAGATGCCTCACCTTTGACCGGTCACATTAACACTCCACCTTTAAAAATGTTCGATTGAGTACCTAAACTTATACATTATGACTTATTGAACATTCATGTTATCATATTGGGACCCATCGAACACTCGTGCGATTCAGATTTGTTGGAGTGTTTTACACTCGTGCTTATATGGAGAAATGAAGTGCCACATCACTATCATTTAAATGCCACCTAGGCGTTAAATATTTTAATAAATTTTTGCTTTTTTCTTCTTTTTTTTCATTTATGTTTAATAAATAATTATAGATCTTTTCCTTTATTTTTTTTCCACATCAATAATTTTTTTGAGAGATTGGCTAGATCTGGATCTCAACCTAGAACTAGAAAATTGAAAAAAAGGACCAGAGAGAGATTTTTTGCCAATCGACAAACTCAACACAAATTTGCCAACGTCGGACACAACACAAATTTGTCGAACTAAAAAGAGGATCTTCACCGCCGGCATACGCTGAACGATAGACTGGGGACAAAACGACGGACTCGGCACAAATTGTCGAATCAGAGAGAGGATCTTCATCGCCGACATACACCAAACAATGCACTCGACACAAATAGTCGAAGTAGAGAGAGGATCTTCACCGCCGACATACGCCGAACGACGGACTCTGCACAAATTGCCAAACCAGAGAGGATCTTCACCGCCGACGTACGCCGAACGACGGACTCGGGACAAAACGACGGACTCGGGATAAATTGCCAAACTAAAGAGGATCTTCACCGTCGGCATACGTCGAATGACGAACTCGAGACAACACAACAGACTTGGCTTAAATTTGCTCGGAGAACGAAGGATTTGGCTGCTCGGCAACGAGAACGACGGTGAAGATTTCTCCCGAGTTAGAAAGGGAGCGGAAACGACGGAGAAAGAATAAAAAGGAGAGTGTTTGTTCAGATCTAAAAGGAAAGGAAACGGTGGTGAAGAGTTCGATTAATTTGCCAACAGTAGTGTTTGTTAAGATCTAAAAACAGAAAGAATAAAAAATAAAGAAAATGGAAAAAAAGAAAAAGAATAAAAAATAAAGATAAATAAAACAAGAAAATAGAAAAATATGGAAATAAAAGAAAAAGAAAAAAATTGTGTCAAATAGGATCCACATCGACGCCACATCTGGCAAAAAAATTCCCCCACTCGCTCAAAAGAGAGTGAGTTACACACATTTGTCCACATCAACGATCAGGTGCTCAATAGGTCCCAATATAATAAATAAAGTACTCAATCGAACATTTTCAAAGGTGGGGGTGTCAAATTGACCAATTGGTCAAAGGTCAGGGTGCCGTTTATGTATTCTGCCATTTTTTACCCATATCCAAAAGCGTGAATTTTTTTCCGACTATTTTAACCCCTTCTTTCATCTATCCCTTCGCTCGTCGAAAAAAGGAAAAAGAAAGAATGAAATTCGAACAATAATGGAATTTGTGTGATTTTATTAAAACGAACATTAGTTTTCTTAAAAGTTATTTTTATACCAAACCATTATTTATCCAAATAACTATTTATTAGAAAAATGTGACTATGAAGTTTGTGCAAATTAAACCATTATTCTAGCTTACGGGAACATAGGTTGATTCTGGTGGTGTTGGATCGTAAACCGTTAGCAAAGAGCTTGGGAACTGGATATTAAGCTGTTCCCAAGGCAGCGAAAGTAAAGTAAACGCAAATATTAAAGCAGTAAAGAACGCGGTTCCCTTATAGAGGAACCCCACTACAACCAACTAGTTGTGTGGGTAAACCTCTACCTCCGCTTGGAGGTAGAGGTTTAGGGTACCAAAACGAAGAGGGGCGTCAACGGGAAAAGCCAAAATCTCAGGGGTACCAAAACGAATAAGTATTTTTCTTGGACACCAAAAGAAAAAGGAAAAAACTTAAGGGCATCAAAACGAATTTCTCTATAAGTAATAAGCATGTGAATTCAACTGATCCATATTGTAATTAAAAAAGCTCTAAACATAGACTTGTACCCAAAAACCTTCATTCTCCAAACATTAATCACTACTACATGATACTTGACTCTCTAAAAAAATACAGTAAAAAAGACATACCTCAACTATATTAAAGGATACATCAAGTATCCAAAATCCAACTATGAAGCAACCTTGTATATTGTCCGCAAAAGATACCATCATTGATCCCGCGGGGAGAAGACATGATCCCACCATAATATAGCGCTTCCGCCTCCCAAAGGTATGAAGAGCCTGGGGTCTATTTTTAAATTTGTCAAGTATCACCTTCCTCCAACCCCAACTCCTCAACAAAAGGTGTCAACAAAAAACATTGTAGAGCCCATCCAAAATGAACACCTATGGCTAGGAATGACACCACTATGGCGGTGAGCTCTCTAATATGTGAGCGGGGTAATCAATGCATGTCAATGATGACACCACAACGTCAGCTATGTCAACACAACAGGAGAAGGAGGCTATGCAATATAAATAAGTTATGCAATAATTACAAAACCAAAACTAATTACAAAAGAATGCAAGGAGGGCTTATATAGAGAGCACTCCTTCCTAGAACAAAAAAGACTAGTCTCAATATGCAAACTGAGACTCACGTCCAACATAAAACAACATCAAATAACAAATGATATGAAATATGAATAAGTTATGCAATAATATAATAAATATCATAAATAAAAGAGATAGACACCGATGTACAAGTACAATCGCCGGCGTTACCCTCCCCACTGCATTCTGCTTCGCTACTTTCCCGGCTACCAAGGCCAGAAGTTCGAGAGGGCCAACCGCCTTTTCGGCGTTCAAAGAATCGTCAGAATCCTCAAAAAGGCGTCACCGGAGCTCCGCGACGATGCCGCCAAGACGATCATCCATGCCAACATTTCATCCTCTATCTTCACCTCCGCATCTGGATTGCCCAAGGCCAACTCCTAGTGGTTTGCCGATGCATCGAAATCGCCCGCTCGAACATCAATGATCATTAAAATTGAGTCCGCCATTGTGGTACGACTAGTATTAGGGTTTTATTGATCCCTTTTCTTGAATTTTTCATATTCACAGAAATATCAAAGAGGGGGAATTGAGCGTTCAATTCATTGCTCCTAGAACATATGTAGTCGAGTGTATAGTATAAATCCAAAATGTTCTTGTTTTATAGTTCAAGTACCTGTTAGACGAATTGGGCCTGATCTTCGGCTTGGTGAAGTATAATGGGTCGGTTTCGTTAAGGTTTTGTTTGTTTCTTGATATTCTGGCGATTGATTTTGATCAAGGTGTGTAGCGTGTACATAACTAGCTCAAAACTGAGTAGTTTCGTTGATTACAACATTATAAATGTGTACTTTTTTTTGCATAAATTGATATGTTTCTCTATTTGAGTGTTTGATAAGTATTCAACATAACAAAAAGAACTAATGGCAGAAGTCTTGTAGAGACCGAAAGAAGTCAAGGGTCACACTGAGAAGAAAGAATGATGCGTTCAAGAGAAAGTGATGCGCTCGCAGCCAAACACTAACGGCAGTTACCTGCTCCGATATGTGCGCATAATGGTTGATGGTTAAAGATATGCCCTAGAAACATGGAGAACGTAGAACATAGGGAGAAACAACTAGTTAAAGAGGTTATAGGCTAGAATTTCACATCCATTCGAACGTATGCACACGAACTCAACAACAAAAACTCTCAAGAAGAGAACGCTTGTAACTTCAATTACAATAATCCAATTGTTTCTTTTTCAATTCTTCGATCTTGAATTCGATCGTTGCCCCAATCTAGGGCAAGAGTATGATTGTCAAATTTTTGTCCAAAACACTTTTGGCGCCCATCGTGGGGCCCTACGATCGAAAAGGGCTCATATTTCTAGACCAGAAGAAGTTGAAAAAGTCACCATGAGCAACTCCAATGAGGGTAACCAAGAGCAAGATGCCGGGGGTGACGGAGGTGCACGCTAGGACACATCGGCAGCGCTCCGACTCGAGTTATCTGAATTCGCCTAGAGGCTTCAAGCTCTTGAGAAGGAGCTAACAGACCAACGTGCTTTCAACGAGAAGCACAAAACCAACATCGAGCAACTAATTGCCGATAATGAAGATTTGCGCTCTCAACTCCGATCTGTCTCTTCCGTCGGCCCGCACGCCCGAACGACGGATCGAGTTCGAACCAGTGGGGGAGAAAGCTCGTCTAGAAACCCTACTGGTCGACAAGAGAGATCCTCTGGTACGGAGTTCGTTACCCCACCCGCAACTGTCCCTAGGGTACCATCTTTCACCCCTGCACAAGGTAACCATAATGGTGAGGAGGTGAGAGCGCCCATTCGCCCCCGATCTGCGCGAGAGGCTAGCCCTCAACGCTTTGAAGATGACATCATGGACGATGAAGAGGATTGGGACCGCCGTCGTCCACGAGATCTAGAAAACATCGTCTGAAAACAGTTCAAGATCTTCACTGAGCAACTGGCGTAGATACCCGGGGTCCCTCGGCCCATAGAGAAAGAAGCGGTTGACAGTTACGATGAGTCACCCTTTGCTCCTCACATTACCCTGGTCGATATACCGAAGCGGTTGGCACAGATACCAAGCATGAGCCCTACGATGGCATGGGAGACCCCGATGAGCACCTAGCTATATTTAAGCAAAAGATGATGACCAGTGCCGTCCCGTATGACTCTCGCGAGGCGCTGATGTGTAAAGGGTTTGGAGCAGCTCTCGCGGGGCCGACTTTGAACTGGTTCGTTAATCTTCCACAAGGAAGTATTCCTTCCTTTGCCGAGTTGATGGATTCCTTCAGGGTCCAATTCGCTAGCAGCCAATGGGTCGAGAAGTAGTCTAGCGATTTGTACCGGGTTGTCCAAAATCCATACGAATCCACCCAAGAGTACCTGAACAGATTCAAGAGAGAGAATATTTCCATCCAACACTGTGACGTGCCGACTGCTATGGAAGCCTTCCGTCAGGGGGTTAGCCAAGATGGAGATCTTTACAAAGAACTCACCAGGCACCCGTTCCACAGTTTTGAAGATGTTCAAACCAAGGCTCTGACTCTAATCATAATTGAAGAAGATCTGAAGATGAGGAAGCCCGTAAGTGTCTGGGAAAGGGTGGAAAAGAAAGCAACACCAGATCACCTTCGGGAACGCCGTGATCAACCATATCGACGCCCTCACCCCGACGCGGTGAAGGTAAACGTCGCCGAGGCTAGACCCGCCAAGCCATTACCATAGAAGTATGATGAGTTTTACCTAGGTATATCCCCCGAGGAGCTCGTGGTGCAATTTTCATGACGATTATGGTAATATAACCAAGGAGTGCATATCGTTGAGAAGAGAGATTGCCTACTTGTATCTCGAGGGAGGATTATAGAAGTAGCACTCAACACACAGGTCCCCTCAGATATGATAGAAGCCTCACATGCGGGTAGGCCTTCGTCGCCAATGCCCGCCAAGGTTGTGAACGTGATCACCGGGGGATCGAGCATGTGCGGCCTTACATACTTGCCCATGAGAAATGAGATGATAGACTTCTTAAGTAAGAATACAGAATGCTTTGCATGGTCCCACGAGGACATGGTGGGAATCGAATCGGAGATCATCACACACAAGTTGAACGTGAATCCTAATCACCCACCAGTGAAACAGAAAAGAAGAAAATTCATCGCTGAAAGAAACAAGATAGTAGACGAAGAAGTAGGAAAGATGATGGAGACTAGCAAGATCAAAGAAACCAAGTATCCAGAATGGTTAGCTAATGTGGTCACCGTGCCCAAGAAAAACGGAAAATGGAGGATGTGCGTAGACTTCACGGATTTGAATAAGGCTTGTCCCAAGGATTTATTTCGGTCGCCTCACATAGATTCCCTGGTAGACGTCACAACGGGCCATGAATTATTAACCTTCATGGACACCTTCAACGGGTACAACCAGATGCGGATGGAAGAAAGTGACCAAGAGAAGACATCTTTCATTACCAACAAGGGAACCTATTGCTACAAAGTCATGCCCTTTAGACTGCGGAACACTAGCGCCACATACCAAAGACTAGTGAATAAAATGTTCCAAAGCCAGATCAGGGAGACTATGGAGGTATATATAGACGACATGCTCGTCAAATCAAAGAAAGTTGTACACCACCGCCGTCATCTAGAAGAGGCTTTCGAAATCCTGAAGCGGTATAAGATGAAATTAAATCTGCAGAAGTGCACATTCAGTGTGAAATCTGGGAAATTCCTAGGGTATTTGGTCACTCAGAGAGGAATAGAAGCAAGCCCAAAGCAGGTTCGTTCCATAGTATCGTTGAAGTCTCCAAGATGCGTGAAAGATGTACAAAAACTCATTGGGAAAATCGATGCGTTGAATAGATTCATTTCTAAGTCAGCGGATCGCTGCCGTCTATTCTACGAGATGCTCAGAAAGAACAAGTGCTTCCAGTGGACCGCCATGCATGAGGAAGCTTTACAGGGACTAAAGAAATACTTTGCTGATCCTCTAGTCTTAGCGAAGCCGAAAGAAGGGGAAACCGTGCCCTTGTATCTGGCTGTCACCAAGCAAGCCATCAGTGGGGTGTTGGTCCGCGAACAGGATGGGCAACAACAACTTGTATATAACATAAGTAGGACTCTCCTACCAGCTGAAACTCGTTATTCTTCCCTGGAGAAATTGGTGTTAACATTGGTCATGTGCTCACATAAACTCCGTCCCTACTTCGAGTCACACATGATTGTGGTGAGAACCACGCATCTCTTGAAGACGGTCATGCACAAACCTGAGTTTACGGGAAGAATGGCCAAGTGGGCAATCCACCTAAGCGGGTTCGATATCCAATATGAGCCTAGAACCGCGTTGAAATCCCAAGCGTTGGTCGATTTTGTGGTTGATTTTAGCCTACCATAAAAGAAAGAATGGAGTCAACCAAATGGATGACACTAGAAGCTAAGTCTCCAGTCAAGTGGATGCTTCACACAGATGGCGCATCCAACGCTGGGGAACAGGGATAGGAGTAGTCCTAAAATCAACATAAGGGGATAGGGTGGCACAATCTGTGAGATGCACCTTCGAAGCCACAAACAATGAAGTCGAGTACGAGGCTTTAATTTTCGGCCTAACCCTTGCCAAGGACTTGGTCATATAGCAGATTGAGGTCAAGTGTGATTCATTGCTGATAGTCAATCAGATCCTATGGTTTTATCAAGCCAGAGATGAAAGAATGGCAACTTAGCTAGAAGTGGTGAAAGGTCTAATCCCTCAGTTTGAGAAGATATCCTTCACACAAGTCCCAAGAGAGCAGAACGCTCAAGCGGATTCACTCACTTGTTTAGCTTCAGCCATAGACCCCGATGAATATCTCGCAATTCCAATGATTCATATCATGGTTCTTGCCATTGGAAGACCCACGCGGACGGTGGCGATAAGTCTCTTAGCATGATCGAAGACGTCACCCCTCTCGTAGGGTTGTAATCGATCCGAGCCGAGCCGAATATTGAAATGTTCAGGCTTGGCTCGATCATCTAAAGCCCTGTTCGGGCTCGGGCTAGAGCTCGATTCGAGCTTAGATTTTTGTTCGGGCTCGATTCGTTTAAAGGCTTGTCGAGCTCGAGCTCGTTTGCGAGCCTGCTCGTTTAGCTTGTTTGCAAGCAAACTAAACGAGCTAACATTTGCCTATAAGAATTAAAAAGCAAAGAATAAAACATCGTAAAAGAATGTAGTTTATAAATAGAATAAAAAAGACAAAAGACTATTCAGCCAATGTTTCTCACTTCAACATCAATAAAAGCCATTCAAACACCAATTACACATATAAAACTAGAAAGAAATTTCAGGAATTAAACATTGGATAATCAATGTTTAATAATGTTACTATAACAATAAGTAGGGTAATCGAATGATGTCCGCCTTTTTAGTCGTGTTTTTAGGGTGTGTTTTTAGTGTGAATGAGTCTTTTTCTTTAGTTTTGTGTTTTGTTTTGACTCGTTTTTGTAGGTTTTCGTATTTTCCTTAAGATATGGAGTCTACATAAGCTTTGGTGGTATTTTATAGGTTTTTAGAAGCTATTTGGAGTACTTTTGAAGAAAGGAGTAAAGTCGGTGAAGATAGCACTCAAGAATGAAGAGAAGATGAAGATTAAGTGCTCAAGTTAAGTCATTGAAGATCAAGTTTGAGCTTGGAAAGAGATAGGGAAATTCATTACAAGAACATAGGAAAAAGAATCGAGTCAAACGGAGTTGTAAAGAAGCCGCTACGCAAGTTTTACTCAAGGCTGTTCGAAGTGCTGAACAAGGTCGTTAACGAGGCTCTCAGGGTCGTTAACGAGGTGCCGTAGCGCAGCGAGATCCGAGTCGGTGCAATTAAAAGACTTTTATCTTGTTTCCTTTTATATTATTAGATAGATAGAAGGGATATATCTTATTCGAAGATTTATTTCCTTAGAGATAGATTTAAGATAGAATAGTTTCTCTATAAATACACTTGTCCCCTCTTTAGTTTTCTTATCATTCAAGTTAGAGGAGGAGGAGGAGGAGAGACGGTTGAGAGGAGGCGAGAGGAGGAGAGGAGTTTTGTAGAGAAGAACTATCGGTTGGATTCAAATTTGTAAGCTTTCTTTATTAATACAATTGTTATATTTTTAATCATGATTAGTGAGTAGTCTCTCTCTCTAAGGTTGGGGTTAAACCCAACAATGGTTGTGCATGCTTGTTTATGATCATGTCTTGATTGTTTTTATTGCATAAATCTATTCGCTTGTTCTTAATCCTTGAGACGAAAGTTGAAGGGAATTTCTCATTCATAGTTAAAGCGAAAGCAGAAACCTTGAATCAGAATAGTCAAATTAGGGTTTTGAAGCGAAAGCAGATCTATCCTAGTTGAAGTAGAAGAGATTAGATAGTAAGTTTATTGATTTAGCGAAAGATTGATTGATTTACTTGCTTTAGTTAACGAAAGTTAGCACCTTTATGTGATAAAAGCATGATCTATGTGTTTCATTAACGTTTGACATGCATAATTGTTGTTGTGGTGACACCTTTACCTTAGAATTCCTCTTTCCTTGTGAAAAACCCTAACTTTAGTTTATTACTTGCGCGATAAGTTACAAAACTTGATACTGACTTTCTCCCTGCGGACAAAACTGACTCTGCTATACTCAGCGGGGTCTTGATATAAATTTATTTGTTGTCAAGAAACCCTCTCAACATCGATCAAGACAATAAAACCAAGACTGGATTAAAAAGACCAAATATTAAGTTGAAATGAGAAAAGAAAATATACATCAAATTCTACATCACTAAATAAGTCACCAAAAATAACAAGTCACATGCAGTTTCATACTTTCAATTTCGCTACTAGCTCGCATATATATATATATATATATATATATATATATATATATATATCACCAAGCCAAAAACAGTTTCAACACCTCAAAAAAATATGAAAAAAATGCACTTGACATCCCAACACTAACAAAATAAACCTGTGCAACAATTACACTACAAGTGCTTAACTTAAGCTAACAAAAAAAATTAGTTTGAGATTAGTGATTAACTTATGATAATGGTATGAAGTCCGGTTGCTTTCCCCCTTTCCATGAGTGCTATTTTCAAAGAAGATCTGGTGAAATCCAACAACAAAGTTCAGATACGTTAATGTAGAAATGGATTTAAAATTCAGAAGAGCTTCAAGTGATTCAACACACAACAAGCACAAACCCTAATATTCTGAGTTCATATTCATAAACCTACACATCAACCCTAAAATTCAAGTGATTCAACACATAATATTACCTTATTACCTTTAGAGAAGTGGGTTTTCCAGAGAGAGGGGCTACAGAAGGCAAAGCTTAGATTTATTCTCGCCGGGGAGAAGTGGTCGTCGGTTGGCGGTGAGGAGCAGATGCCGGACGCGAGGGGAGAGTCTAAGATCTGAGAGGGGAGAGTCGGGGAGATCCGAATCGCAAATATGAGAGAGTGACTGAGTGAGAGAGGAGAGGCAGAGAGAGCGTCGAGCAAACTGACGAGATCTGTCTAGGTTTAGAAATTATAAGGGAGGAAATTTTAGCTTTTAAGGTTATTATATATAGGGCCTCTTAAAAATGGGCCGATTAATGGGTTAATGGGTTATATGTTATTTAATATTTGTATTTTGTACATATAATTAAATTTGTTTGTGAACATATAATCGAACTTGTTCACAAATATATAATCGAGCTTGTTCATGAACATTTAATCGAGCTTGTTCACGAACAAACGAGTCGAATTCTCTTGTGTTCAAGCTCGATTCATTTATCTTTCGAGCTTGCTCTTGTTCAGTTCGTTATAAATCGAATCGAACACGAACAAAATTTAACCGAGCCGAACGCCGAATTTCTCGTGAACGGCTCGGTTCGCTTACAACCCTACCCTCTCGGACCAACACCTCACGAAGAAGTCTTCATGAGCAGTGATGATATTAACGCTAGGAGTTTCCGGAACGACCATGTCCCAGATCAATCTCCGAATGGACTAGGTCATGAAGAAGATTCCCTCATTCTGTTCGAAGTTAATAAAGAACCCTGGACCCATCCGTACCTTGATTGGTTGGTTGAAGGAAAGCTTCCGAAAGATAAAGCCGAGGCTAGGATGTTGAAGATGAGAGCTACGCGATTTACAATCGAGAATGGGATGCTTTTGCACCGATCAGCAGTGGTCACACTCCAACGTTGATTGACCAAGGAAGGCGTCCAGAAACTTCTCTAGGAGCTTCATGAAGGAGATTGTGGGAACCATACAGGAGGAAGAAGTCTATCCAATAAGGCCCTTCGTCAAGGGTGGTATTGCCTACCATGAGAAAGGATGCTGTAGACTTCTGTCGTAAGTGCGACGCCTGCCAAAGACACGCACCAACGACTCACCAACCTCCCGAACCACTCTACCCCACACTCACACCATGGCCGTTCATGCGCTGGGGAATGGACGTAGTCGGTAAGTTACCTCCTTCGTCCGGACAAAGAGTATTTTTCCTCACCATGACTGATTACTTCTCCAAGTGGATTGAAGCCCAGGCTTATCGAGAAATTAAACATAAACATGTGATTTCCTTTATCATTAGAATATCCTCTGTAATTTCGGAGTGCCTTCGAATATCGTATGTGACAATGGGTCTCAGTTCATAAGCCAGAGAACTAGAGACTTCTACAGTCGCTAACTGAAACATCAATTTAGTCACTTCGACGCCTTGGTACCCCCAGTCTAACGGGCAAGCTGAAGCTAGAAATAAGGTGATTGTAAACAACCTGAAGAAGCTCCTCGTGAAGGCCAAATGAAACTGGGTCAACGAGCTACCCTACGTCCTTTGGGCCGATTGAACAACGCCTAAGGTAGCAACCGATCAGTCTCCTTTCTCATTGGCGCATGGATGTGAAGTGGTCATTCCTACCGAGATTCTCATCCCCACAGCTCGCGCCAGCTTATTGACTGAAGAACAAAATCGTCTGGAGTTGTTGGCCGATCTGGATACCTCAGACGAGCTTCGTGACCAGGCTTGACTACGTCTAGCTAGACATCAACAGCAGATCATCCAAAGCTATAACCAAAACGTCAAGACTCGGACTTTCCGAATTGGCGATTGGGAATTGTGAAATTCTTTCAAAATACCCATGAAACCAAGTCAGACAAGCTAGTTATACGCAAGGCGTTCGAGGTCATCTATCCTTAGTCGTTAGTTTATTTTCATTTCAATCTATTCCTTTCGTAGTTTGCTCGTGACCAACTTGACTATGTGAAAACTACTTGCTGTGTGTTTATCATGTTGCGGTGTTTCGTTAAATTAATGATTTATGTATATGTTATTACATGCTCATGTCTGTTTCTTGCATAAGTATTGATAGAACATCAAGCATATTTTATTCAAATCATTATAAGATAGATTACATTTATTTAGATAAACAACCAACGGTAAAGGCAATAAATCCTAGACCAAAGACGTCTTCAATCGATAGAACATCCCGAGTGTACGCTCCGACGCGCTAGCCGTCATCCACCTAGAGACACCCTTCGGTAAGCGCATCTACCACTAGACACAAACGACTTCTGCAGGAGTCTTCGTCCAAAATCTTTCGGTCGGAAGCACCCAACCGTCCCAAAACACCTGATGTCATCTACTTTTACATAGTTTGCATGCACATTTTGGATTAGATTTTCTTCTTTTCTAACTTAGGTTTTGGTCTTTCTGTGTTGATTTTCGTATTAGTCATAGTATGGAGGTCTACACAAGTTTGTTCTGGTTTTTTAGGTCTTTTGATGGTGTTTTAGAGTCAAGAGGAGAAGAAGACAAGAGGACAAGATCTTAATGAAGCTTAATGACGACAACTAGTACTAAGGAATGAAGATTTGAGAATTCCAAGAGCTTTCAAGAATTGTGGATGACCTATTAGAAGTCAAAAATGCAAGCTAAGGAGTCAAGAAAGAGGTTAGAAGCATCATCACGGGTCGTGGAGGCCATCACGGGCCAAAACAAGAAGAGACAAAGCAAGAAAGAGCTCTCAGATGGTCCGTCACGGGTCGTGACAGGACTCTGCGCGCGTGAGATTTTGGGCTTTCTTACTCCTTTTTGGGACCGAGTTGGTTTTATTTTTGGGATATCTTTTGACATAAGTTTAAGGAATTTTCTAAGACTTTTAAGTTATTTTTATTATTAGGCATCATTATTATTTCTAATTAGAGAGAAGACAATTTTTCTAGGGTTTTAGTTTACACTCTTTCAATTTGGAGAATTGACACTCTTGGATCTACTTTGTTTTCTTTCAATTGAATCTCTAGCAAGTTTCTCTTTCAATTATTGTTCTTATTCTTATTCTATGTTTAAATTTATTTTTTTGATGATGAATTTAATTATGCTTGGCTAAACTCTTTAGTTCTAGGGTTTGGTTGATCCCAACAATGTGAAGCAGATTAAATTCAATAACTTTTGCTTGAATTGAGTTGGAAACTAATATGATTTGATTCTAGGGGCTTAATCTAATAGGTAACTTATTAGAGTCTTGTTTAGGTTGTGCATCGAGCGGTGATAGTCTAAGTACGTAAACAAAATAGAGAGAACACATCGAGAGGTGACTCTATCCATTTGGAAAAAAACTTGAATTGAACTTGAGATTAGTTTCTCATGTGGTTAGTTGTCATAGAACTTCTAGATATTTGAGTCAAGTTTGATGCATCACGAGAGTGGGGCAAGTTTGGTTTACCATCTAGATTTCTAAGTGCTTAAAGGGTTTCTATCGGTTTTGTTTCGTCACGAGAGTGGGTTCTTATTTTGATAGAAGTAAATTAAGTTAAACTCTGAGAAAAGTTAATTTATGACATTAGACAATAACCTTCATAACTAAATATCCAACTCAGTTTAGGTAAAAGTGAGATTCAAACTCTGTGGATCAAAGTTGTGGGGATTTCTTGCCTTGAAATTTTGCTTTCTCATATACTTTTCATTCTCATACTTTACTTGTTTTACTTGTTTTTAGTAGATAGAAATACATCACAAATCTCCATGTTTTGGCTTAGAAATTAGTTATAGAATTAGTTAAAGCAAACATAATCCCCGTGATTCGATCCTGATCTACTACTACAATAGATCTCGTATTCTTGCGAGTGTGTGGGAAACCATCACATCAACACCTGCACACAAAGGTAGGACACAACCAAGCAAAAATACGCAAGGAACACCATGCATGCATACGCACAAAATAAATTAAAACCCATTCCAGTGAGACGATGCTCCCGGAACAGGGTAAAATTGTCTCCGGCCCTAACCCTGGCCTAATCTATCACAAAAAAAGAAAGAGTTATGCAAAAAAAAAAACTTGTTCGAGCATCAAAAGAGATTACACGGGCGCACAACCCTAGTCTTCATCCTTGTTGGTAGCCTCCTCAGATCGGTCCATTCCACTCGCCATGAGATCGTCTAATCCTTCCTCCGTCCCACTTGCATCACCAGCGTCCGCTCCACGATAATCAACGTCTTCATTAGCGCCAAGATACTTCTCCGTCTCCTCTTCCAGGAGGCCCAAGGAAGCGAAGATCTCATCGCCGGGGGCCGGCCTGTCGGGAGGATAACGCTCGTGGAAGGTCGTGATCTCCGCATCCAAGTCCCAACTCAAATGCTTGCCCGCCACGAACTGCTTAATTGTCTCCACTCGAGACATCATTGAGAAGTAGGCTCCAATTTCGCCAGCTTCCTTGAGAATATTCTCTTGTTCGTAAGTTCTAGGTCAGCAATCTTGGATCGATCCGAAGAAACTTGACTCGCATGACGCTTGATCGCTTCCGCCAGCCTTCCAATCTTATCAGCATCAGCTTCTGGCGTTCAGTAGTGGCCGCCACCAACTCGGCCTTCTCGACATCCCACTTTGACTTGAGCTCCGTCATAATCGTCTCCCCTCGTTCAACGGTGTTCGTCACCCATACTGTGCCTTGTAAAGCCTAAAATAATAAGAGCGTCGACGGCAGGAGTGAGTACATATAAAATTAAAGTTGAAGAAATGAAACGATATGTGGATAGGAAATTTACCTTCCAAACCATCAGGCCCACGTCCCTAATCAGGGCAAGGGGCAGGAACATCCAAACATGGTTTTTTGGAGTCGTGGGTATCGCGAAGTCTTTGCCATAGGCCCGTCGGAACTTTGTCTTGCAGGTCGATAACTTCCATGGCACTTGGAGACGATCGGTTGACGGGAGTTATCTTGGTCACAACTTCCATCTTCACCTTGGGATCCAGAGGGGTTTTTATATCGCTAGATCGCAACTTACGTTGGATCATGGCCGCAGCAGAAAAGTTACGCCCCAAAGAATACGAAGCTTCAGAAAAACGAACAACAATAAATCAGGCATTTTAGACAACTAGATCGTCAATCATCAATGAAGGGTGCATACATGTGGGCTTCGCCAAAGGTTTTGCCGACACATTGACAACCTCTGCAGGCGCCGGAACTCCAACGTCGATCGTCCTCTCCTAATCCCCCGACTTCACATCATCCTCTCCATCCAACGGAGCCGTCGTCCTGTTATTAGACTCGCCCTCCATCATCGGTTCCACAGTCTTCCAGTACGTCCTCTTTCCCTCCGGTAGAGTGAAGACCTTCCTGCATGCCTCTGACTCCAAGACGTGGGTGCCCAAGCCAGGCGGAACTACACCATCGAGAGAAAAGGAAAACCATAAGGGGAAAATGAATTTCGGAAAAGAAAAATGTGAATAGGGAAAATTGTGCTCACCTTTGGAACTCCAAGTGTCAGAAAAGGAGGCCTGGTACATAAGCCCCAAGGACGATCTTTCCACAAAAAAGAAGTGATTCGCCTAGTCCTTGTCGTTTAATTTGGATTTCGGAATGAGAGGGTTTTTGGCGTCCTTGGCGTGGAGGGTGAAACGGGCAGCCCTAAGCGGGCACACCCGGTATGCGCATAGGAGATCTGACACAGTGAAATCTATCTTTTCCTCGGCACACACCTCGCTTATCTGTTAAAGGATCTTCGATGTAGCAGGCATCAGTTGCGCAGGAGACGCCCTAAGGGCCAACAAGAAGTTCAGGATCAGCATGGAGGAAGGGAATTGGTCTCCTAAGGTGAATGGATACTCTAAGAAACAAATCCAGCATGCCTTAACCCAATCGACACCCTCTCGGATGGGGCAGTAAAAGAAGGTGCTAGCAAGGAAGCCATGGTCCTTGAGAGGATTCTTTCTACTTATTCTGCGGTCATAAAGCAAGGACGACAATCACGAGGCTCGAGAGAGTGGGAAGACTCAAAACTCGTGAGCTCAGCGCTTGCCCTAACCATTGTAAAAGACAATCGAAAAAGAGAGGAAATTACAAGAAAGAGTAAAAGGAGAAGATGAAGAGCGGTATGGGTGAATGAACGCGTACCTTCAAAGAGCCTGCGCTTGGAGTAATTATAACTTGAAGTGATATGACTTCTTATCTCCCCGAGGTTGATCAGAAGGAAGGGGTAAACACACGTGTCACACGTCCACTATAGATCATGTGGCAAATCTGATCAAAATCTCGAGGAAAGATTTGGATCAAGATTTGGGGGTATTGTTAGGCCCAAAAAATCAAGCCGACCAAATTGATAACCTTAGCCTAGAAGCAATAGAGGAAATGCACAAGAGAGAGAAGGTAGAAGTCTTGTAGAGACCGAAAGAAGTCAAGGGTCACACTAAGAAGAAAGAAGGATGCGGTCAAGAGAAAGAGATATGAGCTCGCGGCCGACCACTAACGGCAGTTACCTACTCCGATATGTGCGCAGAATAGTTGACGGTTAAAGATATGCGTGATGAGGTATTTTTAGTCATTAATACCTACCAAAGAATCCTGACTTAACCAAACTTAGTAGAATGGTAAGTAAGGGTCGATCCCACAAAGACTCGTGTATAAGTGTTTTACTTGAGTGCCAAGTAACCAATATGGGGTTTTCTTATGATTGATTAACTAATCTAAGATGCAAACTAAAAATTAAATATGGATGTAAAGTTGATTGTAAATATATGATAGACAAGTGTTCAACTAGTTAAATCCATCATAGATATGCTTATTGATCATTGATTCTCTTGATTATCAATTCAATTGAATAATCTACTGTGGATTATGATCCTACTAAGGATTATGACCCAAACTTCAGAAATAGTTGAAAGAACTAACAATCTAAACAACCCTAATTATTTAACAACCTAAAACAACGTCTAGATTCAATTAAACAACAACTTTACGAATCAAGTTATCAATAGAAACAAATACTTAGAGCAAAAAGACATCTAAGTTATTTGTGGATTTATTCCCTTCTACAATTGAATAGCCCAAACGGGTCCAAACAATTATAGTTTCTACTTTATCTAATCAACCCCAAACATGCATTAATCAGATTAGTTGTAAATTAACCTAGAAATTCTATTAGGTGATCAAGCTAACAAAACCCTAGAATAATTATGATTCAATCAAGCACAAGGAATAAAACCTATTCAAGTTGTGGAGAATCAATCAAATCCTCACATTAATACGCAATCTATGATTTTAATAACTAGTTAAACACAATATAATTAGCAACGCATAATTAAATTAAGAAAACTTACAAAAGGTTCAAAGGTTGTCTCTTTTGATAAAACTCTCTCCAAAGAAACCTTAGCCTCCAAAATTATGATCTAAGTTCTCCACCCAAAAGAGAGAGAAACTCAAAGAGATTTTTAATATCTCTTAAAACTACTAAAGATATCCAAGGAAACAAATCCTAACAAGCCATACAAGACAACACGTCGAAATCATAAAGCCAAGCCCAAAACTAAGCCCAATTCTCGGCCCAAGACATCTCTGCGTAGAAAGCCAATTGTGCTATTTGACATCCAACAGCGCGGCTGCGCTTTTACATGCTAACCCGCGCATTACCCTCGGTTCATCATTCGGGTGACACTTCAGAGGCTGTTTTGTCCCTCTTTGAGTTGGAATTTGGACTCTGAGGAAAATATGAATTGTATCTATTTGAGTTAGCTTTTCATTGATACCAAATTCAGGTCCATCGGACCACTGTAGCTCCCAAACCAAGCATTTCAAGATAGAGGTGTCAAAACAAGAACTCCAATGCATAGCCCGAATTTAAGCATTCTTTTCCCTCAAGCTCTTGGGCTTTAGCTCTTCTAATCATCACTTATATCACTCTAAGCTTCATCAAACTCCACTACAATCATCTAAGATCCATACCGTCCATGCTTGCTTACCTAAAGATTTGCAAAACCGAACAAAACAAGCGCAAAACTCGAATTTCCTAGAAAACCTAAAAACCTAAGAAGTAGACTAAACTAAGCTAAAACCATGCATAATAAACGTAAATATGCATCCTAATCTACACCTAAATGCACACTATCAATGCCCTAGGAACATGGAGAATGGGACATAGGGAGAAATGACTAGTTAAAGAGGTTATAAGCTAGATTTTCACATCCATTCGAACGTATGCACACGAACTCAACAACAAAAATCTCAAGAAAAGAACGCTTGTAACTTCGATTACAATAAACAACCTGTTTATTTTTCAATTCTCTGAGATTGAATTCGATCATTGCCCCAATATAGGGCAAGAGTTTGATTGTCAAATTTTTGTCCAAAACAGTATGTGGTCAGGTTTGCTAATGCAGATGATTACGACCACGTTTTATCTTAAGGATCGTGGATGATATGGGATAACTATCTCATGATCAGGCGTTGGACACCAGACTTTTGCCCTACCAGTGATACGGCTTCGGTTCTCATAGTTTAGGTTCGTATTTTTGGGCTGGGTCTTGAGTATTTCGATGAACAATGCCTTTGTTGTCTTGGAGAAAAAATTGGTAGAGTGGATCGAGTGGATAAAACGACCAAAGATGCAAAATATGGTCAGTTTGTTCGGATTGGGATTGAAATCGACCTTCATAAGAAGTTGCTTTCCAAATTTTACTTTCGGGGACGTGTTTGGAGGGTACAATATGAAGGTCTTCGAATGATGTGCTACAACTGTGGCAAATTAGGCCATACAATGGAGAATTGTCCTGGCAAAAAGGAACCAGAGGCTACGCCCATGAATGTGGAAAACAATTCAGCTAAACAACAAGCAACTGGTGACACACAAGTGGAGGGAAGCCCATCTGAACAACCTACTGATATTGTCATGCACCAGCTTGAACGGGAACCAAGTTTTTGTCCTTGGATGCAGGTTAAATAGCCGATTCGACGCAAACCCATGCAACAATAACCAGGAAACCAGAAGGTGAAAGAAAAGGCTCAAAATATGCAGGAATTTGATCCAAAAACCAACTACAGGCAAGGCAAAAACGATGCCAACCACTTTGGTTACCAATGGTGGTTAAGGCTCTTGACCAGCGGTAAAAACTCCGGCGTCGGTTGGTTCGAGATTTTTAGCGTTGAGTTTGACTAATGCAATGGAATATTTACCCGTTGATTCAGCAACACACCTTCCTTCAATATCGCAACAGCAAATATCAATGCAAATAAGGTAGTTTCCCAATCTGTGGCAACGGTCCCACATACGACACTACCTAGCAATACGGGGAAAAGGAAAATAAGATCAACACAATTAAAGAAAGAAAAATCTACACCAGATGGACGTTTCCACCCCTTTGCCAAACCTGGGCCCCAAGATGCAGCTAAAAAAGATCCGAAAATATCTGAAAAAATCTTTTCTCTTGATCAATTAGGAAAAAACTCCAAATCTTGCCGCTTAAGTAACCCCAACAAAATCTCCCATGCCACTATCTTCGGTTGAGCCGTAGGACAACAACCAAAACCCTAGTTTGAAAAAGCTATTACTAGAAGCCACCCGGAAAGTTGTTGGGGGTTGAGCAAAGCAGAGCCAGTGCAAGTTCACTCTCTCCCATACAACAGACTGATACGCCACTACAAAGCAACGATGGAAATCCCCCAGTTCAACACCGACATGTTTGGTACCAGCAAAGTTTGCTGGTTTCCAACCACCGAACGGGACCGTTTCACTTCTTAGACATGCAAGATCAGACCTCGATTCCTATGGGTCAACGCCCATTCCGCTTTCAAGTGGCCTGGACATCACATGATCAATATCGGCCCTTTATTACATCTCACTGGGATGTATCTCATGGATGCATGGATACCATGTCTTCTCTCTCTGATAAGCTGCAGAAATGGAGTGTTGACGTTTTTTGTAACACTTTCCACAAAAAGAAAAGATTGTGGGCGCGCCTGGTAGGGATCAAACGTGCTCTTGCATACCATAACTCTTAGGGGGCGTTTTATAATTGAGTATCGGGAATGAAGGTATGGGGTTCGGGAATGAAAATCTCATACCTAATGTTTGCTATGCTATTTTTTCATTTTCCAACCGACACCTTAAACCCAATAGGTATGGGGTTCTCAAATTCTACCCCTCCCCAAGGTATGAAATTTCATTCCATGAGGTAGTGAAATTAAAACCTAACCGGTCTCCTCTCTACACCTATCTTCCACGCCGCTCTTCACCTAGACTCCTCTCAATCCAAATTAGGGTTTTGATTTTAAATTCTTATACAACCCATATTCGTGAGTCTTTTTGTTCAAATTTCATGAATGTTTTGTTCATTAAACATCTCCTCCTGCATTTCACGTGGTAAAAAATCATTTCCAAGAGATCTCATAAAACATCAAATTCAAAGTCCATGAAAGGCTGAAATTCTCAAATTCACGTGATCACTTCGTCATTTGTATTTACGTGTATTAATATAAGAATATGTCATTTGAGGCTATGTGTGTATTCATCACATTCATATAAGCACATCTATCTATATACTAAAAAAGAAGCCTTTTGGCCACATGTCATCCTCACATTTATTTTGCCTATGTGTCATTTTTTGGTGTTTTTGAATTTTTTTATATTAAAATTTAGGTCCCACTATATTTTAACTAATTAATTTTTATACTAATTAAAATAAGAAATGCTTACTACTCCTAAAATTTAGGCATTTCAAGTTTCAAAAATAAATCTAATTATTTAATTGAAAATTTAAAAAATAATTATTTAGGAAAATTTTAAATATAACTCGTGCATGGCACGGGAATTCAACTAGTTTCATATAAGCACATGTCATTTGGTTATCAATTTTTCAATCGGACAATTCTTTTTTGCTGAATTGTTGATTTTTTTCAAGCAACTCTCCAATTGAAAAGAAAGAGGAAGGAGTTACAAGAATTAATTAAATTTTTTATTCAAAATGACAAGATCTCATATTTGACACCGAACAAAAGGTATATGGGTTGAGTCTAACCAAACACATGTTTTCAGGAATGAAATGCCAACCCCATACCTTCTCAACCCCATACCTCATTCCAATTCTATACTCGATTTTATACCAAACGCCCCCTTAGAGGTTGACTGACTTGGAGGATGAACTTACCACAGAATTGGAGCATGTCATGGATCAGGAACAAATGCTTTGGTTCCAGAAATCTCGTTTGAATAGAATTGAAAGGCTGCAAGATTCTGTGGGTAATTGGATTTTTGACTGTCATACTCTCCAACAGATGGTAACTCGTTTTTTGCGAACGTTTATACTGAGGAAGCCAGAAACTCTCCTGAGCCAATTTTACCTTTTGCTTTATGTCATGGTTTTACGGTGGTGACCAAGCTGAACCATTTGTGGACTCGAAGGTTTGGTCGGCTCTAAAACAGATGGGGTCGTTTAAATCTCCGGGACCGGATGGCTTCTCAATTGTTTTTTTATCAAACGAGCTGGCCGATTGTTAGCAAGCATGTGATTGACACAGTTATGGGCTTCTTGAATGACAACCGAATTGAGCAAAATTATTGTGATGCTCTTTCATGTCTTCTTCCGAAAATTGACTGCCCGGTGAACCCCGACCAATTTAGGCCAATTTTGTTGCTTAATGTGGTGTTTAAAATTAGCACCACGATGATTGTACAACGTCTCAAACCATTTATTGATGATCTTGTCTCTCCGATGTAATAAGCTTCATATCGGGTGGACAAATTGTTGATAACATTGTTGTGGTGCTAGAAGCGCTAGATACTTTCCATGACCGAAGTAACATTGGTAAATGGATGATGATAAAAGTTGATCTTGCTAAAGCTTATGATCGCTGGTCCTTCTTACGCGAAATTCTCACACAAACAGGGTTTCCCGATTAGATGGCTGATGTCATTATGGCTTGTTATACGAACGTGAAAACTAAGGTTTAATGCAATGGGGAGATTGTAGGGTATTTTAATCCTACACAGGGAGTTCGTCAGGGCGACCCGTTATCGCCATATCTTTTTGTTCTATGCATGGAAAGGCTCTCTCATGTGATTCAGTCGGCTGTGGCGGCGGGTTTGTGGTCTCCATTGTTGGTTGGTGATGTTCTGCTTTCCCATCTCTTTTTTGCGGATGACTTAATCTTATTTGCTGAGGCTTCGGTCTCACAAGCCGCTATTATTAAAAACTACCTTGATATGTTCTGCTGGCAGTCAGGGGAGAAAATAAACAATGACAAAAGCTTAATTCTTTTCTCTCATGTTGAGCTTCAAACATCGGGGGTGGCAATAAGTACTTTCTTGATTATACCGATGACTTCTTATTTGGGGGTTTGTCTGGGTGTTCCGACATTGAATGGCCGGGTGGAAAAAACTAAATTTTAACCACTGCTTGACAAAGTTGTTACTAAGCTTCAAGGTTGCAAGCTTGTTCTTTGTCTTTTGTGGGACGGGTGACACTTGCTAATACCGTCTTGACAAGCCTTCTGGTTTATGCAATGCAATCCACTTTGATACCGTGTTCCGTTTGTGATTTGGTGGATAAAACGGTCCGTGGTTTCATTTGGGTTCAACTAATGAACAAAGGAAAGTGCATCTTTTGTCATGGGATAAAATCACTCTACCTAAGAGGTTATGAGGGTTAGGAATACGCCTCATGAGGGCCTCGAATGCAGCTGCTCTAGCTAAATTGGGTTGGCATACTCTACATGAAGTTGATCGCTTATTGAGTCACGAAATCCGAGGAAAATATTGCAATAACAAGTGTGATCCGGATATTTTTCAAAGATGTCCAAGGCAATCACATACTTGGAAAGGGCTGGTGCATGGTGGCCAACTCCTTTCGAAAGGCATTAGCTTCTCGGTGGGCAATGGTAATCACACTTTCTTTTGGACCCAAAGTTGTGTTGGGCCCAAGCCCAATATTAATGTCCAGCCCAAAAGTGTTGTCTTTCTAGGGTTTATAGACAACAAATATGTGTGTGCTAGGAGAGGAGCCTCACTTTCTAAGAGCCACCAAAATTGAGAGCCCCCATTTCCTTGAGAGTGAAATTGGGGCACAAAAGTGAGGAGGGAGAAAGGAGAAGAGAGAGGAGAAAATAGGGTGAAGAAGAAGAGTTCTTTCTTTCCAAGCCCGGGGTTATTTCGACTCTAGCTTCGGGATCCAATAACTAGTTGTTTGTTGGTAGGTTTTCTCTCCCCTTGGAAACCTAATCTCTAGTTACAAGTGTTTGCCTTCATTTAGGAGTTCTAAAGGTTGATTCTCCTTGTATTGAAGTTCTCCGGGTGTGAGATTCGAGAACACTTGTATCCGTTTGTTGATTAGTGGAATTTTGCTCTGTTGGGCGCCAGTGGGGTTTTTCCCCTCTAGTTTGAGGGTTTTCCCACTTAAATCTTGGTGTTGTTTTGTGCTTTTCTATTTGCTTATATTTCTGCTTGCTTTCTTGTGGTTGGTTTGGTTACCACATTGTTGTTGTTGGTTTGCCGGATTGCCTGGTTTTGTTGTCTTGGTTGCGTTTACTGTTCTACAGACTATTGTTTGCTTCCGCTGAGATTGTTTGTGGGATTAGGAGCTGTTGATCGATCCATTTTTCCCCAACAAGTGGTATCAGAGCCAGATTTTGTTGAAGAAACTTCAGTCTATGTACGAGAGGAAGTCAGCTCTGAGTAAAGCTTTTGTGATCAGAAAGCTTGTTAATCTGAAGTACAAGGATGGAAAGCCTATTGCCGAGCATTTAAGTTAGTTTCAGGAGCTTGTAAATCAGTTGAGCACATGAAGTTGCCTCTAGACGATGAGTTACAAGCGTTGATGCTATTGAGTTCTTTGCCCGATACTTGGGAGACTTTGGTAGTTTCCATCAACAATTCTGCTCCTAATGGTGTTGTGTCCTTGAGTACCGTCATTGATAGTCTCTACAATGAGGAGACTAGGAGAAAAGACATGGGTACTAGCACTTCACAAACTTTGGCGACGACATCAGGTGATAAGTCCAGAGGGAGAAGTAGAGAGCGGAATGGACGTGACAAGTCCATAGGTAAGTCACAGAACAGGGGAACTTCTCAGGAAAAAGGAAAGTATACATGCTTTCATTGTGGCAAAAAAGGACATATGAAGAGAAACTGCAATGCTTGGAAGAAGATCAAGAATGAAGAGAAAAATCAGAAAGAGGATGATAAGAACACCACAACTGCTGTGTGTGGTGACGAAGAAGGTCTGGTTTGACTGTCTTGTGTGGATGATCACAACGAAGAGCTTGATTCTTGTGTAGAGTGGGTAGTCGACTCAGTTGCATCCTACCATGCTACACCGAGGAAGGATATTTTCACTAGTTACAAATCCGGAGACTTTGGTAAAATGAAGATGGGGAACACCAGCTGATAGCATGCATTTAGGTGTTAGTTTTAGGGCATATTTATGTTTAAATCATAGGTAGTTGCATGCATTTTGCTTAGTATTTGTAGTTTTTGCATTTCGGTGTCTACTCTTGTGCTTTCATGTTTTTAGGTCGTTTTGAGGAGCAAGGATTGGTTAAGTCGAAGGATTCAAGATTACAGATATTCAAGTGTCTTTTCCAAGGATATTCAAGCCACTAGCGATGATGATTAAGACCCAAGAGGTTGTGGAAAAGAACGCTTAGAACCGGGCAATGCATTGGAGTTGTTGTTTCGACACCACTTTCTTGTAACGGTTATTTCGGGAGCTACAGTGGTCGGATGAATCTGAATTTGGTATCATTGGAAAGCTAACTCGAAGAGATACAATTCATATTTTTACTTCGAGTTCCAATTCCAACTCTAAGGATGTCAAAACAGCCTTCGAAAGTACCGTCTGAGTGCTGTCAAGAGATGGCCGCGATCGCGGCCATATAAATCGGCGATCGCGGCTTTACACCGACTCGCCTGGTCAGATTAGTCTAGGCCGCGATCGCGGCCATCAAAAAGGGCGATCGCGGCTCATCTGAGCTGCTCGCGCACGAAGATCTTTCGAGCTTATCTTTACTTGTTTTTAATTATATCTTTCCTTTCGTGTTTTTAGCTGACTACTTAAGCCTTGTTTTTGACTTTTGGGAGATTACTCCATTCTCTCTTAGACCTAATTTCAGACTTTGTGTTTTTCTCTCTTATGGAGAACTAAACTCCTTAATTCTATTCAAGTTGAAGCTTTTCAGACTCAAGTTGTTGTGAGATTCGTCTATTCAGGTTTATTTCTACAGGTTATTTCAATTCTCTTGTGCATAATTATTATTGATTATATTGATTTCGACTTGATTGATCACCTTGTTGGAATTGATATTATCTATTGCTAGATATAGGTTTTCTCGTAGCAAAGCCTGATCTTTGTAGCAACTCAATTGATTTAGGACTCGTTGGACTAAAACAGTTGAGAAGAGATTTGAATGCATGTTGATTGTTTGACTCGTTGGAATTCAATCGCATGTATCTTGTTTATCCTTGTTCTTAATGCTAATATCCCTATTATTTATGATCGTTTCATGAATTGTTTGGATGTTAAGTTGCATGTCTCGTTGCCATGTTATAATTCTGATCAGGATAGGAATAACTGAAAGAAATAACTTGTTTGAATCTAGGATCAATAACTTGAGGAAGAAAAGTGGATACTTGGATAGGATTGCTTTCCTTAACTTGATAAAAATCCAATCTTTGCCTTGTTTGATTACTTGCTTTGTTTGTTTCAATTCTTAGTTTCTAGTTTTAATTCCAAAATCCCCCCTTTTTGTTACTTCTTTGAGTTGATAATAATACTGCTTAGAATACAAGTGTCTCTTGGGTTCGACCCCGACTTACCGACTATACTAGTTGAGTAACTAGGGATTTATCTTTGATTTGGCATCAACGATTCTAAGCCAGTCAAATTTTGGCGCTGTTGCCGGGGACACTTTGTTTAATTCTAAATTTTGGCGCTGTTACGGTCCACACCTATGCTACTAATCAATTGCTATGTTTCAATGTAGACAACTACAAGATGAACAATTTCATGTTTATTTCTCTAGAGTGCAACAATATTTTCATACACTTGGTGCTTGGGGTTATCACCCTTGTGAGAGGGATTTATGTCAGTGCATCTTAGATGGGATGAATTATGAGACTCTACAATTGGTTGAGTACATGAGCAATTATAGGTTATGGTGTATGGTACCAGAAGAGTGTTGGGATTTCTTTTGCTACATGAGCGATCAATGCGAGCAGGTTGAACAACATCCACCTATGCTCCATCCAGTTGAGAACTCCTCTTTCAATGCTGAGGAGGTGTTTGCAAGGCTTGCTAACATAGTAGACCAGTTGGGACAGAACACTCAAACTAGTTTCAAGAACATGGAGACTCAGATCAGTCAAATGGTCACTATTGTGAATAGACTAGAAGCAAGAGACTCTGAGAATTTGTCTTCACAACCCATAGACCCGATGGAGAATGTGAGTGCCATTACATTGAGGAGCGAGAAGGAGGAGATCAAAGATGATCTGAATTCTGGTGAAGAACCGCAACCGGTATTGGACATCCATGATCATGGATCTACCTTAGAAGCTGATGATGATTATATGCATTCCGATTTTCCTTCTCTTGACTCTCAAAAGTCAATGCTCATATATCCTGAGGCACTCAAGGACACTATGAAGCCTATAGAACCAAGTGAGCCTAAGATTGATGCAAGAAATTACATGGAGTTCATCTTTGGTAAGAGTGGTAATGTTGATGAGTTCTTTGACCCATACTGTAAGTATTTTCTAACATCACCACTTGTGTTGAATTTGTTTGAGCATATGCCATCTCATGAAAATTGGTCTCACAAGTTTGATAAGTTGCAGCGGTTTTTAAATGGGTTATTGTTTAATTTGAATTTATCCTTGTGCTACTTATGTTTTTGTGAGATGTGTTCACAGGCTTTTGACAGGTTATTAAGGGCATTGACAATGTCTAATCTTGTGAATTCATTGCTCTCCATCTATCTTGTGTCCTCTCCACCAAACTGTTGCCACTTTGAACATCTTCCATATTCAAAAGAGTAGATGACTTTGTGAGTGTTCTCTCTTCCTTTCTCTTTTATTTTATACATTGGGGACAATGTATTATTGAAGCATGGGGGAGGGGAACATTTACATGTTAGTATAGTTTGGCATTGCATATAGTTTAAATTCTTGAAAAGCATGTTTAAATTTTTGCATTCATAATTGCATAAAAAAATCAGAAAAATTTAAAAAAAATACAAAAAAAAAAATCATGCATTTTAGGTTTGTCATATTTTCCCAAGCAAGGAAACCACTTGTCCTCTAATATTTTTTATGATGATTTTTGCCCCTTAACTTGCTTGGATTGCTTGAAGCTTGATAATGTTTATTTCTTTAAGAGCATATTTGATAATTTGATTGAGCATGTATATCCTTAAGATCTAAGTTACACAGAAGTTCTAGGCAAATTTTACCTTGTGAGATTATTTTGTTTTGGCCTTTCTAGGACTATGCATTTATGAGTCCTCTTTTTCATTGTTTGTGCTCACTTTGATTGCTTCCTCTAGAACTTGCATTTAAATATCTTTTTCGAGGCTGCATTCATGACTTTTGCATATGACATTAAAATGATTGAGGCAATGTTTCTTATAAGCTTATTACTTCCCTTCCTACCTTAAAAGATCCATGTTCTTGACACCCCATTTCTTTTAAGCTTTAAGCCTATTTTTGATAGCTCCACAAAATTTTCCTAGCCTAATAAGCTTGACCCAGGATCCGGGATTTAGGACTTTAGGTTGTGTTTTTGTTTTGTGTGAGTTATGTATAAGTATGGGGGAGTTGGAAGAAAAGGAGGAAAAGAGGAAATAAAACTCTTGTGTGTAAGTGAAAAAAAAATGAAGATGAAAAGAAAAAGTCAAGTACAATTGTTACTAGTCTTCATAAAGCAAAGAAAGAGTTGAAGAAGAGGCAAGAAAAAAAAGTGAAGAAAGAAACAATGTGTTTAATTGTGGTTTGGAGTTGAGAAAGAAGAGTTTGGGAGAAGTAAGAAAAGAAAGTGTTGAAGTTTGGGTTTAGGATTAGTTCTTTATCCCGGATTTAGCACCACATGCCAAATATTATCCCTTCCAAGTTTCTCTTTACCTTGGCCCCATTACAAGCCTTAAAAAGACCTCATGATTTTTGTTGTATGCAAAGTCTCTAGCGGTGGAGATCTAGAACACTGATGCAAGCCTATGGTAGCTAGGCTTTCAAAGTTGAGTTTGAGCGAAACACATATATACCCTTAAACACATGAGTGAGAGTGAAAACACATGTTCCTAGTGAGGTTTAGAATGGATTTGTTTACTTGATCTAATTGGATGCCAAAATACATGCTATGATGTCAATTTTTGAATCATGTCTGTTGTTATTCTTGCTTAAGCATTTATCAAAGTGGATGCATGAATTGCTTGTTTGTGGGGTGTTAAATCTATTTCTTGCTTGAGGACAAGCAAGGTTTAAGCATGGGGGAATTTGATAGCATGCATTTAGGTGTTAGTTTTAGGGCATATTTATGTTTAAATCATAGGTAGTTGCATGCATTTTGCTTAGTATTTGTAGTTTTTGCATTTCGGTGTCTACTCTTGTGCTTTCATGTTTTTAGGTCGTTTTGAGGAGCAAGGATTGGTTAAGTCGAAGGATTCAAGATTACAGATATTCAAGTGTCTTTTCCAGGGATATTCAAGCCACTAGCGATGATGATTAAGACCCAAGAGGTTGTGGAAAAGAACGCTTAGAACCGGGCAATGCATTGGAGTTGTTGTTTCGACACCACTTTCTTGTAACGGTTATTTCGGGAGCTACAGTGGTCGGATGAATCTGAATTTGGTATCATTGGAAAGCTAACTCGAAGAGCTACAATTCATATTTTTACTTCGAGTTCCAATTCCAACTCTAAGGATGTCAAAACAGCCTTCGAAAGTACCGTCTGAGTGCTGTCAAGAGATGGCCGCGATCGCGGCCATATAAATCGGCGATCGCGGCTTTACACCGACTCGCCTGGTCAGATTAGTCTAGGCCGCAATCGCGGCCATCAAAAAGGGCGATCGCGGCTCATCTGAGCTGCTCGCGCACGAAGATCTTTCGAGCTTATCTTTACTTGTTTTTAATTATATCTTTCCTTTCGTGTTTTTAGCTGACTACTTAAGCCTTGTTTTTGACTTTTGGGAGATTACTCCATTCTCTCTTAGACCTAATTTCAGACTTTGTGTTTTTCTCTCTTATGGAGAACTAAACTCCTTAATTCTATTCAAGTTGAAGCTTTTCAGACTCAAGTTGTTGTGAGATTCGTCTATTCAGGTTTATTTCTACAGGTTATTTCAATTCTCTTGTGCATAATTATTATTGATTATATTGATTTCGACTTGATTGATCACCTTGTTGGAATTGATATTATCTATTGCTAGATATAGGTTTTCTCGTAGCAAAGCCTGATCTTTGTAGCAACTCAATTGATTTAGGACTCGTTGGACTAAAACAGTTGAGAAGAGATTTGAATGCATGTTGATTGTTTGACTTGTTGGAATTCAATCGCATGTATCCTGTTTATCCTTGTTCTTAATGCTAATATCCCTATTATTTATGATCGTTTCATGAATTGTTTGGATGTTAAGTTGCATGTCTTGTTGCCATGTTATAATTCTGATCAGGATAGGAATAACTGAAAGAAATAACTTGTTTGAATCTAGGATCAATAACTTGAGGAAGAAAAGTGGATACTTGAATAGGATTGCTTTCCTTAACTTGATAAAAATCCAATCTTTGCCTTGTTTGATTACTTGCTTTGTTTGTTTCAATTCTTAGTTTCTAGTTTTAATTCCAAAATCCCCCCTTTTTGTTACTTCTTTGAGTTGATAATAATACTGCTTAGAATACAAGTGTCTCTTGGGTTCGACCCCGACTTACCGACTATACTAGTTGAGTAACTAGGGATTTATCTTTGATTTGGCATCAACGATTCTAAGCCAGTCACCAGCTATGCAGAGATTGTCGGTATGGGTGACATTTGTGTTCAAACAAATGCGGCTTGCACGATGACATTGAAAAATGTGCGACATGTACCTGATCTGCGTATGAACTTGATTTCTCTTCATGCTTTGGATATAGAGGGCTACCACAGTTTCTTTGGTTATAAGAGGTGGAAGCTTTCGAAAGGCTCAATGGTGATTGCTAGAGGGAGTCTTAGCTACACTTTGTACAAGACTCAGATGAAGGTCACACGAGATGGCTTGAATGTAGTTGAGGATGAGGCATCGCCAAATTTATGGCATAAGCGGTTGGCGCATATGAGTGAAAAAGGACTGCAAATTTTGGCGAAGAAGACCCTCATTCCTTCAGCCAAAGGTATGTCTTTGAGCCCTTGTGATAATTGTTTATTTTGGCAAACAAATAGGGTGTCATTTAGCAAATCTTCTGAATTGGGTGTTTGTTTTGAAAACAAAAGACCAGGTTCTTGATTGCTTCAAGGAGTCCATGCCAAGGTAGAGCGAGAGAAGGGTTGTTCCTTGAAGTGCCTTCGGAGTGATAATGGAGGCGAGTACACTTCCAGGGAGATTCAGAAGCATTGTCTTGAGCACAACATCAGACATGAGAAGACGACTCCCGGTACTCCTCAGCACAACGATGTTGCTGAAAGAACTAACAGAACCATTCAGGAGAAGGTCAGATGTATGCTAAAAATGGCAAATCTTCCTAAGCCATTTTGGGGTGAAGCTGTGATGACTGCTTGCTATTTGATGAATAGATCTCCGTCAGCAGCTTTGGACTTTGATGTTCCCGAGAGAGTCTGGTCTGGCAGAGATATCTCTTACTCTCATCTGCGGGTCTTTGGATGCAAGGCATTTGTACATGTGCCTAAAGAATAGAGACAGAAGCTAGATGACAGGGCAATTACTTGCATTTTTCTGGGATATGGAGATGCAAATTTTGGGTACAAGTTATGGGATCCAGAAAGGAAGAAGGTAATAAGGTACAAGGATGTGATCTTTCATGAAGACAAGACTTTGTCAGAATCTAATACACCAGAGGAAGCCGTCGAGCTTCCGGTTTACTTGCCTTCTCAGCCAGAAAGCAACGACTCTGGCGATGAGTCTTCTTCAGGGAATGGCATTGATGATATTTCTGCTTTAGATGATGACTTACCAGAAGCTAAAACTGGTGAGGGTTCTGATCAGGGGGAGCCAGTTGAAAATGAAGAAGTAGATGAGCTCAGAAGGTCAAGAAGAGAGTGTCGTCCATCCACAAGATATCCCTCGTCTGAGTATGTTGCAGTTACTGAAGAGGGGGAGCCTGAAATTTTTCAAGAAGTGCAGAACCACAAAGAAAAAGCTCAGTGGGAAAAGGCCATGGAAGAGGAGTTGAGTTCTTTGAAAAAAGAACAACACATATGAGCTTGTAAAACTTCCCAAAGGGAGGAAGGCCTTGAAGAACTAGTGGGTGTTCAGGTTAAAGACGGATGGAGACAAACTAGTCAAGTACAAAGCTAGACTAGTTGTGAAAGGCTTTATTCAGAAGAAGGGAGTTGATTTTGATGAAATCTTCTCGCCGGTTGTCAAGATGAGTTCCATCAGAGTGATCCTTGGCTTATCTGCGAGCATGGATTTGGAACTTGAGCAGTTGGATGTGAAAACTGCATTTCTCCATGGTGATTTAGATGAGGAATTTACATGGAGCAACCAGAGGGGTTTGAAGTAAAGGGAAAAGAGCACTTGGTTTGCAAACTGAAGAAGAGCTTATATGGGCTGAAGCAAGCTCCTAGACAGTGGTACAAGAAGTTTGATAGCTTTATGGTGGATCATGGCTACACCAGAACAAGTGCAGATCATTGTGTTTACTTTAAACGGCAGGCAAATGGTAAATTTGTCATTCTTCTTCTCTATGTTGATGACATGTTGATTGTGGGGCAAGATAAATCCCTAGTTGATGCTTTGAAGCGGGATTTGAGCACTTCATTTGATATGAAAGACTTAAGACCGGCACGCCAGATTTTGGGTATGCAAATTACTCGTGACAGAAGAGCCAAGAAGATATGGGTAGCAGGAGAAGTATATTGAGAAGGTTCTGAGCATGTTTCAAATGAAAGGTGCTAAGTCGGTTAGTACTCCTCTTGCTAGCCATTTCAAACTTAGCAAGAAGTCTTGCCCGTCCACAAACAATGAGAAGAAGAAGATGGACACCATTCCTTATTCATCAGCAGTTGGTAGCTTGATGTATGCTATGGTGTGCACCCGACCGGAAATTGCTCATGCGGTTGGTGTTGTGAGCAGATTTCTTTCCAATCCTGGCAGAGACCAATGGGAAGCAGTGAAGTGGATCTTCAAGTACTTAAGAGGTACGTCTAAGATGAGATTATGCTTTGGAGGAGATAAGCCTATTCTTGAGGGCTTCACATATTTAGATATGGCAGGAGATCTTGATGGCAGAAAGTCGACATCAGGGTACTTGTTTACTTTTGCGGGGGGAGCTGTCTCGTGGCAGTCCAAGTTGCAGAAGTGTGTTGCTTTGTCCACGACTGAGGCAGAGTACATTGCCATGACAGAAGCTGGGAAAGAGATCATCTGGGTGAAAAGATTCCTTTAGGATTTGGGTTTGAAGCAAGGAGAGTATGTGGTGAACTGTGACAGTCAAAGTGCTCTAGATTTGAGCAAGAATGCTACATACCATTGTCGGACAAAGCATATTGATGTGAGGTACCATTGGATTCGAGATGCTATGAGTGATCGTCGAATGAGCTTGAAGAAGATTCACAATGACAAGAATCCAGCTGATATGTTTACCAAGGTGGTGACTGTTGACAAGCATTAGTTCTGTGCCAAGATGGCAGGACTGGTGCACAAGTGAAGATCCCAAGTTGATTTAGACGTCTTCCCCTTGGGCTGGAGGGGGAGATTGTTGGGACCAATCCCAATATTGATGTCCAGCCCAAAAGTGTTGTCTTGCTAGGGTTTATAGACAACAAATTTGTGTGAGCTAGGAGAGGAGCCTCACTTTCTAAGAGCCACCAAAATTGAGAGCCCCCATTTCCTTGAGAGTGAAATTGGAGCACAAAAGTGAGGAGGGATAAAGGAGAAGAGAGAGGAGAAAATAGGGTGAAGAAGAAGAGTTCTTTCTTTCTAAGCCCGGGATTATTTTGACTCTAGCTTCGGGATCCAACAACTAGTTGTTTGTTGGTAGGTTTTCTCTCCCCTTGGAAACCTAATCTCTAGTTACAAGTGTTTGCCTTCATTTAGGAGTTCTAAAGGTTGATTCTCCTTGTATTGAAGTTCTCCGGGTGTGAGATTCGAGAACACTTGTATTTGTTTGTTGATTAGTGGAATTTTACTATGTTGGGTGCCAGTTGGTTTTTCCCCTCTAGTTTGAGGGTTTTCCCACTAAAATCTTGGTGTTGTTTTGTGCTTTGCTATTTGCTCATATTTTTGCTTGCTTGCTTGTGGTTGGTTTGGTTTGTTGTTGGTTTGCCGGATTGCCTGGTTTTGTTGTATTGGTTGCGTTTACTGTTCTACAGACTATTGTTTGCTTCCGCTGAGATTGTTTGTGGGATTAGGAGTTGTTGATCGATCCATTTTTCCCCAACAAGTTGGCTTAAGGAGAGGCCGCTGGTGGAGTATCCTATGCAGCAACTTTCAAATGATCAACTTGACATGATTGTTTCTGGTTATTGGACTGGGGATTCATGGGACTGGAATGCTCTTTTCCCGCTTCTACCCTCTTACATTTGTCCAGAGCTGATGTCGGTTATTCTACGTAATGAGCCCTCGGCTACTGATAAGATTTTCTAGAATAAATACTCGACTAGTTTATTCACTACAAGCACAACCAAACTACTTGTTAGCGACTCTGTTATGACTCCTGGACACCCAGTTTGAAGAGTTATCTGGCGTTATCCCACACATCAAAGAGTGAGACAGTTTTTGCATACCACATGCCACAATGCTTTCTTGTGTAATGTTAACAGGCTGCGTAGGGGGTTAACGAACTCGAATGCGTGTCCTCGTTGCTCAAGACCTGAAACATGCTTGCATTTGCTGCGTGATTGCTAAAAGGTTAGCATTTTGTGGGAGTCTTTCCTATCACCCAACACTGATCGAACGACTTTTTTCAGCACCATGGAGACCCATGAATGGGTTTGGCTTAATATCCGGGCAGGGGATTTCAACATCTCTTGATTTTCCTATTTCTTATGGCATATATGGAAAAAAAGAAATCAGTTGGTGTTTGAAGGGGTTGATCATTTATGTGAGGTTGCTCCGACCGCTCAGAGGCAAGCTACTTACTTTCAGGATGCTGCAAGAAAGATGAATCCTTTGTTGGCCAAAACTCAGGTGAATGCTGTTGATATTCTGGTTTCTTGGCAGCCACTAGACATGGGGTGGTTCAAGCTGAATATGGATGTCATCTCCAAAGGTAACCCGGGTTTTTCAGGTGGTGGAATTTTGAGAGACCACAATGGTGATTTCGTTCGTGCTTTCTCATTTAAATGTGGGACAACTGCTGCTCTTATTGCGGAACTATGGGCCATCTTTCATGGCATTAAGCCGGGCTTGGAAATTCAGTGTTCCAAACTCATTATTGAAACTGATTTTGTTACAGCTTGCAACCTTCTTGAAGGTCCTATGCCTAATGCTCACCTGGACTACCATCTTATTGTTCAGTGGCGTCACTTGATTCATGAGCATAATTGGCAAGTTCGTTTCAATTTCATTCCGAGACGCATCAATACCATGGCGGATAGTTTAGCTAACAATTCCATTAGTATTGATGAGTCCTTTGTGGTTTATACTACTCCTCCTAGTTGTATTCAAGCCATGTTTAGCAACTATATTCTGAACCTTGCTTCCTCTTAAGCTAAAGTTTAATGGGCTTTGCCCCCTTTTAACAAAAAAAGTAACAATTTTTATGTTTTGATTTTATTAAACTTTTTAACAATTTTTTGTGCTCTAATTTAGTTTACCTAGTCTCTTTTTTGGGTCATAAAACAGAGCTAGCGCTCATGCGGGATAAATATATTATTAAAAACAGAGCTAGCGCTCATGCGGGACATTACATCGGAATTGAGAAGTTCAACAACACAGTCGAGAATGTAAAAATACTCAGTAAAATCAGAAACTAACTCAATAGCTTTATTTGCAAAAGAATCAACAACCCTATTTGCAGCTCTTTTCATATGGATCACTCGGACGTCAACCACAGGGCCTCGCATCAGGGAATGTGATAGCGGTGAAATGGTCGTGCAAATCACGGCTATACAAAAGAGTCCTAACAATCCTAAAGACTGTAGTCTTAGGGAAGTAAGGGTCGAATCCACAGGGAGGTTGATTTATCTTTTTATGTGAATATTATGGCAATTAAAGTAAAAAGGGGTTTATGAATTAAACTAAATCTAAGAATGCAAAACTAATGAAACAATAAAAGATTATGAAAAACAATAAATAGGAAGATAGCTTAGGCAAACAAATATCCACAATCAAATGACAAGTTGATCATTGATTTCACCTCAATATCTCATGCAATGGATTTTCCAATTCCTTTTCAATTGTAACTAACAACACAACATGGTTCTATTAGATCTAACTAATTAAACAACCATGAAACCATCAATGATTCAGTTTAATATCAACAGTAAGGATAGGAATATAATAGGATACAATTTCAGCATAAAACAAGCAGCTTTTATCCTAGAATGCAAATCAAATCTCTTCTGCATAAGACTAGCACAACCAGATACTAGTGCAATGCAGTTGCTACTTCAATCTAGAGATGCTCAACCAGTAACACTCTAGATCTAGCAATAGATTCAATAACAACAAACCCTAGTTGATCAGGCTAGAAACTGTTGAAACAAATCATAAACATTCAAGCAAGAGAGAAGATTAAATCCAAACAATAGATAATTAAGGAATTAGAAATCTCGCAACTTTAATTCAAACGATGCTTCGATTGTCTGACTAAGCAAAAGGGCTTTGTTCTCCATGAAAAAGCTAAAAACTCTAAAAGAAAAATATAATAATAGTGTATGAATTAGACATGCAACTCTCAAAACTTAATATATCAAACTAGGTCTAAAACTATATCCCAAAAATATAATATCTCGGAACAATACTGATAGAAAAGGAGTCAATCACAACTTAACACGTGGCAAATAAAGATCTCCGCGGCTGTCAGGGGCGGCGGGCGCCGCTGGGTTGGCGGCGGGTGCCGCCAGCACCTCGGTTCAGAACTCAAGTTTCGGGGGCTGTTTTGACTCACTTCGAGTTGGAATTTGGACTCGGGGTAAAAACATGAATTGTAGCTCTTTGAATTAGCTTTCCAATGATGCCAAACTCAAATTTATCAGATCACTATAGCTTCCGAACAAACTCTCTCAAGACAGAGGTGTTGAACCTGCAACTCTAATGGATGGCCCGAATTCAAGCGTTCTTCTCTCGTTTCCATTCCTTTCACACTTGTTCACTTGAAGACCTGTAAAACAACATAGAACGTACAAGTGCAAAAATCCAAAATTTCTAGACACTCTAAGACACTAAAGAAACTAACTAAAACTACCTAACACAATGCAAAAGAAACGGAAACATGCATTCTAAACACTACCTATATGCAAGCTATCAAAATGACAACTAGCAATCATATGAATATGCTTACTTGGATGAGCATGTGAAGCATTGAGAAGCATGGCAACTTACAAGGAGTCAGTTTGAATCAGAAGCTGGGTAAATCCCATACGTTGTGCAATTTGAAGCCCATGAAGAATCGCTCAAAGTTCCGCCCTCAGCGCCTCACAAACACATCATTTAAAGGTAAAAGCTTGCATAAATTCACCTTCAAATGTTCTAAAGACACCACCCCCCACCCCCCGCCAAGCCGGGGTTGCGTTTAGAGACGCCATTCGTGTTCAAGGAAACCCAATTAGCCGATGTAGGACACCAACGAGACCTCTGTTCTGGAACAACAACATCATGAGCAGGGGAAATTGTCTGTTTCAGTGAGATTTCAGCAGCAGAATAGGCTTCAACAATGGAACAGACCCTCGACGATAATGTCGTCAATTCATCCTTTCCTTCGAACACCAGGGAATTCTGGAACAACCTGTTGGTGCCAGCAGTTCGAATTTGAACCCAAACCCGACGACCAACCCTAACCAAAACACGAACCCAACCCCGACCTCATTACCAATTCGCCTTTTATCACCGACTGAAAGAGAGGATCACACCAAAAAGGGTTTGTGTTGGAATTGCGATGAAAAACACACCACGAGGCAACGTTGTAATCATCGGTTTCTTGCTTTGTTAGGCACTGATGATTCCGATGAGGATGATAATGTTGAATCTAAAGACGCTACATTAGCAGTCATGGCTGATATTTCGAGTATTCATGTAATGGACGGTTGCACTAATCCTAAATCACTCAAGATCCATGGTTCTATTAATGAGTTGTCCGTACATGTCTTGATTGATAGGTGTAGTACCCACAATTTCATTCACCCGGCAATTGTCGAACAGCTCCACCTTCCCTTGTCTCAAATTCCACCCTTCAGAGTTTATGTGGGGAATGATGAATCATTGTTGTGTAACCATCAATCCCTGGAGTCAGCTTTACAGTTGCAAGGCCATATCCTTAATGTTGATCTCTTTGTTTTGAAAGTTCACGGGCCTCAGGTTGTCTTGGGAGTTCAGTGGTTACAAACCATAGGCAAGGTTTCACAAGATTACGCCGAGTTATTAATGGAGTTTAATTATCAGGGCAAACAAGTGTCTTTAAAGGGAGATCGGATTGCACCGCGTTTGATATTTATACCTGCTTTACAGTCCTTGTTTGTTTCAGAAGTTGTTAATGATTGCTATGAGATCTTGCTATTGACTAAGTCTGCGGCCCATGCTGATGCCGCCCCTGTTGACTTCTCTTCGGATGTTGATCCGCAAATTAGTGAAGTTTTGTAGCTTCATGAATCATTATTTCGGCTACCCATAGAATTACCACCAGCTCGTCCATGGGATAACCGCATTCATCTACACCAGGATTCTAAACTGGTAAATGTTCGGCCTTATCGTTATCCTTACTTTCAAAAGTCAAATTGAGCGACAGGTTCAGGACATGTTAAATTCGCCATAGTACGAGCCCTTTCTCCTCTCTCGCGCTACTTGTTAAGAAAAAGGATGAAAGCTTTCGATTTTGTATTGATTATCGAGCTCTGAACGCTGTGACTATGGCCGATAAATTTCCGATTCCGACAACAGACGAGTTATTTGATGAATTGGGCCAAGCTGCTTTCTTTACCAAGTTGGACCTCAGATCCGGCTATCATCAGATTAGGATGCATGACTCTGATATTTATAAAAACAACTTTTTGAACTCATGATGGACATTTCGAGTTCCTTGTTATGCCATTCGGACTCACTAATGCTCCATCAACATTTCAGGCAGCCATGAATAATATTTTCTATGCTTATTTGCGAGATTTTGTCATCGTTTTCTTTGATGACATATTTATATACATTTCCTCGGTCATATCGTCTCTACAGGACAATTATTGGCCGATCCCCAGCAAGCTAAATGCAATGGCACAATGGCTGACTCCCAAAATTATTCGGCATTTACGGGGCTTTCTAGGCCTCATGTGTTATTACCGCAAATTCATCTGACACTATGCTTCATTGGCTGCCCCTTTAACATCTTTATTACAAAAAGATAAGTTTGTTTGGTCTGATACAACAACAACAACTTTCGAGAGACTTAAAGTAGCGATGATGTCTCCTCTTGTACTTCAATTGCCTGATTTTACTTCTTCATTTGTAGTAGAGACCGACGCTTCGGATGTTGGCATTAGTGTCGTATTATTACATCTTGAGAAACTGGTGGCATTTTTTAGCCAAACTCTCGGCTTGCGCAGCAGAGGTTCATCTGCGTATCACCGTGAATTATTCACCATTGTTTCCGTAGTACAGAAATGACGACAATATTTATTGGGCCAAGAATTTCTTATTCGAACAAATCAGAAAAGCTTGAAGGAGCTACTCTCACAGGTCATTCAAACCCTGGATCAACAATTTTTCATTCGTAAACTTATGGGTTATAAATTTCGGATTGAGTATAAAACCGACTCTAGTAATAAAGTTGTTGATGCACTGTCCCGCTGTATGATCGATGCTGAGTTATCTTTACGACAATTTTGTGCTTTCTCACAGCCTTTGCCGGACTTATGGCCGAAAATTCGTTCGGAAAATGAGACATTGGCCGATCTGATTGATTTGCACAAGGACTTTGCCGCCGGTACAATACAACCACCATTTCAGGTCCATGATGTTATTCTTTATTATGATCACCGTTTGGTGTTGAGTAAATTTTCCGCACTTAAAACCGATGTATTACACGAGTTTCACTCTTCGCCGAGTGTGGGCCATCCCGGCGTGGATCGGACTTTCAAACGTTTAGCTGTTGTATTCTTTTGGCATGGTATGCGGAAAGAGGTGAAACAATTTGTGGATTCATGCCTCACTTGTCAATCAACTAAGTATAGTACTAAGAAGCCAACCGGGTTACTTCAGCCATTACATATTCCGCTACAAGTTTGGGACTCGATTTCTATGGATTTTATTACAAGCCTACCTCCGTCCCGTGGTTTATCTACTATTTTGGTTGTCGTGGATCGCCTTTTCAAATATGCTCACTTTGGTCCATTGGGAGCCTCTTACGATGCTATGATAGTTGCATCGGTGTTTGTTGATATTGTAGTCAAACATCATGGTATTCTAGGTTCTATCTTATCGAACCGTGACACAATTTTTACTAGTGCTTTTTGGAAGGAATTACATCATTTGAGTGGAACCACTTTACGCCATAGCACAACATATCACCCGCAAACGGATGGCCAAACGGAGGTCAAAAATAGAGGCCTTGAAGAATATTTGCAGGCTTTCACACATGCGCGTTTGTCACATTGGGTATTATTTTTACCATGGGCTGAGCTTGCTCTTAATAGCACATTCCATGAAGGTTTGAAAATGTCCCCGTTCCAGGCCTTATATGGCCGAGAACCGCCGCCACTCGTTCGCTTAACGCAGCCGAAAGAACTTGTGTCCCCAGCCGCGACAACATTGTAGGACGGGCTGAGATTCTTGATCTCCTGCGTGCCAACCTGGCCAAGATGCAACAGCACATGAGCGCCCTTGCCAACGCCCGACACCGTGATTTGGAGTTCAAGGTTGGCGATCAAGTTTTGCTCAAGCTCCAACCTTACTGACAACACTCCGTTGCTAGGCCTTTGTCTGCCAAATTAGCACGCCGCTACTACGGGCCATTTGAGATTGTGGAAAGAATTGGTCTCGTGGCTTACCGTCTCGCTTTGCCCGAAAACTAAAAAATCCATAATGTGTTTCATGTTTCCCTTCTGCGACCCTTTATCCCGAATGGTAAATGCCCGATGGAAGATGCCTTTCCGAAGGATTTTCTGCATGATCAACCGCTGTCCTGGCCTTTGCGTGCCATTGATGAACACCAGGTGTTAGTTAATGGGGTTCCCCGTCTTGAGTGGCTGATCGTTTGGGAGGATGGCACCCTTAATGATGCATCTTGGGAGCCGGTCAAGCAGCTTCGTGTCTCTTTTCTCGATTTACGACTTGAGGATAAGTCGAATCTCATCGGGGGAGAGATTGATATGCCACAAGAGAGCCAACATGGTTTGAGGGCAAGGCCGGTTCGGAACTGGTGTCAACCAGCTCGTTTTATGGATTATTTAGTTAATTAATTTATTAATTTATTTATTTTTTAAACAGAGTATTGTAAACTCGTTCTCAGATTTTCTTTACGGTTCTTTCCCCGTACGCCTTTATTGAACCGTTAGGAGCTTAGTATAAATACTCTTATATTATTTTATTTCTTAATTAATCAGAAATAATCTTTTAGCCCTAATCTCTCTCTCCCTCGTCTCGTTCCTTCTCCCTGGCTTCGGCCGCCTCTGCCTTCCTTCTCCATTCACTGTATTGAATTGGTACCACTTAATCTGAGTTGTATCAATATATAGTTTTAACATTGCTTTAAACATTACATCCCAACTGAATTAAAAAGAAAACAGTATTGAATAGTGATGTTGAATGAAGTTTTGATATTTTGGAGGGTTTTGTGTGATGGAGAGTAGGCTGCACAGCCCTTACGGTATATGTATTTTCCATTGGAATGATTAATTCCTTTTTGAAGAAATTCACTTATAGAGCATTGATTTTGCAAAATTACTAATAATTTATTGATTTTTTATTTAAAAAACTTGCAGGGGGAGATCATTGACTATGATAGGAAGCATTATCTGCTTACTAATTTCATAGGAGGGAAACTTTTATTATATCCGAACATAGAGCATAATAGATTAGACCAATTAATGGTATGTATTTATTTTTTTGTTAATTTTTAAATTATGTTCATACCTTTATTTCTAATTACTTACCCATGATGATATAATTAATAATACTAGGTATATCATTACTTCGAACGATTTATGGTCTATCAACAGCGGGTATGTAAATAGACATATTCTTAAATATTCTTCTTTAATTAATTTCACAGCTTAGTCAAATAAGCTAAATTGCTTTTTTTCCCTGTATCTAAACCCAACTGGGAAATGATCAGACAGTCGCATCAACTGCCCCTAGACTATCTCCGATGCTAAAGCTTCCATATGATTTCTTCAAAGAGTTTTTGTTTTTCATGCAAAGAGTAAGTAAATAAAGCTAATTATTAATTTGTCTACTAATTGATTTAATTTCATTACCTGAGAAAAATAGCCAACTAATTAGCTTTTTTGTCTTATCCGAACCTAATTGGAAAACAATTAGAGATTTGCATCAGGTGCCATTTGTGAGCCTGTTGTTGTTGCTCCAGCAAATATTGGAAGCATTAATACGGGACTAAGTCGCATTCCTACAATACCGTACCCTCCGGTCCCTCCAGCGTTTATACCGGCACTGGTTACAAAGCTAACATCCAAGGTTTGCTACATTAAATTATGCAATCTTTGATTTTTCAACTATTTATTTATAATTTTGTTTTGATGTAAGTTTTTTATTTTGTTCATATAGGGGCAAGACGTTGCTAAAGTCGAGTGGGCTATTGGTAAAACCATACAACGTATACTTGCGTTTTACCCGGACATACAACACAACATATTTGACCAACTTAAGGTTCCTTTTCTTTCATGTTTATCAATTTTTTAGTTCCTAGTACTTTATTTAAGTGTTTTTAACTAATTTGTCAGACTTATTGAGGTCATACTAATTAGTGCATTACCTCTCATAAAACTTCTTGCATTATTATACAGAAGCTAATTTTATGCATAAATTAAATAGGTATATCATTACTTTGAAGAAGTTTTAGAGTGGTATGAACAACAGGTAAATAACCTACTCTTTTTTATTACCAAACTCTTGGGACCCTTATTTTTGTCCTAAATTCTCTACTCTTGTGCATTACTGTACAAAATAAATTTTCTTAATATTTTTTTCTTAGTGCTGCATTAATGTCTTACTTATATTTGGTCCAGAAAGTTCTCAACACTTATTGCAAATCTCTACCTATTGCCAGTCATATCTTAATATAAAAAAGTCATTAAAGGGCCAATTTTGTAAAACCTTGTGAATAGGTTAGATCCTTTATTAGGATGATGTAGAAGTTTGAGAACCACTTATAAACTTACATGAATAGTGGATTAGAGAATATTATGGTAGAACATGAGTTTCATTCTCTTGAACCGAATTTTTGTATTCAATTAACCTTACATTCTTACATACTATGTGATCAAATAAAATTCTACTGATGAATGTTGCGAGACAAATTTCTCATTTTTTAATGTAAGAAGTGTTTATTTAAAACATTTGTCTTATTTTTGTTTTTGTTTTTATTATCTTACTTGCATGTTATGCAAATTAGGCGAATTCATCTCCATCGAGGACGAGTGCAAGTTATGGGGAGTTTGGTATGAGTTTTGGTGGTAAGAAACTCATGGTGACTTATTTATGAACTGCTGCCCTTGGTGAAGGAGGGGGAATATAGATTTCAATCTACGTTTGTTTATCAAACGCTACACTATGAAAATGTGTTCAAACTGTAGTAGCTTGTTTGTGACTTGGGTGGGTTAAAAACTCGAAAAATTCTCAAAACGATTAGATTCGGACTGTGTTGCTTTATAAACAAATACAAATATAGGAAGAGTAGATTCGGAGTTAAGGCTTAGATAAAGAGATGTTTCTAGCTGAAGCACATGATCTCTTCTTATTGACTCGTTAATTGTTCATTTATTTATTTTTATAAGAAATTTAAAGAAGAATATTCAAAGATGTGTGGGTGAAACTCCTTAAACTTGGACCATAAATTCTTCCCTTTCGTGTTTCTAAATCATCCATCTCTTGGATACTGAAGTGCACAAGTTGAAGCTAACTCTACCCCCACACATTTATAGCAAACCAAAACCTCAAGCTTGAAAAAAACGAGGAAAAGAGAGGAAAAAGGTAACTGGACGGTGTTTTATTTTTTTTTAAATAAAAGGGTGATTCATTAAAGGGAAACTAATTACAAAAGATTCTAGGGAAGCCTAGAATTAAGGCATTCAAAAGGCCCAGCTTAGCTATCCATCTCCTCGAGTTTCTATCTCGTTTTTTCCACTCCTTTTCTCCACTTTGCGATAACACAATTACGCACATGATTGAGGACAATCCTAACATAACCGTCTATAGTAAGAACTTCCTAGCTATCCAAATGTAATAGGTTGTACAAACACAGGATGTCCAAAGTTTAAAGCTCAAACTTCTTATCCTAACTATTGTACTCATTGACTTCACCCAATCATCTATGTCATCATACCTTCTTCCAATTCAAGCCATGTGAGCACTCTCCCGAGCACAACTTTGGAGAAGGAACAATTGAACCACATGTACGATCTGCCTTCCTGCACATTGGCATTACAGAGCTCACAACAATCTTCTTGTAGGATGCCCATTCTCATAAGTTGCCTTCTGTATGGACGCCATCTCTAATTATCATCCAAGTGATAAAAGACACCTTAGGCGTGTTTAAGGCCTTAGGCCACCCTACATTCTTTTATTCCACTCATCAGCTTCTCCCTTCACTCTTAAGGCTATCATAGACGCAAGCAATGCCAATCATACTTACCTCTGCTTGTCATGATAACCTTCTGACTTGTAGCCCCTTGAAGTGACTCTTTAATCTCTTCTCAAACTCTAATCATTGTCCTCCAAACTGCACTAAAAGTGGTTTTGCAGGTCGTTTCCCAAAAGTCCTCTCCTCTAATCAACACTATGTTGGCCCAATCGTGCTAAATTGAGTCAGAATCTGTAATAGGCGCAATTTCCGTTAAATGAATAAGTTTTCCTTTCTTAATATTTCATTATTTTATTGAATAAAATCATCTCATAAAAATTCCTAAAGTGAAAGAGATTATAATATTCATAATTATTCGAGTAGATGAATTTATTAAAGACAGAACTTAATAAATTCATAGTTAACGGAAATTCCTCTCATAAAACCCGATCGTTAAGGAGATCCATGGAGATTTTAAGGAGATCCATGGAGATTAAAGACAGAACTTAATAAATTCACAGTCTGACGCGCGTCTCAAACCGACCCTCAGTTTGTTTGCAAACGCGTCAGACCAATCATTAAGGAGATCCATGGAGATATTAGAAGAGTTCATCCACTCATTACAATGGATTGTTAGTCAAATTTCTTCATTAAGAGAAGATCTCCAAATCTCAACTCCACCCACTATCATCATTTGCTCTACATAAAGAAGGAAATGACTTGAGAGAAAGCCATTTGAAGCTCTCTAACTCTCCTCCTCTTCTAGTCTTTTCTCTCCCACCATAAGCTTTTCTTTGTGTCCTCCCACCACACCACCACCACTACTGGCCACCACCACTGCCGGCCTCCACCACTGCCGGCCACCACCACTTCTGGTCACCACCTGGACCGTCATACAGCCAGCCATGCGCCGCCATCCAGCCTCGTGCGCCGCCGCCTCTTCCCCTTTAGTGGCGTGTTCTTCCTCCTAAAATCCAACAAATTCAAGGGTATTAATCCTAAGTCCTTTTACATTATTTTGAGCTGTTTTTATAGTATTTTAATGATGGTTTAGATCTGATTTTTTTAAAACAAATCTAGAATATAAAATGTTTTACAAATTATACATCTTCCCTTGATTTATACATGCATGCATGTCTTACTAAAGAGATTTGTGTTCTCTACAAATTATGTGAAAGCATACTAAAATCCTAAATCTTTCACGAGAAATTTCCATGACCGGGCTAAAGTCGTTCTGTCAAGTCAAAGATAATTAACCCTAATACAAGCTAGTATAGCGAGTAAGTCGGGGTCGTACCCTAGAGAACTTGCGGCTTCTAGTATCAATATTTTTACCAACTAATGACAGGGGGAAATCAAGAGAAAGATCTAAACTAAACTAAACTAAGAAACAAATAACAAACAATCAAACAATCAAACAAATCAATAGAGAAACAAGTTTAATCAAAAGATGCACTCTGAAATAATCATTCGATCACAGATTCATCCACTGATTCCTTTTACACCTATGGTTAATTCCTATCCTTATCATTAGCATTCGCAAGTCCACGGTCCAAACAATTCTTTAACCCTAGGCAAGGACGCTTAACCTAGAATTAGCATATAGAACAAGGATATACAGGATATCGATTCAAGCAATCAACCTACGCGTTAATTGCAAGAACAAACAATCAAATCTCTTTCTCAATTCCTAGTCCACGGTCCTAGAAATTACCTTGTTTCACAGATAAAGTAAGATCACATAGACAATGATTCAAACCTAATCAAATTGTAGAATATCAATCAAATTCAACAAGTTGCGCTCCAAGTGAAATCAATTGATAATCATGAAATTAAGCACAAAGAGAAAAGATATTAATCAGAGGATAGAAATCAATTGTCAAAACCTCACGAGTTCATACATCAGAGCTTCACCTTCAAACAAAAACCTAAGAGTTAGCTCTCCATAAAAATTGAAATAAACTCTAGATTAAACTAAAGGGAGGCTCTCCCCCTACTTCTTACAAAACTAGGTCTTAAATACTAAAAACATCCAAATAAAATCTAAAACAACCAAAATAATAAAACATAAAATAAGGATAAAACGAAGTCGGTGCGGAACACAGGCAACCGCGAGCCCGGGTCGTAGGCCGCGAGCGCGGCTACAACGTCCTCACAGCCTCGCGGATAAGGACCAAACTGCGGTCTTGGTAAAAATCCACTCTCGCGGGTCTCTTTTGACAACTTTCTGGTGTTACCTTCCGAGATGGTTTTGACCCACTTAAAGTTGGAATTTAAACTCGCAATACAAACATGATTTGTATCTCTTCGAGTTAGCTTTCCAATGATACCAATTTTAGCATCATCCGGTCACCGTAGCTCCCGAACGATGCGTCACAAGAAAATGGCGTCAAAACAACTCCAAATCAACACTTGTCTTCAAAACTCTTGCAATTCTTGAAATCGTGTCTTCAGTCTTCATATTACAATTATGCTCAAAGCTAACCTAAACACACTCAAATCATGCGTAAAATACAAGAGATAACCATACTAATCTATAACGTATCAAATTCCCCCATACATAGACCTTGCTCGTCCTCGACTAAGATCAAAATAAATCTAACAATCAATCCTATCAAGGTTTACAACAAAGTACAAAGGAAGACAAAAATCACTCACCTCACCAACCCGAACCCAAAATAGAATAATAGTGAGCAACAACATGATAGCTCAAGCACTCACCTCACATAGATACATAGTCAATAAGCTCTCAAGCTTTAAAAAGTGTAGAGTGTCCTAGGATCTACCCGGCATCTAAAATGTAATCCCCAAGCTCCAAAGTAGAATGAAATCCTAAACACTCCAATTTTTCCACTCAATTCTACTTAGGCGCCCTTTCGGGTTTTCACCTAATCACTTATTTCATTTTTCTTCATAAGTGTGCTCACATATGCTCACGATCACTCATTAACCTCTTATTACCCCAACCTAATGCTGGTCCGAGTTACCTGCTTATTACCTGAGCCGCTCTTTCGGGTTTTTAACTTATCCCTGGATATCATATGCCTTTTTTCGACTTTTTATGGCTTTCTTCTTTCTCTTTTTTTTTCAAAAATTTCTCTATACAAAACATGAAACAAAAATCCCATAAAAATAACGAAAAATAAACTGAAATGCAACTATCTATGATAGGCGTAGCGAGTACTTCCTCCCCCATACTTAAATCCCTCATTGTCCTCAATGAAGCTAAGAGCAAGGAATTAATCAATGAAGAAGGTATATCAGAAGACTCACATATGAAAGATGATATGGATGAATGAATGCCCGTAATTGTAATGCACCTAACTCGGGAACACTTGAAGCACCTCGTATTCAGCAAATCTCGAACATCGTCTTCACAACTCAACAACCCGATCCACACCATAGGACGTCTCAAATGAGAATGAACTGGACTCCTCAAAATAATAAAAACCCTGACGACGGCAGCACCCCCATACTTGAACTATGCCGCAAAGATGGTGTAGACGTGGACTCACCACAATGGGATGGGACCTGATAATAGTAAAAAACAATTCCAAGGAACTAGACATGGAAAGATATAGAAAAGTGGATTGGTGGGTGATGGTAGAGTATGGAAGAGCACTCTTCTTTTTTTCTCTCTCTCGAACTAAATGAGTGTGTCGCGGTCGCGGTTTAGAGGCCGCGGTCGCGGTATAGTACCTGTTCATCAGGGAATTCTGGGCTCCACCGTGAGCGCGGTGGTGAGACCGCGGGCGCGATTTCGCACCAGAATCGTTCTTTCTGACCTCGTACCTGCATATTAGCTCACAAACCAAAAACAAACTAAGCTGATGAAAAGAAAATAAAGGTGGGAGAGAATCTATCTAACCTTGGGTTGCCTCGCAAGCAGCGCCTTTGTTTAACGTCGATGGCTCGACGTATTTATGATCGGACGTTGTCAACGCCCTGAGAAGTCTATCAAAATCATGCGAACAACTGTCATGAAGACAAATATAGCACAATGATAACTTGAAACCGAATAATATAGCATTCAAACAGCGTTTCAGTTTATCAAACCAACTAGAAAAGTCATGGTTAGCACTACCACCCTTAAAACTTGAGAAATCACTAGGTAAACTATCATGCTTAGGATCTTTTGCAGACACATCAGGCAAACAGATATCGATGGAGAGTAAGGAAGAAGAGGAAAGGATACAAGGATCATTGTAACATCCCCGACCAAAGTGCATACGTCATTCGGCGTTCATATAAGATTAAGAGCATATGCATAGCATATTGGCATGATATATAGTGAGTTTTTAAAAGTAATATTTATTTTCGAATTAAGTTATTTATATTTTAAAAAGTTTTTTACTAAAACTTAATTAATAATTATTTCAGGGTAAAATTTGTAGTAAAGGAGATTTGAGGGTGGAAATCGCAATTTTGGAAAAAAAATTAGCCGACTTCTACAATTTTGCCGACTTACTCACTCTTTTATATACAATTGCCTTTGTTCATTTGTGCAAAAGTTACGTAGATCATTCAAAAAAAAGAGAGGGAGGAGAGGAGAAAAAAAAGAAAAAGAATTTGGTTTTGGTTGTTTTCATTGGATCTGGTACAAGATCTCTTCAATCGGGTTTTAATCATAAAGTACAAACGTATTTGAATTTCATTGAATTTTTCCAGATCTAGATCTACAGTTGCTTTTGATTTGAAAATCAATTGATCTATAGTTTTCAGAGGTTGTTTTCGATATCGGATTTATATTCGGTAAAACATTTCAGAGTGATTTTAGGGTTTCTCTTTGTAATGATTTTTGGAGACCCTTGATCAAGTTTTACAGAAAGGTTTGAACTAGAAAAATGTTCTTCTATATAGTTTATTGTTGTCAAGTTTGAAAGGATTTGTAATTATATGCAAGAAGTTATAATGCATATTGGCATTTCATTGCATTTGGGGTTAAAGTTTGTAAGAGTAAATAGGTTGTTTTGCATTGGGTTATATATAGGAGCACAAGTCATAGATCGTGGTCAAGGAAAAAGAGAAGAGATATAGTATCTGTCCTAAACAGGTGAGTATAGATCGGAGATTCAACCCTATGTGTTATATGGATATATGTGCTATATGGATATATGTTTTATATGTTCTATATGGATATATGTGATATATGTGCTATATGAGCTATATGGATATATGTGCTATATGAGTTATATGGATAGATGTGATAGCTCTGAAATTTCCAGAGTTGTTTGCACAGAAAGTATGTTAGCAGATGGCATATGATATATGGTTACATGATGCACTTGATTGCATAACATATTGTAATGAGATTAAAAGGACATGTGATTGTCTCGCCGTGAATTTGTATTACAGGACCTACGGGTCATATAGGATCTTCGAATCATATAGGATCTTCGGATCAATATAGGATCTACGAATCATACAGGACCTACGGGTCATAATTAAAGGGACCATAAAAGTCCATATACAGTAAACCCAGGGCAGATTCAGGCTTGAACAGTTCACAGAATAAAGAATCGGATACATCAGCATTTGCATTTGCATAGTAAATTCATATATGATATATATAATATGTATGAATATGTATACTGACCAACTGTTTGGCTTTGTGTGAAATAATTGATGATGGTTTATATTCATTGAGTATGCGATTCACTAAATCACAAAATAATTTTTCACGTTCAACTAGTTCTTACTGATGTGTATCTTTAGTAGATGTCACATTCATACAGGTCGGTCGGATGAAGCTCAATGCAACCTTCTCCTCCTCATTTTGCATCTGGGACATATGAGTTGTAAAATAAGTTAGAGCGACAGATGTTTTGGTATGAGAAGTAACGACATAGATGTGTGTATGCAACCTTTTATGGTTGTTCATGTCTGCTATGTGCTTACGTGAATAATTGTTTATATGTGAATTATCTCTTTATACAAGAGATAAGTTTTATGAAATATACGTCATAGGGTATAAGGGTATCACAATCATGATCGATCACAACAAAGGACTTCATGGCAGGAGACATAGACATCTCATCAGGTGGGAGGAAAATCTCCATATCATCATCTAGCTCCTTCTTCGAGTCATCAGGCTCATCGTCATCACTCCAGGAGCTGTCAAACTTAAGGAAATATTCCTCCTCCATCATCATATGACTATGATCATCCATCTCTTTATCCCATGAAGGGTCTCTGAATGCCTCCGGAAAGGGTGGAACCGGCTTATACAAGCTATGAGGAGGGAAGTACGGCCTTACATACGAACTATATTCGTCGCAAGGGGTACCGCGCTCGCGACTCAAGAACCGCACTCGCGAATCATCGTCACCGCGCTCGCAGGAGAGGACCCCGCGCTCGCGGTTTGGCTCTTCGGGCGGATCTGTTGGTTTTGTAACGGAACCGCCTACGCAGTTGTCATCCCGCATGCGCGGTTCTTGCACAGAACCTTGATCTTCGAGAATTTCCTCCGTCTTTATGGACAACACCTCCACTGATTTTCTTTGTTCAACAATTTTCTTCAATTTCTACACCCCGATCTCTCCACCTCGGAGCTTACAAAAGAAATTCCAATTGTTCATGGGTTTCCAAATGACGTATTATTCGTCTCTCTCGCGGTACATCTTTAGTTGGGACTCAAGAGTCATCCCACTAAAGATGTAACTGCAAGCATCATCAAGCCCTACGGTTACCCCCCAAACAGAGAGATCATGCAGTTGTTCCTGGCACCTAGTGAAGTACTCATGAAAGGGTTCATCCTACAATTGACAAAATCTAAACGCAGACATTAGTATATAAAAGTGTAGACCGTAAGATAGGTCTACACAAAGTCAATAATAGTATTAGAATTAAACTAAAGTTCCCCTACAACGGCGCCAAAATTTGACCGGGCTAAAGTCGTTGTGCCAAGTCAAAGATAATTAACCCTAATACAAGCAAGTATAGCGAGTAAGTCGGGGTCGTACCCTAGAGAACTTGCGGCTTCTAGTATCAATATTTTTACCAACTAAAGACAGGGGGAAATCAAGAGAAAGATCTAAACTAAACTAAATTAAGAAACAAATAACAGACAATCAAGCAAATCAATAGAGAAACAAGTTTATTCAAAAGATCTACTCTGAAATAATCATTCGATCACATATTCATCCATTGAATCCTCTTACACCTATGGTTAATTCCTATCCTTATCATTAGCATTCACAAGTCCACGGTCCAAACAATTCTTTAACCCTAGGCAATGACGCTTAACCTAGAATTAGCATATAGAACAAGGATATACAGGATATCGATTCAAGCAATCAACCTACGCGTTAATTGCAAGAACAAACAATCAAATCTCTTTCTCAATTCCTTGTCCACGGTCCTAGAAATTAAGTTGTTTCACAGATCAAGTAAGATCACATAGACAATGATTCAAACCTAATCAAACTGTAGAATATCAATCAAATTAAACAAGTTGCGCACCAAGTGAAATCAATTGATAATCATCAAAATTAGCACAAAGAGAAAAGATATTAATCAAAGGACAGAAATCAATTACCAAAACCTCACGAGTTCATACATCAGAGCTTCACCTTCGAACAAACCCCAAAGAGTTAGCTCTCCATAAAAATTGAAATAAACTCTAGGTTAAACTAAAGGGAGGCTCTCCCCCTACTTCTTACAAAACTAGTTCTTAAATACTAAAAACATCCGAATAAAATCTAAAACAATAAAAATAATAAAACATAAAATAAGGATAAAACGAAGTTGGCGCGGAACACAGGCAACCTCAAGCGCGGGTCGTAGGCCTCGAGCGCGGCTACAACATTCTCACAGCCTCGCGGATAAGGCCCAAACCGTGGTCTCGGTAAAAATCCGCGCTCGCGGGTCTCTTCTAACAACTTTCTGGTGTTACTTTTGGAGGTGATTTTGACCTACTTAGAGTTGGAAATTGAACTCACAGTAAAAACATGAATTGTATCTCTTCGAGTTAGCTTTCCAATGATACCAATTTCAGCTTCATCCGATCACTGTAGCTCCCGAACGATTCGTCACAAGAAAATGGTGTCAAAACAACTCCAAATCAACACTTGTCTTCAAAACTCTTGCAATTCTTCAAATCGTGTCTTTTGTCTTCATATTACAATTATGCTCAAAACTAACCTAAACACACTCAAATCATGCCTAAAATACAAGAGATAACCATACTAATCTAGAGCGTTTCAAATTCCCCCATACTTAGACCTTGCTCGTCCTCGACTAAGATCAAAATAAATCTAACAATCAATGTTATCAAGGTATACAACATAGTACAAAGGAAGACAAAAATCACTCACCTCACCAACCCGAACCCAAAATAGAATAATAGTGAGCAACAACGTGATAGCTCAAGCACACACCTCACATAGATACATAGTCAATAAGCTCTCATGCTTTAAAAAGTGTAGAGCGTCCTAAGATCTACCCGACATCTAAAATGTAATCCTCAAGCGCCAAAGTAGAATGAAATCCTAAACACTCCAATTTTTCCACTCAATTCTACTTAGACGCCCTTTTGAGTTTTCACCTAATCACTCATTTCATTTTTCTTCATATGTATGCTCACATATGCTCACAATCACTCATTAACCTCTTATTATCCAACCTAATGCTGGTCCGGGTTACCTGCTTATTACTTGAGCCGCCCTTTTGGGTTTTAAACTCATCCCAGGATTTTATATGCCTTTTTCCGACTTTTTTGGCTTTTTCTATTTCTTTTTTTCTCTTTTTTTTCAAAAATTTCTCTATACAAAACATGGAACAAAAATCTCATAAAAATTACGAAAAATAAACTGAAATGCAACTATCTATGATAGGCGTAGCGAGTACTTCCTCCCTCATACTTAAATCCTTCATTGTCCTCAATGAAGCTAAGAGCAAGGAATTACAAAGGAAAAGGTATATCAGAAGACTCACATACAAAAGATGATATGGATGAATGAACTCCCGGAATTGTAATGCACCAAACTCAAGAACACTTGAAGCACCTCGTATTCAGCAAATCTCGAACGTCGTCTTCACAACCCCACAATCCGATCCACACCATATAGACGTCTCCAATGAGAATGAACTGGACTCCTCAAAATAATAAAAACTCTGACGACGACAGCACCCCCATACTTGAACTATGCCGCAAAGATGGTGTAGACGTGGACTCACCACAATGGGATGAGACCTAATAATAGTAACGGACAATTTCAAGTAACTAGACATGGAAAGATATAGAAAAGTGGATTGGTTGGTGATGGTAGAGTATGGAAGAACACTCTTTTTTTTCTCTCTCTCTCTCTCTCTCTCGAACTAAATGAGTGGGCCGCAGTCGCGGTTTTGAGGTCGCGGTCTAGTACCTGTTCGTAAGGGAATTCTGGGCTCCACCGCGAGCGCGGTGGTGAGACCGCGGGCGCAGTTTCGCACTAGAATCGTTCTCTCGGACCTCGTACCTGTATATTAGCTCAAAACCCAAAAACAAAGTAAGCTGATGAAAAGAAAATAAAGGTGGGAGAGAATCTATCTAACCTTGGGTTGCCTCGCAAGCAGCGCCTTTGTTTAACGTCGATGGCTCGACATATTTATGATCGGACATTGTCAACGCCTTGAGAAGTCTATCAAAATCCTGTGAACAACTGTCATGCTGGCAAATACAGCACAATGATAACTTGAAACCGAATAATATACCATTCAAACACCGTTTTAGTTTATCAAACCCACTAGAAAAGTCATGGTTAGATGGTTTAGGATAGAACCAACTGAGAGAATGAGGTATTTTTTAAAAATATAAATCAAAAGTAATGATTTTCATCTTATTACTATCACCCTTAAAACTTGAGAAATCACTAGGTAAACTATCATGCTTAGGATATTTTGCGGACACATCAGGCAAACAGATATTGATTGAGAGTAAGGAAGAAGAGGAAAGGATACAACGATCATGATCGATCACAACAAAGGACTCCATGGCAGGAGACATAGACATCTCCTCAGGTGGGAGGGAATTCTCCATATCATCATCTAGCTCATTCTTCGAGTCATCAGGATCATCGTCATCACTTAAGGAGCTGTCAAACTTAAGGAAATATTCCTCCTCCATCATCATATGACTATGATCATCCATCTCTTCATCCCATGAAGGGTCTCTGAGTGCCTCCGGAAAGGGTGAAACCGACTTATACGAGGTATGAGGAGGGAAGTACGACCTTACATACGAACTATATTCATCGCAAGGGGTACCGCGCTCGCGACTCGGGTATCGCGCTCGCGGCTCATCGTCACCGCGTTCGATGCAGAGAGCCGCGCTCGCGGCTCGTCGTACCCTAGAGAACTTGCGGCTTCTAGTATCAATATTTTTACTAAGTAAAGACAAGGGAAAATCAAGAGAAAGATCTAAACTAAACTAAACTAAGAAACAAATAACAAACAATCAAACAAATCAATAAGGAAACAAGTTTATTCAAAAGATCCACTCTGAAATAATCATTCGATCACAGATTCATCCACTGATTCCTTTTACACCTATGGTTAATTCCTATCCTTATCATTAGCATTCGCAAGTCCACAGTCCAAACAATTCTTTAACCCTAGGCAAGGACGCTTAACCTAGAATTAGCATAGAGAACAAGGATATACAGGATATCGATTCAAGCAATCAAGCTACGCGTCAATTGCTAGAACAAACAATCAAATCTCTTTCTCAATTCCTAATCCACGGTCCTAGAAATTAAGTTGTTTCACAGATCAAGTAAGATCACATAGACAATGATTCAAACCTAATCAAACTGCAGAATATCAATCAAATTCAACAAGTTACGCACCAATTGAAATCAATTGATAATCATGAAATTAAGCACAAAGAGAAAAGATATTAATCAAAGGATAGAAATCAATTACCAATACCTCACGAGTTCATACATCAAAGCTTCACCTTCGAACAAACCCCAAAGAGTTAGCATTCCATAAAACTGAAATAAACTCTAGTTTAAACCAAAGGGAGGCTCTCCCCCTACTTCTTACGAAACTAGGTCTTAAATACTTAAAAGATCCGAATAAAATCTAAAACAATAAATATAATAAAGCATAAAATAAGGATAAAACGAAGTCGGCGCGGAACACAGGCAACCGCGAACGCAGGTCGTAGGCCGCGAGCACGGCTACAACGTCCTCACAGCCTCGCGGATAAGGCCCATACCGCGGTCTCGGTAAAAATCCGCGCTCGCGGGTCTTTATGACAATTTCTGGTATTACCTTCGGAGGTGGTTTTTGACCCACTTAGAGTTGGAATTTGAACTCGTAGTACAAACATGAATTGTAGTTTTTCGAGTTAGCTTTCCAATGATACCAATTTCAACTTCATCTGATCACAGTAGCTCCCGAACGATGCGTCACAAGAAAATAGCGTCAAAACAACTCCAAATCAACACTTGTCTTCAAAACTCTTGCAATTCTTCAAATTGTGTCTTCGGTCTTCATATTACAATTATGCTCAAAACTAACCTAAACACACTCAAATCATGCCTAAAATACATGAGATAACTATACTAATCTAGAGTGTATCATTCCACCTTTTAATATCTAATTTTTATGTTTATTAAAAAGATCTAAGAAGCCCTCTTTTAGTTAAGGATATATGAGTTTATATAAGTATTTTCCATGATAACTATTTAAGACATTTTTATCTTGATTAAAACCTTCACGCATGTCACTTTTGATCTTTGAAATCAACTTTTATGAGCATTCTAAATTTTTGGTAAACTAATGAACATGAACTGAAAAGCTTTTAAGTTGAAAGTATCCTTGTGTGTCTTATTCATGGAGTTCTTATGAACAAAATCCACATGCATGTCTCATTTGAGTAAGAGATTGATTTTATATGATGATTGAAAATAACTTAGTCTTATGAGTTTACAAAATGCTTAGATGATCATACAAACTATTGCATGCAACTTTAAATGGATTTTTAGTAAAGAAAAATACCTTGCATGTAGATTTTTAAAATGTCTTTCATTTAAGTCCATGATCAACTAGTTACTTATGTCTTGCATGTTTTTTTAAAAGGAATATTCGGGAGTAAATCTCATTGCATGTAGTTTTCTAGAATTTTTAACACTTGAATGAATGTTTTAATTTTTTAGATATCCAAAAATATTTATAAAAAATTACTAAATATTTAAATAAGAGCTATAAGTAATGCATGTAGAAGTTATGGAGTTTTTAGAATAAATATTATTTTTGCATGTGTTCTAGATTTAATAAGATGGTGTTTTACCATACTTTTTAATAAAAAGAAATATAATTATTAGCATAAGTTTTGTTAAGCCTTTCAAGTATGCATGTGAGATCAAAAAGTAATTCTAGAAGTCACTTATGCACATGCATGACCATCCTAGAATTTCCTTTGAATAAATCACGATTATATGAAAATTTGTAATAAACATCATTTTCAATAAAGAAGTCTTCTTAAAAATGATGCATGCAAATCATTTTTATAAACTATTTTAAATACATATAAATATTTGTAGTGGGTCATTCATGTTCTTAAACTATTTATTTTTATAAGTTACAAAATCCTTAATAAGTGTCACCTAGAAAATAATAATAAAAAGAGTTATTATTATTTTACCCTTTTTCCCAACTAAATTATTTAACCAAATAATTTACTTTAACTCACCTTCTCTTAAAAGAGGAAAATAAGAGAAATGTTGCTTTTAAATTAAAATAAGGATTTTAATAAGTGTTCATTCTCATTATTACGGTTAAATAGGTTGAGGTTCTCGAACGTCACTAAACCATCCAATTTCCGAGTTAGTAGCATCCCCGAAGGAAAGTCAAGGCAAGTGGATATTCTACTTGAACCTTTCGATAAGTTCAATTCCGTTAACGTGTTCAATGTTGGGAACACCTTGCTTTCTAAATAAAATGAACCTAGGAAATATCGATTGTTAGAAATAATGACCATTGTCAGCGTTATTACTATCACTATTGTTAATAGGATTATTCATAGACTTGTTGTGTGGCCTTGTTTGTTTAAAAATCTCATTTCGAAATTTGTTATGAAAATTCGTAAGTAGCGTCATAAGGAGTGCGGGATCGGCTTGACACCTTTATATAACATGTTAAGTCGTATCGCAAAATGCCTATTTTCCTAAGACTTTAAGGATCATGATCTAAGTCTGCTCTTACTCGGCGGAGGGATGCGTGCACCCTATCTAGGTGTCGGAACTCCGTTCCAGTAAGTGGTATGTCGCCCATTCATGCCCCCACACTTTTAAAAATCATTAATGAATTTGAAAGTTGTTATCACGAAAGAAGGTAAGTGCTAATGCACCTTAAAAGAAATCAATCCGGACCAGTCATAAAAGATTGATCAGGCTCTCGGTCCGCAAGGGCGCGAGAGGTTTTCTAGAAATTTGTGTGTAATTAATGTTCCCAACATTTATTCTATTCTAAAACGTTCTACAATCTCGTAGTTCGTTCTTTCGGTTTAAGAGTTATCTCATCTCGAGATTCACTCATTTTCGCTCTTAATAGCTCCACTTAAAGTATACACTTCTCAAAACACATGTCGAATACTTCGTAATAATTTCGATACTTTACCAAACTACCTTAAGGATGTCCATTCTCGCTTGCTTAGTCTCTTTAGACTAATTCTGTTTTTTCGCATCTTTGCCTGGCAGTTTTTGCCTTTCGCGACAAATGCCAGACGCTAGGAAACCTCCACCGAAGGCGTAAAAGACGAAGACTACTCAAGTGAAAGAAGGAAGATCGGGAATTTTCAAGGATGGCATTTTGTTTACTTTTGGGTTTCTCCACATTGCTTTAAACAATGTTAATTTATATTCCGCTGCCTAACAACTCTTAAGCTTTATGTCTTGTCAAACTAAGTCCAAACTTTGTAATGGATACTTATAAGTCTCACATGTGAGCAACTCTTTTCTATGTAATGACTTTATAATTCCACATGTTTTATTTAACTTAATACCTTACAAAGCCTAGGGTGACTTTGGATGGTAAAATCTGAGGTCATCAAATCATGGATGAGTTCAGCAAAAACTTGCTTCGTTCTAGGATAAGATCTCTTTCAAACCAATGCCCCCTTCCTCCCTTGTTATGCATATACTTTTCCAAGCTATTGGAGATTTCCTCTCCCCCGCTGACCTTGATAAGAGGAAGTTTCTAAGGAGAGTAGGAGACACACAACTTGCTTCACCACACCCTTAGGAAGGATGGAAATTTTATACCAATAGTGTAGTATCCCATAGGGGACAACTTTTAAGATTTCAAGCCTCCCTACATAAGACGACTTTCTAGATACCCATGCATTCACCTTTGTTGTGATGTTGAAGATGAGGATCCTATAATCTTTAGTAGTGGTAGTTGTACTGTAAAGGATTGCATGAAATGGGATTCGGGAGTGAGGGAACATAAGTAAGTGAATGTTACAGATGGGCCAATCATTAAAATTGGGCATGAAAGAGTTGGGGTAGGCTTGCAGGCTATAATCAATAAACAAATTAGAAGGGATGAATTCCTCTAAAGACACCAAAAATTCGTTGAATGCTGGGGAATGACAATGTCGTAGACGAATGCTAAAAGACAAATAAAGTTAAAAAAAGATAGCCGCTCTTACCTACAAGTCTATAACTTACATTTTTTTAATTTAAACAAATTTAATAAACTAGTCAGAAAAGGACATGCCTAATAAAAGTATTGCATGGTACTTTCTCTAGGCCACTTTTTTTTATAAGGAAAGGAATTAGGGTGACCACTAACATGCTAGTGGTCGCCCTAGGGCATCCTGTCTGATGAGGGTATGCAAACCCGAGTCAACTGCAAGCGGGATAGAGGAGACCCGTCAGAAAGATCCAGTGATGAAGTCTGCCACAGAATTGCACTCACGAAACACATGAGAAATACTCCAATCTTGAAACTGGGCAAGAAAACATAGTGGATGGCCGACCGAAACAACTCAATCTTCCACGGGCAGCGCAAGTCACTAAGAATAGCCTTGACCAAATAAAAATTATCGCCTTCAATCTGGATCCAGGGAATGCAACGACGAATGGCCTCAAGAAGTCCCTAGCGCAAGGCGATGGTCTTAGAGATTAGAATAGACTGCCGACCAATTAGTGCTCCGTCAAAGTGGATGGGGGAGTTGCCAAATTCCCTTAGGATGAAACCGAAAGAGGGCACAACATCCGCACACACCGCACCATAAAAATTCAACTTAATGTAATCCCTCTTGGGTTTTTTCTCACTTGGCAAGCTTTCTCCCAGCACCAGTTCTCGCATTGTAAGTGCGAGAGCAGACGGGATTAGATGCATCGACAAGTTTCCACTCTTTAATCTAGTTTCGAGTAAACTCGCCAATGTTTTGGATATTATTCAAGTTTGTTGCAGTGATATTATTCAAGTTTGTTCCGGTGTTGTTGTTGTAAACTCGCCAATGTTTTTGATATTATTCAAGTTTTCGATATTATTCAAGTTTGTTCCGGTGTTGTTGTCAAGACCCTAAACACTCCACTATAGTTTTGGGCTCACAGAGTTAAGGGTCTCCCTGGTAAGGGGGCAGGACAATAAGATGTGGTTGTTGTCTTCAAACTGGTTGTTACACACTTCACAACCTTGTGGTACCAGAATATGGTTGGCAGCAAGCTTCGTTTTAGTTGGTAGGCCGTTTTGTGCCACTTTCCATAGAAAATTTTTCATTGGGGGGGGGGGGGGGTGTTGAGCTTATTGATCCATTCTAGCCTAATTTTGGGTTCACCTTTGGATTGGTGGATCCACATCATGGTAGAGTGGGTTAAGTATCAACCATTTTTACTTGGTTGCTAGTTCAACCTATTCGGGATTTTATTAATGGGGTTAATGATTTGGTAATTTTTTGAGGTCATCTTGATTAACAACCTTCCTCAATTTTTCAACGTTCCATGAGTTGTCCTCATGGATGTACGCGTCAACAAGCTCCTCCTAGTTAATGAGGGTTTCGTCCTCAAGATTCGGCATTAGAGAGCCATGGCGATCTAGTTATCTTTCTAGAAGCGGATATTTTTCCCATCTCCTACTTGCCAGATGAGCTCTTTCGCGAACAAATCTCTTAGGCTTAGAAGTATGGAACACTTCCATGATGTGTTATTTTTTTTTCTTGCAGCAGTTCAAGATACTTTTCATTATGTGGTATTTTTCTGTCATGATTTTGACCTAAAGGTTGTTAGGTTCAGCTAAGATTTTCCATAGCAGTTTCATTTGGAGTGCTTGGTTCATCTCTTCTGCCTTGGCGATTCTTGCCCCGTCAAGAGCTAGTGGTCGACAAATAGAGTTCTAGCTTATAAGTTATGTGTAGTTGTTTTTATTGTTCTAAAAAATTCTTGTAATTTGGTCTAGTTATTTCAGAGTTGCCCAAGGAAGCAAGAACGATTGCATTATATAGATTTGTTGTATTGAGAGGTTTGCTTTGATTAGGATTTTCTGCCCCTCCTTAGACGAAGTTTAGGAGAAAGTGATAACTTGAAGCGTGGTGGAACGACAAAGTCCAGGAGAAAGTTAAGGAAAAACAAGTAGCCTACAAAGCATGGTCGCATAGTAGGGGGCCAGACAGAGAAGTGAGGTGGACAGAGTACAAGGTAGCGAGGAAAATATCTAAGAGAGCGGCGACGTTAGCTAAAGAGAAGGCATTTGAGGATTTTTACAAGGCCTTGGATGAAAAGGGTGTGGAACGAGTTCTGTACAGGTTGGCAAAGGCAAGAGAAAGAAAGAGCAGAGACATACACAAGGTGAAATGTATTAAAGATGAGGATGGGCGAGTGTTGGAAGATGACACGCAGATCAGACACCGTTGGGAGAGGTACTTCTATGGGCTACTGAATGAGGGGCGGGAGTCAGAGGAGAGTCAGCATGGTTCATCGGGCCTAGGCAACCAGGAGAACCTCTTTTTCTTTTACAAGAGGTTTTCCAAAGAGGAAATACATGAAGTGCTCCATAAAATGGGCAAAAAACGTGCAGTAGGACCGAATGAAATTCCGGTAGAAGTCTGGAAATGCTTGGGGGGGAAGAGGCCTAGAATGGTTAGCGACACTCTTTAACGTTATTTTCAAGACGGCCAAGATGCCAGAGAGTGGAGACTTAGTAAGTTAATCCTACTCTATAAGAACAAGAGTAATGTGCAACAGTGCAACAACTACAGGGGAATTAAGCTTCTAAGTCACACAATGAAGATGTGTGATGAGGTATTTTCAGTGGTCGTTAATACCTATCAAAGAAACCTTAACTTAACCAATCAGTAGAGCGGCAAGTAAGGGTCGATCCCACAGAGACTCGTGTATTTGTGCTTTTACTTGAATACCAAGTAACCAAAAGAGGGGGTTTTATGGAATGAATATCTAAACTACTATGCAAATTGAAAAGTAAATATGAATGCAAGAGTTGATTTAAGTATATGAGAGACAAGCGTGTTCAACTAGTTAAATCCATCATGATATTGATTTGTTGATTATTGATTCTCTTGACTCTCTTCTCACTTGAATAATCTATTGTGGATAATGATCCTACTAAGGATTAAAATCCAAACTTCATAGTAGTTGATAGAACTACCAGTCTAACAACCCTAATTAAATAACAACCTAGAAAACCTTCTAGATTTATTTAAATAACAACATGACAATTCAAGTTATCAATAGAAACAAAAACTTAGAGCCACCAGACATCTAAGTGACTTGTGAATTTATTCCCTTCTTTAATCAACTTGTCCAACCGGTACTAAATTGATTAAAGTATATTCTTGATCAAATTAACTTCAACCGGTAATTAATCAGATTCAGTTGTAACTAGAAATTCTATTAGGTGATCAATCTAATAAAATCCTAATTTAGATTCAATTAAGCACAAGGAATAATTTCTATTCAAGTTTGTTGAGAATCAATCAAACCTCACAGCTACATACAAATCATGACTTCAATAACTAGCCAAACACAAGGGAAATTAGCAATGCATAATTAAATTGAAATCAAACTTACAAAGGTTTCAAAGTCTGCTTTAAGAGAGAAAACCCTAGCCTCCAAAGTTTGACCAAAGTTATCATAAAAATAAACTAACATAAGCTTATATATGTCTCCCAAATAATCCTCCAAACCCTATCATTAACCTACTACTCGGAAGATATAACCCAAAAACCAAGAGCTCGGCCCAAAAATTTCGGCCCAAATGATGTCCGCGTGAAACTCTCGATTGCGCGGTTTGACCCAATGTGCGGCCGAGCAATGCGCCATCCCGCGCATTTGCCTCGGTTCAGCATTCACACGACACTTCAGATGCTGTTTTGACCCCTTTCGAGTTGGAATTTGGACTTGGAGTAAAAATATAAATTGTAGCTCTTTGAATTAGCTTTCCAGGATACCAAATTCATCTTTATCAAATCACTATAGCTCCCAAACCAAGCATTGCAAGATAGAGGTGTCAAAACAACAACTCCAAATACATAGCCCGGATTTAAGCGTTCTTTTCACACAAGATCTTGGGCCTTGGATCTTCCAATCTTCACTTTTATCAATCTAATCTTTCTCAAACTCCACCATAGTCCGCTAAGCTCCGTCTCGTCCACGCTTGTTTACCTAAAGATCTGCAAAACCGAGCAAAACAAGCTCAAAACCCGAATTTCCTAGAAAACCTAAAAACATAAGAACTAAGCTAAACTAAGCTAAAACCATGCAATATAAACATAAACATGCATCCTAAACACTACCTAAATGCAAGCTATCAGTGTGGGAGAAGGATATCGAGTTGATGCTAAGGAGGGTAGTCAGAGTGTTAGAGAATTAGTTTGGTTTTATGCTTGGAAGATCGTCTATGGAGGTTATCCACTTGCTGAGAAGGCTAATAGAAGAGTATAGAGAGAGGAGGAAGAATCTCCACATGGGTCTTATTGACTTGGAGAAAGCATATGACAGGGTACCTAGAGAGTTGATTTGGGAGTGCTTGGCAGCCAAGGATGTGTTCGACACGTTTAGCAGAATCGTCAAAGACATGTACGAGGGCTTGTTGACTAGTGTTTGCACTCCAGGGGGCACACAGAGTTTTTCAAGGTAGAGGCAGTTCTGCACCAAGGCTCAACCCTAAGCCCATTCCTTTTCACGCTTGTATTGGATGTTTTGACAAGCGAGATTCAAGGGGAGATCCCGATGTGTATGCTTTTTACAAACGATATTGTCTTGGTAGATGAGTCTAGAGCCGGAGTTAGTAGTAGACTCGAAACATTGAGGGAGAAGTTAGAGTCTAAGGGCTTCAGACTAAGAAGGACTAAGACAGAATATTTTTAGTTCAGGTTCGGGCAAGATGCAGTTGATAGAGATGAAGTACGTTTAGGAGGGGAAGTGGTGATGAGGAAGGACAATTTCAGGTATTTGGGACCAGTCCTACAGAGTGACGGAGATATCAACGAGGACATCACGCACAGGATCCAAAGAGGCTGGAAAAAGTGGAGGGCGGCGTCGAGAGTACTTTGCGACAAAAATGTACCACTTAAGCTTAAGGGAAAGTTCTAAAGGACAGTCATTAGACTTGCGGTCCTTTATGGAGCAGAGTGTTGGTCCACCACGAAGGCACTGGAACAGAGGTTGACGGTAGCTGAGATGAGGATGTTAAGCTAGATGAGCGGGCACACGCTTTTAGACAAGATCAAAAATGAAGCGATTAGAAGCAAGATGGGGGTCTCCAGCATAGGGGACAAAAGGAGAGAATCGAGATTGCGTTTGTTTGGTCATATACAAAGACGAAGTCCCAGGGAGCCAATTCGGAGGTGTGAGAACTTGTCCTTGGGAGACTTTCGTAGAAGGAGGGGTCGGCCAAAGAAGTGCTCGAAGGATAGTATAAGACAAGATATCAACCAGTTGGGAATTTCAGCAAATTTGGCAGCTTGTAGAGACAGGTGGAGGGAGGCGATCCGAGTGAGAGACAACAGCTAGCCACCGGGACAACCTCTCTTGGGGTTTTGGCAGATTGGGTTTCTTGTACTGTTTGCTGCTGTGTTTTTCTCTCTTTCCCGTTTTACTCTTGCTGTGTTTTTCTTTGCTTGTTACACCTGTTGTGGGTTTCCAGCCTCTTTGGGTCTCTCGGTCGCACCTCCGCAGCTTTAAGCCAGGGGTGCCCCCATCTTGACCCCCCAGATATTCCCTTCAGGGATATTGAATTGGGTCAATGTCGTTGTTGTTGTTGTTGTATCCACGACTATATGACAACTTTTTTGAAATATAATTTTCTATCCATTTGTATAATTTTATATTTTTTTTGTACATAAGCATGTCAACTTTTATAATTAATATATATCATATCATGAATTATGGATTTTTTATATTGAATTTTTGAATTATATTATATTAAATTTCTATCCATAAGTATGATAACTTTTTGACTACTTTTTATAACAAATTTTTATCATAGATTTTGAATATTTAAAATATTTTTAATTATGGATTTTCATATTTATTTTTCGGATTTTTATATTAATTTTGTGTACATATGAATGAAAAAGGTTTAAATTTCCATCCATAATTATATCGAGTTTTTATATTTATTTTCTATCTCTAAATAGGAAAAATAAAGACAATATTGTCATTAATTTTTAATGTCTCAATCAACATATTTTTAGTTGCGAAATTGTTAACATTAATTTTCTAACTTTAGGTCTGATAACTTTTATAAATAATATGGACCACATTTTAAATTTTTACATTAATTTTTGGATTTTTTATATTATGTTTTTTATAAGTATGATAACCCTTTTAATTTTTATCTCATGGTATGTTGATTTGTTATATTAAATTTTTATCAATAAATATGACATTTTTTAAATAAATATGGTTATAGATAAGTTGTGTCTTGCAATATAGTTAATTACGGATTCCCGTATTTTTTTACCACCATAAAAGTCATTTGAATAAAAGTTTTAATTTGTTTACAAAATTTATCCTTGTTGGAAGAAAGATTCAAATTCGTCTTCATTCTAATTTAAAAGCTTGTGTTTTCTAATTAAGCGAATAAGATTATCTCATATATTTATTTTTATATTCCTAATAAATTTATGAATTACTTTATTTACAAAGCTTATATAACACAAAAAGTCATTACTATAAACTTAGGGTGCGTTTGGCATTACTTATTTGGAGTGCTTATCAGCACAAAAATGCTTATATGTAGAAATAAGCACATAAGCATTGCCGAACGCACATTTCTTACCGATTTTAAGCAACGTGTAAGCACATGCTTATAAGCAAAAAAAATAATCAACACCCCCATGCTTATCGATTTAAGCATGCTTATCCCCCAAAAGTGTAAGCACGTGGGCCCCACCAAAATACCCCCATATAAATACCCAGTTTTGAGAATCTACCCTTACCACCTACCCCTCTCCACTCTCTCCCGATTTCCCCATTGCTGACATGCGCTCTGGACGAAGAAGGTCGGAGACGACGCACGCACGACACCACCACCTCTCGACGCAAGGCACTGTTGGAGACGACGTCGGCGCCGGCTCCGAGACCCACGACTGTAGATTCCAAAATTGTTCTGTTTGGATTTGTCCTTCTCCAATTGAATTTACCAAAATCGATCTAGACGGAACGACGACGCCGGCTTCATTCAGCTGATAAACAACCCTAGGAAAGAACCAGAGAGAATTGGGAGACGCCGACATATATCTTCTCTGCCTCTCAAAGAGAGAATCCGGACTGAATGACGAACTCGGAAGACGCCGGCATATATCTTCTTTGTCTCTCAAAGTCAAATTCGTCTCCAAAATTGATCGGATTGAATTTCTCCTTCTCAATTTTTACCGAAATGGAGAACGATGCCAACTTCGGACGAAACGACGAGCTTGGGAGAAAGAATCCAGGCGGAACGAAGGGCTTAGGATAAAGAATCCGGACGGAACGAAGACAATACGGATGGAAAGACGGTCGACATAAGTTCATTCAATTGATAAACAATCCTAAGAAGGAACCAGAGAGAGATTAACGACGGACGACGGACTCGGGATTTAGGACGGATGATGTCGCCGACATATATCTTCACTGCCTCATTCAAAGTCCACAAATGAACCTAAAAAAGGATTTAAATATTTTATTAAAAATGGTTTTATAAGGGTATTTTAGTCATTGCCTTAGTTACCTTTTAAAAATCAGCAAACTCTCCAACCGAACATCACTTGCTTACATCCGAAATAAGTTTTGACTTATCAACATCAGAAATAAGTTTTTACTTATCAGCACAATCCACTTTAAGTAACTTATCAGCACAATTTACTTATAAGTAACTTATCAGCAAAGTTACCCGAACACACCCTTATACTTTTTTTTAATTTAATTTATTCTTTAATCTTATATCTAAGACCAAAATATTATTGAATCAAATAGCCCAATATTTATTTAAAAAAGCCCCTATATTTAAAATCTATTTGAAAAAGTCCTTGCGCAAGGCATAAACTAGTTGACATCTAAAACATTAGACAAATCATCATACTCGATTTGAATACTGCTGATCCAACTTGTGCAATACATATTCCAAAAGAAGATCATGTCACACTTAGGCGATGAACTGCAGCAGTGACGACAAAACCATAAGAGTCACGGATAACAACTCCAAGACCAATCTAAGTGGAAGAAAGAACAACAACGTCAATATTCAAGTTGTAGAATCCATGTGGTGAAGGAATCTAGCTCATAGATGAAGGTTGTCTTGAACTTATTGTAGGAGAGGAATGCAGGACACGATACTCATGAATCCGTGAGCGAAAATCAACAACTAAAAGGTTGCCATTACTTCGATCATGTTGAAAGACTTGATTATTACGATGCGTCCAAGCAATCCATGATAAAAGGAAAATAATCAATAAGACCAGGCACACCGAATTTGTCCACACAAATCCTTGCAAATTTAGGAAAGGAAGATGTATGTGCTTGAATAAGAGTCGCATTAATAGAGAATGTTCCTAGATCGAGTGCGAGTGTGCGCATAAGAATGAGGCGTGCTATATTGACTCACTATCAACTAAGCACCGCTCACAAATATCATTTTCTATAACCCGACGACTCAACAGTCACTCAAAGCCCCCGAGATGGCCCACTAAGCAAAAATTCTCAATTTTGGTGCTACTTGTAAATGCCAAAAATTGGTGTCTCCAGAAGTAGATGCTACATGACTCAGATGACCAAGAGCTTCAAACCAATATCCAAACTTTGCGATTAAATACCATTACTATTAAAAGGCCAAACAACTACATCGGAATAGCTATTCCCAAGCAATGGTATACTAAATAATTTTGGCATCATATGGATAAAAAAAATGATGAATAAGAGAAATTTCAAGAACACAAGTCCGGATTAATTAGACCAGAAACACGCAGATTAAAATCAACCACACCATTCAGTTTAAGAACTCGAAAAACACTATTTTCAGGAAGCCACTTATCGTGTCAACATAATGTTGAAATTCCTCCACCAATTCTCTCCAACCTATAATTAGCTAGATAAAAAATAGATTATCGATTAATTTCATATTCAAATTGAAAAGGACTATATGATATACCCCATAATTTGATATTATCCTCCTTAGCTTTTGACAAGTGTAAACACAAATATCTTTTTTTTTCAAAAAAAAAAGAAATCTGAACCATATCTTTGCATTATGTGGAGTTGGTAACCGGCATCGTTTAGCTATAACGTGTTCACATGCCTCCACAGTCCTCACAAACTAATACAATTCAGAACTAGTGTTATTCCCGTACTATATACGAGTTATCGTAAAAATACATATATTGATTCTTAATTAGTAGTAGCACAATAATTTTATAATGTAAATGTCCGAGAAATTACAAACACAAACCAAAACGTTATACTCAATTAGTTTACACTGTTGGAAAACGCGTCTGTAGCCAAGAAAATAGCCACGACTTCATCCACAAAAATAACCACAAAATCATGTTAGCCACAACATCCCCAACGGATTGCCCTACGAAAGGTGCCCTGGGCTAAAATGGCCGAGGCTAAATATCACTCTGGAAAAGAACCACAGAATTCTAGTTTTGTGGCTATATAGCAACAAATAATAGCCACGAACTAGTTCATTGCTAAATGTGTGGCTATTGGCCATGAAAGTCACGTTTAACCACATTAGCTAGAATTGAATTTTGTGATTGGTTTTGAGTGCATCACCATCAAATTTTAGCCACAAATGTATTTTGCATTTAAATTCGAGTCGAATTTGAACTCATTATCGCCCCTAATTTGTGGCTATTTAGCCTTGAAATTTGCATTGAATCTATTTTGTTTTAAATTTTGTGGTTAAAAAATTAGGCATTAAAAAAATCAAATAAATTTTATACCATAATATTGCTTATTTCCAAACAGTAGAGATCCAAAATCATTAACAGTACATCAAACATTCACAAACCAAGTCAGTAGAGAACCAAAAAGTATAATGCACAACAACATCTACAAGATCTTAAATGTAGCAACTATGAGAACAAGTAAAAGTCTTTATAAATGCAAGTCACAATTTGGGGGACGACTCATTTGGCACAATCCTTGTCCATTCCACTCCCATCCTAAAGACACCAACGCCAGTGTTCTTAGGAAGCTTCAGTTCTATGTCAGGATAAGATCAAAACCTCAACCTCTCCTCCCTAAAATAGATGCAAAGACATTACAAAAAGTTTCAATGTCAACGATAAGCAGTGTAATAACCATATGCTTTGAGCCATTACTAGATAGATGAATTGATGGATCGATTGATAGATGGGTGTACAAAATCACTCATAGGAAAGTAATTAAAAAAGATATGCAACAATCAATGTCAAACTTACAGGTGTGGAACATTATCCCAAGCAGCTACATTATTAACATGGTCACTGCTTGGATCAGTCTCTTTTTCTTCTTCTACAAACTTCTAAAATCTCTCGTTGCTGCAACCATAAGGGCATCAGGTGGTTTAACTTGATGTTCTTGATCAGAATCATCACAAGGTCAAACCCCCAAATTTTAGATTAAAAACGAAATTTCCAAAATCAAGCATAGACCGAGATTAACAATGAAATTTCCAAAATCAAGCATAGACCGAGGTTAACAATGAAATTTCCAAAATCAAGCATAAACCTTGCAAATACACAATCAATGGATAAAAGAACAAAAATTGAAAGGAGAGACCTCATGAGAGAAAAACGCAGCCAGACAACAAAAATGCAAGCTTCTTCAGATCATAGAGAACTTCCGATGGAGATTGAAGTTGAAAAAGCCTCGGGAACAGATCGAAGAAGCTCTTCTTGAATTTCGAGGAGGTTCAGAGAATCCATCACTGCAAATTGTAGGCAAGCATCATTGAGTTTGTCCTCCACATGTATTTGTAATCTATCCAAACCAAAGAAGAACCCATTTTCCTCGTCTGACACATCAATGAGTTTTCTTCAATATATAGGAGAACGAAAATCAAAGGAATGAAGCCCTTGAGTAAGAACCACATTTGACATGAAGACATTAGGAAAAAAATTCAATTGAGAAGGACAAGATCAAACCGAACAATTTGGGACGAATTTGTAGACTCTCACGAGGTGGAGAAGATACGCCGGCGGTGAAGAATCCGAATTCTTTCTCCTGGAGTCCGTAGTTCCATCCTAATTCTCTCTCTCTCTCATGTCCCTTCCCTCAATTTGGAGATGAATTTGTGGACTTTGACGAGGCGGAGAAGATATGCCGACGGTGAAGAATCCAGATTCTTTCTCCCTGGATCGTCGCTCCATCCTGATCCTCTCTCGGTTCCTTCCTATATCTGTTTATCAGTTGAATGATACTAGGGCTTGAGAGCGCCGCACTAGAAATATAAACTAGGGTTTGAGGCTTTTGGGCTTATTTTTATTCAGCCTAAAATTTCATCTTCTCTCCTTGTGATATTTTCAGTCCGCCCAAAATTTCTTTAAACCAAATTTTCCTACCTTGTGATATTTTCAGCCCACCCAAAAAAATTTTAATCAAATATTTCCTTCTTTTTCCCTCCTAAACCAAATGTTTTAGATGATTGAATTAGTAATTATTTTTAAAAAAAATCTTTAACCAAATACACTTTTCTATATACAAATAATAAAAACAATTAAAACACTTTCATATTAGGAAAGTACAATAATTAAAAGTGTGAAATTGAAAACTTTATATATAAACCGATATTAATCTAACATGATAATAAAATAAATCTTCAATTCAGAAAACATTGTATACCTTTTATTTATTTATTTTTTTTTTGGGGGGGGGGGGCTGCCCCTAACCCCGCCAGGGGCGCGTTGCCCCCTGGACCCCCAACTCGCAGACCGGTCAACGAGACCACCATTGTGGGGCATTGCCCCCCGAAGCCCCCTGGTAGGGGGTTGTCGGGGACCTCTGGTGTTGTCGGGGGCTCCCCCCAAAACCCTGGTGAGTACTTATCAACATCAAGCATATGAAGATCATCATAGAGGTTTAGCTAATGTTAATCTTAAAGAAATATAATGGTTTCTTATAAGAATGAACGACTCTAAAGAAATATAACGTTTTCTTATAAGAATGAATGACTCTAAAGGAACATAATGTTTCTTATTACAATGAACAATTCTGAAGAAATATAACGTTTTATTGTAAGAATGAACGACTCTAAGGGAATAAAATGGTTTCATAACCAAGGAGAAACACTTAAGGAAAAGCGCAAGGTTCATAAAGTCATTGAAGATCATATTTGAGCTTGGAAAGAGATATAGAAATTCATTACAAGAACATAGGAAAAAGAATCGAGTCAAACGGAGTTGTAACGAGGCTGCTATGCAAGTTTTACTCAAGATTGTTCGTAGTGCTATAACAACTTGGTACCGAGGCTCTCAGGTCGGTACCGAGGTGTAGCGAAGTAGTCTGAGCGTTTTAATGATCTTTTATCCTATTTCCTTTTATGTTACTAGATAGATAGAAGGAATATATCGAATTAGAAGATTTATTTCCTTAGAGATAGCTCATAGATAGATCAGTTTCTCTATAAATACTCTTGTTCCCCCTTTAGCTTTCTTATGCCACAATTAACCTAGTTTAGGGTGGAGAGAGAGAGAGAAGAGAGGCGTGTGAGGAGAGAGGGGGGTGAGATTGTGGAGTTTCTTGGAGGACAAGTTTTGTTTGGATTCAAGTTGTAAGCTTTCTTTTTAATTCAATTGTTATGTTTTCAATTATGATTAGTGAGTAGTCTTTCTATCTAAGTGATATACACAATTATATTGTGTATTTAGGAGGAGTTTTAGCATGAGTTTATGGTGTTTTTAGGTATTTTATATGCTATCTACAGCTAGGAAGAAGAAGACTCGAAGATTCATATTATTGGAGTTTTAGAGCTGGATTGAAGAGAAGACGAAGATCAGCGTTTTGCTGCTGGCGGCACCCGCCGCCCCTGCCAACGCGGAGATCTATTGAGCGACACGTGTTTTATTTCTATTGGTTCTTCCTATGTTAGCTTTAATCCAAGATATATGTATTTTTGGATAGACTTTTTTAGACCTAGTTTTGATATATTAGGTTTTAGAGAGTTGCATCTCTCATTCAGACATTATTATCGTATTTTCCATTCAGAGTTTTTAGCCTTTCATGGAGAACTAAGCCCTTTTTCTTAGTCAGACAGTTTGAAGCTTCGTTTTGACTTTCAGTTGTGAGATTTCTACTCTTTATCTATTGCATGGAATTATTTTTCTCTCTTGCTTGAATTGTTTATGTGATTGATTTCAATAATTTCTAGGGTTGTTGTTATTGAATCTCAATTGCTAGATCTAGAGAAATTACTGGTTGAGTTTCTCTATTTCGTAGTAGCAAACTGCATTGTACTAGTATCCGGTTGTGCTAGTCTATTGCAGAAGAGAGTTAAATTGCATTCTAGTATAAAAGCTGGTTGTTTTATGCTAGATTTGTATCATGATTATATTCCTATTCTTAATGCTGCTTTTGAATTGAATCTTGATAGTTTCAGGGTTATTCAATTAGTTAGGATTGATAGTATCTGGTTGTGCTATTAATTATCTTTGAAAAGGAATTGGAATTCCATATGCATGCGATATTGAGTGAATCGATGATCAACTTGTCATACGAATGTGGATCTCTGGTTGACTAAGTGTTTCCTTAAATTGATAAAAACCCAAACTTTATTTGATTTGCTAGTTTTTGCATGCTCAATAGATAGTTTAATTCTAAAAATCCTTTTACTTTAATTGACACAAAATTTACATAGAAAGATAAATCTCCTTCCTATGGATTCGACCCTTACTTCCCTAAGACTACAATCTTTAGGTTGTTAGGACTCTTTTGCATAGCCGTGATTTGCACGACCATTTCACGCCTATCAAATTGGCGCCGTTGCCGGGCAGGCAATAATTGTCTTTTGTGTAATTTTTGTGCCAATTTTGGTGTGAACCTATCTTATGGTTCACACTCGTGCTACTAATAATTGACCACTTGTTTTTGATTCAGAAATTGAACGGACTCTTTTCAGAACTCGTCGAGCTGTTCGTGCACTACTGCAAGGAATCCGAACAATGGGTGAGCGAGTTACTCTTGAGAGCTTGACAGCTCCTAATCTGAATCAGCCTACACGTGCAGTGCAATTCCCAGCCCTTGGTGATGGGGTGAAGTTTGAGCTCAAGACAGGAGTAGTCCATTTACTCCCAAAATTCAACGGAACTCCACTTGAGGATCCCATTCAACATCTTGATGAGTTCCTTGATGTTTGCACCAGCATGTGTCCCTCTGATATTACTGAAGAACAGATGAGGCTAAGAGCGTTTTCTTTTTCTCTGAAGGAATCCGCTAAAGACTGGTATCATGCTCTACCCCCTGGAAGCGTTACTACTTGGGTGAACTTGAAGAAGTTGTTTCTGGACAAATACTTCCCTGCAATCAAGTCCAATCAAATCAAGAAGCAGATCTGTAACATAGAGCAATTCCCCAACGAGTCGCTTTATGAATATTTTGAGCGCTTCAGGAAGCTGGTAAAGAGTTGTCCCTACCATGGTTATGCTAATCATGATCTTATTCTCTATCTCCATGGAGGACTCTGTGAGGAAGACAGGCGATTGGTCAAGTCCTCTTGTGGTGGAAACATCATGAAAAGAACCTATGATGAGGCTCTAGACATCTTTTCTACGTTGGCTGATGAATCTAGGCAATACACTGGAAGAGGTTCTAAAAACTTGTCAGCCGCCAACTCTCACTCTAAAATCGATCAAGCTGACTTTGATGTGCTCAAAGAAGAAGTGAGGCGGCTGAAGCTGAAGGGTACTGCTCAACAGGCTAAGGCGTGTGGAATCTGTAATGACGCCTTTCATCCGACTGATTCATGTCCTACACTACAAGAGGAAGTGAATGCAGTTGGAGGGTATCAAATGAAGCCAAGAAATGACCCCTATTCAAACACCTACAACCCTGGCTGGAAAGATCATCAGAACTTCAGGTGGAGAGAGCCTAAGTCAAAGCAGCAACAAGATCAGTTTCAACAAGTTAAGCCATATGTGCCAAGGCCTCAAGGACAAAATCACAATGCCGCTATTTCTTTGGACGACATGATGAAGATGTTGGTGCAAAGTAATCTCTCTCTTCAAAATAATATGGCTCAACATCAAAATAGTATGGCTCAACTGACTCAAAATCAAACGAAGTTCCAAGATACTACATTAGCCAGCATTCACAACCTGGAACGACAGATGAGTCAAATCTCTGAAGCTGTAAGCAAACTGGAAGCAAGAGATTCGGGTAAACTTCCTTCTCAACTAGAAGTCAACCCGAATATTCGTAATGTCAGTGCTGTCACGTTGAGGAGTGGGAAACAACTTGAAGGCGGAATGGTGGAAGAATCTGTCGAAGACGACGGCGGTGACCACCGCCAGGATAGCGGCACCCGCCGCCAAAGGGAGCTTAGCTACGACAATTTGGAATTAATTAGCGGCGACCAAAAATTAATTGGCGACACCCGCCGCCACGGTGATGATCCGCCGCCAACTTTTTCCGAAAGAAGCGGCGACCGCCGCCCTTCTGATGGCAACCGCCGCCTATTTGCTGAAGCCTCCAATGAAGAAAGATCTCAACCTCTCCCTGAATGGAAGCCAGTTGCCCTGTTTCCATCTTCATTAAAGCGTACAGAGCCCCTGAAGCAGGACAAAGACATGTTCGAGATGTTCAAGAACGTTGAGGTCAACATTCCTCTCCTTAACTTGATCAAGTCAGTCCCACACTATGCAAAGTTCTTGAAGCAGATGTGCACTACGAAGCGGATTCTGGACAAAAACAGCAAAAAGAAGGTGAAGGTAAGCGAGCATGTTTCAGCTGTGTTCCAAAAACGCTTACCTAAGAAGTGCGGGGATCCAGGTATGTTTACTATCCCTATTAGAATTGGAGGTACTAAAGTTGAAAAAGCCATGCTAGATTTGGGTGCTTCCATCAATGTAATGCCTTCTACTCTCTGTGAATCTCTTAAACTTGGACCTATGCATGCCACTAATATCTCTATTCAACTAGCTGATAGGTCTAATGTTCGTCCCATAGGTTTTGTAGAGGACGTTTTGGTTATGGTTGGTGATCTCACTTTTCCTGCTGATTTCTATGTGCTTAAAATGGAACATGATGATCATGCAATTCCTATTCTATTGGGGAGACCTTATCTAAAAACAGCCAATACTAAAATCAATGTGAGCACTGGATCTTTAACTATGGAATTTGATGGTCAAATCATTAATTATAATATTTATGAAGCCATGAAATATCCTTCTGACGATTACTCTGTCTATGCTATTGATATGCTTGAGCCTGTGGTACAAGATGTCTTTGATGAAAATCAACTAGATGATGTGCAATCTATTATTGTTGATTCTAGTTTGGATTTTACTCTATCAACTGACATACAGGAGATTGTAAACGAGATGGATGCTTATTACAAGCTTCCTCTTGAGCCACTTGGCAAAACTCCTTTACCATTAACCCTGCCTAGGGAAAAGTTGTTACCCTCTGTTGTGCAGGCACCGGTGATTGAGTTGAAGCAACTCCCAGACCACCTCAAGTATGTATTTCTTGGAGACAAGGAAACATTACCAGTGATCATCTCCAGCAAGCTCACAAAGATCAAGAATGCAGGCTAGTGGCGGTTCTAAAAGAGTACAAGACAACAATTGGTTGGACCATTGATGACATCAAGGGAATCAGCCCCACTACTTGCATGCATCGTATACTGTTGGAAGGAGAAGAGAAGCCATCTAGGCAACCACAGAGCGTCTAAATCCACCTATGATGGAGGTGGTGAAGAAAGAAGTTTTGAAACTCTTGCAAGAAGGTATGATTTTTTCTATCTCTGACAGTAAATGGGTTAGCCCCGCACAAGTTGTACCAAAGAAAGGGGGAATTACAGTGGTGGAGAATCAGCAAGGAGAATTGGTTCCTACAAGACTGCAAACAGGTTACAGAGTTTGCATTGACTACCGCAAGCTGAATGCAGCCACTAGGAAGGATCACTTCCCCCTTCCTTTCATTGATCAGATGCTTGAGAGATTGGCAGGAAGAGCATTTTATTGCTTTCTAGATGGGTACTCAGGCTATTTTCAGATAGCCATTGCCCCTGAAGATCAAGCAAAGACAACTTTCACTTGTCCGTTTAGCACTTTTGCCTACCGTCGGATGCCATTTGGGTTGTGCAATGCTCCTGGGACTTTCCAAAGGTGTATGGTAAGCATCTTTTCGGAGTACATTGAGAATTTCATTGAGGTATTCATGGATGATTTTATTGTACATGGGGATAATTTTGATGCATGCCTAAATCACTTAACTTTGGTACTTGCTAGATGTGTTGACACTAATTTAGTGCTTAATTCTGAAAAGTGGCACTTCATGGTAGAACAGGGTATTGTGCTTGGTCATATAGTTTCAGCTAGGGGTATTGAGGTCGATAAGGCAAAGGTTGAAGTAATTCAATTTTTGCCCTATCCTACTAATGTGCGCGAAGTTCGTTCTTTTTTAGGCCATGCAGGTTTTTACCGCAGGTTTATTAAAGACTTCTCCAAGATTTCTGCACCCCTGTGTGAATTGTTGAAGAAAGACTTGTTGTTTGAGTTCACAACTGAGTGTCAGGCAGCCTTTGATGATCTTAAGGCTCGCTTGATAAGTGCCCCTATTATTCAAGCTCCTGATTGGTCTAAGCCTTTTGAAATAATGTGCGATGCTAGTGATTATGCGGTGGGGGTTGTGCTAGGCCAAAAGGGAGCCAAAGCTTCTCATGTGATTCAATATGCATCAATGACCCTGAATGGTGCACAGAGGAACTATTCTACTACAGAAAAAGAGATGCTTGCAGTGGTATTTGCACTTGAGAAGTTCAGACCTTATCTCCTTGGAACAAAGGTCATCATTTATACTGATCATGCTGCCCTGAGATACCTACTGACAAAGAAGGAGGCAAAGCCAAGATTGATTCGGTGGGTCCTATTGCTCAGTGAATTTGATATTGAGATCAAGGACAAGAAGGGTGCTGAAAATCTAGTGGTTGATCACCTCAGCAGAGTTATTCAAGAAGAAAGCACCCCTCAAAATCAAATTCAAGCAAGCTTTCCGGATGAGTCCTTGTTCAAGTTGAGCACCAAAGAGCCATGGTATGCAGACTTGGTGAACTTCCTCAGCACAAGTGAATTCCCTCAACCTTTCAACAAAGCTCAGAGGGACAGACTACGCAGTACAGCTAGATTTTTTGTCTGGGATGACCCCTATCTTTGGAAGCACTGCTCTGACCAGGTAATCCGTCGTTGCATTCCAGAAAATGAGGTACATTCTCTCCGTACACTGTGTCATTCTGGAGCATGTGGGGGACATTTTGGGGTTCAAAGAACTGCTAGGAAAGTACTTGATGCAAGATTTTGGTGGCCTACCATCTTTAAATATGCACACAACTACTGTAAATCCTGTGATAGGTGCCAAAGAGTTGGAAACATGTCCAGTAGGGATGAAATGCCCCAAACTAGTTTACTTTTTTGTAAAAAATTTGATGTTTGGGGTATTGATTTTATGGGACCTTTTCCAAACTCTAGTGGTAATATATATATTTTGCTTGCGGTGGACTACGTTTCCAAGTGGGTGGAAGCGAAGGCCACCAGAACTGAGGATTCCAAAGTTGTTGCAGATTTCTTGAAGTCCCATATTTTCAGCAGGTTTGGAATTCCCAAGGCTCTCATAAGTGATAGGGGAACTCACTTTTGTAATAGGACAATTACTGCCCTGTTAAAGAAGTATCATGTCAACCAAAGAGTTTCTACTGCCTATCATCCTCAAACAAATGGCCAAGCTGAAGTATCAAACATGGAGATTAAATCTATTCTGGAGAAGATGGTGTCTCCCAGCAGAAAAGATTGGAGCCAGAGGCTTGATGATGCATTATGGGCCTACAGGACAGCTTACAAAACACCTATTGGTATGTCACCTTTTAGGTTGGTTTTTGGTAAGGCATGTCATCTCCCAGTTGAGTTGGATCACAAGGCCTATTGGGCTATCAAAAAGTGCAATTTACAACTGGAAGAAGCTGGGGGAGCTCAGAAAGCTCCAATAACAGGAGTTGGAGGAGGCCATGATTGAAGCTTATGATAATGCTATTCAGTACAAGGAGCGAACTAAGGCTTGGCATGACAAAAATAAATTGAGAAAGGACTTCACATCTAGTGACAAAGTTCTTCTATGTCAGTCCCGCCTTAGACTCTTTCCAGGCAAGCTAAGATCCCGTTGGGCAGGGCCTTATGTGATTGCTCAAGTTTTTCCCCATGGTGCAATTGAGCTTTATGATTCCAAAACTCATGCTTTATTCAAAGTGAATGGTCAAAGAGTGAAGAAGTATTATGAGGGATTTACCAAGGACACAATTGAGGAGGCTGTCCTAACAAAGCCCGACGCTGAGGACTGATGAATTGGCACTACATCGATCCACGACGTTAAATAAGGCGCTTGTCGGGAGGCAACCCGGCCTAGGTACTTTCTTTCATTTTTGTTTTCTAGCTTAGTTGTTTTATTTTCGGTTTTCCTTTATTTTGTGTGGTCTAACCTGCAGGATGGAGCAAAGGAGACAACGTAATTGGCGGCGACCGCCGTAAGCACGGCGGCACCCGCCGCCATTTATTTTTTCATGATTTTAGCTACGAAGTGGCAGCGGCGACCGCCGTAAGCACGGCGGCACCCGCCGCCCAATCGGCGGCACCCGCCGCCCCTTCCGTACAGGTATATCCATCTTTTCCTTTTAAAAAAAAAATAATAAAAGTAAAAAAAATAGAAAAATCGATAATAAAAAAGAGAGTGTAGAGAGATAAAAATAGATAGAGGGTAAAATTGAGTTCATAAAAAAATCAGAGTGAAGGAAAAAGAGAGGTTTTTGGAAACAAAAGAGAGGAAAGGAAAGGGAGATCTTCTCAAGCTCAGATCCACTCCACATCTAACTAGATCCGAAGCCACCTTCGTCGTCCTCGGACCGCCGCTCGCCTCGCCGCCTTCCTCGGTTCAATTCAGCGGCGACCGCCGCGGATCTGCGAATTTTCTCGAAGAAGCTGATGCCGCCAAGAACAGCGGCACCCGCCGCCTAGAAAAGCAGCACCCGCCGCCAGGAACTTCGAGCTCGCCGCCAATTTTCCAGCCCGCCGCTCCTATTTTTCGGGTATTTTCGACTGATTTGCTCCTCTTTTCTGTCTATTAAGAGTTCATATTGAGCATTATGAGTTCTAGGAAGCGTGCTATGTGTTCTAGATCCGCCACCTCCGAGATCCATGAGGCTCGGAGGAAGATTATTGAGGGACGGGAGATCGTATCTACTCTATTTTTTGATCCCGTTACTATGAGGCAGTTAGGATTGGAGAGTTGTACTAGGCAGATGTTGACCCATGATGGATTGGGTAATTTTTTCTTTAAGAGTGCTCCCACATTCCCGGCCTGGACTAGAGAGTTTCTGATTACTTTAGAGGATGACCATGAGAATGGGAGGATTTCTTTTCAGCTAGGAGGTTCAGTACATGTATTGACTTATGCTAGCCTTGAGGAGGCATTTGGTATTACTCAGCAACCTTCTATTTCTGATCTTTGGGATGCTTCTAGTGAGGAGTTGAATTTTTGGTATCAAACTACTGGTTTTCATTCATTTAATCCCAAGGCAGGAGAAAAGAATTACAAATGGTCTCATCCTTGTTTACGGATTTCTCATAAAGTGATTAGGATGGCTTGATATGGCCACACTGAGATAAACAAGGTCTCTTACACTGATTTAGAGACTATGTGGAGCTTGACACCCAGTGCACGCTTATAAGAGATTGGAGAGCTCAGTTTCTTACTTGCTGCAAGAAGTGTAGGGGCCAGACTAAGTGCAAGATTGCTATTGGTGGTATGATTTCTATTTTGGGGGAATTTCTGATCATTTCTTTTCCCCCAGCATCTCAAAGAGTGTCTTCCACTTTCACTTGTAACATTAGGCATTTGAGGCATGCTGGATATATTACTGAGGCTAGAGGTCGATTTTCCTACTCATTTGGTCCTCCTACGGGTACTTTTAAGATTCCTTTACCCATTGCTAACTTACCTTATGGACCTGAGTATCATCACTTTGATCTCCGACAGCTGTCAGTTCCTACTAGAGCTCCCGGCTCTACTTCTGCTGCTACACATGTTGTTCCTCCATCTACTTCACATCCTATTCCAGAGACTGTTCCGCAGGATGACACAGTTATGCATGAGGATGTCCCTGGTTCAGATTTTCCTAGTACTTCTGGAGTTGACACTGGTCTGAGCTGGTAGGATGATATGATGCGCCAGATGCGTCAGCTTTCAGTCCGTCAGGATGAGATGTTTACTCAGCAGTCTGCTTTGTCTACTTCTATAGACCAGATCCATCAGTTCCACCAGGATCAGTCTCAGTTCTTTCAGCAGCAGACTAGCTATTTTCAGCAGCAGACTCAGTTTTTCCAGGGAGTGTGGCCCGATTACCCCTCATATCCTGACTATCCACCGTATCCACCATCACCACCGCCATCTGATCAGTAGTGGTATTTTTCTCTACTTCCCCTTTATTTTATCTTGTCTTTACTACATTGAGGACAATGTGTGTTCTAAGTGTGGGGGAGTTGGAATTATATTAATATTGATGTGCTATAAATAAAAAATTTTAAAAAAAAGCCATAAAAATTGAAAAAAGGCAAAATAAAATCCTGGGATAGACTGAAAACCTGAAAGGGCGGTCTAGGTAATAAGCAGGTAATCTGGCAGGCACTAGGCCTTGGCAAAAATAGATTCCGAGTGGTGTGAGTTGGTGAGTCCATTATTGAAAAATGAAAAGAGAGTGTTAGGTGAAAACCTGAAAAGGCGCCTAAGCAAAATGAGTGAAAAAAAGAGTGTTTTAGGACTATCTTTTTACCGGCGCAGGAGACATAAGAAGTGAAGTATAGGAGTGTTTTGGGTAGATTTTCACTTGGAGGTATAAGGTGTAGATTTATGGAGATTTTCACTCTCTTTATTGGTGTTTTTGATGGACTTATTAGTGGTTAGTTTTTGGTGGGTTGATATTTGATGTTTTGATAGATATTGAGGATTGTTTGGTGGTTTGAGTTGAGCATGATGTTGATTTGATGTTGATGATGATTTGCTCATTTATGTTGATGTTGAGTATGGTGGGGTAGTTAGAGCTTATTTGCTATATGTGTTGTTGTGTAGGTTGGGTGTTTAGCTTGCATGAGAATGCTTTTATTCCTCTTTGTAAGCTTCCTTGCATTTTGATGATCCGGGGGTTATAGTTTTTATGAGTGATAGTTTTCTGAGTCACTCAGGGACGAGTGGGATTCAAGTGTGGGGGAGTTTGATATACACAATTATATTGTGTATTTAGGAGGAGTTTTAGCATGAGTTTATGGTGTTTTTAGGTATTTTATATGCTATCTACAGCTAGGAAGAAGAAGACCCGAAGATGCATATTATTGGAGTTTTAGAGCTGGATTGAAGAGAAGACGAAGATCAGCGTTTTGCTGCTGGCGGCACCCGCCGCCCCTGCCAACGCGGAGATCTATTGAGCGACACGTGTTTTATTTCTATTGGTTCTTCCTATGTCAGCTTTAATCTGAGATATATGTATTTTTGGATAGACTTTTTTAGACCTAGTTTTGATATATTAGGTTTTAGAGAGTTGCATCTCTCATTCAGACATTATTATCGTATTTTCCATTCAGAGTTTTTAGCCTTTCATGGAGAACTAAGCCCTTTTGCTTAGTCAGACAGTTTGAAACTTCGTTTTGACTTTCAGTTGTGAGATTTCTACTCTTTATCTATTGCATGGAATTATTTTTCTCTCTTGCTTGAATTGTTTATGTGATTGATTTCAACAATTTCTAGGGTTGTTGTTATTGAATCTCAATTGCTAGACCTAGAGAAATTACTGGTTGAGTTTCTCTATTTTATAGTAGCAAACTGCATTGTACTAGTATCTGGTTGTGCTAGTCTATTGCAGAAGAGAGTTAAATTGCATTCTAGTATAAAAGCTGGTTGTTTTATGCTAGATTTGTATCCTGATTATATTCCTATTCTTAATGCTGTTTTTGAATTGAATCTTGATAGTTTCAGGGTTATTCAATTAGTTAGGATTGATAGTATCTGGTTGTGCTATTAATTATCTTTGAAAAGGAATTGGAATTCCATATGCATGCGATATTGAGTGAATCGATGATCAACTTGTCATACGAATGTGGATCTATGGTTGACTAAGTGTTTCCTTAAATTGATAAAAACCCAAACTTTATTTGCTTTGCTAGTTTTTGCATGCTCAATAGTTAGTTTAATTCTGAAAACCCTTTTACTTTAATTAACACAAAATTTACATAGAAAGATAAATCTCCTCCCTGTGGATTCGACCCTTACTTCCCTAAGACTACAGTCTTTAGGTTGTTAGGACTCTTTTGCATAGCCGTGATTTGCACGACCATTTCATGCCTATCACTAAGGTTGGGGTTAAACCTAACAATGGTTGTGCATGCTTGTTTATGATCATGTCTTGATTGTTTTTAATGCTTAAATCTATTCTCTTGTTCTTAACCCTTGAAACGAAAGTTGAAAGGAATTTCTCATTCATTGTTGAAACGAAAGCATAAACCTTGAACCAGAATAGTCAATTTAGGGTTTTGAAGCGAAAGCGGATCTTTCCTAGTGGAAGTAGAAGACACTAGATAGTAAATTTATTGATTGAACGAAAGCTAGTTGATTTACTTGCTTAGGTTGACGAAAGTTGACACCTTTATGTGATAAAAGCATGATCTTTGTGTTTCATTAGCGTTTGGTATGCATGATTGTTGCTGTGGTGGTACCTTTACCTTAGATTTCTCTTTTCTTGATAAAAACCCTAGCTTTGTTGATTATTGCGCTCCAAGTAACAAAATTTGGTACATGACTTTCTCCTTGTGGACAAACCTGACTTCGCTATAAACAGCGGGGTCTTGATTATAAATTTATTTGTATTCAAGAAATCCTCTCAACAAATTGGCGTTGTTGTCGGGGAGATTTCAATAGCGCCAAGTTTTGTTCTTTTTACGTTTTTCGAGACTCGGATTTTTTTGTTTATTTTCTAGGTCACTGTCGAGTTGTTACCGACCCTATCTAGGTCGGTACCGACCTTGTTGATAGGTAGTTGCTTCTTTCTTTTTAGTTTCTGTTTTACGGGATCACTCCAGGCTCGATACAGACCCTCTAGGCCTCGGTACCGACTCTCTCTGAGAACCCATTTTGCTTTTTGATTTCGTTTTTTTTTTCTTATAGTGTATGTCAGCTGAAGGACGCCTAGTTGTCTCTAATCCAGCAGTAGAATCTGAACCCGAGCGATCCTTCCACAACCGATTAAGAGAACGCAAAGCCATGGCAATGACATCTGAAGAAATGGCACAACAGATGGCTGCACTTCAAAGGCAGCTCGATGCCACACAACTTGAAAAAGCCGCTCTATAAGAACAACTCAATGCCTATCCAAGGAATGCTAAACAGTATATGTATCCAGAACTGAGGGTGCCAAAGTCTGCAATTGTGCTTCCGGAGATAGAGAAGAACTTTAAGATTAAGTCTCAATTCATATCCTTAATAAAATGGGCTTAGTTTGAAGGGAAACCTACTGAGTGCCCTATGAACATATTAAAAACTTTCTTGATTTATGTGACACTATTAATGCTCATGGTGTCTCTTTAGAATATGTTCTGTTAAAAGCTTTCAGGTGGTCTCTTACAGGAAGGGCCCTGAGCTGTTAGAGAGCTTACCTCCTAATTCTATCAGGACATGGAAGGCTTTGTATGATCAATTCCTGACAAAGTTCTTCCCTCCTGCTAAGACAACGAAGTTAAGAAAATGTATCACCTACTACCACCAGCTGCCTAACAAGACATGGGAGGGATTCAAGGAGATGCTAAAAAATTCCCTACTCATGGGCAACCACAATATGTGCTCCGAGAAATCTTCTTCCAAGGGATCAATGATGAGACAAAAAACCGCATCAATCTTCACACTACTTGCGGTTTCATTGAGATGGATCCCGATGAGGCGTGGGCATTGCTCGACAAGTTGACCAACTACGATGCAATGTATGTAGTACAGTAAGCCCAGCAGCCTCAAAGGCAGCTCTATACACCATATAAGGATGAGGTCGACCCTGAAGTGAAGCACCAATTCTTGCAAGACGAGGTCTTCAGCCCATGCTACTTCTCCCTGCACTAACTCTCAACAGCTCCGTGCTGCTGAGGCATATGAAGAAGCTAACTACATGAGAGGTCCCTATAGGAACCAAGTATATAATTCATATGCAGGGAGGAATAACAATCAGCCCACCTGGGGCAACTATGGCCAAGGGAGCCAACCTCCTCAGCAAGATCAGAGGGTTCCACCTTATAAACCTTCAGGCTATCAAGAGATGCCATCATGGGTGAATGGACTCTATGAAAGGATCAATGGAGTTAAGAATGGAATCAATGGAGTCCAAGCTAACCTCAATAATCAAATGAAAAAGTGGGGAGAGTTCGAGAATTGGAAGAAGAGCGTTGACTCACAACTAGGGAACCTAGATGCACAAAATTTGAAACCACAAGGGCAACTTCCGGGTCGACCCGAAGAGAACCATAGAGGACAAATTGCATCCATACACCTCAGAAGTGGCAAGGAGTTGCCAGATTGAGCCAAGCCTAAAGATACTGAGCACAACAATGAAGATGATGCCCCGGTCAGGCTCGTTACCGACCGCAACAAGGTTGAAACCGAGGCTCCCCAGCACGATACCGAGCCCCCCAACCCAGGTAAGTTCTCGACTCTAGGTCACTCTCTCAGTCCCAGGCTCGGTACCGACCCCACCAGGGTCGACATCGACCCTTCTACTACACCGATCGACCCTCTTGTCGATTCGGTAGGACCTCGATCCGGGTTTCTTTCTATCCCGAGTCCGTCAAAAACTCTTCCTTTCCCGATTAAAAAGTCTAGTGATATTACGGAAGGAAAGTTTAGACGGTTTGTTAAGATTCTTCAAGGGTTAAGTATTTCTATACCTTTTACTGAAGCCCTTAATGAAATGCTTGCCTACACTAAATTTTTGAAAGAGATTTTGAGCAGGAAAAGATCAATTTTTTAGCTGTCAAGTGAAGTCCGATCTATAAAGCTCTCTGAAAAACTCGATGATCCAGGTACGTTTGCAATTTCAATTGGTATTGAAACTCACCTTTTTAAAGCTCTATGTGATCTAGGTGTCAGTGCCAGTTTATTACCATTATCTATCTGGACCAAGGCTAACATAGGACCATTGGAGCCTGTTGATATGAATCTTTACATGGCGGATGGATCTTCTGTAAAAGCAATTGGAGTCGTTCACGATGTTCCTATCCAAGTTGGAAAAATTTTTTGTTCCCAACGACTTCATTGTTCTAGATATGCCTGAGGACCTTGTGGTACCAATCATTCTAGGCAGACCATTCTTAGCCACCGCAAGGGCGCGAGTAGATGTGAGTAAGGGACTCCTCACATTCGATATTGGGGAGGAGAAGGTCGAATTTCATTTCGATTCGCCCGTAAGTGAAGTGGCTAGTTTTAGTACTAAGGAGCCTACCGACCCACCATGGCTCGGCAACAGCCCCTCTTGAGTACAAAAATGAGCAAATTCAATGGAGACACATCTACCGAGGAGCCTACCGACCCCCGTGGGTCGATAATGACCCTTATCTGAAGGAAAACGAGGTGGGAGGTCGATCCAGGCACTACATCGAGCCCCTTCCAGATCCAGCAGGGTCGTTAACGACCCACATAGCCTCGGTAACGAACCCTTATCTGCTCGATCAAGCAAAGTCTTCGTTTTCTAAGTTGATTGATTCTGGTCATGATCCCTTCTCGTATCCTTATTCTATATTAAATCCTATTGTTAGTCATATGAAGGAGTCGAAACCTCCTTGGTTTTCGAATTTTACTAACCTTGTTGTAGGATTACCGAGCATTCTTGTGGATGATTGAGGGCCACATATTTTAGAAAGAAGCTATGATGCTTTTTCGGCAAAGTATGGGGTTTCTTATGATTCCGGCATAGTTGGATGGAAGCCGCCCTGATTTTCTAAGGTAAGTTCGTCGGGCTAACGACGTTAAAAATAGCGTTTACGGGAGGCAACCCGCTTTTTGTTTTTGCTTTTAGTTTTGATTTTCTAGATCTTTTTCCTAGCTTTCTTTTGACTTGTTTTTAGGTTAGATATGTGTAATAGGATAGAAGTTTTTTTAAATTGACTCAGGTACAAGAAGAAGAAGTTCTAAACAGAAGATTCAAGACACTCGGTATAAGAGCAACAAGCTCGGTACGACCTCTACCGAACTGAAAGAAAAGCAAACTCCTCAATGATCAATGGTTTCAAATAGCTTTAGTTTTATTTTGTGAGTTCCCTTTTCTTTTCCCTCTTTATCTCTTTGCTTTAAACAGTGAGGACATTGTTTGGTTTAAGTATGGGGTATGGCAAAAGGAAACTCGGTTTTGTGTCAGTTTTTGTTTGTGTTTTAGGATTGATAATGTTCCACTTAGATGTCCTATGATATGCTTTAACTTGCTTGATCATGTAATTCCATAGCATGTTTGGATAACTTTGCCTGAATCATGCTGAAAAATTATTTTTATGTAGATATTTAGCATGTGATAAAATTGAGCACACATGCTCTTAAGTAGAAGTGACTTATATCCAACAAAAATTGCTACCTTGCAAGTTTTTATTTTAGCTTTGATTTTTCATGTATGATTTGCTCTCCTTATGCATATTATCTCTTGTCATTGATATGGTTATCTATTACTTTAGACCTATATGAGATATTAGTTCATTACATGTGAAATCATATGATAGAGAACATATTTTTTATAAGCCGATTAATCCTTATCCTACCTTATCATTATCCTTGTTTTTGAAGCCAATTTGAGCGTGAAGCCTTTTATCTTTAGCTCCATAAATTATTTCCTAGCCGATGGAAGCTTGACCCTATCCGGGGATTAGGACTTAGTATTGGTTGTTTTGGTTTTTTTGAGTGAGTTTGTTTGGTTCAAGTGTGAGGCAATACCTTGTTGGGTAAAGTGATAGATCTTACAGTTTATCTTGTAAAAGAAGCTTGGTTCTCTAAATGCACTTGCTAAAAAAGAAGTAAAGGGAAAAAAAGAAAAGAAAAGAAAAAATACAGAGTCGATACCGATCCCAGTAGGGTCGGTACCGAGCCCCCTCAGAAAGAGAAAAAATGGAAAAATCCGGAAGAAAAAGAGTTGAACAGTAAAAGTGTGCATGAGCCAAATTTCCTTGTAGTTTGTAAGCAAGATTAGTTGTTATTAAGGGGTTGAAGGAATAAGTGTGCATAATGTTTGAGTGAGTTTTGTATGTTCTTTTATGAGAAGTTTTGGAGATGTGTGAGATTTTAGGAGTCTATATTCCCGGATATTTTTAGCACCACATGACCAAAATATTTCCACGCCTATTTGTTATTACCAAGCCCCATTACAACCCGGCCGAATGGAAACTTCTATGAAGTTTTTCATTGAGCCTAAGTTCTCTTGATGATTTTTATGTGTTTTGACATCTCGGGTGGAGAGTTTGGTGATATAAGTAACAATGACTATGTTGATTTTTGTATATTGGATTGAGTCGATAGTTGTTATTATAAGCCTAAACACATGAGAGTTGAGAGAAACACATATCCCTTGTGAGGTTGGATTTAGTTGCTTTTGATTGAGGTTGTTCATGTATGTGTGATGATGTTAGAGTCACTTGTCTATCTATTTCTACGTGTGCTTTGATGTTGCTTTTTGATAAGGGCATTGACTTGATATATGTGTTTTTGGTTTTGATTGATGTCTTGTTGATTGCTTGAGGATAAGCAAGTCTAAGTATGGGGTATTTTGATGTCCGCCTTTTTAGTCGTGTTTTTAGAGTGTGTTTTTAGTGTGTTCGAGTCTTTTTCTTTAGTTTTGTACTTTGTTTTGAGTCGTTTGTGTAGGTTTTCGTAGTTTCTTAATATATGGAGTCTACATAAACTTTGGTGGTGTTTTATAGGTTTTTAGAAGCCGTTTGGAGCACTTTTGAGGAAAAGAGCAAAACCAAGGAGAAACACTTAGGGAAAAACTCAAGGAACAAAGTTCATAAAGTCATTTAAGATCAAGTTTGACCTTGGAAAGAGATATAGAAATTCCTTACAAGAACATACGAAAAATAATCGAGTGGAGTTGTAACTAGTCCGCTACGCAAGTTTTACTCAAGGTTGTTCGTAGTGCTATAACAGCTCAGTACCGAGGCTCTCAGATCGGTACCGAGGTGTAGCGAAGACCGAGTCGGCGCGTTTTAATGATCTTTTATCATATTTCCTTTTATGTTATTAGATAGATAGAAGGAATATATCTTATTAGAAGATTTATTTCCTTAGAGATATCTCTTAGATAGATTAGTTTCTCTATAAATAATATTGTTCCCCCTTTAGTTTTCTTATGCCACAATTAACCTAGTTTAGGGTGGAGAAATTTGATAGAGCATATAGATGTAGTTGTTAGAGCATGTTTTTATTCTCGTTATATGCATTTTTAGCTAGGATTTCATTCTAAGTTTGATTTAGGTCTTATTTTCATTTAGTTCGGAATCTACGCGTCTTTGTGCGTAATTGCAGGTCGGATGGTGGAAGACGGTAGATGGAAAGCTTAGGACGGACCTCGGGACGTGTAGGAAGCATTGGACATGAAGATCGAGGCAAAGGATTACAAAGGGCAAGAAGTGAAGGCCAAACCGCAGAGTGAAGCCAAGACCGCGCTGAGAGGAGCCGACTTTCTGCGGCGTCAGCGCGGGCGAAGTAAGTGGGGAGAGCGCGGTCGCGCTCTCAAGGCACCAAACCGCGCTCTGGCGCGTCGATTCGGCGTGGACTTGGGCTTCCGCGAGATCTTGTGGGCCGACTTTCTTAATGTTTATTTGGATATTTTTGGATCTTTTGGATATTTTTAGCATGATATAAATACTTTCTCTAGGTTTTATTTTTGGATCTTATGCTATCTTTTTTGAGTTTTTATGCAATTTGGAGATTGGTGGGAGACAAAAACCCTAGTTTTGCAATTGAAGATCAATTTGACTTTTGTAAGTTTTATTTTTCTTTAATGTCGATGTCTAGCTAAATTTCCCATGTCCAACTAGTTAGTTGAAGTTGTATGCATGATTGTTTGTGAGATTTGAATTATTTTAGTTTGCCTTGACTAGATTGAATCTCTCCATGCTTAATTGATTAAATTCACTTAGGATTATAATAGATTGGCCACCTATTCTACTTCTAGGTTGAATTACAACTAGAATAATTAAATAGATGGTGGAATTTGATTATTCATGGATGAATCCTTTGATTAAACTTAAAGACGGTGTATATTAAGGTTAATCAAAGGCGGAGAATTTAATCACAAGATTTCGTGAATATGTAACACCCCTATTTTTACAACATTGGGTATTACCGCCAGTGACGTCGGATTTTACCGTCCAACGTCACCCAAGGCTTTTAGAATGATATAGAATGATAAAATGCGGAATAAAACATACTCATAAATAAAAAGGTGCTCACGAAGGAGACTTTTGTTCTTACAATCCAGATCACAATACCATAAGTTTGTTCGGGAAATACAATTCGTAAATCATTGTCTTTAAAACATAATTGAAAATAAACCAAAGAGGAGTTTCAAACTTCACGGAGCTTCTTGACCTTCCCTTGTTCTTCACCTTACGCCGGGTTGAATTTCCTAGATTCTGACATAATTCGCGAGGGGCGAGAATATGCCAGGCAAACATGCGGAAAAGAAGAATTAGTCTAGGAGACTAAGCAAGCGGGAACGGAACTTCCCTAGGGTATTTCGGTAATTTAATATAACAACAACGAAGTAAACAATAGGTTGTGTTTGATAGTAGGGTTTAATCATATGGGGTTTAGTACGAAGGAGAGCGTATCCCAAGCGGAGATAGCTCGAAAATTTGGAGAAGAGCTACTAGATTGTAGGCTTCTATTAGTATCGAGGATAAAAGAAGTGTTGGGAACGTTTATTAATTCATACAAGTTACAATTTCTCGCGCCCTGAGCGGACCGAGGGCCAGATCGATCATTTGAGATCGGTCCGGTCTTAATATTTAAATGTGCATTAGGCACTTATAGTGATGTCTTCGCTTTAGTGATTTTTAAAAGGGGTGGGAATTCGGATTGCCCGATCCACCAAGGGAAACCCGGTTTCCCGGCACTTAGCTAGGGTGCGCTCATCCCTCCTTGCAATCGGAGCGGATGGGATCATGATCCCGAAAGTCGTACTTCAAACACGTAGGCACTTACGACTTAGTAGGGTTATATAGAGGTGTCGGCTATTCCGCGCCCCTCACTAGTTCGTTTGACGAGGATCTCTGAACGAGTCCATAACAATCAATCATAATCACACTAGCATAAATAGTCCTATCAATATAAATAGCGAACTATTCTAACAATGGTCGTTACATCCAGCAATCGATATTTCCTAGATTATTTAATTACTTAGCACACAAGTTGTTCCCAACATCGAGAATTTTATGGAGACGAATTATAAAGGTCACAAGGGGAATTTCCACTTGCCTTGGTTGGAATGATAACCGAAGTAACGAGGAGGCGGAGGTGGGGTTTGTGACTTCGAACGAGGTTCCCGACCTATCGACACGGAAATTTTACGAACGGATCTTAGATACGAACATGCTTTTAAGATTCGGATTTCTTAAGAGTACTTTAGCTTAGGTGTATGGAACATTCTAAATTATTATTATAATAATTTAGATAGTTGAATTAAAATAATAATATCCCTTTATTATTATTTGAATTTCGTAATATCCTTTTATTCCATTTAAAGTAAAATGTATTGATTATTCAAAATAAATTACTTAATTTCACAAATACTCAAGGGTTAATTAAAATCATTTTTCCTTTACGAAAATACTTTTATTAATAATGTCCTCCCACAAAAAGAAACCTTTTTAATTATTGGGGTTATAATAAAAGGAGGTAAAATAATATTAGGTTCTTTCTTAGTAGTTTTCCATAAATAGAACTTCTATTTTCTTGATAGGGTAAGCTTTATAAAACTATCATAATATATAAAAAAAAATTATTCCTTTCTATATTATACAATATCTTTCTCGGCGAGATATTTTTAAATACTTAACAATATATTGTTATACTTCATATTATTGTATTTTTATAAAAAGAATTTTCGCCTTGTAGGAATACTTTATCCTAGAGATGAGTTAAACTAATATTATATTAAAAATATAAAACAATTAATCATTAACAATATTCTTATTTCCAAAATAATTTGGTATTCTCTACACTTAAGTTTAAGCCTTTATAATGGTGATATTTAATATAGAGACAAAATCATAATCTAATAAATTTATAAAATCAAATACCTTTTTATAAAAGCTTCATAAAAATTTAAATAAACAAACATGTTCTTCATATTAGGATATAGTAATTTAATAATGGTTTAATAAAATGATTTATATACTCTTTTCAACTAGCAAGATTTATGAAATACTTCTTATCAATCTTAATACTTTTCAAGCAACTATTATTTGACCAATCTTACTAAAACTAGCATAATATAAATAGCTTAAATTAAATAATTAAATTAAATAGAATGGAATTAAGGGTTTACTGTAAGTTGCCTGAGTTACAGAACACAGGGGAAAAGAGGCAGGAGGATCCGGCGGTGGGAGGGGCGGCGCACCAGGGGGCGGCGGTCGACGGTGGCGCGCTGGAGGGGGCGACGGTCGACGGTGGCGGGGCTGGTGGTCCGACGAGGGGGCCGGCGGTCCAAAAGGGGAGAGGAGGAGGCCTCTTTGGTGGAATTTTGAAGGGAAAACTAGAGCTTGGATGGCTGATTTTTGGGGGAACTTGAGAGTGAAACTTGTAGAGAGAAAGAGAAGGATGAAGGGAGTGAATTGTGAAGTGGGTTTTCATCCTCTATTTATAGGGAAAGGGGGATCCAAGGTTATTGGAATTGCCCAATGGAGAAGAGGAGGGAGAAGGATGATTTGGGAGGGTTGGTAAGGGAGTAGGTGAGGGAGGTGATGTCACCTAGGTGATGTAAGCAAGGTGGGGGTAGGTAAGGAAGCCATGGATTGGGCAATTTGTTTCTTACGTAAAACATTAGGTTGAAGAAGAAGGGGGAATATTTTTAATGTGTTTTATTTAATAAGTTTCTAAGGTAAAAATAAAAATAAAATGGGTCCTTATTTTATTCAAGTCTAGGCTTTTTAACTTATAAAAATATCTCATGAATATTCTTAAATTTTTATTAATTAACATTCCCTATGGAATATTCTTTTAATTTTATAAATTACTTTTATTTACAAACATTCTCTTTTTACCTAGAGAAAAGGTTAAAACAAAAATAGATAAATAAATAAATAATAAATAAAATGATAAAAAATATTATAATAAATTTTAAAACTTGGAATATCTCGGATATTACAGAATAGACAGTGGAATTCATGAATATTGTTTCTATTGAATACTTTGAACTTAATTGCATGATCAACTTGACATAGAAGGTTTTCTAGGTTAATTGATTAAAAGGTTGTTAAGGACGGTGTATATTAACAACCACAATAAGCTTCAATTCATAAATTCAGAATAGATTAGTCAAGGGAAATTGAAATAAGGATAATCGATGATCAAAACTCATGTATGCAATGGATAGGAAACTAGTTGGACGCTTTTCTCCATATTTGAATCTCAACTTATTTTACTTGCTTAGCTTTAGTTAGTTTAATTGCTTAGATTGTTAGATCGAAACCATAACCCCCCCCCCCCCCCCCCTTTTCCCTTAGTAATATTATTTAAATACGAATAATCTGAGTCCTTGTGGGTTCGACCCTTGCTTCCACTATACCTAGGCTAGGAAGTTAGGAATTTTCTTTGACAGTGCTTTTATAGCGACGTAAAAGTGCTCGTCAAATTTGGCGCCGTTGCCGGGGACTCGGCTATTTATTTGTGTTTATTTAGTATTACTATTTTTGGTGTTGTGGACCTATTTTTGGTGTTTATTTAGTATTTTCTGTTTAATTGGTGTTTCTGACGAATTCGCGCTCTCGATTGAAAACCGCGACCGCGGATCGTTTCGTCCAGAATCCCCGAATCTGTGTAGACCTATCTTACGGCCTACACTTGTATATACTAATGTCTGCGTTTAGTCTTGTTCAATTGCAGGATGAACCCTTTCATGAGTACTTCACTAGGTGCTAGAAAATCTTGCATGATCTCTCTGTTTGGGGGTTACACATAGGGGTTGATGATGCTTGCAATCACATCTTTATGGGGATGACTCTTGAGTCCCAACTAAGGATGTACGGCAAGAGCGATGGACAATACGTCGTTTGGAAACCCATTGACCGATGGGATTTCATTTGTTATATCCGAGCCCAAGAGATCGAGATGCAGAAATTGGAGAACCAAATTGCTGAACAAAGAAAATTAGAGGAGGTGTTGGCCATCAAGACGGAAATTCTTGAAGAACCAACAGATCTCCCTACAGAGCCAGTTCCACCCTCTCCAGAGGCACTCAGAGACCCTTCATTGGATGAAGAGATGGATGATCATAGTCATGTGATGACGGAGGAGGAATATTTCCTTCACTTTGACGACTCCTGGAGTGATGACGACGAGCCTGATGAGTCGAAGAAGGAGCCAGATGATGATATGGGGAATTCCATTCCACCTGAGGAGATGTCTATGTCTCCTGCCGTGGAGCCCTTTGTTATGATCGATCATGATCCCTGTATCCTTTCCTCTTCTTCCTTACTTTCTATTGATATTTGTTTGTCAGATATTTCTGCAAAAGGTCCTGAGCATGATAGTTTACCTAGTGATTTCTCAAATTTTAAGGGTGGTAGTGCTAACATGAAAATCATTACCTCGTCCTTTCAACTGGTTCTATCCTAAACCTGCTAATCCTGATTTCTCTAGTGGGTTTGATATACTGAAACGGTGTCTGAATGCTATATTATCTAGTTTCAAGTTATCATTGTGTTATATTTGCCTTCATGAGAGTTGTTCGCAGGATTTTGACAGATTGCTTCGGGCTTTGACGATGTCCGAGTCTTGATACAATAAGGACGTCAAGCTAATGACGTTAAACAAGCGCTTCTTGGGAGGCAACCCAAGCTTTGTTTTTAGTTTTTATTTGTTTTTATAGAAATAGTTTTGCTTTTGGTGTGTTTTTGTGTGTTTTTCGGTTTGTTATTGTTCTTAGTTGTAGGTAAAGTCGGAAAACAGGTACACGCGGTCTGAGGAAGTCAAGATGCCCCCACGCTCATACCACCACCACCACCATCAGAGTAGATTCCCGAGTTTGACAAGTTCTTGTGATAAGGTCAGTTTTCTTTTACTCTTATGTTTTTATTACTTTGGGGACAACGTAATATTTAAGCATGGGGGAAGGGGATTATTTATTTTGTCATGAGAGCTTGATTTTAGTTAGATCATGTAGTAGCATGTGCATGTTTCTATTTTTGCTTGCATTGATTAAAATTCTTGAAAAAAAAATTAGAAAAAATCGAAAAAAAAATACAAAAATTTTGCATTTAGGCTCTTATTTCCCCATTGTTTGTTTCCTCTTGTGTTTCAATGCTAAGTATAAGTTTTAACCCATGATTTGCATGATATACTGAAGTTGATATGATATGAGCATGATCATTGATTATTTACCTTGATTATAGGACTAAGCATGTATTTAGCTTAAGTATTTGATTCATTCTGAAGTTCTAGACAACAATTAGCCTTGTGAGATACTTTTGGCCTTTCATGATATATTTGTTCTCTATATTTCTTGAGTGTATCACCAGGATTATCTAGCTCTAGAACTTGCGTTATGACTCTTTGTCAAGACTGCTTATATGATTGAATGCATAGCATTAAAATGATTGAGGCAATGTTTCTTAAAAGCCTATTATCTCCCTTCCTACCTTACAAGATCCATGTTTTTGACACCCCATTTCTTTTAAGCTTTAAGCCTATTTTTGATAGCTCCACAAAATTTTCCTAGCCTAATAAGCTTGACCCAGGATCCGGGATTTAGGACATTAGGTTGTGTTTTTGTTTTGTGTGTGTTATGTATAAGTATGGGGGAGTTGGAAGAAAAGAAGGAAAAGAGGAAATAAAACTCTTATGTGTAAAGTGAAAAAAAAATGAAGATGAAAGTATGTTGCAAAGCAAAGAAAAAGTTAAATACAATTGTTAGTAGTCTTCATAAAGCAAAGAGAGAGTTGAAGAAAAGTCAAAAGAAAAAAGAAGAAGAAACAAAGAGCTTGAAAGTGTTAATGGAGTTGGTAAAAGAAGTTGGGAAGTGTTGTAAGAAGAATGTGTGTTGAATTTTGGGTTAGGATTAGTTCTTTATCCCGGATTTAGCACCACAAGCCAAATGTTATCCCTTCCAAATTTCTCTTTACCTTGGCCCCATTACAAGCCTTAAAAAGACCAAATGACTTTTGTTATGTGTTTGATCCCTAGCGGTGGAGATTTAGTACGCTGATGCAAGCGTATGGTAGTCTAGTCTTCATGGTTGATTTTGAGTGAAACACATGTCCTTAAACACTTGAGAGTTTGAGTGCAAACACATTTACCTTGGTGAGGTCTAGAATGGATGAATGGTCTTTACTTTTTGCTTGTTATAATGCATGCTGAGAAGTCTTGGTCGGCTTTTGATTATATTTGAAATGCTTGTTTGATTATGAGATGGATGCATGATTGCATTTCAGTGGTGTGTTTTGGATTTATGTCTTGCTTGAGGACAAGCAACGTTCAAGCATGGGGAAATTTGATAGAGCATATAGATGTAGTTGTTAGAGCATGTTTTTATTCTCGTTATATGCATTTTTAGCTAGGATTTCATTCTAAGTTTAGTTTAGGTCTTATTTTCGTTTAGTTCGGAATCTACGCGTCTTTGTGCGTAATTGCAGGTCGGATGGTGGAAGACGGTAGATGGAAAGCTTAGGACGGACCTCGAGACGTGTAGGAAGCATTGGACATGAAGATCGAGGCAAAAGATTACAAAGGGCAAGAAGTGAAGGCCAAACCGCGGAGTGAAGCCAAGACCGCGCCGAGAGGAGCCGGCTTTCTGTGGCGTCAGCGCGGGCGAAGTGGGGAGAGCGTGGTCGCGCTCTTAAGGCACCAAACCGCGCTCTGACGCGTCGATGCGGCGTGGACTTGGGCCTCCGCGAGATCTTGTGGGCCGACTTTCTTAATGTTTATTTGGATATTTTTGGATATTTTGGATATTTTTAGCATGATATAAATACTTTCTCTAGGTTTTATTTTTGGATCTTATGCTATCTTTTTGAGTTTTTATGCAATTTGGAGATTGGTGGGAGACAAAAACCCTAGTTTTGCAATTGAAGATCAATTTGACTTTTGTAAGTTTTATTTTTCTTTAATGTCGATGTCTAGCTAAATTTCCCATGTCCAACTAGTTAGTTGAAGTTGTATGCATGATTGTTTGTGAGATTTGAATTATTTTAGTTTGCCTTGACTAGATTGAATCTCTCCATGCTTAATTGATTAAATTCACTTAGGATTATAATAGATTGGCCACCTATTCTACTTCTAGGTTGAATTACAACTAGAATAATTAAATAGACGGTGGAATTTGATTATTCATGGATGAATCCTTTGATTAAACTTAAAGACGGTGTATATTAAGGTTAATCAAAGGCGGAGAATTTAATCACAAGATTTCGTGAATAGACAGTGGAATTCATGAATATCGTTTCTATTGAATACTTTGAACTTAATTGCATGATCAACTTGACATAGAAGGTTTTCTAGGTTAATTGATTAAAAGGTTGTTAAGGACGGTGTATATTAACAACCACAATAAGCTTCAATTCATAAATTCAGAATAGATTAGTCAAGGGAAATTGAAATAAGGATAATCGATGATCAAAACTCATGTATGCAATGGATAGGAAACTAGTTGGACGCTTTTCTCCATATTTGAATCTCAACTTATTTTACTTGCTTAGCTTTAGTTAGTTTAATTGCTTAGATTGTTAGATCGAAACCATAACCCCCCCCCCCTTTTCCCTTAGTAATATTATTTAAATACGAATAATTTGAGTCCTTGTGGGTTCGACCCTTGCTTCCACTATACCTAGGCTAGGAAGTTAGGAATTTTCTTTGACAGTGCTTTTATAGCGACGTAAAAGTGCTCGTCAAGAGAGAGAGAGAGAGAGAGAGAGAGAAGAGAGAGGCGTGTGAGGAGAGAGGGGGACGAGATTGTGGAGTTGCTTGTAGGACAAGTTTTGTTTGGATTCAAGTTGTAAGCTTGCTTTTTAATTCAATTGTTATGTTTTCAATTATGATTAGTGAGTAGTCTTTCTCTCTAAGGTTGGGGTTAAACCCAACAATGGTTGTGCATTCTTGCTTATGATCATGTCTTGATTGTTTTTATTGCATAAATCTATTCTCTTGTTCTTAACCCTTGAAACGAAAGTTGAAAGGAAATTCTCTTTCATTGTTGAAGCGAAAGTATAAACCTTGAATCAGAATAGTCAATTTAGGGTTTTGAAGCGAAAGCGGATCTATCCTAGTTAAAGTAGAAGAGATTAGATAGTAAGTTTATTGATTGAACGAAAGTTACTTGATTTACTTACTTAGGTTGACGAAAGTTGACACCATTATGTGATAAAAGCATGATCTATGTGTTTCATTAGCGCTTGGTATGCATCGTTGTATTTGTGGTGATACCTTTACCTTAGATTTCTCTTTTCTTGATAAAAACCCTAGCTTTGTTGATTACTTGCGCTCCAAGTAACAAAATTTGGTACTTGACTTTCTCCCTGTGGACGAATCTGACTTCACTATACACAGCGGGATCTTGATTATAAATTTATTTGTTGTCAAGAAACCGTCTTAACACTCAGCCTGTCTTCAGGTGAAAAAAATAATTGATGAGTACTGCGATATTTAATGACAGAAAGTCAACTACCACAAATCTGCATTCCAAACTTCCAAAACTGTCCCAAAAGGACAAAAACAACGCATCCAACAAGCTTTAAACATCACCGCAATGACGAATTTAGACAAATACCTGGGTTGTCCAATTGTTAGCGGTACAGTAAACAAGGAAACTTTTAAAGACACGTTTGGAAAAAAAAGACCAACTAAGTAAATGGAAAGCGAACTCCCTATCCCAATAAGGGAGAATCATAGTAATACGATCTAATCTAGCAGCTAAACCTATCTACCTCATGCAATGTTTCATGCTTCCTGCTAATGTACACAACGAACTTGATAAAACAAATAGAGGTTTCTTCTGGAACAAGAGTCAAAACTACAAATCTTTATTGGTTGGGATAGGATCTGTAAACCTAAGACTCATGGGGGATTAGGAATAAGAAAATCTGAACATCTAAACAAAGGATTACAAATGAAATTACTATCGAAAATTATTGTAGAACCCCATAATATTTAGGTATGTATCATTACTGAAAAATATCTCAAAAGTAAAGACATCTTCTCCTACCGAATAAAAGGAAACACCTCATGGCAATGGAGAAACTTAATGAAATTAAAACCATCATTCCAAAAAGGCATCATCTGGAAGATTGGAGATGGAAAAACATTAAAGTTTTGGACTGACCGATGGGTTATGCATGAACAATTAATAAACTTTGTTGAGGAAACTAATATAGATAACAAAATGCGCTTGTAGCAGACTTCTTAGAGAATGGAAAAAGATGGAACATAGATGCACTTAGCAACAACTACCAAATGATTTAATCAACAAAATTATTCATACCACCATTCCAAAGAATGACATCCAAGACCGATTATATTGGGCACCTAGCAAAAACGGCTGGTTCTCGACAGCCTCTGCTATAGAACATATTACAAACATAAGTAACTACAACCCAACCAAAAATAAGTGGATTTGGAAACTTGATATATTCCCGAAGGTGAAAATTTTCTTGTGGAAAATTGACAACATGCAACGGCCTACCAACTAAATCAAGGCTTCAAGTTAATTGCGTCCCGATCCCGGGAGGATGCCTCAAGTGTCACTGCTCGGTTGAAGTTATCAGACACTTACTAACTAAATGCCCATACACACATGAGATTTGTCAAAAAATAAACCCCAAGTTCACCCAAATACTACAATAAATAGAGATAAGAAACAAACTACCTCGTCAAATACTTAATGAGATAAGACAACAAGTTAATGATAGAGAAATCATTGAACTAGCCGTTTGCTGGTGGGGTATCTGGCATCGGCGCAACAAACTAGTTTTTCAGCAGGAACCAAATGATTTTATTCTAGATTTAGCACAATACATTAAAGTACAACTTCAAGCTTGGAGGTAGAAAAACAATGGAATGAAGATGAGCCAAATAAAAAGAACCCAAGCAATAGAAGACACAAGCCGACACAAAAAAAAAAACTGGAAGAGACCATCTAATGCCTTTTATAAACTTAACTTTGATGGATCAATACTACAAAATGGAGAAGCCTCAATGGGAATTTAATTCGAGATAAAAATTCTAAGGTTGTTGGAATAACAACATCGGAATTTCAAGGAGTATCAATAAACCAAATAGAAGCTCTTGCACTTAGAGAGGGGATACAATATGCTATTAATAAAGGAATTAAGAACCTTAAAATCGAAGGAGACAACCTTAGAATTATAAATGCTATTCGCAAAATAAGACAATGCCCATGGGACTCAGACATTGTAATCTTTGATATTTCAATTTCATTCGCGTGGTTTGATGCGGTTCGAATCAACCATGTTAATCGGAACCGCAATGATGTGGCCGATAAAATCGCTAAGCTGGGCCACAGCTTTCCCCTGGACTTTATTATGAACCACCAAGAACTTTTGGTTCTCATCCGCAAGGATGCTCTAGGGAAACCTTTGTGAGGAGGAACCCTAATTCTTACCTCTTTCACCGTCGTCGTCGCCTCCTCGGACGGGGTCGAGGTCGGCAACGCTACTCTGTCGGCGTTCACGCACTCCCCCGGGAACATGACGATTCTGAGGCGTACGGTGGCCAGCGACCCGAATCTGGAACTAGATCCGGACTCCGCTAGCAAATTGAAGTCGGGTCTGGGGAAGAAGAGCGGCTACCCGCTCAGCGTGAGAGTGGATACAAAAGTGGAGGTGAAGATGGGATCCGAGTGAGTTGCGATGGGATCCGAGGATTCGTACCCAAATGGAACGCCACTAGCAAGAGGACGACATCGACGCTCGCTTCCAGTTCCGGCACCAAGTGTAAGGTCGAAGACAATCACTAGCTTTGAGTAGATCAAAGCTCTAGAATTTCACTAATAGACTTAAGGCCGCCGTTTTGACTTGTCCTCTATTCTACACATCATTCTGGGTGAGTCGTCTTATTTGATGTCTATTTTCACTACAGCTTTGAATGCATTTTTGTTATTAGTGGATGAGATTGCATTACCAAAAGTTGTGTAGCGTTAAGCATGTATATTTAGCCCTCAACTTTTGTAAACTTTACCTTCTACTTGTCATTCATGGACTCCCCCCTCACATATTAGAGAGCTCACCACTATGAAAAACCATAGTGGTGTCATTCCTAGCTATAGGTGTTCGGTTTGGCTAGACACTACAAATTGCTTTGTTGACACCCTTTGTTAAGGAGTTAGGGCTGGAGGAAAGTGATACTTGGAAACTGCGGGGATGCGGGCCCATAGAATGGTTGCTAGTCCCCCTACTGGTAGAGTTCATTGGGCAATACCCATTAGCTCGTAGTACCTTTAGGAGGCGGAAGCACTTCATTGTGGTGGGATCATGTCTCCTCCCCTATTTATTGAGAAATGAAGGTTTTTAAATACAAGTTCTCTTAAAAATTAACTACATGTACATGATACTTGTAGTTAAGTTTTGCAAAAATGAAGATTCAGGCCTAACATAGAACTTGTACCTAAAAATTAACTACATGTACATGATACTTGCGAAAATTAACCTTCATTTTGGCAATATTTTTTATAGAGTCGAGTATCTTGTACTTATAGTTAATTTTTGCAAAAATGAAGATTTTTAAGTACAAGCTCTATGTTAGATTAACTCTTAAGCTCTGATAATTCTTCACGTGAAATGCACAACAGCCTTTTAAGACACGGTTTTGACCTGTTTGGGATGGATTTTCATACCTGATGCATGAATGAGAAACGAAGTAATCTTGCTCTTCTTTTCGATGCTCGAATCAAGTCGTTTCTCGAATCGCAGTCTTTTGTTGTCATGGTCGCGCGATATGGCGAAGGTGCCATGTTGGACCACACAGGTCACGAGGATGCCACTGAGGATGCCCGCACCAGCTCCAACAAATTGGTAATATAGAAAGGGAAATCCAATATGTTAAAACCACAACTCGCTACTTAGCACAACCAACGCCAACATCTTTGACAATGAGATGGAGAGGTTGAATACTCCTTTTGTTGCACCTGTAGCCATCATTTATCAAATTAGTTAAATTAATTGACGAATTAATTAGATTATATTAATCACAAAAAATATAAAATTATAGAAATAACCATTTTCTGCTCTAGAAGTTGATGCATATATAGTCCCTAACATGAAGGGAATGACATATGTGGCCCGAATTAAACACAATCATTAGTTCTTAGCTTGCTAATATAATTAAATATTGACACACTTGTGTTATATGACCTACCACTTGTGAAATTCCCACGAATGGAAAGTATGCAAACCTGCAATTTCTTTTAGATATGGAAGGGGCGTGCCTACTAATGAAATCTTCTCAAGGGGATGCGACAAGGGGGAGAAGAGCATATTGTATAGAACGACCATGCCTAGTAAAATGTTGGCACTGCCCCACAACCTTTGGACTCCTCTAAAGGTATTTGATACAGGGATGATCAATAAAGTTGTTACAACAACGACGACGGAAGTCAACATCAGAACCATCCTTCAATACTACCTTGTAGTTCTTTCCCGTAGGAAATGTGTTGTAAAGGTCTCTTGTAACCCAGCTGGCTGGTAGATCTTTCCATGACTGGCCATAGAAGTATATTGGTTGCATTTTCATGGTATGCACTCTTTATGTCCAATGGCAACCTTCTAGGTTACTTAGCAAGTACTTACTTAAATCATAATTGGAAACTTGCCCACACAAACCACCACATCAAATAATGTTTTGTGGTGCACCTCATCTTTTTCATGTGCAACACTTAAGAAGGTGAACCAAACAATCTAGCTAAGAGCATGAACTACAGCATCGATAACATGGGCCTTGTCAAAGTGGATTTGACTTGACCAATTAATGAAGCCTCATGTGATGGCATTTCCAACACCTTAAGGTATGGTGATGCACATGAAGAAGATGAGGTTCACCACAAAACATGATTTGATGTGGTGGTTTGTGTGGGCAAATGTCCAATTATGGTTTATGTAAGCACTTGTTAAGTAACCTAGAAGGTTTCCAGTGGACATAAAGAGTGCATACCATGAAAATGTAGCCATTTTACTTCTCTGGGTTACAAGGGACCTTTACAATTAATTTCTACTGGAAAGAACTACGAGGTGTCGGTGGTATTGAAGGATGGTTCACAAGGTTTGATGTTGACTTTTGCCATTGTTGTTGTAACAACTTCATTGATCATCCTTCTATCAAATACCTTTAGACTCCTCCAAAGGTTGTAGGGCAGTGCCAACATTTTACTAGGGATGGTGTTTCTTTGCAATCTATTCGTCTCTCTCTTGATGCATCCTCTTGAGAAGATTTTATTAGTAGGAACGCCCCCTTCCACATCTAAAAGAAATTGCATGTTTGCATACTTTGCATTTGTGGGAATTCCACAAGTGGCAGTTCATATAACACAGTGTGTCAATATTTAATCATATTAGCAAGCTAAGAACTAATGATTTGTGTTTATTATTTGGTGGGCCACATATGTCATTCCCTTCATGTTAGGGACTATATATGCATCGGATTTTGGAGCAAAAAATGGTTATTAATATTATTTTACATTATTGTGTGTCTAATTTCCATCTATTAATGACCGTCAATTAATTTAACTAATTTAATAAATGATGGCTACAAGTGTAGCAGGAGGAGTATTCAACCTCTTCATCTCATAAATGTTTGAGTTGGATGTTCTAAGTAGAGAGTTGTGGGTTCAACATATTGGATATGCCTTTCTCTATTACCAACCTGTTGGAGTTGATGCGGCCATCCTCATTGGCATCTTGGCATTCTATCTACCTCCTCCCAATGATTGAAGGACAAAAGCAAGTGTTTGTTTGTTAGGGCTTTTAACCATGTTAGTTTGTAATTTAATTTTACGTCCTAGATGTAATAACTGTGGTTTTTAAGGATATTTTTTGAATTTTTCTCGGATATCCTTTTAACCTCTTTGTCTATTTTAACACTTAATCCAATATTTTTGTTGAAATTTAAATCCTAGAAAATTTTTGGTGATATCCTAAAATCATAAAGAAATGATTTTATGGATCGGTGTAAATTCTAGGATTTTTCAGTGGAAAAAGAATATTTGTTGGCTAAGCTGTCTTTTTAATTTCGTACTGTAAAGGATGTAAAATACGAAACGGAAGCCTTAAAAATTGAAGGTAGCAAGATAAAATCATGGAAAATTGGTTTTATTGGTCTACATAATTTACGGGACGTTTTTCGTTTAGTAAGTTTTTCCATCCGAGGTACATAATTTTACCGCTTTAACGCGAGTCCCGTTCCGAGACGGGTTTGGTTTTATAAACCGCCTCTCATTTGCTTAATAAGGAAGGAATGGGAGAAATAATTCTTAGCCACGGCATACCTTTTCTGCCTTATCCAAAGTCTACAAATTCGGTCTCCAAAATAAGGAACCGAGAGAGAGCTTGGACGAGACAACGGACTCGGTGAACTCTTCACCGCCGGCTTCTCCTTGTCTCCACCTCTCCATCCTCACCCTCCACCTCTACTCCTCCTTCTTCCTCTCGGTGTCAGCTGGGCACGGTGTTGATGCAAGAGGAACCAGAACCAACGAGAATCATGGCGAGACGACGACGGACTCGGGAGAGGAGAACTCTTCACCGCCGGCTACTTCCTTTTCCTCGCAACGCCACGCCGCCAGCGACCACCGGTCCTTCCGACAACCAACCACTGCAAGGGTTACTCCCGGGCAACATCCAACCACCCTTGGGCTCGGGAATCGAGCCACTATCGAGCCAAACGAGCCATGGGCTCGAGTGAAGGTATATACGATCAAAATTAATTAGCGGGTTAGTTGCGGAGCCACTTTAAGGGCCTTTAGGTTCCGCTTTGCTGATTAAATTTATGGTTTTTATAATCTTGACGTTGATACAGTCCCACATGTTCAAACTGCTCGGGAAACGGACGTCCGGATCTTCAGTTATAGCGAATACAAGTTTTGATACCGATTGGCAGGTAAAGGACTTCGGATAATTACTTGGGATTCGTTGTTAATCCGTTTGATCCAAGATTTGGTCACCATTAAGAACTGTTGCTAATGAACAATTTTTATTTAGAAAGTTATTTCAAAAGTGAAGCGGATAATTAGTTATAATTCCGCCAAGATGGCTCCTTAAGGCATGATAACTAAGGATTTATTATATATCGATATTCGGAAATCAAATCGTTTATCGATTAGGAAGTTGTAGAATTTGAGTATATAACTAAGAAGTGTATCCGTGAGCTCGTTGTTGAAGAATCTTTTGTTATAATTGGCAGAAGGGAGATAAATATTTCTGTTGGAATCGCTGAGAGCGTTGAGCACGCCTTATAAGGCAAGTGGACGGTTCTCTCTTGCATTATTGTTATTAAATGAGGAATTGAATCCCATTTAATATTTGTGTTGGGAACAACTTGTGTGCTTAATAAAGTATGATAGGTTGTTATATTTGTTAGAAATAATGACCATGTTGTTTATTCAGTTTTGCGGTAGAAATGGATTTAGGTGCGTTATGTGTGACCTTGTATGTTGTCACATGCTGAGACATTGATGATGATTAAGGTAGTTTCACGGAGGGGAACGTGGTTCCATATCCTCTCTTTAAAACAATATTACATTAGGAGGGGTCGAATCCTAATGGTGGGTCATGACTCTTCCCCTGCTCTTCGTGTGAGAGGGGTGATGCGCACTCTAGCTAAGTGCAAGTTTGGCACGGTGCAGTGTAGACGACAGGGTAATAGGCCTCTCTGATCTCCACATCACCATATGCAAATGAAAGATCAAGGATAGCTTAAGTCCTGTGATCTTGGTACAAGATAGATGATCATGGATGAAATACTCCGATGATCTCTACTAGGGGTGTCCAAACCCGGTTAACCGCGATTTCGATTAACCAAAGTTCGGTTAACCATGATTACGGTTAGTTAAAATCATGAACCGAAACCGAACCGTGAATCTTGGTTAACCGTAGTTCGGTTAACCAATTTTTCGGTTCGGTTTTATCGGTTAACCGATAACCGTTCATGTAATTTTACCTTAAATAATTAAGACTAAAATAATAAAATTTGAATAAAAAAAGTGATCAAGGAAGACTTTTATTTTAAATATTTACTTATATCATATTCTTTCGGTTGTTGTAAATAAATATCGAGAGTATATACTATATTGTGTGAATCAAACATTGTGCGTATTAATTTTTATCCCATCAAATTTAATAACCGACTCTTATATCAATGTGAAACGGAAAAATAGTGTGTAAATTGTTAAAATTGAAGAAGGAAACACTCGAACTACATTAACATCTTGAAGATCATGGAGTTTAACCAATAAATAAATCAAAGATAACTAATGTTTGAATAAAATATTAATATATTTTTGGTTTTTCGGTTAATCGGAATATGTAAAGTCGTAAAACGAAACCGAACCGATAAACCGAAAATATTTTCAGTTCGGTTAACCAAACCGAAATTTCAAAAAAAGTCGGTTTGGTTAACCTAAAAAATAATCGGTTTTTCGATTTTTTGGTTCGGTTTTTCGGTTTCGGTTTTTTATGGACACCCCTAATCTCTACAATACCAAAATATTTCGGCAGTAGTTCGAGCCGATTAAAAACCACCAACTTGTTTGTGAAAAGTTTTGAAAGTAATATAAGATAAGTGTGTTAGGCACATTAATAAACCTGAATGGTTCGTCCAGTCGGAAAGCCATTCTTGCTTTTCAAAATATTACGTGATAAATATGAGTTCCCAACAATTGTTCATGTTTCGTAATGGAACCGCAAGTTGTGGTGTCCTATCTCTTCAATATGCATGCCTCATTCTTATCCTCTATGGGACTGCAAACTGTTGGATCATCGACCGGTTGTCATTCGGATTACGATACCAATATGTTTAGTCACTACCATAAGAACCAGTCATTTTGTTCACTTGCTTAGTCTTTCATTAGACTAATCCGACCACCATATTCAATTGCATGGTCGGTTGGTGTCCACCGTTGTATACGACACATCAGATACTTCTTGGAAGTGGATTTGAGAAGTGGATCAAGAAGTTGAAGAAAAGTTTCTAGAAGTTGTGTTTGAGCGAAGTTTATGGTTGGGCCACTACAAAGCTAATGTTGTTATAAGACTATTTGTATTTATTGCGTTGTAACGTTATCTTAAACTTTGTAAAGTCTGAGTTATCAAGTGGTAAAGATTAAGTTCTTTTACAATATTTTGTGGTCTTCCATTTTCATATTTCTATTTCAAATGAATCCAAATTTCGGATTTTTAGTTTGTTCAGTCAGTTTAAAGCCTTGGGTAGCTTCAGTTTAGTCTTAATCGGGGTTACTGGCAGTAATACCTCCAGGGTAGGAATGGGGTGTTACACTAGAGCATCCTTTCGGATGAGAACCTGAAGTTCTGGATTATCCATAAGGATGTCGGTAGGGATGATGTGGCCCAGCTTGGAGATTTTATCGGCCACATCATTACATACCCTACCCACGTGTCGAACTGAAACAGTAGTAAATTGTTGTAAGGAGACCATTATATCTGATATCAGCATTTAATTTCCCAGGGGCATTTTCCGACATTATTAACTGCATTTACAACTATGAGATTATCTCCTTCAATTTTAACTTTTGTAATTCCTAGTCTTATTGCTTCCTTAATTCCTTCTCGGAGTGTCATAGTCTACGCTTTAAGTATAGAAATTGATCCTAGCTTCTTATTACCTATTCCAATGACTTGCACATTATGATCCCTAATTATAAAACCCGCAGTTGCCTGATTACTACCTTCTTTTCTTATGCTAGAGATCAAAAGCTACACCCAATTCTATACAATGTCGTATATGCCTTTATTCTTGTTTTATTAGTGTTTCTGCTTTTGACATCGATTGGCGTTCGTTCTATAAAATACAATATCTTCCTTTCTTCTTGTTTTACTAGCCTGAATCTTCATTGAGCAATAAGGAAACAGTAACCTTTCTTGTTTCCTTCCTCAAAAGTGTGCCTTTGGTTAGTTTCGAACCGACAAGTAATTTTGATATTGCACGATTCAATCCACAAATTAAGCACACTTGAATATGTGAAACATGAGGTCCCTATATGGTTCAATCACTCATCTCCACGAGTACATAATTACGAGCAAGAAAATGAGGTCCCTTGTAAATGTGAGGCCGATGCATGTGTTGGGTCTATTTTTTAACCATATCCAAAAGTGTGAAAAAGATTTTTTCGACTATTTTAACCCTTCTTTCTACCATCCCTTCGCTCGTTGAAAAAAAGGAAAAAAAAAGAAAGAGATGTAAACAATAATAGAATTATGTGATTTTAATAAACGAACATTAGTTTTTTTAAAAGTTATTTTTATACCGTAATTTATCCAAATAACTATTTTTTAATAAAAATGTGACTAAAAAGTGTGCCAAACAAATTAAACCACTATTCTAGCTTACGGGAACATCAATACTTGATAGTAATAAGCATGTGAATTCAACTTATCCATATTGTACTGAGAAAACGTTTAAACATAGAACTTGTACCCGAAAACCTTCATTATGCAAACGTTAATCACTACTACACGATACTTGACTCTCTAAAAAATATGGTAAAAAAGACGTACCTCAACGATATTAAAGGATACATCAAGTATCCAAAAGCCAACTAGGAAGCAACCTTGTCTATTGTCCGCAAAAGATACCATCATTGATCCCACGGGGAGAAGACATGATCCCACCATAATGTAGCGCTTCCGCCTCCCAAATGTACGACGAGCCTAGGGGTCCATTGTTCGCATCCCCAGATTTGTCAAGTATCACCTTCCTCCAACTTTAACTCGTCAACAAAGGGTGTCAACAAAGTAAATTGTAGAGCCCATCCAAACTGAACACCTATGGCTAGGAATGGTCACCCCCATAGTGGTGACTGGTGAGCTCTCTAATTTGTTAGCGGGGTAGTCCATGGATGGCAAGTAGAAGGCGAAGTTAATTTACTCAAGTAAGGCTTTAGAGGGCCGAAGTTTAGGCTATAAAAGGAAAAGTGGGAAAGCCATCATCATTAGATTAGGCTATAAAAGGGATGGATGGTTGAAGAGTTAGTATCACAATAACATAATTGTCATAATTACTCAATTTAATCCTTCCATCTATTAGAGTGGGAAAGTAATTTAAAGCTCTATGTTGTGCATTAAATAGTTGATTAAATTTGAATTTCCAAGTGTGTTGGATCGTAAACGGTTAGCAAAGAGCTTGGGAACTGGCAATTAAGTTGTTCCCAAGGCAGCGGAAGTAAACAATCGCAAGTAATAAAGACAGTAAAGAACGCAGTTCCTTTATAGAGGAACCCCACTACAACAAACTAGTTGTATGGGTAAACCTCTACCTCCGCTTGGAGGATTTTGAATGACTTACTTATATTAATTGCTTTGTTCCTTAGTTACACAGCCGGATTCACACTTCTTTGTTCCTACGAGTTCTTTCTAACTCTAGCAACACTAGCAAATCCTCTCAACTGAGTTCCTAAGCTCACAACAGCAAAATACAAATAAGTCAGACCTTACAACGACTTCTCAGTTCCCTTGTCCTTGGGAACTTCGGCTTCACCGTCGTTGAGATCACACACTCACCGACGGGGACTTCTCTTCCTTTTCTTTCTTTTTCTCAGATGTGGGTGTTTGAGAGTTCTGGGAGAAGTACTCAATCCGAGTACTATTCATTTGGCTTTATAGTCCAGGTAAGCTTGGGCAGTCGCATCTTTCGTTTGTATCCAAAATGCCCTTTGCTTGATGCCCAAGTTGTACTTTCTTCACATGTGACTTTGGTTTGAACTAGGTCAACTTCTTGGATCAATCGGACCATTGGATGAAGTGTGACAGTCTGATCCTCAGACTGTTCCTTCGGGCTGTCTGAGACAAAATCCCGCGATCTGCGCTGAACGGTCGTTGTCCTCACATGTGAGTTCCCATGTCTTGGGAACTGTCTTGTTCAGAGTTCCCTTGATGGAAACTCTTCATCGTTGTGGGCTTGTGTTCTCTTGATCATTTCTGGGAGTTCCCATTTCATGGGAACTTCCCTCTTTAGAGTTCCCTTGATGGAAACTCTGCATTGTGGCCTGTTGTGGCTTTTGGTCATTCATAGGAGTTCTTGGTTGTACCTGTGTTCCTTAGAAATACTTGAACAAACCACATTAGTTCCCTATGGTGTTTGTCATTATCAAAACTTAAGAGAATTACATCGTTGATCCGTTGTTTAGAACCAGAGGTCCCAACAACGTCCCAACAATTTCCCCCTTTTTGATGATGACAAACCCATCACAAAATATGCAAGTATTTCAATGAATGATATGCTGGTGAGTTCCTAAGTATGATTTTGGGAAGTCACTTTTAGTGAAACAATTAGATTTAGGGAACCACTTCTGGTGAGACACTTAGTTCTTACTAAGCTTTTTATGCAATTGTTCCACCTTAGCTTATGTGTGGTCTGTGATAACTTAAACTTTTAACTCATCTCGCATTTTTTGTCTTTCCCCCTTTTGACATCATCGAAAACAAGCAAAGCAATAATAGGAAAGAAGGGAACACGCAATCAAAATAAAGACCAATTCATTACTTAAGGAAATATATACATAGGAACCGAAGTACAATTTGTGGTCATTTTTGGATTAAGGGAAAAAGAAGGGAGAGATCATGGGGCTTGAGGGAACAGGGCGTCACAGAGGCGCGTAAGGACTTGTGTTAGCTTTTCTTGTCCTCTGGCCAATGCTGCTTGGTCCTTGGCAATCCGGTCGAGGGTGTTGGCGATTCGGAGCAACACTTGAGAGTTCCCCTCTTGTTCACCAGACTCCAGTTGAGCCGCTTCCTCGACAGGCTCAGAGTGCCTCATTTTCTGGACAACTGAAATGTCCAGTTCCCTTCCAAGCTCGATTTCGTCCTTAGAGGCGTCGTAGAGACCCTCTTTTTGTAGGAGCTTCTTTATCAGCCCAGAGTAGGGAAGGGAATGGGACTTGGAAGCCATGCACTTCTCCATGTGCCCAAGGATTATTCTGGGAAGGTTGATGGGCTTCTTGAGGAGGAAGTGGTAGAGGATGATCGCATCAGGGATGTTGACAACCAGACGCTTCTCCTGGCGAGGGATCACCACATTTATTATGAATTGGTGAGCGAGCTTGGCGACCAGGGAGAGATGGTGTGTCGAGAGCACTTTCGAGGGAACCCGACCCTCAAAGATTATGTTGCACACCTCGGCGCTATTGAAGTTACCCCAGAGCTTGCTGGGCAACTCGTTGAGCTCTTGACCGGGGACCTGGAGTTGAAGGCGGATTGTTGACGTTGTGAAGATGAACTCGTCGCCTTCGTGGGAGAGAGTTCCCTGAGTGCAGTCGTTGGTGATAGTGAAGTTGTTGTAAAACTGACGCACTAATGAGGGATCTACGCTCACAGTCTCTTTGCAGAGGTTCTCCCAGCCTTGGGCCTTGATTAGGTCCCACAGTTCGCCGAGACTGTTGTCGTTTAGCACGTCTTCTGAAACGATAAGTGGGGGAAGGATCTTCCTGCGCTCATCCACATGGTGCTTTGTGGAAGAGGTCCCCTTCCCCTTCTTTGAAGTGCTCTTGGACGTGTTCCCCCTAGAGACCGTTCGAGGTCCTTTCAGCTGAGGAGGTGCAGCCGCTTCGATCATGAGCACGCGGTCTCTTGGCGGTTGGGAACTCGTGGACACCACCATTTGGTGTCCAGGTGTTGGGATCCGTGCTTGCTCCTTAGCAGCTAGAGCTTCTTCTTCTTCTTCGACCTCATCTTGGGAGGTCCCTTCTTCCTCGGAGGAGCTCGAGCTTGAGCCCTCCGCGTCATCTTCAGGATGACTTGTTGTTGCCCCAGCACCACCAGCTGGTGCGGGGTCCCTTGTCTCCGTGGGCGCTTCAGGAGCCACCTTCTCTAGGGACTTTGTCCCTTGGGAGACTGTGTGCTCAGAGGGGTCCCGGTTGAGCTCTGCTTCGATTTCCTTGAGTTGGGCCTCCTCCTCCACAGTTCCCATTATGATAGGAGGAGGGTCCTTGGTCATTTTGCCTATGACCACGGAGAGTTGGAGATCGTCGTCGTCTGAGGTGAGAGCGACGGTACTTTTGGATGGTGAGGGAGAGGGGAGTTTGGTGGTGGTGGGGGATGTGGTGGAAGAGGGAAGAGAAGAGGAAGGAAGAGGAGTGGAGAGTTGTGTAGAAGGAGGAGGAATGGTTTTGGTAACCTAGGGAGTAGAGATCCCGAGGTAGGAATGGGAGAGGTGGAGGTGTGTTTTGGTGAGGAAGGAGGAGAGGGAGTTTTGTGAGGTGGTGGAGTTGGAGTTCCCATTGTTGTGGGAACGGAAGGTAGTGAAGGTGGTGGAGTTCCTTTTGAAGTGGGAACAGAAGGAGGTGGTGGTGGAGGAGTTTGTTGTTTTGTGGGTGGAGGTTTGGGAGGTCCCTCAGTGTTGGGAAGAGGGAGAGAGGAAGAGGAAGGGAGTAGACTCTGGGATTGGGAGGTCCCATCGTCGGAGGGGAAAGCATAAGAAGGTTTGGGCGCACAGGAACTCTCCTTGGAGCAGTTCAAGTAGTCCTCAAACTTGAAGAAGGCTTTCTTTTTGGGCTCCGAAAATTCAGAGACCTCAGAATGTTTGCGCTTTTTGGATTTGAAGGGGTCATGGGAATGTTTGGATTTTTTAGGTTTTGAGGGGTCTTTTGAGGAGTGGCGTCGTTTGGATGAATGTCGGTGGTTGGATTTTCGGGGTTTTTCATTGATGGAAGGGCGAGCGTCTCCGAAATTGTCAACGATGACAACTCCGGAGGAGGTGTTGGTGGTTGAAGGAGGAGGAAGGGATTCAGAAGAGGAAAACGTCCAGGCGACAGTGTCGTCGGCCGGAGGAGGAGGAGGGGGCAAGAAAGGGCTTACTTGGTTGTAGATCCCTTGGATAAGAACATCCTTCATGGTTGGATCTTGTTCTTGCTCAATCTCTAGGATGAAAAGGATGCGAGGATTGGCATGTACCCATGCTTTGATTTGGGAAAAAGTGTGTTGAGGAGACATTTTTGTAAGATTTTGAAGGTTTTGGAGGTTTCTTAAAAAAGGGAGTGAAAGGGATGTGGAGAAGAAGAATGGCAGAGATGGAAGATGGAATAAGATCCCAAAAATGGCAAATGAGGGTTTTAAGGAGAGAGGGGGCGAGGGGTAGAAAGGGAAGTGGAAAACCTCGATAACCATCGCCCAATGAACGTGGGGGCATCGTTTCAACTTACATAGCACGCTTCTGGACACGCGTCACGATCTCTAGGGAAGTCCTTTTCAAAATTTGAATAATTGGCCTCTAACGCTTCTGAGCCTCTGACACAAAAGTCCGTTTCCCAAGTGATGGTTCGTCTTCGTAGATGAGTCAGCGTTCCCTTGCTAGTTTGTATCAGTTCCCATGATCATATCAAGGTCAGGGAGAGTGAAGTGGTTAAGGGAACTTCACACTCATCCTTTTGTGAGGCTAGGGAACTCAAAGGGGAACTAGACAATTTGCGACTCAATAAAGGAAATATTTAGGCTCATGAGAAGCATTTGTCTGGTCCCTAGCTTAGGGTAGGTTATATGATCAACCGTCATAGTGTCTTGTAAAGAGGGATAAAGGGAACTCTGGTTGATCATTTTGGGCCAAAAGAAATAGAGTTCCATTGTACACATTTATCTTTAGACTAGTAATCATGGCATAGTGAAAGCAATAAGTCCGAGTTCCCTATCATGCAATCTTGTATAAACTAGTCAGGCATTGAGGGAGAAACAAACAGGGACTTGTTTAGTTTAAAGTTATCATCCCTAGAAGCATTCGAAAACGCTGGTAGGGACGTCTGTCTAAAGCTTTGGTGAGAATGTCCGCAATTTGCTCTTCAGTTCTACAGTGTTCCATCGAGATGTTCCCACTTTCAACATTGTCACGTAGAAAGTGATGCCTTATATCTATATGCTTGGTTCTAGAATGATGCACAAGATTTTTGGAAATGTTTATGGAACTAGTGTTATCACAAAGTATGGGAACTGGGCCAAAAGACATATCGTAATCCTGGAGTTATGACTTAAGCCATAGAACTTGGGAACAACAAGATGCGGCAGCCACATATTCTGCTTCAGCTGTGGAGAGTGTCACTGAGTTTTGCTTTTTAGATCCCCATGAGACTAAGCATGACCCTAGGAACTGGGCCATTCCAGATGTGCTCTTTCTATCAACCAGGTGCCCTGCAAAATCCGCATCTGTGTATGGAATGAGCTCAAGGGAACTGTTCCTTGGATACCAGAGGCACAAGTTATCGTTCCCTTTGAGATACCTGAAAATTCTCTTCACCTCTTTCAGGTGTGATTCCATAGGGTTAGCTTGAAAACGAGCACAAAGACATGCGGAGAACATGATATCAGGTCTACTAGCTGTTAAGTAAAGTAGGGACCCAATCATACCTCGATAGTTCCTTTGGTCCACACTTATACCTGTTTCATCCGCATTGAGCCTTGAATTGGGAGAGATGGGGGTGTCGATGGGCTTGGAGTGTTCCATTCCATACTTCACGAGCATTTCCTTGATGTATTTATGTTGATGAATCTTTGTTCCCTCCTTGGTTTGGGATATTTGAAGTCCCAGGAAGAATGTGAGTTCCCCAATGAGACTCATCTCAAACTCACTGCTCATGAGGTCCTTAAATTTCTCTGTCATACCAAGCTCGGGGAGCTTGTTTGAGTCCATAGCGTACCCTCTCCAGGAAGTATACATGGTTGGGTAGCTTCTCATCTTCGAATCCTGGGGTTGAGCTACATATACTTCTTCCTTAAGATGTCCATTGAGGAAGGCTGTTTTCACATCCATTTGATAAAGCTTGAATCTCTTGTGAGCAGCATAGGCAATTAAGAGTCTGATGGCCTCGATCCTAGCAACCGGTGCGAAGGTCTCATCGTAGTCGATTCCTTCCTCTTGCCTGTAGCCTTGTGCCACTAGCCTAGCCTTGTTCCTTGCTACAGCCCCAGTATCATCGAGCTTGTTCCTAAAGACCCATCGAGTTCCTATGATGTTCTTGTTCTTGGGCCTAGGAACTAGCTTCCAAACTTTGTTCCTCTCGAATTGGTGGAGTTCCTCTTGCATAGCTTGAATCCAATCTGGGTCCTTCAAAGCTTCTTTGATATTTTTGGGTTCAACCATTGAAACAAACGCGTTAAATGCACAAAAATTATTGAGAGAGGAACGAGTTTGTACACCTTTATCATAAGGGGTGATGATGTTCTCAATGGGGTGGTCCTTCCTTTGTTGAAAATTTCTTGTATGAGCGGGTTCCCTTGCATGTGCGTCATCTTCAGTAGTTGTTTCTTTGTCATGGGAACACTCATCTTCAGCTTCTTCATTTGAGGTTTCTTCAGAGATTTCTGGCAAGTTCCCTCTTTGTTCCCCCTGAATACTTGATTCTGGCAGGGTATTGTCTTGGGGAACAAGAGAGTTGGATGTGTCTTGTAATTCATCTGAGGAGGGAACTTCGAGGGAAATTTGATCAGTGAGGGTTGTATCTCCATCGTTGTTCCCTGGTTGTGGGATGTTGCTTGCACTTGGATAGTCTTCATCCCTCTTCCTTGGCTCATCATCATCATCATCATCGTCTTCTTGTCTTACCAGCTTGAACAGAGTTCCCTTCCCTTGGGTCTCTGTTCCCATCTTTACGGATTTCTCGTTGAAGACGACATGGATGCTTTCTTCTATCTTTTTGGTACTCTTATTATAGACCCTTTAAGCCTTTCTTTGTGCTGAGTATCCCAGGAAGATCCCTTCATCGCTTCTGGGGTCGAATTTGCCAAGATTGTCTTTGCCATTATTGTAAACAAAGCACGTGCAACCAAATGTTCTCAAGTGTGAGATGTTTGGTTTTCTCCCTTTGATGAGCTCATAGGACGTTTTGTTGATCAGGAGTCTTGTCATGGCTTGGTTCAAGATGTACGTAGCTGTGGAGATGGCTTCGGTCCAGAAGTACTCGGAACTCCACTTTCAATCATCATGGTTCTGGCCATGTCCTCCAGGGTTCTGTTCTTTCTCTCGACCACTCCATTTTGCTGAGGGGTGCGAGGAGATGAGAAATTGTGAGAAATCCCATTTTTCTCACAGAAGTTTAGGAACTCTGAGTTTTGAAACTCAGTTCCGTGATCAGATCTGATTGCTTTCAGTTTGAGTCCCAAGCTTACTTCTGTTCTTTTGATGAAGGGTTCGAATTCTTCAAATGCTTGTGATTTTGCCTTCAAGAAAATAACCTAAGTGAATCTTGAAAAATCATCGATTAAAACATACATGTACCTTTTTCCACCATAGCTAGCCGTTCTCATGGGACCACAGAGATCCATGTGAATTAGCTCTAAAGGCCTGGTTGTGCTCACCACCTTTTTGGGTTTGAAGGAGTTCCTGGTCTGTTTCCCTCGAACACATGCTTCACACATTTTGACTCCTTCGAGATTGATCCGTGGAAGACCAATGACCAGATCCTGTAGATAAAGTTTCAGGATTTGATTTACACCTGCATGTCCCAGTCGTCTATGCCAGAGTTCCGTATCATCTTGGGAACTTGCAAGACACAGCTTCATTGGTGGTTCAAATTCTGTATCTACTACATAAACGTTGTTGTAGCTTCTTCCTCTCAGAATCACTTTGTTGGTCTTTTTGTTGATGAACAGGCATTCGTCTAAGTCGAAGGTGACAACGTTGTTCCCTTGATCACATATATGGGCAACACTTAAGAGATTGTATCCCAGATCTTTCACCAAGTTGACATTGCTGATTTTGATTGATCTATTTAGCAACACTTCTCCCTTTCCAATTACTTCTCCCTTGTTTTTATTGCCAAATGAGACATGGCCTCCTTCGGCATGAGTGTGGAGTGAGATGAGGATATCCTTGTTTCCGGTCATATGGTTCGAGCATCCACTGTCTATGAACCATGCATTGTTCCCTCTCACTGCCACCTACAAGGTAAAGTTAGTGTTTTGAGACCCAGGCAACATGACTCTTGCCCGGTCCCTTGCAAGGGAAAATATTCTCATTTGAAACTTAGTCAGCAATGTTGATATCATGAGAGTTGGAGTTCCTTTGATAATTGGCATGATGTTTTTGTTTGTTTAGGAACTCACGGTTTCTAAGGGTCTGGGCTCTCTTCTTGGGACATGCTTCCTTGTAGTGCCCATGAGCACCACAATTCTAGCACGTCTTGTAGTATTCTCCCAGGTAGTACTTTGGGTGTGGTCTCTGGATTCTGTTCCTATCCATTGTTTCCTTGTTGTAAACCCGTGACCCGTTTCCCTTAGCAATTTGGACATAGAGTCTATGTCCAGTGTTCCCAGTGTAATAATCTCTCTCACCACCGTTCCCACTTTCTAGGACCCTGATTTTTTCTTCAAGATGAGCATTTTTCTGTTTCTCACATTGAAGTTCTAAGGCCCTACACTCATGGATTTCATGTTCACTCAGGGGTGACTTTCCATTCTTTGAGCATTCACCTTTGTATCCTATGCCGTGTTTGGCTGGGACAAACTTAATTTGGGAACTCGAGGCTTCAAGATGGTCAGGAGTCTTACTCAGGTTTTGCAAGAGGGTGTTTTCATCTTTCTCTAGAGTTTTAATTTCATTTTCTAGATCTACGATGTGAGACACATGAGACTTGAGTTTTTCAAGAAGAGATATGCAGTTGGGACAAGGCTCAAGACCAACTAATTGAGCATTTATGTGTTCCTGTTTTTCCAACTTGTTTTGCAGTTTTATGTTATCTTTGACAAGACTTGAAAGGATTTTCAACAGCTCAGGTTTTTCATAGTTATTTAAAGAATCAAGAACAGTTTCAATGGTTACCTCACTGGGTTGTTCCCCAGTGGTTTCTCCTATGGCCATGCCACACATGTCTGGGAGTGCCCATGACTCGGGATCTTCGTCTTCATCATCGCTCCAGGTGGCGATGTAAGCCTTCTTCCCTTGCTTCCTGCCGTCGGTTCCCTGTGGGTATTCCTTAGCTAAGTGTCCTTTCTTGTCGCACTTGTAGCATGTGACATCGGAGAGGTCCTTCTCTGCGGGTTTTCTTTGGGAACTTTGCCCTTTTCCCCAGTTCCCATTGTTCCTTTGAGACTTCCCTTTGTAGAAGTTTCGAAGAGCCTTTGTTACGAGAACTAGCTCCTCATCCTCTTCTTCTTCGGAGTCTTCGTGTTGTTCTTGGGTTGATTTGAGCATCTTCTCGATCTTGAGTGCGATCCCTCGATGAGCTCGAGTCTGTTCCTTATCATCGATCTTTCTCTTCTCGTGTCCTACTAGCTTTCCAAACACTTGATGGAGCATGAGTGTTCTATTTTCCGGATTTTCCTTGAACATTGTTCTCTCGTTTGCCCATTCTCCAGTCAATCCGTTGAAGAGCTGTTGGACCTTCATCTTATGGGTGATTTATTCTTTGGTGATCCCCAAGCCTTCCATTTTGGTCCAAAGTCCTTCAAATCGGGACTGGTAGCTATCGACAGACTCTCCCATCTCCATTTGGAAGTTGTAGAACTCCCTTTTTGCATTCATCTGAAGATCTTCTCGGAGATCTGAGTTCCCAACGTGCATTTGTTGGATGGATTCCCACATTTACTTGGCTGTGTCAAGGTTTGCTACCCTGTCACAGTCTTGCACGCACATGGACCTCTTCAGGTATTGTTTGGCTTTGTAGTTTGCCTCCATACACTTATATTCGTTGGGTCCCCACTTTGAGAGGTCGTTGACTATAGCTGGATCGATTTCGAAGTTTCCTCTCTCGATAACACACCAGGCTTGGTAGTCTTGGCCATGCATCCAATCCTTCATGTCGCGTTGCCAGCTTTCAAATCTTCCTGTAATAAGCCTTGGTGGCTTACTAGTGTTGTTCCCCACTTGAGTAAGTTCCTGAGCCATTTGATACCTGCGATGCTAACACAAATCTAGAGCGCAAGCTCTGATACCAATTGTTGGATCGTAAACGGTTAGCAAAGAGCTTGGGAACTGGCAATTAAGTTGTTCCCAAGGCAGCGAAAGTAAACAATCGCAAGTAATAAAGACAGTAAAGAACGCAGGTCCTTTATAGAGGAACCCCACTACAACCAACTAGTTGTATGGGTAAACCTCTACCTCCGCTTGGAGGATTTTGAATGACTTACTTATATTAATTGCTTTGTTCCTTAGTTACACAGCCGGATTCACACTTCTTTGTTCCTACGAGTTCTTTCTAACTCTAGCAACACTAGCAAATCCTCTCAACTGAGTTCCTAAGCTCACAACAGCAAAATACAAATAAGTCAGACCTTACACCGACTTCTCAGTTCCCTTGTCCTTGGGAACTTCGGCTTCACCGTCGTTGAGATCACACACTCCCCGGCGGGGACTTCTCTTCCTTTTCTTTCTTTTTCTCAGATGTGGGTGTTTGAGAGTTCTGGGAGAAGTACTCAATCCGAGTACTATTCATTTGGCTTTATAGTCCAAGTAAGCTTGGGCAGTCGCATCTTTCGTTTGTGTCCAAAATGCCCTTTGCTTGATGCCCAAGTTGTACTTTCTTCACATGTGACATTGGTTTGAACTAGGTCAACTTCTTGGATCAATCGGACCGTTGGATGAAGCGTGACAGTCTGATCCTCAGATTGTTCCTTCGGGCTGTCTGAGACAGAATCCCGCGATCTGCACTGAACGGTCGTTGTCCTCACATGTGAGTTCCCATGTCCTGGGAACTGTCTTGTTCAGAGTTCCCTTGATGGAAACTCTTCATCGTTGTGGGCTTGTGTTCTCTTGATCATTTCTGGGAGTTCCCATTTCATGGGAACTTCCCTCTTTAGAGTTCCCTTGATGGAAACTCTGCATTGTGGCCTGTTGTGGCTTTTGGTCATTCATAGGAGTTCTTGGTTGTACTTGTGTTCCTTAGAAATACTTGAACAAACCACATTAGTTTTCTATGGTGTTTGTCATTATCAAAACTTAAGAGAATTACATCGTTGATCCGTTGTTTAGAATCAGAGGTCCCAACAACATCCCAACAAAGTGTTCTTACATTAGACGTTCTCTGATGCATTTTGGGGAGGTGCAAGATAGGTGAATTTGTTCTCACCCTTTTTCATTAACATAATCGCTTATATTATATACTGTACATGCTTTTTAGAAGACCTAATCATATCTCCTACAATAAGATAGTATATATTATCTCCCATGTTAAAATAAACGGCAAATATCAAATATGTGTGTGATTCAATTAAATGGCCGAGAAGCTCAAATACATGCATACATATATACATATAAAGTTGCATAACGTTTTTAAAAAGATCTAGCAGAAGAATTATACTTGTATTTGTACGGCCGAATATATAGATAGACTCCTGAACTTATAATTTTTGTTCGCTCAGACCCCCCAACTAAAAAATTTATTTTTTAACCCTCCAACTTTATACTTTTATTCCATTGCCACTTTCTTAAGAACGTGATGTACACACTCGATGACATGTTGCCACATAAGATGTATTTTGATGACTTGGAAGCTACATGTGCAATATTTTTTATGACTAGATGCCACCTAATATATTTTAATAAAAAAACATAAAATTAACAAAATTAAATTAAAAGCACACTCCTCCTAATCTAGATCTGGATCTGGAGAAATCTCGACGGTGATACGAACGAACACCTCCTCCTCCGACCCTCCCCCTCAACGTCCTGAAGCGCTCCCAGGCCCACCAGCGATGTTTCGTCCATCGTTCCGTGAAGAATACAAATTGGGCGGAGATCTGGATCTGGGTCGAGAAGAATGTCCGGATTTGGGCGGAGAAGAATGCCGGCGGTCGAGAAGAATGTCCGAATTTGGACTTGGGACGGAACGATGGGCGGAGAAGAATGTCCGGATTTGGTTCCTTTCTAGGTGATGGGTTCTCGTTCCCAATCAAATCCTGAATTGAAATTGTAACCCAATCAAATTCGTTGGATATTATGGACTAACTGGGCTAATTGGATACTGCTGTTGAATGATTGATTTGTTTGTGCGGATGATTTTATCTGTCGTTCCTTCCTGAATGTCCATGTTCTACTGGGTTTTTTTTTTGAGAGGCTATGTTCTACTGGTTTTTTTTTGAGAAGCCATGTTCTACTGGTTCAAAGGAAGAGGAAGAAGTGAAGAAGATAAATGATGTTTAATTTTAATATAACTTAATTTATTTTTTTTATTTAAAATCCATGTCACCAATTTAAATCACTAAACACGCCAAAATTTTATGTGACATGCACGCACATGGCCAGCTCAGTGAAAAGGGTTCAAAGGAACAAAAATAGTATTAAGTTGGGAGTTTAAAAATAGATTTTTTAGTTGGGGGTCTGAGCAAACAAAAGTTGTAAGTTCAGGGGTCTAATTATATATTCGGTCATATTTGTACTGTTTTATATACTTTAAATTTTTTATAACCAAACACTTCTACTTTAAAATATTTTATTAAACACCTCAATTTAATAAAATTTGTTCTATCAAACATCTCCGCGCTAAACCTCGTTCCCTAAAAGGAAGATGTTAGACCTCTGGTAAAATGATGCTCGCTCCTACGTGTCCTTTTGAGACAAATTAGACATATTGACATTTTTACAAAATTATCATCGTAAATGAATAAGAGAGGTGTGTCATTTTTTAAATTAATTTTCTCTATTTTCTATCATAACCATTTATTTCGCCGATCTAATAGATGAAATTAGCATTCTATTTTAATTTTAAAATGTATTCTCACTCGAATAATAACTCTCTATAACAGACTAATATAGCCTTTGCAAAAATTAGAGACCAATAATAAATATATGTAATATGTTAAAGAACATAGAAAAAAAATTCACCCTATATTGTCATTATATGTCCTTTTGGTTTCATCATGTCACACTTGATTCATAAGATTAATGTAATTGAATAAAACCGATAAACTAGAACTGATAATGATTACACCTGCATACTTCAAGCAAACTGGCCAGGTATTACTAACCACCTCAATTATAATCATGTTATAATATATCTGTATTTATATATCGCACAATGGCAATGCACATACTAATGGAATCTTTTTGTCATAAATTGTTTGGCTCTTTTCTAGTGTTATGCTTAAAGCATAAGACTAATTGAAGAACCATCATTAATATATATCAATTGACATAATTAATAATTTTTCTTTAAAGAATGAAGGAATATCTAGCATACCTTAGTTATATATGTACTAAAATAATTAACGTAATTAAATATTACTTTCTTCCATTAACGTCCCTAATTACATATTTTTAAAATTAGACATATATGATATATCAAGACAAAAGTAAAAATATCATTACAATGCAATATTTTAAATATTTTTAAAATATCACATCGAAAGATTTGATTATTATGTTGCGTCCAAACAATTCATGACAAAAGTAAAAAATCCAATAGGACCATTCACGTCGAATTTGTCCATACAAATCCTTACAATTTCAAAAAAAAAAAGATGTATGTTCTTGAATAAGAGTCAACATTAATAGAGGATGTTCTCCAATCGAGTGCGGATGTGTGCATAAGAATAAGGCGTGCCATATTGACTCACAAGTCCGCATTAATCGGATCAGAAACAAGAAGATTAAAATCATCCACACCATTCAGTTTAAGAACTCAAAAAACACCATTTTCAGAAAGCCACTTATCCTGCCAACATAATGTTGAAATTCCTCCATCAATTCTCTCCAACACCAATAGGGTGCATCCGTATGCTCATTGGCTTTTATACTGTCTTTGAGATTGATTTAGTCCCTATATCAATTATGGTGCATTCTAACTAAATTCAGTTATTATTGTCACATAGTTGAATTTTAAATTTCCTTAGATCTATCGGGTGTACCTATTTTACTTGAGTAGGGGTACCCCTATCTTGATCACCAGATTATGCTGCAGTGGAGTCTTATTGGATTAAATAATGATGATGAAATTAAAAAGGAATGATATACCTCATAATTTGATATTCTCCCCCTTAGTTTTTGACAAGAGTAAGACACAAATATCTTTTTTTTTTCTTTCAAAAAAACAAATTTGGAACCATGTCTTTGAATTATGTGGAGTTGGTAACCGGCATGGTTTAGCTATAACGTGTTCACATGCCTCCACAGTCCACACATCCCACACAACATATACAATCCAGAATGTGATAAATTCGGTGGATCAAATAAAAAAAAAAAAAAAAGATTTTAAAGGAAAAATATAGAAACATGAGAGGGATAGATAGAACTTGGAAGTTGGAAGTGAGAGAGAATAACGTGTAAGTTCACACATAACGAGCTGTAAGCAACTACTGTATATATTTTACCCCACTAGAAGGGATTCTATCTAATTCATTAAAATCTTCTCCTCTTCCTCCTCCACACACCACAAAAACAGTGTCAAAATAAATAAAAAAATGACCGATAAAGTCTATCCTTCCTCCAAGCCCAATCCCCCTCCGCCTATGAACGGTGTCGCCACCGCCGCCCCTCCCGCCGCCAAGTCCCAGCTCTACAACCCCAACCGCCCTCGCCCCTACCGCCCCCAGCCTCCCGGCCACTCCCGGCGGCGCCTCTGCTCCTGCCGCCGCTTCTGCTGCCTCTGCTTCATCTACACCCTCATCTTCATCCTCTCGGTGCTCCTCCTCGCCGCCATCGCCGCCTGCGCCTTCTACGTCCTCTACCACCCCAAGCACCCCACCTTCTCCGTCACCTCCCTCAAGATCTCCGCCTTCAACCTCTCCGTCCCCTCCGACGCCGCCGCCTTCTCGCACCTCGCCTCCAAGCTCGACTTCACTCTCTCCGCCAAGAACCCTAACCAGAAGATCACCTTCTTCTACGACCAATTCACCGTCGCCGTCGCCTCCTCCGCCGGGGTCGATGCCGGCAACGCTACTCTCCCGGCGTTCACGCATTCCCCCGGGAACACGACGATTCTGAGGGGGACGGTGGCCAGTGACCCAAACCGGGACCTGGATCCGGACTCCGCGAGCAAATTGAAGTCGGATCTGGTGAAGAAGAGCGGCTACCCGCTCAGCGTGAGAGTGGATACGAAAGTGGAGGTGAAGATGGGGAAGATGAAGAGCAAGAAAGTCGGAATCCGAGTGAGTTGCGATGGGATCCGGGGATTCGAGCCCAAACGGAACGCCACAAGCAAGAAGACGACGCCGGCGCTCGCTTCCACTTCCGGCGCCAAGTGTAAGGTCGATCTTCGAATCAAGATCTGGAGGTTCACCTTTTAGTTTTTCACTTTTTTTTTTGTTAATTTGTTATTTGTGAATCTGTGATTTTGGCTTGTAACCTGTTCTTGATATATACTATATGTTGTTGAGTTTAGGGGATCAGTTAGATGGAAATGATCGATGGAACTATTCTATAATAGCTACGTAAATTTGACACACACTTTTATATTATTATATATTTTCAGTTACTTGTTTGTTCTTCTGTATCGATTATGTCATTGTTGAATTCAATTTCCTGGTAATAATTAGAATATGTAATTTGGTATATGGAAGGGGCCTCTGTTTATGGCGTATGTAATTATATAACTAGAGATTTTGTGTATGTCAGTATGTGGATGTAATTGTTTTGATCAATCTTGGGGATAAATCAACACATCACCCATTTCTCTCTCGTCTTCCATCTGCGTTTTTTTTCTTTTGGTAAATATATAGAATGTGAATGATGTATACAATGTACAGTCATACTAGATTTTTTTGGTGCTGAGTTATTTAGACAGTCATTTTGCAGCATCCATTAATTTCCATTTCTTCTTCCTTAGTTGTGTGTGTAGTGTATTAAGTGTATGCTATCATATTATCATCTTATTAGTTCTCTAATACATAAACGCCCCCTCACCTTTAACCAATTGGTCACTTTGACACCCCACCTTTGAAAATGTTCGATTGAGTACATAAACTTACATATTGTGACCTATTGAGCATCTGATTGCTGATGTGGAACTGATGTGGACAAATGCGTGTATCTCATTCTCTCATGAGCGAGTAATGATTCCTATTTGGCAAAATTTTAATTTTTTTAATTTTTTTTCTTTTGTTTTCCTATTTTTCTATTCTTTTATTTTATTTTTATTTTTTCTTTCATTTTTTTCCTTTTCTCTTTTATTTATTTATTTTTCTTTGTACCTAATTTGAGGTAGAGAGAATTCGTTCGTCGTTCCCGATTTCAATGCCGACATTCGTCGTTCCCGAGTTTGTCGTTCTGTCGAGTGAATGAAGCGCCGGTCAGCGGGTGAAGGAGGACGGGAGAGGACAAGCAGGGGTGCAGGGCGTTTCGACTTATGCCCTTCTCTGATGAATCCCGTCGCGTCTCAGCCAGTTAGTGAGAATCGCCCTCAGCCTCGTCGCCTCGTCGGTCATCGCTCTTCAAATTGATTAAAAATCAGCCCCAAATATAGCTTTTTTAGGTTTAGAGGAGACCAAAAATGGGGGATCTAGATTTGGTGTGCATTTGACATGGTGGAGGCGGTGGTGTGCACTTTGACATGGTGGATCTAGATCTGGTGTGCAGTGCACCTTCCGCCATCAACAAAGATTAGGAATTTATATTTTTTTTAGTTGGGCAATTAATTAGTGATGTGGTATAAGTTTTTAATTTTTTTAACTTTATTATTGAAATATATGATGTGGCACTTTGACCTGGCACGCGTGCTATGCACGATAAAATTTCTGACCAAACAGGTGCTTAATAGGTCACAATATGCAAGTTTAGGTACTCAATCGAACATTTTCAAAGGTGGGGTGTCAAAGTGACCAATTGGTCAAAGGTCAGGGGGGCTGTTTATGTATTCTGCCATTATTATGGTCTTAGCAACTACTTCATTTTCTTAATTGGGTGAAATTCTCTCGTCCCTTAATTATCAGGCTTTATATAACCTTTCCAAATGTTTCAGTTAGCCCTTGACATTTCTATTTGATTCTTTTTCATTTTAGATTTTAAAATAAATTACATAACATAATTCAAATCTCATAAACTATAAATTTACTTTCTCAAAATGTCATTCTTTATCAATATATCCTGACTTTATCTTTTGGGACGAAATTATAGATCATCGTAGGTTCGGTTTACACTTTAGAGGCACAACAACCCTTTGTAAGTTTAGGGTGTACTACTACTCATGGTTTGGCCACCTCTTGCAACTTGAATACTCATGGTTTGTCCATTTCATATTTGTAACTGTAATTTTTTTAAATGCATCATTTACTTGCACTTCTCCACAAAAATCACTATTTTTTAATGTTTCTTTTACTTAAAAAAATCTACCACTTTTGAAAGAAAAAAAAAACACCTATTTTTTTTCTTTCTTTTAAAATCACCTCGATTAGAATTTTTTGTAAAGTTTATATAAAACTTTATAAAAAATACCTTTTAAAATATAAAGGGTAAAATACAGAAACTCACCACTTATCTTGGAGCGTTTGCAAAAAACTATCCCTTATTTCACTTTTACAAAAAAAAAAATCACCCCTTATTTCTATTCCGTTTTCATTGAACAAACCCCATCTCGTTTTCCAACCATAATACCGTCAAATTAAAGTTAAAATACATAATTGCCCCTCGGTTAAACTATCAAATTGATAAATTTTGATAATTACCCATGCTTGACTACTGCTTGAGGGTGTTTATCAATTGCCATTCCTTTGTCGACCCTCTCATGATCCCTAGCAGGCATCCAACGTGTGGATTCGAACCCTCCATAGTGATGTGATCCGCCCCTTCTCTACGACGGTTTCGACGAGTCTGAGACGCCCAAGACCTTGGCGCCCTCCATGGTCTTAGATTGAGTCTATTCATCATCTTGAGTCTATTCATCATCATCATCATATTATAAAAATAAATTACATAAAGTTCGATGGGAGCCTAGAAACAAGCTGGGCCCCCCACACCCTTTTGAATACAAAAACACAATATATGAAAAATGAAGGCACCACTCCTAGCATTGTTAGAGTGGCTAACAGAAAGAGACTTAATACGTGAAAGCGTGTCTAAAGCCTCCTTATCAAATTCTCCAACGTAGAGAAAGCGAAAGAGGTAAATTTGTATCCATTCTCCTCACATTTGGACACGTACTTCTTCATTTTCCTCTCCACTACGTTGTGCAAGGCCAGTCCAAGCGCCCAAGAACTCGCACCCATACTAGCAAAGGGTGAGACCCCAGTAATATCCACACAGGCATCCTTCCCTTGATGCCAATTAAAGAGTAAAAGGTCAGCATGTCTAAGATCTTGCCCATTCTCCGAGAGGAAACCCATAAGAGCCTCCTTCCGCACCGTGATACTGATCTTGTATGCCAAAACTTCGAATATGGATATCCTCAAGTGTAGACAAAATCAATTTTGTTGGCCCGAGTGATTGGTATAGTAGTTGATATCCAACTATGCAACCAAGCCAAATGCCAACTATTGGTGGCTGGTGTGAATTTCCAAGAATTTAGACAGATCAGTTTGGTAGGGTATATTCATCATAGTTGCAAACATATTAGTATGGTAGTGAATATTCATAAATGCAAACATAGGCAGTATGTGGGCTTCCACCTTTGACTAGCATTCCATAGTTTTAAGAACCCAAAGAGAAGGTGCAATGAGACTCAAATGATTATACAGAGTTATTTACCATCAATAGAATATTTGGTAGCCAAGAGGAGGTCATACAATGAGTTAAGAAAACCAGTATACAAAACAATATGTGCATACAAATTAGACAAACTAAAAAGTCAAACATGGTCAATGCCACTCCCTCCTCTCTCTTATCCTTTCTCCTTCCTCACTTTTGTGCTCCAATTTCTCTCTCAAAATAGAGATGGGGCTCTCAACAAACAACCTAGTCGTTACCACTCACTCCCTCACACAAAATCCTTATTTTGGTGAGTCATATGCCACCCACCACTTCCACAAATCAGATTTGTGAGAAATGGGTTTGGAGTGGACTTTTGGGCTTAGGCCCAACATGTATCCCTCTTCCTTTGCATCATGAACTTCCAGAAAGTAGTAGTCTACATCACACTTATTGGCACACTGAACTTTTATACTCGTACTCTGCCAAACCTTTGTTTTATAGTTCAAACATTGAGCCAATTCATGCAACAACTACACTCTACTCTCCTTGAAGCTCTAAGACATGCATTGAGATACATTCAAGGCATCGTTAGGCTAGAATTCTACTTAATGGTTGTGATAAACCAATTTAGTTTGCCTACACTGATTTAGATTGGGCCTCTTGTTATATGTTTAGAAGATCGGTTATTGGTTATATTCTATTGATATGCACTTCCCCTATAAGTTAAAAGTAAAAAAAAAAAAAGGCAATTTGTTCTCCCCGGAAGCTGTAACAAATGTCATCTAGGTTATTGATGCAATTCAGCTAGTTGTTTTTCAATTTGATACTCCCTCCGATCCAAAATAAGTGTCGTTTTAGTTTTAGACACAAGATTTAAGAAAACTATTAATTAAACTTAAAAGTGTAAATTTTTTATAAATTTTACCACTCATCACATTTTTTAACCAATGGATGAATAACATTAATTAATAAAAACACATTCCAATAACAAATTCTCATATCTCACTCCTAATCAATTGCCTAGAAAAGCTAAAACGACACATAAATTGGATAAATTTTAAAGTGTTAAAACGACACTTAATTTGAATCGGAGGGAGTATATAATAGCCCAACCCTGAAAATTGGAAAAATCATCCTTTCACGAGAAAACTAAATATATATAGAAGTTGATTGTCATTTCACCCATAGCATATAAATATATATAGAAGTTGATTGCCATGTTTACAGGGAAGCAAACGGTGTTGCTGATTATTTAGCTTCTATTGTTTTTTCTTTTAATTTAGGACGGAGGGTGTTATTTCTTTGCTTACTGCTCATGTAAGGGGTCGGGTTATCCCCCGTTTGCTGACTACTTAGCCATCTTTGCATTATTAATAAAATGCCTCCTTGAGGGGCCGGAGAGTACTGTCTCTCCTTCCACCAAAAAAAAATTCATAGAAGGTCAGCAATTGGCAAATGTATTTACTAAAATCGCCTTCATCATATCAAAATATTCCTATGTACAAAACATGGTATGTGGCACTTTCTATGCACCTGCTCCAACTTGCGACGGTGACAAACTATGCTAGTGGTAGCCAGAAGTAACAACGAGACCAATCCTATTTTATAATTGACGTTGAATTGAAAGCAGGAAACCATCGTCTCAACAAAAACAGATATATATCTCGATATAATTAAGGTGATATATCGATGTCTATGAAAACCCACGTTAGGTCCCTCCTTGTCGAAATGGATTAGTTAAACAAATATTTCCAACCAGAATAAAACATTTAAGATTAGATATGGGCAGTGTTTGACCTATATACGTAATTTTATGAATTAAAACTGTAGTATATTATATCGATCGAGTCTGGGTATTGTGACACGAGTATATATATCATCATTGGCAAAAGGAATTCTAACAAATCAATCATTTAATTAACATGGAAATCAACTCTGTAATTAGCAACTTTGGCATATCAATAAGTGCAAATTAAAATTGTTGCCCAGTCAAGTTTATTTATGAAAATTAGCTGTTTTTGAGTAAAGTGTACGGTCCGATCATCTCCACCCAATTGGTAAAATAGAATGGACGACGAACAACATATATAGTGATAATGTGATATGTTAATTGTTGCCAACTAGAAGCCATTGTACATTAATATTATTTTAATGAGTGGGGTATAATTAACTTGTCACTCTATGAACAAGTGTACTCACAATTAGCGATGTATACAAGATTAGCAAAATTCACAAAAAATAGTCATAAATTAGGGAGATCTCCACATACATTCATTAATTTGATCGAACCACTCATTATGTGGTTCTTATCTCCACTCCTATTTCATTTATCATTTTAGGAGCTAAAATGATCAAAAATAGCATTATATAAAAAACAAAGTTACGAAAATCTCAAATTGACGAAATATAACCATAATTATAGCCCGTTGTATGCATTATATCTCATATCACAAATGCCGACAATCGTGAATAAGAAAGAACCCTTGTGTTTCAAAATTGTTAGATTTGCATATTTCTATTAAGCATGAATGAGTGCAAGTTGTAGAATAGTCAACTTTCCAAGTCGGAAAATTTCAATTGTTTCCTATAAAAAAACTTATTTTAGGTGGTATTTCTGAACTTTTGTAAAAGATTAACTTGTGTTACTTATAAATTTATGTTAGTTTATAACTAAATTAATATGTTTTCTAATGAAAAATATATTTTTTGTATTTAATTAAATTAAAATACAATTTTAATTTAATAACAATAAAAATAAATAAGTCTCTCGTCAAAGAGAGGCCCAAATAAATAAGTATAAAGGTGATGGCTCCCTAGACAAACACAAACCTAGATTGGTTACTCGTGGTTTTACTCAAGTAGAAGGAATAGATTATTTTGAAACCTTTTCACCAATATTCAAGATGATTACTTTTAGAACTCTTCTAGCCTTTAGTACAAATGGATGTTATTGATACTTTTCTACATGGGTAATTGGAAGAAGAAGTATATATGACTCTACCACTTGCATATTCTTTCTTAAGAAAGTTACAAAGTACAATTCATGGGAGTGTTCAACGATTGCTCTCAAGGGGAGATATTTGATGATACCAATTGTTCTCAGCTAGTATGGAAACTAAACACATCTCTATATGGTTGAAAATAGGACCCTAGACAGTGGTTTGCGAAATTTTCAAAAGTTGTTACGAAAGTAGGGTTCATACAATCTAAAAGTTGACTATTTTTTGGTCATCAAAAAGAAAGGAGGCTCTTTGACTGATCTTTTGGTATATGTAGATGATATGGTAATCACTAAAAATAAAAATGATGAAATAGAAAGGTTGAAAACCCATTTAAAGAGCCAATTTCAGTTGAAAGACTTAGGAGACATGAGGTACTTCTAAGTACTAAATTAGACAAAAGCAAGGAAGGTATCTACTTAAACTAGAGAAAGTGTACTTTGGATGCTAGAAGAAATCGGAATGATCAACTCAAAACCTCTACAAACACCTCTAGACAATCAAGTAAACAGTCAAGAGAAGGGGAGCTTATGAGTAATCCACATCAGTATAGAAGACTCATAGGCAAACTAATATATTTTACAATTATAAGACCATATACCACATATTTTGTACAAATTCTGAGTCAGTTCATGCAAGAGCCATGTGTGGAGCATTGGAAGCAAAGAATTTACTAAGATATTTGAAAGGTTATCTAGGGTAGGGTTTGTTGTGGGATAGAGAAAGTGATTTGAAACTCCATACTTTTTGTGATGCTAACTGGCAGGCTTGTCCTATAACAAGGATATCCATTACTAGCTTCTACATTCTTCTAGGAAAGTATTTGATCTCTTGGAGAAGTAAAAAGTGTACCTTTGTAGCCATGTCAACTGTTGATTTAGAGTATCGTGCAATGTCAGAAACTAGTTGTGAAATTACATAGCTTCACTGCTGGAAAACGCGTCTATAACCAGGAAAATAGACACGACTTCCGCCACAAAAATAACCATGAAATCACATTAGCCACGACATCCCCAACGGACTGCCCTACGAAAGGTGCCCTAGGGCTAAAGCACGCGAGGCTAAATATTACTCTGGAAAAAAACCACATAATTCTAGTTTTGTGGCTATTTAGCTGCAAATAATAGCCGCGAATTAGTTCATTGCTAAATGTGTGGCTATTGACCACGAAAGTCACGTTCAACCACATTAGCCAGAATTGAATTTCGTGGTTAGTTTTGAGTGCATCACCATCAAATTTTAGCTACAAATGTATTTTGTATCTAAATTCGAGTCAAATTTGAACTCATTATCACCTCTAATTCGTGGCCATTTAGCCTTGACATTTGCAATGAATTTATTTTGTTTCAAATTTTGTGGTTAAATAATTAAACATTTAAAAAAATAAAAAAAATATTATACCATAATATTGCAAATTTGCATCATAATAGTATTGACATTACATAGTCTATAATGCTTGTTGAAACATCCCACAACAAACCACTCCTCCCAAGCGGCTTACAACTAATCTCCTGCCCGGTTTTCGGGACCTGTGTTCGTGCTTGTGGGCGAACCCCGGGTCATCCCGACAACACCCTTCTAGACCACTTTAAATCAAAGAAAGAAGGTACATTTTCCCACGAGCTAGCGCGCTAGCCTTTTCCCTTACTAGTAAAAGGGCTGCTAGTTGTAGCGCGCAATGTACTAGTGAATAAGAGAAGCAGATTGAGATGTCTATCCACATGCTAATCAAAATCCAAAACATACCATAAAAATCATAGCAAGTGAAGCAAGTCTATACTTAGTACATGTTAATGCTAGCCAACCAATATAATTTCCTATGGCTAAAAATCTATGCGTGCAAAATTGAGATAACAACAGCAACAACACCCTTTGCATTTCCTAGAACCTGAAAGAGAAAGCAAACATATATTAGCCTTATATTCTTCAAACCAGACAACAATAAAACCTGATATAAAGAATGCAAACTAAGAGAAGATCATGATCAACCTAGTACCATGACTAGGTACTAACTCCTAAAAAACTAGAATTATGTATTCAATTGTAACAAAAAGCCCTCCACATTAACAAATTTCCAATCACAACCAAAGCAACACAATTAACTATGGAGAGGTTCTTTACAACATCAGAAGAAGAAATATGTGAATCAAGAAAAACTCTTGTCATAGTAGCTACAATTCCACTGATGTTCTAAGTCATGACTATCGTTGAACAATTCATGCTTGATTACTATACCACCTGCCCAATCTATAAAATGTAAAGCCATTATAAAAGCGATTACCTTGATAGAAACATTTCTTTGGTGACATCACTAATTACTGTTGGCTCATAGAATGTCAATCCAAGGTTGTCTTTTATCCCCAAGAATTATCTTTGCTCCTTTCAGAAAAAAAAATTGAAATTCAGAAGAGCCAAAATAGACAATTCTGTAACCAATTGGAATAGAAAATTTTTCATAAATACCTGCACGTTCAAACATTACCTGATAAGCCCCCAAATTGATTGTTGGGTACATAACCTGAAATCTTCAAGAGAGGAGATTTAGCAAGCAAATGGCAAACAGAATAGAAAATGGTAAGCACATACAAAAGGAGAGCAATTTCTTCGAGGGTGAAAAGATGCAAGCTTACCTAGTTAGATGTTGTAGATAGACGACTGAAACAACAAATTGGCAAAGTGAGCTCCTTCAAATTGCTGTAAAAGAAGTGTACAGAAAGAACAAAAGTTAATAGGGGAAATCAACAAACAACATAGAAAACAAGGAAAATTAAGTAAACAGTCATTAGATGTTTTATTACATAGTCTTTATAACAAGGAAAATAAAGTCTGTTACCTCTTCTTGAGCAGCTTTCCCCATGTTTGCCTTTGCTTGTAGATTTGCCTTCCTCAAAGAAACACGCAAACTATAGAAAAAAAATAAAAAAATTAACCAATAAACAGTTTGTAACTTCATCGTGTTTCGATACTATTAACATTCCACTGAAGCTATAAAATTGATGGATGAGAGGCGAGCGAGGCACTTAACCGTGAGATTGTTGTTTCAAGCTCTCAAGCAGAGATTGAGCAGACTCAACCTCAACATAGATTGGCAATTAGGGCGCCAACATGTCCAGGTTGAACTGCAAAACATCGGGCATTGCTAACCCGTCCTGAGTGAGCAATAGCATTCAATCTAAGCAGAGAACTCTTACTGAAATTGAAAAGAAGAGGGAAGTTAACATTGCCTAAGTAAGTGTGCATCGGGCAAGAAAGAGCCTGAACTATTCCTACATAACCATGTCAAATAGAAATACAACTCTTACTGAATTAAACAAAAGTGCTCCTAAAAGTGAAGCACTAATCGGAAGTTTGCTAACTCCATGCTTTGCTGTTTGAGAAGGTCGTCCTTTGCCCATCCTTGAGACACATAAATTTTAAGAGCTATAACTTATAATCTTAATGAAGCGAATACTAATGTAATAGACATCTAAGACCAACACAAAATGAATCTGGAAGGAATGTTAACCGTCTCATTGTCCAATCTAACAGTATCACACAAACGACTTGGCCAATCTGGTTGAACAGACCATGCAGCTGCGAATCATTGACATTGAACTTGAAGTCTCCGACGTACAGAGACGTCATCATAAACAGGTTAGAACCCGGAGCAGCAGCCGCAGGGGAACTGCCTGACGCCACACCGTTGGCCGCCGATGGAGCCTGAGGCTGAACCTGCTACACCTGAGCCGTCTATTTCTAATGTCGAAATCTCCAAAAGGATTAAGCAAATTAGGGTTAGATCTGGGAGTGAATGAGAGCCGTCTAGATCTGAGAGTTGCGTAGATCTGGGAGTGAATGAGAGAGCAAAGAGAGAGCCACATGTTAGAGCAAAAGTGAGCAAATTAGGGTTAGAATCGTTAGATAGTGAAAAGGCCTTATGGGCTCAGTTTTTTGTGGGCCAAAAATTACTTTTTCCCTCTTAAAAATTAAATATTCCCTCCTTTTAACATTTCATCCCGCCCAAATTTGTTTTAGCCAAATATTCGCACTCCCTCCTAAACCAACGTCCAATTTTGTTTTAACCAAATATTCCCATATTTTTCCCACCTAAACCAAATGTTCTAGATGATAAATTAACAAGTAATTTTTATAAAAAATTATATAGAACTTAAATTATTTATTTTTCAAAATTTTAGGTCATAGTTCTAAACCCTAAACCCAAAAACAAAAAATATTGTATACCTTTTTTTGGGGGCGCTGTCCCCAACCACGCCAGGGGCGCGTTGCCCCCCGGACCCCCAACTCGCTGACCGGTCAGCGAGACCACTGTCGGGGGCGTTGCCCCCCGAACCCCCTTCTAGGGGGCTCCTGGTGTTTTTGGGGGCTCCGCCCCTGACGAATACTTATCAACATCAAGCATATTAAGGAATATAATGTTTTCTTATAAAAAATAAATGATTCTAAATAATATACCAATTTATTATAAGAATAAACGTTCCTAAAAAATATAATGATTTCTTATGAGAATTAACCATTTTAAAGGAATATAACGATTTCTTATAGGAATGAACCATTTTAAAGGAATATACCGATTTCTTATAAGAATGAACGTTTTCAAAGGAATATAACAATTTGTTATATGAATGAACGGTTCAAAAGAATTGTAAGAATGAATTATTCCAAAGAAATGTAACGTTTTCTTATAAGAATGAACGATTCTAAATGAATAAAACTAATTCTTATAAGAATGAACGATTCTAAAGAAATATAACGTCTTCTTATAAGAACGAACGATTCTAAATTAATATAACGATTTATTATAAGAATGAATGATTCCAAAGAAATGTAACGTTTTCTTATAAGAATGAACGATTCTAAATGAATAAAACCATTTCTTATAAGAATGAACGATTCTAAAGGAATATAACGTCTTCTTATAAGAATGAACGATTCTAAATTAATATAACGATTTCTTATAAAAATGAATGATTCTAAAGGTATATAATGATTTCTTATAAAAAATGAACGATTCTAAAGAATTATAAGAATGAATGATTCTAAATGAATGTAATGATTTCTTATAAGAATGAACAATTCTAAATGAATATAGCGATTTCTTATAAGAATGAACGATTCTAAAGTAATATATTGATTTCTTATAAGAAAGAACGATTCTAATGGGATATATCGATTTCTTACAAGAATGAACGATTCTAAATGAATATAACGTTTTCTCATAAGAATGAACGATTCTAAAGGGATATAACGTTTTCTTATAAGAATGAACGATTTTAAAGGGATATAACGTTTTCTTATAAGAATGAACGATTCTAAAGGGATATGACGTTTTCTTATAAGAATGAACGATTGTAAAGGAATATAACGATTTCTTATAAGAATGAACGGTTCTAAAGGAATATAGTGATCTTATAAGAATGAACGGTTCTAAAGGAATATAACAATTTCTTATAAGAATGAACAATTATAAAGAGATATAACGATTCTTATAAGAATGAACGATTCTAAGTGAAAGTGAATATAACGATTTCTTATAAGAATGAACGATTCTAAATGAATATAACGATTTCTTATAAGAATGAACAATTCTAAGTGAATATAACGATTTCTTATAAGAATGAATGATTCTAAAGAAATATAACGATTTATTATAAGAATGAAAGATTCTAAATGAATATAATGTTTTCTTATAAGAATGAACGGTTCTAAAGGAATATAACGATTTCTTATGAGAATGAACGATTCTAAGTGAGTATAACGTTTTCTTACAACAATGAACGACTCTAAATGAATAGAAAGTTTTCTTATAAGAATGAACGATTCTAAAGGGATATATAGATTTCTTATAAGAATGAACGATTCTAAAAGGATATAACGATTTCTTATAAGAATGAATGAGTCTAAAGGAATATAACGTTTTCTTACAACAATGAACGACTCTAAGTGAATATAATGTTTTCTTATAAGAATGAACGGTTCAAAAGAAAATAATATTTTCAAAAGGAATATAACGATTTCTTATAAGAATCAACGATTTTAAGTGAATATACTGTTTTCTTATAAGAACGAACAATTATAAGTGAATATAACGTTTTCTTATAAGAATGAACTGTTCTAAAGGAATATATTGATTTCTTATAAGAATGAACGATTCTTAAAGAATATAACGGTTTCTTATAAGAATGAACGATTCTAAAGAAATATAACGATTTATAATAAGGATGACCGATTCTAAAAAAATATAACGATTTCTTATAAGAACGAAAGATTCTAAAGGGATATAACGATTTCTTATAAGAATGAACGATTCTAAAGGAATGTAACGTTTTCTTATAAGAATGAACGGTTCTAAAGAAATATAACGATTTCTTATAAGAATGTAGGATTCTACAGGAATATAACGATGGATAATATTATTATTCTAGGAAGTCATTTATAATTTATTAAAAATTATAAATTTTCTAGGTGAGCATAATTGATATTTTATTTTAATAAATATTTTTTATAAAGGCCTATGGATAATATTTATTAAAATTTTAAAATAATTGTTATTTATAGTGGAAATAATTTACAAATAATAAGAATTAAATAGAAATGGGCTTGGTAGCCAAAGAAAATCTGATGGGCTTGGGAGTCAAAAGAAACGGGCTCGTTTTTTAATCACCCTACTCGGCCCAAATGGAGGAGCAGCCCAATCCAAACTCTTCTCGGCCCAGAAATGGGCTCGTTTTTAAATCTTGTGGTTATTTCTACAGATTTACCACGAAATAAAGAACTCGTGGCTAATCTCGTGATTGTTTCTAAAGATTTTTCCAAACAAACAAAGTTAGGCACGAAATGAAGAACTCCTGACTACTCTCGTGGTTATTTCTACAGATTTCTCACGAAATCAAGAACTCATGGCTAATCTCGTGACTGTTATCGCAGATTTTTCCAAACAAACTAAGTTAGACACGAAAATAAGAACTCGTGGCTAGGTTTGTGGTTATTTCTAAAAATTCTAACAAAATCAAGGACCATTTATGAATCAATGATTCAAATTACCCACAAAAATAACCACAAACCTAGCCACGAATATTATGTGGGTACTTAGCTCCAGACTTTGTCGTGAATATACACTCGAATCTTTTTTCGTGGCTAATTAGATACTACACTAGAAATGAATCTAGTTGCATGAGACATTCACGTCCATTTGGCCTTAACTTTAGCCACAAGTCTGTTTTCATGACAATATGGCCAGAAATCTACAACCAAATCTAGTCACGCTCTCTTTTCACGGCTATTCGGCCCAAAAAATAGCCACAACTATATATTCCATGGCTATATAACCAGAAACGTAAATATTTGTGGTTAAAATTATGGTCGTTGCCATCCAAATTACCCTCGACAAAATTCGTGGCCAAATATTTGCTGGCCACAGACGCGTTTTCCAGCAGTGCTTGTTAGATTACTTAAAAGATATGGGAATAAATTAGGAAGAACTAGTGGAGTTGATGTGTGATAATCAAGCAACATTTCACATAGCTAGGAATCTTGTATTTCATGAAAGGACAAAACACATTGAAGTTGACTGCCATCTAGTAAGAGACATGATCTTGCATAAAGAAATTGAAGCAAAGTATGTACACATGAGAGATCAACTTGTAGACTTGCTCACTAAGATTCTAAATCTTGACCAAAACAGAAGACATCTAATCAAGCTAGGAGTTGTAAATCAATTTTAGAGTGATTCAAACTCCAAGGTTGAATGGGGGTGTTAGATTTCAATGTTTGTATTAAGCATGTTTGAGCGCAAGTGTTAGAATAGTTAATGTAATACTTAATATGAATTGTACATGTGTCATTGGTTGCTCTCTCTCTCTCTCTCTCTCTCTCTCTCTCTCTCTCTCTCTCTCTCTCTATTTTGATTGTATACTATGGATCTTGTTTCTTTTGTAAGAAATAAGATACATGAAATGAATGGAATTGTAAGACATGGCGATTTTCCTTTTCTCTTTTCTCACGTTCTCACTTTCTCTGAGTGATTCTTGTTCTTTTGATGATCAATTGGTCACCTTTCATACAAATTTTGTAAATAAATACTCCCTCCGTCCCGGTTTGTTTGTCCAAAAGTACCGTTTTTGTGGTTATTAAAAAGGGTGTAGAGTTGTATTGGTAATTGGGAAAGTGGGTAAAAGGAGAGAATGATTGGGGGTATGTTTGTAATTTTATAGGGATAAAAGGTGATAAGTAGTATTAGTAATTGGGAAAGTGGGTAAAGGATGATGATAATATGATGCGACCCCCGCCATGGATGCTAGGCAGGAGGACGACGCATTCACACTTCGCTCGGATGGCCCCATCACTTGTGCCAGGACTCGAGCAATCCAGGCCGCGACACAATCCCTTGCGGCGCGCCTCTCCGCAGGCCAAGGCGTGCCCCTCGCCGCGCCGACGAACACCGCTGATTTCAACAAACGAGGCCTCCAACAGTTTTCAAGTGATTCCATCGGCGTTTCTAGCTCCAAACCACTTCAAATTGAATTTCCACCAGAATTGAAGACAAAACGTCCAGGAGAAACTAATTTAAGCAAAGGACCGCCGAGTGCACCTCCTAGCGTCGCGCAACACGCCGTCGCTGCACGGAAACTTGGATTCCAGGAGCTACGGGACAAATTTCACGGCGTTTCCAGGGGCGTTCTTCCTCAAAATCCAGGGGCTACAACATATCAAAGACCGCCCCAGAAACTGATTGGACGAGCACCGACGCCGAGCCACCTTTGCTAGGCACATGCCAGGATCGTCTTCTCTTAGCCAGGCGTCGGGACATCGAGAAATCTATCCAGGGGAGTCTTTCTTGTTTCATTCTTTTTCCCCTACTTTCTATTACTAAAACTGTGGAATATTCACTTCCTTCTTGCATTGTGTCTCTTTTGAAGGAGTTTGAAGATGTTATGCCGGATGAGCTACCGCAGGGTTTGCCGTCGATCCGAGGGATCGAGCACAAGATCGATCTCATGCCAGGAGCCTCACTTCCCAATCGAGCAACCTATAGGACTTCGCCTAAGGAAACCGAGGAACTACAACGACAAGTTCAAGAATTATTGGACAAAGGCTTTGTTCGAGAATCCTTGAGCCCTTGCGCAGTGCCGGTGATCCTTGTGCCAAAGAAGGATGGTTCGTGGCGTATGTGCGTAGACTGCCGAGCCATTAATCAAATCACAGTGAAGTACAGGCATCCAATTCCGAGGCTCGATGATATGCTAGATGAGCTCCACGGCGCCGCCTTGTTTTCAAAGATAGATCTCCGGAGCGGGTACCACCAAATCCGGATGCATGAAGGCGACGAGTGGAAGACCGCATTTAAAACCAAGCATGGTTTGTACGAATGGCTTGTTATGCCTTTTGGCTTGACAAACGCCCCTAGTACTTTTATGCGGTTGATGAATTTTGTGTTTAGAAAATTTTTAGGACGTTTTGTTGTTGTCTATTTTGACGACATATTGGTTTTTTCTGGAAACTTGGACTCTCACGAGAGGCACCTTAGGTTGGTGTTAGAATGCCTTCGCGCACATTCATTGTATGTAAACTTGGACAAGTGTTCGTTTTGCACGGAAACGATGAATTTTCTTGGGTTCATCGTGTCCAAGGATGGGCTTAAAGTGGATGAGGACAAGATCCGCGCCATCCGAGAGTGGCCCACCCCTACGACCCCGAAGATGGTTCGCTCCTTCTTAGGGCTCACAGGGTTCTATCGGCATTTCGTCAAGGACTTTAGTTCCATCGCTGGGCCACTCCACAATCTCACCAAGAAGGCAACCACAATCAAGTGGATGTCACAACATGAGGCCGCCTTTCAGGCCTTGAAACAAGCTTTGTGTAGCGCTCCGGTCTTGCAATTGCCAGACTTTACTAAGCGCTTTGAGGTCGAGTGCGACGCCTCTGACTATGGCATAGGCGGAGTACTCCTCCAAGAGAGACGCCCCATTGCATATTTTAGTGAAAAACTTACGGGGGCAACTCTAAATTACCCGACGTATGACAAGGACTTGTACGCACTGATTCGGGTTCTTAAGACATGGCAACATTATTTATGGCCTAGTGAGTTCGTGATTCACACGGACCATGCGGCCCTAGCATATCTCCGGAGTCAAACGACTCTCAATAGGCGCCATGCTCGATGGGTAGAGTTTATGGAAACTTTTCCATATATCATCGCCCACAAAAAAGAAAAAGACAATATCGTGGCAGATGCCTTGTCACGCAGGTATGTTCTCTTAACTCAATTACAGGCCAATTTGCTCGGGTTCTCCTTGATTAAGGAGTTATACTTGCATGATCCATATTTTAAACCAATTATGGAGAACTTCGAGCAAAGTCGAATCCATGAGTCCTATTTTTTGGACAATGGGTACCTCTACCGAGCCGGGAAGCTTTGCATTCCGGCCTCGTTTGTGAGGCACCTGTTTCTCAAAGAAGCTCCATGACGGCCGAGGCCACTTTGGCATAGCCAAAACCCTAGCAGCGCTTCGTGAGCACTTCTTTTGGCCACACATGGCTTCGGATGTCCACAAGTATTGCCGGGGTTGTGTGCCGTGCCAAACTACTAAATTGAGGTTCCATCCTCATGGCCTATACACGCCCTTTCCCATTCTGGAAACCCCGTGGGAAGATCTCTCCATGGATTTTATCACGGGCCTTTCAATGACAAGGCGCGACAAAGATTCGATCTTCGTGATTGTGGATCGTTTCTCCAAAATGGCCCACTTTGTGCCATGCAAAGGAAACAACAATGCAACCGATATTGCAAACTTGTTTTTTTGAGCATGTCGTCAAGTTACATGGCGTGCCTCGCACTATTGTTAGTGATCGAGACACGAAATTTTGTAGCCATTTTTGGAGGATGCTTTGTGGAAAGCTAGGTACAAAATTACTTTTTTCAACATCTTACCACCCCCAAACCGATGGTCAAACTGAGGTGACCAATCGGACCCTGGGCACCCTTCTTCGGACGGTGCTCAAGCATAACCCACGCCGGTGGGAGGATCAAATTCCTTTTGTTGAGTTTGCTTACAACAGGTCCAAACACTCGGCTACCAAGATGACGCCGTTCGAGATAGTCTACGGCCTCAACCCCAACTCTCCCATGGATCTTGTCCCTCAGCCCTTAAAGAACGGCGAGCACATCGACGCGTCAAAACGCGCCGACGCCATCCGCAAGTTGCACGACCGGACACGAACTCAATTGGAGCGTCGGGCCGCGCAGTATGAGGCGCAGCACAACAAGGGTCGGAAGCGCATGGTTTTCAACCTCGGAGATCTCGTGTGGCTGCATCTTCACAAGGACCATTTTCCGAACTCCCGAAAGACAAAGCTTCACCAACGAGGAGACGACCCTTTCAAAGTCTTAGAGAGAATCGGGGACAACGCCTACAAGATCGACCTCCCAAGCAAGTATTCGGTGCATTCCACATTTAATGTACTCTCCCCCTATATTGAGCCTGCTTATGAGGAAACGGGGACGTTTCCCAACCAAGTGGGGGAGGGTGATGCGACCCCCACCATGGATGCTAGCCAGGAGGACGACGCATTAACACTTCGCTCGGATGGCCCCATCACTCGTGCCAAGACTAGAGCAATCCAGGCCGCAACACAATCCCTTGTGGCGCGCCTCTCCGCAGGCCACGGCACACCCCTCGCTGCGCCGACGCACACTGCCTTGTGCGTCCTCGGCGTCGAGGAACCTCAACTCGGACTACCAGTGACAACCTCCAACCCCTTGCCACCATCGGACCCGAGCCTTGCACCGTGCCATGGATCGCAACTTGAGGTTCTCACGACCCTCGCGCCAGCGCCCTCGCCAGCGTCCTCGCCAGCATCCGCGCCAGCGCTCAGTGCCGCGCAATGACCTCGCCAGCGCCGTGTCCGAGCCTCGCCAGCGTCGCGCCAAGCATGTCGCGACACTTCGAGCACGGTCACGGACGACCTATCTATTTTTAGTAGTTTTTTGCATACTTTCCATTATAGAACATTGCTATTACTAGTTTTATGCTTTTAGGAAGTCAATAATGGGCCTTGCGCCGACCACTTTTGGACCCGCGCCGTTGGGCCTCTAGCCTGCGTGCTAGCCCTAGGCGCGCGCGCGCCACACCCTTAGGGTTTTCTTAGGGTTTCTTGTGCCGCCTCCCTATATAAGGAGGATTAGGCTTATGTTTTTATGCAGCACACATATTAGGGTTAATATTAAAGTAGAGGTTTCTCCTTATTTTCCCTTCTTGTGTTGTGCCGCCACCATTAATCTCTCAAAGCTCTCGTCTGTCTCTTTGTTCAACACTTGTTCGTGCCAAGTTCAATCATTCAAAGCCTTCCGCTACGCCGAATTCGAGACCTACTACTCAAGCCACCGATCGATCCGAGGCATCCCATACGAGGGACGCATCATAATAGGTAGGGGTAATAATGTAAGAAATATATATATATATAAGGAAAGTGGACAAACAAAAGGGGACGTCCGAAAAGGAAATTGGACAAACAAATGGGGATAGGGGGAGTATTAGTTAACTACACCAAATTTGAAGAGTTGGGTGGTTAATAGGTTGGGTTATCGGTGAGTGGAGGAATTTCACCACCTAATCCATAATTGAAAATGCATCACTCAACTCACCAATCACACGTGAAGCACTCCATCCTTACCTAAACTATCCATCACCCGCGGATTATTCAAGTGATTCATTCACCCACAAAATTGCTATATTTTGTTTTCTTTTGCTTACAGGGGAATATTTAATGCTAATAATTCGATACAAAAAGCATAAAACATACTCTATATATAATGATTCTAAATATGTAAATTGTCAATATGTCATGCAAATGAACAAAAACACAAATCCATAAGGTATTATTTAGGTAAGCACACAAAAATGTATGAAATGTTTAATGTCAATGTGGGTGATATATCAAGTTATGGGTCGGGTTATTTGGAAAAACACCAACACTTTTACCTAACCTGAAATTTTTCACCCATCACTAGACCTGTCAAATGGGTCGGGTGGGTTGGGTTCGGGTCATTCGGGTTCGGGTTACAATGGGTTCTGGTCATTCGGGCCATGGGTCAACCAGGTTTAAATTTTCGGGTCAAGTACGGGTTTAATGCGGGTTCGGGTTAACCCAATGGGTCGAATTTTAAGTGACGCCATTTTTTCATATTTTATAAATCCATATTACTATACTAATTTGATTTGTTTATATTTAATTATTTATCTTCCTATCATCATTCATCAACAAATATTAAAAAACGAGTACTTGAAGCAACTAAGAACATAATAATTAATGTTATTTGGCAACAACAATTGAAATGTAGTAATTTTTAGAAAAAGCACTATATACAACCAGCAATCCAGTATACAATTTATTTTCTATTAAGTGCTGCATGATCAACCTATGGATTTTTTCCTTTGAAAAAAAAAGAAGTTGCTAGACATTTCAAGTAAAAGGACTTGCAAATGAAGATAGTGTTAAATTTAACAAAAGACTAATGTTAATACTAATTACTAAGCCATTGCCCAAAAACAACATTCATCATCAAAGACTCAAAGCACTAAATATGTCCTATACATAAACTGAAACAAGCCAGCATCAACCAACACCAACTAGAAGTTACATACTTCAGCTCCATGTTTCTTGCCCAAACAAAATATAGACAAGATCAAACTCTAATTGGCACAAAGACTTTCACAATTTTTGTGTTCCAAATTCTAGAATCATGCATAGTTTTACTAGAAATTTACAATTCACAAATTCAAAATGAAGTAACAGTGTAACACCCTACTTTCACGCTTCAGTCCCCATATCTTGATTGTTGTTTTGACTTGAAAAATACTGTTATAACAAAATCGAATCATACTTCAATAAACTTTGAATTGAAAAATACTGTTATAAGAAAATCTACAAGCATACCTTCTCCAATATCAAATCCGAATAACCAAGAGCGAGTTGTCAAAAGAGCATCTGCAGTTTCAGGATGAAGGGAAGATCTCCACTTTGTAATGATTCTACTCCCCATACTAAAAGCGGACTCAGATGCCACAGTGGTAATGGGAATGGCTAAGATATCTCTTGCCATTTGAGCAACTAAGGGATATTTATGTGCATTATCCTTCCACCATACGAGCACACTAAATTTCACATTGCGTGCTGCCCTGGGTGCCTCTAAATAAGCATATAACTCTGATTTGTCCTCGGATAATTCATCAAAATCTTGCAGCCCCTGCATATAGAGATCAAGCATTCATTTAAGAACATATAAGAGAATAAATGGTAAATATACACATGAATAAAAACACTAATGATATTTGGACTGGTTTACCTCTGCATCATCTCCACCATGATCTTCAACCTCGATGTTTCCTTCTACTCTAACACCAACAAGCTTTACATACTCATCGAGCAACTTGCGCAATTTGGTTCTCACATGCTCAGCCTTTGATTCGAAAGTTTGAGGATCTAACTCTTTGAAACAACGTTGAATAAGCTGAAATTTATATCGAGGATCTAACATGGCAACAAAGGAGAGTATCAAACTGTAGGATTCCCAATACTTATCAAACTTCACTTTCATTTTCGATGCCATTCCTTTCAAGAACATATCATCACAAGCTGTATACTGCAGTAGCAAAAACTCAATTTTCCAAATGTTGAGGAAATACAAGTTAGCTGTTGGATAATTCTTCCCAGAGATGAGAGTTGTAAGTGTATCAAAAGGCTTTAAAAGTGCACATATTTTTTCTATTCTAAGCCATTCTTCATCACTTGGAATAGCGGGAAAGTTAGAATCAGCTCTTTCCACACTCCTTACAAAAGCAACACGATATACCAGCGCTCTTTCAAGCATCTTATAGGTAGAATTCCATCTTGTACAGCAATCCAAGCATACATTCTTAGAGCAATCAATTCCAACAAACAAAGCAGCTTCTTGAAACTTTAAGATTTTGCGCTCTGACCCAATAACATACTTCACCAACATCCTAATCTTATTCACCCCCTCATTAATCACTAGCAAACCATCTTGAACAACCAAGTTAAGAATATGAGCACTACAACGTACATGAAAATAATCCCCTTTATTCAGCAAAGAATTGTTCAGACTACGAGAGAGCATGCCTTGCATATTGTCATTGCAGCGGGCATTATCTAGTGTGATAGACATCAATTTGTTTTCAATTCCCCATCCCTTCAAGAGACCTAACAGTCTATCATGTAGCACTACTGCAGTGTGAAGTGGTCCCACGTGACAAAAGTCCAAAATTTTGGCATGTAACTTCCAATTATCGTCAATAAAATGAGCAGTCAAAGAAAGGTAACCTTGACCCACAGTAGAAGTCCACATATCACTAGTAAGACAAATTCTTCCAAAAAGTTTATTCATTAAATCTCTAAGCCTTTCTTTCTCTCTTTCGTGAATTTTCACAACATAATTCTTGGCTGTATTTCTACAAATGGGTTTGAAATCTGGATTCAACAACTTGTGAAGATTCCTATTTCCCTCATGCTCAGCAAAGGTAAAAGGGTATGCATGCCTAATGATACACAATGCAATTGTTTCCTTATAGAGAGACATATCAAAGTTATATGCTACCATGTCATCTTTAAATGCCTCAGTACTAAAACGTGCTTCACAAATTTCATTATGATGTCTAAAATTAGAGGTACCATTGTCCGAAGTTGCATCAATTGGTCCCGCTTTACAATACTTGCAAATGGCCCTTGGTGTGCCATCCTCAAATATATCTCCATCATAGATGTCATACTCACTCAAAATCTCCGAATTCCATTTCCTTTTCGTAGCTTGAGTTGGAGGAACTGAATTGTCTATTACATTCGGCGCAGATGAGTTTGGTAACAAAGATGCAGCCTGTGTTATAGCTTGATGTGAAGAGATTGAACTGTCTGCTACATTTGGAATAGATGAGATTGATGGAAAAAAAGCAACCCAAAGTAGATAATAATTACAAGCTAGTAAATATATGAATGGTACAACTAATCACTTTACTAGGATCGTGGAAGCAAGTCAAGTAAATCAAAGTAGATAATATAGGGAATGATACAACTAGTCTTTGTACTAGGATCATGAATTGATGAATAAGGAAAAAAATATTTCTTGAAGCTGGAGGTGAGGAGGAAATCACTACAAAATAGAAATCAGAATCATAAGTGAGTAAATGAGTAAATACTTTTAAACCGTTTAAATCATGATGACGAATAAAGAATACATAGTTACCTTGAGTTTGAGGTGGTGATGTTATCGGAGTAGAACCGGTTCCATGTCCAACTGCAACTGTAGAGCAGGTTCCAAATCCTTCTCGAAATGGCAGAAAAGATGGATTTGAATTTTTCATGATGAGCCTTTTTAGTATATTTTTTCGTCGTGGCATGTTTAGTGACCTCAAGAAATATGGATATCCTGATCTAATTATAAAATAAACCAAACTTATGAGATGAAAATTTACAAAGTACTAGAATAATCTATCTAAGCATTTGAGGTGAAATATGTTAACGATCTAATCCAAACAAGACAGCAACTCGCTTAATAGTGTGAATTACTAAATACTGGTGTAAAGGAGAAGAAACTAACAAATTAGAAAAAGGGAAACAACATATATATTAAAGACATTAAATGATCCATTGTTTTCTATAGAAAGTTGTGGGATTGAAAGAAAAACGTATACATCACTCTTCTAGTTAGGATGATTATCCTTGATGAAACAAGTACAAATGAAAAAAAAAGAGACAAAATACCCACAAATGCACAATAACAGAAGATTGATTGTTTGAAAAACCCTTTGCCATATATAATTTTTAGTTTTCTTCTCACCTTGTTGTCCATGAAACAAACTAATTTATAATTTTTTTTTGCTTCTTATATGTACACGATTATGATAAGCACATCTCGAAATTATGTTTCATCAACCTCCATGATCAGGAGTTTAGAACAATGAAAGAATATAATATTCTTTTTTGTCAATCATGCAATAAAAATAAGAAAATTATCTCATACACTGAAGTTGGTATAACTAATAACATCCATGATTTATGAATTTAAGAAAAAGGGAAAGGTAGTAAATAGATCAAAGACCTAAGCAAGTAGTATATAATAAACAATAAAAGAAAACCCATAGTACATAGAAATTAAAAAGTGAAGAAAAACGTAATTAATCATGAAGAATCAAAATAGCTTAAACTGAAATCTAAATCATCTATAAAAAAAACAAGAACCACAAAAGCACGAACACAATGAAGCATAATCAAAAGGGAAGGAGAATTGGAGAAGCTCTACCTTGCGTCTTCTTAGGGGAGACCGAGAGAGAGAGATATGTGAGGTTGCAAGATTGGAGAGATTGGGAGAAAGGAGGAAAGACTGGAGAGATTTAGGTCTGCCGCCGTTCCAATAATGTACAGAGGGAGAGAGGGAATTGGGAAAAGAAATAGGGTTTTATACTTTTATTTAGCATTTACTTTTTACTATTTTCTGGGGAAAAAAGAGCGGGTACATTTCCCGCTTATTATTACTTTGACCCAATGGGTCAACCCGACCCAAACCAAACCCGACCCGAAAATTTACGGGTCGGACGGGTTCGGGTTTCAAAAAATCCGGGTTTGAACCCTAAATTATTCGGGCGGGTCGGGTCGATTTTTCGGGTCGGGTTACGTTTTGACAGGTCTACCCATCACCCAAACTACTCTTCACCAGCCTATATTCAAGTCGAGTTATTCGGATAGATCAATCAATCACAAGTAATTGCCAATCCTATTAAAGAGAGTGAGTTAGAATCAAATCAATGACTCAAAGGTGAACAACTTAGAATAGAAAATGCTTGGAACATAGTGTATATATATGACACGAGCTAAGACTCTTCTCTAACTTGTGCGGCCCTTAGCTAAGTAGAACCCTTTCGATGTGCTGAGTCAGGCCCCGACCCGAATGCTTAAGAGAAGAAGGTTATATGGTTTTTGTGGGAAAGAGTTTATATTACACAAGGAAGCTTTACAAAGGTGTTTTACAAGTGAGCCTAGTAGCCTAAGTCTTTGGATGCAAAGGACTTGTTGGATGGTTTTAAAATGAGAGGGTGAGGCCTATTTATAGGCATGGCCTCACCTATCCTTTTCTCCCTTGTAAGGGGCCCACCAACGCTAGATGACTCCGGACTGGGTGCACCCTCTCTAGAATTCCCTAGAAGGGGTGCGCCCTTGCTCCCCTTGACTCCATGTCCCTAATCTCTCCCGAGGCCTCCGAAATTGTCCCTGATGCCTCTAGAATCCTTTGGAAGGCCCTTTGATTGGTCATAAAACATGGATCCGGGTGTCCTCTTGGATATGGGACCGCGGTTCGTATCATTCTCTCTCCACCAGATCTATCAACGTCCTCGTTGCGTTTGTGCCGATTGCCTTTGATTTGTTGCCTTGTTTACCATAAGAGACTTGATCCCTTCGGCTGGAAGTGTCTCCCCGTGAGACGGTGCCTTGTGCTCCTCTGGTCGTGTCTTCTCTCGATCTACTAGTCCCTAGGTTTTGGAAGGGTCTGGGTCCTGGCCCTGCACCTCGGATGGTGGATCCTCCTCTCTTGGCCTTGAACACAACCTGATCGTGCCAAGTCTAAGTGTCATTTGTCCCTATCCCTCTAGTGACGACGCTTGCATATCGATCTTAGCATGGTCTTCTTGGGTAGATCGCTCCCTATTTCATGGAGACACCTCCTCACTGCCTCCCTTGTTGGCTCGTAGTGCTATCGTCCCTAGTCATAGAGCCCCTCACTCGGCCTCCTCGTGCCGTAAGGATAAAATAGCGTTGAGCTTACCTCGGGATGGGCAGTCCTGCACAAGGTGATTCTCCCCGTAAAGGAAGAAACTCAAGGGTCTCTTCTCCTAATGCTGGCATGTGTCTCGATCACCTACGCCTCAGTCTGGACTTACGCTTGTCATCGCACCCTAACGACTCGTCCCGATTGCCCCACGATTCTCTCTTCGTCTTGGTTATGTGTTCATCATCCCTCCTCGATGACTCGTCCTTGGTCTCCCTCTCCTGACCTTTCCCCTTGGTGTGGCGAGAGTTTTGGTCCCGACTCTTGAACTCATCAACAAGTCGGTTGCAATCATTGCCTCATTCCTTAAGTTCCTACGTAGGAGCTCTTGATTTTCCCACGGCTTGAGTCCGTCCATGAATTGGAAGAACGCCTCCATCTCTCCCAAGTCAGTGACTTGTAAAAGTTTCAAGAACTCCCTCATGTAGTCACGGTGACTTGTAAAAGTTTCAAGAACTCCCTCATGTAGTCACGGACCATCGTCCTCTGCATGAGTCATCGAATCTTGGCTTGAGCCTCGTCGTTGGGATAGACGGGATAGAATTGCTTTCTAAACTTCGCCATAAACTCGGCCCAAGTCTCGATTGGGGACCCCTTGTCCTCTGTCTGACGCCTCCACAAAAGTAAGGTTGTATCAACTAAGTAAAGCTTTGTGGTGCTTACCTTGCACTCATCATCGGTGATGCCCACCCTATCAAAGCATTACTCGATGCCATAAATAAAATTCTCGACATCCTTAGCTGTCCAGTTCCCCAATGAACTCTTGGCTTCGGGACCAGCAACTTGTGCCTTAGCGTCATGGCGATCATGCCTGCCCCCTATGGCGGTTCTGCATGCCTCAAGTTCCCTCTTGACTTGCGCCATCTCCTCCCGCAAGGCCACGACCTCAACCATGAGAGCTTCATTCTCCTTGACTAGGTTGACAATGGGACTCGTTCAGCGTGTATAGTAAGTAGCTCCCCCTTGAGCTCGTCCATGGAGGACTCGAGACCGTACACGCCCTATTCGCCGTCTCTAGGTCTTTTTGCACGTCCTCGATGGAGTCCTGCACCTCTCCCATGGACAACTCAACCCTTTGTAGACGATCGTCAAAGCTAGTCACCATGTCCTTCGAGATGTCCCTAGTCTTCTTGGCATTCCTCTTGCCTTGGTGGGTGTTCGGGTCCCCAACTGCCTCGAGATTCATGACCTCACTCGTAGACATCATCTCTCTTGGATCGTTGCTCTGATACCACTCGACATGGGTTGAGACTCTTCTCAAACATGTACACCCTTAGCTAAGTCGAACCCCTTCAATGTGCTAAGTCAGGCCTTGACCCAAATGCTTAAGAGAAGAAGGTTAGATGGTTTTTGTGGGAAAGAGTTTATATTACACAAGGAAGCTTTATAAAGGTGTTTTACAAGTGAGCCTAGTAGCCTAAGTCTTTCGATGCAAAGGACTTGGTAGATGGTTGGCAAATGAGAGGGTGCAACCTATTTATAGGCATGGCCTCCCCTTTACAAGAGAAGGATCTAGACCAAGCTAGACAAATCTAGAATGTTCCCACGGAGGTGCGCCCATAGGAAGTCCCTCGAGAAGCCCCGTGCCCTCTTTAGAACTTTCTGGCGCATGCTGGAGGGGCGCGCATGGGCGTGCTTGCCCTACGCCCTTGCACAGAAGGGGCGCGCATGTCCCTTTCTCTCTTGTATGGGGCGTCGCACCTACACTAGATGACTTCGGAATGGGCACGCCCTCTCTAGAATTCTCTAGAAGGGGCGCGCCCTTACACCCTTTAATCGGTCATGGCGTATGAATCCGGGCGTCCTTTTGGACACGGGATCCCGCGGTCCTTTTGGACACGGGACCCCGCGGTCCTTGTCATATACACATATATTGTACAATTGTGGTGTTTGTTAATTTGAAAGTGAGAAAGAGGAACAGTACCTAACCTAAGTAAGTGTACAAATATACAAATTCCAGTTCATTGCATTTGAATTTAATAATTTTTATATTGGCACCTCATCACACCACAACATTTCCCCCCTCTCTTCTCTCTCTGTTATCACTTTCCAGTTTGCAGTGTCCCCCACCCACCAAAAAAACAAAACCCCCAAATCCCTCTCTTCTCTCCCTCTCAAATCCTCCGATTCCCCGTCGCCGATCTCTCAACCACCACCGCCGCGGCGGCGCCTGCGCTGATGTTGGACGAAGCTTTGTCTGTGGTGTCCATCTGGACCTCCGTCAACAGCTGGTTCACTCCCGCCGTTCTCTTCTTCGTCGTCAACCTCGTAATCGGCACCATCGCCTTCACCTCGTCTAAACCTCAATCGCCGCCGTCCAACAACCCCCACGCTCCTCAGCCGCTCAACCGCTCCCCCTCCGTCCTCCACCGCCTCCGCTCCCTCCACCTCTACAGATCCGAGATCCCTCCGCCTTCCTCCGCCTCCGTTTTCCAACATTCCGCCCCGGATCCGGAGCCGGTAATTCCGCTGAAACAAGAGAATGCAGTCCCCGAGACGGAGTTCGTTGGTGCGGAAGAAAGTGTGACACGAGAAGAGCGTGAAGAAGAAGAAGTGGAAGGACTTGAGGGCCCTACCATGGAGCAGGTGTTCAGCCAGATTCAGAAAGGCGCGAGCGTCTACGGCAGATCAAAGTCGGACGGCGGCCATGTCCTGGCGCCGAAGAAGATGCGCAAGAGGATAATCCAGAAGGCCGCAAGCGATATCTCGTCGGCGATTGGCCAATTCGCCCCTCCGGTGGTGGCGGAGGACGAAGAAGAGGAAGGAGAAGAGAAGGTCGGCGGCGAAGAGGTTGACGGAAAAGCGGAAGATTTCATCAACAGATTCCGTAAACAGCTCAACCTACAGAGAATGGAGTCGTTGTACGGCGCAACCGCATAAACTGCGAAAAAAACGATCGATCGACAGAGTAAGCGTACGTTTTCGAATTTGATGGAAAATATGGTATTATTTCTAATTGCAAATCCTGCTCCTCCTCTGTTTACTAGTATTATTTTTAGAAAAAAAAAAAAAAAAAAGGAATTCCAAGCGGTGGTTGCTTCATTTGTGGATTAGGTGTTTGATTCTGAAACTCAATTTTCAAACGCAGCTAAAGCTATCTCTAGTAGTGATGATGGATCGGCTGGTTGGCTGTTGTAAATGTAAAGTGGGTTTTGTTTTTATTTTCTTGGATCTGATTTCACCCATCTTAATATATTACGGAGTACTATTACTACTTATCTAAGTATATTTACTAGTACTAGTATGAAATGCTTTGATTGTTTGTTACTATTAGTATGAAATGCTTTGATTGTTGGTTGAATGAAGTACTATTACTGTGAAGATTTGTGCTTGTGGTTGTTCCCGGTGATGCTGGCGCTGACATGTTTGATCACTTGCCACAATCGATGGACTAAAAGTACAAAGGAAGATACGACAATTTAAATTTTTTAATAATTTAAATATTGTACAAGTATTGTCGTCAAGGGTGAGAAAAAGAAAACATAAATTTTAGAAATTACAGTACTGTATTGATCTGCGCGCGTGTTTTTAGTTTTTACACAAGGTGAATGAAGGCTTGGCATTTTTGGTTAATTTTTTGATGTCGGTTAATGGGTATGTGAGTGAGGAGATGAATGCAGAAGCTTACAAGGAGACACTTTCGTTTCCTTCTTCATCATTAAATACCAACTTGCTTTAATGTCAGATTATTCAGATGAGAGACCAGTACAAGACTTTTTTGCTCATCAAAATAGAATACTCCGATCTGATCAAACTTGACATTTTTGTAATGTTAGGTAATTACCTTTTACTACTCCCTCCAATCACTCCAGCGAGTTTGTCACCGGACCAGTTTTTCGGAATAGTCGGTCTAGACAAATTTTTTTTCTTTTTAAATATCATACTCTTATGTTTTATAATATTTCTGTTGTTTCAAAATATTTTTTTTTGGTGGAAACTGTTGTTTCAAAATATTTATCATACTTCATTAAAAAAAATATTTATCATACTTTTTTTTTTTGACATCCTTACTTAAAAAGATCAAGGGAGTAGTAAATTGAATGTAAGAGTATGTTTAATACTTTAGTTTTTTTTTAAAAAAACTTTATCTCAAATAGAAAAGCAAAACGTACATCATCTAAAACAAAATTCTCCACATTTCAATCATTACTACATATTAAAACGGATGTTAAAATAATATATAAAAAGATCCCATATTAAACTACATCATTCATTTTTGGTTAAATAATAATTATAATTAATATATTAGTTTTATTTTTAACAAGATAACTTTTTTAGATGAGATACATATAGTTTTTTTAAATATTTTTGCCTATTTCAATTTTTAGTAATTATTTTTGAAAAAAATAGCTTTTTATATATCAAAATGTATATTTTTTTATAAATACCATTGCATATATGTATTTAATCAAAATTTGACAAATGCAAATAAATAACATTATTTTTTTTTATAAAACTCCGTGTCGGGCATGGAGATTAAGACTAGTGACTTTTCTATTTTAAAGACCCATCCATATTTTTTTTATATGATATGAAATATTTCATAATATTTTTAATAAATAATTAATTATTTTATATGAACAATGAGAAAATAAAAATATTTTAAAATATTATCATAATAATTAGTAAATTATTTTTTATTTAATTAATAAGAAAACTAAAATATTCTAAATCTTATCATTATAAATATTTATTTTTTATTTGATTAATAAGATAATAAAATAGTTGTACAAGTGTACACTAGAGTCAAATGTGGAGTCGGATTTATAAATTTTTTGATACTTTTTTTGTATTAATTAAAAATAATGAATAAAATTTAAATATATTTTTTGTAAATCAAAATAATATAAAAATAATAATACTAATTCATCATGATAATAGAATAAATATCTTATATATGTTCTTTCTTATACAATTCTGACTAGTCTTAGTTCTCGTGTCCTGCATGGGGTTTTACAGAATTATAATATTATTTATTTATATATTTTAAATTTTGATTAAATTGATATAGGTAAAGATATTTTTAAAAAACGATACATATTTAGAAAAATATAAGCATAATATCTAAACCTATCATATGCATTCTATCCAAAAATAAAATAAATATCCTAATATTTGTATAATATATAGAAAAAAAACTCTTAATAATCTTCCTATTTTTCATATCCAAAAATAAAAGATTATTTTTAAAAATTAATGGTTATTTTGTCAAAGATTACTTTAAAAAAAAAGGATAGTGTGGTCCAATCTAAGAGTAACATGTGTCGTTTAATAATTTTTTTAACCTCTACTTTAGGTTATAATTATGATAGTTATGATACTATTATACTCATTAGGTCATAAATATTTTATACAGTTATAATCATAGTATTATAATATAAAAAATCTATAAAATGTATGAAGTGATTTCTTCACGCTACACCGTTCTACGGCATATAAAGATAGAATCGATAAAACCGATCAAAACCATTTACGTAAAAAAAAAAAAGGAATAGAGCAAGATAAAGAATCGTAAAATTATAAAAACGATAAATCAGTCTTACAAAATATTAAGATTATTTAATTAAAAAAAGTGACTCTAGCTATACAAACACAGTTCTCTCGAGTCTCGTATCGACAGACTTGTAGTCGAGTGGTGAAAGGGCACTTTGGTGAATTGAAGTTCATTAATACTATCAGTTTTGGTGGTGCACATGGTGAGATGGCCCCGCTTCAAACGATGATGTATCTAGTTAATAGTTGGATTGGCACGTTCACAGCGTGGATTGCGTAAGTTTGGTTTTATTCCGCAAACTCTTCTTCTTCTTCTTCTTTTTTCCTCCAAACCCTTTCTTTTTTATATATTGTTTTAAGTACTTAAACACGATGAAGAATGATGATTATAAATTAAGGAAGGTTTTGAGGATTACCTAATCCCTTATCAGTTTGTTTTGTTGTTTGGGCAAGGCAAAGGGTCAGGCTTTCTTGAATTCCTCTTAATTAGGATACCATTTCAATCTTGCTTAGCGTCTTAATTTGGATAATAAATCATTAACCTTTACAATCACGTTGATAAATCCCTTTCTTGTGCTAGGGAAAATTCAAGAAAGTTTGGGTTGAAGAGATTCGAATTCTGCCCTTCACTTTTCCTTTTCAAATGCTTAAGAAATTGGAAACAAAATAGGATTCCCTTTTTTTCAGTGCGCTTAACTAAAAACTACCCTAACCCTACAACACTTGTGTGAGCTTGTCTTCGTTGGTGGACAAACTCAGCTTTGGATGGATCCTTCTAGCTGTTTTGTCTTCTTTTCTACTCCTGCATTTAATTATATGTTCTAAATAATACAGATTGACCCACTTAATTGGTCAGTAATTAGTCTTACAACCAACTTTGGATCGTTCTACCTGATTTCGCATCTTTCCAGTCTTAAATGTGATTTTGTCATCAATGAAGATTGACCCACTTTAATTTAAACATTTAGTTAGTAAGTACTCTTCTTGTCCATGATACTGATTATCACCTACGGTGATTCTATCTATAAGTTATCACTAAAAAGTAATTACCACTACAATATTGTAGCAAAATGACATTTTTCATATCTAAAGACTATCAATGCATCCTATTTTTAATATTTTTCACAATGTGTAATATATTTGGTTGAATAAATACTACATTTATCCATATTGCAAAATATTACGATTTTACTGTATTAAAAAAAAGTTAGATTCGATCTTAAAAATCTCGATTCTAACAACGTTGATCCTCGAGTTTTGGCTAATATTTTTAATTATGTATTTTGAGTTCAAACTTCCAAATGATATTCTTAAGGTATTTTTATTGGACTTGTTATACCGTCTTGAATCTCCTAAGCATCAGTTGTTCAAGTATGCGATAAATTATTATGATTAGAATATGCCATGTTTAGTCATTTTCATTTCCCCCAATCATCTTGGTTCATTGTGCAATTAATTAGTCCTACCAATTCTACGTACATCCCAGCTAAATGAATGAATCAATTGATTTTTTTTCTTTCTTCTTAAAACTTATCCGAACAATAATGTACTATTCCTTTCCTAACCAATACACTAATCTCTTTCATCTCCTGCATTCACGTACGAATCCACCCTTGAATTATAAGCAATCATGTAGGGATATTTTTTAAGTGAATAGGTAGATAGATGCCATGATATAGGCAATTATTGCATCCTTAATTTAAACTAGCCGTTCACAATATTCTTCTCCTCTCTCAAAAACCTTAACCTCCTTCATCTAAATCTTAGCTTCCATTATTAATTTATAACATGTATCGTGCGAGGTTTGGGTTATGGCTGTTCGCCTGTTCCACCCTACAATTATTCATTACGTCTAATATATTACATTGGTTTTTAGTATACGTACATTTCATTAGTTTTTAGTATTTTTTAAAATTGATCGATTTTCTAGTATACTACCTAAGAACCTCACACAAATCTAGTGATTGCATGGTAGAGCATATGGTACTACAGGAACCGAACTACTTTCAACCAACAGATAGATGGATCGGTAAGAAATATAGAAGAATTTATATAAAAAAAATAGATTAATATGTGGACTAATGCGAAAATGCTACACAGTCCTCATGAAAACTGTCAACGGAAACAAAAATACTCAAGAAGCATAGGAGGAATAAGACATGGTCCAAACCAGCACATGGATTTACAAACATTAATTTTGATGAATCCAAAAAGAATAACGGTATGACAACTGTGGGATATATTATTAGGGACCATTGCGGGAATGTGATTACTATGAATGCCTCTGCTAATGAAAACTGGAATACCATTCAGGCTGAGGCAAGAGGAATCTATGACTCATTTTGTGAAGGTAAGGCCAGGATTATTTCGAAAATTGAAATTGAAGGAGACAACCTTATTGTCCTAAATGCATTACAAGGAAGTAGATCGTGCCCCTAGCAGATTGAAATGTTAATAGCAGATACACTAGTTAACTTGCAGTCCTTTGAGGTTGTTAAATTCGCTTCCTTTATACACCTCGTGACTGTAACAAAGTGGCTGATTTGATCACTGACCTCAGACATTCGGCTAATGCCTATGAGATTCGGACCCATCTAATTAAGGCTCCACACCCTCATCCAAAAGGATGCGCTAGGATGAGTTTGTCTTGACCTAATTTTTAATTTTCTACTAAAAAAAGATATTTTCGGTTTAGAATTTTCTTTATATGTTTATATACTTTATATTTCAGCTTCCATAAGACACGGTCCGTTTGAGGGATAATATTCGGATACAGGAAGGATAGGACTGCATGTAGAGGTGGGTGGGTTGGGCGCTTCTTCTAGGGTGTAGGGGTAGGAGGTCTCCGTAGTATGATGGCGATGCACACATTTTCTTTATTTTTCTTGTACAATCTCCTACAATTTCTTTTTTTTTGGTTGAAGTCTCCTACAATTTCTTTTGGTCGTGGTTGTTGCGTCCTTGTATGTTTGCCTGCTTATGTTTAATTTGGGTGTTTTCGTTTTATTTGGCACTTTTACTTTCTCATCTTATGGTCGATCTATCGAAAATACCCCATCGACTCACTCGAGAGCGGTGCGTATGTATATCTAGATTTCCCATATCTCGTCTCGACGAGTGATACTGAGTAATAAAGTAATGTAAAATAACACTTGTATAGGGTTCAAACTTTCCAATTTATAATTTTACCTTTTTCTGGTCTAAAAATAATTTTAATTTCTAACAACGACCATAGTTTTAATAATATTGTAAATGTTTTTTCAGTAGAATTAATCTTTTAGTATAAAATATAAAAAAGATAATTAATTAGGCCCAATAAATGGAGATTGAATCAAATGAAAATGGAAGTTATTATAAAAATTAGAAATGAATCTGGACGATACGATTAAAACACTAGAAATAAATCTAGGCCATCCGATTAAAAAAATAAAAAAATCTTTATTTTCTTTTTTTTTAAAAATCTTTTTACATATGTAGAATGATATAAATCGAGTATGAACATAAAGCCATAAAACGTGAACATGCAATACTAATATGTGAATGTACCTATATTATATGTGAATGTATACTAAAATTTTTAAAGTTAAAATGTGGTTATATGTGAACAGTCCTTGTAATAATGTGAACACGTGTATAACATGTGTGAACAAAATGTAAAATGTCATGCATCGTGTTTTTGGAAAAAACAAGCGAAAAAATAATTTTTTTTTGTCAAAATTTTTTTAAGCCGTTTAACGCGTGTATGATGATTTGATCGAACATGAACATATGATCATAAAACATGAACAAATAGTACAAATATGTGAACACACTTGTAATATATGTGAACGTATTATAAAATCTCTGAATTGATAATATGTGAACATCTAATATCTTATAATAGTGTGAACATATGCATAAAATATGTAAATGTAACGTAAAAATTCAAATGTCATGTTTTTAGCAAAAACAAGTGAAAATAAGAAATAATTTTTTTTTTGTCAAAATTACCATTTTACCCTTATCTTTTTTAATACTAGCTATCCATTTCTCAAATCCAAAGGTCCTCATTTGTTTCTAATTTTCATGATAAGACTCATTTTCATGTGAATCAACATTTGAGGCTCAAAAAGCCTAAATAGGGTTGGAAAACCCTAGCTTCCTATAACCTCTCTCCCCCTGAAATATTGTAAATATATGAAACTGCACTTGTACAAAGGCTCCTTAACCAAACTAAGGGTTAAGGCACAAAATACACGACTCAAAAACAGATCGGCAAGATCCTACAAACCCCAACCTCCTCACCAAAAACCCAATAGGAAGATCCCAAAGAGACCCCTATGCAACCTTAAAAGTATCAAACAGCCCCAAAAAACCCCTTAGCTCAAAGGCTAGAGGTGGCAAAACGGGCAACCATACAAAGAGCAACAACAAGATGCTCACAAACACATGATCAACATAACATCAACAAAGCATCAACAAAACATCATCACAACTCTGCCAGCAAGAAAGAGGGTGTGTGCAACAAAACCAAGCAAGCAAAAACTGAAAAGAGAGGGAGAAGGGGTGAGAATCATGGAAGAAGGTCATATGTGGAGTTGTGCTCGTAGTCTTGCACCTTCTCTTCCTTCTAGCTTACAACTTGTGGTGATACGAAGCTTGCATTGTTCGATGATCTTGGTGGTGCAAGAAATTGCGTCACGCGTCTCTCCCCTATATATCACCTCATTCCAATGGTCCCAAATATTGTAAATGGTTCCTAGGAGTGTGATAAGTCTTGCCTTGTAGAGGGGACTATTTTGCCTTGGAGAGTTGATGAACCAACTAACCCAATCCTCCAAGCTTTCCTTTCTCACTTGGACACCATGCCATAGTCATACCTTCTCCATGCTATAACCTCTCTCTCGTATTTAAGTATAATAATAGAAAAGAGGGATTAGAATTTGCAACTTCTATTATCACCGTTGAGCAAGGAATACTTGAGAGTCAGTTTCTATTATTTAAGTTCCAATTCACTATTTTGGTCGGAAGTTCTCCACTCTCCAGCGACCAAGATGATTTATCAATAGTGTCAAATCTAGCTTTGAAGTTGTTCACATGCTAATTTTGTAATTAATAAGTTAATAAAGGGTTAAATTGTAGATTTAGATTTTAGTTCTAGAATATTTTTTTTTGATCTGAAAGAGGGCTTAGCCCTTTTATTAAGGCAAATTAAGCAATAATCCCCATAGGGGTTACATCACGAGATAAAACAGAACTAATACAAGTAGGGGGAACAAGAAATTCAGTAAACTCAGTATTCAACTCAATCGAGTAATTGGCTAGGCGATCAACAGCCTGATTACTCTCTCGTGGTGTATGCACAATGGATGTGCTCCAATGATCTTCTTGAAGAAGCATGTGACATTGCTCGAGGATATGAAAATCAGCATCCGCCGAGGGCATAGGCTTAGAAAGCAGCTTCCATATTTCCATCGCATCTGTTTCAACCAAGAGTGTGGGGATTCTCATTGATTTCCTAACTTAGGACCATGAAGGATGGACCAAAGTTCGGCCATTCGTGCCCTACAAATGTAGCAAGTAAAAACAAAAGCCCGCTAGAAATTCCCCACAGCATCTCGAAATACGCCTCCCCCACCAGCGATTCCGGGATTACCTTTCGACATTGCATCAGTGTTCAATTTAATGACACCCTCGGGTGGTAAAAGCCAAACAGCTCGAGGTCGTTCATTGTGGTTATCAGGCTGCATTCGAGTAACATTTCGCACCACCTCAACATCTTTATAGTGACGTACAACCTGTTGTACTACTGGAATAATATGGCCAAGATTATCCTCGCCATAAAACACCAATCTGTTGCGATTTTTCCATATTTTCCACAACATATTGACGAATATTGAGCAGGAATCTCCCCTGTTGCTGATGTTCCTAAGCACCCAATCACAGATATTGGTGTCATTGAAGAAATTGTCATCCACAAACCCAAAATTTCCTTGTCTCCACAAAGAACCAACGTCAGCACAATCTCTGAGAAGATGAATAACAGTTTCAGGCAAAGAGCATCGAGGACAGTTCGCTGAGGCAGCTATCTGGCGTCGGAACCTGGTGTCATTACACAGTATTGCTTCGTGACGCGCCAAAAAGAGGAAATGTCGTGCACGTTGTTGAGCGGGGCATCTCCAAATGTGTGTCCAAACTTGTGAATATGGAACTACACAAGGAGGCCGAAGTAAGTCCCTCACCAATAAAGTCGAGAAATTACCGGAAGGTGTAGGAATCTAGAAAAGGTTGTCAACCGCATTAACAGAATCTCGCAACCTTATTGAACTCAATTCAAGGCAAATATTTGGCGGGAGCTTCGTCTCAAGAATACTCCACTTCCAACCAGTTCCGATCCAAAGGTCTGCCACCACGGCCCCATAATCTTCCTCAGTCAAACTACTAATAGCAAAATTAGACAAAGGTTGGTCCCTAAGCCAATTATGGACGCAAAACAGGGTGTTTAGTCCATTTCCGATAGAGAAACGAGCTCCTTTTGTAAGGATCTGCCCACCATGAACCAAGCTCTTCCATGTGTGAGATTGCCTCGGTCTTCTAACAAACATATCAATGTCGGCTCTATGATTGCAATATTTCCCTCTAATTACCCGCCTCCATAGCGAAGATGGCTCCTTTAAAGCTCTCCAACTCAGTTTGTTTAGGAGAGCTGAATTCGACTCTCTCATACTACGAACTCCAAGTCCCCCCCATGCTGCGTGGTTGTGTTATTTTCTCCCAAGAGACAAGATGTATTTTTCTAGCTTCATTTATGGAACCCAAAATAAAGCCCCGGATTCTCTTGTCAATAGCATCACACGTTGATCTTGGCAACAAGGTTGATTGCATTGCGTAGACAGGTAGGCTCGAAAGAACAGAATTAGTGAGCGTTGCTCTTCCCGCCAAGGAGAGAGTTCGGGACTGCATCCGCTCAATTTAGAGGTAATTTTATCAAGAATATTTTGATAGTTCTCTTTCTGAGCTCTTCCATGAATGATAGGAACACCTAGATACCTGCCAAGATCCAAAGCAACCGGAATATGAAGCCGTTCGCCGAGATCAACAGCCGTGGAATGAAAGACCGCTTTGGAGAAACAAACAGAGCTTTTATCAAAGTTGATATTCTCCCCAGATTGAGAACAAAACTGTTCGAGACACGCTTGAATTATGGCTACCTGAGAAGCGGAAGCTTCAGCAAAAAGGAATAGATCATCGACAAAAAAGAGATGTGAGATTGGCACACACCCCACAGGTTTAGGCTGCCATAGTCCCGAGGAAACCGCAGATTGAATAATATGGGATATTTTTTCCATACACAGTACAAAAAGATAAGGTGATAAAGGGTCACCTTGTCGAATCCCACGAGAAGTTTTAAAAGAACCGCCATATTCACCATTCCATAAGAAAGTAGTTGTTTCGGAAGATTGCCCCATCATAATCACATCAGTAATGCGATCTGGGAAGCCCGCCTCTGACAAAATTTCTTTGAGAAACACCCATCGTACCCTGTCGTAAGCTTTAGCAAGGTCGATTTTCAGCACCATCCATTTATCGTTGGAAGCCCGATTCTCCATGGTGTGCATAATCTCTTGTACAATGACGATGTTGTCAATAATTTGCCTTCCCGATATAAAACTCGATTGCATCGGTGAGACCATATCTGCGATATGCGGTTTAAGCCTATTGACGATCATCTTCGTGTTGATTTTAAAGATGACATTCAAGAGAGAGATAGGTCGAAACTGAGCCGGCCTAGTAGGGTTATCCACTTTCGGGATAGGGACAAGATAGACATCCGTAAAACTTGATTCCATATGACAATTGTTAAGAAAATCGAGCACTGTCTTTGTCATATTTACGCCAACCGTGGGCCAACTTTTTTGATAGAACACAGCCGGAAATCCATCCGGGCCAGGTGCTTTGAAAGGGCCAATTGTTTTGACCGCCTGCCACATTTCATCATCTGAAAAGGGGGTCGAGAGGTCTTCAATCAGAGTAGAAGAGGGTGTTGGAAAGCCACAGTTCAGTTGGATAGGAAAAGAATCAACAGGAGGTCGTGGAGCTTCTTTCGAATACAAAGACGCAAAAAACATACGTGCCAAAGCTGCTACCTCTGTTTTGTTGGTGATCCAGATATCTGCATGATCTAAGAGTCTCTCTACACTGTTTGCTCTGCGTCTGATAATAGTAGACAGATGGTAGTAGCGAGTGTTTCTGTCTCCATCTAGAAGGAAAGAAGATCGAGATTTTTGGAACCACAATAGTTGCTCTTGTTCCAGCACTGCTTCAAGTTCGCGAATTAGATCTTTTTCTAACTGAATAGCCGATCATTCACGTATGACGCTAAACATCTACGGACTCCTGGTAAGCGTGCCCAGAGTTTCCGCTTTTTCTGAAAAATATTTCCGAACACATCCCGGTTCCAAGCTTTTAACTTGTCTGCCATATCGTCTAGTGCTTTCATGATTCTAAAGCTTGTATTCCAGCCCGTAGCAATAAACTCCTGGTAGTGATTATGTAAAGCCCATGCCGCTTGGAATCTGAAAGGTCTGTTCCTCCTGTTGTCACTACTCTGAGTTTGCAGGTGAAGAATAATTGGCGAATGATCTGAGTGTGGTGTTGTCCCATGCTCTACCCAAGCTTCGGCAAATTGGAGACGCCATAATTCATTACATAACACCCGGTCCAATCTGGCCGCCTTTCGTGTTCTACTAGAATTGCCGGTCTGCCATGTGAAAGGTTGTCCAGAGAACCCGAGATCAATGAGTTGTAACTCATCTACCCACTCTCTGAATTGTCGTGAGTTGGTGTTTGAGCTTACTTAGGATGGCATACGCTCATGTGGATGAAGAGTGGCATTGAAATCCCCTGCCAAGGCCCACGGACGATTATGTGAACGAGCAAAAGACTCCAGCTCGTTCCAAAGATTGGTGCGGGTTACCGCATCAGGAGATGCATAAATAGCCGAGATGTACCACAAATCTTCTCTAATTCTTGAGATTTCAACTGTCAGATGTTGAGGGTGGAGAGAAATAGGTACCACTCTGACCTCGGCTATGCGCCAAAGTATCCAGATTCCACCCGAGAAACCTTCAGCCTCGACACGGATTCTTCCATCAATGCCAATCCGGTTGCAAGTTCTATCCGCTTGCTCTCCGTTGATATGTGGTTCAACAAGAAATAATACTCTAGGATCATGCATTCGAATGAGTTCCCGCATAGTCGAGATAAAGTGATCGCTAGCAGCTCAGCGGACATTCCATATTAAGATATTAAGATCAATCATATTCATAAGTGAAGCATTAATGAAGCCAAATAAAGGCAACATATCGTGCGACAGTCGCGAAGTAAACGCGAGAATTGCGTCAGACAGCCTGGTTGATGCATCTTGAATCACCGGTGGTACCGAAACCTTGCATAGTATCGGGTTCATTTCCGTTGTCATTGGAAAGAGCTCGATTCTCAGATGGTGGATTGTGCGGGGTGTGATGATTTTGAAGGGGCTCGGGTGGATGTGCGAGATCATCAAACTTCGCGAGTCTCTCACCGTCCTGGTCACCACACTTAGTACTCTGTCTTGCATTGCCATTGGATTCCCTTTCAGGGGGCTTGTCTTCGAACAACGGATTGTTAGAGAGTTTGTGTTTCTCCTTTCCCAACTTCTTGACCATCTCTCTGAGTTTCTTTTTCAGACTAGTAGACTGAGTTTGGTGGGGGCGGTGTTCAAAGTGGTTGGCTTTGTAAGATCAATCGAGGAAATTTTATCAAGGGTAAGCTGTGAAGATTTCAAATCTCCGTTAATTGGTAGAGAATCTGAAACGGGGAAAGGTTGATATCTGATAAGGGAAGATTTTTTATTTTTCATGATCTTAAAAGATCTTGGGTTCTTGGGCCGGCCCATTACAGTTGGAACGCTTTCCTTCTTTGCACTAGACTCCACCATTCCCATCGAAGGGGAACTTGCCAAATTAAGAGGGAGGGAAATATCTTTTGAAGGCAGTTGGGTTATGCTTTCCATAGGGGTAATCTGCGGAATAATATCCATGTCTGACGTGGCAGCATCAACGGGTGGATTCTTTCCAATATTTAAGGAAGTTGTTGTCTTTTTCAAGATAATATCTTGGACTACCTTAGATATTTGCTCATCCTTACCATCTTCGAGCAAATCAAGAGCTTTAAACGGATTTTTTGGCAAGAATAGCGATTTCTGAGGCTGGTGAGATTTCGATTTTCCTTTTTCTTTCCCTGATTGGTTGTTGTTTCCACTTACCTTCCTAGAATTACTCGGTCGAAGATTTTGCAGATTTCCCATGGCGTTGACTTTCCATTTTTCTACCACCATCCAAGCACACCGTAGGGTCCCTTGCTTTCTCCGATATCCTTTCGGACAACAGTTTCCGATGGCGAAGACGTCGAGGCTCCCTGGCTTCCATTCTTGCTTCCTCCACTACTATCTTCCATCAAAGTGACCGCAACCTGCTGGTTTGTGGCGGCTTGATTCCCTGAGTTTGTATTTCCGTGACGGAAAGAACAGTGATTTTTGACATGCCCAAACCTCCCACAACTGAAACAAATTGTAGGAAGACCTTCGTATTCAACGAGAAAGCGATCTCCATTAATACTGATCGAACCCTTCAACGGCTTTTCTATATCCAATTCAACGCATATCCGTGCAAACCGACCCCTATCTGTATACAGAGTTTTCGGGTCCACTTTGATTGCGCGACCAACGGACTCCCCAATCTTAAGCAAAATTTTCTCTTCGTAGAACGTTACTGGCAGATCGGTGATTCTAATCCAAGTTGGGACTGTTCTGACTGGCTCCGAAGTTCGGAAATTGGGAGACCAACTTCGAACAATCAAGCAACGACCAAAAATGGTCCATGGGCCTCCTGTGAGTGCGGACACAAAGTCGTCTTCCTTCCCAAAGCGGATGAGATAGCAACTATTGGAGAGATCCAAAACTTGAAATCGTATATTGGTTCTCCATAGTTCTCTGAGCTTTTTCTCCATTAGTGGAAAAGCAATGGGGTGTCCTAGAAACTTAACCACCACCGACCACTTCCAAAGTGAAGCCAGGGCGTCCATAACTTCCTCAACAATAGTGATGGTCGGGTCTCCATCCACACCATTCGGGTCATGGATTTGGATTTTGCCTGCAAGGAATTCGTCATCAATAATGGTCTTTTGCTGGGAAGCACTCCCAACTACTACCACATCCTTCCACGATCCCACCCGATCCGGAGGGTCACCGAATTGTTTTTCCCTTGAGTCTGTTGTGCTATCTTCCATTGTAACCTCATTCTCAATTCTTGAGGCAGTCACCGGAGCAGGAGCGGGAGTCATCGATACAAAGCGTTTTTTGAGTCTTCTAATCTCCTACTTTTTTAGTTCTAGAATTATGTAGGGAAAAAAAGTAAGACGTGATGTGATTGCTACTAATCTTTTATTAATAATACGTACATTTATACTTCTCCTTTAGAATAATCTAGATAGGTACGAGCCATGATTTAAGAAGTTCAATTAACATTATAAATCATAAAAATAACCTAAAAATGAGGTTAAAAAGTTAATAGACGACACATGTCATTTTTAGATTGAACCACACCACCTTTTTTTTAAACTATTTTTTTTTTTATTTTTGGATATGATAAATTCCTATCCATGTTTTTAGAATATAGGATAGAAAATCTTATTATTAAACAATCTTTTATTTTTTGATATGATAGACATGAAGATCATTAGGATATTTTTTATGCTATCATACAAATTCTACAATCTTATACTACTATAATCAATAATCTCATTCTTAATTTTAAAAAAAATAATCTTTTATTTTTGGATATGATAAATAAGAAGATATTTAAGATATTTTTATGCTAAATATTATACAAATATTAGGATATTTATTTTATTTTTAGATAGAATGCATATGCTAGGTTTAGATAATCTATAACTATATATTAAAGTTGTCCCTTTTCGAGCCACCAGAACGATTCTGGCCCCACCCCATATTTAAAAAATTAATTTTTATTTTTTATATTTTAACTTTTTTCTTTTAAATTCTTCTTTAACTATTCAAATCTATCTTTAGCATCAAACAAATATCTATTTAGTATAACAATATCTTTTGAAAACTTCCTTATACAAGTATTTAAAATTAAAGATAAAATATTTTAAAATAAATATAAATCTTTTCGCATATATCTTTTGATGAATTTATTTATAGATATATAGTGTTTTTTTTATAGATAAATATTTATAATTTTTAAAAGTAATAAAAATAGATAATAAAATATTTAATAGATATATTGAAATGTTTGATAATCTATAAGTTTACGTACATAACAAATACTCCCTCCGTCCCAATATATATGGGGTTTTAGGTTTGTGCACACATATTAAGAAAAACTTTACTTTTGCTTTAAAACAAATAAATATCTCTCTCTTTACTTGGAAAGTCAATTTTAATTACTTGAAAATAGTGTCATCCTCATTTCAATTGGGTAGAATTCCTTAGTTTGACAATTATCAAGAAAGACAATCATAAATATAATCCAAACCCCATATATTGTGGGACAACAAATTTGGGCTAAAAACCCATACAATATGGGACGGAGGGAGTAATAAAATATGAAGAATATAATATTTGATTAAAAAATTAGACATTCTCTGAGCAACAAATTACTTATATTAAAGTTTATATTATATTTTTACTTATTTATTAATATCTTATTCATAATGTTTATAAAATATCAAATCGTAGTTGTACATAGTACGACGGATATAACTAGTTAAGGTTAATATAAAGATAGTGTAATGTACGTACAATCTTATATCACTATAATTAAGTTTATTTTGAAAGGTCTCATGTATATAATAAATTGATAGGTTCTACTCTCCTTTCTCCCTTTCATATTCCACTACGATAAGACAGACTAATTCGTATTCAATTTAAAATTAGAATTTTTTTTATCAATCAATTAAATAATAAAAAAATCAAGTACAACTGTACAACTAGCTATCAAATAAAGTTAAAACGACCGGAATGTCAAAATTATGCCGATTAATTTACTAGCTAGGCTAGGGGTGTCCATATAAATTCGAAACCGAAAAACCGAACCGAAAAACTGGAAAACTGACATTTTTTGGTTAACCGAACCAAAATGATTTGAATTTTCGGTTTGGTTAACCGAACCGAGAATATTGGTGGTTTCTCGGTTTGGTTTCGGTTCTTTGTTTTCACAATTTCGTTTAACCGAAAAACCGAAAACGTGGGACCGGTTAATTAATATTTAAGAAAAAGTTTCATTTATATGAAATGTATAATTCACACACCAGTAACAAATGGAACTATCAATCGATTATTTTAGCTACCAAGACGTGTGACATTAGTTCGTATTGAAATGTTCTAACCGAGTTGGATAATATTTTTTTAATACTAAGTTGATAATTTTATTTGCCTTTTAAGTGTATTATTGTAATAAAAAAGGTACATATGGTTATTGGTTAACCGAGAAAACCGAACCGAAAAATTGGTTAGCCGAGTTTCGGTTAACCGATATTCATGGTTAGGTTACGGTAATTGATGTTTAATCGATGCTCGGTTAACCGAAATCTCTGTTAACCGGGTTTGGACACGCCTGCTAGCCTACCTTGATTCCACTTTACTTGATTTGAAAATGTTGAAGTTATTTGAGGGTTAAAATGCAATTTAACCATATAATTAATCTAAAAAGCATTCAATCTTATAACGAACAAATTGAAGCACTATGGATTTAATTGGGAGGGAGCTAGCATAAGACATGGAATAAGAAGATTGGAGAATAGGGTAATGAAGAAGAGGCAAAAGCAAAAATGCCATTATGTATGTGCATGATTTAAAATCAAAATCTGATATCTACTCCCATTATGGATCTCCTCAAATCTAACTTTAAATTGGCTCTTTCAAGTTTCACACTTTCACACTTTCACTAGTGGAGTGAACAAATAAATTTGGACGGCTGGGAAAACGCCGGGTTGCCAATTGCCATTCCAATTAATTAGGTGGAGGATGTGAACTGTTAAGGACACGATAATGTAATGCCTCATCATTGATTCATTGTGGGTCTCACTTACTTACATAGTGCTGCCGCCTCCAATCATTAATTATATACTGTAGTAGATAAGCTAATTTATAATGTTTGTCATTTTAATCTTATATATTTTTTAAAAAATATAAAAACTGGATTAAATAATTCTGGAAATTACTCCATATTAATTGGTATTTTGTAAGGATATTTTCATATATATATATATATATATATATATATATATTAATAAACCTATTTTTTAAGTTAAATAAGAGTACAATTAGAAAAAGTTAGACAAATTATCTTAAATGATAAACACTTAAAAAAACAAAGTTAAAATGACAAACATTATAAAATAGAAAGAGTATTTTTTATATTAAAAATATGGAACTGAGTTTTTACTTTTTAGGAAGGTTAACAATCTAAACACAAACTTTAAATACTTCGTATTATCAATACTTTCGGATGAGGGTGCTAAACTATTTATACGTGTTAAAATTCAGTAAATCGCTAAATGGGATGAAATATAAAGTTTTTAATCATTTTAGTTTATAATGTTGGACCTATACAAAATGTTAAGTTATGTTGGGTTTAGTCAAAGACTGATATTAAATGGAGTGGTGTGTCAAATTTTAACCATATAGAATTATAAGGTTGGGATTTATATCTTAATATAAAAAGCTTAAATTAATGTGTAGGAATTAATTCTTCTTTATGTAATGATTTATTTGTGTTGCTTTGGTAGATGAAGGTAGCCCACTACCCCAACAGTATGAGAGATTTTTATTTGTACTAGAGTCATAAGTGGGTCATGTTTGTTTATATAAGCTCGTTTGAATAATTTCGCTTAGCACTTTTATGTTTTAATTATTTTGTCTGAACATGAGATAATAAAATGGAAAAAAATTAGAACCAAAGGGAGTTTGTCTTTGTTCTTTTTGGGAGATTTATCCGCTAAAATCAGGTGTGCGGCAAATTAGATGTAGCCAAAATGAATTTGTGGCGAATCAGTGGATAATTAAAAAAAAAGAAGTTAGATTAGTTATTATTCTTATTCTAGATTCGATGAACACACCTTTCCTTACATTAATTTTTTTTAAGTAGAGAAGAAGGATAAGAAAGAACAAAATGAATAATACTACTAACTTAAAGTTAGAAGAAATAATGACAAGAGGGTTGTAATTTTCTTTTATCAGGTACGGATTAGACTAGTCAAACGACTTATATATCTCTGATTTTAATTTATTCGGATAAGAACTTGAAGTTCTGAGTACATTTTGGGCCAAGATTATAATTCGATTGACCACTTGGTTCACCTCTTTGAAAACATGGTTAATATGTACTTCCTGAATGTTTTGAGTAGAACAAGGACATCAAAGATAAGCATCTCAATCTTCGGAAGTAGTGGTTGATTTTTTTATGGAGTTGATTACAACCTCATTTTCTCCTTCAATGAACAAGTGTTGGACTCCCAATTTTCCTACTTCCTGAATCCCTTACTAGAAGGCTATTGTCTCTACTTCCACTACTAAATAATCGACCTATTGTAACCTTAAATTTGTAATGATTTTTCGTAGTGTTACATTAGATAGTCTAATGTAATGGTCCATTATCAAATGTAATGATATGTTCTATTGTAATGGTTTATTGTAACATAAGTTTTCTAAAGTAAAGCAATTTTATACCAAATGTAACGGTTGTAAGAAAAACATTAAAGTAAAACCTATTGTAATGGTTAGTACAACAACTGTAATGAACTAATAAAATATATGCTCCAAAAAATTTGGCGCAAGAGAAATGAAAATCAGGCGCATTTTAATGAAAATTGGACTCCAAAGTCCAAATTTAGAATTAGCAATATTGGGCTCCAAATGTCTTATTTGCCAAAATCAATATTTTATCCCACACTCCTGCAGACTGTAGAGTAATGAAGATCGACAGCCCCGCCCTCTCTCCCGCATAAATCAATCCACAAGCCCTAGGCGAAGCTTCTCCGACCGCCTTTCTCCGCTCGCCCCGCCTTCAATCTTCTCTGGCCTTCTCTCGATCTCCTTTGATTTCTCCGTCTTATCTCAGTCTCTTTCTTTATATGTCGTGCGATAAAGGTTCTCAGGCCGCCTACTTCTCTGGTTGCTTCTCCGCTTGATCTCCGACCGGTACCTTCTTCGCCTTCTCCATTCTCTTTACCTCTGATCCCAAATTTTAGTTTTAATTATAGGCTAAGGTTAAGATTTTAAAAACTGATTAATATTATTATGTGGGTTTGCAGTGAAGAAAAAGGAGTCTTTGGATGTGAAATATTCTCTTCTCCCCCTCCAAGTAAGCATTAATTTCATTTTCTTTGTTTGTGTGTATTTATGTTCAATTAAGTTTTTTGAGATTACTTGCCTTTGTCTATTAAATTAATCTGAATTTGCTTATTTTCATAAGTTTTAAGCCCTAAATTTGAGCTCGGTGGGGGCATTTGTTCGTGTTTTTGACATATTTTCTTACATGAAGTGTTGGAGGTTTCATTTTTGAGTTTTCAATATATTTTATTATCTAAAGGATTCTTGCAAAGAGTTAGATTCCATAGCTCCTTGAGTTAATTTTTCTCTAATGTTTAGGAAGAATAACGAAGGAAAAATGTAACTGATGATGGCATCTCAACGCAATAGTGGATTTATGGGGAAATATGGAGTAGAAGGAACCACTCTTTCCCATTTCACAAATGTCTTTGAAAATTCTTATTTATTTATTTATTTAATAGGAGGTTTAGAGTTGAACCATGTCTTGTCAAATATCTTGGACAGTTGGGCTACACCATCACCCATCCTTCATATATGACACTACTCTATGAATTTTTACTTTGATTTTCCTTTGGCATTGCTCTAATTTTTTCAAATATAGATCCTTATTGTACAAATATATATTTCATAGTTAAGTAAGTGGTTTTAGTTCTTTTGTGCAGATTGATTTCTTATAAGCACAAACCAACAATGCTCCTTCTTTCAATGGTGGTACCTCAGGTTAAGACAAATCAAGTTAAGTGGAGCTTAACTGGAGCCTTTGAAGTATGCAGTTTGATTATGAATAAGTGAGGTGCATATGTTTTCTTAGAGATTATTTACTTTTCAAATAATAACAAGTTTGCAAGTTAATTTTCCATTACTCTGATTTCAAAGGATCAATTAGTTTCACAATAATCAAACCAAAGGATCAGTTAATTTGCCATTACTCGGAGGAGGGAGAGCGACGCAACAGAAACAGAGAAGGATGATCAAGAACAGAGTCGGTTGTCGGAGAGCGAAAGCAAGTTTGATCACCATAAATGAAGCGTAAATCATGATTAAATTCCTTTTTCATTCTTCTTTCCTTTTGTAATCAGAAATGATTAATATGGCTAGTCCTTGTTTTTTGTTTGTTTTAGGCTTACATAATGGAAGTGGAATCAATGGTGTCTTTGTTAGAAGAGGAGAATCCCCCCTTGCAAAATAAAGAGGTACTTCCGCTTTGCAAACTTTTGTTACTTTTTTAATAGTTACCATATAATAATTTGTGAGATACACTCATGCAAACTTGATTATAAGCTGAAACAATCATTGAATTCTTATTTCATGAGGACACGCTGTGTTATAAGTAGAGTGTGTTAAGGGAATGGGATTTCTTGCACAATGTAGAGGGTATTCCACTAGGAGATTTAGTGACATATAATAACCGTTGTACCTCTAATTCATATAGTTTTATTTAATGCATTCTCCATATTATGATTCAAGTCCAAAACAAGAAGACTATGCGGGCAAGTGACATGCATTTGGATGACCTTAAAACATCAGAATTACTAGTTAATGCATTGATATAATTCATCATTAGGGACCTACTACGAATAAAAGAGAGAAAATGGTGGATTCTTTCCAACTATGACTACCTGAGTGAATCACTTTAAAAATAGAGAGGTTGTGACACTGCTTCCCTACAAGTTGAAATGAAATATGACTACATGATGGAATCACTTTAAAAAACCTGAAAATCTTATTAGATTTTGTACATAGTAATCCTAACAAAAAGCATTAAGAAAAAGTACCATGTTTTTATTTAGTTTAAGATATGATCAATAGTTTGAGCAAGCTAATTATTAAAAAGGGGGTTTGTTTGAGGATCTTTATATACTTAAACTAACATAATTAGAAAATAAAGTTGGATTGAATGAGACTAGATATGTAGTAAATTCTTTTGATTTGTTTTACCATGAATGAATTCACATCTCGCGTTTTCAATTACATGTGTTGTAGGACCAAGTTTGTTGCAAGGGCCTCTATTGTAATGATTTAAATTTGAATCTGTTGGTGATGGTTTGTGTGTGTATGTTGAATTTTTTGTGCGTTTTCTCTATAATAGTTTAATTATAAATAGTTATAGTTAGCTTTGATGGTGTTGTTTATGTTGGCTCTTTGGTAATGTGCTAATTACTTGTTGAATTTGTTGGGCTTTAGCTGGTTTTGTGTGTGTATTTTTGTTCGAATTCTAGTGCTCTTCTCAATTTGTTGTATAACTGAATCTGTTGAGTTTTAGCTGGTTTCGTTAAGTTTTGATGATGTTTTTCGTGTTGTCTCTTTAATTGATTACATGTTGGCTTTAGTGTGTAGGTCATAGTTTGTGTCTAAGATTTTTATTCAACTTTATATGTGTTTTTGTTCAATTTTTGGCGCATTTTATCAGTTTGCTCTACTGCTTAATCTATTAATCTAATGAGTTGTAGCTTGTTTTGGTAAGTTTTGATGATTTTTTCTACTTGGTTTGCTTATATTGTTTGCATTAACTTTTGATGATCTTTGATGATGTTGTCATCAACACTATATATACTAGCTAGAAAAAGTTTGATATAGATTTACTGCTCCATTCTGTTTTAATTTATCATTACATACAACTGAGTGGAGAAGAGGAAGTAGATGTTGAAGCCACAAATGTCAATTAATGATCAAATACCAGGATGGATGCAACTCTTTTTGGTGCAAGCATAATGTGATGTCATGGCTCGTTGTTGGATCATATTATGTACGTACGTTTTGATATATAGACGCATGTATGTAAGCTAGCTAGTGTATGTGACTAGCTAGTTATAGCTAAAGAATTGTACCAATACATGTACTTGGATACATATATTTCTGACTCTTTTGGATATTAACTTTTATTAATATGAAGCTTAATTTTAAGCATAATTGCCTTCCTAAATGTATATTTATTATAATTAAACGTACATGTATTAATCAATATAATTATATATGTATATGATATATTATTATGTAACACTTTCTTTTATTCAAAACATGTGTTACATTAGGTAATTAATGTAATGAAAGTGTGAAATGGTAATGATTGTTTTGAATATAACATTTAGGTATCTAATGTAATGGTTGTGTTATGTAATGGATTTTCTTATCTATTGTAATGGTTTTGCGAAAGTTAGTAAACAGTTACATTAGGTTAAACAACCATTACCATAGGGCTAATGCAAGGGCATATGATGTAACAGTGTGTAAAGCATTACAATAGGCCTATTGTAATGGTTTTTGCACCTATTGTAATAGTTATTGGGGATTACAATAGCCTAGTTATTTGGTAGTGTTCGTGAATTTCCTTCAATGAACAAGGTTTTTTTTGTTAAACTTTTGTAATAGAATTCGAAGTTATTGTATTTTAAAATATCCATTCTAGTTAACTGTTTAATGTTAACGAATCCTGCATTTTTTTCTTGATTTTTTTTAATTTTTTAAATGGAAAGAATTGGAATTGGAACTAAACCTGTCAAAATTGGACCGAAACTAGTCAAAATCAAAACTGGACTGGGAACCAAGACAATAACCAATGAGTCGACCCTTCATAAGTTCTAGTTCGGTTCAACCCTAATTGGGAACAACCTATTCCCGGAACCGACCTCCAACTACTAATGAATATTTGATATTATTTATATGAGAAAGAGTCATGTGCGAATGGGCGCCCAGGTGAGAATTAAGAATAAATCTCGTCGTCCATTCCAAAAAATCAACGCCCCTGATTAAACATTAATTAAAAAGGATAAAATAAAACACGAGCGAATTTTTCCCGTATTATTCGCGTATTTTTCAATAAAATACGGCACAAACGAATTTTTCCCGCATTATTCATGTATTTTTCGAAAAATACGCTTTTATGAGAGGCGCCCAATTTGTTCTTCAGAAATAGCGATTTGTTCATCAATATTCACGCTTTGTTCATCAATAGTAACTCATTGTGCATCGAGTTTTTGATAACATTGTTCATCGACTTCGAACATTTTTAATTTTTAGTTTTATTTTTTAACCTTATTTATGTGTATGAATACAATATTATCTAGTTTTTTATGCACATATATTTAGTAACGATATACCAATATTTGTTCATTGATATAACCTTATTTGTTCATTGATATACCATGATTTGTTCATTAGTATACCATTATTTGTTCTTTGATATGCTTTTTTTTTTGTTTATTGGTATACCATTGTTTGTTCATTAATATACTCTATTTGTTCATTGATATAACCTTTTTTGTTCATTGATCTAACCTTTGTTTGTCATTGAAGTGTTTTAAGGCCAACTTGTCAATACGAATGAAGTGCTCAATATAGTACCAAAATAAGATAAGTTTGATGTAGAAACTTGAATGCAAAGGATAATAGATAAAGAATATGACTTTGTAATAATATGGTGTATGCTAAGAGAACGAGATAGTTACAATTGAAGAGGAGTGATTGTGCCTTATTTAGCTATGAAAAAATTGATGTTATTAATGAACAAATATGCATATAAAAATGAACAAATCGAGGTTACTAGTAAACAAATATGCATCTAGCAATGAACAATTATATGAAAAAGGCAATGAACAAATATGCATAAACCAAATTGATTTTACTAATAAAAAAATATGCACAAATTGATGGACAAATATGCCAAAACCAATGAACAAATATTTTCGTTTTTTATGAACAAAATCACAATGTTGAGAACATATTGCATGCAATTTTGATACACATTTGTTCATTTTTTATGTACAAACAATAGATTTTTGATGCACAAGCAATAGTTCAATTATGCACAAAATTACATTTTTGATGAACAAAATCATAGTGTTGATGAACAAATCCACATTATTATTGAACAAATCCAAAATTTTGATGAACAATCTGTCCTATTTCTGTTTTTTTCAAAAATACGTATATAATTCGCATGTGCCGTTTTTTCCCTTTTGAAGTGAAATGATCAACGCATTTGATTTTTCTTCATCTAACAGCTCTTGTTCTTTCTTATTTCGCACCTGGGCGCCCATTCGCACCTGATCGAACCGGACTTATTTATATAATTAAAATATTTTTATAATATGTCGTTTAGTAATGAAATAGCTCAAATATCCGATATTATTATTTTCAATCAACAGCGAGAATTTGACTAAATTAGAACAAGTTCTATGAGTAATTGAATAGTTTAGATAGCTGGTTCGAGTTGGGTAACATTATCAAAATTATGCTAGATACGAATTAGAGTGTTGTGAAGGAAAAGGAAATTCCCATATTTTTTGTATTTGCTCACCCTATCACCAATGTTGGTAAATCAATAAACATCCAAAAGCTTGAACAAGTTTTGACGAAGGAGTATGCCTCCAAAATTGCACACACCCATTCTAAAAAATGAGATCCCAAGTAGACTATATTGGGAACCAAGCAGAATGGATGGCTCTCCACTACATTTGTAATTAAGGTGATAAATGATTGGAAAAATACAATCCAACTATAGATCTAGAACCCTCTGCATTTTTCCAAAAGTGAAAAACTTCTTATAGAAAATTGCAAAAAAAAAAAAAAAACTCCCTACAAAAGTCGGGTTATATGAAAAACATGTGCTTGTCACACTACCCTGCATTTTCTGCAACCACCGATATGAGGATCTTGAGCATATCCTCACACATTGCCCACAAGTAAGAGACACAATATTAAACATAAACTAAAAGGCTTTATGGACGATAGAGACAATGAGTAACAACCTTAGGGCAAAATAATTGTTAGATAACCTTTATAGGAATCTTACACTCCTTTGGTGGTGTTTTGGTACCAAAGAAACACATTAAAAAAATTAGAAGAAGATGAAGAAGAGCTTAAGGATGTTGTGGAATTCTTCCGTAAACAATGCCAATATTAGTACAAGGCTTGTGTTGATCTGGTTGAAAAGTCACACCACACCACACAGACCCTATCAAGGAAAAACCTAACAAAGGAGAAAAAATAAGAAACAATAATTGGGAGTGACTCCAAAAACAATTTGTCAAACTAAATTTTCATAGTGTTAGACACCCCTCTAGTTCTTCAACGTTTGGTTATATTATTAGGGACGAATGAGAAAGTCATTCATTCGGAGCATGGAGCATGGGGCATGTGGCAATCAGTTAGACATTATATCAAAAGTCCTTGGTATAAGAAACAAAGTCAATGTTGTACTCCGTTTGGGCTTTAAGAACATCAAGATTGAAGGCAATATTTGTCTTGTCAATGTCATCAATGACATTTGGGGTTATACGTGGGAGGTCGTGATGCTAATATTGGATATCTCGGTTTCCCTCCAACACTTCGAGGTTAGGCATCTACACCACATCTTCAGGGAAATCAACAAGGTGGCGGCGGGTCATGTTACTCATATGGTCATTCCTTACCACAACCCAAGTTAGGTCAACCTTTTCAGAATCTTGAAAGCCTCATTTATTTGGATGCCCGAGGAACCGACGTCTCATTGAGAAAGTACCCTAATCCATTTCTTCATAAAAATTAATAATAAACATTTATTTAGGATATATTACAAAACCAATCTCTTAAAATTAAAATATGAGCACGAACTAGAATTGTCACGAGTTTGAGTGCACCATATGCAATTTTCCAAAGTATTTTATGGAGCTGGAGCGGCCCAATGACAAACACTACCCGTCTCCCTCTCTCCTCATAACCTTCGTTGTTGCCCAACTCCCCCATCCGCCGGTGAAGATGGCTCTCCTCCTAGCTCGCCGGAGTTCTAGCGCGGCGGCGTTGACCGCCTATCGCTCCGTCGCTTCGATACACACAACCCTCCCTTCCCTATCCCCTTCCCCTCAGCCTGCGCCGTACGCAGGCTCCCCTCCCCCGGCCGCGCAGACGCCTGGCATGTCGAAGGCGGCGGAGTTCGTAATCTCGAAGGTCGACGATCTGCTAAATTGGGCACGACGCGGTTCAATTTGGCCCATGACTTTCGGCCTCGCCTGCTGCGCCGTCGAGATGATGCACACTGGCGCTTCTCGCTACGATCTCGACCGATTCGGAGTCATTTTCAGGCCCAGCCCTAGGCAATCTGATTGTATGATAGTCGCCGGAACACTCACGAATAAGATGGCTCCTGCTTTGAGAAAGTAAGTATCTTCCTCTCTCGTGTCGAGGTTTTGTGTTGTTTGGTTGGTGGAGAAAAGTCTACGCTCTGTCGACTTAGTTAGATCTCAATTGAAGTGGTAAATTCCGTCATCTGATGGATAGAAGAGGTGGATCCAATGTGGATTAGTGTGTTAAAATACCTTTACTTGTTTTGAAAAGCGATTTTAGGGTTTGGCATTTTCTCCTTTCTAGGCTTATTCGAAATGCTATACATTCATGGTTCTCAAATATCAAACCTTCTTGTACAATATGATGGCTTTTGATAGAAGAAATGGAATTTATCGAGACAGTATTTGTTATTCGTCAAAAATGGCGAGTTGCAGACTTACTTTAGCTCGAGATCTATTTGGCTGAGGCAGATTATACTTGCTTTGGGAAGACAATATTAAGTTTTTGTGCTTTTGGACATCTAGGGTTTAATTTGTGTATCAAAAGAGGGAAAATGATGGACATTGGCCAAATTTTCGGTTGAAACACAAGATTGACTGTCTAATAGGTCTGGGAGATGAAATGCTTTGTTATAATTTTGTTTGTTGTGCCTCATTAGTTGGAAGGGAGGTGTGCCTTATTGTAGTTGAAACCTTTTTACTAGGAAAAAAAAAGTGGTGTGATCATATTAAGTTGCTATGCCATACAGCAATACAGAGTCATTGCATTCTTCCATGACAATGCTGTTGATGTGTGCTTTCTTATTACACAATTGAGCATTTTCTTAATTTGTGCATGGAAAGATATGTTGACGGGGTTGGTCGTGATCTACCATTACTAAATGTTAGTTTTTCAAATTTAGGTGTATATAATTGTCTCTCTCCAACACTATTAAAGCTACTGAGGCCATTTCTTGCGAATCTGTGTAGAAGTTCTTTCGAATTTAGGTGTGTACAAGTTCCTGTTTTTTTTTTCTTACAAATATCTCTCTTTTCTTTCTCATACACACATGCACACAACATTGACACCTTTGACTTTTCCAATCAAGTGCTTTCATTTAACTAGTGTATAATTCAGGATCTGAAAAATATTCTAGAGACTAGATATTGATCTTGAAAGCAAATATGTTCCAGAGAGGCAAATGATAATGATGTCTAGCATTTCCAGTATGTATCTGAAGGCAATAGACACCATCACACTAGTTATTAGGCTATTAGGATATGTGAAGTTATGATATTGTCATTTACTTAACATGAAGTCTTACAGGTTAGTCTGTATATTTGGTGAGATTTCTGTATTTGCAGCAAAGAATTGCCTTCTAATAGAAAAACCATCTTCTACTAGGAGGAAATTTTAATATTATATAGCATCGTGGTGAATATTCTACTATTAACCATGAGTTGTGACTCTTACAACTATTATCCCTCAACTATGTTCCACGGAAATGACATTAACACGGGGAAACATATAGCTACCAAAATTACGCTGTCCTATTACAAATTCTGGGTAAAATAGTCCCTCGGATGCTTGAGGTAGGCCTTGCTCTCTTAACAACTTCTTAATCTGATTCCAGGGTGTATGATCAAATGCCAGAGCCCAGATGGGTTATTTCTATGGGAAGCTGTGCTAATGGTGGTGGGTACTACCACTATTCGTATTCTGTAGTCCGAGGTTGTGACCGGATTGTCCCAGTGGACATTTATGTCCCAGGTTGTCCCCCCACCGCCGAGGCCTTGCTGTATGGAATTCTCCAGCTACAGAAGAAGATCAACAGGAGGAAAGATTTTCTCCACTGGTGGACTCAATAAATGGTGTTGCTTCATATTTCCTAAGCTCTACTGTTAGAAAAAGCTTTGGTGGCGAGAATAAATTCAGCAGTGCTAATTCATTTGGTTCTTGCTGGTTCTTTCTAGTTGCTTGCTACTTTTGTGTGGAGAAAAAAACAGGACTCTAGCATTTGCAGCTCTTTTTGCATCCACCATCTCAGTCATTGCAGCAAACTATTTGTTCATGTTGGTGAATGTCTTGACAAATTTTGTGATTTCAGATATTTGTTAATTTGATTATTATGATGATGAAAACTAAGATATACTGTCTTCTTTTGTGAGTTCAGACATTTCAAACGTCTGAATAGAGTTTGTATGGGTTTGTACGGTTATAAAAGCCTGATGATAGCCATAACTCAGAAGCACATAAGAGCTTATAGAACTATTGATACTTGAAATCAGGGTTGCTACCAGGGCCGAAACCAAACCGGGCTTATTAGTCTAAAAAACCTGCAGTTCGGTCATTGTTTGGTTTTATTTGGTTCGGCTCATTCGTTTTTCTATAAAAATAAATATCAGTTTGGTTTGTTAGATCCAAAACTAAACCGAACAAAAAAAAAACTGAATCCGAACCAAACCAAGTTACTTCAATTCAGTTTTCAGCTCATCAAATCTTGTGTTTTTCAGTGTTCGGTTCGGTTTTTTTTATTCAATTTTCGATTCAGCAAATTTTAATTTTTTAATTTTTGGTTCGGATTTTTTCAATTTAGCTTTCGGTTCACCAAATCTTGATTTTCGGTTTTTTTGGGTTCAGTTCTAGACCAATAAACAACCCTAGTTGAAATCATTCCCTGGGATTAGACCTGTCAAATGGGTTGGGCGGGTCGGGTTCGCGTTCGGGTCAAAACGAGTCTCGAGTCATCGGGTTGTTAAATTCACGGGTTCAATCGGACAGGGTTGTTACGGGTTCGGGTTGATCCAACGGGTCACGATCGTCAATTTTGTTAACCTTTATTTTTATTTTTATTAAAAAAATTAATATTATATTACAATTAATAATATTTAATAATAATAAAATAATAATTTTATACAAATTTTATAATAAAATATTCAATTTTTCATTCAAATAATACTTTAGCGGGTTGATCGGGTCAACCGAACGGGTTGATGACCCAACCCAGTTTTTTCCAGGTCAACCAGGTTCGGGTTACACTTGACCCATTGATTTCCGGGTCGGATTTCAACCCAAAAAACCTCAGGCAGGTCGGGTCGGTTTTTCGAGTCGGGTCAAGTTTTGACAGGTCTACCTGGGATAGATCACCGATGAACAACCCAAGTTGAAATCGTTCCTGGGATAGATGATTACTAAAAACTTGGCTTTTTTATATGTTTTTTATTATGTTTCTAGTTGCGTGGGAGGCTCAACTGACGACGGTATAATAGGGGAGGGAAAGCCAAACGTAAGGGGACATAAAAAATCAGTTGTAATCGAACTCTGAGAATCAAATACACTTTAGATCCCGTTTTCATTCCGACGTTCATACCTTTGATCGGATAATAGCTTGTCGGTTAGAAAAGCCTCACATTTTAACATCAAGTATCCGAGTTCATCACTAGTCGAAATTTGACCAAAACAATTTGGCGCCCACTGTGGGGCCCTAGTCGGTTTCGTTCTTTTCTGATCAAAGCCCAAACCGCTCGTCGAGAATGTCGAATCCACCTGCACTACCACTTCCCGCTGGATTGGAAGCCGATGGGAACTGCAAAGCTAACGTGGAGGAAGGCGCCAGGGAAGATGGAGTCGAGGAAGTCCAAAACCTCCGCATTGTCCTGAACGAGTTCGCAACCAAAATTGTGACCCTTCAACAAGACATGTCCAATCAAAAGGACCGCAGTCAAACCCATTTGGACTACATCGCCCAACTGACCTTGGAAAACGCCAACCTCCGTGAGCAGTTACAGTCCGCGTCGCAAAACGGACCCTGGGCTTTCGGGACCGTCAAGGAGGTAACCGCACGCCTCAACATGGGGGAGGCATTAAGCCCCTTCTCCCTAGCCAGGGGCCAGCCCTCGTCGGTAGAAATTGTCACCCCAGCGGCTACTCTTCCGGGGGTACCCACCGCCTCAGGGTCCTGGAACAAGATCGCGGTCACGGGGGTCTTCCATCTGGTGTACGGCAAAAGAACTGAGAATCAGGTACCTCCCCCAGACACCTTTCTGGAAGCATTATTTAACAAATATACGCAAGACCGACTCAAGGGGATCGAGGACAAAATTGCTCAAACCCCTTGGGTGCCCCCTCTAATTGAAAGAGAGGCCCCAGACGGGTACGATGAGTCCCCCTTTATGGCTCCAATCGCCAGCGTAGACATCCCCAAGAGGTTTACAATCCCGACGGTCCCCACGTACGAGGGGACAAGAGATCCTGACGAGCACGTCGCCATCTTCAAGCAGAAGATAATGACCAATTCCGTCCCACGAGAGTCCAGGGAGGCGATCATGTGCAAGGGGTTCGGGACCGCACTGTCTGGCGCTGCCCTAACCTGATTCATAAACCTCCCACGATGAAGCATAGGGTCTTTCGCTGGTCTGGTAGACGCCTTCAGGGTACAGTTCACCAGCAACAAGAAACTAATGAAGCAATCCAACGATTTGTATCGGGTCACCTAAAGGCCGGGAGAATCCTTACGAAAATTCTTAAACTGGTTGAACCGTGAAAAGGTCACAATCCCGCTCTGCGACATGCCTACCTCCATAGAAGCCTTACGAAGAGGCCTACTCCCGAACAACGAGCTTTATCGAGAACTCACGAAGTACCCCTGCCACAACTTCGAAGACGTCCAGGCGAAAGCTCTGACACACATCAGGTTGGAGGAGGAAAAGGTTCCAACAAGGGCTTCCTCAGTTTTCGACCGGGTGGAAAGGAAGGCCTCCTCTGACCATCGAAGGGATCGTCGTGGGCTGCCATACCAGAAAACTCGGCCAAAGGCGCCCGGTGTACATGCCGCTGGCGTTAAACAGCCAAGCAGAAAGAAGGACGCTGCCCAGCGACCAAAAGTCCATGAGTACAATCTCGATTTAGGAAATGCAGAGATAGTGAAAGGTCTCGAGAAGTTTGGAGATAAGATCAGCTGGCCTAAGAAGGCGGAAAATCCCAATCCAAAGAGAGACAAGACGAAGTGGTGTGATTTTCACGAGGATTATGGGCATGAGACGGACGAATGCTTCGCCCTTTGGAAAGAGTTGGCTTACCTCCACTCACGAGGTTTGGTGTCAGAGATCGCACCAAATGTCGGGATGCCAGCTAGTCAGAGTCTGTCGGAGCCAATGGACATCCTGTCATCCCCAGAGTACGCCATGATCGTCAAGTTCATCACCGGGGGCTCAGATATCTGCGACGTCACTAATTCGACAGCAAAATGCCACACACGGGGACGCCTGAAAGGACCGTTGATAGCGAGCATCCACAATCCCAGGGTGCACCTAGGAGAGGCTATTACCTTATTTTGGAGAAACTGGTACTTGCGTGAGTCATGGCTTCAACAAAACTCAGACCTTATTTTGAATCCCACACAATCACCATCCGCACCAATTATCCACTAAAGGCGATAATAAGGAAGCCAGAGATCACCGGTCAAATGGAAAAGTGGGCCATCCACTTGAGTGGATTTGACATCAGCTACGAGCCAAGAACAACAATCAGAGCTTGGGCGCGGGCAGACATTGTGGCCGATGTCAACCCAACACTAGAGAGCATAGCCGGACAGCAGGAAACCTTCGTGATAGAAACTGATAATTCTGGGATTCGGACCTTACATACTGATGGGGCTTCCTACGGCCGCGGAGTCGGGATCGGTGTATTGTTGAAATCGCCCAGGGGGGAGAGGTTAGCACATGCAATACGATGTGCTTTTGAAGCTACCAATAACGAAAGAGTACAACGCGCTAATACTGGGGCTGAAGGTCGCCTAGGATTTGGCCGTCAAAGAGTTGGAAGTGAGGTGCGATTCACTGCTGATCGTAAATCAGATCCTGGGGACCATCGTCGCTAGAGACGCCAGAATGGCCGCATATTCAGAAAAAGTCAAGGAAATCATGCGTGAGTTTGAGACCTTCACCATCCAATAGGTCCCCAAAGAGGAGAATGAACAAGCTGATGCGTTAGCCAACTTAGCATCCGCCTTAGATCCAGAAGAGTTCCCTTCAATCCCATTAGTACACGTACTGTCCCTAGAAATTGCAAGAGAAGCCGACCCTTTAGGGAAGATAGCGCAAGTTGGCTCGTTATCAGCCAGAACTGAGGAAGTGCACGCTTAGCAAGAGATCCTCGACGGCGAGAATCCATAAGCAAATGTTCCCCATGCCGATCTAGAAGGGGGAGTGTTGGACTCAATCGTACTTGTAGTGGCTTGACCATGGACAGCTTCCAGTAGGGAAACCAAAAGCAAGGGCACTCAGGATGAGAGCCGCTCATTACAATGTCAAAGACGGAGTTCTGTTCAAACAATCCGCCACAGGAACCTCGGTCCGCCGCGTAGCGACGAGCAAAGTACAGAAAATCCTCCAAGAGCTACACAAGGGTGAGTGTGGAATCATTCTAGAGGTCGCAGTCTCTCTAACAAAGCCCTTAATCTTGGATACTACTAACCCACCATGCACCAAGATGCAACAGAATACTCTCGAAAGTGTGAAGCCTGCCAGATGCACGCCCTAACTTCTCACCAGCCGACGGAGCCATTGCACCCCACATTGACCCCGTGGCCATTCATGAGATGGGGAATCGACATCATGGGGAAGCTACCGCCATCTTTTGGAAAGCGAGTGTTTTTTTTGGCAATCACCGACGAATTTTCTAAGTGGATTGAAGCAGAAGTGTATAAGGAGATAAAAGAGCAACAAGTCATCGCGTTCATTAAGAAGCATATCATCTGCAGCTTCATCGGCAAAAAGACGCGGGACTATTGCCAGCAATGGAACATCGACTTGGTGACTTCCACTCCTCGCTATCCACAGGCCAACGGACATGTAGAGTCAAGCAATAAGGTGATCATCAACAATCTCAAGAAGTGGTTGGTCAAAGCTAAGGGACGGTGGGCTGGCGAACTACCTTATGTCCTTTGGGCGGATAGGACCACCCCGAAAGCTGCAACTGGACAGTCACCATTCTCCCTGGTTTACGAATGCGAGGCAGTTATCCCAGCAAAAGTGACCGTGCCCACTGCATTGTACGGACTGTAGACACTAGACGAGAACGCCACCGAGTTGGCCGCCGATCTTGACACTACGGAGGAGCTTAGGGAGAGAGCACAATTGCCGCGTAGCTGGAACGCTACGCACTTAAGGAGGTACAACGTCTGAAGACACGCAAGTCGCCAGAAACGGCCGAAATAAACAATAGTAAGACACAATCTGCGGTATGCATTTCTTTGAGTCAAGTTCAAATAACATGAAAGTTAAAATTGTTTACATTGCAATCTCTTTAGCATAAAATCTCCAAGAAGCTATCCCTGATAGACATCGCCAGAAAAGGAGAGCTTCAGGATACCAAATAAAAAAAACGGTACGAACGTCCAAGATTGCAAAAATTTACATGCGAAAAGCAGAATCCGTTATGAGATAAAGTTTTTACAAACAATTACAGGGCAAAAGAAAACATCTCCTAGATGCCCGCTAGCCGGAAGCATTGTCATTACAAATACAATCAGGAAGACACTCCCCAGAAGCTCACTATCCGACAGAAAGGATCCACCCATGCGTCGCCAGTTCCACCGACAAACGCCGGATCATCGACGGACAGCGTCAGGGCATTGCAGATAGATGACGAAAACAAAATGGCTTGTGTCGTGAGATTCGTGATTTTGGTGCTATGGTTTGTGGATTTTATGAGACTAAGTGTGATGATGGAAATATTGATGGTGTGATGCGGCGTGTGGCGTCGGGATGGGAGTTTTCTTCTAACTTTCATCTTGACTCACGTGGCCACATTTTTCTTTTATAGGACGCCTCTTGTGTTGATGTTGAGTTGCTTACGGTGTCTTCTCAACACATTGGATGTCTTATCACTTGCAAGACGACACGACAAAAATTCGGGGCTTGCTTCATTTATGGCCTCCATAGTGTTGTTGAACGTCGTTTGATTTGGAGTTGTGTTGATGAGCTTTTTGAGGCTCATAAATTGCCTTGGATTCTCCTTGGTGATTTCAATTGTGTAATGGCTGATGGGGAGCTCTTTAATGGTGAGAGAGTCTCTATGTATGAATGCAAGGATATGATTGAAGCTTGTCGGAAACATGGCCTTGTTGATACACCGAGCACGAGTGGTAATGCTTTTACCTGGACGAATGGAACAAAGTGGAGCAAAATTGACCGTGTCATGGTAACTCCCTCTTGGTTCAATTCTGATTTTTATTGTCGTACTAATTTCCCGGACAAGGGGCATCTCTCTGACCACAAGCCGGTCCTGATGTCCTTGCGCAGGGTTACTGAAGATGGCAAGCGATATTTCAAGTTCTATAATATGTGGGCTGCCCATCCAAAGTTCAAAGAGGCAGTCCGAGAGGGGTGGGTGTCCCATCATCATGGCACCTACCAATTTCGGTTGTCTAAGCTTCTACATGGTTTGAAGGCTCCCTTGAAGACTATTAACAAGGAGGAATTTAGTCACATCTCTTCTAGGGCTGCCGAGGCCAACCTCGGATTTGCAAATGCCCTTGAAGCATGTCCGCTGAATTCGAATTCTTTGGAAGCAAGGCAGTTGGTTGAAGAGTTGAAGATAAAATCTAAGAGATTGAATGAGGCGGAGGCTAGCTTTCTAAGGCAACAAGCCAAAGCCAAGTACATTCTCAAGAGTGATCGTTGCACTAAATACTTCCATGCTTTGATGAAGTCGAATAGGAGGAGAAACCATGTTGCTTCAATTGCTAGAAGTGATGGTAGCCGTACAAGTTCAATGAGTGAGGACGTGGCTGATTTTGAAGCTTTCTTTAAGAGCTTATTTGGCTCGGAACTGGATACTACTCTACCGACGCCCAGTGAATTTGCTAGAGGCGCACGCTTGGCCGTGGATGATTGTACCATGCTCATCGCACCCGTCTCCACGGCTGAAATCAAGGCCGCACTTTGGGCTATGGGGGATGATAAATCTCCTGGCCCCGATGGATACACGACCAAGTTCTTCAAAGCCTCTTGGGAGCTCACTGGACCCAAGGTATGTGCGGCTGTTAAAGAGTTCTTTGCCAATGGCAAGCTCCTCCGACAATTCAACCATACAATCATTTCTCTTATTCCTAAGGTTGAGTTGCCGGATCGAGTTGAGCAATTCCGGCCTATTTCTTGTTGCAATGTCATTTACAAGTTGATTACGAAGATCATGACTACTAGGCTTGGGAGTTGCCTTGGTTCCCTCATTGATCCGGCCCAAAGCGCTTTTGTGGAGGGTCGGTTGATGTCGGACAATATTTTTCTTGTGCAAGAGCTCTTGAGGAGTTACAATGTCACTAGAGAGACTCGATGTTGCTTCTTAAATGTTGATTTGGCTAAGGCTTATGACTCTATTTCGTGGGATTTCCTACGATATGCTCTTGATCACCTCGGATTCCCTCCCAAATTTATTTCTTGGATGTTGGAATGTGTGTGCACAACTTTGTATTCTATCAAGATTAACAAGGGAATTCATGGCTTCTTCAAGGGCAAGAGAGGGCTACGGCAAGGTGATCCACTTTCCCCCCAGCTTGATTAAGAAGGAGACATCTCGAAGTTCATTTCATTTCCATAAGCATTGTGAGAGTCTACGACTCCCACACCTTATTTTTGTGGATGATGTAGTACTCTTTAGCCATGGGGGTGTGGGTTCGGTCAAGATTTTGATGGAGTGTTTGTATCGTTTCTCTCATATGTCGGGATTGAGAGTTAATGTTGGGAAATCCTCTATTTTCCTTGGTTCGGTGCCGACGCATGAAAGGTGCGCCCTCATTGATGCCATGGGTTTCAAAGAAGGGGTTTTTCCTTTTCGGTATTTGGGGGTTCCTATTGCTCCTTATGGGCTGCGAGTGGTGCAATACAAACCGCTCCTTGATAAAGTTGGGGGTATTTGAATGCTTGGTCCAAAAAAACCATTTTTTTTGCGGGGAGGCGTGAGCTTATTGCCTCGGTTCTTCAAGGGGTTTAGTGCTTTTGGCTTTCCATTCTTCCTGTGCCTACGGGGGTGGTTTCTAGCTTGATTAGTATGTGTTGGAATTTTCTTTGGCATAGGCCTCGAGTTAAATGGTTTAATTTGTGTGTGCCGAGGGAGGAAGGGGGACTTGGCTTTTTTGATCTTGAAATTTGGAACCATTGCTTCATGATCAAGCATTTTTGGCACATCTTCTCTATGAGGGATAGCTTATGGGTTAGATGGGTTCATCATCGTTATCTTAGCGTGGTGGAGCCACTTGATTGGGTGGCTCATAGACGGGACTCTCCTTTGATTAAGGTTGTTCTTCATGCTCGAAACTTGGTTGTGAACCTCAAAGGGAGAGAGGTTGGAGTTGGAGATTTGCTTGATTCATGGTGTGATAGTGGCCACTTTCGGGTGGAGCGCGCCTACGAGGCCCTTCGGCCTCGGCGCCCGGTGGTGCATTGGGTTCGACAGGTTTGGGCGCCACACAACACTCCCAAGCACATGTTTATATTGTGGCTTGCCAATCTTAGCCGACTCTCAACTTATGATAGGCTCTTGTTTCTTGATGTTGATCCTGGATGTCGATTGTGTGGTGCGGAGCTTGAGACACATGACCATATTTTCTTTGCTTTCCCCTACGCCGACTGTTTTGGGCAGGATAATCGCACTAACGCGTTACCTACTATAATGTGGGAATTCCTAACCAAAGAACAATAGTAACGCGTTGTAAACTATGAACTAGACGTAGAATTGAATGAAGGAAATAGAAAAACAAGAACAAGTAAGTGGTATCAAGTATATTATGATCGTAGTTGTGGATGAATCCTCCCACAATACAAATGAACACTTGTGTGAAACAGAGTGAATGGATGTAAAAGAATTAATCTTTTTGTTTTGCTCTGAATGCTAGTGATCATCGTGCCTCCATAATCGCTTCACCCTCATTTTATAGCCTTTTCCTCGATTTAGACCGTTAATGGAGTGCTCAACATATCCCTAAGATTTCGCCACCGTTATCAATGAACTAGCCGTTTATGCAAATTGATTCTGGGGTCCGAGATTCTCGTCACACCTTAATTACCTCCTCCAATGACTCATTCCCACTACGTCTTCAGCGTTTCTTCGGCCTTCTTCTTTACCCACCAATTTGGGCCAATCATTCTGGGCTTCTTGACGCTCTTTTGGGCTAGATTTTGGAGGGCCCAACAATACCCCCATCAAAAACCCGGGAAAACTTTCGCCACCACTTTCCTAGGGTTTTTGATTTTGTGTCTTGGAAGTTGTAGCGAGTTATGTCACGTCTAATCAACCCCTATTTATAGCGGTTACGATGGCCTTTTGAGACTTCATCTTGTGTCTTCTAGTGTCCAGGTACGTTTACTTCTTCTCCATTTTTCGTCCTCTCCCCTTTCAATTATGACAACTTTCGACCCCTCTTCTCTATATTGTCTCGAGGCCGCTACTTCTCCTTCCCTAACTTCTTCCGGAATCCTCACTCCTTATCATCGGAGGGCTAGCATTTCAGAAGACCCCCATATCTTCGTCTTTTCTGCAGGCTTCCCCTCACATGTAGAGATATTCTTTCCTCCCTCCGGTGTTTATGCAGACTTTTATGCCGACGATTGGGTGTGCTTGTACGCATACCCTTTTTGTATCGGCCACCGTTTTTCGTTTTCTCCTTTAGTTGTCGATTTCTTATCCACTCTTGACGTATCTCCTAGGCAATTGCTTCCCTATGTTTGGAGACTTCTGCTTTCCGTTGATCAACTGTGCTCCTCTCGGGGTCTTCCCTTCAAAGTTGCCAACTTTTTCTTAAATTATTGTCTTTCCAAAGGCGGCCCTGGCCGTTTAACTTTGAAAACCTTCACAAATAAAGCTGACCTAGTCTTTAATATATTGAAATCTGACCGGGGCTGGGCTGATAAGTTTTTCTTTGTGAGGTTGTCTTCGCTGGGGTTCGATATGTCTTTCTTGAGAAGTCGTTGGCGGTCAACAGGTAGTGATTCCCTCTTGTACTCGTTGGTTTTTACTCAAGTCTAACTACTGGTTGCTTTTTGTGCAGAGTGTCTTGCTACTCCTCAACCCCGCAATGTGTCACCCCAAGTTATCTCCCACATTGAGACCCTTCCGTTGGAAGAAAGATCTTATCCTGAATTAGTAAAAGCGTGTCTTGCAGAGCCTGAAGATACCGAGATGTCGAGTAAGCTTGTCTTTCTTCTTCTTCCTTGTTTCAACGCATTTTACTTCCTACTAACCCTGTTATTCTCGTGTTGTCAGGCTCAAGAACTACCAGATCAGCTGCCGCGTTGTCAAACTTGGAGAGAGTCGAGGCCAGGAAGAAGAGAAAGGCGAAAACTGCCTCCACTGCGGATACGTCTTTGATAGTGTCCCTACCTCCAAAAGTTGTAGGCGACTCTCCTAAGGCCTCCTTATCAAAGAAAGGCGTATCTTCTCGCATGACGGATCTCCCCAGCACCATGATGTCCTTGGATATGGACGCCGAGAAGTGCTTGAAATCTTTGATGCCTCTTAAAGTGGATTGCCTTCATGGTTCAAGCCATCGATCTTCTTTTCCTGAGTTTTTCGGTGAAATACTAGCAGCCCAGTGGCAGGTACTTGACAGTTTTCTTCGCTCTTCTTGCTAATCGTCTTGGTGTCTAATAACTCTATATTTGCTATTTAGGGCTTCCAACTCGCTCTCGCGGCTTATGACACCTTCAAGGACTACCCTGAGCAATTGGCTCAGAATAAGATCAACATGCAGCTTGAGAAGGATAAGTCGGTCATCTTGGGACAAGAGAAGAGGGCTTTGGAGAAGAAGGTACTTGATCTGCAACGTGCCCTCGAGAGAGCTATTGAGGACTCCAAGGCATGGGAGGACATGTTCAAGGAAGCGTCGAAGAAGAGTGCCGCTCTTGCTCAGGAAGTTGAGGATACGGCTGACTACTGGTCACTCAGAGCCCGTGTCGAGACGAAAGAAGAATTTGCTGCTGGGAAACATTCTTCGTGGGACGTTGTGAAAGAGAGGGAGCAATTTGAGAACCTGTTTCCTGACGAAGTCAATGCGTCTAAGAAGTCTTCTCTCATCGACGACATTTCACAAGTCGCCAAAGAAGTGGCCCAGGTCGAGATGGACAACCAAAAGCCAGCCGAAGACGCAAACAAAGAATGATTCCTTTTCGCTTTTTCTATTTTTCGAACTTTTATCCTACCCCCAGTGTGTTGGGGTTTTAAAACTTTGTGTTTTGTTCGGCCGCTTGTATTAGGGCCTGGATGTGGACAACTTTGCACCCCGTGATGGTTTTTGGGGTTATGTTTATTTTGATAATGTTTTAGTAGTTGCTATGGCCTTGGATTTGTCTTTGATATTTTTTGCAGGTTGAATAGGTTTACTGCGGGAAAGTGAAGATCAACGTTCTTGGGACGGATCGACTTGTTTGAAAGAACATGTACTTGTAATTTAATGATAAACTTTTCGTTGTGTAGTGCTTTTTCATATAAGATGCAGAGAGAGGGAGAATAATGTATGTGTTATGAAAATAGATACTTTGCAATAAAATTGTGAATTGTGTTACACATATTTGGCTAAACTCCTCTTGCTTTCGAGTTCTTGTTAAGTGTTCTCGTGTCTTGCATCTTTGTGACTAGTCGTTGACTGCACAGCGTTGCCTGATCATAAGGCGAGGGCCTATGTCTTGGCCTGTAACATCACAAGGCGTCCCTTGTTAGTTTTTTTCAAAGTCGTTGTTCTTGTGTATGTACATAGATGTAATAATGTAATGTGAAAGGAATATATGGAGTATACCTTATTTACGACTTGCGTGTTCTAGAAGTGATACGACTTTAAATTCATCGCGTTCCAACTCCTGTGGACTATCTTCCCGTCTCGTGCCAACAACTCGTATGCTCCTTGTCCTACAAACTTCGTGATCTGATAAGGTCCTTCCCAGTTTGTTCCCAACTTGCCAGCATTCAATTCCTGCGTGTTTTGAAAAACATTCCTTAACACCCAATCTCCCACCTGGAACGCCTTTGCATTAACGCATTTGTTGTAACTTCGGGCTACCCCCTGTCTGTACGCCGCCATACGAACTGATGCTTCATCTCGTAACTCGTCCACTGTGTCTAAATGGTGCAACAAGTTAGGGAGATTTGATTCCTCGATAGTAAGTCCATGTCGAACTGTGGGCAAGGTTACTTCCACTGGTAACACGGCTTCGCATCCATAGACCAAGGAGAAAGGTCTGTGGCCTGTAACAGTTTTGGGAGTCGTCCGATTTGACCACAGAATAAGGGGTAACTCATCAGCCCATTTCCCTTTCGCCTCTTTGAGTCGCTTCTTCAAATTGTTGATGATTACTTTGTTGCTTGCTTCTGCCTGACCGTTGGCTTGGGGATAACGCGGTGTCGACATCACCAACTGGATGTTGTATTGCTGAAAAAATGATCTCGTCTTATCGCTGATGAACTGGGACCCGTTGTCGCATACTATGGTGGATGGTATGCCAAATCTACTTAGCATGTTTCTTTTTATGAAAGAGATGACCTGGGTGTCTTTGACTTCTTTGAAGGCTTCGGCCTCGATCCATTTGGAGAAGTAGTCAGTCATTGCTAAGATGTAGACACGTTGTACCGAAGCTGGAGGAAGCTTCCCCACGATGTCCATCCCCCATTTCATGAATGGCCAAGGGGAAGTTATGGGATGTAACAACTCCGAAGGCTGATGTGGTATGGGTCCATGACGCTGGCACGTGTCACACTTGCGTGCGAACTCCACTGCGTCTTTTTTCATGGTGGGCCAATAATAACTCATCATGCTTGTCTTCCTATCCAACTTGCGACTTCTTGTATGATTTCCACATTCTCCATCGTGTATGTCTCGTAACACCTTCTGTATCTCTTCCTCCATTACGCATCGGGCGTATACTCCTGATGAAATCCACTTAAACAGAATGTTATTCTTAATGGCGAAAGTGGAAGCTTTTAACTTAAGTCGTCGAGCTTCTTCCTTGTCGTCTGGTAAGACTCCGTCTCGTAACCACTTTACGTGAGGAGTCACCCACGAACTGTCTTCGTCAGGATTTCGAATCTCGAACATATCTGCTTCTTTGATTATGGATGGCGCATCAAGGTACACGAAAGGTATCTTATTGTACTCTCTTGGGTCGATTGCGGATCCGAGGTTGGCTAAGGCGTCCGCTTGCGTGTTGGCATCCCGGGGAACTTGCTTTATGTCAAAATGTTTGAAATGTTTTACGATCTCTTGAACTTTCTCTAAGTATGCCTTCATCTTTGAATCTTTGGCAACATATGAGTTCGTAACTTGATTTACAATAAGTAACGAATCACAAATTACCTCAATTTCTTGTACATTCAAGTCCTTAGGAACGAGTAACCCTGCTATAAGCGCCTCATATTATGCTTCATTGTTGGTAGCTTTGAATGCACATCGAATAGATTGGGCTATCCTATCCCCCTGTGGTGACTTCAGGACTACCCCCAGTCCTACGCCAATCTGGTTCGACGTCCCATTTGTATGCACCAACCATTTGCCACCTTCAGTTACGTGCAGCATATCTTGGTCTTCTTGTTCTGAAGTGGTAGGAGTAAGTCAACCACAAAATCAGCCAACTCTTGAGACTTCATTGCCGTTCTTGGCTCATACGTGATGTCGTAACCATTTAAGTTAATCAACCATCTTGTGAGCCGACCTGACAGTTCTGGCTTTGACATGATACTCTTCATTGGATAATTAGTTCTCACGATGATAGAATGACTTTCAAAATAAGGACGTAACTTTATTGAAGCCATTACCTAAGATAATACTAATTTCTCCATGGGGGAATACCGGGTTTCCACATCGAGCAAAGTTTTACTTACGTAATAAATGGGCAACTGGTCTCCATTCTCTTCTTGGATCAGGACGACACTCACTGCCACTTCAGTCACGGCCAAATACACGTACAACTTCTCATTTGGCTTGTGTTTAGAGAGTACCTGCGAGTTAGATAAATAACTTTTCAACTCTCCAAAGGCTTTTTCATGCGCTTCCGTCCATTCAAATGACTTGTTTTTCTTCAGGATGTAGTAAAACAACTTGTTTCTATCTGAAGATCGTGATATGAATCGATTCAATGCAGCTACTCGTCTTGTTAACTTTTGGACGTCTTTGACGCATTCTGGTGATTGCAGCTCCGTTATGGCATTGATCTGTTTTGAACTTGCCTCGATTCCTCTCTGCGTCACTATTTATTCGAGAAATTTTCCCGACGTCACTCCGAAAGAGCACTTGGTTGGATTCAATTTCATCTTGTAACTTCGCAGGATCTCGAACACGTCTTTTAGGTGAGTAAAATGGTCCTCCGCCTTTGATGATTTGACTAGCATGTCGTCTATGTACGCCTCCATTGTATCCCCCAGTTTTTCCTGAAACATCTTATTAACCAATCTCTGATAAGAAGCGCCTGCGTTTTTTAATCCGAAAGGCATAACTTTGTAACAACAGGTTCCCTTATTGGTTACGAATGCAATTTTCTTTTGATCGTCAGGGTGCATCATTATTTGATGATATCCACTAAATGCATCCATGAAAGTCAAAAGTTCATGCCCTGCCATCGCATCCACCATTGCATCAATATGAGGCAAGGGGAATGAGTCTTTGTGGCATGCTTTGTTTAAATCAGTAAAATCTACGCAAACGCGCCATTTACCATTTTTCTTCTTAACGACAACCACGTTCGCAAGCCAATCAAGATATTTTACTTCTCTAATTTTTCCAGATTCAAGTAGGGATTTTACCTCATCGTTGATTACCTGATTTCGTTCAGGAGCGAACTTACGCCTTTTATGTTTCATCGGTGGTACCTTCCTATTGACATTCAAGGCGTGGGTAATCACGACTGGATCAATGCCCACCATATCCTCGTTTGACCAGGCAAAATAATCACTGAAGGACCGTAGAAACTCCACTATTTGCTCGCGTAAAGTTGGTTCCAGATCTGCTCCTATTTTTATCTTCTTGGATGGTTCTAGTGGATCAAGAGCCACCTCTTCGAGCTCTAGCGTCTCCGGCTTTACATAGTAGGTGGTTGTTCTACAGTCCTTTAATTGCTAATCTGACGCCTTCCTCTCTGCTTCGAGTTGTAAGTTTTTGGAAGTCGTTGCTTTCATTGTTATGGAATAGCACTCCCTTGCTAACTTCTGTTCTCCCTTGATTTCTTGAATCCCCATGGCGTCGGGAACTTTACGCATTGATGATAGGTAAAGGGGATAGCCCTCATTCCATGTATCCACGGCCTGCCTAGAATGACATTAAAAGGTGAAGGGCAATCAAGTACTTGAAATTTTACCTGATAGTTAACTCCTCCCGCGACGGTGGGTAAGGATATCTCCCCCAATGTGTTGCGTGATTCCCCACTGAAGCCTACTAAAGTTGTCGACTTCTTGACAATGTCGTCCATCCCAAAACCTAGGTTGTACAAAGCATCCAACATGAGTAAATTAGTGGAGCTTCCATTATCAACTAAAATTCTTTTGACTAGGTAATTGGCTATCGTTAAAGAGATTATTAAGCATTCATGGTGAACTTCCTCTTCTTCGACATCATCGAAGGTAATTGGAATCATGGCAAGACTTGTTCGTGAAGGAGATTTAGGGAACTCTCTCCTTGTATCCCTCGCGATCCTTTTGGCTGCGGAGTACGTTATACCGCAAATTTTCGATCCCCCAGTGATAACATTAATTACTCCGGTGTGCTTCGGTGGGGGTGGCGGGCTAGCTTTCTCTCTATTGCGCTCTGGCTGCTCCTTCGCTTTATCCGATATTAATTCTCTGAGATGCCCCCTTCGTAATAATTCGCTCACCTCCTTTCGCAACGCGATGCACTCGTCGGTCCGATATCCGTGGTTAAAGTGGAAATCACACCATCTAGACTTGTCCTTCTGATGCGGGGGCACGTTACTCTTTCGGGGCCATTTAACAGTATCCCCCATGGTGTTGAGGGTTCGAACTACCTTGGTTGCATCTACGCAGAAATTGTAGTGAGAGAGTTTCGGAGGTAGCCTGGGATTCTCATATCTTTCACCCTATCTGGCTATCATTGCATTGACGATCGTCTTGGTTTGAGGTGCGGTAGGGTACGGGGCGTATCTTGGTTATCACCTTCCCTGTCTCCGATCGGGTCGGTGAGGACTGACTGCTTTTTCGACGAAGAGGTCATCCTCCTCTAGTCGAACATGTGCTAACGCTTTTACTTGTACTTCATCAAAATTCGAACAAGGTTATTTAGTTAATTCACGATACAGCTCGGGATTACATACTGATATGCCCCTTCAGAATGCCTCCACAACTGTAGCGGCCTCACATCCTTCGATGGTTACCAGTTCCTCGTTATAGCGGTTGAGGAAAATTTTCAGAGATTCACCCGGTCTTTGGACCAAGCGGTACAAATCACTTGATCGCTTCTTAGCATGTCGACTACTTGCGAACCTGATCATGAACTTGTCGATTAACTCGACAAAAGACGAGATACTCCCAAGAGGTAAGTGCAAATGCCAATTGAGTGCGGGTTCGGATAACGTGTTCCCGAACCAACGACACATAACAATCTCCTTCATGTCAAAAGGGATTGTGCTAATATTCATAGCCTGTTTAAATGTGGCTATATGTTGATCGGGATCTGTTACCCCTTCGTACTTAGGTACGTCAGGGACATGATATTTCTGGGAGATATCAACTCTTGCGATAGCGGGCACAAAGGGAGAATCGGTGTAACCATCTCTCCTTTCCATCGCTATCGGTTGAGGTGCCCCTGGGACCTAAGTAATTCGGTCCTCCAAGGCTCGAAGGCGTTCCCGTAATTGGGAAACCTCAGTATCTTCCCGTATCGCCCTTAAGGAATTACCATTTACCTAATACTCGGTTACTGGTCTGACGACATCGGGTGTAACAAGACTTGGATCGTCCATATCTAGTCGTCTAGCGACTCCTTTCACCACATCGGTTCCTCGGGAACGGGTTAAAGCCAATTGTACCTGAGATCGAAGCAAATTAAGCTAATTAGTTAAAGTCTCAATTTGCTTTTCGTATACCTCTGTGAACTTGGCGTTGGCTTGCTTCTAGCTCTTTAGATCCTTTTGAAGAGCGATCATTGTTGATCGGATTTCCATGATGATGTCAGTATCGCCCCCTCCAACTCCTCGCTGCTCAGAAGTACCTGGGTCACCATTGGTGTTTCTAGAACCATGCTCCACTCCGTCCACATTCCCGGTACCATCAATGTTCCCGGTTCTGTCAACGTTCCCGTCACTGGGGTTGTTGGTTTCCTCGTTGATCTCTTGATTGTCAAGATCCCCTACGTGGTTGTAAGTAGTTTGGATTCCCTCCATTTGATGAACTCTGCAGTTGTTTTAGCGTGATTTCTTTTTGGCTAGGGCCCCACGGTGGGCGCCAATTGTTTTGGGCAGGATAATCGCACTAATGCGTTACCTGCTATAATGTGGGAATTCCTAACCAAAGAACAATAGTAACGCGTTGTAAACTATGAACTAGACGTAGAATTGAATGAAGGAAATAGAAAAACAAGAACAAGTAGGTGGTATCGTGTATATTATGATCGTATTTGTGGATGAATCCTCCCACAATACAAATGAACACTTGTGTAAAACAGAGTGAATGGATGTAAAAGAATTAATCTTTTTGTTTTGCTCTGAATGCCAGTGATCATCGTGCCTCCATAATCGCTTCACCGTGTGGAGCACTTTAGACCGATTTCTTGTTGCAACGTGGTGTACAAAATCATATCAAAGGTGATGACAACTCGACTTGGAAATTGCCTCGGCACCATCATTGATCCGGCCCAAAGCGCCTTTGTGGAGGGTCGGTTGATGTCGGACAACATTTTCCTCGTCCAAGAGCTTCTTCGAAGATACAACAAGACTAGAGACACAAGGCGATGCTTCCTTAACATTGATCTTGCCAAGGCCTATGATTCCATCTCTTGGATTTCCTCCGTTATGCTCTCTCACACCTCGGTTTCCCCTCGGTTTTCATCGCTTGGGTGATGGAATGTGTTTCAACCTCCACTTACTCCATCAAGATTAATAGATGCATCCACGGTTTCTTCCACGGCAAACGAGGACTCCGACAAGGTGACCCACTATCTCCTTTTCTCTTTGTCATATGCATGGAACTCTTCTCCCGATTAGTCAAAAAAGAAACCTCAAAACCCCCCTTCCAATTTCACCAAAAATGTGAGGCCCTTAAACTTTCACATTTGATTTTTGCCGATGACATTGTCATGTTTTGTCGTGGGGATCGTGGGTCGGTTGGGACTCTTATGGGATGTCTTGAGAGGTTCAAACACATGTCCGGGCTGAGTGTTAACATAGGCAAAATTGTGAGGGGTCCTCTTTTTGCCGCCACCGGGTTCAAGGAAGGCACTTTCCCCTTCCGTTATTTAGGTATCCCAATTGCCCCACACAAGCTTCGTGTCACCCAATACAAGCCCCTTTTAGACAAGATTAGTGGGTACCTAAATGCGTGGGCAAAAAAGAGCATATGCTTTGCCGGGCGTAGGGAGTTAATCATTGCGGTCCTTCAAGGGGTCGAGGGGTTTTGGGTTTCAATCCTTCCGGTGCCCGACATGGTTATCAAAAACCTCATATCCATATGTCGTTCATTTCTTTGGCATAGGCCCCGGGTTAGATGGGAGAACACATGTGTGCCCCGGCGTGAGGGAGGGCTCGGGTTTCTTGATCTTGAGAGTTGGAATATGGGTTTTATGGTGAAGCATTTTTACCATATCTTGATAAGAAGGGATAGCATGTGGGTGAGATGGGTCCACAACCGTTACCTTGATATTGCCGAGCCCCTTACTTGGACCATTCATAAGAATGACTCACCTTTGATCAAAGCAATTCTCAAGGCTAAGGAAAAAATCATGGGGACCGAGAGAGGGGATATGAGTGTTGGTGAGCTCCTGGATTCTTGGTGTGTGGATGGCCGCTTCAAAGCCTCTATGGCGTATGATATGCTTTGCCCCCGGAGACCGGTTGTGCCTTGGCATAGGGTGGTTTGGGCCACACATAATACGCCCAAGCACTCTTTCATCCTTTGGCTTGCTACTCTTGGTAAATTGTCTACATATGATCGCCTCCTTTTCTTAGATGTGGAACCGGGTTGTCGTCTTTGTGGGGATGAGCTTGAGACTCATGATCATCTCTTTTTTGAGTGTCCATACTCGAAAAGGGTTTGGAGGGAGGTGAGAGCTAGATTCAAGATATCGGGTGCCGCTCGCTCGTTGGGGCGCGCCTCGGAATGGCTGCATCGGCGCGCCAAGGGCCGTGGCTGCCTTGCTCGCGGTAGGATCTTTGCTTTGTCCGCCACAGTGTACTATTTGTGGCACGCTAGGAATGCTTGTATTTTCGATAGGAACCTCATTCCCCACGAGGTGACTATTAGGTTGTTTATTACTCATGTTTTTAGATTACTTTATGATATTTACCCCATTTGTATGGTTGAGAGATTGTAGTTTGTATGTGTGCGTAGTTTGGATGGCTTGCATGCTTTTCCAGTTGCGCTTGTTTTGGCATTGTTAGGAAGGCCTGAGTGCTTGTCCTTTAATGCTTGTTTTGTAATTGCTTCTTTACCCTCAAAGTAGGGTCATATTAATACGAATTAACCATTCAGCAAAAAAAAAAAAGAGCTCTCAGTAAGAAAGAGCTCTGATTGCTCTCTTTCGAAAACCCTCCTTAGGCGATTTCACCGGCGACTCCTTCCTCCCTTCTCCGACACGCCTCCGGCATGGGTCTCCTCACGAGACCCACGTTCAAGGAATCGTGGTGGTAGCCTCTCGCGCCACCACCGAGTCAGAGCACATCTCCCACGCTGGTCCTTGCCCCTGCCATCGAGTCGTTTTTGTTTCTCTCACAAACCCTAGTGCGCCGCCACCTTGTTCTCACTTGCCTCCGCCGCTACAAACCATGAGGCGCCATGGTGGTTTCTTCTCTTTGAGCCGCCATGGGGAAGAATAAGCGAAACTCGATCTCACCAACCCTAAAATCCAAAAAATTCGAGGATCCAAAGAACTATGATTTTTTTTTGTGGATTGGAAGCTTTTATGGAGTCTACAATGGACGATGCAACTAAGAAGAGTATGAAGAAGAAGAAGGCTCGTTTAGCCGAGTCAAGTGGCGGTCCGACCCCATCCAAGACGACCATAGGTGATGTCCTTGAGTTTTCTTTAGCCGAACAATTTGAGGACTCGTTCATGGGTGGTGAAAACGATGAAGTTGCTGTCCATTCAAGGGACGATCTATCAGATTATGAATCTGACGATCTCTTGAAACCGGAGAAGAAAAACCCTAGCGCGTCGCCTTCGCTGCTCGTACCAGCCGCACCGTGGCCCTAATCCCACCGAGACGCAAATCGTCACAAAGGTCCAATCGCAACTTGTCGAAGATCGCAATGGCACCTCAGTGCAGCCACCGCTGGTTTGAAATGTCAAGCAAAACCCTATCGCTAATGCCGAGGTTCTTCGAACCTCGAGTTCACAGTCAAATGATGCTGGGCATACCAAGACTCTAGCCGACAATGCTGGAGTTGACGAGTCGTCCCTGCCAGAGCGTGCTGCTGCTGTGCTGTCCAATGCTAGTGACGCGCCAAGACCCAACCTTACCACGCTGAATGCGATCGAGAATGGGGTTCCCCTGGCCCCAATGCTTCGATCTACGGATACAATCCTGGCACGATCAATGCGACGAATCCTAGGCATGCTGGCACGCATGCCCTAGGTCTTCCAGTGCAAGCGTTAGCGACTGGTTTCGGTCTCCATTCTGGCACGATGAATTCAGCCTCGGCTGCGCACATTCGCACGATGAACATGACCTCGCCTGGGCACATTGGAACCAGCAGGGCCGGTGCCATGTACTATGCCAATATTGCAAGGAATCCAGGTGCAAACCCTCGGCTCTGTGGTGTGGCTTCAAGGTCAAATGAAAGAGCTGATCGAGTGAAGAAGTTGTTTATGAATTCGGGCCTCGGTAGTAAATTAACGTTCACTCCCCCATCCTCCTCTCGAGTTTCCATTAAAATATCCGAAGGCCTCTCAAAGTAGGAAGTTTGGGGTTGGGCTTTGCTTGGCCAATACGTTGGTTTCTACCCCGGAAATTTAATGATCAAGGAACTTGCCAAGACTTGGGGAGTTAAAAGCCGATTTCGGGAAGAGGAAGGTTGGATAATCTTCCAATTCGATTCTGAGGAAGATTGTGACAAGGTTTTATGCGGTGGGCCGTACTTCATTCATGGTAAACCCTTGCTTCTTCAGCACATCCCCGACAAATTTGCATTTAATCGTCGAAATATAGCTACTATTCCGCTTTGGGTCCGCATTTATGGATTATCTCAACTGTTTTGGACGTATGATTTGATTGGCCGCGTGGCCTCTTATGTTGGTAAACCACTATATGTGGATCTGATCACTGATGGACGGAAACGGGGCTCGTATGCGCGAGTCCTAGTGGAAGTAAATTTTGCCAAGGATATCGTCCGGGAGGTTGGGATTGATTTTGATGATGGTGGCTCGGTTGAATGCTCATGCTTGATTGAAAATGAGCCTTTGTTTTGCAAAGAGTGTTGTACTTTTGGCCACACTTTTGAGGATTGCACTTTCAAAGGAAAACGCACTGATGTGGGGATCCATGCTAAGAGACAAGGGAAGGTTGCTAAATTTGTTGATGGTGATGTTGCTCGTTCGGCACATCAAAGCGTGCCGATTGGAAATGATGCACCGATGCACTTTGACACCCCCAAGGCGCCGCTTGGCAACGCCGAGCCAATACATGCCGACACGCCATTGGCGCCGAGCAATGCTGCGGCTGCCTCGGTTGACAAGGGCAAGAACCCACTGGCTTCCCCTTCTTCTACCGAGTCTGGCCAAGGTCTTGATGCCTCGTCCCCTTGCCATGACAATCTGAAAGAGAAGACCAAAAACAAGAAGAATAAGAAGCAAAAGCGACGCATGAGTGACCAGGCCAATGGAAGTGAAAGGATCAAGTTCATGACTCGTACAAGGACAAAAGTGCTTCCTCTAGCTCAGCTTATGATTCCATGGACACTCTTGAGAGTGGTTCCTTTGGTAGCTCAAGCAATGGTGAGAAGGACTCCGAGGTAAGTAATTATGACTCCAAAGGTTCTGAAGATTCAAGGGAAAAAAAGGAAGTTGAGGACCAAGATCAATGCAGCATTTCTTTGGCCAAGGCTAAGAAGAAAAGATCACCTTCCAAGCGGTGCATCCTCCTCGGGCTTGGGGCGCCCCCCAAATGGCCCGTTGATACTCTGGGGCGTATCACGAGGAGCACGGCCAATGGCCACACTTAGTGCTTTTGTTTTTCCTTGACTCAGTTGTGTTGATTGTTTGTCTGTTGCTTTATGTTGTTTAGCGTGCTTGGAAAGCCTACGTGCTTGTCCTTACGCTTCCTTGTTGTTTGTTGGTTTCGGAGGCATTCGTGCTCTCCTTAGATGCTTTTGGACTCTTGTTTGCTTGTAACACCTCTTTGAGGTGCATATTCTTTTAATCCGAATTTACCACTTTACAGTAAAAAAAAGAAAGAGCTCTCAGTGGGTCTCGGGGAAAGAGCTCTCAGTAGTAAACGCTCCCAAGGAAAACACTCCTAAGGGCGTCTTCCTTCCTCCCTCTCCGGCGAGCCATGGTCTTCACCACTGGCCACTTGCTCCGGCAAGGGTTCACCCCACGTGACCCTTGCACCACACCCTCGGTGGCATCCTCACGAGCCACCGCCGGGTAGGAGCCACCGGTGGTCCTTTTGGCTCTTGCCGGTTTTTCCTCCCTAGTGTTTCATTTTTCCCTTTCGCTGGTTTCCCTCCTTTTCTCTCCCACCACCGCCGCAACACCACTCCCTCACCGCCCCATGCCACTCCCTTGTCCGTTTCTTTTGCTTTGTGCCACCTCCTTTGGCATCCTCGACCATGGGGAGGAAAAACCCAACCCTTTCGTTGAAAGAGAAAGAAGAACCTAGCAAGAACAAGGCAAATGCTTCGATGGAGACTTTGAGTGTTGATGGGAAGCTTGAGATCAACAAGGCAAGCAAGAAAGAAAAGGCGCCTAGCAAGGCCAAAGATGAAGCTTCGAAAGAGGATCCAAAAACCACCATGGAAGAGGTTGAAGACATGGTGGATGAGGATCTTGAATCCATGGACAACTTGGCTGCAAATGAAGGGGAGTTTGAAGTTGTAGCCAACACCAAGGACGTCCTATCCGAAAATGAGGAAGAGGAGATTAATCTAGCAAGCTTGCCGCCACCGCCCCCGGAGCATTCTACACTAGGGGCGGCGGACATGGTCAATGGTGGGGGTGGTCCCAATGCTAGTTCACGTGTAAAGGATAAGCAAAAGGTTGTCTTGGAAGATGGTGTTGGAAGGAAACCCAAAGAGGTAAAGTCCATGCCTTCTTTTTTGCCTTGCCCACCTCTTGTCTACACCATTTCGGGTAAAACCCATCTAGAAGAATCACATGTCACACCAACTCCCTCCTTAGCCGCCACCAACCTCAAACAAACCCTAATTTCTACCTTTTTTTCCCACCAACCCTCAAAAGAGCTTGGCCCCACACTCCAATTCAAAATTGCCCACAAAAATCCCAAAAAACCCAACGGCTAGTTTGGTGTCGGGCGCGCCAAAAGCTGTCGCGCCGCATCCAAACACCCGAGCCCCCAAGGCCACGCCGTTGGCGCGCCAACAACACCAGCCCATGCCACACCCACACTCGCACCGGCCTCGGGTCACATCGGCACGAGTTCCTCGACACCGAGGTATTACGCCAACGCTGCCAAGAATGGTGCGTCGGTGATCCAATCCATGCAACAACCACCAAGGCCTAATGTGTGGACTATGAATTCGAAGAAAGTGTTTATGAATTCCGGGTTGGGTGATAAGCTCACATATACACCACCCACCACGAATCGGGTTGTAATCAAATGCTCCGAGGGATTATCAAAACAAGCCGTTTGGGGATGGTCACTCCTCGGGCAATACGTGGGATACCATCTGGGCCACTTTTTGATCAATGAAATGATCAAATCTTGGGGAGTTAGAGAAAGGTATAGAGAGGAGGATGATTGGATGATTTTCAAGTTCGAAAGTGAGGAGGATCAAGAAAAGGTTCGGGGGGGGGGGGGGCGTATTTCATTCATGGTAAACCGCTCCTCATTAAGCATGTCCCCGACAAGTTCGCCTTCAACCGAAGAGATGTGGCCACCATCCCACTTTGGGTGCGCATCTTTGGACTAGAAAGCGAATATTGGACCTCGAAAGTGCTCGGCCATGTGGCCTCACAAATTGGCAAGCCTCTTTCCATGGACACGGTTACCGACGGAAGGAAAAGAGGTTCGTACGCTCGTGTACTTGTTGAGATTAATTTTGCAAATGATGTTGTGTGTGAAACTTGTCTTGACTTTGATGATGAAGTGTCACTTGAGTGCACTTTTCTTATGGAAAATGAGCCTTTGTATTGCAAGTCTTGTTGCTCTTTTGGGCATGATCATGTAGGTTACACTTTCATGGAGAAAAGAGACACCATGGGTGTCAATGCCAAGCGGAAATCCAAGGCCTCAAAGAGCGATGCTCGGAGAGGGGAAGAGCCGGCCGGGGATGGCAGTTCCTTGGAGACTCAAGGCAAGAGGAGTGCTCCACCAAATGACTTCACCAAGAAGGGTCCTATGTCCCCTAGAACCAGCACCACCTCCGACACAGAAGCACCAAAGGGGAAGACAACCTCGAAGAGAGTGGGAAAAACTGGGAAACACCTTGAGAGTGACTCGGTTACAACACAAAAAAGGGATGGGAAACAAATTGTGAGAGAAAAAAGTAATGACAAAAGTCGTGAAGAGTGCAACTCGCATACATCAAAAGCGAGTGCCTTGAGTGGAGAGACCTTATCCAAGGAAGATAGTGACACACTTTCATGTGAGAACGAGAGTGAGAGTGAACATGAGGTTGATCCTACCCCCGGAGTGCCTTCGCTTGAGGAGGTGGCGGCTAGTGTGGAGGATGACCACGAAGTCTCGGTCAATTCCGCCGAGGGTGGAAGAGGTGGAGCCTCGAGGGATGAAGAGCCATTTGTAGATGTCAAGTCCAAATCGGCTAGGAAAAGAGCCTGGAAAGCCGCAAGACGGGATGAAACCATCTTGGCACTAAAGGCTCGGTATAAGTGGCCAAGACAAACCCAAGCAATAAGAACTAGAAGCTCGGTGAGGAACGAGCGTGGAAAGGGAACCAATGTGTCCCTATGACGGTCCTAGCTTGAAACATCAAGGGGCTTTTGTTGATAGGGTTTCTTGACAACAAATAAATTTATAATCAAGACCCCGCTGTGTATAGCGAAGTCAGGTTCGTCCACGGAAGATAGTCAGTATCAAGTTTTGCTACTTTTCACGCAAGCAATCAATCAAAAGCAAGGAGTTTTTATCAAGGAAGAGAAATTCTAAGGTTTAGGGTATCCCCACAACAACAATCATGCATACAAACGCTCATGAAACACATAGATCATGCTTTTATCACATAAAGGTGTCAACTTTCGTCAACCTAAGCAAGTAAATCAACTAACTTTTGTTCAATCAATAAACTTACTATCTAATCTCTTTTACTTCAACTAGGATAGATCCGCTTTCGCTTTAAAACCCTAAATTGACTACTCTTATTCAAGGTTTCTGCTTTCGCTTTAACTATGAATGAGAAATTCCCGTCAACTTTCGTTTCAAGGAGTTAAGAACAAGAGAGAAGATTCATGCAACAAAAACAATCAAAACATGATCAAGAGAAAGCATGCACAACCATTGTTGGGTTTAACCCCAAACTTAGATAGGAAGATTACTCACAAATCATAATTAAAAACAAACAACTATATTAAATAAAAGGGAAAGCTTACAACTTTGAATCAAAACTCGTCCCACCACGTCTTTCTATCTCTACCTCTCGCCCCTCTCTATCTTCTCCCCCCCTCCTCCTCCTCTAACTTGAATGATTGTGGGATCCCCCACTTGCCCTCCAAGGCAATTGATTGTGTAGAGAAAATTAAAGGGTAGATAAGAGTATTTATAGATGATGGTGCGCAAAATAACCGCTAAATAATTAAGGGCCGATTAGGATATATAAAAGAGATAAAAATACACGTTACGTATACGCTGCCAAAACACGTCACCTACGTCCAATTGGTGACTCAATTTGCATGTTGCATGAGTCTTCTTACGTAATACATGCATATGAGATGATATATGTGAGCTAATGGTCCATCTCAGAGGCAAGTATATTGAGATATATGTATGTGGGCCCGGCTAGATAATTCAAACAGGCATGTTAAAAGTCAAATAACTCGGCGGTGTTATTTCATGTGGATGATTTCATATGTTTATATCCCACATCGATCGCAATGGTACAAGCTAGTACGAGCCCAATTATATAAATAGAAAGGTTATGAGACATTTAAAAGGGTCGAAAATCCTCTCTGGCTCGAGAACTATCTCGTTTGCCAAAGCTCGACGTGTTTGATCTCCGAGTGAGATCGCGCTATAAGCGGTATAAGGTCTAAAGGCTTTATTCGTAAAGAGCACAAAAACAATCGGCTGAGATATCGGGCTTCAACATTGGCGCCGTCTGTGGGAACCTGCTCTCCCTATCCGACCTACTCTCGGGTCACAATCAAGTAGGCGTCTCCTCTCCCCTCCGTTCCATCATAGCATATATTTTTATATACATGGGCAAGCAATGAGGTTGTGGAATTAAATAAACGAGGTGGGGCCATCAAAAGCGAGGTTGAAGCCAGGCCAAACAAGCACGGGCATGGCCAACAAGCGAGGTTGAAGCCAGGCCAAACAAGCACGGGCGTGGCCAACGCGGGGTTGAATCATGGCCAACAAGCGAGGTCTCCTCTCCCCTCCATATTCCATGTGTGCATGCAAATGGCGAGGTTCCAAGCGAAACAATAAAAAAAGTAGGGCCACGTTCCAGGTGAGGTCAAAGCAAGCAAAGCGAGGTGGAGTACGAGGTCGTTCCGAGGCCGAGGTGTTGGGCAACGAGCGAGGTTAAAGCAAGACGGAGTATGAGGTCAAGGTGGTGTACGAGCGAGGTTGAAGGGCGAAGCTGACCACACATGCTTTGTGAGGCGAGGTGGAGTGCGGGGTTCAGTTTCCTCTCCCCTCTGAACGGAGACGGCGGAGATGAGTAAAGGCGCGCGACAGTGATTATTATATTAAATCCAATTAAATACCCAGCTATGCAACATTCTCTGCCGTCTCCTTCGTGCGCGGCTCCAAGCGAGCGAGGTTGTCTATGGCCTACAAGCGAGCCCGCTCCTTGGCGATGACTACTATCGGTGCGGAGGAGGTTCGGTCTCGGTCACCATCTTCAGGTGCAGAAAGACACAGGGCTGCTCTCTGTGGTCTTTGTGGAGGTACCTTGTTAGCCAGGTGGCGCGCCGGTGACGATGCGCGGCGGGGTCTCAACCTCCATATACTCTTGTCGCCAAGACCCTCTTGTTTGTCATTGCTCCGGGAAAGTGTCCGATCCGAGCCTTCCTTGACCTCGCAACCTCTGTGTTCGCTTGGATGGCTTTGCCCCGGTGCCCGGCGCGCCGAAGGAGGCTTACCACTGCGAGGTTTCCAAGGCCAGGCATCTCGGTCTCGTTCCGAGGCCAAGCATCTCGAAACCGGAACCTCGTGCTCGGTCGAGCGTCACAGACTCATGTGTTTGCAATCACTATGGTCTTCATGGCGGGCTTCGCGCTCATCCATGGTGAGATAGAAAGCACTTGTTGGGCAACGTCCGTCGTTGCCTCGATTCCCCTAAATCCGCTCCATCTAACCACGTGGTCAGGGGTTCATGCATTCGGAGGCGGCGCGGGAAATGTTGTGTGGTTCTGGTATGGCTCGTGGCCGTGAACCTCGTATCAAAACCAATTCGCTGCGGATAGAGGTAAATATAATTAGTTACGCATCTAAGTATATTTATGGTTGGAGCAAGAAGCCACACACATGCATGAAAGACATAAAAACCTCATGGGTGGCGTAGGCAACCTCGCTCATATGATATATGCATGCTATTCATATATAAATCTCGTGCAACCTCGTATAGCATACGTATGCCATTCATATATAACAACCTCGTGCAACCTCGTGTGATATATGCATGCTCGTGAGGAATCTCGTTATAGGAGCACCAGTGGTATAAAAATGAACCTCGCAATATAAATATATATATATATATATATGCATGTTGCTCGTGGAACTACCCCGTATCATATATGTGTGTGTGCGTGCATGTCCGTTTGTGTGCACTAATCCACCCCTCACTTCCCGCTTGGGGTTGGAAAATCTCGTAAGGTCCACCCCTCGCTTCCCGCTTGGGGTTGGAGAATCTCGTTAAGTTCCACCCCTCGCTTCCTGCTTGGGGTTGGAAAATCTCGTAAGGTCCACCCCTCGCTTCCCGCTTGGGGTTGGAGAATCTCGTTAAGTTCCGCCCCTCGCTTCCCGCTTGGGGTTGGAGAATCTCGTTAAGTTCCAACCCTCTCTTCCCTCTTGGGGTTGGAAAATCTCGTAAGGTCCACCCCTTGCTTCCCGCTTGGGGTTGGAGAATCTCGTTAAGTTCCAACCCTCGCTTCCCGCTTGGGGTTGGAAAATATCGTAAGGTCCACCCCTCGCTTCCCGCTTGGGGTTGGAAAATCTCGTAAGGTCCACCCCTCGCTTCCCGCTTGGGGTTGGAGAATCTCGTTAAGTTCCAACCCTCGCTTCCCGCTTGGGGTTGGAAAATCTCGTAAGGTCCACCCCTCGCTTCCCGCTTGGGGTTGGAGAGTCTCGTTAAGTTCCACCCCTCGCTTCCCGCTTGGGGTTGGAGAATCTCGTTAAGGTCCACCCCTCGCTTCCCGCTTGGGGTTGGAGAATCTCGTTAAGTTCCAACCCTCGCTTCCCGCTTGGGGTTGGAGAATCTCGTTAAGGTCCACCCCTCGCTTCCCGCTTGGGGTTGGAGAATCTCGTTAAAGGTCCACCCCTCGCTTCCCGCTTGGGGTTGGAGATTATCGTTTAAAGGTCCACCCCTCGCTTCCCGCTTGGGGTTGGAGATTCTCGAAAAGTGTGCGAATCCACCCCTCGCTTCTCGCTTGGGGTTGGAAACTCTCTATGGATGAGGTCCAAACTCTCTTATGGACGAGATCCTAATTCTCTAAGCGAACGAGGTTCGCTAACTCTAAAAGAACGAGGTCCAGACTCTATAGGCGGACGAGGTCCTAATTCTCTAAAGGGTTGAAGTCCCAACTCTCGAAAAGTGCGCGAACTCCACCTAATCTCGAGTTTAGATCGCGTTGCACAAGTTGCAAATCAATAAAGCACGCGCACATGTTTGTTGTCTCGTTCCCCTCGTGGAACGAGGACATCAAGCCAAGGGGTTGTGATGGTGCGCAAAATAACCGCTAAATAATTAAGGGCCGATTAGGATATATAAAAGAGATAAAAATACACGTTACGTATACGCTGCCAAAACACGTCACCTACGTCCAATTGGTGACTCAATTTGCATGTTGCATGAGTCTTCTTACGTAATACATGCATATGAGATGATATATGTGAGCTAATGCTCCATCTCAGGGGCAAGTATATTGAGATATATGTATGTGGGCCCGGCTAGATAATTCAAACAGGCATGTTAAAAGTTAAATAACTTGGCGGTGTTATTTCATGTGGATGATTTCATATGTTTATATCCCACATCGATCGCAATGGTACAAGCTAGCACGAGCCCAATTATATAAATAGAAAGGCTATGAGACATTTAAAAGGGTCGAAAATCCTCTCTGGCTCGAGAACTATCTCGTTTGTCAAAGCTCGACGTGTTTGATCTCCGAGTGAGATCACGCTATAAGCGGTATAATGTCTAAAGGCTTTATTCGTAAAGAGCACAAAAACAATCGGCTGAGGGGTGGGGAGGAGGAATAATCCACGTACGAAAACCGTTCGGTTGTACGAATTCCCGAGAGTTAGTATTTTTATAATCCCGTTTATAGTGCAGATTATATCGGGCTTCAACAATAGAGAAACTAATCTATCTTAAATCTATCTATAAGGAAATAATATCTTCTAATAAGATATATTCCTTCTATCTATCTAATAACATAAAAGGAAATAGGATAAAAGCTCATTAAACACGCTGACTCGGTCTTCAGCTACGTCTCGGGGTGGCTCGGTACCGACTCAAAGTGGGTCGTCACCGACCATGTTCAGCACTTCGAACAGCCTTGAGTAAAACTTGCGTAGAGGATTCGTTACAACTATGTTTGACTTGATTCTTTTTCCTATGTTCTTGTAACGAATTTCTATATCTCTTTCCAATCTCAAAATTGATCTTCAACATGTTTACTTGAGCGCTTAATCTTCATTCTTCACTTCATCTTAAGTGCTATCTTCACCAGCTTTGCTCCTTTCTTCAAAAAGTGCTCTAAATAGCTTCTAAAAACCTAAAAAACACCACCAAAGCTTATGTAGACTCCATATCTCATGAAAATACGAAAACCTACACAAACGACTCAACAAAACACAAACTTAAAGAAAAAGACTCAAACACACAAAAACACACCCTAAAACATGACTAAAAAGGCAGACATCAAAATACCCCATACTTAGACTTGCTTGTCCTCGAGCAATAAACAAGACATCAATCAAAACCATCAACACATATATCATGTCAATGCCTTCATCAAAAAGCAACATCAAAGCACAAGTAGAAATAGATAGACAAGTGAATCTAACGTCATCATACATATATGAGCAACCTCAAGCAAAAAGCAACTAAAAATCCAACCTCACAAGGGATATGTGTTTCACTCAACTCTCATGTGTTTAGGCTTAGAATAACAACTCTCAACTTAATCCAATATACAAAAATCATCATAGTCATTGTTACTTATATCACCAAACTCTCCACCCGAGATGTCAAAACATATAAAGATCATCAAGAGAACTTGGGCTCAATGAAAAACTTCATAGAAGCTTCCATTCGGTCGGTTTGTAATGGGGCTTGGTAATGACAATAAGGCGTGGAAAATTTTGGCCTTGTGGTGCTAATAATATCCGGGAATCAAAGACTCCTAAAAACTCTCACATTACCAAAACTTTCATAAAAGATTATACCAAACTCACTCAACATTATGCACACTCTCTTATTTTCAATCCTTTTAATATCCCAACTTAATCTTGCTTCTAATTATTAAGGAAATTTGGCTCATGCACACTTTTCACTTTCAACTCTTTTTTTTTCCTTTTCTTCCTCCCTTTCTGATTTTTTCATCCATTTTTTTTGTGGGAGGTTTGTATCGATTTCTTTTTTTTTCTTTCTTTGCAAGTGCATTCAAGGAACCAAACTCCTTTTACATAATAAACTGCAAGATCTTTCTTTTCCCAACCCATATTACCCCACACTTGAACCAAACAACACACTCAACAAAACCATCACAACAACCAATACTAAGTCCTAATCCCCGGATAGGGTCAAGTTTACATCGGCTAGGAAATAATTTTGTGGAGCTAAAAATAAAAGGCTTAAGGCTCAACTTAGCTTCAAAAACAAGGATAATGTAAGGGTGGATAAGGATTAATAGGGCTTATGAAAAATAAGTTCTCTATCATCTGACTTCACATGCAATGAACTAATATCTCATATAGGTCTCAAGAAATAGTTAACCATATCAATGACAACAGATAATATGCATAAGGAGAGTAAATCACACAAGAAAAGAAGAGGGATTTTTGATGTTCTCCCTATAAGGCCAAAAATAACTCACAAGGTAGCAATTTTTGTTGGATTTAAAGTCACTTCTACTAAAGATCATATGTGCTCAATTTCATCACATGCTAAATATCTACATAAAAACAATTTTCAGCTTGATTTAGGCAAAGCTATCCAAACATGCTATGGAATTACATGATCAAGCAAGTTAAAGCATATCATAGGACATCTAAGTGGAATATTATCAATCCTAAAAACACAAACAAAAACAAGAAATGACACAAAACTGAGTTTCCTTTTTCCATACCCCATACTTAAACCAAACAGTGTCCTCACTGTTTAAAACATAGAAATATAAAGAATATGGAAAAGGGAACTCAAAAAATAAAACTGAAGCTGTTTGAAACCATTGATCTCTAAGGAATTGATTTTGTCTTGGATCGGTAGAGGTCGGCACCGACCCCATCCGGGTCGTCACCGAGCTAACTTTGCTTGTCCACCGAATCTTCTTGCTTGCTCTTGTACCGATTCGTCTTGATTTTCTTACAACTTCTTAACTTTGCATCTGAGTCACTTTAGAAAAACTTCTATCCTACTACACTAATCTAATATAAAAACAAGTCAAAAGAAAGCTAGCAAAAAGAACTAGGGAAGCAAAAACTAAAACAAAAACAAAAAGTGGAAATAAAAAGCGGGTTGCTTCCCGTAAGCGCTATTTTTAACGTCGTTAGCCCGACGAACTTACCTTGGCAGATCAAGGGGGTTTCCATCCAAATATGTTGGGATCAAGAGGGACCCCATACTTAGCCGAAACAATATTCTCCAAGATATTTGGCCCTCTATCATCCACAAGAATACTTGGTAATCCTACAACAGGGTTAGTAAAATACAAAAACCAAGGAGGTTTTGGCTCCTTCATAGGACTAATAGTAGAGTATAATATAGAATAAAAATGGGAGAAGGGATCATGACCAGAACAATAAAACTCACATATGCCACTTAGAGAAGGGCTCGTTACCAAGGCAAAATGGGTCGTTACCGACCCCACTGGGTTAGGAAAGGCCTCGGTATCGTGCCTGAATTCATCTTCTTCCTCGGACTCCTTCGGAAAGGGGTCGGTAGGCTCCACGGTATATGTGTCTCCATTGAATTTGCCCATTGTGGAATCCTTAGCCTTCTTGGATGGGAAAGGAAGAGTCTTTGTAGGAACGGATGTAGGAATTCCGGGAAGAGGGTCGGTCACGACCTGGGGAGGGTCGGTGACGAACTTGTTTGTAGTGGGGAGAAGGTCGGTGACAACCTAGGATGGGTCGATTACGACCTCTCCTGAGCTAAGCTGATCCTCCTCGTCCTCTGTCTGCTTGCCTGTTTCCCGCTCCGACAACTTCTTTCCGCTTCTCAGATGGACCGCATCAATTTGACCTCTCAGATTCTCATCGGGATGGCCCAGTAATCGCCCTAGGGGTCTTGGAATTCGTGTCGCTAGGTCACCAAGTTGGGAGTTCACATTCTTCCTCCATGCTTCAAAGTCTCCCAATTGGTTTTGAACTCCTTTAAGATCGGTGCGGGCTCCATTGATTCCCTCGAGGATACCTTGCGCCCAAGCTGGTGGATCTTGGTAACCGGGGGGTCTATAAGGAGGGACTCACTGTTCTTGATGAGGAAGTTGGCTCCCTTGGTCATATGCATAATTGCCCCAGGTGGGCTGATTGTAATTCCCCATTGCATAAAAAGTATCACTGTTGAGAAGGTTTCTTGAGAACAAATAAATTTATAAGTCAAGACCCCGCTGAGTATAGCAGAGTCAGGATCGTTCCACAACAAGAAAGGTTGTTCGTTTATCAACTACTAAAAAGCAAACAAAATCAAGCAAAAACACTCAAAAGAAACCTCGTTAACGACGTTGTCAGGGTTGTTAACGAACCACCGTAAACAAAAAGACTCAACTAACGACCTAAATAAATTCAGTACCGAGCCAAGTAACTCAGCAGCGAAATTCACTTAAGATAATTCAAATAAAAACAAAGATCTAGGACTAGGGACACCACAACATAGCCAAGCATATAAACTCGTAAGAAGTTAAGATCATGCCTTTAAATAGATAGAGCCATCAACTTTCGTCGACTATCAAGTAAATTAACCTACTTTCGCATCCTAATTCACTTAATTGTTTGCTTTGGATCTAAAGCTTGAAACTTTCGAATTCAAACAATATCAACCTTCAAGTTACTAACTTTCTCTTTCAATCAAGTTAAAAACTCAAATTACCTCAACTTTCATCTTGGTATAAGCACAACAAACAATCTCGATAATAGATAAAAGGCATTCAACACACAATCTCACTCATCAAACTTGCTCAACTATGCCGGGCTTAACCCATATCCTAGAAAAGAAGACTACTCACTAATCATAACTACTAAACAAATAAATTTAATAAAAGAAAACATTGAAAACCAATTACTACTCAAATTAAAATAGAAAAATCTGTCTTACAGAAATTCAGAAGAAACCGAAAAAAGAACAAAACACCGAACCAAAATCTCAATCAACGAACTCGGTAACTTTCATTCACCGACCTCCGAACTCGACTCCGATCCTCTCTCGCCTCTTCGGTTCTTCCTCCTCTCTAAAATCTCTAAAAAGTCTCTCTCTCTTCTATGCTAGATAGAAGGGTATTTATACTAAAAAGCTAAAAACTAAAAAGGCTAGAAGATATAAACTTTCCTAAAAAGATAGAATAAAAGCTAAATCATGTATTCCAAGTTGACGAGTATCTAACTACTAAAGAAAGCCACATACCATCAAGTTTCTTTGAAGGGTTCACAACCACTTCAGCAGCCTTCGCAGACGCAAGAACTTTGTCTTCAATCATTTTCTCTGAGTCTCCCGACTTCGTATCATCCTCCTCGTCCGTTTGGTCCTCAAAAATAGCCGCCGTCTTGTTACTTGTCTCGCCCTCAAGCAGTTGTTCTACAGACTTCTGGTATGTCCTTCTCACCTTTGGAAGAGCAAAGAGCCTTCCGCATGCCTCCGATTCAAAAACATGGGTGTCTAAGTTGGATGGAACTGCACGCGTGAAACCATCCAAATGGAAAAGTCAACAGGAGAGGTAGATGACGACAGAACGAAACGGAAATTAGGGTTAGGGTTACCTACTATTGGAAGTCCACGAATGAAAGAACACCACTTGATATTATGCACCTAGCGTAGACTTTTCCACGAAGAAGAAACGGGTAGCCCAGTCCATGTCATTCACCTTTGACTTGGGAATCAAGGGATTCTTGGCGTCCCTCGCATGAAGGGTGAAACTACCGGCCCTAAGGGACACACCCGATAAGCACACAGGAGGTCTGACACCGAAAATTCAATCCTCTCCTCTAAACACACTTTGCTTATCTGGTACACGATTTTCCATACAGACGGCAACAACTGCGCCGGAGAAGCCCTAAGAGCCACTAGAAAGTTCAGGATCAGGGAGGAAAAAGGGAAAAAAGCCCAGAGTGAAAGGGTACTCGAGGAAGCAAACCCATCCCTCTTAGACCCAGTCTACATCCTCATGCGTGGGTCTGTAGAAATTAGTGCCAGCCGGGAAACCATGTGTCTGAATGATTTTTTCCACCTCATCGAAGGACATAGAGCAAGGGCGGCAATCGTGGGGTTCAAGGGAGTAAGAAGACTCAAAACCCATATCAAGAACTCCCACTTTGGCCATGGAAAACGCTGAGGGTGAAAATAGGGAAACGAAAGAAGGAGGTTATTGGAAAACGAAGAAGAAGAGATGGAAGGCATAGGTGGATTATCGCGTATCTTCGAGAGATTTACTTCCAATCATTTAAAGCCCGATTGATATGACCTCTCGTTTCCCCGAGGAAGATCGGGCAGATAGGGCCAAACCACGTGTCATGCGTCCACTGTAGTTCACACGACAAATCTGATCAAAATCCCGCCTAAAGACGAATCGGCCCATTTAAGGATACCAACCCAAGAGCAAATGAGGTGTCACAAGAGAAAGTGAAAGAAGAAATCTTCAGGAACAAGAAGAGGCCACCGATCGGTGAAAATCAAGGCAGAAGTTCTGAAGAGGCGTAGAGAAATCAATGGTCATCCAAAGAAGGAAGAAATTTGCGGTCAAGAGAAGAAGATATACACTTGCGACTGATCTTTGACAGTAGTAACCTATCCCGAAATTTACACAGAGTGGTTGACGGTTAAAGATATACCCTAGGAATGTGGAGATCGTGGGACATAGGGAAATAACAGTTAATCTAAAGAGGATATAGGCTGGAAGGAGAGAAAAACCCGAGTATTACCTTATACACACCCTTAACTAGAACAAAATCATCAACGAGAGATCACTTGTATTCAAATTTCTCTAATCCTAATATTTCTTGAGTATTACCTCGTTCACTTCCATTCGATCGTGCCCCAATCTAAGAGTTTGATTATCAAATTTTTGTCCAAAATAGGCCCCACGGTGGGCGCCAAATTATTTTGGTCAAATTTCGACCAGTGATGAACTCGGATACTTGATGTTAAAATGTGAGGCTTTTCTAACCGATAAGCTATTATCCGATCAAAGGTATGAACGTCGGAATGAAAACGTGATAGAAAGTGTATTTGATTCTCAGAGTTCGATTACAATTGATTTTTCATGTCCCCTTACATTTGGTTTTCCCTCCCCTATAATACGATCGTCAGTTGAGCCTCCCACACAGCTACCCATGATCGTCATGGTTTTCATTCACGTTCCCCCTCACTCTAATATTAGTTTCTTTCGCCTTCTTCAACCACTCGTCCCTCTCCAGAGACGTTTAGAGCTGGACCGGGCCTTTGGGAATGGGATCTTCTTGGTGGGCTGAAGCGGGAGTGGGTTTGTGATGTCGCACTTTTTAGTTAGTTTTTAAGGGTAGTTTTCTAGCTAAATTAAGTCATTCTAGGTCCACTATGTTTGTTTTGTGTGTAACTCCGGCTCTCTTTAGAGAGTTGGAGTCGTTTGTGTGTGTTAATATTTTTTGTAGGTCTTTGAAGCGTTAAGGAGGAGATATCTCGGTTTTTCAAGCTTTCTAGGAGGTGGTGTTAGAAGTTGTTTGGTGGTGATGTTGATAGAAGAGCAAGAGTTGGTTCATTTGAAGGTTTGATGATTTAAGAGTGAAGATTTCAAGATCAAAGTGCTTTAAGAAGGAGCTAAAGGACGTCTTAGAAGGCCAAGAGCGATTGAAGAAGGAACAATGAAGGAAAGCCAATCATTGGAGCAAGTTTTGAGCAAGAAATGAAGAAATCAAGTGCAGCCAAGGGTCGGTGACGACCCACATATGGTCGGTGACGACCCATTCCGTGTGTTGCGGAATTTATACTTGCGCCTTAAGTTTGGTTTAGTAATTGTTTTATTTATGGGCCTTTTTAAGATAGATTTTAGTTTTCTTATAGATTTATTTCTACCACTATATAAGGATCTCTAGGGTTTTATTTCAAGGGGGAAGCTTTTGGGAGAGACGTTTTTAGGGTTATTTGTGGAGAACGGAACAAGTTGCAAGTTGGGTTTTCTAGGTTACTTTGATTCCGAGCTCTTGGACAATTAGAGAGACTTGGAGGTTTGCTTAAGTTTGTAAGTTTTCTTTTTAATTGAAGTTTGTTCGGATTTGAATCATGTCTTCTCTTTCGTTTATGATTGTTGATTGTTTCATGGATCGTGAGTATTCTACTTTCTAGGTTTGGGGTGAAACCCGACGAGTTGTGCATGATTAAAGCATGAATATTTGAATGAACCATCTCTTTTAATCTCTATCTATTATCCTCTTGTTTGCTATCCATTCCTTGGTGAAAGTCAAAGCATGTTCGTGTTTATGAGTGAATCGAAAGATTTAGTTGTGTATTTGGATTATATTTGGTTGAAACGAAAGTTAAACCTTTAGGAAACAAGTAGGGTTGCAAGTCTAGATCTTTATGAAAGTTAAGATTTTTACTTGATTTATCATGACGAAAGTCATTCATGGGATTATTTATGGTTGATTTTGATTCATGTTTGCATGCATAAACTTGTTGTGGTGAATCCTTTGCTCTAGATCTTCTTTAATTTGGTTTCTCGGAGTTTTCACATACCCGGATAGGTCGGTTACGACCACTTGTAGGTCGGTGCCGAGCGCCTGTCTCCATTGTTTTTTTCTCCTGTGTTTGTGTTGAGTTGTTGGTCGGTTACGACCTGTTGTGGGTCGGTGCCGAGCATCTGTTTGAGTGTTTTGCTTTGTTTTGTTTTCTTTTATTAGGATCAGTAGCTAGACATAGATTCTTCTAATTCCCGTGGACGAACCTCACCTTCCTGTACTCAGCAGGGTCTTGACTACAAATTTATTTGTTGTCGGGAAACCCTTTCAACAGTTTGCGATCCTAGGGCCCAAAAAGAGTCCCTAAAAGATCACGTGAGATTTTTAAATTTCGGAGATCTTCTTATTGTTGAACTTCCGTGATCTTTGCTATATTGGATATGCCACGTGTAGCGCTGAGTTTTCGTGGCGTGTTCCAAGGTAGCAGTCGAAGAGACGGGTCACCTCTATATTTTCTATGTCCCTTCTGCAGTGATTATTCACATCTTCCTCGTTGAAATTTCTCTAATCCTAATATTTCTTGAGTATTACCTCGTTCACTTCCATTCGATCGTGCCCCAATCTAAGAGTTTGATTATCAAATTTTTGTCCAAAATAGGCCCCACGGTGGGCGCCAAATTATTTTGGTCAAATTTCGACCAGTGATGAACTCGGATACTTGATGTTAAAATGTGAGGCTTTTCTAACCGATAAGCTATTATCCGATCAAAGGTATGAACGTCGGAATGAAAACGTGATAGAAAGTGTATTTGATTCTCAGAGTTCGATTACAACTGATTTTTCATGTCCCCTTACATTTGGTTTTCCCTCCCCTATAATACGATCGTCAGTTGAGCCTCCCACACAGCTACCCATGATCGTCATGGTTTTCATTCACGTTCCCCCTCACTCTAATATTAGTTTCTTTCGCCTTCTTCAACCACTCGTCCCTCTCCAGAGACGTTTAGAGCTGGACCGGGCCTTTGGGAATGGGATCTTCTTGGTGGGCTGAAGCGGGAGTGGGTTTGTGATGTCGCACTTTTTAGTTAGTTTTTAAGGGTAGTTTTCTAGCTAAATTAAGTCATTCTAGGTCCACTATGTTTGTTTTGTGTGTAACTTCGGCTCTCTTTAGAGAGTTGGAGTCGTTTGTGTGTGTTAATATTTTTTGTAGGTCTTTGAAGTGTTGAGGAGGAGATATCTCGGTTTTTCAAGCTTTCTATGAGGTGGTGTTAGAAGTTGTTTGGTGGTGATGTTGATAGAAGAGCAAGAGTTGGTGCATTTGAAGGTTTGATGATTTAAGAGTGAAGATTTCAAGATCAAAGTGCTTTAAGAAGGAGCTAAAGGACGTCTTAGAAGGCCAAGAGCGATTGAAGAAGGAACAATGAAGGAAAGCCAATCATTGGAGCACGTTTTGAGCAAGAAATGAAGAAATCAAGTGCAGCCAAGGGTCGGTGACGACCCACATATGGTCGGTGACGACCCATTCCGTGTGTTGCGGAATTTATACTTGCGCCTTAAGTTTGGTTTAGTAATTGTTTTATTTATGGGCCTTTTTAAGATAGATTTTAGTTTTCTTATAGATTTATTTCTACCACTATATAAGGATCTCTAGGGTTTTATTTCAAGGGGGAAGCTTTTGGGAGAGACGTTTTTAGGGTTATTTGTGGAGAACGGAACAAGTTGCAAGTTGGGTTTTCTAGGTTACTTTGATTCCGAGCTCTTGGACAATTAGAGAGACTTGGAGGTTTGCTTAAGTTTGTAAGTTTTCTTTTTAATTGAAGTTTGTTTGGATTTGAATCATGTCTTCTCTTTCGTTTATGATTGTTGATTGTTTCATGGATCGTGAGTATTCTACTTTCTAGGTTTGGGGTGAAACCCGACGAGTTGTGCATGATTAAAGCATGAATATTTGAATGAACCATCTCTTTTAATCTCTATCTATCATCCTCTTGTTTGCTATCCATTCCTTGGTGAAAGTCAAAGCATGTTGGTGTTTATGAGTGAATCGAAAGATTTAGTTGTGAATTTGGATTATATTTGGTTGAAACGAAAGTTAAACCTTTAGGAAACAAGTAGGGTTGCAAGTCTAGATCTTTATGAAAGTTAAGATTTTTACTTGATTTATCATGACGAAAGTCATTCATGGGATTATTTATGGTTGATTTTGATTCATGTTTGCATGCATACACTTATTGTGGTGAATCCTTTGCTCTAGATCTTCTTTAATTTGGTTTCTCGGAGTTTTCTCATACCCGGATAGGTCGGTTACGACCACTTGTAGGTCGGTTCTGAGCGCCTGTCTCCCTTGTTTTTTTCTCCTGCGTTTGTGTTGAGTTGTTGGTCGGTTACGACCTGTTGTGGGTCGGTGCCGAGCATCTGTTTGAGTGTTTTGCTTTGTTTTGTTTTCTTTTATTAGGATCAGTAGCTAGACATAGATTCTTCTAATTCACGTGGACGAACCTGACCTCCCCGTACTTAGCGGGGTCTTGACTACAAATTTATTTGTTGTCGGGAAACCCTTTCAACAAATCGGCGCCGTTGCTGGGGATTTAGTTTAGTTTCTTGTCTAGTTATTTTTGGGTTTGGGAATAGCCCATACCCTCTTGTGTTTACTAATTCGTTTCCTTGTGATTGTGTGTGTAGGTGCATGCCCTCTAGTTCGCGAAGGGAAGTCGACCTTTTTCCTTTTGATTCTGAACTTGAGAGAACCCTTCACCGCAGGCTAAGAGAACGACGAGCAATGGCCAACGCTGAGGAACTTGCTCGCCAGATGGCTGATCTTCGCCTTCAGATGGAAGGTATTCAGAAAGAACGTGATGATCAAACTAATACTGTTACTCTTCTTCGACAAAAACTCATTGCTTTTCCACGTAATGCAAAGCAATATATGCATCCTGAATTCAAAGTTCCCGAATCTGCTATTGTGCTTCCTGTTATTGAGCACACTTTTGAGATCAAGTCACACTTCATCACTCTTATCAAGAGGTCGCAATTTGAAGGCAAGCCCACCGAGTGCCCCATGGAGCACATCAAGAACTTCACTGACCTCTGTGACACTATTGCGGCTGATCATGTATCGCTAGAATACGTGCTTTTAAAAGCGTTCAAATGGTCTTTGGCCGGAAAGGCATTTACTTGGCTTGAAAGTTTACCCTCCAAATCGATACATACATGGAAGGCGTTGCATGATCAATTTCTGACTAAATTCTTTCCAACAGCTAAGACTATAGAGCTAAGAAAGCGCATAACTTCTTATCATGAACTTCCCAATGAAACTTTTGTGGAAACTTGGGAGCGATTTAAAGAACTTCTTCGACAATGTCCTACTCATGGACAACCACCTTATGTGCTTCAAGAGATCTTCTTTCAGGGGTTCAATGTCGCTACTAAGGACCGCATCAACCTTCACACCGACTGCGGATTCATTGAGATGGATCCCGATCAAGCTTGGGCCTTGTTGGACAAACTCAGCAATTATGATGCAATGTATGGCACTCAACAAGCCGCCAAGGTTCAAATGAAGAAGCTTTATGATCCTAATGCCGAACCAATTGATCCGGATGTGAGGTTTCAATTTATGCAAGATGAGATAAACCGGCTTAAGAAGCAAGTGGGCCACTATAAATCCACCGCTCAACCTTGTCAAGAATGTGGTTCCCCTGCTCATCCTACTTCTTCTTGCACAAACATGGAACAAGTCCGAGTTGCAGAGGCTTATGCGGAGGCAAATTATATGAGAGGACCCTACCGTGGCCAAAACAATGCTTATCCAAGAAACAACAACAATTTTTCTCAATGGAACAACAATGGCTATGGTCAAGGTTTTCAAGCACCACCACAAGAGCAGAGAGCCCCGCCCTATAGGCCTCCCGGTTTTCAAGAGCCAACAACATGGGTACAAGGACTCCTTGAAGGAATGAATGGCATCCGAACCGATCTTAAAGGAGTGCAAAATCAACTTGGTGACTTTGAAGCTTGGAGGAAAAATGTGAATTCTCAACTTGGTGATTTAGCGGCCCAAATTCCACGACCACAAGGGCGATTACCGGGACATTCTGATGAGAATATGAGAGGACAAATTGCTGCAATCCACTTGAGAAGCGGAACGAAGTTACCAGACCGAGGAACAAGCAAGAAAAAGGGGGACGACGAAGACCGGCCAAGCTCGGAGCAGGTCGTCACCGACCCACCTAGGGTCGTGATCGACCATCATCCCACTACAGATAAGGTCGTCACCGACCAAACTCAGGTCGTGGCCGACCTCATTCCCGGAATTCTTCCTTCCATCCCTTCTACATCAACAACAAAGGTGCTTCCTTTCCCATCCAAGAAGGCTAAAGATTCCACGGACGGCAAATTCAAGCATTTTGTGCAGGTTCTTCAAGGTCTTAACATCACTATTCATTTTGCTGAAGCTTTGAATGAGATGTCCGCATACACCAAATTTCTCAAAGAGATCTTGTCGAAAAAGCGGTCTATGTCCGAACTAACTGATGAGGTGCGATCCTTAGAGCTCCCAGAGAAACTCGGTGATCCGGGTAAATTTGCAATTACTATTGGCATAGGTGCCCATCGCTTTAAAGCTTTATGTGATCTTGGTGCAAGTGCTAGTCTTCTACCTCTCTCTATATGATCCAAAACCAACATGGGTCCTTTGGTTCCGGTGAATATGAAACTCTATATGGCAGATGGTTCTTGTGTTAGACCCACTGGAGTTGTTGATGATTTCCCTATTCAGGTCGGCAAGTTCTTTGTGCCTAATGACTTTATTGTCATGGAGATGCCGGAAGACCCTGTCGTCCCGATCATTCTTGGGCGACCTTTTCTTGCAACCGCTGGAGCTATTATTGATGTGAAGAAAGCTCTCCTTACTTTTGAAATCGGCAATGAGGTGGTTGAGTTCCGGTTCAATCCAACGATGAAGGAAACCGGTGAAGCTATGGAAGTGAAGATGTTGTACACTCGCTCGGACTACATTGATTGTGAGGATCCGATCGAACGTTTGTTTGGAGCTTATACGAGTGAAGCTAAAGCCGAGGAAGAAACTGCAAGGTTGGCACCAACCATATTTTGCTTGGCACCAACCACCTCTAGGTCGGCACCGACCACTTCCAGCTCGGCACCCACCCCCATTCCGATCGTTGCTGAAGATTTTATGCTTGCTTCTGGCTCGGTGACGACCTCCCTATGGTCGGAGCTGACCCTTCTGGAGGCATACGATACTACTTACTATGAAGAGTTTTTCAAAATGGAGAAGGTTGAAGATATTGTTACACCACCACCACCGACTCCAGAGCTTAAGACTCTTCCCGAGTCTTTGAGGTATGAGTTTCTTGGCCCTAATTCCACTTTTCATGTGATTATTAATGCTAACCTTAATGAGGAAGAAGTTGGAAAGTTGTTGAATGTTCTTAGGGCTCATAGGAAGGCCATTGGATACTCACTTGAGGATTTAAGTGGCCTCTCACCTTCTTTGTGTATTCATCGTATTTTTCTTGAGGAAGGACAGAGGCCATCCATAGAGCATCAACGAAGGCTTAATCCAAATATGAAGGAAGTGGTAAAAAAGGAGATATTGAGAATGCTCGATGTAGGTATCATCTTCCCTATTTCGAATAGTAAGTGGGTAAGCCCTGTTCATTTTGTGCCTAAAAAGAGTGGTCTTACCGTTGTTGAGAATGAAAAAGGCGAGTTAGTCCCCACTAGGACTACCACTAGTTGGTGCATGTGCATTGACTATAGAAAGCTAAATAGCGCCACTAGAAAGGACCATTTTCCCTTGCCTTTTATTGACCAAGTGCTAGAGAGATTAGCTTTGCATGATTATTTTTATTATCTCGATGGCTATAGTGGTTTTTGGCAGGTTCCGATACATCCAGATGATCAAGAGAAAACCACCTTCACATGTCCTTATGGCACATTTGCTTATAGGAGGATGTCGTTCGGGCTTTGCAACGCCCCGTCCACTTTCCAACGGTGTATGATGGCCTTCTTCTCCGACATGATTGAGGACATTGTGGAGGTATTTATGGATGGTTTCTCGGTTTACGGTACCACTTTTGACTCGTCTTGCCAATCTTACTAGAGTACTTAGGAGATGTGAGGAGACTAACCTAGTACTTAATTGGGAAAAGTGTCACTTTATGGTGCAAGAAGGAATTGTTCTAGATCATGTTGTGTCAAAAAGGGGGATTGAGGTTGATAAAGCTAAAATTGAATTAATCGAAAAATTACCACCCCCTTCCTCAGTGAAAGATGTTAGGAGCTTTTTAGGACATGCCGGGTTTTATAGGAGGTTCATTCAAGATTTCTCTAAGATTGCCAAACCATTAACTAACCTATTAATGAAGGATGTTGTGTTTGAGTTTTCTTCCGAGTGTCTTGCAGCTTTCCACAGGATCCGGGATGCACTTGTATCGGCTCCTATTATGCAACCTCCGGATTGGACCATTCCCTTCGAGATCATGTGTGACGCTAGCGACTACGCCGTGGGCGCAGTCCTTGGGCAAAGAAGAGAGAAGAAGCTTCATGCTATCTATTATGCGAGTAAAACGCTAGATGAGGTCCAAAGCAAATACACGACCACAGAGAAGGAATTCCTAGCCGTTGTGTTTGCCTTTGAGAAGTTCCGGTCATACTTGGTGGGTTCCAAGGTAATCGTCTACACAGATCATGCAGCCATCCGTTATCTTATGGATAAGAAGGACGCCAAACCGAGATTGCTCCGATGCATGCTTCTATTACAAGAATTTGACCTTGAAATACGAGATAAGAAAGGAGAGGAAAATCTTGTGGCGGATCACCTTTCTCGGTTACCCATGGAACACATTAAGGAGTCTGGAGATATAATACCCATCAACGACTCTCGCCCGGACGAAACCTTATTAAGCAATGAAGTCTTACGGATCGAAACAACACAAGCTGGGTCGGAGACGACCAATGCTGGGTCGGAGACGACCAATGCTGGGTCGGAGACGACCCCCCATATGCAGATTTTGGCTGACACCCTGCTGGAGAGCACGGAACCGACCCCCACCACGACCAATCAAGGTCATTCTTCTAACCCTTCTTCGGTACTTTCTACTATTCTTCATTCTTCTCCTCCCATGCTCTCTTGCCATTATATCTATGCTATTCGAGGGGCGAAAACCCCTTGGTTTGCGGATTTTGCTAACTATATTGTAGGAGGCATTATCCCCGATGGATTGACTTCGCAAGCTCGAAAGAAGTTCCTCCACGACGCCAAGCAATACTATTGGGACGATCCCTAACTTTTCAAGCAAGGGAGTGACCATATCTTTAGGCGTTGTGTGCCGGACGATGAGATAGAGGGGGTAATCCGACATTGTCACACTCTTCAAACGGGCGGCCATGCTAAGGGATTCAAGACCACCGTAAAAATTCTCCAAAGCGGATTCTACTGGCCTACCCTCTTCAAAGATGTTCATACCTATATCACGGCTTGTGATGAGTGTCAGCATGCGGGAAATATCACATGGAGGAATGAGAACCCACTCACAGGAATTCTAGAAGTTGAGCTTTTTGATGTATGGGGAATTGATTTCATGGGACCTTTTCCCTCTTCGGGTCCCTACAAGTACATCCTCGTAGCGGTTGACTACGTGTCTAAGTGGGTTGAAGCCATAGCCACGAGAACTAATGACGCATGAGTTGTGGCCAAGTTTATGAAGTCCAACATCTTTCCCCGCTTTGGTGTTCCCCGAGCCCTTATTAGTGATGGCGGTTCTCATTTCATTGAGCGGAGTTTTGAGGCACTTTTGACTAAGTATGGGGTCATTCACAGGGTAGCAACTCCCTACCATCCCCAAACTAGTGGTCAAGTGGAGATCTCCAACCGGCAAATTAAAAACATCTTGGAGAAGACGGTTTCCCGCTCAAGGATTGGGCTTCCAAGTTAGATGATGCACTTTGGGCATACCGCACCGCCTACAAGACTCCACTCCGCACTACTCCTTACAATCTTGTGTATGGAAAGTCGTGCCATTTGCCCTTCGAGCTCGAACACAAAGCTCTATGGGCTCTCAAGGAGCTCAACATGGATCTTGACACGGCCGGAGCAAAGAGATTTATGGACTTGCAAGAATTGGAAGAGTTACGGCTCAAAGCGTATGAAAATGCCAAGATTTATAAAGAAAGAACCAAGAAGTGGCATGATAAGAAGCTCATCCCAAAGACCTTCAACAATGGTGATCAAGTACTCCTTTTCAACTCAAGACTTCGACTTTTTCCCGGAAAATTACGATCCCGATGGAGTGGACCATTCGTTGTTCATCACATCTACCCACATGGAGCGGTCGAACTTTTAGATGAAAATGGAGGGATTTTTAAGGTCAACGGGCATCGATTGAAGAAATAATTTGCAAGGGCTGAACCCGATGAAGAAATTCCAGCCACATGGGCTCTCACATCTTCGGACTAAGTAGAGGTACTTCTCGTCTAGCTAAAGACGTAAAATTAAGCTCTTTCGGGAGGCAACCCGCTTTGTTTTTGATTTTGATTTTTCTTTTTAGTTTAGTTTCGTTTGTTTTTCTTAGTATAGAATAGCTAGTTTTCTTGTCTTGGTTCTCCACTAACTTTTTGTAGGAAGCCGAGAGCGGCGGGAGAGGACGAGGGGGCCGAAATACCCAAGCAAAAGAGAAGAAGCGATGGTCGTAACCGACCTAGTATGGGTCGTCACCGACCCCTTCCACGCAAATATGGTAAATATTTTCAGAAAATTGGAAATTGCAGGTAAGTCCCTCAATTTTTACCTCTTTTAAACCCTACCCCTCCCCTCTCTTTCTCCCCCACGCCGACCTCTCTCTCCTTCTCAAAACTCCATAGCTCCTCCCACTCTCTTTGCCTCTCAAACATCACAAATCCTCCATCCCCGTCCCAAATCCACCAAAATTCTTCCTTGTGCTACATAAACTCTCCAAATCATTCAACAAAAACCGAAAATTTCACCCCCACCACGATTTTTCAATTTTTGGAACCACTTTGGTGCTCGTAGACGACCCCCTTCTACTTTCATTCCTATATTCTTGCTCATCTTTGGTATGTTTTTCTACTCCTTTGATCTTATATTCAAGTTTACTTGATTTATGTTTGAGGGATTAGTTGAAAACCTAGGTTTTGGGTGTTCTTGAGTTTGAATATGGAAATTTGGGTTGTTTGCATGTTTAAGTGGTTAGATCTATATAATACCATGATTAATTGGGGGTTGTATGTGGAAATATTGATGCATATTTGGTTGTTTGATTGATTGTTAGAGTATTTGATTTTTTCGGAATTTTTGGGTACACATACCATGAACAAGGGCCGAATTTGAGGGCTTCCTCTTGCCCGGAATGGTCGGCACCGACCCCCCATGGGTCGGTGACGACCCATCAGTACCTTGTTTTTGAATTCGCTCGGCACCAAGCTTCCAAGGGTCGGTACCGACCCCGATTGACGGGTGTCCCTCATTTCATGCATGATGATGGAGCTATTTTTACCATGATTTGGGTGCTTTTAGCTTGATCTTTCCCTCTACTTATCTACTTTTCATGATTAAGCATGCTAGGTTGAGATCCTTTCTAAATTTGAGCATGTTTCTTTGAATAAGTATGGGGTACTTCTTTGGAAGTGACATGTGTGTCTTTTGTCTTGGCATTGTTCTTTCAAATTATGGAGATTATCTTGGAAAGTTGTTGAATGTTTTGTAGGACAATGGCTTCATCCTCTAGTCACCAAGCCAAAAAGAAAAAGAAGAACAAGCAAAAAGTGGATACGGTGGTGTTTACTCGGAAGATCAAAAGGCCCGGTTTCTTGAGATGTGGAGGGCCGATGTGAGTGTAAGAGCTTATCAACGGGCCGGGGCCAACAAGATTGGTGTTCATAGAGAGGTGCTCGAGGCTTTCTCTTGGATTGGTGCTCAACACCTCATTCTACATCCTATCGAGGAGCATTATGTGGCGCTAACATGTGAATTCGTGTCTAAATTTCGCTTGTACCGGAATGATGACGATTTCAACCTCTCCAAGGTCACTTTCCAACTTGGTAATCAAGAGCATGAGATGAACATAAAGAAATTCAACAAGCTTTTGGGTTTCCGTGCCCCACCCGGCTCCTACAAACAAACGGACTTCCCTGCCGAGGAGTTGTGGAAATATCTCACCGACAAAGAAGAGTATCCCACCAACCACCTTCCCGGCAAATTCATTGCAAGTCCGGTTTTCCGGATTATCCTTCGCATCTTGGGCTCCACCATTTGGCCAAGATATGAGCTCTCACGCCCACACAAGCAAGAAATTGCATGCTTATCCACCATGCTCTACGAGCCAACCATTCATATGAACTTGGGATTCGAGTATGCTACGGCCGTCATCAACCACCAAAGCCAAAAGACTCACACTACTACCTACTTTGGGTGGCTTGTAGCTATTCTTGCAAAGGCCTTAAAGGTCAACCTTTCCTCTTACTCTTCAAGACCGGTCATTGCTATGGACGTCAAGTACTTCTTGAATTCTAAGGTGATTGCTCCATCTTCTACCGGCTTCATCAACAAGTTCTATATTAGCAAACATGAGACTCATGATGTAGTGCTTACCGAGGAGAATCTCGAGCTCGTATATCTCCTTAATTGGTATGATGTTTGGGCCCCCGCTCCTTACCCTTTGAGAGCCAAAGTCCAGGATGATGAGAAGATTAGACGCCAGCCCAGCAGATTCCGCCGAGCCATACCCAACCCACGGCCAAGAGAAGCATCTTCCGAGTCGGACTCACTAAGGGGCCACGCTGGGGAGGTCGGTGACGACCACCAGAGGGTCGGTGACGACCGTCAACAGCTCGGCTACGACCATTATGGGGTCGGTGTCGACCCACCAATGGACAACAATTACACTAACCAACCCGGTGTCGACCCGATGGACTACACAATGGGACCGCAGTCTGACATGGTCCCTTACTATCCACATCCATATGGCTTTGATGGGTCCGGTGGCACACACTTTGACGGACAAGGCACGTACCATACCGGTTCAAGTTCGGGAGGAAATCCCGACATCTCTCTTCTTTCGGCCAAAATGGATGCTCTTATGCTTCACCAACACCATCTTTATGGAGCACTCAACCACCACCACAACCAATTCGTCAACCACAAACAAGAGCTCCACGACTTCCGCATTGAGTATTATGAAGACCATAAGGAGGATGTTGCAAGATGGGAAGCTCAAGAAGATTTTAACCATTGGTTGGGGCAATACCTTTACCAAGCTCCACCACCTCCTCAACCTCCTCAAGAATGATTCTCCTCCTTTGTCAACGCTTCAAGTTGTGTCCAAGTAAGTTCTCTTCCCTTTCTCTACTTTCTTAATCAATGGGGACATTGATGTTTAAGTATGGGGTGGTTTGGGAGATTACTTGTATGAGTCTTTATTTGTTTAAGTCATGTGTTGCTTTGTGTTAATATGTGTTTAGTTGTGTTTAGTCTTGTTTTGAGTCTTTTTCTTTTGGATTTTAGATGGATAAATGCCCTATTCCTTAGATGTTCTAGGACGGAAATTGCTTGCATTATCATGTAAAACCAATGACATGCTTTAAGAATCACCTAAACCATGATCTTGCTTTTTGAGTTTTGAGCTTATAATGAAAATTGAGCATGCATATTTCTAAGTAAAAGCAATCCAACAAAATGTGAACCTAAGTGAGATATCTTTGGCCTATAAAGGATGTACATTTTTACTCCTTTCTCTTTCATGTGTGAAATACTCTTCCATGTACAAATATACCAATTGACAATGGCATGATTATTTTAAAACTTGAGACCAATGAAGATATGCTCATTACTTGATTGAATCAAATGATTTTGAACTCATTTTTATAAGCCTATTATATTCCTTTTCCTACCTATACATGATCCCTCCTTTGTAGCCCTTATTTTTGAGCTTAAAGCCTATTTCTAGCTCCATAAAAATTCCCTAGCCATGATAAGCTTGACCTCTTTGATCCGGGAATTAGGACTTAGAAGAAGTTGTTGAAAATTGTTATGATTTGAATGGGTGAGAACAAAGTGATTGTGAAAGATAGATTGTCTTTGAGAAACAAAAGGAATGAAGTGTTTTTGGACTTGAAATGCATGTATGTAGCTCGGTGCCGACCCAAAGTGGGTCAGTGCCGACCATCCCATGGATTTAAAAATAAAAAAGAAGTTCCATATAATAAGTGCAAGAGTCCAAGGCCTTCAAAAGAATAGAAGAAAGACGAATCATGATAGGTGAAAGGGGAAGTGCATTGTAAAGTTTAAGTGTTTGGTGATTGAAGAAGAGGAAAGAATGTAGGATGAGTGATGTATAGTCTAGGAGTTTTGATTCCCGGATTAGTTAGCACCACAAGGCTAAATTATTTCCACACCCTTTGTTATTTTGATGTCGCACTTTTTAGTTAGTTTTTAAGGGTAGTTTTCTAGCTAAATTAAGTCATTCTAGGTCCACTATGTTTGTTTTGTGTGTAACTCCGGCTCTCTTTAGAGAGTTGGAGTCGTTTGTGTGTGTCCATATTTTTTGTAGGTCTTTGAAGCGTTGAGGAGGAGATATCTCGGTTTTTCAAGCTTTCTAGGAGGTGGTGTTAGAAGTTGTTTGGTGGTGATTTTGATAGAAGAGCAAGAGTCGGTGCATTTGAAGGTTTGATGATTTAAGAGTGAAGATTTCAAGATCAAAGTGCTTAAAGAAGGAGCTAAAGGACGTCTTAGAAGGCCAAGAGCGATTGAAGAAGAAACAATGAAGGAAAGCCAAGCATTGGAGCAAGTTTTGAGCAAGAAATGAAGAAATCAAGTGCAGCCAGGGGTCGGTGACGACCCACATATGGTCGGTGACGACCCATTCCGTGTGTAAGCCAAGCATTGGAGCAAGTTTTGGATCTAAAGCTTGAAACTTTCATATTCAAAAATATCAACCTTCAAGTTACTAACTTTCTCTTTCAATCAAGTTAAAAACTCAAATTACCTCAACTTTCATCTTGGTATAAGCACAACAAACAATCTCGATAATAGATAAAAGGCATTCAACACACAATCTCACTCATCAAACATGCTCAACTATGCCGGGCTTAACCCCGATCCTAGAAAAGAAGACTACTCACTAATCATAACTACTAAACAAATAAATTTAATAAAAGAAAACATTGAAAACCAATTACTACTCAAATTAAAATAGAAAAATCTGTCTTACAGAAATTCAGAAGAAACCGAAAAAAGAACAAAACACCGAACCAAAATCTCGATCAACGAACTCGGTAACTTTCATTCACCGACCTCCGAACTCGACTCCGATCCTCTCTCGCCTCTTCGGTTCTTCCTCCTCTCTAAAATCTCTAAAAAGTCTCTCTCTCTTCTATGCTAGATAGAAGGGTATTTATACTAAAAAGCTAAAAACTAAAAAGGCTAGAAGATATAAACTTTCCTAAAAAGATAGAATAAAAGCTAAATCATGTATTCCAAGTTGACGAGTATCTAACTACTAAAGAAAGCCACATACCATCAAGTTTCTTTGAAGGGTTCACAACCACTTCAGCAGCCTTCGCAGACGCAAGAACTTTGTCTTCAATCATTTTCTCTGAGTCTCCCGACTTCGTATCATCCTCCTCGTCCGTTTGGTCCTCAAAAATAGCCGCCGTCTTGTTACTTGTCTCGCCCTCAAGCAGTTGTTCTACAGACTTCTGGTATGTCCTTCTCACCTTTGGAAGAGCAAAGAGCCTTCCGCATGCCTCCGATTCAAAAACATGGGTGTCTAAGTTGGATGGAACTGCACGCGTGAAACCATCCAAATGGAAAAGTCAACAGGAGAGGTAGATGACGACAGAACGAAACGGAAATTAGGGTTAGGGTTACCTACTATTGGAAGTCCACGAATGAAAGAACACCACTTGATATTATGCACCTAGCGTAGACTTTTCCACGAAGAAGAAACGGGTAGCCCAGTCCATGTCATTCACCTTTGACTTGGGAATCAAGGGATTCTTGGCGTCCCTCGCATGAAGGGTGAAACTACCGGCCCTAAGGGACACACCCGATAAGCACACAGGAGGTCTGACACCGAAAATTCAATCCTCTCCTCTAAACACACTTTGCTTATCTGGTACAAGATTTTCCATACAGACGGCAACAACTGCGCCGGAGAAGCCCTAAGAGCCACTAGAAAGTTCAGGATCAGGGAGGAAAAAGGGAAAAAAGCCCAGAGTGAAAGGGTACTCGAGGAAGCAAACCCATCCCTCTTAGACCCAGTCTACATCCTCATGCGTGGGTCTGTAGAAATTAGTGCCAGCCGGGAAACCATGTGTCTGAATGATTTTTTCCACCTCATCGAAGGACATAGAGCATGGGCGGAAATCGTGGGGTTCAAGGGAGTGGGAAGACTCAAAAACCATATCAAGAACTCCCACTTTGGCCATGGAAAACGCTGAGGGTGAAAATAGGGAAACGAAAGAAGGAGGTTATTGGAAAACGAAGAAGAAGAGATGGAAGGCATAGGTGGATTATCGCGTATCTTCGAGAGATTTACTTCAAATCATTTAAAGCCCGATTGATATGACCTCTCGTTTCCCCGAGGAAGATCGGGCAGATAGGGCCAAACCACGTGTCATGCGTCCACTGTAGTTCACACGACAAATCTGATCAAAATCCCGCCTAAAGACGAATCGGCCCATTTAAGGATACCAACCCAAGAGCAAATGAGGTGTCACAAGAGAAAGTGAAAGAAGAAATCTTCAGGAACAAGAAGAGGCCACCGATCGGTGAAAATCAAGGCAGAAGTTCTGAAGAGGCGTAGAGAAATCAATGGTCATCCAAAGAAGGAAGAAATTTGCGGTCAAGAGAAGAAGATATACACTTGCGACTGATCTTTGACAGTAGTAACCTATCCCGAAATTTACACAGAGTGGTTGACGGTTAAAGATATACCCTAGGAATGTGGAGATCGTGGCAAATAGGGAAATAACAGTTAATCTAAAGAGGATATAGGCTGGAAGGAGAGAAAAACCCGAGTATTACCTTATACACACCCTTAAATAGAACAAAATCATCAACGAGAGATCACTTGTATTCAAATTTCTCTAATCCTAATATTTCTTGAGTATTACCTCGTTCACTTCCATTCGATCGTGCCCCAATCTAAGAGTTTGATTATCAAATTTTTGTCCAAAATAGGCCCCACGGTGGGCGCCAAATTATTTTGGTCAAATTTCGACCAGTGATGAACTCGGATACTTGATGTTAAAATGTGAGGCTTTTCTAACCGATAAGCTATTATCCGATCAAAGGTATGAACGTCGGAATGAAAACGTGATAGAAAGTGTATTTGATTCTCAGAGTTCGATTACAACTGATTTTTCATGTCCCCTTACATTTGGTTTTCCCTCCCCTATAATACGATCGTCAATTGAGCCTCCCACACAGCTACCCATGATCGTCATGGTTTTCATTCACGTTCCCCCTCACTCTAATATTAGTTTCTTTCGCCTTCTTCAACCACTCGTCCCTCTCCAGAGACGTTTAGAGCTGGACCGGGCCTTTGGGAATGGGATCTTCTTGGTGGGCTGAAGCGGGAGTGGGTTTGTGATGTCGCACTTTTTAGTTAGTTTTTAAGGGTAGTTTTCTAGCTAAATTAAGTCATTCTAGGTCCACTATGTTTGTTTTGTGTGTAACTCCGGCTCTCTTTAGAGAGTTGGAGTCGTTTGTGTGTGTTAATATTTTTTGTAGGTCTTTGAAGTGTTGAGGAGGAGATATCTCGGTTTTTCAAGCTTTCTATGAGGTGGTGTTAGAAGTTGTTTGGTGGTGATGTTGATAGAAGAGCAAGAGTTGGTTCATTTGAAGGTTTGATGATTTAAGAGTGAAGATTTCAAGATCAAAGTGCTTTAAGAAGGAGCTAAAGGACGTCTTAGAAGGCCAAGAGCGATTGAAGAAGGAACAATGAAGGAAAGCCAATCATTGGAGCAAGTTTTGAGCAAGAAATGAAGAAATCAAGTGCAGCCAAGGGTCGGTGACGACCCACATATGGTCGGTGACGACCCATTCCGTGTGTTGCGGAATTTATACTTGCGCCTTAAGTTTGGTTTAGTAATTGTTTTATTTATGGGCCTTTTTAAGATAGATTTTAGTTTTCTTATAGATTTATTTCTACCACTATATAAGGATCTCTAGGGTTTTATTTCAAGGGGGAAGCTTTTGGGAGAGACGTTTTTAGGGTTATTTGTGGAGAACGGAACAAGTTGCAAGTTGGGTTTTCTAGGTTACTTTGATTCCGAGCTCTTGGACAATTAGAGAGACTTGGAGGTTTGCTTAAGTTTGTAAGTTTTCTTTTTAATTGAAGTTTGTTTGGATTTGAATCATGTCTTCTCTTTCGTTTATGATTGTTGATTGTTTCATGGATCGTGAGTATTCTACTTTCTAGGTTTGGGGTGAAACCCGACGAGTTGTGCATGATTAAAGCATGAATATTTGAATGAACCATCTCTTTTAATCTCTATCTATCATCCTCTTGTTTGCTATCCATTCCTTGGTGAAAGTCAAAGCATGTTCGTGTTTATGAGTGAATCGAAAGATTTAGTTGTGAATTTGGATTATATTTGGTTGAAACGAAAGTTAAACCTTTAGGAAACAAGTAGGGTTGCAAGTCTAGATCTTTATGAAAGTTAAGATTTTTACTTGATTTATCATGACGAAAGTCATTCATGGGATTATTTATGGTTGATTTTGATTCATGTTTGCATGCATAAACTTGTTGTGGTGAATCCTTTGCTCTAGATCTTCTTTAATTTGGTTTCTCGGAGTTTTCACATACCCGGATAGGTCGGTTACGACCACTTGTAGGTCGGTGCCGAGCGCCTGTCTCCCTTGTTTTTTTCTCCTGCGTTTGTGTTGAGTTGTTGGTCGGTTACGACCTGTTGTGGGTCGGTGCCGAGCATCTGTTTGAGTGTTTTGCTTTGTTTTATTTTCTTTTATTAGGATCAGTAGCTAGACATAGATTCTTCTAATTCCCGTGGACGAACCTCACCTTCCTGTACTCAGCGGGGTCTTGACTACAAATTTATTTGTTGTCGGGAAACCCTTTCAACAGTTTGCGATCCTAGGGCCCAAAAATTGTCCCAAAAAGATCACGTGAGATTTTTAAATTTCGGAGATCTTTTTATTGTTGAACTTCCGTGATCTTTGCTATCTTGGATATGCCACGTGTAGCGCTGAGTTTTCGTGGCGTGTTCCAAGGTAGCAGTCGAAGAGACGGGTCACCTCTATATTTTCTATGTCCCTTCTGCAGTGATTATTCACATCTTCCACGTTGAACTTTCTTGAGGTAAGAAAAGTGAAAAAAAACCTTTCCTTTCCTCCTTGTTTCTTCTGCAATTTTCTTTCTTTCTCTTTAATGGCGAAAAACCACTTGGTCTCAAGGCACGGCTTTCAGCCGTCGGGGGTTCTTCACGAATGTGACAGTGTTGCTAACACCATGAACCTGAGTGACATGAACCAGGTTATCATCGAGGGGGGTTTTCCTGAGGGGGTTGTGGCGATGTGCCCAGAGGAGGAGCGCTCAGATTGGGTCCATCCTGGTTGGGTTTGTTTTTTCGAGTTTCCCTTCTCTATATCATGCATTCTCCCCTTTCCTTTATTGATCCGGTAATTTCTAGCCCGCTTCAAACTTTCTCCTGCACAATTACTCCCTTCCGCTTGGAAAATCCTATTCTTGGTGAGTCAGATGGCCGAGGCCTTCGGCGTGGATGTCACAGTTTCGGACCTACTTCAGGCCTATTGTCTGACAACGGTAAGGCGAGGACGGTTTACCCTGTAGTCCCGGAATGCGCGACGGTCTCTTGTTCTAAATACTAAAGTGAACGGGAAGAACTGGGCCAGTCGATTTTTCTTTGTTGAAATTGCCTCTTTGAACCCTGAATGGCGTTTATTCCTTTGTGACAAGTGGGATTAGAATAGTAAGAGTCTAACTTTTCTTTTGATCCTACCTCCAGGGTATATTAACGCATATTCATCTTCGCCTTTCTTGTGCGTAGGCATCCCGTATATCATCGAACCACGAGACCATTCGGAGAAGGTGTTGTCGAAACTCTTCAGACTCCCTTCGGTGTAGAGAACGTTTGGGGCCTCATTTGCTGATTCTTCAGAAGAACTCTCGGAAGGGGAAGATAGTGCAATCTCTGCAGGTTTCGAGGAATCAAGCGGAAAAGACGACCTCAAGATTGTCAAGATGTCTTTAGTCCCGGCGTCGACTGCTGTTTTGGGCCCTTCTGTCGGTAAGATCTATCTCGGCACAACCTTTCTTGAACGTCTGCTAGGGCACGAGTTGTGAAGCTGGAGTGTTGATAGGGTTTCTCGGCCAACAAATAAATTTGTTAGTCAAGACCCCGCTTAGTACAGTGGAGTCTTGATCGTTCCACAGGAAGCAAGGTTGTTTGTCTATCAATCTAATAAAAATCAAACAAAATCAAACAAAACACTCACGAGATGCCTCGTTAACGACCTTGTCAGGATCGTTACCGAGCCACCGAACACAAAAATACTAACTAACGACCTAATTAAATTCTAATTAATATTCGGTACCGAAGCAAGTATTCAGCAACGAAGATTTACCAGAAATAATTCAATTAAAACAAAAATCTAGGATAAGGGACACCGCAACATAGCCAAGCATAAGAATTCGTAAGAAGATAAGATCATGCCTTCAAATAGATAGAGTCATCAACTTTCATTGACTTAACAAGTAAATTAATCTACTTTCATAAACTAACTCACTCAATTGCTTGTTTTGGATCTAAAACTTGAAACTTTCGTTTTCAAACAATATAAACCTTCAAGTTACTAACTTTCTCTTTCAATCAAGTTAAAACTCAAATTACCTCAACTCCCATTTCGGTATTAAGCACAACAAACAATCTCAATAAAGATAAAAGGCATTCGAAACACAATCTTACTCATCAAACATGCTCAACTATGTCGGGCTTAACCCCAACCCTAGAAAAATAGACTACTCACTACTCATGATTAAGAAACTAAAAACTTCAATAAAAACAAACATTGAAACAAAACTCAAACTTAAATTAATAACAGAAATATCGTCTTACAGAGATTCAGAAGAAAACTAGACAAAACATTCACCGAACCACAAAACATTCAACGAACCTCGGAAACCGTCGTCACCGAACCTCGTCACCGACTTCCGATCCGGTTCTCTCTCCTTCGGCGTTCCTCCAAATCTTCTCCAAAAACTAGCTCTAAAATTCGACTCCCTCCTCTATGCTAGATAGAAGGGTATTTATACTAGAAAATCCTAAGAAACTAAAAAGGCTAAAAGATAAAAAATTTCCTAAAAAGATAGAAACAAACTCTAAAAGATAGAAATAAAATCTAGAAAGATATTAAACCCTAAAATACATATTCTAATAACCTATAAAGATTCTAAAAAGATACTCAACCGATACGGAAATAAATTCCCGCTCAGGATCGGTGAATAATAAAATAATACTCTGAAATCTTTCTCTTCGTGGCCTCGTTAACGACCCTTCACAGCCTCGTTAACGAGCCTTGGGTTTGTTTTCTTCAACACCTCCTCTTTTACTCTCGAGTTTTGACTTCTTAAATCTTGCACTCTCCCATCCTTCACTGTGATGCTCCAAATTTAGCTCTATTTAGCTCCTTTTCTCACTAAAATCTGCAAAATACACAAAATAGCGTAGATTCCACTCTTTTCGTAGATTTATGCAAAACTAACTAAAAATACTCAAAACTAAACCTAAACTAGACAAAACTAAACCTAATAAACAAAGAAAACCTATCAAAAACTATACTAAAAATGCGAACATCATGGAGCAAGAGATTCTTGCGTTGGAGGTGAAGGTTAAGGAACTTGAGATGAGGGTTGCTCAACCAGGTCTGGTCGGAAAAGCAAAGCCAGAGGACATAGGGGCATACTACATCATGTTGGCGTGGTTGGAGACTATCAGGGAGTTTGAGGCTGGGGATCTCACCGTTGGGGATGCTGATAAATTCAATGCGCTTTTTCTGAGCACCTTCCGCGGTGGTGTCCCCCCCCCCCAGCTTAGGCCTCTGCTCTGATGGGTGTTGTAGGTTCTCCCATGACTCCGAGAGCACACGAGGATCAGGATAATGCTGCTGCGACACTGGATGGTGAGCAGGTGGAGAAGGATGGAGCCCCGACCGACCTTGCATGATCTCTCACTTTAAGTGACCAAGGATTCTGGCGGCTTCAGCCGTTTGTAAAATACTTTTAATTTCATCTTTTGTGGTTGGTTTTAGAAGACAAGTGGTACCTTTTGGCCGTTCCATTTATCGGGCGGTCTTTAGGCTTTTGGATGGTGGCGAGGCCATGGATATTGTGCTTGATTTGACCCCCGTCATGGGGCGGGGGTTCTATTGCTTGTTTTTCTTGTTTGCCTTTTGCTTGGTTGTTGTATTTTTTTGTCTCTGTTGGCATCTTTTGCAGGTGTTTTCGTTGTGTGACAGTTGTCGGCGGAGCAGCCCCTGTAGAAGGTTGTTCGTTAGTCGGGAGGAATGCATAGCTATGGCTTGAAGGGTGAGGAAAAACTTTAGCCGGCATTACGGGTGACTTAAGGGGTGTCCTTAAGTCCTTGCCTGCTTGATAGATTACCTACCTTGAAGGCGCATAATGGACGTTACCCGTCATCTTTATTTTTGCTGAAAATGCTAATTCGATTAAGTGAGCGAGTAAAAACCCTCAAGGGGTGGTACAAGCGACTATACGTGAACATGTATGGAAGGCACATACGCCAACCAAACCAATCTACAAGCATATAAGGGAAAGCATGCAAGCTCCCCTAGCTATGCCTTACATAAAAAACCACTACAAAATCTCCACCTCATGCGTGGGGTACAAATCATAGAGTAGTCTCAAAACATGTGTAATTACCAGCCGTGTCACTACCTCAGCCGGGATGGGGTTTTTATCGAACACTCTTGCGTTGCGTGCATGCCAAATGTAGTATACCATGGACAAGAGAGCATAGAATTGCGCCGATGTAAGACATGATCGGCCACAAGCGCGCCACAAGCGACTGCTAGGGCACGAGTTGTGGAGTTGGAGCAAGAGATTCATGTGTTGGAGGTGAAGGTTAAGGAACTTGAGACGTCTGCTGAACCAGGTCTGGTCGGAAAAGCAAAGGCAGAGGACATAGGGGCATACTACATCATGTTGGCGCGGTTGGAGACTATCAGGGAGTTTGAGGCTGGGGATCTCACCGTTGGGGATGCTGATAAATTCAATGCGCTTTTTCTGAGCACCTTCCCCGGTGGTGTCCCCCCAGCTTAGGTCTCTGCTCTAATGGGTTTTGTAGGTTCTCCCATGACTCCGAGAGCACACGAGGATCAAGATGCTGCTGCTACGACACTAGATGGTGAGCAGGTGGAGAAGGATGGAGCCCCGACCGACCCTGCATGATCTCTCACTTTAAGTGACCAAGGATTCTAGCTGCTTCGGCCGTTTGTAAAATACTTTTAATTTCATCTTTTGTGGTTGGTTTTAGAAGACAAGTGGTACCTTTTGGCCGTTCCATTTATCGGGCGGTCTTTAGGATTTTGGATGGTGGCGAGGCCACGTATATTGTTCTTGATTTGACCCCCATCACGGGGCGGGGGTTCTATTGCTTGTTTTGCTTGTTTGCCTTTTGCTTGTTTGTTGCATTTTTTTTGTCTTTGTTGGCATCTTTTGCAGGTGTTTTCATTGTGTGACGGTTGTTGGTGGAGCAGCCCCTGTAGAAGGCTGTTCGTTAGTCGGGAGGAATGCATAGCTATGGCTCGAAGGGTGAGGAAAAACTCTAGCCGACGTTACGGGTGACTTAAGGGGTGTCCTTAAGTCCTTGCCTGCTTGATAGATTACCTACCTTGAAGGCGCGCAATGGACGTTACCCGTCATCTTTTTTTTTGCTAAAAATGCTAATTCGATTAAGTGAGTGAGTAAAAACCCTCAAGGGGTGGTACAAGCGACTATACATGAACAAGTAAGGAAGGCACATACGCCAACCAAACAAAACTACAAGCATATAAGGGAAAGCATGCAAGCTCCCCTAGCTATGCCTTACATAAAAAACCACTACAAAATCTCTACCTCATGCGTGGGGTACAAATCATAGAGTAGTCTAAAAACATGTGTAACTACCAACCGTGTCACTACCTCAGCCGGGATGGGGTTATTATCGAACACTCTTGTGTTGCGTGCATGCCAAATGTAGTATACCATAGACGAGAGAGCATAGACTTGCGCCGAGGTAAGACATGATCGGCCACAAGCGCGCCGCTTGAGCCATTCCACGGTACTTGATAGCGACGTGCATGCCGGTGTAATACAAAACCTTACGCGCAACTCCCTCCAAATACCACAAGTGTAGGGACAAGTGAAGAAAAGATGCTCATAAGTCTCCAACTCCGCCCCACAAAATTGGCAACTTGGCTCCACATCCATGAAAAAGAGGCGGTCATAGGTGGAAAGTTTGCCGAGGATATGTTCGTGTTTTTGATATAGTTTTTTAGTAGGTTTTCTTAGTTTATTAGGACTAGTTTTGATAAGTTTAGGGTTAGTTTTGTGTTTTTTTGGATAAGTTTGCATATTTTGTGAAAAGTATGGAAGCTACTCCGTTTTGTGTATTTTTGTAGGTTTTAGCAAGGAAACGATGCTATTTGGAGCTAAATTTGGAGTGCTATGGTGAAGGACGGAGGAATACAAGAAAAAGGAGTCGAAGTCTATGTTTTTGAAGAAGAAGTGTTGAAGAAGCCAAGCCCAGGCTCGTTAACGAGGCTGTGAGGGCTCGTTAACGAGGTTACGAGATAGGTTTATCAAGGAATCTTAATGATGTCCTACCAATCCTGTGCGGGAATTTATTCCGTGTCGGTACAGTGTTTTTAATGAGTTTTAGGGTTATTATATTATTTATTTTAGGTTATGATATCCTTCTAGATTTTATTTCTATCTTTTTAGAGTAGATTTCTATCTTTTAGGAATATTTTTATCTTCTAGCCTTTTTATTTTATAGACTTATTAGTATAAATACCCTTCTATCTACCCTAGAAAAAGGGGGGTAGCAAGTAGAGTAGAGTTCGAGTAGAGAAGAAGGAAGAGCCGAGAGAGAGAGAGAGAGAGAGAGAGAGAAGAGTCGGAGGTCGAGATCGAACACGGTGGACGAGAGTTACCGGGGTCGTTAATCACGGGTTTTGATTTGGTGTTCCGTATTATTCGGTTTCTTCTGGATTCTGTAAGACAAAATTTTCTTATTAATTTAAAGTAGTTGTTTTGTTCTTAATGTTTTCTCTTGTTGAATTTATTTGCTTCTTAGTTATGAGTAGTGAGTAGTTTTCTTATCTAGGGTCGGGGTTGAAACCCGACATAGTTGTGCATGGTTTGATGAGTAAGATGATGTTTTGAAAGCCTTTTATCTATTTTTGAGATTGCTTGTTGTGTTTATACCTAGATGAAAGTCAAGGTCATTTGAGTTTTTAACTTGATTGAGAGAGAAAGTTATAAACTTGAAGGTTGAAATTGTTTGAATGCGAAAGTTTCAAGCTTTAGATCCAAAACAAGCGATTGAGTGAATTAGTTTATGAAAGTAGATTAATTTACTTGCTAGTCAATGAAAGTTGATGAATTTATCTATTTAAAGGCATGATATTTATCTTCTTACAAGTTTATATGCATACTATGTTGTGGTAACTGATGTCTCTTTATTTGGTGGTGTTTTTATATATGATTTCCTTTGTAAATATGTTTCTTTTTCCCCTTTTCTTGAGTGTTTTGTTCCTTTTTAGCTTAGTTCTCGTATTTCTATGAGATTCGGAGACTATGCGCATTTTATGTGTTTTGTAGGTGTTTTGGCGTGGATCAAGGATCGTTTTGAAGGAGAATCGAAACATGGAGCAAGGCCCGAGCTTAAGAGGGAAAGAGAGGAGCAAGCCATGAAGAAGAACAAGAGAAAAGCCAACAAGAAGAAGGTGGAACGAGGTACGGATCGAGTTGGAACCAACGCCGGACCCGAGATGATTTTTCGACCTCGGACCGACTTGCCCAGTAAGTCGGGCCCGAGGTGCTTTGTGTCGGTCCGAGTCGGTCGCTGGCTGGATTGGGCTCCAAGGCACGAAATTGTAAACTACCACTTTTGCCCCTCATCTATAAAGGCTCTCTTATCTTCTAATTGGAGGAGGTTCCCACACACTTAGGAAGGAACCAACTCTCAAAAACTCTCAAGAGGATACTTGGAGAGCAAGGAGAAAGGAGAGGAGAAGGAGAAGAGAGGGAATCGGCATAGGAGAAGGAGATTTGATAGGTTTGGTTGATAGATTAGCTTTGCCTTGTTTTGATTTCGTGGATTTGGAAACCTTGGATTGGAGTTTGTGGATTGCTTTTGATTTGTGAATGAAATTTGGCTTTGGTTTAAGATTGATGATGTTGATTGATTTGCTTTGTGATTTGTTTGCTTTCTTTGTTTGCCATATGGAGTAGATCTCCTTGATCTTGGGTTATGGGGAAAAACTCTAGCTAGGTTGGGCTAGAAACCCCAATTCCATAAGCCTTGAGTGCTTGATCTAGGGACCCACTCTACATAGAGCTATAATTCCTTATGAAAGTAAGGAATCAAGGCTTGTGATTGGCAAAGTAACGAAAGTGAACATTTGTCCATCTCAAGACCTTGCTTCGAAGGGGATTTCCCCAATGATCGATGTGTAGAAGTGGTTGGAACGAGGGTGAAAGCACCTCGATCCTATTCCGATCATCACTTATTGCTTGAATTGGGGTGGAAAAGCCTTAATCTACTAGAGAAGGAACCCAAAATCCCAAGATCTACTTTCAATCTTTGAGTTCGACAAAACCAGCTACATCGGGCCCGACTTGCTCTACGTCGGTCCCGACTTCCCTCTTTGTCGCCAATATCGGGCCCGATGTGACACTTGTGTCGGTCCCGACTGTTCTCTTTGTTTTCCTTTGTTTTAAGTTCTCCTTTCCATCTTTCTAGTGTTTAGGCACCTCAATCGAGTAGATTTCCCGAGCGTTCGACACCACCACGTGCTACAACGGGGTCGGGTTGTAAATTGTATCTCTAGACCCTCGCATTTGTGAGCGATCAAAAGATTGGCACCGTTGACGGGGAATTCTAAGTGCATTGAGTGCCAATTTTGTGAGTTTCTTGTGTTTTGGTAGTGATTTGGGTGAGGGAATAGCCCAAACCCTTTGTTTGTTTTTGATTTGTTTTGGTTTGTGTCTTTGTTTCGTAGGTGTATGCGAGGTCGTTCCTCCCGAGGAACACTTGAGCTTGAGTTTGTGAGTGATCCGGAAAGTATTCTCAAAGAAGCCCGAAGAAGGAAAAGGATGGAGAATCAAGCTCTCCATGGTGATGAGGAGTTGGCTCGACTTAGGGCCGAAATGGCTAGATTGCAACTTGAGAAGGACAATCAAGAGGCGGTGGCAAGAAGAGAACGGGAGCAACGGATGAGGGCCGAGGCTCAACTCAACGCTCTACCCCGGAATGCACGCCAATACATGCATCCGGAGTTGAGGGTACCCGAACCGGTTATTGTGCTTCCCGAGGTTGCCAAGAATTTTGAGATCAAGACGCAATTCATCTCCCTCATCAAGCGTGATCAATTCGAGGGCCGTCCACATGAGTGTCCCATAGAGCATGTCAAACGCTTTGTGGACATGTGTGAGACGATATCTACCGACGAGGAGACGTTGGAGTATGTGCTTCTAAAGGCGTTCAAGTGGTCACTTGGGGGCAAGGCCACAAATTGGCTCGAGAGCCAAGCCCCTAGGTCGATCACAACTTGGAAGGCACTCCATGATGCTTTCTTGATGAAGTTCTTCCCACCCTCAAAGACAACCGAGCTAAGAAGGAAAATTGCAAGCTTTCAACAAGGTCCGAATGAGCCTCTCTTCGAAGCATGGGACCGTTTCAAGGAGATGTTGCGCCAATGTCCTACTCATGTCCAACAACCATATGTGCTCCAAGACATCTTTTTCCAAGGCATCAATCCGGCAACGAAGGACAAGCTCAATCTCCACACCGATTGTGGGTTCATAGACTTGACACCGGATCAAGCTTGGGAGCTACTTGACAAGCTATCCGATTATGAGGCCATGAATGGGGTGAGTCAAGCTAGCAAAGAGGTGAAAGTTCAAGGTGAAGGTGCAAGGAAGTTATATGATCCAAAGGGAGAAGACATTGACAAGGATGTGAAGCTCCAATTCCTTGAAGGTGAAGTGAGCAAGCTTAAGAGGCAAGTCCACTACTACAAGCAAAATGCCAGAGCTTGTGAGGAGTGTGGATCCTTTGCACATGCTACACAAGTTTGTCCGAATGGGAGCCAAGTGCGCTTGGCCGAGCAAATTGAGGAGGCAAACTATGTTCGAGGAAATTTCGGTGGAAGAGATAACTTCAACAATGGTGGTAATGGCCGGTGGAACAACGGTCAAGCTCAAGGCTACAACAACAACTTCAACCAAAACGAGTCAAGGGCGCCGCAACCACCACCATATAGGCCACCGGGATTCAATGAGCTATAATAATTGGCTCAAGAGATGAGGGATGGGTTCAAGGAGATGAGGACCCAATTCAATGAGTTTGGTGCATGGAGGAGGCAAGTCGACAATCAATTTGCCCAAATTGCAACTCAAGCCCCGAGAGAGAATGGGAGACTTCCGGGCCGACCCGAGGAGAACCCTCGAGCTCAAAACAATCAAAATAAAGTCCGGGCAATTGGATTGAGAAGTGGCCGAAACCTTCCCGAGCCACACATGCCTAAGAAGAATGAAGAGAGTCGGACCAACTTACCCAGCAAGTCGGGTCCGACGTTCCCCGAAGTCGACCCAGCAAGAAGATCAACCCCTTCACCCCGGACCGAGTTTGAGAGCAACTCGGGACCGACGTACCCAGACCTCGATCCAACTTCTCTGCCTCTGCTCTGCCCCATGACCGTGATACACGACATCGGGCCCGACGTGGTGCCTAAGTCGGTCCAACCAGGAAATGTTGCAAGTGAAGTGGGGAAGTCCAAGGAGGTTGATCCAAGCAAGATTCAAGGTGCAACAACTCTTCCATATCCCTCAAAGAAGCCAAAAGATGTTGTTGAGAACAAGTTCAAGAGGTTCCTCAAACTCTTGCAAGGTTTGAACATCTCTATCCCGTTCACCGATGCATTGAGCGAGATGCCATCCTATGCCAAGTTTTTAAAGGAGATTTTGAGCAAGAAGAGGTCGATTGTAGAAATGCAAGATGAGGTCAAGACCTTGGAGTTACCGCAAAAGCTAGGAGATCCCGGTCGGTTTGCTATCACTATTGGTGTGGGGTCTCAAAACTTCCAAGCCTTATGTGACCTTGGGGCAAGTGTTTCGGTGATGCCCGCTAGTATTTGGAGAAGGGCAAATTTAGGTGAAATTGAGCCGGCCGATATGTCCCTAACTATGGCCGACGGTTCCATCATCAAGGCTAAGGGAATATTGGATGACGTGCCGGTGCGAGTTGGAAAGTACTTTGTTCCCGATGATTTCGTGATCTTGGACATGCACGAGGACCCCTTGGTCCCAATAATCTTAGGAAGACCATTCTTAGCTACGGCGGGGGCAAGGTTTGATGTCAAAAACGGCAAAGTTTCCTTTGAGATTGGTGAAGAAAAGGTCGATTTTCACTTCAACAAGGCTTTGAATGAGCCGGACCCCTTGGCTATCCTCAAACTTGAAGAGAGTGCCAAGAGAAAAAGAGAAGAAGTGGAAGTTGCTAGAGAGGTCATTGTGTTGAGAAGTGATGAAGGGTTCAATAAACAAATACAAGCAAGGGAGTTGTTGGAGCAAGTTGAGGAACAAGATGAGTCAAGGATCAATGCTAGCCCAAGAAGAAATGAAGAGTATCCTTACTTATATCCTTTTGATGTTGGTGATGACCACAATTCTTTCCAAACTTTTGATTCCTACATTTGTTTAAGTGATTTGAAAGATGACTTAGGAGACTCCTACATTTGCCTTAGTGACTTGAAAGATGAATTGGTAGAATCTCCTAGGAATTCTTTGGATAACTTTGGTGTAGGAAAAGAGGAACATGATGGAGCAAATAAGGAGGAGAAATCTCATTCGTTGGAGGAGTATGATGAGAGAGGCCCGAGATCGGAGAGCCATGCCTATATAGACCATCGTTGGTGGTGTTATGGGTATGAGGGCAATGGGAATGGGCATAACAATGGCGAGCAATTCACCGTGTTTCACCCACCATGAGATTGAGGTTAGGAAGTCAAGCTAGTGACTCTAAACGAGCGCTTCTCGAGAGGTAACCCGAGCTAGTAGCTTTCTTTTCGTAATTTTAGTTTGATTTTTCTTAGTTTAGCCTAGCTTTTCTCTAACCAATCTCTATCTAGTGTTTTGTGGATTTTTGGTGTTGTGTATTCTTCAAGGTTGTGTAGGATTTGAGGTGGAAAAAAAAATGGAAATATGGAGAAAGAAGTTGCAAGAGGATGGAGTAAAATTGGTGACCCGAACACCCCACATCGAGCCCAGGTAAGTCGGGCCCGACACAGGGACGTCGGTCCACGACGTCGGTCCGACCCGATCGGACTGGGTGGAATGCCATTTTTGCCCTTTGACCTAATTTGTCCCTTTCCCCCATTAAATGTCATCCCCCACCTACCTATCATCTTCATATTAACCACCATTCCCAAAATACAACCCATCTCCCTCACACTCTCAAAATCGCCCCCCCCCCCCCCTCACCATACTCGATCCACACATCTCTCCCTTTCTTCATCTCGATCCAATCACAAAAAGGCCTCCCTAGCCCGATTCCAAAGAGAAATTTCGAGTTCAATCTCGTTCTTCATCCCCCCATCTCGATCTAGGTTGAGAAAGTTTGAGTTCTAAGTAGATTGTTTGCTTAAAAGTCCAATACTCTTCAAATCCGGTATGTGTTACTCGATCTCTACCTATTTCCTTGGAGAATTTGTGCTTTCATTGCATAGATTGAGTAATGCCATGTTTGATTGAGAGTTTGAGCTTGAGCATCAATGGTGGATTTGCATGATTTGTGAAATTGAGCTTCAAAGTTGTTTATGCATGCTTGGATCCATTTAGAACTTCGATTAGGGATGTTTGATGGTTGAATTTGAAATTTAAGTGCATGATAGAGTGATTTGGGTTGATTTGAGGTTAGAGTCGAAGCATGAACTAGGTCGAGATCGACGTGCCCAGGTAAGTCGGGCCCGAGTTGTGGAAGTCGGTCCATCAAGTCGGACCGAGGTTGAGGATGTGTCGGGCCCGACATAGGTTGGAAGTCGATCCATGTTGCTTTTGCTCTCTTCTTGTGATATCATGTGGATTCATGTGTTTCATTGTTGGCTATAGCTTAATCATGATGTAGTATGATCATTTGCTTAGCCATTGTTAGAAGATATCCATGATGATTCATGTTGGATTGTGATGCATGTGTGTTTAGATACTAAGTATGGGGTTCCCTTGTGTTGATGTGTTGATGTGTTGATGTGTGTTGATGAGTGCTTTTGTTGAGTTGTATGGAGTTTATCTTGGACCCTTTTGTTTGGTTGGATGTGTGTAGGTACCATGGAGACTAGAGCTTCATCATCTCATGCGGAAAGGCCGAAGAAGAAGTCCAAGAAGTCAAGAAAAGAGCCAAAGTTGGATGATGTTTACTTGGAGGATGATGAGCAAGTTGAGAGTTATGCAAGGTATATGGCGCTTGAGCATCACACAAGGTGGCTTGATTGGGAAACCGTGAAGAAGATGGGCATGGATCAAGCTCTTCCAAGGTGCTACTCCCACATCGGTCTCAATGGGATGCTAAGGTGGGACAACACCCACTATCCCGCCCTCACCTCGGAATTCATGGCCACTTTTGAATGCACTTATGATAATATGGAGGATGAGGAAGGGGCGATCACCTTCCAATTGGGCAATGAGGACCAAAATCTCTCTCTTAGGGACTTGGCTACCTACTTCGGGTTTCCATGTCCAAAAGAAGAGACCGACGTCGACAACGAGAAGGTGAACCAAGTGTGGCGGCATGTGGCCGGGAAGAGCGAGATGAGAAAGGGCGTCACCACAACCGAGATTGCTAGCCCTCTTTTTCTGGTCATGGTGCGAGTTTTGGGATGTGCAATCTATGCTCGTCATGAGTTGAACAAGCCGATGAAGGAAGAGATTATGTTGCTACATGAGATGCTCTTCCACACCGAGAAGCCCATGAACCTTGCATGGGAGTGGGTCAAGATGGTGCGAGACTTCCAAAGCTCCTCTTGGATCTACTTCGGCGGGATGATAGCAAGGCTAGCCGTGCGTCTAGGAGTCGACCTTAACAAGTATTCTCCGGCTCCGAATGGTTTTGAGTATATGAACATGAAGTATTTCAAGAAGGCCAACATCATCAAGGAGAAGCTTTACATGACTTCTTTGGCCCCTCACTCGAGCTATGATGGTGTGTCCATCCGGTTGGTGCCCAACCTCTATGATCTTTCTCGATATCACAATTGGTACCAAGTGTGGGCCGGCAATCCACACTCATTTGGTGACCCCGAAGGTGAAAGAGAGGGGCGGCGACAACAACCTCAACACATTCGGTTTACCTCCCCTCCATCTTCACCGGATTTCGACCAAGATAACTTTGTGTTTGCACCTCGTGGGGAAGACATGGACGTCGATCAAGAGCAAAATGAAGAAGATGAGCGCTTCCAAGGCTTGATGGCCAACCTCCGAGCCACGCACCAAGCTCCAACATTGGCGGACCGAGGTACACATGACATCAGGCCCGACTTCCATCAAAGTCGGTCCGGTGCCTTCTATGGTGATGAGGTCCCGAGGCACTATGAGCATGGAGAGGGGAGTGGTGCAAGGCAAGAACAAGCTCAAGGTGGTGGTTATGAAGGCTACACCCAATGGTATGGTCCGGGAATGGTGTTTCTCGAGCGACAACAAACGGTCGACATGTCCTTCTTGGCCAACCAAATGGCCCATCTTCAACTTCAACAAGAGAATGTTCTTCAAGAGGTCCATCAAGTGAATCTTCAACAACAATACATGTACCAACAACAACAACAATTGATTCAACAACAAGGTGCTTTCCAAGCTAGCCAAGAAGAGATGAACTGAGCCCTCAGCTACACTAGGCGAGAGGTGGATGAGCTTAGAGAGGTGGAGGACCAAAGGTGGCGGGTCCAAGATAGCTTCAACACATGGATGAGCGGGAACTTCCTTTCCCGTGAGGACCAATGGACGCGCCCGGATCCTCAACTCCAACCACCACCACAAGACTTCTACCAAGAGCAAGTGTACGAGAGGGAGCGGCAAGCGAGACTCCAAAGAGGATATAGGCGTGACAACCCCTTCGAGTGATTCTAGACATGCCATTGAAGAATAAAGAAATTGTGAGCTCTTTGTACTCTTCTCTCTTGCTTTTAAGTTTTTGTTTTCCTTGTTTGATGGGGACATCAAAATTTTAAGTATGGGGTGGGGGTAAGTGTGCTCATGATTTCACTTGCTTGTATGTGTTTGTTATTTTGAGGATATTTGGTTTTCGGTTTCTAGTTTGTGTTTGGGATGTTTGTTTCTTGGTTTGTGGTTTGATGAATGACATGGTTGATTGATTTGGTTTTGAATGGATGAGTCTTTATTTTTGGTTTTGTATAAAGAAATTTTTGCAAAAATCCATAAAAAATTGAAAAATTGTGTTGAAAACAACAAAAAGATTTTGTGTTTTGTAGTTTTTGGACTAGAAATTCCCATCTTAGATGTCCAAATGAAAGCTAATGATGATGTGAGCATGTAAATTCCTTTGCATATTTTTGGATGGTTTAGCCTCTAAAAAGATGTTGCTTTTGATGTGATCATGATATCTTGCTTGTTTTATTGAACATGTGAGTTCTAGGATGAGTTCTTATGCAACTAAGTATGAGTGACCCTTGTGAGATTGATTTTTGGCCATTTTAGGGATGCTTGTTCATATTTGCATATCCCTCATGTTTCTTGTGTGATTAGCTCATGCATGCTTAGTAAAACTTGCTATTGTGGTGTTTATCTATTTTCCAAGACCGTCATGAGATTTGTCCTAGCATTGTCACATTGATTTTGAACTTTGTTCTTTTAGTCACATAAATGTTCCATATCCTACCATGAAGTGAATCCTTTGTTTGTAGCCCCGTTTTAGCCTAGGCCTTTGTTTGAAACTCCTTAAAAATATTATTCCTAGCCTTATATGACTTGACCCTTATGGGATTGGACTTTAGAAGAGAGGTTTGGATTGTATTTGAAGAGTTGAGATTCTCTTTGGTTTAAGGGCAAAGAATGGTGTTATGAATCATGTGGGTAGTGCATCTTTGTTGTGCAAAAAAAAAAAAAGAAAGAAAGAAAGAAAGAAAATGGTGGAAATGGAAAGTGGAATGAAGGTAAAGAGCTTAAGTGAAGAAAAAGGGTTCGACCGAGTTACACACCACATCGGGCCCGATGTCATAAGAAAGTCGGTCCAGTGTAGAAAGTGTGGAAAATCCAACAAAAAGCCTAAGAGCAAAGATGAAGTGGAATGTTAAGTGAAATTTTGGGTTGAGAGGAAAAATGTTAAGTTTTTTTGGATAAGTGTGAAATTGATTGTGGAATTTTTGGTGAAGTTGGTGAGAGTTTAGGTTGTCCAATCCCCATTGTAAGCACCACAAGACCAAATAATTCTCACTTTGAGAAATACCAAAAGCCCCATTACAACCCGGCCGAATGGAACCTCTTTGAGGACCTCCATTGAGCCAAGTTCGAATTCTTTGTGTACTTTGTATTAGGCATCTCTAGGTGGAGGATTTGGTGATATTAGCTTCAATAGTAAAGTCCTTACTTGCATGATTTTTGAGCTTGAGTGTTCATTGCTATACCCATACACATGATGAGTGATACACATTCACATATCCCTAAAGTGAGGCTTAGTTGCATTGACTCTATTCCTTGGAACACTTAATCATGTGTGATGATGTAATCTTGCTTGAATATCAATCACTTGTGCTTAAATGTGTTTTCATACGAGGCTTTACTTGAAGATTATGTTTCGGTCTTGCTTACATTGTTATTGCTTGAGGACAAGTAAGTTTAAGTATGGGGTATTTTGATGTCTCTTTATTTGGTGGTGTTTTTATATATGATATCCTTTGTAAATATGTTTCTTTTTCCCCTTTTCTTGAGTGTTTTGTTCCTTTTTAGCTTAGTTTCCGTATTTCTATGAGATTCGGAGACTATGCGCGTTTTATGTGTTTTGTAGGTGTTTTGGCGTGGATCAAGGATCGTTTTGAAGGAGAATCGAAACATGGAGCAAGGCCCGAGCTTAAGAGGGAAAGAGAGGAGCAAGCCATGAAGAAGAACAAGAGAAAAGCCAACAAGAAGAAGGTGGAATGAGGTACGGATCGAGTTGGAACCAACGCCGGACCCGAGATGATTTTTCGACCTCGGACCGACTTGCCCAGTAAGTCGGGCCCGAGGTGCTCCGTGTCGGTCCGAGTCGGTCGCTGGCTGGATTGGGCTCCAAGGCACGAAATTGTAAACTACCACTTTTGCCCCTCATCTATAAAGGCTCTCTTATCTTCTAATTGGAGGAGGTTCCCACACACTTAGGAAGGAACCAACTCTCAAAAACTCTCAAGAGGATACTTGGAGAGCAAGGAGGAAGGAGAGGAGAAGGAGAAGAGAGGGAATCGGCATAGGAGAAGGAGATTTGATAGGTTTGGTTGATAGATTAGCTTTGCCTTGTTTTGATTTCGTGGATTTGGAAACCTTGGATTGGAGTTTGTGGATTGCTTTTGATTTGTGAATGAAATTTGGCTTTGGTTTGAGATTGATGATGTTGATTGCTTTGCTTTGTGATTTGTTTGCTTTCTTTGTTTGCCATATGGAGTAGATCTCCTTGATCTTGGGTTATGGGGGAAAACTCTAGCTAGGTTGGGCTAGAAACCCCAATTCCATAAGCCTTGAGTGCTTGATCTAGGGACCCACTCTACATAGAGCTACAATTCCTTATGAAAGTAAGGAATCAAGGCTTGTGATTGGCAAAGTAATGAAAGTGAACATTTGTCCATCTCAAGACCTTGCTTCGAAGGGGATTTCCCCAATGATCGATGTGTAGAAGTGGTTGGAACGAGGGTGAAAGCACCTCGATCCTATTCCGATCATCACTTATTGCTTGAATTGGGGTGGAAAAGCCTTAATCTACTAGAGAAGGAACCCAAAATTCCAAGATCTACTTTCAATCTTTGAGTTCGACAAAACCAGCTACATCGGGCCCGACTTGCTCTACGTCGGTCCCGACTTCCCTCTTTGTCGCCAACATCGGGCCCGACGTGACACTTGTGTCGGTCCCGACTGTTCTCTTTGTTTTCCTTTGTTTTAAGTTCTCCTTTCCAGCTTTCTAGTGTTTAGGCACCTCAATCGAGTAGATTTCCCGAGCGTTCGACACCCACCATGTGCTACAACGGGGTCGGGTTATAAATTGTATCTCTAGACCCTCGCATCCGTGAGCGATCAGTAACCCTTGTCCTAGATCTTATCTTTATTTGAATTCTCCTAGGTGATATTCGTTACTGAGTTTGTAGCCTCGGTACAGAACTTTTTTAATTCGTTAGTGTTGGTTAGTTGTTTGCGGTGGTTCGTTAACGACCCTGACAACGTCGTTAACGAGGTTGATCGTGAGTGTTTTGCTTGTTTTTGTTTGATTTTCATTAATAGTAGTCGATAGATAAACAAACCTTTCTTCTCGTGGAACGATCCTGACTCCCCTATACTCAGCGAGGTCTTGACTTATAAATTTATTTGTTGTCCAGAGTAAAGGCCCGTCAACAACGAACCAAAGGATGAAGGAGTGCCTTGGAGTATTATGCTTCCTCCAAACTTGCTTGTACCAACCAACAACCTCCTTCTTTCTTCGAATGGCCTCATATGTGTAGGCCACTTTGAACTTGCCCCCATGTACCCAACCCGAGAGTGTCTCCATGACCCCATTTTCCCATCCTTCTAGCCTTTCCACGGCTCTCCTAGCTTGAAAAATTACCTTGACCAAACCTGAGTCTTTATTACTCGGCATCCAATCAAGCAGTTCATTCACGCCTAGGTGCATGTGGTGGAAACAACGCACCTATAGACTCTCTCGGCGGTTGACAATGTGCCAAAGGTGCTTGATCATGAAGCTCTTGTTCCAACTCTCAATGTTGCGAAGCCCCAAACAACTTCTTTTTGTGGCATACAAACATCATTCCATTTTACCCTAGGCGGGTGAGGCTTGTGAGGAACGTGGTGGGCGTGGGTAAGATGGAGAGCCAAAACCCCTTACACCCTTGAAGTACCGAGGCTATCAATTCCCGTCTCCCGAAAAAGGAAATACTTTTCTTGGCCCAAGTGTTTAGGTACCCCCCCCCCAATTTTATCAAGTAACGGTTTGTAATGTACCACCATAAGGCCGTGTGGGCTAATTGGGATCCCCAAGTAACGGAATGGGAAAGAGCCGACTTTGAATCTGGTTGCACCTATTAAGGCGGCTCTTTCACTTTCCGGCACGAAAGCAAGGAAGATGGACGATTTACCCACATTCACCGCCAAACCGGTAATCTCCTCAAATTTTCTCAAACACCGCAAGAGGATCTTCACCGATTTCAAATCTCCTCGGCAAAATAACACAACATCATCGGCATAAATAAGGTGTGAGAGCCGCAAACCACCATAATCCTTGTGAAAATTAACCCCCCCCCCCCTCTCCCGGTCTCCCTTCTTATCAAACGGGACAAGAATTCCATGCAATCACGAAGAGTAAAGGGGAAAGAGGGTCACCTTGATGGAGACCACGCTTGACGGGGAAGAAGTCATGGGTTCCCTTGTTTATTTTGATGGAGTAGCTTGCTGTTGAAACACATTCCATGACCCACTCAACAAACTTTGAAGGCATACCAAGGTTTTCAAGGGCAAACCGAAGGAAATTCCAAGATATGGTATCATATGCCTTGGCAAGGTCGACATTTAGAAAGCATCTTCTCGTCTCTCTCATTACCTCATATTTCCTCAAGATTTCTTGGACTAGGAAAATGTTGTTCGACATCAAGCGGCCCTCCACGAAGGCGCTTTGGGTCGGGTCGATTAGTGGCACAAGGCATTTGGCTAGGCGTGAGGTCATGATTTTGGAAATCAACTTGTACACTACATTGCAGCAAGATATCGGGAGGTAGTGTTCAACAAGGGTTGGTTGGTCAATTTTTGGAATAAAGGATATAATGGTATGGTTGAGTTGTCGGAGGAGCTTGCCATTAGTGAAGAATTCTTTGATTGCCGCACAAAGTTCGGCAGCGGTGATGTCCCACGTGGCCTTGAAAAATTTGGCGGTGTATCCGTCGAGGCCCGGTGCTTTCTCATCTCCCATGGATCATAGGGCGTCCTTGATCTCCTTGTTTGAAACCGGGCTAGTAAGCAAGGCGGCATCCGGGGCCGAGACCCGTGCACCCCGTGCAAACCAACTCGGATCCGCCTCGGTCACTATATTGTCTCTTCCGAAGAGGCCTTTGAAGAAGCCTCTAAATTTGCTAGCCACCTCTTCAATGGAATTGGTGGGCGCGCCATTGTGCCGGCTTAAGAAAGTGATTGTGGCGCGTTGGGTGTTGGCCTTCATGAGGCTAGGGAAGTACCGCGTGCAACAGTCACTTTTGATTAGGTGCTTGGACTTCGCTTGTTGGCTAAGGAAGCTAGCCTCGCCATCCCTGAGTCTCTTCATCTCTTTTACGGCTCTCTCCATCACCACTTTCTTTTCCACGAGGTAGGGTTCAACCTATACTCCTCGAGGGCTTTGGTGTATGCAACAGTGGCCTAGCTTTCCCTCGAAGAAATATGGCTAAACTAAACTCGATTGAGCTTCTTCAACGGTTCTTTCATGCCTTTAAGGAGGTGACAATACTGGAATTGGTAGGTCCCTTTTTGTTGAGTTTCCCACCTTTCCCGGACCAAGTCTTTGAAGCTTGGATGGTCCGCCCACATGTTGAAGAATTTGAAGTTAGACTTGCCTCTTCCATGCGCACTATGCAAAGAAACTATGCCCGACTTGTGGTCCGAAAGGTGCCACTTGTCTGGATAGTTAGTATGAAAAAAGAAATCACAATTGAGACAAGAGTGGTTTACCATTACACGGTCGAGCTTGCTCCACACGGTTTGATTGGTCCAAGTGAAGTTGTTGTTGCTTGTGTAAGGTGTATCAACAAGTCCAAGCCGCCGACTTGCTTCAACCATATCACGACTCTCATACATAGAAACTGGCTTGCCATTGAATCTCTCATATCCATTCATCACCATGTTGAAGTCTCCCAACACCATCCATGGGATGTCATGAGCCTCAAAAAGCTCCTCCACGAAATGCCAAATAGGTCTCCTAGCCACAACGCTATGTAACCCATAAATAAAACACGCCCCATACACCACACTGGATGTCTTGAGAGTGACTAGACACCCGATGTGTTGCACGGAACAAGTAAGAATATCAACCTCCACATGGCCCGGGTCCCAAAGGACAAGGATTCGGCTCAGTCATCAAGATGAAAGTTTAAAGTGTGGCTCCAACCTCGGGCCACACGATTTATCACACGGCTAGTGTCATAGCCTTCACACTTTGTTTCAAAAATGCCACATACCTTGGCTTTAAATTATTGAATCACCTCCCTTAGGCCACTTTGCTTCCGGGGATGGCAAAGCTGATGTCCGCCTTTTTAGTCATGTTTTAGGGTGTGTTTTTGTGTGTTTGAGTCTTCTTCTTTAGTTTTGTGTTTTGTTTTGAGTCATTTGTGAAGGTTTTTGTATTTTCATGAGATATGGAGTCTACAGAAGCTTTGGTGGTGTTTTTTAGGTTTTTAGAAGCTATTTGGAGCACTTTTTGAAGAAAGGAGCAAAGCTGGTGAAGATAGCACTTAAGATGAAGTAAAGAATGAAGATTAAGCGCTCAAGTAAAGATGTTGAAGATCAAGTTTGAGCTTGTAAAGATATAGAGAAATTCGTTACAAGAACATAGGAAAAAGAATCAAGTCAAACGGAGTTGTAACGAATCATCTACGCAAGTTTTACTCAAGGTTGTTCGAAGTGCTAAACATGATCGGTGACGACCCACTTTGGGTCGGTATCGAGCCACCCCGAGACGTAGCGGAAGACCGAGTCGGCGTGTTTAATGAGCTTTTATCCTATTTCCTTTTATGTTATTAGATAGATAGAAGGAATATATCTTATTAGAAGATATTATTTCCTTATAGATAGATTTAAGATAGATTAGTTTCCCTATAAATACTCTTGTCTACCCTTTAATTTTCTCTACACAATCAATTGCCTTGGAGGGAAAGTGGGGGGATCCCACAATCATTCAAGTTAAAGGAGGGGGAGGGGGAGAGAAGATAGAGAGGGGCGAGAGGTAGGGATAGAGAGACGTGGTGGGACGAGTTTGGATTCAAAGTTGTAAGCTTTCCCTTTTATTTAATATAGTTGTTTGTTTTTAATTATGATTTGTGAGTAGTCTTCCTATCTAAGGTTGGGTTAAACCCAAAAATGGTTGTGCATGCTTTCTCTTGATCATGTTTTTGATTGTTTTTATTGCATGAATCTTCTCTCTTGTTCTTAACTCCTTGAAACGAAAGTTGACGGGAATTTCTCATTCATAGTTAAAGCGAAAGCAGAAACCTTGAATCAGAATAGTCAATTTAGGGTTTTAAAGCGAAAGAGGATCTATCCTAGTTGAAGTAAAAGAGATTAGATAGTAAGTTTATTGATTGAACAAAAATTAGTTGATTTACTTGCTTAGGTTGACGAAAGTTGACACCTTTATGTGATAATAGCATGATTTATGTGTTTCATGAGTGTTTGTATGCATGATTGTTGTTGTGGGGATACCCTAAATCTTAGAATTTCTCTTCCTTGATAAAAACTCCTTGCTTTTGATTGATTGATTGCGTGAAAAGTAGCAAAACTTGATATTGACTATCTCTCGTGGACGAACCTGACTTCGCTATACACAGCGGGGTCTTGATTATAAATTTATTTGTTGTCAAGAAACCCTTTCAACAAATTGGCGCCGTTGCCGGGGAGATTTCAATAGTGCCAAGTTTTATTCTTTTTACGTTTTTCGGGACTCCGCCGAGTCGGTATCGACCCCCCTAGGGGTGGTACCGACCCTGCTGGGCAACCCAATTTTCTGTGTTTTTTGTTTATTTTCTAGGTCATTGTCAGGTCGGTACCAAGCCTATCCAGGTCGGCCCCGACCCACACCAGGTCGTCACCAACCCTACCCAGGTCGGTACCGACCCTGTCGACAGGTAGTTGCTTCTTTCTTTTCCGTTTCTATTTCACGGGATCACTCCAGGCTCGGTACCGACCCTCTAGGCCTAGGTACCGACCCTCTCCAAGACCCCGTTTTGCTTTTTGATTTTGTTTTTTTTTTGTTTTTGCTTACAACATAGGACAGCTGAAGGACGTCGAGTTGTCTCTAATCAAAAAAGTAGACTCTGAACTCGAGCGTTCCCTCCACAAGAGATTAGGAAGTACGCAAAGCCATGGCAACATATGAAGAACTAGCTAAGCAGATTGTTGAACTCTGTTTAGAGATAGAGGAGATCCAGAGAGAAAGGGAAACCATAGCTGTTGAGGCATATGAAAAAGCTAATTACAAGAGGGGTTCATATAGGAACCAAGGTGATTGATGTTTGCATTTTTAGTATAGTTTTTAGTAGGTTTTTCTTTGTTTATTAGGTTTAGTTTTGATGACTTTAGGTTTAGTTTGGTGTGTTTTTGGATAGTTTTGCATATTTCTATGGAAAGTATGGAAGCTACTCTATTTTGTGTATTTTGTAGGTTTTAGCAAGGAAAAGGTGCTATATGGAGCTGAATTTGGAGTGCTACAGTGAAAGACGGAGGAATACGAGTTTGAAGAAGTCAGAGTTCAAGATTTACGAGATAAAGTGTGGAAGAAACCAAGCCCAGGCTCGTTAACGAGGTTGTGAGGGCTCGTTAACGAGGCCACGAGATAGAAAGTTCGAGGGTTGACTTTGTGACTCACCGATCCTATGCGGGAAATTATTTCCGTGTTGGTAGAGTATCTTTTTGTGATTTTTAGGGTTATTATATTATGTATTTTAGGTCTTGTTATCTTCTATATTTTATTTCTATCTTTTAGGGGTTTATTTCTATCTTTTTAGGAAAATTTATATCTTCTAGCCTTTTAGTTTTTAGCTTTTTAGTATAAATACCCTTCTATCTAGCATAGAAGAGGGAGAGACTTTTTAGAGATTTTAGAGAGGAGGAAGAACCGAAGAGGCGAGAGAGGATCGGAGTCGAGTTCGGAGGTCGGTGAATGAAAGTTACCGAGTTCGTTGATCGAGATTTTGGTTCGGTGTTTTGTTCTTTTTTCGGTTTCTTATGGATTTCTGTAAGATAGTTTTTTTTTATTTTAATTTGAGTAGTAATTGGTTTTCAATGTTTTCTTTTATTAAATTTATTTGTTTAGTAGTTATGATTAGTGAGTAGTCTTCTTTTCTAGGATCGGGGTTAAGCCCGGTATAGTTGAGCATGTTTGATGAGTGAGATTGTGCGTTGAATGCCTTTTATCTATTATCGAGATTGTTTGTTGTGCTTATACCGAAACGAAAGTTGAGGTAATTTGAGTTTTTAACTTGATTGAAAGAGAAAGTTAGTAACTTGAAGGTTGATATTGTTTGAATACGAAAGTTTCAAGCTTTAGATCCAAAACAAGCAATTAAGTGAATTAGGATGCGAAAGTTGGTTAATTTGCTTGATAGTCAACGAAAGTTGATGACTCTATCTGTTTAAAGGCATGATCTTATCTTCTTACGAGTTTATATGCTTGGCTATGTTGTGGTGTCCCTAGTCCTAGATCTTTGTTTTATCTGAGTTATTTTTAAGTGAATTTTCGTTGCTGAGTTACTTGCCTCGGTACCGAATTTATTTAGGTCGTTATTTGAGTATTTTTGTTTACGGTGGTTCGTTAACGACCCTGACAACGTCGTTAACGAGGCTACTTGTGAGTGTTTTGTTTGTTTTTGTTTGCTTTTTAATAGATTGATAAACGAACAACCTTGCTTCATGTGGAACGATCCTGACTTCGTTGTACTTCATAGAAGGACTCCTCACTTTTGATATCGGAGAGGAACGGGTAGAATTCAACTTGGATCAAAAAGCCAACGACCCAGTTGGAATCGCACAAATCGAGTTGACTCAACCAAAACTCGACACAACCGTCACTACCGAGTCTCATTGGCCAATCACCGAGTCCCACGTGCAAAAGTACAACCAAGGTAAGTACTCTAATTATGAATCGGCTAAAAAGGAGCAGGATTGTTCCTTATCTTTTGTTCCTACGCCACGCCCTATTATATGCGCTACAGAAGAGTCCAAACCACCTTGGTTTTCAGACTTCACTAACCATCATGTAGGAATATCGGGCGTACTAATAGAAGAAAAGGGTCCTAATTTAGCAACTCAAGCACACAGAAGCTGCAAGGCTAAGTATGGGGTACCTCAAGACCCCAACATGGCTACACATGAGCCACCGTGAGCAAAAGAAGTTCGTCGGGCTCACAACGTTAAAAATAGCGCTTACGGGAGGCAACCCGCTTTTAGAATAGATTTAGTTTCTCTTTTTTTCTTTTCTTTTTAGATTATTTTTCTTAGCTTTCCTTTGTTTTCTTTTTTAAGTTTTAGTTAGGATAGAAATTAGAATTTTTGAGCTAACAAGACGCAGGAGAAGGGATCGAAAATCACTCCAAGAGGCTACGGCAGCTCGTTAACGACCCACCCAGGGTCGTTAACGACCCGGTTCGAGGACCCGACTCGTCAAAAACGGGCAGGTAAGATTTTTTAACCTAATCTATCTTTTACTACCCTAGCCGCCACCCTCTACCCCTTCCTATCCCTTCCCTCTCCTATAAATTCCCTTTTACCCCTTCCAATAATCTACCACCACACTCTCCCAATTCCAAACTTCTCAAAAACCCAACCAAAGAGCTCGAAATCCCTCTCCCACCGTTCGGAATCTCGCACCAACTACCACCGAGAGGCCGTCGTTACCGAAGCCCGGAAACCCGATTTTCTCACCGACGAGATCCAAGCTCGTTAATCACCCGATTCCGACCTCTTGTTCTTCAATTTTTCGATTCTCCGGTATGATTTCTAAATCCCTAACTCGAAATTGCATGATTTATGGTTTTTAGGGTAGAAATTTCATTTCTTGGATCTTTTTCATAGAGAGGTCGATTGGCATGCTTGGTTTTCATTCATAAAAAATCTTGGTTGTGCTTAGTTGTTCTTGTTTTAGGAAAGATTATTCATGTTAGATTATCTATTGCAACACTCTAATTAGAAAAGCATGAATTTTTCTTGTTCTAGTCTTAAGTTCAAACTTTGCATGTCAAAATTTTGGGTAATTCTAGCATGTTCGGGATGGGTAATCGAGCAAGTATGGGGTGCTTATATCCGATCGTGGGATTTGTGGAGAAATATAGAAGATTGGATGCTTGATTTATGCCTTAATTAAAGGTAGATTAAAATCGGAAATTCTGCGATTTGGGTCTCGGCGGCTCGTTAACGACCCACCCAGGTTCGTTAACGACCCTGAAATGCTTCAAAGATCAATACCCAGTCCAGAATCGTAAACGACCCAATTGGGTAGTTAACGAATAATTCCGAGGTTAATTCAAAGACCAAGTATGGGGTCTCTTGCCTATCTATTTTGCGTGGATCTTATCTTGGAAAAGTTTTGATTATTTTGTAGGATCCCATGGCAAGTTCAAGCAGGCCCGCTACCCGAGCTCAGAAGAAGAGGAGAAACCATAGGTCCCCATCCCCACCTCGCGTGGATGACGTGATTTTGAGCACTCAAGGCCAAGTACGTCGTTACCGTGATATTCTGGAGAAGGACCACTACACCCGCTGGTTCTCAAAGTCCAGTGCTGTCAACACAGGGATCTACACGGACGTCAAGGAGGCCTTTGTTATCCTTGGTGCCGCTCCTCTCTTGAAGCAGGAGAATTTACCACACTATCCGGCCCTCACATCCGAGTTTTTGGCCACCTTGGAGACTAGCTTCTCGTCGAAAACCTCGGCGGGACGAATCCGGTTTCGACTCGGTAATTAGAGTCGTGAGTTCACCATGGCAGAGTTCAACGCAATCTTAGAGCTCCCGAACCCGTCTAGAGACTACAGCTTGAAGGACTACAGAGTGACTTGCACTTGAAGCTACATCACCGGGGAGGTTCAATCCTCCACCGCGGCATTATCCGGGGCAAACATCATCAACCCCATCTTCAGGATTATTCTCGGAATCCTAGCCGCGATGTTTTGGCCGAAGAGAGAGTTGAACAAGCCAACAAGGACGGAAGTTGCTTGTTTCCGCACCATCCTTTTCGAGGAGCCCGGCCCCTTGAATTTGGGGTAAGAATGGCTTTACTACATCGGGAAATCAACCAAGTCCAAGGAGGTTTGGTGTGGCAACTTGGTTAGCCTCTTGGCTAAAAACCTTGGAGACGATCTCACTCGCTACACACCGGCTCACGCCCAACTCCTCAACAAGAATTATTGGTATAGCTCTGGTGTCTTCATTCAAGCCGAGGGAGGATTCAAGGTGAAAGTACAAGATCGCATCGTTACACCGATCCTCGACAAGTTTGAGCTTCTCTACGTACCGAATTGGTACGAGGTGTGGGCGGGACATGCTTACCCATTGGAACCTAAGCCGGAGGATGAGATTTCGCTTAGGCCATGTGAATCCCGGTTTGAGCGAGAAGTAGAAGCCATGGATGAAGATGAAGATGAAGATGAAGAAGAGGATACCGAGGTAGTAGGCAACGACACTGAAGAGGCCGATACCTAGAGCGGAACTGAGGAGCTAAATTTCGAGGAAGAAGACATCGACACGGAAGTCTTAGGAAGCAATGTCCTCGTTGATGAGCCCACCAGGCTCGTTAACGACCATTTCCATCCCCCTCCCAACACTATTAACGAGGCATCCAGCTTCATTAACGAGGTCCCGAGAGCTTCTGTCGACCCACCACCAGCCCCTGTCGACCCTCATTCCTATGGACTCATGCCTTACAACCCGGTGATGTATCAAGATCATTTCCAGCCTCACTACCCACCACCTCCTCAGTCCGAGTACACAGGTTCGAGTATACCACCACCATGGGTCGATGATCTTTCTGCACAGATGTAGCAGCTTCACCTCCAGCAGGATCATATTCATAGGAGGATGGATAGATGGGAATCTGTGTATTCTGCTCGCATGTCGATGGAGGATGAGAGGCATCAGAGAGAGGCGGATGAAGCTGAGTGTTGGAGGACGATGTACGACTTCATGGGGAACTTTGAGCACTACTTTCCTCCACCAAACCGTTGATTCAGCCTGAAGATGAAGTTTTTCCTTGTTTCCCACTTTTGAAACTTTGTAAGTTTTTATGTTTTTCTTTTTCTTATTTTTATCTTTATTTGTTTTCTTTTCTATCTATTTTCCTTCTTCTTATTTTTCTTACAGTGGGGACACTGTAATTTTAAGTATGGGGTAGGAGAAAATAGAAAACTTGTGTCCTAGGTGTTTATGTGTTTTATGTAGTTTTTATTTCTTTATTTTGCAAATCGAAAAAATATACCGAAAAAAATCGAAAATTTTTGAAAAATCTAAAAAGAGTTTTAGAATTGATAGATATCCCTTTCTTAGGTTCTATGATAGTAGTCGCTAACTTAATCATATAATTCCTTGCAAGCATGTCTTTAATAGTATAGCCGGATTCTCAACTTGAAATTATTTATTTTAGAGAAAGATAGCATTTGATGAAATTGAGCACATATACTTTATAGCATAAGTGATGCAATCCAACAAAAATTACCTTGTGAGTTATTTTGGCCTTATAGGGAGAACATCATAAATCCCTCTTCTTTTCTTGTGTGATTTACTCTTTATATGCATATTATCTCTTGGAATTGTGATGGTTATCTATTTCTTGAGACCCGTATGAGATTTTTAGTTCATTATTTGTGAAAATCATATGATGGAGAACTTATTTTTATAAGCCCTATTATTCCCTATCCACCTTGACATGATCCTTCTTTTGATAACCAATTCTAGCCTGAAGCCTTTATTTATAGCTCCACAAAATTATTCCCTAGCCGAGATAAGCTTGACCCTATCCGGGAATTAGGACTTAGATTGGAGAGGTATGTTTTGTTGTAAGTTAAAAAGAGAGGAGTTTCTTATAATTTAATTTTGCTTTAATTGAAGGATATTTGGGAAGGGTAGATTGGAAGTCTCTTGTTTTTACTTGTAATAAGAAAGATCTCTTGATAAGAAAAAGATGCACAAAATAAAGTATTTGATGGAGGTGAGAAAGAAAGGAAAGAATGTACACGGAAGCTCGTTAACGACCCTGAAGTGGGTTCGTTAACAAGGCAGTGAAAAAAAAGAGAAAAAAAAGAAGAAAAATAAAATAAAAGGAAGTGAAGAGTTGAAGTGCATTTGTATTTATAGATAATATCAGAGATTCTTTTATTTGTTATGAGACTTTCTAGGATGATATAGGATGAGTAAGAATAAGTGCATAAGAGAGTGAGTTTGGTATATGTTGTTTTATGAGTGTTTTGATATGTGTGAGTTTTTAGGAGTCTTTGATTCCCGGATATTATTAGCACCACATGACCAAAATATTTTCCACACCTTATTGTCGTTACCAAGCCCCATTACAACCCGGCCGAATGGAAACTTCTATGAAGTTTTTCAATGAGCCCCCTAAGTTCTCTTGATGATTTTTGCTTGTTTTGACAAATCTTGGGTGGAGAGTATTGGTGATATAAGTTCCAATTTCTATAAGTTTTTGTATATAAAATGAGTTGAGAGACTAAAAGCCTAAACACTTGAGAGTTGAGAGAAACACAATATCCCTTGTAAGGTTGGATTGTATTGTCTTATGTCTATTTAAGTGCATATATGTGTGAGGACGTTACTAGTCTTTTGCTATATTTTTCTCATGTGTAGATGTTGCTTTTTAGAAGATGGTTATGTCTTGATGAGTATGTTTGTTTTGGTTTTGGTTAATGTTTGTTGATTGCTTGAGGACAAGCAAGTTTAAGTATGGGGTATTTTGATGTTCGCATTTCTAGTATATTTTTTAGTAGGTTTTCCTTGTTTATTAGGTTTAGTTTTGTTAAGTTTCGGTTCAGTTTTGAGTGTTTTTAGATAGTTTTGCATATTTCTATGCAAAAGAGTGGAAGCTACGCTATTTTGTGTATTTTGTAGGTTTTAGCAAGGAAAAGAGCTATATGGAGCTGAATTTGGAGCATTACAGTGAAAGACGGAGGAATACAAGATTGAAGAAGTCAGAGTTCAAGATTTACGAGAGGAAGTGTGGAAGAAAACAAAGCCCAGGCTCGTTAACGAGGCCACGAAAGAGAAGATTTGAAGGTTGACTTTGTGATTCACCGATCATGAGCGGGAATTTATTTCCGTGTCGGTTGAGTATCTTTTTAGAATCTTTTAGGGTTATTAGAGTATGTATTTTAGGTCTTATTATCTTCTTAGATTTTGTTTCTATCTTTTAGAGTTTTATTTCTATCTTTTTAGGAAAGTTTATATCTTTTAGCCTTTTTAGTTTTTAGCTTTTTTAGTATAAATACCCTTCTATCTAGCATAGAAGAGGAGGGAGACAATTCTAGGAGTCGAATTAGAGAAGAGAAAAAAAGGAAGAACCGAGGAGGCGAGTCGAGTTCGAAGGTCGGTGGACGAAAGTTACCGAGTTCGTTGATCGAGGTTTTGGTTCGGTGTTTTGTTCTTTTTCGATTTTCTTCTTAACTTCTGTAAGACAGATTTTTCTATTTTAATTTAGTAGTGATTTGTTTTTCAATGTTTTCTTATATTGAGTTTATTTGTTTAGTAATTATGATTAGTGAGTAGTCTTCTTTTCTAGGATCGGGATTAAGCCCGACATAGTTGAGCATGTTTGATAAGTAAGATTGTGTGTTGAATGCCTTTTATCTATTATCGAGATTGTTTGTTGTGCTTATACCAAGATGAAAGTTGAGGTAATTTGAGTTTTTAACTTGATTGAAAGAGAAAGTTAGTAACTTGAAGGTTGATATTGTTTGAATACGAAAGTTTCAAGCTTTAGATCCAAAACAAGCAATTAAGTGAATTAGGATGCGAATGTTGGTTAATTTGCTTGATAGTCAACGAAAGTTGATGACTCTATCTGTTTAAAGGCATGATCTTATCTTCTTACGAGTTTATATGCTTGGCTATGTTGTGGTATCCCTAGTCCTAGATCTTTGTTTTATCTGAGTTATTTTTAAGTGAATTTTCGTTGCTGAGTTACTTGCCTCGGTACCGAATTTATTTAGGCCATTATTTGAGTATTTTTGTTTACGGTGGTTCGTTAACGACCCTGACAACGTCGTTAACGAGGCTACTTGTGAGTGTTTTGTTTGTTTCTGTTTGCTTTTTAATAGATTGATAAACGAACAACCTTGCTTCCTGTGGAACGATCCTGACTTCGTTGTACTCAGCGGGGTTTTGACTATAAAATTATTTGTTGTCAAGAAACCCTCTCAACAGAGGCCACGAGATAGAAATTTCAAGGGTTGACTTTGTGACTCACCGATCCTGTGCGGGAAATTATTTCCGTGTCGGTAGAGTATCTTTTTGTGATTTTTAGAGTTATTATATTATGTATTTTAGGTCTTGTTATCTTCTAGATTTTATTTCTATCTTTAGGGGTTTATTTCTGAAGCTTCCTCGTCTTTGGGGAGAAACTTTTCTGATGCTGCCATGATCCAACATAAGTTGCGATCGAGCGATAAGAAACTCCCTCTAGACCCTAAGGTGAAGACAGAAGACGTAGCGAAGGTGACCCTCATCAAGCGAACATTGACAGGTGCCACAGAGGTCAACGATCTGGACGACAAAACTCCCTCGGATTTGTGGCAGAAACTTCGCGGCGCTCATGGTTCTAAGAAACCTCTCTTGGACGTTTCCACCTCCACTCTGGTTAAGGATGCCAGTCTGTCGGTTTGGAAGGTAAGTATCCGTTTTTGCATAATTGTTCTTTTCACTCTCCTTTTTTTGTATTCTGTCATGACTGACACCTTCTCCCTCTCTTTTTTTTATACAAGCCTTGCAAGCAATGTTCTAAAAAACGTTAGGCGGACGCTGGGCGGAGAGGGACCGCCTAGCGCCTAGACGGCCTGAACGGTGACCTAGGCGGTCTTAGACGGGTGCCTAGGCGGTCTGGACGGTTAGGCGGGCTAGGACCTTCCAGTGCCTAGAAGGGATTTTTAGAATAGTGCTTGCAAGGCATTTTGTGGGTAGCGGATGCTAACGATAAGGAGGACCAGAGTCTGAAGGAGCATCAGGCAAAGTGGGATACTGAGAAGGATGTCCTGGAGAGAAAAGTGGCTCTTGCAGTTGAACGTCAGAAGGTAGACGTGGGGAAACTTGCGAAGCTTACGGAAGCGGTCAAGCGTCATTCTTCTCAAGTTGCCTCGGATCGATCTAAGGTCGCTGAGCTTAAAGCCATGAACAAGAAGATTCTCAAGGAAGCTAGCGAGATTGGTGCTTAATTCTCGATGATGTCGAGGGTAGAGATGATCAAGTAATTTGCGGCGGGTCAGCACTCTAGTTGGGATCTAGACGTTGAGATTGCGACCTTCCACAATTGCTATCCCCCTGATAAGCCGGCTCCTGGCGATGAACTCTTTGCATCTCTGGGTCTCCTGGAAGAGGATATAGAAGAGAAAGATCTTGACACCGAAGGGGATGGTGGCGATCGTGGAACAAGTGCTGATGTTGCATCCGGTTTCGGCAAGGGGTCAAACGGTCTTCTGGCGAGTGAGGTAGAACAGCTGAAGGATGTTTCTGACAAGGACGAAGATTAGGGCCACGTGCCCTTGTAATTTCTTTTGATGTTTGTGATGTTTTTCCGGACAAATTACTTTTGGTGTGTACGAGCCGTTTGAAGGCCGAAAACAATATTTGTCCATAACACGGACAAAGCTCCCTATCAGGGGGGATATCTAGGTTATTTCGTGTGCATGCATGCGTTATGTCTCTTGCGTATTTTGCTTCGTTGTGTCCTTCCTTTTGTGTGCAAGTGTTCCGAGACGATTGGATGCTTTTGATCAAAGGCTTTATGGTGAAGACTCCTGAAGAAGTCATTCGTCGCTTGTGGCAGTTGCGCTTACCGAAGGATGATTTCCGGCAAGTGATGGATGTCGCGTCGAAGCATACGCTCGGGATGTTCTGTCTACCTCTATTGTTTGGACGTTTGCTCAGTTGTTTTACTTAAGTGATGTACCCTATATGATAACGATATGAATAAAATATGCTTGACTTACTATTCCTACTTATGCAAGAAAAGAGACAGGTACGAGCAAGTAGTAACATAAGCAAATGCCATTCATTAGATAAAGCACTGCAACATGGAAATCACACAACAAGTAGTTTTCACATAGTCAAGTTGACCACAAACAAACTATGAAGGAAAAGTACTGGAATAAAGGTAAGCAAACAACTAAGGATAGATGACCTCGAACGTCTTGCGTATCATGTGCGGAGGTCTTCTTCTAGGAGTACTAAGGAAGTCTGCAATCTAAACGGGGGGGATTCCTTTTAAGAGTGATACTTCTTTAGGTGTATCGCGTTTCAACTCCGCAGGACAGCACCACCATCTTTGGATTCAAGCTGGTATGCGCCCTGACCGACGACCATGGTTATCTTGTATCGCCCTTCCCATCTTGGGGCCAGCTTGCTCGACTTGGTTTCATGGGTGTTTTGAAAGACTTTTCCTAATACCCAGTAGCCAACTCAGAAGATCTGGATCCTGACGTTTTGGTTATAGCTCCGGACGACCTGTTGTTGGTGTCTAGCTAGACGCAATCGGGCTTGGTTGCAAAGCTCGTCCGAAATACCCAATTTGGCGGACAATTCTAGACGATTCTGTTCTTCGGTCAAGAAGCTAGCTCGAGCTGTAGGGATGAGAATCTCAGCGAGAATGACCGCTTCACACCCGTGCGTCAGTGAGAAAGGAGATTGACCGGCTGCCACTTTAGGCGTCGTTTGATCGGCCCAGAGGACGTAGTAGCTCATAGGCCCAATTTCCCTTGGCTTTCACGAGACGCTTCTTCATGTTATTTATGATCACCTTGTTACTAGCTTTGGCTTGCTCGTTAGACTGGGGGTAGCGAGGTGTTGAAGTGACTAGATTGATGTTTCAGCGACTGCAGAACTCTCTGGTTCTCTGACTTATGAATTGAGACCCATTGTCGCATACAATCTCCGAAGGCACCCCGAAATGACAAAGGATGTTCCTAATGATGAAGAAAATCACCTGTTTATCCTTGATCTCTCGATAGGCCTCGGCTTCAATCAACTTGGAGAAGTAATCAATCATGGCGAGGAAAAATACTCTTTGTCCGGACGAAGGGGGTAGCTTCCCGACTATGTCCATTCCCCCATTGCATAAATGGCCATGGCGTGAGTGTGGAATAGAGTGCTTCGGGAGGTTGGTGAGCCGTTGGTGTGTGTCTCCAACAGGCGTTGCATTTATGGCAGAAGTCTACAACATCTTTTCTCATTGTAGGCAAGTACCACCCCTGACGAAGGGCTTTTTTGGAAAGACTTCTTCCCCTTGTATGGTTCCCACAATCTCCCTCATGAAGCTCTTCGAGAAGTTTTTGAACACCTCCCTTGGTTAAGCAACGTTGGAGTGTGCCCACTGTTGATCGGTGGAAGAGCATACCATTCTCGATTGTGAATCACGTGGCTTTCATCTTCAACAACTTAGCCTCGGTTTTATCTTCTGGAAGTTTCCCTTCGACCAGCCAATCAAGGTACGGTTGGGTCCAGGGTTCTTCGCTAATTTAGGAGGGCATGAAGGAGTTTTGTTCGTGGTTTGGAACATCTAAAGATAGATCTGGGTCAGGGTCATTTTGGAAGCTTCTGGCGTCAACATCATCACTGCTCATGAAGACGTCGTCGCAAGGCATGGACCCGAGATGGAAAACATCTTCGGTCATGCTATGAGGCTTCTCAACGCCATTGACACGGGTTTTTCCGATGGCGGGGGGTCATTATGTGGATCATTGGGATTGCGGGATATTCATTAGGGTCGATGGCCAAAGCTAGGCGAGCGAGGGAATCTGCTTTAGCATTCTGCTCAAACTGAGGGGTTAGACCTTTCACCGCGTCTAGATAAGCCATCATTCTTTCATCCCTTTCTTCATACAGCCCCAGAATTTGGTTGATTATCAACAATGAATCACAGTTGACCTCAATCTGTTGTACGGCCAAGTCTTTGGCAAGAGTCAGACCAAAGATCAGAGCTTCGTACTCAACTTCATTGTTTGTGGCTTCGAAAGTGCATCTCACAGATTGTGCCACCTTATCCCCATGTGTTGATTTTAGGACTACTCCTATCCCTATTCCCTCGGCGTTGGAAGCGCCATCTGTATGAAGCGTCCATTTGACTGGAGACTTAGCTTCTAGCGTAATTAATTCTGCTGGTTCCGATCCTTCTTCCGTTGTAGGGCTAAAATCAACCACAAAGTCAGCCAGTGCCTGGGATTTTAATGCGGTTCTAGGCTCGTACTAGATGTCGAACCCACTCAAATGGATCACCCACTTGGCCATTCTCCCCGTAAATTCGGGTTTGTGCATGACCGTCTTCAAAGGGTGTGTGGTTCTCACCACAATTGTGTGTACCTCAAAGTACGGGCGAAGTTTATTGGAGCACATGACCAAGGCTAACACCAATTTTTCCAGGGAAGAATAATGGGTTTCATCTGGAAAGAGAGTTCTACTTACGTAGTATACGGGTTGTTGCTTCCCATCCTGTTCGCGGATCAGCACTCCACTGATGGCTTGCTTGGTGACAGCCATGTATAGGGGTAAAGCTTCTCCTTCTTCCAACTTTACTAAGATTAGAGGATCGGAGAAGTATCTCTTCAATTCTTGAAAATCTTCCTCTTGTTTGGCGGTCCACTAGAAGCACTTGTTCTTCCTGAGCACTTCGTAAAATAGGCGGCAGCAATCCGCCGACTTGGAGATGAATCTATTTAAAGCAGCAATTTGCCCGGTAAGCTTTTGAACATCTTTCATACACCTTGGAGATTTCAGCGATACTATGGCGCGAACCTGTTCTGGGCTTGCTTCTATTCCTCTCTGGGTGACCAAATACCCTAGGAATTTCCCAGACTTCACGCCGAAGGTACACTTTTGCGGATTCAGCTTCATGTTATATTGCCTCAAGATCTCAAAAGCCTCTTCCAGATGACGTTGGTGATTTTATAGCTTTCTTCGATTTGACGAGCATGTCGTCAATATATACCTCCATAGTCTCCCCAATTTGGCTATGGAACATTTTATTTACTAGCCTTTGGCATGTGGCTTCGGCGTTCCGTAACCCAAAAGGCATTACCTTGTAACAGTAGAGTCCTTTGCTAGTTATGAAAGATGTCTTCTCTTGGTCGCTTTCTTCCATCTGGATCTGGTTGTAACCACTGAAGGCGTCCATGAAGGTCAACAATTCATGACCCGCCGTGGCATCTACCAAGGAGTCTATCTAAGGCAACAGAAATGAATCCTTGGGACAAGCCTTGTTCAAATATGTGAAGTCTACCCACAACCTCCATTTTCTATTTTTCTTGGGTACAACGACTAGATTAGCTAGCCATTCTGGATACTTGACTTCCTTAATCTTCCTAGTCTCCATCACCTTTCCTACTTCTTCATCCACTATCTTGATTCTTTCGGCGGCGAATTTCCTTCGTTTTTGTTTTACCGGTGGGTGACTTGGGTCCACGTTCAGCTTGTGCGTGATGATCTTCAGATCGATTCCCACCATGTCCTCGTGGGACCATGCAAAGCATCCTGCTTTTTTACTCAAGAAGTCTACCAGCCCATCTCTCATGGGTAACTCCAGATCTCTTCCGATCTTTATGGACCGATTAAGGTCTGATTGGTCTAGGACCACCTCTTCTACCCGTTCATCTTTCTTTTCTCTTTTTCGGAATGGTAGAATTAGTGGTTTCCTTTAATTGTTATGCGGACTTCTGGTTGGCGGTCGGTTTCAACGTCGACTTGTAACACTCTTTTGGTGTTCTTTGGTCTCCTCGAATCTCTTGAACCCCCCACGGCGTTGGGAACTTTATCGTTTGGTGGTAGGTGGAGGGGACAACCCTCATGTCGTGGAGCCATGGCCTCCCCATTATTACATTATAACAAGAAGGACAATCCATGACGGAGTACCTAACCTGGATATTCACGCCCTTAGTGTATGTGGGAAGGATGATGTCTCCTACTATGTGCTTCACTTCTTTGCTAAATCCCACAAGCGCGGTCGGGTTCTTCTCTACGCCTTTCTCGCTCAACCCCATTTCCTTTAGTGCTCCTAGTGTCATGAGGTGAGTAGAACTTTCGATATCAATGAGAACTCGTTTCACCAAGACATTCCCTATTGACAGAGAAATCACAAGACCATCGTGGTGAGGTCCTTCAAGACCGTTGACGTCATCCTCATCAAAGTGTATTGCAAGATTGACGATATCTTTCTTCATCTGCATGGGACGGTGGAAAGCATTTTCTCGTGCGTTCCTCTTGGTTGCTGAATATTTTGAGACCGTATACGCTTGACCCTCGAGATACGAGGTAGACAATTTCTCTTCTCAGCGTTATGCATTCCTTGGTTATATGACCGTAATCGTCATGGAAATCGCACCATTTACTCATATCCTTGTTCGAGTAGGGCTTTTCATTTCTCTTCGGCCACCTAACGCCTTGTATCATTAGAGTTATATTCTTCACGAGTTCCTCGGGGGGATATACCCAGATTGAACTCGTCATACTTTGGTGGTAATAGTTTGGCAAGTCTAGCCTCGGCGACGTTTACCTTCACCGCCTCGGGGTGAGGGCGTCGGCACAGTTGATCGCGGCGTTCCCGACGGTGGTCCGGTGCCACTTTCTTTTCCACCCTCTCCCAGACGCTCACGGGCTTCCTCATCTTCAGATCTTCTTCAAGTCTGATTTGAGCTAGAGCCTTGGTCTGAACGTCTTCAATGTTGTGACAAGGGTGTCTAATGAGTTCTTTGTAGAGATATCCATCTTGGTTAATCCCCTGACGAAAAGCTTCCATAGCAGTCAACACATCACAGTGCGGAATGGAGATCTTCTCTCGGTTGAACCTGTCTAAGTACTCTCGGTGGACTCTTCCGGTTTCTGGACAACCCGATACAAATCGCTAGACTGCTTCTCGAATCTCCGGATGCTAGTGAATTGGACCCGAAAGGAATCCATTAACTCTACAAAGGAACGAATACTTCCTTGTGGAAAATTAATGAACCACTTCAAAGCCATCCCTGCGAGAGCTTCTCCGAATCCCTTACATATCAGTGCCTCACGAGAGTGATATGGGATGGCACTAGTCATCATCTTCTGCTTGAATATAGCTACGTGCTCATCAGGGTCTCCCGTGCCATGATAGGGACTCATGCTAGGTACCGAGAACTTCTTCGGTATCTCGAATTGCGTGATATGAGGAGCAAAGGGTGACTCATCGTAACCGTCAACCGCTTCCTTCTCTATGGGTCGCGGGACCCCAGGTATCTTCGCCAATTGCTCAGTGAACATCTTGAATTGGTTTTGGACGATGTTTTCTAGGTCTCGGGGATGACGGTGGTCCCAATCCTCATCATCATCCATGGCGTCATCTTCAAGGCGTCGAGGGCTAACCTCTCACGCCGATTGGAGGCGAATGGGTGCTCTTGCATCTTCGCCGGTAGGGTTGACTTGCACATGGGTGAAAGAGGGTACCCCAGGGACAGTCGCCGGAGAGGTAACGAACTCCGTGCCAGAGTATCTCTCGTGCCGACCAGTAGGATTTCCAGAGGAACCTTCACACCCGCTGTTACGGGCTCGATCCGTTGTTCGGGCGCGCGAACTGACAGAAGAAACGAATCAAAGTTGAGAGCGCAAACCCTCATTATCGGCGGTTAATTGCTCGATGTTAGTTCTGTGCTTCTCATTGCAAGCACGCTGGTCCATTAGTTCCTTCTCAAGAGCTTGAAGCCTCTGGGCGAACTCATTTAACTCAAAGCGAAGCACTGCCGATGTGTCCTGGTGTTCGCCTCCGTCGCCCTCGGCGTTTAGCTCTTGACTACCCTCATTGGGGTCGCTCATATTGACTTTTTGAACTTCCTCCGATAGAGAAAGGTGAATCTTCTTCGATCTTAGGGTCCCACGGTGGGCGCCAAATTGTTTTGGACAAAAAATTGATAATCAAACTCTTTCCCTAGATTGGGGCATGAACGAATCGAAGTGAACGAGGTAATGCTCAAGAAATATTAGAATTAGAACAAACTGAATACAAGTGCTCTCTCGTTGATGATTTTGTTCTGGTTAAGGGTGTGTACAATGGAATACTCGGGTTTTTCTCTCCCGCCGGCCTATATCCTCTTTAGATTAACTGTTATTTCCCCATGTCCCACGATCTCCACGTTCCTAGGGTATTTATTTTAGGGTTATTATATTATTTGTTTTAGGTCTTGTTATCCTTCTAGATTTTATTTCTATCTTTTAGAGTAGATTTCTATCTTTTAGGAAGGTTTTTATCTTCTAGCCTTTTCTATTTTATAGCCTTATTAGTGTAAATACCCTTCTATCTAGCTTAGAAAGGGGGGATTCGATTGGAAGTAAGAGGAGGAGGAGGAAGATTCAAGAGAGAGAGAGAGAGAGAGAGAGAGAGTCGAGTCGGAAGTCGAGACCGAGCCATGGTGGACGAAAGTTTACAAGGTCGTTAATCGTTGTTTTGATTCGGTGCTTTGTAATTTTCGGTTTCCTCTGAATTTCTGTAAGACCATATTTTCCTATTAATTTGAGTAGTATTTTGTTTTCAATGTTTTCTCTTGTTGAAGTTATTTGTTTCTTAGTTATGAATAGTGAGTAGTCTTCTTATCTAGGGTCGGGGTTGAAACCCGGCATAGTTGTGCATGGTTTGATGAGTGAGATGATGTGTTGAATGCCTTCTATCTATTTTTGAGATTGTTTTTTGTGCTTATACCGAGATGAAAGTCAAGGTAATTTGAGTTTTTGACTTGATTGAAAGAGAAAGTTATAAACTTGAAGGTTGATATTGTTTGAAGATGAAAGTTTCAAGCTTTAGATCCAAAACAAGCAATTGAGTGAATTAGTTATGAAAGTAGATTAATTTACTTGCTAAGTCAATGAAATTTGATGCATCTATCCATTTAAAGGCATGATATTTATCTTCTTACGAGTTTATGTGCATGACTATGTTGTGGTAACCCTTGTCCAAGATCTTTGTTTTATTTGAATTTTCCTAGGTTTTATTCGTTACTGAGTTTGTAGCCTCGGTACCGAACCTGTTTAGTTCTTTATTTTGAGTCATTTGTTTGTGGTGGTTCGTTAACGATCCTGACAACGTCGTTAACGAGGCTGCTTGTGAGTGTTTTGCTTGCTTTTGTTTGATTTTTAGTAGTCGATAGATAAACAAACCTTGCTTCTCGTGGAACGATCCTGATTCCCCTATACTCAGCGGAGTCTTGACTTATAAATTTAGTTGTTGTCCAAAGTGAAGGTTCGTCAACAAATTGGAGCCGTTGCCGGGGAAACAATGAGTTTGTTTGTTTATCTATGGGTTTGGGAATAGCCCGACCCCGTTTTTGTTTTTAATTTTTGTTTTCTTTGTCTGTTTTCTCAGCGCATGCCGATAGGACGTCGAAGGCTTGAATTTGACAACGCTGGTTATTATTCAAAACCTGAATGTTCCCTGCACCGTAGACGCCGAGAGAACCGAGCCATGGCCACACCTGAAGAGCTGTCTCGTCAGTTACAAGTCCTCCAAAACCAGATGGAGGCATTGAAAACTGAGAAGGAAGACGCTGCTGCCGAGGCTGAGCGTCAACGGACTACCAATGCTCGTCTACAGGAAGAGCTGAATACTTATCCGAGGAACGCCAAACAATACATGCATCCAGTACTGAGGGTGCCAGAATCACCAATTGTGCTTCCGGAGATAGAGAAACCATTTGAGATTAAGTCTCAATTTATATCCTTGATAAAGTGGGCTCAGTTTGAAGGGAAACCTACTAAGTGCCCTATGGAACATATTAGAAATTTTCTTGATTTATGTGACCACATAGCTGCTGAGGGTGTCTCACTTGAATATGTTCTGTTAAAAGCTTTCAGGTGGTCTCTTGCTAGAAAGGCCCTGAGTTGGTTGGAGAGCTTACCTCCTAAGTCTATCAAGACTTGGAAGAGCTTGTATGATCAATTTCTTACAAAATTCTTCCCGCCTGCCAACACAACGGAGTTGAGAAAACGCATCACCTCCTATCACCAGCTGCCTAATGAGACTTTTGTTGAAACATGGGAAAGATTTAAAAAATGCTTAGACAGTTCCCCACTCATGGGCAACCTTTATATGTTCTTCAAGAAATCTTTTTCCAGGGTATCAACCTAGAGACCAAGAACCGCATCAACACGCATAGTGCGTGCGGTTTTATAGAGATGGACCCTACGGCTGCATGGGAATTGCTGGATAAGCTGTCCAATTATGATGCCATGTATGGAACCCAACAAACTCCACAGCCCGAGAAACGTCTCTACGTGCCTAACCAAGAAGACGTTGACCCGGATGTTAAAAATCAATTTCTACAAGACGAGGTCAACCGTCTGAAGAAGCAGGTAAGTTTTCTGAAATCCTCTCAATCCTGTCAAGAGTGCGGTTCTTCTGCTCATAGTACTTCTGCTTGCACTAACATAGAGCAGGTAAGAGCCGTTGAGATAATTGCTGAAATGAATTACATGAGAGGCCCATACAGGAACCAGCCTAGTAATTTTGACAGGTCAAACAAATATCGGGAGTGGGGCAATCAGAATCCAAATCCAAACTATGCAGCACCTCCACCGGATAGACGACATGCGCCTTATCGACCTCCAGGCCATCAGGAGCCACCATCTTGGGTACAAGGGTTACAGGAAAGCGACAATGGAGTCCACAACAAGGTTAATGAAGTTCAAGGCAACCTTAACCACCAAAATAAAAGATGGGGAGAGTTTGATGTATGGAAGAAGAATGTTAATTCCCAACTAGGGAACCTTGCTGCACAGATTCCGAGGCCTCAAGGGTAACTTCCGGACCGTCCCGAAGTGAACCCTAAAGGACAGATAGCAGTGGTACAACTTAGGAGCGGAAAGACATTACCGGAGCGTGCCTTGGCTAAGGACAAGACGGAAGAGGACGCCACGGTTCAGCTCGGTAACGAGCCAGCGAGGGCAAGTACTGAACCAGCATACCATGGTGACAAGGCTCCGAGGGTACCTAACGACCCTAATCCAGGTAAGTTTTCTAATCCAAGCCCTCCTCTCCATCCCAGGGTAGTTAACGACCCCATAAGGGTCGGTAACGACCTGCCGAGTGTACCTAACGACCCTAGTGTCGACCCGGTAACTCCACCTCTCGAGCCCAACTTGGTTCCGACTAAGAAATCTATGGACTATACAGAGAGTAAGTTCAAGCGTTTCGTTAAGTTTCTTCAGGGCATTAATATTTCCATCCCATTCGCTGAGGCCCTAAGCAAAATGCCGGCTTACACGGAATTTTTGAAGGATATTCTTAGCAGGAAAAGATCCATCATAGAGTTACAAGATGAAGTCAGATCTATTGCTCTACCAGAAAAATTAGGAGACCCAAGGAGATTTGCAATAACGATTGGCATAGGCGACCACAAGTTCAAAGCTTTATGTGATCTGGGAGCCAGTGCTAGTTTTCTTCCCCTCTCAATCTGGTCTAAAGTCAACATGGGACCGCTAGAGCCTGTAGATATGAACCTCTTCATGGCAGACGGATCATGTGTCAAAGTCACAGGAGTCGTGGACGACTATCCTATTCAAGTCGGGAAATTCTTTATACCGAATGATTTCATCGTCCTCGATATGCCTGAAGACCCTCATGTCCCCATTATCCAAGGCAGATCATTCCTAGCTACAGCAAGTTCCAAGGTAGATGTGCGGAAAGGACTCCTCACTTTTGATATTGGAGAAGAACGCGTGGAATTCAGCTTAGATCAAAATGCCAATGACCCAACTGCGGTTGCACAAATCGAGTTGACCCAACCAGAACTCGACATAGCTGGTACTACCAAACTTCCTCCAACTTCAAAAGAGGACGAGATTCTCACACAAGTCCCTGCCGAACCTCATGAGCCCATTGACGAGTCCCACATGCAAGGGTATAATCAAGGTGAGTGCTCTTCTTCTTACTCTATCCCTACACCGTGCCCCATTATATGTGCTACAGAGGAGTCCAAACCACCTTGGTTTTTGGATTTCACTAACCATCATGTAGGAATACCGGGCATACTGATAGAAGAAAAGGGACCTAATTTAGTGACTCAAGCGAATAATGCCTACAAGGCTAAGTATGGGGTAACTCAGGATCCCAACATAGAGACACCTTGAACAAGGGGAGTACGTCGGGCTAACGACGCTAAAAATAGCACTTACGGGAGGCAACCCGCTTTTAGTATAGATTAGATTTTTCTTTTCTTTTTAGATTCTTTTTCTTAGCTTTCTTTTGAGTTTTTTAGTAGTTTTTAGGTTAGAAAAATAGGATAAAATTTTGAGCTAACAAGATGCAGGAGAAAGGGCTCGAAAATCATTCAAGGAGGCTACGGTGGCTCGTTAACGACCCACCCAGGGTCTTCTATCTTCTACCCTTCTTCTACCTACCCTAGCCGCCGCCACTACCCACCCCCCTCCTATTTCTACCCTCTCCTATTTAACCCCTCTAAACTCTCAAAAATCCTACTCTCAAATCCCAAACTCCAAATCCCTCAAAATTCTACCGAAGACCTTCATCACCGATCGGAATTCTACACTCCACCGACCGTCGGAATCACCCACGTTACCGAAGCCCGGAACCCAGTTTTCCACCGACGAGCCCGAAGCTCGTTAACCACCCAAAATTCGACTTTTTGTTCTTCAAATTCTCAATCTTTCGGTATGATTTCTACACCCTAACTCTTTATTGCATGATTCATGGTTTTTAGGATAGAAATTTCATATCTTGATTGTGTTTATAGAGTCGATTTTTTAGGGTCGAAATTGCATGTCTATTCTTTCCCATGAGTTTTATTGCATACATTGGTAGTGATTCTCTATCTATGGAAGGTTATTCATGCTAGATTCTCCATTGCCAAAATTTGATTTGAAAAGCATGAATTTTCTTGTCTAGAAATAGAGTTTGATCTTCACCATGATAATTTTGGGTAATGTTAGCATGTTCGGGATGGGTAATTGAGTAAGTATGGGGTGTGTATACCCGATGGTGTGTCTAGTGAAGGATTATAGGGGATGCATGCTTGATTCATGGCTTGATTTTAGAGTTAATAACATTCGGATTCTGTGAACTGGCTCTCCGCAGCTCGTTAACGACCCACCCAGGCTCGTTAACGACCCTACGTAGCTTCAAAGTTTACAAACCAGTCCAGATTCGTTACCGACCCAATCGGGTAGTTAACGAATAATTCCAAAGGTTATTTCGAGACCAAGTATGGGGTCTCTTGTCTAATCTATTTGAGTGGATCTTATCTTGGAAAAATCATGATTGTTTTGTAGATCACATGGAAAGTTCAAGCAGACCCGCTACCCGAGCTTAGAAGAAGAGGAGGAATCAGAGGTCCCCATCTCCACCGCGCATGGACAATGTGATCTTGCGCACTCAAGGACAAGTGGATGGATACCATGCCATTCTAGACAAGGACCACAACACTCGGTGGTTCTCGAGGTCAAGTGCTAAAAACACGGGGATTTATGCGGATGTCAAGGAGGATTTTGTTATTCTCGGTGTGCCTCATTTGCTGAAGAAGGAGAATCTACCACACTTTCCGGCTCTCACATCCGAGTTCCTGGCCACTCTAGAGACGAGTTTTCCGTCGAAGACTTCACCGGGACGCATCCGGTTTAGGCTCGGTAATGTGAGCAGAGAATACACTTTGGCGGAGTTCAACGCTATTTTGGAGCTCCCGAACCCTTCTAGACAATACAGTCTCAAAGATTACAAGGTGACAAGGACTTGGAGCTACATCACCGGGGAGGTCAAGTCATCCACAACGGCATTATCTGGGGCAAGCATCATCAACCCCATTTTCAGGATCATCCTCCGAGTCCTAGCCGCTACATTCTGGCCAAAGAGGGAGTTGAACAGGCCAACAAGGACGGAAGTTGCTTGTCTTCGCACTATCCTTTTCAAGGAGCCCGACCCTCAGAATTTTGGTTATGAGTAGCTCTATTATATAGAGAAATCAACCAAGTCCAAGGAAGTATGGTGTGGTAACTTGGTTAATCTTTTGGCTACAAACCTTGGAGTCGATCTCACTCGCTACACGCCGGCTCATGCTCAACTTCTCAACAAGAATTATTGGTATAGCTCCGGTATTTTCATTCAAGCCGAGGGAGGGTTCAAGACAAAAGTTCAAAACCGCATTGTTGTACCAACCCTTGACAAGCTAGAGCTACTCTATGTACCAAATTGGTACGAGGCGTGGACGGGTCATGCATTCTCGATTAGAGCCCAAGCCGAAGTATGAGCTATCACTTAGGCCGTGTGAGACAAGATTCGAGCGAGAAGGAGAAGAGATGGATGAAGATGAAGATGAGGTTAACGAGGTAGCTGGAGAAGAGACTGAAGAGGCCGACACAGAGGGAGGCACAGAGGAACTTAACTTCGAGGATGAAGACCTCGACACTGAAGTTTTGGGCACCAACGTCCTCGTTGACGAGCCTACCAGGCTCGTTAATGACCACTTCCAGACTTCTACATATGCTCCTAACGAGGGACCTAGCTTCGTTAACGACCCCCCGAGGGCAGCTACCGACCCTCCGCAGACTCCTATCGACCCTCACTCCTATGGACTCATGCCATACAACCCAGCGCTTTACCAAGACCACTTTCAGCCGCACTACCCACCACCTCCTCAGCCCGAATACACTGGATCGAGTATTCTGCCACCATGGGCCGAGGATCTTTCTGCTCAGATGCAACAGCTTCACCTCTAGCAGGACCATATTCATCGGAGGATGGATAGATGGGAGAGTGTCTATTCTGCTCGGATGACATTTGAGGACGAGAGGCATCGCCAGAGAGAGGTGGAGGATACTGAGCGCTGGAGGACGATGTACGACTTCATGGGGAACTTTGAGCACTACTTTCCTCCACCAGACCGTTGATTCAGCTTGAAGAAGAGTTTCCTTGCTTTCTGCTTGGTGACTTTGTAAGTTTTTTTGTTTTCCCTTTTCTTGTTTTCTTTTGTTGTCTTTTCTCTTTCTTTCCTCCTTTTTATTTTTCTTATAGTGGGGACACTGTAATTTTAAGTATGGGGTGGGAGAATGTAGAAAATTTGTTGCTTTATGTGCTTTATTTGTTTTGAGTAGTTTTGTTCCATAAACTATAAAAATTGAAAATAATTGAAAATTTTTGAAAAAATCGAAAGAAAAAAAGGAGTTTTAGAATTGATAGATATCCCTTTCTTAGGTTCTATGATAGTAGTTGCTAGCATGATCATATAAATCCTTGCAATCATGTCTTTGAGAATATAGCCGGATTCTTAATTTAAAGTTGTTTTTAAGAAGAAATAGCATTTGATGAAATTGAGCACATATACTTTTTAGCATAAGTGATGCAATCCAACAAAAATTAGCCTTGTGAGTTATTTTTTGCCTTATAGAGAGAACATCAAGAATCCCTCTTCTTTTTTGTGTGATTTACTCTCTATATGCGTATTATCTCTTGGAATTGTGATGGTTATCTATTATTTGAGACATGTATAAGATTTATAGTTCATTACTTGTGAAAATCAGATGATAGAGAACTTATTTTTTATGAGCCCTATTAATCCTTATCCACCCTTACATGATCCTTCTTTTGACAACTGATTTGAGCCTGAAGCCTTTTATTTTTTAGCTCCACAAAAATTATTCCCTAGCCGAGATAAGCTTGACACTATCCGGGGATTAGGACTTAGTTTGGAGAGGTATGTTTTGTTGAGTATTAAAAAATAAAAAAGAGAGAGTGAAATGATTATGTTTGGTTTGAATTTAAAGGATTGTTGGGAAGGGGAGATTGGAAGTCTCTTGTTTTTATTTCGTGTAAAAAGAAAGATCTCTTGGTACAAAAGATGCACAAAATAAGATTGATGGTTGAAAGAAAGTTGTTAAGAAAGAGGAGTGCACGATGAAGTTCGTTAACGACCATGAAGTGGTTCGTTAACGAGGCAGCGAAAAGAAAGAAAAAAAGGGAAAAAAAAAGAAGAAAGGAAGGAGTAAGAAGTGCATGTGTGTTTGATAAATAAACCAGAGATTCTTTTGAGTTATTTTTATGAGACTTTCTAGGATTTATTGGATGAATGAGAGTGCGTAATATGTTAGAGAGAGTTTGGTATATCTTTTTAATGAGTGTTTTGGTGAGATGTGTGAGTTTTTAAGAGTCTTTGATTCCCGAATATTAATAGCACCACATGACCAAAATATTTCCACGCCTTATTTGTTTTTACCAAGCCCCATTACAACCCGGCCGAATGGAAGCTTCTATGAAGTTTTTCATTGAGCCCTTGAGTTCTCTTGATGATTTTTGCTTGTTTTGACAAATCTTGGGTGGAGAGTTTGGTGATATAAGTTCCAATTTCTATGAGTTTTTGTATATAATATGAGTTGAGAGAGATATTTATAAGCCTAAACACTTGAGAATTGAGAGAAACACATCATTATCCCTTGTGAGGTTGGATTGTATTTGCTTTTGTCTATTTGGTGCATATATGTGTGATGAAATTAATAGTCATTTTCTATTTTTCTTCTAGATGTTTTGATGTTGCTTTTTAAATGATGGCTATAGTTTGATAAGTATTGTTGTTTGGTTTTGATTATTGTTTAGTGATTGCTTGAGGACAAGCAAGTCTAAGTATGGGGTATTTTGATGTTCGTGCTTTAGATCCAAAACAAGCAATTGAGTGAATTAGTTATGAAAGTAGATTAATTTACTTGCTAAGTCAATGAAAGTTGATGCATCTATCCATTTAAACGCATGATATTTATCTTCTTACGAGTTTATGTGCATGACTATGTTGTGGTAACCCTTGTCCAAAATCTTTGTTTTATTTGAATTTTCCTAGGTTTTATTCGTTACTGAGTTCGTAGCCTCGGTATTGAACCTGTTTAGTTCGTTACTTTGAGTCATTTGTTTGCGGTGGTTCGTTAACGACCCTGACAACGTCGTTAACGAGGCTGCTTGTGAGTGTTTTGCTTGCTTTTGTTTGATTTTTAGTAGTTGATAGATAAACAAATCTTGCTTCTCGTGGAACGATCCTGACTCCCCTATACTCAGCGGGGTCTTGACTTATAAATTTATTTGTTGTCCAGAGTGAAGACCCGTCAACAGGTATATCTTTAACCGTCAAGTGGAAAGAAGGATGCTGCCCAGCGACCAAAAGTCCATGAGTACAACCTCGGTTTAGGAAATGCAGAGATAGTGAAAGGTTTCGAGAAGTTCAGAGATAATATCAAGTGGCCTAAGAAGGCGGAAAATCCCAATCCAAAGAGAGACAAGACGAAGTGGTGTGATTTTCATGAGGATTATGGACATGAGACGGACGAATGCTTCGCCCTCAGGAAAGAGTTGAATTACCTCCACTCACGAAGTTTGTTGTCCAAGATCCCACCAAATATCGTGATGCCAGCTAGTCAGAATCTGTCGGAGCCAATGGACATCCCATCATCCCCAGAGTATGCCAAGATCGTCAACGTCATCATCGGGGGCTCAGATATTTGCAACGTCACTTATTCGGCAGCAAAACGCCACGCACGGGGACGCCCGGAAGGACCGTTGATAACGAGCATCCACAATCCCAAGGTGCACCCAGGAGAGGCCATTACCTTCAGTGACTCGGACTCAGACGGTCTAGTAGGCCCTCAACATGACGGATTGGTCATTTCATTGTGAGTAGGGAACGTGTTGATGAGAAGGATTCTCATTGATACAGGGAGTTTGACCAATATGATGACGCTTGACGCCCTCAAGGAGATGGGGCTGAAAGAAGAGAGTATTCTCAGGAAGTTTGTGGCATTGTAATAGGCCAAATCCTACCCCGTAAGTGTACGGGATCGGTTGTAATACCAAGGTGTGGAACTCTAGGACTATGTAGTATTAATTGTATTCAAATCAGTAGACTAAGTCTTAAAATAAGAAAAGATTGAATTGTGATTTTTGCTATGAAACTAATTAAAGCAAACAAACAAGTAAATATGGGCAAATCAATGAGAGAAAGGCTTCTAAGATCAAGGATAACCACAATAATGCTTTAGTAGACTATAAAAGATGATTGCACAATCTTAATTATGGCTTTGTTTGAAGGCAATTGTCTAATGTATCCGCTAAATTCTTTCGAATGTAAACAAACGTATCTAGACTCAGTTAAACATCCACTTTCGTGACTTGCAAATTAAAATCTAGACCTTTAAGCACTTAGAATTTAAGATTAAATTGAATCAACATCCGCTTTCGCGATTTGCTAACTCAACCCAACCTTAAGGTCTCTATGACAATTGTTATTCCACAAGAGAATTCAAAATACTTTCATAATAGAGAAAACTCAGGTTCAAATCCTAGGGTTCCAACTAGAAAAAGTATCTTTCCGTCTCAATTCCTTGTCTGACTACTTATCAAATTTTTCACCTTTCAGTCTCAAACTTTGGCAAGTTCACATTAAAATAAATTACTAGGGCATAAAGCATCTAGGATTGAATCAAACAAAGCTTCAAACAATAGATTGTGCAATTTAATAAATAAGTCTACCTAGACATCATTAGGTTCACCCCAATCTTAGAATTCGGGGTTTATCTAGACATGGAAAGAGAATAAATCAATTCAATAACGAGAGGAAACATACCGGATTGAAGAAACAAATAAACTTGATTAATATCCAGCAAATCCCAACTCAAAATCAAAACAATGTCTTCAAATCTCCAACAAATCTCTCTAAACTTGTCTCTCAAGGAGTAGAAATTAGGTTAAAAACTCGAACCCTTATCTAGAAGACAAAGTAAAGTATTTATACTAAGGATAAAATAAGAGGCGGCCTAAAAACACGTCATACGGAAGACGCACGACTCACGGCGCGCGTCGTGCGCCGAGGCGCACGACCGTACAATGCCACGCATGACCTAAGGAAATGCACGACCCGAGCCTGGATGACGCACAACCATGCGTCTGAAAACGCACGGGCGTTGCCTTTCTCTGACAAAAAACGCATGATCGTGCGTGTATGGTGCACGACCCCAAACTAGCTCAGGCTAATGGCGCACGATCCGATATTCTTCAACACCGCCTGCACGATCGTGCACGACCTTGGCCTTGATCGTTTTATTCTTCTTATTTTGGACTCCTCAATTGATCTTTTCCGGTTCTGATGCTTCCTAGACTGAAATCTTGATTCCGTCTTGTATCCAAACGGGTTCCAATGAAGCTCGGAACTCTCCAAAGTACCTGATAAGTATAAATATACGCGTGTAGATATCTATAACGGAAACTAAACTATAAGTACTAGAAACATGAGACAAATGCAATAAAACATACTAAACTAAGGTCCTAAATGCATGTCCTAAGATGCTCTAAAATGCAAGTTATCACATTGGTAGGGTTCAGCAGGGAAATTGCGCATACCCTCGGAGAGATAACCCTCCCTACGTACGCCAAGGGGGTTAACCTGCAAGTAAGGTTCTCCGTGCTAGATTGCCCGTCCTACTACAACATCATCATGGGTCGACCTTGGATCAATGACATGAAGGCAGTTCCATCATCCTATCATCATACCATCAAGTTCCCCACTCCTTGGGAATCTGAGAAATCAAAGGTGACCAGCGGTTGTCCAAAGAGTGTTACAAGTCCGCTCTCAAGGCAACCGTCGCCCCTACAGCATAGCAATTACACGAAACCAAGGGGTTCGCACTATCACGGGACCCCGAGGCCGAAAAGATCGAGGAAGTTGTCCTCGATAGCTAAAAACCTCAACAAATGGTAAGAATTGGGCAAGATCTTGCCCCTAAAAGCAAAGCCGAGTTGATCAATTTTCTCAAGGAACACAGTAGCAGTTTTGCATGGACCCACGAAGACATGCTGGGGATCGATCCTGCCGTCATCACACACCGACTGAATGTAGAACCCCGCTATCCACCGGTGTAGCAAAAAAGGCGAAAGTTTGCACCTGAGAGGAACTTGATCGTTGACGAGGAGGTCCTGAACCTGTTGAGAACGGGAAAGATTAAAGAGGTGAAATACCCAGAGTGGTTGGCCAACGTTGTAGCGGTGAGCAAGAAGAACGGTAAGTGGAGGGTCTGCATCAACTTCACGGACCTCAATAAGGCTTGTCCAAAGGACTCCTTCCCGTTACCGCACATAGACGCCATGGTGGATGCCACTGCAGGCCACGAAATACTCACGTTCATGGATGCTTTTCAGCGGGTACAACCAAATCCAGATGCATCTAGAGGATCAGGAAAAAACTTCGTTCATCACCAGCCAGGGGACCTACTGCTATCGGGTCATGCCATTCGGGCTCAAGAACGCTGGGACTACTTAGCAGAGATTGGTGAACCGCATGTTCCAGTAGTAGATAGGCAGGACGATGGAGGTTTATATGGACGACATGCTCTTCAAGTCGAAATAGGCCGTCCACCATATCCAGCACCTGGAGGAAGCTTTCTGGATCCTTAACAGCTACCATATGAAGCTGAACCCATCGAAGTGTGCATTCGAGGTAACTTTCGGTCGCTTCCTAGGTTTCATGGTGACTTAGTGGGGGATTGAGGCCAGTCCCGATCAGGTCGGAGCTATAGCCAAACTGCGGTCACCCAGGGGCGTGAAAGATGTCTAGAAGCTGACGGGGAAGGTAGCGGCGCTGAACCGTTTTATCTCCAAATCATCTGATAGACGTCGGTTGTTCACCCAGGTGCGTGAAATATGTTCCATTAATTAAGTTACACTGTGTTTAATTGAAAATTTTATTCAAATTATACTCCCTTTGTCCCCATTTGTTTGTCCAGTTTTCTTTTCGGGCGTCCTCTTTTGTTTGTCCGCTTTCCTTTTATATCTATACTTTTCTTGCAATATTACCCCTACCTAATATCATTTTTTATCCACTTTCCCAATTACCAATACTACTTTACACATTTTATCCATATAAAATTACAAACATACCCCAATCAATCTCACTTTTTACCCACTTTCCCAATTACCAATACTACTTTAAACATTTCTTAATAACCACAAAAACCGTCATTTAGGACGAACAAATGGGGACGAATGGAGTACTGTTTTTTATCAAAACTAGATAAAAAAACAGGTAACTTGTTTATCAAATCCGTGTCCACTGTTCACACATAGTTATTTCGCGCGCCATCAGTAGGTAAGAGCATTTAATGGTATTCATTTAACGAAATTATCGATTTGACCGTTATGGTCGGGGCAACTCCGGTTGTAGCCGTAACGACCCGATGATGCGCTACTATGAAAAATTATGGGATGCGTTCTTATGAAATTCCGTTAATATATTGGCTCTTTCCATAACAAAAATATGAGCACGAACTAAATTGTCACGAGATTGAGATGGAGGTTGATTCTAGTGGAAATGATTCTTATCATGAAAACTAGAAACAAAAGAGGACCCTTAGATTTGAGAAATGGAGGGCTACGATTAAAAGGAAGAGGGGCAAAAGGGTAATTTTGACAAAAATTTAAAAAAAATAATATTTTTTTAATTTTCTTAGTTTCATTTGTTTTTGCCAAAAACACAACATTTGATTTTTTAGGTTACGTTCACATATTTTATACATATATTCACACTATTATAAGACATGTTCACATATTATCACATTTTTCTGTTCAGATATTTTATAATATGTTCACATATATTACAAGTGTATTCACATATTAGTACAGTTTGTTCATGTTTTATGGTCATATGTTCATTTTCGATTAAATCATAATACAAGCGTTAAATGGCTTAAAACAATTTGACAAAAAAATAAAAAAAAATAAATAAATTTTTATTTTTTCGCTTATTTTTGCCAAAAACACGACGGTTGACATTTACATTTTGTTCACATATTTTATACACATGTTCATATTATTACAAGGACTGTTCACATATAACCGCATTTTAACTTCAGAAAAATTTAGTATACATTCACATATAATATAGGTACGTTCACATATTAGTATTGCATGTTCACGTTTTATAACCTTATGTTCATACTCGATTTATATCATTATACATACGTAAAAAGACTTAAAAAACAAAGTATTTTTTTATTTTTTTAATCGGATGGCCTAAATTCATTTCTAGTGTTTCAATCGGATGGTCCAGATTCATTCTTAGTGTTCATCATAAGTAGACCTGGACAAGTCCGGGCTAGCCCGCCCAGCCGGGCCTGCCCGCTAAAAAAACGGGCTTGGACATGAGATTTGGCCCGAAAGGCCAGGCCCGTTAAAAATAGTGCCAGGCCTGGACAGGATGAAATGCCCGTAGGCCCGGCCCTGCCCGCATATATTATATATATAAATTAAATTTTATAATAATATAAATAATATATATTATATTACTAATTCTTTCTACGTATAAATACTCCTTCAAAAAACCCTAAAGGTCTCATTTGTTGTTCATTTAGAGAATCGGGACTCAGGAGTCAAGAGCGGCGCTCCTCATATCCTCCTAAGAACCCTAAACACTCAAATCTTCTTCTCTTTCTCTCCTTCCCTTGAATTCCGGCGGCCAGCTCTCACAGATTCGGCACTCTTGCTCGACGACGACGACGCGCCGACCCTGCTCTTCACTCGGTAGCCCCTCCAGCGCCGGCCTTGCTCGACACTCGGCAATCGGCATCCCCTCCAGCGTCAGCCTTGCTCGACACTCCGACGGGCTCCTCCTCTCTCCTCTCCTGTGGAATCAACCTTGCGCAGCTCCTCCAGCGCCGACGACCTTGCTCGACAGCTCCTCCAGCCCCGAGCCGATCCTCTGCTCTAGCACTAACGACGACCCACTCGACAGCAGCGCCAGCCCGCTCCTCCTACTTAGCACCGAGCCGATCCCATTCAACTCCTCGATAAATCACTAATCCCTCTATTCAACTCCTCGGATCTATTTCTAAGATCTCTGAAATGGACTCTTTTGATGATTGAAAGTGGGTTTTAGGGTTTATGTTTTTGAGATTTGGTGCTAGTTGTGCTTTCAGTTTGTATGGAATTCTTTAGTTCTCCAACTGATTATTTTTTATGATTCAATTCATGTTATTGTAATTTGTTATCATTCAATTCATGTTCACTGTTTATTTTTTATGAGTAATTTGTTAACTATATGTTAATGTAATACTCTTCTAGGTACTAATGGAATCTGATGGGAATAATGAAGTTGTCCAACGTGATCCCATTGAAAGTAATGAGGCTCCCACCATTGATCAAACAACCCAAAAAGGCAAAAAACTAACGTCAAAGGTGTGGTTCGATATGGAGAGAGAAACACTGGCTGATGGAAGCATTAAGGCTACTTGCAAGCATTGTAAGAGTGTACTCACAGCCCTTCCCAAATCTGGTACGTCTCATCTTAAGAGGCATATTGAAGGATGTTTTGCTAAAAAATATCATGATATCAAAAACTTTTGCATAACTGGTTCTGGGTCTACACCTGCTTTATCTGGAAATGTTGTTGTGAATCTTATGAAAATGACTATGGCAATACCTAGTTTAGATGCAATTCGTGAAGCTTTGGTTGTGATGTTTGTAGCTTGTGCACAATCGTTTAGTCTTGTTGAGGCACCAGGTTTCAAATATTTCATAAGTGTTTGAGCACCTCAATTTAGTCAACTGAGTAGAGCAACCCTTCAAAGAGATGCAATTAGTCAATACAAAAACCAAAAGGTTATAGTTGTTGAAGAAATGCAAAATGCACCAGGTCGTATTTGTTTCACAAGTGATAATTGGAGAAGTGAACACACAACTGATGAATTCATGTGTATTACAGCCCATTGGATTGATACAAATTGGAAACTTCAAAAGAGAATTATTAAATTTGGTGCTTTAACGCCTCAACTAGATGGTGCTTCTCTTGCTGATGAGGTTTTATTATGCTTGCGTGAGTGGAAGATTGCTGATAAGGTTTTTAGCTTCACTTTAGATAATGCTTCTTATAATGACACAACGATGGCATCTCTTCGTATTCGTTTACTCAAGAAACAGTCATTGGTTAAGCGTGGGGATTTCTTTCACTTGTGTTGCTCTTGTCACATTATCAATCTAGTAGTGCATGCTAGATTAAAGGTTATAGATGATGTCGTTGTTAAGATAAGGAGGATTGTCATTCTTTTGAGGCATTCAATGCCTAAAAATAAAAAGTTTTATGAAGTTGTTGCCTCAAGTTATGGGTTGACCACCACTAAGAAGCTTCGTTTGGATACACCCACTAGGTGGAATTCTACTTATATTATGCTTGATCGTTATTTATTCTTTTGAGATGCCATTGATAATTTTTTTGCTAAGGATCCTGATCTAAAAGCTTATGTGCTTACGAAGGAGGAGTGGGAAAAGATTACTCAGTTGAGAAAGTTTTTAAAGGTGTTTTATGATGTAACAAATGAATTTTCAGCCTCTAAGACACCTACGGCTAATATTTATTTTCATGGTGTGTGGAAAATTCATAAGTTATTGACAAAATATTCAAGTGGTTCTCCTATTTTGTCCAACATGGTAAATGAATGCAAAAGAAATTTGAGAAGTATTGGAATGAATATAGTTTACTTCTCTCTTGTGCGGCTGTTTTGGATCCTCGAAAGAAGCTAGTGGGAGTTGGATTTTTATATGAGAAGCTGTAAGGAGATGTCTATGCTAATGAAATGGTTCTTAGGATTAAGAATACTTTACTTGGTTTGCTAGAAGAGTACAAAGAGAAATATGGTGGATCTGATTTTTCTGGGTCTGTCGGCATAAGAATGGACAGCATGTCCAAATCTGATAAATCTGATTATGATAGTGGATCTGATGTTGATAGTGAATCTGATGGTGAGTCTTATGAAGATTTTATGAATAAGAAAATGAGGATGGAAATCAATTCAAAGTTGGATCTTTATTTGAATGAGAAGCCTTGCAATGTGAAAGAAGGTTTTGATATTTTGGAGCATTGGAAGCATGAAGCTTCTAGATTTGTAGTTCTTTCAGTCGTGGCTCGTGACATTCTAAGTGTTCCTATCTCCACGGTTCCTTCAGAATCATCTTTCAGCTTAGGAAAGAAAATTATTACTTCTTCTAGAAGCTCTCTTGCCTCCACAACAATTGGAGCACTTGCATGTTATGAAGATTGGTTGCGTGCAACAGGATTCGGACCAGGTATAATCTGTTTTTTTTTTAACTTTGGAGTTCTTTCACTACTTAAAAGCTATCTAATTACATTCTGTTTTTTATTGCAAGGACCTACAAGTATGTTTAGATATGGAGATGCACCTCGGGTTGTTGATGAAGATGATTAGAGAAGATAGGTAAAATCTATTTATTTTTTTATTTAAAGTGCTTTCATAGTTTCATCGCTTAAGATATTCAATTATATTTTGTTTTTCCCTATAAATAAATTACATTCTGTTTTTTATATTGCAAGGAGCTACAACTATTGATGGAGATGTTGGGGATGACAAGATGAATGTTGATGGTTTTAGCATGAAGAATGGAAGGACTTTTGCTGAATTTTCAAGTTATTTACTATTTTTTAATCCTCATTATGAGACTTTAAAATGTGTAGACATTGTACCCTATGTTGGTTGTAACTTTTAATTTCTTTACTAGTTTGTGACTTGAAGTTTAGGCAGATTTGTGACTTGTTTGTGACTTGAAGTTTTTTTTTTTGCATTTTACAAGTTTAACATTAAGTTTTAGACAAATTTTACCGTAATTTTGGACAAGTTACATGGGTCGGGCTAGCCCGTGGACAGCTCGGTCCGTGTTTATGGGCGAGTATGGACAAAAAACCAGGCCCGAATTATCGGGCCGGGCCAAGCCCGGTCCGTTGATGTGGACCAAAAAATAATTTTGGCCCGGCCCGAGCCCGCCCATGTACATTCGTAAGTCCCAATCTCGTGCACCATACGCAATTAATTTTCCAAAGAAGTATTTTGTGGAGCTGGAGCGGCCAAGTGACAAACACTACCCGTCTCCCTCTCTCTCCTCATAACCTTCGTTGTTGCCCAACTCCCCCATCCGCCGGTGAAGATGGCTCTCCTCCTAGCTCGCCGGAGTTCTAGCGCGGCGTCGTTGACCGCCTATCGCTCCGTCGCTTCGATACACACAACCCTCCCTTCCCTATCCCTTTCCCCTCAGCCTGCGCCGTACGCCGGCTCCCCTCCCCCGGCCGCGCAGACGCCTGGCATGTCGAAGGCGGCGGAGTTCGTAATCTCGAAGGTCGACGATCTGCTAAATTGGGCACGACGCGGTTCAATTTGGCCCATGACTTTCGGCCTCGCCTGCTGCGCCGTCGAGATGATGCACACTGGCGCTTCTCGCTACGATCTCGACCGATTCGGCGTCATTTTCAGGCCCAGCCCTAGGCAATCTGATTGTATGATAGTCGCCGGAACACTCACGAATAAGATGGCTCCTGCTTTGAGAAAGTAAGTATCTTCCTTTCTCGTGTCGAGGTTTTGTGTTGTTTGCTTGGTGGAGAAAAGTCTATGCTCTGTTGACTTAGTTAGATCTCGATTGAAGTGGTAAATTCCTTCTTCTGATGGTTAGAAGAGGTGGATCCAATGTGGATTAGTGTGTTACAATACCTTTACTTGTTTTGAAAAGCGATTTTAGGGTTTGGCATTTTCTCCTTTCTAGGCTTATTCGAAATGCTATACATCCATGTTCTCAAATATCAAACCTTCTTGTACAATATGATGGCTTTTGATAGAAGAAATGGAATTTATCGAGACAGTATTTGTTATTCGTCAAAAATGGCGAGTTGCAGACTTACTTTAGCTCGAGATCTATTTGGCTGAGGCAGATTATACTTGCTTTGAGAAGACAATATTAAGTTATGACTGTGCTTTTTGGACATCTAGGGTTTAATCTGTGTATCAAAAGAAGGAAAATGATGGACATTGGCCAAATTTTCGGTTGAAACACAAGATTGACTGTCTAATAGGTCTGGGAGATGAAATGCTTTGTTAAAATTTTGTTTGTTGTGCCTCATTAGTTGGAAGGGAGGTGTGCCTTATTGTAGTTGAAACCTTTGTACTAGGAAAAAAAAAAGTGGTGTGATCATATTAAGTTGCTATGCCATACAGCAATACAGAGTCATTGCATTCTTCCATGACAATGCTGTTGATGTGTGCTTTCTTATTAAACAATTGAACATTTTCTTAATTTGTGCTTGGAAAGATATGTTGACGGGGTTGGTTGTGATCTACCATTACTAAATGTTAGTTTCTCAAATTTAGGTGTATATAATTGTCTCTCTCCAAGGCTATTAAAGCTACTGAGGCCATTTCTTTCGAATCTGTGTAAAAGTTCATGGTAAATTGATGCCTGGACAACCATATAGTGCTGTTTTTTTTTTTTTTTTTTGCAAATATCTCTCTTTTCTTTCTCAATACACACATGCATACAACATTGACACCTTTGACTTTTCCAATCAAGTGCTTTCGTTTTACTAGTATGGAATTCAGGACCTGAAAAATATTGTAGAGACTAGATATTGATCTTGAAAGCCAATATGTTCGAGAGAGGCAAATGGTAATGATGTCTAGCATTTCCAGTATGTATCTGAAGGCAGTAGACACCATCACACTAGATATTAGGCTATTAGGATATGTAAAGTTCTGATATTGTCATTTACTTAACATGAAGTCTTACAGGTTAGTCTGTATATTTGGTGAGATTTCTGTATTTGCAGCAAAGAATTGCCTTTTCATAGAAAAATCATCTTCTACTAGGTGGAAATTTTAATCTTATGTAGTATCATGGTGAATATTCTACTATTAACTATGAGTTGTGACTATTACAACTATTATCCCTCAACTATGTTCCATGGAAATGACATTAACACGGGAAACGTATAGTTACTAAAATTTCCTCTAGAAATGAGTTTCCGGTTTTTGTCGAAAACGGGAAACGCTGTCCTATTACAGATTCTGGGTAACCTAGTCCCTCGGATGCTTGAGGTAGGCCTTGCTCTCTTAACAACTTCTTAATCTGATTCCAGGGTGTATGATCAAATGCCAGAGCCCAGATGGGTTATTTCTATGGGAAGCTGTGCTAATGGTGGTGGGTACTACCACTATTCGTATTCTGTAGTCCGAGGTTGTGACCGGATTGTCCCAGTGGACATTTACGTCCCAGGTTGTCCCCCCACCGCCGAGGCCTTGCTGTATGGAATTCTCCAGCTACAGAAGAAGATCAACAGGAGGAAAGATTTTCTCCACTGGTGGACTCAATAAATGGTGTTGCTTCATATTTCCTAAGCTCTCTACTGTTAGAAAAAGCTTGGTGGCGAGAATAAATTCAGCAGTTGGTTCTTGCTGTTAGAAAAAGATATACTGTCCTTTTGTGATTTCAGACATTTCAAACGTCTGAATAGAGTTTGTATGGGTTTGTACGGTTATAAAAGCTTTGGTGGCGAGAATAAATTCAGCAGTTGGTTCTTGCTGGTTCTTTCTAGTTGCTTGCTACTTTTGTGTGGAGAAAAAAAGGACTAGCATTTCTAGCCCTTTTTGCATCCACCATCGCAGTCATTGAAGCAAACTATTTGTTCATGTTGGTGAATGTCTTTACAAATTTTGTGATTTCAGACATTTGTTAATTTGATTATTATGATGATGAAAACTAAGATACACTGTCTTCTTTTGTGATTTCAGACATTTCAAACGTCTGAACTCTGAACAGAGTTTGTATGGGTTTTTACGGTTATAAAAGCCCGATGATAGCCATAACTCATAAGCACATAAGAGCTTGTAGAACTGTTGATACTTGAAATCAGGGTTGCTACCAGGGCCGAAACCAAACCGGGCTTATTAGTCTAAAAAAACCTGCAGTTCGGTCATTGTTTGGTTGGCCGAAATACCAAATTGGTATTAAAAAAGGTCACCTTTTGACATTTGGGTATTGAAAAAAATTATTTGGACATATGGGTATTAACAAAAATTTATTTAGACATTTGGGTATTAAAAAACCAAAAAACTGTCGATTAAGTACTTTTTCATTAAAAAAATCAGTTTATGTATACAAAATCCATTTTAATTGGGTTTTTATATTCCTTTATAATTAATAAGTACTCACATTTCGTTTAAAAATTTCAAAATTGAAAATTTATAAATGAAGCATTTACATTTCGTTAAAAAATACTCACATATTAGTAAAAAAATTAAAATAAAATTCTTAATTAAGGACATGCTCACACATTTGCTCAAAAATCTGAAAAAATAAAATTATTGATGGAATCACAGATTATATTTGCTTTAAAGCGTAATTTGGTTATCTCGTCACCGTAAATGTACAAGTTATTTTCAATGGAGAATAACATGTTTCATATTGCTACTAAAATTTGATAGGTTGTGAACATATATGTAGTGACGATATAACTAAATTGCGCTTTGAAACAAACTAATGTAAATTGTATTTTCATCGAGAAATTTTAGTTGTTTAACTTCTGAACAAACTTGGGTCTGTCTTCTTTAAAAAAATCAATTTTTATTTTTTTAACAAAATGTAAATGCTTCGGTTGCAAATTTTCAATTTTGAATTTTTTAATCGAAATGTGAGTACTTATTAATTATAAAGGAATATAAAAATCCGGTTCAAAATGGATTTTGTCTACATAAATTGCATTTTTGAATAAAAAATACTTAATTGACAGTTTTTTGATTTTTTAATACCCAAATGTCCAAATTTATCTTTATTAATACCCATATGTCCAAATAATATTTTTTAATACCCAAATGTCAAGAGGGGACGTTTTTTAATACCAATTTGGTATTTCGGCCTTGTTTGGTTTTATTTGGTTTGGTTCATTCGTTATATAATAAAAAAATATCCGTTTGGTTTGTTAGATCCAAAACTAAACCGAACAAAAAAACTGAATCCGAACCAAACCAAGTTACTTCAATTCAGTTTTCAGCTCACCAACTCTTGTGTTTTTCAGTGTTCTGTTCAGTTTTTTTTATTCAATTTTCGGTTCAGCAAATTTTAATTTTTTTGATTTTTGGTTCGGATTTTTTCAATTTAGCTTTGGTTCACCAAATCTTGATTTTCGGTTTTTTTGGGTTCAGTTCTAGACCAATAAACAACCCTAGTTGAAATCATTCCCTTGGATTAGACCTGTCAAATGGGTTGGGCGGGTCGGGTTCGGGTCAAAACGGGTCTCGACTCATCGGGTTGTTAAATTCACGGGTTCAATCGGACCGGGTTGTTATGGGGTTGGTACGGATTTGGGTTGATCCAACGGGTCACGATCGTCAATATTGTTAACCTTTATTTTTATTTTTATTAAAAAAATTAATATTATATTACATTTAATAATATTTAATAAAAAATGAAATAATAACTTTACACAAATTTTATAACAAAATATTCAATTTTTAATTGAAATAATATTTTAGCGGGTTGGTCAGGTCAATCGAATGGGTTGGTGACCCAGTCCTGTTTTTTCCGGGTCGACCGGGTTTGGGTTACTCTTGAGCCATTGATTTCCGGGTCGGATTTCAACCCAAAAAAATATCGGGCGTGTCGAGTCTGTTTTTCAGTTCGGGTCAAGTTTTGACAGGTCTACCTGGGATAGATCACCGATGAACAGCCCAAGTTGAAATCGTTCCTGGACAAGTTTATTGAAAACTTGGCTTGACAGAATTCTAGAATATTTTGGAGGCATTTTTTAATTAAGTTTCTTGCTTGACGAATAAGCGTGCTTCTTTGACTTTCAATTCCAACCTTTTGCCCTATTCACATCCTAATATTGTGAATGAAGATATTATAATGCCAGAGGAAATTGTGAGATTGGGGTACTCAGTTTAATTCAAGGGCACATTCATTTCCCACCAGCATATTTCCATCCTATCATTGACCTAATTAACTACTTTTTCAGTCAAAAATATCATATTATCATAAGTTCATAACCCTTAACTGCTTGAACAATCATCTCTTTTAGCACCGTCCCCCACCCTAAATTTTCAAGTTTGAAGCATCAAAATGGTATAACCTTATACAGCTGATTTCTTGAATGAAACCTGACATTGTCCAGGCACAAACGAACTAAAATCGGTAACTGCCAAATAGCATTCAAACATAGTAACAAGTACTAGAACTCCAGACCATTAACAACACAAAACACTTTGAGTCATCCACAAACAAACCTTAGAAAAAAAAAATCAGCACATAATACCCACATCAGATAAATATCTCTAGAAAATCCTAAAAACATGATACCACTACTTACCTTATTTTGACTCAGGTGCTGGAGCTTTTGCAGCAGAATTCGGCTCAACAGCCGGTGGAGCTCCAGCTCCATTACTGCCAGCATTTCCATCAACAGCAGCATAAGCCGGGGCCTGAGCGTAAGCGCCACCATATGCACCACCACCATACACAGGTGGCGGCTGCCCATAGGTCGGTGCACCATAAGTCGGATACGCAACAGGCTGAGCAGGCGAAGCCCCGTAGCCACTTGGAGGTGGCTGAGCATAGCCAGAATGGGCTGGTGGTGGCCCCTGAGGGTTCACATATCCTTGTGATGGAGAGAGTTGAGGCTGACCATAGGGTTTTTGCCCGTGAGGCGGTGGTGGTGCTCCATAGGCTGTTGAATAATCTCCTCCTTGAGTTGGAGGCTGCTGATTACCGTATCCTGGTCCTGGCTGACCTAAAGGAGAGGCTTGAGGAGGTGGTGGTGCTTGGGCAGGGTTATTATAGCCTTGTTGTTCATTAGGGTTTGGTGGTGGTTGAGAATACGGAGCTTGTGTTTGGTAACCAGCACCATATGGATCTTGAGGGTAGTTTTGTTGGGTAGAGGCATTATATCCAGAAGTCGGTGGCTGTTGGTTGTAATTATAATAAGAATTGTCACCGGATGCTTGTTGTTGCTGTTGTGTAGGTTGATTATAATAATCATAGCCAGTTCCCTGGGATGGCGGTGGTTGCTGAGCTGGCACTGTGCTTGACGGGTCCCAGCTAGTGGGATACCCTGTACCGGTTTGTTGAGGATAGCTAGGATATTGAGGTCTAGGGGCACCGTATTGAGATCCGGGGTATGCACCTGGTTGCGTGTAGCCATATCCAGGCTGCTGTTGTGGGGGTCTAGAAGCCCAACTTGATGGGCCCCGTGCTTGGTAGCCTTGCTGAGGAGGATATCCACCGCCCATTGAAGAGTTTCTGGGGCGGTTCTGTAACAATAAGGAAATAAAGGAAAAGTATGTTTATTTGTTATGAACTAGAAAACAAGTGGTATTACCAGAAAAAAAAGGGAAAAAATAGCATAAAAGGGAAGCATTAAACAAGCATAAACAAGAGAGCAGAATAGGGCATTGTTTGACAAAAAAAAATCAAAATGGCAAAGGATAGGTTACTAGACATGGATTGAATATTACACTCATATTGAGAGGGGTTCAATTGCCTACATACCGTACTGACTTGAGGAAGTATTGACTTACTCCGGCGCATTTGCAACCTCTCCCTATTTCGAAGTAAATTGGTGCAAAAATATCCACAGATAGCTATACAAGTATACTCAGATAAAAGCATGCACAACTTTCACAGTCACAGCTAGAGTATTAATTAAAACCAGTTCAAAACTATGATAAGCATCTATACTAGAATGGTTAAGCATTGCCAATAACAAAACCCTCCCTTATCAGTGCATCTCTGAGGACAGTCTCAAATAATACCTCTGGAGTTTCTTTTTCCATTTTGTCGTAGTACACTGACAAAGAAAGCTCAAAAAAGCAATTTCCAGGAGAAATCTTGAAAAGATAATTAATATGATATTGATAGGTAACAGGAGGAAGGATATATACACATCCAAGGAAGAAATGAGACAAAATGTGGCCATGATGTATATATCCTGCTTTGCAATAAGGGGTGGATATAAGAGATGGATGTGGATATTTGTGTAAGATACATAAATCCACAATAAAATTGAATGGATACAGATTTAAGGTTGCTGCAAAGGAAGAATAAGCAATATTGAGAGAGACAACTACATATGCATAATATAGAAAGGTCTCAAATTGTAGAGAGATACCGAGAAGAGTACATATTTAAGAAACAACAAGAATTATGTCAGAAAAGTTGTATTGCATTTTTTTCTTATAGCGGCTATTAGTGCAGAGGATACATAAATGAACCAAATAAATTAAATGGATACAAATTCAATGTTGCGGCAGAGGAAGAAGAAGCAATATAGAGACAGCCACATATAATATAAAAAGGCCTTTGTTGTAGAGAGATCTTGAGTAGATATTTCAGAAACAAATAAAATTAAGACAGAAAAGTTAATTAAATTGATACAGATTGAAAAGGATACAAATAGAAATAAAATAACAAATTCAATGTTGCTGTAGAGGAAGAATAAGAAGCAATATTGAGGCATCTACACATGCATAATATATAAAGGCCTTGTGTAGTAGATAGATCTTAGGAGTAGATATTTTAGAAACAACAAAATGAATTTAATGATGTCAGAAAAGTTGTATTACATTTTATTCTTATAGCAGCTATTTGTGCAAGACACATAAATCCACCAAATATAATTAAACTGACAAATTGAATGTTGCTGCAGTCTGCAGAGGAAGAATAACAAGCAATATAGAGTGATAGACACATGCATAATATAAGAAAGCCTTGGGTTGTTGTATAGAGATCTTGAGAGTAGATATTTTAGAAAAAAATAATAATGATGTCAGACAAGTAGTATTAGATTTTCTTCTTATTGGCTTTGAAATGGTCTTAAGTATAAAGGTCAGACACACACCATCAACTTCCCTAGGACATATGCTAACCAATTTTTCACATGTCACGTAAAACAATGCAGCTGAAGATGAAAGTAATTATTTTTAACAAGACGTTGATTAAGAAATCTTGATGACTTTGCTTATGTTCTGCCATTTGTCTTGAAAACTGAAAAGGCTACATAACATCTGACTCGCTAAATGTTAACCAAAAAGAACCCCTGAACAACTTGTACCCTGGGCTAATAAAATAAAGCAAAAGAGACGTATATATACACACATACCTCGGATATAACCTCATTGACTAAAAGCTTAGCAGCCTCAACTTGTTCAGCAGAGCCATCAATCTGCACTGTTCTTTCTGTGGATGTATCCCCAGGAGGGGGGTGCAATGGTATCACCTGAATAGGTCAAAACAATTAAAGGACATAGGAATAAAATATTATATAATTTTCTTATTACAAATTGCAGGCCAAAACAAATCATCAATACACAAAATTTAGACAAGTAATACAGGTAAAATAAGAAGAAATAACTCAAACCTGAACTCGAGCTCCTGAACGGGCTTGAATGCTTTTAATTGTGTCGCCGCCTTTGCCAATGACAAGTCCAACCTGAAATCAAACAAAAGCATGAAGAACCTAATTTACCTTTAAAAAATAATTTCAAATTGACTCATGTCTCTACCTTGTTGTTAGGAACCATCATTGAAAATTGCTCAGATCCTGCTTGGCCAGTCATTCTTCGAGAAACAACAGCAGAACCCCCTGACTCAGCCTGATTTGAACAGCATCACAAAGCATACAACATAAATGCAAAAGTCAGAAAAAGTGGAATGCTTTTCATGGCTAATCAATCTAGAAAGGATGGTGTGCACTCATAGATACTTGAGATTAATGACAACTCTTATTGCTATGCAAAAAGCTAATGAGAACACTGAATAGTAATGCAACGACTTACCTCAGCAAGTACATCACTGATTAACTGCTCAGCCTTGGCAATCTGATCTGGTGTTCCCACCAGATCCACCGTCCTGGTAGAAGAATTAGGGTCCGCATCCATATCTCTAGTAACTTGAATTTTTGCACCAGACTGAAGTTGTAGATATTTTATTGTCTCCCCACCTTTTCCAATGATAACACCAACTCTACCATTTGGGACATCTATCTTTTTGGTCATACCCTGATAACCGTATGAGTCCAGAAGTGATGGGATGGTGTTTGCCCCATGAACATTTGTAGAAAGAGGCTTTGGAGCTACAGTGGACCATTTTCATTTATAGTCAAAGATAATAACATCAACATATAATCAAGTTGATCAAATAAGATCAGTTTTAAATTCAAATGACTGACTTATAATTTAATTTTTCTAGTAGAAACTGGAAACTATTAGGAATCTATTTACTTTATAGTAACAACTTGTGGCTTAGCAGCTCCAAAAGGATATAGACACCCATTCATTCATTATGAATTATAGATATTATAGCAATATAACTTTGACTTTCTACTGTCTCCAAGTCTCTTTCCCCTCAAATGAATCTTTTCACGGACAGAAATTAATAGATCTGAGGAACTTGACTCCTAGTTTAAGCAGCTGCGTTAAAGTCTAATAGATCAATGGTATAAAAACCATCATCCAACTTCCTATGCAGGGACGGACCTGGGCGAGGGCCGGCGGGGGCCGCTGCCCCCACTTCCGTCCGACTAATAATTTATTTGTATTGTTTTTATTTTTTTTAAAAGTATAAAATTAAAAAAACTATACTAATACTATACGTATTAATTAGTCTAGTTGGTCTAGATCTTGTTTTACTAGTGGAGACTGGAGAGTATATTGTTCGAATCTTATCTCTTAGTCATCCCCTAAATTAACATTTCTAGTTTTGTTGGTATTTTACTTGAATATGTTTTATTTGTCATGTTTTTTATCCTTTTTTGTTTTTCTTCCTTAGTATAAATTAGTCATTTTTCGATTCTAGTTTGTTAAGTTTTAAGAACTTGAATTATATTTTCTCTGTCAATGTATATGTTAATTTTAAAAGTACACTATGAAACGACTAGTTTAACAAATCGTATTATTTTAAGATTTAACAGTCATTTTTAATAAAAACAAGTTAAAAAACGAATCCCGAAAACGATGTCACTAGTATCACCGATTCACGACCGACAACAACACCCTCCTAGATAATATAAGTTGTGCCCCCGCTTCCAGAAGATCCTGCGTCCGTCACTGTTCCTATGTCATATGAACTCGGGCCTACAATAGCAAAAATAACTATGGTGGAGGAGACTAATTTTAGAACAAATCCATAAGATAATCATATACAGCATTACCAAAAGAATCTTAAAATTATTCAAGCAACTAGGTCTTGAAACGCTAATTATTCCAGTCGTTATTGAACTATGGAATGCAAAATTAGTTTCAATCTCAGCAGAAGAGTCGGTTCCTAAAACACACTGAACGAGCCCTAAAATTCCTTACAAACAAAACGCCACATAATCTATAGGTGCTGAAATCCAAATCTTGAAATAACTCTGACATTGAAACGCCAACTCGACAAGAAATTACTCTTCAAGTCACAAAAAATCATTCCAGGTGGGATAAACAGTCGCAAGGAAAACAATAAGGAAAGCTGAGAAAGCGAGGAGCAAAGAAAAAGAACTACCAGGTGGGATATCAGCTGGGGAATCATAGCCTCCGTTGTCAAACTTAGGGCGTTTAGCCTCAGCGTCATTGAAGAGACGAGATGCGATCTCCTGAGCTCGCAATTTCGCAGACTCAATCCCGGTAGAAGGCAAACCAGCAGCTGAGTGAGGAGACGAGAATCCGGTAGGCCTCCTCCTCCCAACACGTTCAGGGGACGGGGTTGTCAGAGCATCAGCGTCATCGTACTTTCGCTTATTGCTGTCGGCACCTGACGCGTAGTGCAACTCGTCCGCCATTGATGTCCGATCTCGAGAATTTGCAGGAGGATAGAGAGAAGAAGAACCCTAGCAGAGAGAAACTGCGACGGAGAGTGTAAGGAGATGGTTAAAGATGATCTTCTTTGTATAGGGCGAAGGGATTTTTTTGCGATTGTGGACATCGACGGCCCAAAGGTACAATCTCGAAAGCCCACGGATCACAAATATCTAGCGAATCGCGCCAAAATAATATCTAGCGGATAAATACGTCATCTTCCATTAATTAAGTCAAACAGTTTTTAATTGAAAAGTTTATTCAAATTATAGTGTTTTTTTTTTTCGAAGAGAAAATACTCTTCATCCCCTCAAATGGGGAATTTTATTAATAACTAAAAAGAACTACTTAGTTAGTAAGCGGGGGTAGCTCGTCCCCTAACATCATCAGACAGCAAAGAAATAACATCCCCAGGCACGTCACACAAAACATAAAAGCCTAGACTAAAATAAAAGGCTAAAGAAGCTAAAAAAACCCGCAACAGCATTTAGGGCTGAGCATCGGTTCAAAACCGAACCGAACCGACAAAAATCGAATCGAACCGAAAATCGAAATTCCATTTTATGTGATTGGTTCGGTTCGGTTCGGTTTGGTTCGGTTTCAGTTTTTGTCGGTTTTAGATAAATAGAACGTTATTCTTTGGAAAATTCGAACCGAACCGAAACCGAAATTTGAAAAATTCCTAAACCGAACCGAATTATATCGGTTTCGGTTCGGTTCGACTTAAAATTTCGGTTTGAACCGAATCGTGCTCAGCTCTAACAGCATTAGCTTCTCTAAAAATATGACGGAATTGGATAGTCCAATCCCTTTTAAGGAAGCCTTGGCACTGGGCAACCAGGCTAAATAAGGGGTGATAACGATCCACGGGTTTATTTAGAAGTAGACACACCAACTGAGAGTTTAATTCTAAACAGACCCTCTTGTATCCCCGTTCCCACGCCAACCGAAGACCTTGCAAAGCACCCCAAAGCTCAACCATCGGAACCGTGCAAGTGCATGAACCAATATAGTGAACAAAACCAACCTTCCATTGACCATCTGATCCTCGGATAACACCTCCTGCACCTGCAGTCCCATCCTGCCTAACTGAACCATCAGTATTAATCTTCACCCACTGGTCCCGAGGTAATTCCCAACGAATATACTCTTCAGTCTTCTTCTTCTGCTTCTCTTCTAAGATTGCTTTAGCGGCCCAAATATCATACGTCTGCTGAAGAATAAAATGAACCATATTACCCAAAAAAGGTTCATTTCCAAAAACGCACTCATTACGCCACTTCCAAATCCACCAAAGAGCCATCACAAATATGCTTGACCACTGAACACCACTAGAGTGTTTTTGGTCACAAGAGATATTAATCCGAATCCAAAAGGCGAAGGTAGACTCGAAAAAAACTTCTCTGGCAATAGGAGGGTGAATATCTTCCCAAAAATGTGTCGTAATATTACAGTCACGTAAAAGGTGAATCAACGACTCCTCCTCAGTAGAACATATCGAGCAAAGGGCATTATCGGCAAAATGTCGCCGGACCCCCTCTACATTGGTCAAGATAACACCTTTGATGACAAGCCAAGAAAAACACTGCGCTCTCTCAGTGACATTAAGCTGCTGAAAAATTACACAATCAATGCAAACTAAATGCTGATTTTGACTAATCACATCATAGGCAGATTTAACTGTAAAAGATCCAGAAGCTGAATATTTCCAGCTCAAAACATCCAGAGAAGTTGCGTCATCTACAACAGCAACAGCCGCCATGTGGAGAAGAAGAGAAGTTGGAAGAAAGCCATCCAGAAGCTGCCACTTCCATCCAACACCCTCTTGCCAAAACGATCGGACAGGAAGATTGATCAAGTCTGTAGGAATCGGGATAATAGCCACGTCCAACAACAGCCCCTCACCCAACCAAATGTCAAGCCAAAACTGAACCGTCAAGCCATTACCCAGACACCAGTGGGCACCCAGGATGACAACATTGTTCACTCCCAACTTAACACCTTTCCAAATATGTGAGCTATCGGCTCTCTCAACCAGCGAGGGGCGGACATACTTAGCATGCAACACATCCACCCAAAGCTTATTATGCTCCGTAAGGAAGCGCCACCCCAATTTACCGACGAGCTCTACATTAAGCTCTTTCATAGAGCGAAACCCGAGACCCCCACACTGTTTGGGTCTACAAACTTCCACCCAATTCACTAAATGCAAGCGTCGCCGTCCTTCCACACCTCCCCAAATAAAATTCCGAGTTAGCGCATCTATCTTGGAACAAACATCCTTAGGAAAGACAACTGTTGCCATTGAATAAACCGGAATTGACGAGATAACCGATTTGGCAAGAGTTACACATCCGACCATACTCAGAAATTTACCTTGTCAGCCCTTCAGTCTAGCGTTAATTTTTTCAATCAGCGACGCGAACGTCGCATTCTTGACCTTGCCATGAAAGATAGGCATGCTGAGGTACTTTCCCAAATCTCGTGTGACCATGAAACCGCTTTCCCTCCCCAACTCGTTCACCATATTCCGATGAACATTTGAAGAGACAAACAATTTAGATTTAGTTGGGCTGATTTTTTGACCCAACGATGAACAAAATGCCTCAAGACATTCCTTAACAACCCTAAACTGCTCCACAGACGCCTCAGAAAACAACATAATGTCATCAGCGAAAAGGATATGTGAAAGAGCCGGACCACCCCGAGAAATGTGAATCGGCTTCCACCGACCCATCCCAACAGCTCGAGAGATCATTTGACTCAGTCGTTCAATACAAAGGACAAAATTGAAGTGTTTTTTTTATCAAAACTAGGTAAAAATCAGGTTACCTGTTTATTATAAGATCAATCTAAATTGATTAATCTAAATCATTACATTGTATGATCTTAAAAGCCAAATAATTTTTAAATAACAGAGGCTGTTAACGTAATTGCAATCATAATTGAGAAAAATAAGGGCCCGTTTGGTATCCATATCAGGATATCAGATATGGGTATGGATATGACTGATACCCATATTTGGTGTTTGGTATATCCTGATATCGATATCAAACTGATATCTGCTGTTTGGTATAGGAGTATATCGATATCAGCTGATATCCTTCTGATATCAGAGTGATATTAGAGTGTTATTTTCATATACCCCAGGAAATTGGTATATCAAAGATATCACTCATATCCATACCCATATCCGATATCTAGATATCACCCATACCGATATCTTGATATCCATACCGATACCGATATCCGATATCTCATATCTTAGATATCAATACCAAACGAGCCCTAAAGGGTTTCAAACAACAAAGTGAAGGAATATTGGAAATAACCTAACAAAGAAGAGGAATATTGACATATCTTCTTGCACGGAGATCTACAACATTATTACATCATGTAACAATAAAAAATAATACTCTCTCCGTTTCACAATACATTTTCTTAAAGGCTTTTTTTGTTTCAAAATAGTTCATATACAATTTTTATCCATTTATATCCCTAGAGTATACGCAATATTAATTAAGTATTACACTTCTCCCAAAACAATTATGGGCAATTGAGAAAATAGGAAAAGCATTTAATATGGGTAATTTGGGGAGAAAACAATTTCTTTAATATGTGTGAATTTTGTCTAAGAACATGTATTGTGAAACGGAGATAGTATATGTGAAATACATTGAACAAGATTCCAAATATCAGAAATACTAGAATCAATTTTCCATGAACTTTTCAAACTTATTTTAAAGAACTAAAAACTATTAAATTATCACCTTCAATAAATAGGTTAGAATATCATAGATGCACCTATTTTCACTGCTTCAAGCAAAGAAAGAGCTTTAGCCTTTAGAATAGACATAGTTCAATATATTATGCAAACCTTGTATCATACATCTAGGATAAAAAAAATGCAAGCAACAAGATAAACATCAAAATTAACTTTGTAATAGTTCAACCATATATGTTCTCTTCATGAGTAAAATGGCATGAAAAAGTACGAGGTGTCTAAGTCGTTCCTTTAAGACGGCCACCACATTCAAAGCTTTAAAAGAAACATATGAAAAGATGGTGCATAGGTATGACTAAAAATATAAGTTGCATCATTGAAAACTTAAAATTTCATGATTTCATAACAATGGTCCCAAACGGGTCCAATCACTTGCGAATCCGGAACATGTTGACTGACAAAGTAAGTCAAAAGGTCCCTGTAATGTAAATATGGATGAATTAATTTATAAGTGGTGTTCCAACGATGAACGACCTCTTTTGAAAAACGCCTTGGTACAAAACTCGTATCCTGACAAAACCTCTTCTACGCTCTTGTGGTCTTTTGTTTTAGCTAAATATATCGAACAACATATTAACTCTTAAACCATCTTGAGCACATAAGTTTAAAACATTGTAAGCACACCATACATAAAAATACTTGTCTCCAAAAACTGAATGACAAACTCGAATCAGTTCACTAATAGAAGTAGTGTTAGACACATTATCAACCGAAATACTAAAAAATCTATGAACTAGTCAATACTCTTTTATAATAATACGTATAATGTTACAAATATTTGAAGCGATATGCAACCAGTCAAATTCCCAATAAGCTAATCTCGTTTTTGCATTCGAAATTGATCATTAACAAAATGATATGTAATGCCCATGTATGACTATGTTTGAAAGTGATCTCTCCAAATATCATAGCAAATATATAGAACACACAAATATCATTTGGAGAAAAAAAACGAACCAAAATATTCTTATGAGCATTATATGCTTTAATCACATTTCCTAATTGTTTTTTAGTAGACGGTTTATAAGCGAGTTACAAATGATTAGTGATCCAATAATTAAGACACAAATTAGAAAATCCATATAAGCAACACATATAGCTTTGGACAAAGCATACAACACCACATTCATGATTATAACTAAATAAACGAGGATTTTGAGAGGAAAAATATGCAAACCTGAGAAGTTGTGATTGTCCTTGCACCATGCCCATCTTGTCTTTGTATTTTTCTCCTCATACTTGTTCAATGTGCCATTACATCCTCCTCATTTCCAATTGTACGTCGTGGTAGTTGTGTCACAATAGCTACACTTGATGATATATTAGTCTTATGTATCTAATATATCGCCTTTGGTGAGGTACTTTGTAAAAATCTTGGAATTAAGCTTCTTTTTGGCTTTGGGTGGCCGTCGAAGAATATGAATAAAATCAGGCAATGGTGTCGGCGTAGGCATAGGAGGATAAGAAATCACAACTTAAGATTGACTTTCTTATGAACCAAAGTGTTGATCGGACAATTCATCAAATACATGATCCATTTTTGAGTAAAAACTTTGAAGAGGATTAACAAGACGATTAAGAAGAAATTTAAGAATAGATTTGAAGATTGTAATGTAGATTTGCAACTTGAAAGCTTGCGTGAGAATAAGAGCGAGAATACGAGAGAAGCAGAGAGTATGAGATTTAGTGCGAGTAATATTGAAGGTGAAATATAGTATTTATAGGTTAGGATTTAAGTGTTTTTTAGTAATAAAAACTACAATTTCTAACTGATGGGAGAAGAAAAAAATTAGGCCAAAGACTCCAAAATCAACAAAACCAATTGTTCGAATAGGCGGTTCTCAACAGTTTGGCGGCTCAAACTAGTCGTTTGGCCGTTTTCTAAACTAAAAAAAGAACCGATGGTTTGGTCCCGATTCCGGTTCAAGGAACCACCATTTTTTGCCATTCCAGTTCGATTTTGAAGCAGATCCATGTCTATCTTGAAGTCAAAGACAAAAAGGTTATGTCGGGTGGATATGAATTGGAGAAACCATGCCATCGTTAGTTTTCATATATTCCTCCTCATGCTCTAATTGGCTTTTCATTACTAATATTGTGAGGAATAAGGATGAAGGTTAAATGTTGGAGTAGTGACAACAACAAGAAGGAGATGCTAGGTAAAGAAAAGATGGAGCTATGATAAAATGGGTAAAACAGTTTTTTAAATTTTTTTTCTTAATTAATTTTTTTTTAGTAATTTAATTTACTATTTTTATCTTTTCATAGAATATGTATTAATATATGAGATTGAATCAAATGAAAATGGGGCTTATCATGAAAAACTAGAAAAGAATTTGGACCATTCGATTGAAACATTAGAAATGAATAGAAATGAATCTAGGTCATTCGATTAAAAAAATATTTTTTTCTTACTTTATTTTTTTAAGTCTTTTTACGTATGTAGAATGATATAAATCAAGTATGAACATAAAGGTCATAAAACGTGAGCATCCAATACTAATATGTGAACATACCTATATTATATGTGAACATATACTAAATTTTATAAAGTTAAAATGCGGTTATATGTGAACAACTCTTGTAATAATGTGAACATGTGTATAAAATATGTGAACGAAATGTAAAATATCTGTGTAGTGTTTTTGACAAAAATAAGCGAAAAATTAAAAAAAATTAAAAATTAAAGAAATTTTTAAAAAAAAATTTAATTTTTTTGTCAAAATTTTTAAGCCGTTTAATGATTATATGATGATTTAATCGAACATGAACAAACAATACTAATATGTGAGCATACTTGTAATATATGTGAATGTATTATAAAATCTCTTAACTGAAAAATGTGATAATATGTGAACATGTCTTATAAAAGTGTGCACATATATATAAAATATGTGAACGTAACGTAAAAAATCAAATGTCGTGCTTTTGGCAAAAACAAGCGAAACTAAGAAAAATTTTGGAAAAAAATATTTTTGTTTTTATTTTTATTTTTTATCAAAATTACCATTTTGTCCATATCTCTTTTAATCTTAGTCATTCAATTCTCAAATCTAAGAGTCCTCATTTATTTGTATTTCTAGTTTTTATGATGAGGTTTATTTCCATGCGAATCAACTACATTGATATATTAAAAAAGAGAGGGACAAAACAGTATTTTCAAGGTTTTAACAGAGAGCTTTGATGGAGATCAAGGAATGGGTGGTATTTAGATAACATATAGAGAGTTATAAGGGTAGATTTTGATAAGATTAATATAACATGTGGTCAAATGTAATATGCCCTATCTTGGTTTTTCACTAAAAAAATGGTCAGGGACTCGGGATAATATTGGAAGATTAGAGATGCGAAATTGGGAATAGATTAAGAAACGCCGAAGGGACTTCGTGGACTCCTCAAAAACAGTTGCGGAGGTGAGCTCTTCAACAGAAACCCTAGACTCTCTCCCTCTACCCACAGAAAAACCTCCATAGGAATCGGAGTTGAAGATCAGGTATACACACTTCGTTCTTAACATTAATTCACTTCTGAATTCGATCTGCTAACTCACATATCTTCGATTAGATTTTCACTTTCTATTGCGTCTGCGGTTCTTCATTTGAGTTTGATCTATCTCGATTCGTACTTGATTTTGGCCTTTTTATACAATTTGTTCTTCCTATGTCAAATGTGTTCTCGATCTGGTTGGGAGGATGACTCGTAATTGGTACTTAAGCTTCAGCTACGTTATATGCCGTTCCTATTGTTTATGTTCACCATAACTTGAAAGTCGAAGCAATGTGGAACATGAACAAGCCAAATTGACTTGAATCCGTCATTATTTATGCTTGCACATTCATGATTTTGTTATACAGTAAATGAGGAGAGATGAATCAAGTAATTTCCGCACTCTGATACCAAATTTCTGAAATTATAATGATTGTGCCTCTATATATATATAAGTAAGGATATGGAAGATAGGTATTTCACCTACATAAAATGTGTTTTAGCCCCTATATGAATCACACATTTAATGCATTAAATTGCATTAAATTCATGATTTAATGCAGCTTAATGCATTATGTGTGGCTATACAAACCTTTAGTTATCTTCCACATGTTTTGTTTCTTACATTCTAGGTGTTGCATGATGTGCATCTATGGCAGTGTACAATGGCAGCTAGACTGAGGCAGTTGCAATCGAAGGCTTGTCAAGCATCAAAGTTTGTCACAAGCCACGCAGATGCATACCTTAAGCAGCAACTAGAGCAAAACAAGGAGTTCATCCAAAATCCCCCTACAATAGAGAAGTGCAATGTTTTGGCAAAGCAATTGCTTTACACTCGTCTTGCCAGGTTATTCTTCCAATGAAGCTTCAACTATTTTAAATTAGATGATTAGCTCAAATGAAGCACAATTGCTTATAGTGATTCATACAATGAGATGCCATTTGTTACTTTGCTACTCGATTCTTAGGTGATCCAACATATTTGTTTGTGATTTAAGTTCTCAATTTGTCTGTTTGCAACATACATGTGGTTTAGATAGCTTTTGTTATATCTTGTTGCTAGTTGCTACAGTGGGGAGTACTAGAATAAAAAAGGAAAAAATTGAGGAACACAAGATGTCTAGATTAGGGAATAGGGATCATTAGTTTGTAATTGTCTGTAATCTCATCAAACTTTATTCTCTTGCTGGCCTTTTATTTGAAATTTCAATATATACAAGCCAATGAACTTTATATATGATATTGCTCAGAAAGAACTTAAGTACATAATACATTCTCATGATCTATGGTAGCCTGTTTGCTCGTGTAAAGTACATTTAGAGATGAAATATGAAATTTTCTGATAGTTTTTGGGTACTACTCTGCTGGTGTATATTGCACCCAAATCATTGTTTCCCCGTATTAAGCTATATCACTATTAGACTAATCCTTGAGTCAGATAAATTGATATGGTTAAAGAATTGGTAATCTTCAGTAATTGCTGATCAAAACCCATACAGTTTTGAGGGTTAGGTAAGTTTAGCATTTGCTTTTTCAAGGAGAAGTATCATGTCAACAGTTAGTATATTGTTTTGCACTTTTGCACTTTTTTCCCCTTGAAGTAGATCTTATCTGGAAGTTTTCACTAAATTTTACTAATAATTGTAAAGCTCAATTTAGTTGTGAATGAATTTGCAGTATTCCTGGCCGCTGTGAGACATTCAAAAAGGAAGTTGATTATGTCAAGCAGCTGTGGAAAAACAAGCAGGATCTGAAGGTTGAAGACGTTTCAATTGCTGCTTTGTTTGGACTAGAGTGTTTTGCATGGTACTGTGCTGGAGAGATTGTAGGACGAGGATTCACCTTCACAGGTTACCATGTCTAAGTTCAGTATCCTGTGAATCTCATCCAGGGACCAAGCTCCTTTCCATTCTTCCCCTCACTCTTTTCTTTAGTTTTTGAAGTACCCAATTGTTGGAACACCAACTTCATGATAACTTCTGCAACAACTTTCAGTTCCTTGAGGGCATACCGAAGAACTTGTTGCTTTTTTATTCAAATTTTGGTTTAACTTTGCGTAGTTTGAGAAGCATGTATTTGCTTTTAAACTTGGAGTTATGGAGAGATTGCATGTTTGATACATGAAAAATAAAGCATGATTCAAAGCTTCTTTCTGTGTTTTGAGAAGGGTAACAGGCAAACAGCTCCTTGTTGCACAGGTTGCAACAGGTCAAGATAAACTTTGATCAAGCAGGCAAACAACACCTGGTTTATCTTCAGCCTGGTCTAATCATCTTAGTTAAGTGTATGTTAGTCTGATTTGCGCCCCTTATTTCATTATATATTGGAGGGCATTCATATTTTTTATGGGTAAATATTTTGAAATTTGCGAAGTTACATTTTTCAACTAGACCTGGCTTGCCTTCACCCTGTATTTATCATCTTAGCCAAGTGTATAAATATTGTCTGATTTTAGCCCCTTCGTTTCATAGTCTATAGAACATTATTTTATATTTTTATGGGTAAACAACTAATCAATAAGTCCCTACTTTTCAACTAAAATCCTCATCAAAAAGTTGAAGCTAGCAAAATCCCCCTCCACACCTTTAGTACAAGCAAGAGTTAAATGTTACTGATAATCTATATACACGTTAATCAAACTTACAACATATCATCTAAGCAAATATCACTAAACTGCTCTTTCAGCTGGTGCTGTATCTTGAATTGTGGATACTCAGGCCATTGCAAGTGTTACTTTCCTCATTGGCCTGGTTCCCGTTCACTGATCTGCTTCGGTTGAGCTCCGCATACATTTCTTCAATCAGAGGTTTCCAGAGTCGAACTCGTGCATTTATGAACCAATTGGATACCTGTTGACAAGCCACAATAGACCATAATGATGATTAGACACTCATGGTGATCAAGCAAGATAACCTTTTCTAATTAATCAATAACATATGGTTAGAGAAAGGTTTGCAGCACCTGGCTTCTTGTTAATCCACTTTTAATTGCAAGCAAATGCTTCTCTGCATCTTTAGGGTACCTGCAGATACATGTACTACACATCACCTCATGCTTGATTGATCTTCAATAAGGAATTTGAAGTCACAGGGGAATTAATTAAGATGAAGAAAAGCGGTTTTACGGGTGAAGGAAGTTCTGAAACATCCAAGCGCGTAAAACCGAGACAGATCTCTCAGGCAAGCCTCTCTGTGGTCTCCAAAGCTGCTCATCTTTCCTCTTCAGTTGCTGAAGAGCCCATTGCTTTTGAATGAAAGACTTCTCAAAGGATCTCTCCATCTGATCTCTTGAGCAAGAACCAGATGCACCACTACTTCCATCACCTCCATCATCATTCAATGCTCCCATTTTAAGAATCTGTTTGCTAATTCTCTCCTTCAGACTTTTGTATACCACAGAGATTGTTCGAAGAGCGAAAGAGGTGTGTCTATGAGGATCCAGCTCGGTTGCTGCATGAAATGCTGATATTACCGTGTGTATTTCGTCCAAGCACTGGTTGTAGCAATCATCAAGCTTCATGTAAAAACCAAAACAAGTTAATTTAGTTCCTGATTGGATGCATTAATAAATACATGTTTTATGCATTATAATGTATTTTGGGTCATAAAACATAATGCATATTAAATTTCAAAAATTTGCAAGAGATTCAATCTCAAACATATTGCATTATAATGTATTTTATGCATTATAATGTATTATGGTGTGAGTTTGCTGTTATATTCTAAACATACCATTTGCAAGAGAGCCAACAGCTGAGATTTCTTTGCTTCATTTTCCCTCCATCGATGCGACAAAGACTCAACTCCACCCATGTTAGAAGATTCATCAGAATCCATGAATGAATCACCTTGTTCAGCACAATGATCTATATAAGAATGTGTAATTTGTTGATCCATATTCTCAAGTGAAAAGCTTGCAAATTGTGAGAGTATCTCCTGAACGACACTGAGATATCTCGGTTCAGAAAGTATATGAGACAACTTCATAGATTGCTTCCCACTTCCGCTGTTACGGTTGTTCATGGAATTCTGTGACATCCAATCATTTGGAACCATGTTTTCTCCTAAATGGTCAGGCTGAAGACCATAGTTAAGTATAGCATGTAAACCACCCGAAATCGGTAAATTATTAGCATCAGATAGTTGTTGGCCAGCAAAAGGTTGCAAGGTATCAGAATCGAAATCTTTTATAGTGGATGATTGTCCCTGAATCATTGAAAGGTTAGGAAGGCCTGAAATGGTATGAGTGCAAGGATTGACCCAAATGAAGGATGACTGGATATTTCTCTGTGAAAATGTTTGGTAGGAAAATTCTTCCATGGTGGGATGATTTTGCTTGGACTGGTCAATTGGTAAAGTTAGTTCATCTTCCATGGTAAAAAAAAACTCACATGAATTGAATGATGATGCTCAAGAAAACCCTTTTTTAAGGGATATGATCTGATCACTGTGTGATGTACTAATGTACTTGAGGATCTGTAATATACAAGTCAAACCATGATTAGGGTCATTTGTGAATACAATAGATATGCAATAAAAAAAATGAAAAAGCTTATTTGCTCATTTAGAATACACTTATGATGAATTATAGAAGTATTATCAACATAATTGTGAAACAAGAGCAATGAAAAAAGAAACAAAAGTAGAAGAACCCATCCATCCATCCATCCATCACCCATATTTTTTAAGAATATTTTAAGGATTAATTAATCAATGGAAAGTTTAGCTAAAAAAGTAGATTGTCTTTACATAATGTAGCCTAAATGGGACAAAAACAGTGGATTTTTTTTCCATCTTTCTAGTAAACATGAACTTTAACAGTGCACTTAACCATTAACTACTTAGCAGATCGAAATCTAACAAACTTTATTAAGACTAGTTTAAGTCTTAAGACATTGTAGACCTCAATTGAACTTTAAAATCTCAACAACTTCAACTAGAAATTGATTGCTCAAGAACCATGATCCAGATAACCATGATCATAAAAACTTTTTAACCTACTACAATATATCATTAGTAAAATTGATTTAAGACCCAGGAAGTACAAAAAACAGCACTTGAGCAGATTGTAAGTATTGAAATATCAGCAAGCAAACAAGATAGAAATAGAAGAAAGATGAAGAATGAACCTTTTTTTTTATTATTTCTTTGCTCCAATAATAAGACTGCTAAAAATTACTGTAAATTGCCGCTCTCAAACCTTGAAGAAACTCTAAAAGAAGCAAAAGAATATTGAAAAGATTTGTGAGATTTGATTTGGCAAAGCAGAAGCCGGAAATGTATATATATAAGCTTGAAAGGGTGGAAGGTGAAAGAAAAAGAAACACTGTGTGTGCTCTACAAGAGGGAATCCCTAAAACAAGAAATCATTGTTTACCCTTTTCTCTAAACAGTCAGCTTAATAAAAACAAATTTGAAAAAGTAAAAAGAAAAAAGAGGAAACCAGAGTTTATTGAAACAGTAGGAATAGTAATTCCACTTTCAAATCACATGCCTTTCTTTCTTTATGATTTTACCCACCCATACATATAGGTGATATAGTCCCATAAAAAAGAAGAGTAATAAAAATTGCATTTCAGAGAGACTGAGAGGGCGGAGGCAGAGAACAAAACAGTGTACTGAAAGAGAAAATTGGGCTGTGTTTGGTTGCAAAGAACAGAGGAATGGGATGTCTCTTCACATTTCACATTTCACATTTCACATTTTCACATTTCACAAAGCGAGCGAGCGAGCGAGAGAGAGAGAGGAATAAGCCAAAAGGAAAACTGAATATTCAGATGTCCTTTGCACCAATCAATACTGGATTACCCGCAAAGTTGAAAACACAAAAAATATAAGGGTGAAAACACAAAGGGTGAAGGAGTGGGGAAGAAAGAGAGACCACTGTCTAAAGTGAAACACCACCCATTTCACAGAGATCTCAGAGAAGCCAAGAAACACAAAATATGCAAAAGTCCAAGAAAGGGATTCTTCAAAATTAAAGGGCAAGAAAGAGCCAACAAGACACAAGAGCGAAAAACAGGGATTTATATTTATATTTACTGGTGCAGTTGCCACTCATTTCCATTGCAGGGCTCTGCTTCAGCAAAAACAGGGGGCCCATTGCTCTGTTTTTTTATCCTCACCACACTTCTCTCATTTATCTGCAATCATCACAATCAAAATATCTGTTTTTTTTTTTAATTTTAAATTCACTCCTTCTTCTTCACTCTATAGTTGTACTGGTCCAACTCCTGTTTAAATGGCAGAAGGGTAATCAGAATTCAATTTCACCTTGTTTGCTTTTAAATGGGTCATTGCATTTGAGAGTACAAAATTTTGTAAAAGTGATTGAGAAATATGAGCCAAGAGGGTAAGGAAAAAGCACACAATTTGCATGCACTCGAGGGGGTGGGTTCAGCTGCTGCTGCTGCTTCTTCTGAAAAGGGCTCTTAAATAAAGATGGGGGAAATTACTGAAACTACTATACTGTGGTTAAAGAAAGAAAAGGGGAAATGCCGATGATGATGCAAGCAAAAGAGAAAGAGGAAGCCTCAAGGGGGAAATCTTTGCAAGGATTTCATTGGGGTTCGGTTTATGAGTTTTCTACTTTTCTTCATAAACCTATCCGTGGCAAAAGATGAGATCATGAGGTTTTATGGGGGTTTAACCAGGATCCCAATGAGTACATTTCAGTGTACACTATTTTCACTCACCTGCTTTTTGAAGAGTAAAAAACTATTTTAAAAACGCGGGGTACATACGCACAGATTTTTTTTAAAAGCGCATTGAATTTACGCGCAATGATAATTCGCGCGAAATATCGTTGCGCGGAAGGGCAAAAGCGTAAACTGGAAAGGGGATTTGGGAAATGAGGAAATTGGCTAGCTCGAAACGGGCCTGCGCGCAAAATAGGCTTGCGCGGCCCGAAATAGACTCGAAATGGGCTTTCGCGAAATGGGCTTGCTCGAAATGGGCTTGTGTGGCCTGAAAAGGCCCAAATCTTTGTAAGTATATATGTTCCTTTTACAAGTAATTTACTTAATTAAAATATTTTTATCATTTGCTAAATTGCATAGTTTCATAATGTAATTGAACCCAAGAGCGTCAAAACAATTAGTTATCAATTTATTCATGCCACACGGCCCACACCTTTACATTTAGGTGGTACAAGCAAATTAAATTTTTTTGAACATTAGGTGAGACTAAAATCTACACGGTGACTTAAAAACGGTCGACTTTTATAATATATTAATTTGAGTATTTTTTATCTTATACTATAATATTTTTATTATAAAATCTATTACATTCATCTTATACTATAATCATATAAGATAAATTTTAGAATATATGAATTAAGTAACATTAAATTACTATATATGTTGTATACTTGTGGGTTAAGATATTTGAGTTACTTAATATACTATATTAGTTAAGTATTATATACTAATACAACTATAATAAATAATTTTTGTGTATGTATATTTAGGGTTTGTTTATATTTAGGGTTTGGGGTTTAGGGTTTAGAGTTTAGTGTTTAGTGTTTAGGAATGTAACATAGGGTTTAGAGTTTAAGTTGTAGGGTTTAGGAATTCAAGTTGGGGTTTAGGGTTTAGGATGTAGAGTTTAGTATTTATGAATTCGACTTAAGGTTTAGGGTTGAAGGTGTAGGGTTTACTGTACAAGGTTCAAGGTTTAGGACTTAAATTGTTAAATCAACTATGATTAACAAAAAATTAAAAAAATGAACTAAACCCCATTAAATAATAGTTTTAGGTTTTAGGAATTCAACTCAAGGTTTAGGGTTTAGGGTTTAAGGTTAGGGTTTAGGGTTTAGGGTTTAGTGTTTAGGAATGTAACTTAGGGTTTAGAGTTTAAGTTGTAGGGTTTAGGAATTCAAGTTGGGGTTTAGGGTTGAGGATGTTGGGTTTAGTATTTATGAATTCGACTTAAGGTTTAGGGTTAAAGGTGTAGGGTTTACTGTACAAGGTTCAAGGTTTAGGACTTAAATTGTTAAATCAACTTTGATTAACAAAAAAATTAAAAAATGAACTAAACCCCCATTAAATAATTGTTTTAGGTTTTAGGAATTCAACTCAGTATTTAGGGTTTAGGGTTTAGGGTTTAGGGTTTAGGGTTTAGGGTTTAGGGTTTAGGGTTAGGGTTTAGGGTTTAGTGTTTAGGAATGTAACTTAGGGTATAGAGTTTAAGTTATAGGGTTTAGGATATCAAGTTGGGGTTTAGGGTTTAGGATGTAGGGTTTAGTATTTATGAATTCGACTTAAGGTGTAGGGTTGAAGGTATAGGGTTTACTATACAAGGTTCAAGGTTTAGGACTTAAATTGTTAAATCAACTATGATTAACAAAAAATTTAAAAAATGAACTAAACCCCCATTAAATAATAGTTTTAGGTTTTAGGAATTCAACTCAAGGTTTAGGGTTTAGGGGTTCAGAGTTTAGGGTTTAGAACTAAACCCCCATTCCATTACGAAATAATTTTATTAAATATAATAATGTTACTAATATTATCGATAAATTTTGGCAAGTTGCATTTGGAGTGTAATCCATTTTGGCAACTATGCCATCTAGGCATATTAGTTTTTTCATTTACTTATTTACCCTTCATTATTTTTAGTATTTACAATCCTTAAAAATAAATATTATTATAATATTTAGAAAGCGTATACTTTTAATTATATATTATTATAATATTACCAATATAGAATTATATTTAGAGATCTTAAACCTTTATAACGATTATAACGATTTCGTATAAGAATGAACGATTCTAAACTATTATAACGTTTTCTTATAGGAATGAACGATTTCTAATTCATTATAATGATTTCTTATAAAAATGAGCGAATATCACAATTTCGTATAAGAATAAACGATTTTAAACCATTATAACGATTTCGTTATTCTTATACCCTAAACCCAATAAACGATTTCTAATTCATTATAATGGTCTGATATTAATTATATTTCCTTTGATATTCTTGTTTATATTGTTGGTAATTTAATATACAGGTCCAATCAAGCCTTGTTTTGTTTGATATATTGAGAGAAGCCCATAAGGTGTTTAATGAAATGCCCGAGGGTGATGGTTTAAAATGAATGATTCTAAATGATTATATATAACGATTTCTAATAACTAAGAATGAACGATTATAACGTTAATTCAAAAATCATTATTGTAAGGGGCTTGCCTAGGTCTTGTGTAAGTTTTAACTTTATTATTTGTGAATAAATACCATTAATTCAAAAAAAATCATGGTTGTAGTATAAAATTACACAAAGAATTTGGGGGATTTGGGGTTTAGGGTTATGTATCTTCTTAAAGGATTTGGGTTGTTTAGTATAAGGCGAAGGTTTAGTATAAAAAAACCATGGTTTATTATTCTAACCTCCGCTATAGTATAAGGCTAAGGTTATGGGATTTGGGGTTTTTAGGGTTTAGGGTTATGTATCTTCTTATAGGATTTGTCTTCTTACAACTAATTGGTTGAAATTTAAACAAAAGCCTTTACAAGGTAAATAATATTTGAACAAAGCCTCAAGAGTTATATGCTAATAAATTTAGTGTGTGATTCAAGACATTCCAACCATAACTCATTGTTTCGACGCTCTTGAGTTAAATTACATTATGAAACTATGCAATCTAGCAAATGATAAAAATATTTTAATTAAGTAAATGGCTTTGTAAAAATAGTTTGTGTATCGTCAATTTTCAAATGCTCATAACTTTTCACTCGGGTGTCAGATTAAAGCGTATCATATATCAAATCGAAACTCTCGACAAAAGGAACATATATACTTAAAAAGATTTGGGCCTATTTCAGGCCACACAAGCCCATTTCGCGAAAGCCCATTTCAAGTCAATTTCGGGCCGCGCAAGCCCATTTCGCGCGCAGGCCCGTTTCGAGCTAGTTGATTTTCTGATTTCCCAATCCCCTTTCTATTTTCTATTTTTGCCCTTCCGCGCAACGATGTTTCGCGCAAAACGCTATTGCGCGCTATTCTGTGTGCGCCTACTAATTTTTTCGTGTGTATAAATCAAGACCCAAAAACGAGTTTTTATTTATTTCTTTCATATAGCTATTTTGTAGTATAAAATATCCATATTATTTTCAAACAATTGCAAGCATTCGAAATGTATGGATGATTCGTTTTGAAATCCAAGTATCAAAATGCTTGGGAATTGGGATGCTGCTCCATAGTAAAATTATTTGTTGACCTAGTGTTTATATATATCATCAACCATAAGTTGCTCGAATTTAGAGGTAGTTTGATGTAGGCCAACTAGAGCGGTTAAAAGCTAATCCGATCTAAACTGTCCCATAATTTTAGAATCAAGACTCGAAAATTTGAACCTGAAATCCGAAATCAACCGAACCCAATAAAATCCGAAACCCGTTGGATTGACTGATTTAGTAAATTTATAGAATATATTTTTAAAATTATAATATACTCCGTATTTTATTGTCAAAATAAATGATAATAATATATTTTAATTAATTATTATTATTTAATTAAAAATTAATTTTAATAATCATTAAAAAAGGATATTTTAGACCCAGGTCAACCTGACCCGACCAAAAATCCGCTACAACCCGACCCGATTAACTCGTCACCCATAACGAAACCGAACCCGAACCCACCCAACCCGACCCGACCCGATTGACAGGTCTAATGCCAACATTGATTAAATTGTCTTGTTATTTTAATGACCCAAACTAAAGGCTCTTTTAAAAATTTGATTGGGTCCCTAAAAAGTGGAATGTATATTCAAACCACAACAACTTTGAACAATATTTAGAAAATACTAGTTGTACCCGTCGTACCATGTACGACTACGATTTAGTATCTTATAGACATTATAAATAGGATATTAATAAATATAGAATTTAATATCAATAATTTATTGCTCGTAGAATGTATAATTTTTTAATTAATAAATGATTAAATTTAATGTTAAGAATGATATATTAATAAGAAAATTAAGAAAAATATAATATAAAAATTCAATTTAGGTAATTAATTATCTAGATACTGATTTTTTTTTATCAAAGCTTAATTTAAGATAAAATTTTTACATAAATAGATAAAAAGATAAAGATAGAATAATTTTTTATTTTTAATTAAATTTTGACTTTAAAAATTAATTTTCACATAAATAGATAGAATTTTTTTAATGAGATAGACTTAATTAATATAAATAAAAATTAATTTTAAATGTAAGGTGGGGCCAAAATTAACTTGGTGGCTCAAAATTTAGGCAACTAATTATCTAGATATTGAATTTTTTTATCAAAATTTAATTTAAGATAAATCTTTTACATAATTAGATAAAAAGATAAAGATATAATTTTTTTCGTTAGTTTTTAATTAAATTTCGAATTTAATTTTTTCACATAAATAAATAGAAAAGAATGTCAATGAAAAAACTAAATCAATATAAATATAAATTTTTAAATTTATGGTGGGGCCAGAATTTACGTGGGGCTCGAAAAGGTATAACTTTAATATATAGTTATAGATTTTCCTATCTTATAAGATGTTGATAGATTTTTACTAAAAATAAGAAAAATATCTATAAAAGATAGATAGTAGATAGATATCCGATTTTGAGAAAACAATATTATTGGAACAATATTTTTTGAGTGTTATAAAGATTATTGAAATAAGATAGAAATAAAAAAAATAATAAGAATGAAAAATAAAGTTTTTTAAATATGGGGTGGGGCCAGAATCGTTCTGGAAGCTCGAAAAGGGACAATTTTAAAATATAGTTATAGATAAGAGAGGAATGTGTTTATTTCTTCAGTGATGATCGTACAGATTATCACTAGTTGTCCCCGTCGTGCACTGCACAACTATGAATCGATATTTTTTTAGATATACTATAAAAAAAGATATTAATAAATAAAAATATAATATAAATAGTAATTGTGAATTGGTGATTTATATAAATTGTAAGAAAAAAGCATAATTATAAATTAAAGATTTTGATAACAAAAATGAAAATAATGGGACATTTAATATGGATTAGCAAATAAAATTGACTTGACATATTATATGATAAGATCTCGGTATATATTTTAGGATAAGATCTCGGTATATATTTATATTATAGGATAAGATCTCGACATATATTTATATGAGTTTTTTTGGTATATTATATTGGAGAGTTGTTAGGATCATAAAGATATGGTAAAAAATATTTTTATATGTAAATAAATTTCCAAAAAATCCTTATTGTAATCCAATATAAAAAAAATTAAAAAATTGATTGATATTAGTAGATTATGTGGCAATATGATGTGTACATAATATATGAGTGATATGGAAAATTTTTGACATGTGGACTATGACATGGAATATTTATAAAGACGTCTAAATTATAAGAAAATGACACGTGTAAAAATATGAGGTGGCTTAATAAAGGATCGACATGTGGCGAAATTCTAGGTGACATAATGAGAAGGCTCCAAACCTTATTGCTTTTATATATATAGTAGATTGAAACATACTCAACCCTATACAACATAATTACGCCAACAATAATTATTCAAATTTTCAAATTGAATTTTACGCCAAATAGAAAATGGAAGGTCTGATTTTTATTTTTTAAAGAATCCAACAAATCCCTATAATTTCGCACTTTCCATTTTAACAACTAACCAGCCATATTCAATTATTTAATCCTCATACTTGTTATTACTCCCTTCGTTCTATTCTACTTGTCTTTCTAGCCTCAAAACTTTGTTCAACAAAACTTGTCCATTTAGAATTTTTATTTAATTAATATATTGGAAAGGGTTCATATTAGCTTTTTTATCTCTATCTATTGGCTATAGAGGGTAGTTAGTAATTAATTTGTGATTACATTTAGAAAATTTTGGATTTTCAATGATATTTTTTACATTTTCAATGAGTTTCTTAATATATGTGAAACAATAAAAAAGGACAAGTAGAATATAACGGAGGGAGTATGTTGCATTAATCATGACCATTATTCTCTTGAACCCTCCCCTATATATTTCTACCTAAATTTTACTCCCTCCGTCCCTAAGAATTTGTCCAAAAGTACCAAGTTTACACAAATTAATGCAAATAGAAAGAAGATAAATTAACAAATAGGAAGAAGAGAGATGTTGTGAGGGTAATAGGTAAAAGTGGGAAGAAAGAAAAAAGAAAAAGGAAAATATTAAAATGGTGTTTTAAGGGGGTAGATTTTTTATTTGATAATGGGAGCAAAAGATGAGAATGACTGGGGCTAATATTGTAAGAAAAGATTGATATAAGAGAAAAGATGAAAAGGTAGACAAACTATTTGGAACACACGAAAAAAAATACAAGACAAACTTTAGGAGACGAAGGGTAATAAATCAACGTCAAAAATATTTTAATAAGTTATATTATCCTTGTTTAATATTCTCCATATTTAAGAATATTATTCTATTCATTACGAAGTAAAAGATAAAAACAATAATACATAACCTTAATAAATATTTTATAAAAACTAATTATTTTATGCATATTAATATCTTAACAAAAATTTTTTTTAATTCAAGTAAAATTAGAATTTTAATAGTTTTAATCTAAATTTGGGGCAAAATCTCATCAAATAATGAAAACAATTTTTATATATATTCATTTAAAATATTGGGAAAAATCTTAATTTTTTTATAAATTACATATTTTTTTATGATATTATATGTAAGTATTTAAAATTCGGTATTAATATCATAATATTGTATAATGTAATATCCGTGATTTTTAGGATAAATTTGAATTTTTTCTAGACGACTTTCTAAGAACCGCTTAGAAAAGTCGTTACTCGTTTTGACCGTAAGCTAGGAACTCGGGTTTAAGAATTTACAAGTGACAAAAAGTAATCATGTAAATGATTTCTTAGTTCAGATAAATTATAATATTGCTCAGACAATTTTTAGAATTTTTCGAACAAGTTCCGATTACCCGTTTAATAAACTTCGTTACGCGTTATGTGTATGATATCCGCTTTTTAGGTAGGTTTTTAGTGTCTAGATAGATTAGATTTAGTTGGTTTTCGTACTAGAGTTTTTTATGTTTTTGAGTCTTTTTGCTTAAGTTTTCGTATTTCCTTGAGATTCGGAAGCTACACACTTTTTATGTCTTTTTGTAGGAGTTTTGGAGCTTGGAAGAAGAGTTTGGAGCATTGCAAGAGAAGATGGAGATTAAGCGCTCAAGAAAAGTCATTAAAGATCAAGTTTGAGCTTGTAAAGAGATAGAGAAATTCATTACAAGAACATAGGAAAAAGAATCGAGTCAAACGGAGTTGTAAGGAATTTCTCTATCTCTTTACAAGTTTTACTGAAGAGTGTTCGTAGTGCCTATCAGGGTCGTGCACGACCCAACCAGAGAGAGTGCCCTCAGGACCGACCCTATTAGGGTCTTGCTCGACCCAAACAAAGAGTGGATGCCCTCAGGACCGACCCTAGGAGGGTCGTGCGTGGCGCCAACTTCTTCCTTATTCCGAGATCTTTTGTGATATATTCTATCTTTTATTTTAGGAAGTTGTTTTATCTTGTTTCTTAGTTTAATTAGGACTCCTTTTTCTCTATAAAAAGAAGGCTAAACCCTTTGTTTTAGGGGTATGACTTTTGTTCCATTTTTATCCGCTTTTTGGTGATTAGAAGGGAGACTTGGAGAACAAGGTTGAGACTTTTTGTAAGATTTTTTCTTTGTTTAATTTGAATTTAGTTTGGATTGATCATGTCTTCTTCTTTCTTTTTCTTGTCTTCCTTTGCCATGAGTGAGTATTTTTCTTAGATTCTAGGGTTGGGTGAAAACCTAACACAATCATGCATGTCTAAAACATGAGTTCATAGTTTGAATGTTTGATGATCATATCTATCTATCTTGTGCTAAATTCCTTTGCGAAAGTTGAGACATATTCTTGCAATTAACCCAAAAGCGAAAGTGTAAGGTTGATCGTTTGATTAGTTCTAATAGGATTATTTGCGAAAGTTGATATTCCTAGGTTGAAGGATAGATAGAAAGTTGTTTAATTTGCGAAAGTTGATTGAATAACTTGAATTCTTTGCGAAAGTTGACTCTTCTATGATCTAGATTGTATGATAGTTGTGAATTCTTGTTGGAAGCATGTACGATTGTTGTTGTGGTAGCCTTGGCCCTGGAATTCGTCCTTTATATTGATTTAAAACTCGTGTCATTGCTTCGATCTCGACCCACACGTCGTGCTCGAACCTTTGCTAGTTGTGTTTTTGTGTGTTCGTGTGTTTTGTTGTGCCCAGGATCGACCCCCTTAGAGTCGTGCACGACCTCCTTTGGTTCGATCTTGGCGTTGTTTGCTTGTTATTTCTTTGCTTTTCTTAGGTTATCGACTAATTTTTAGCACTATTCTCATTCCCGTGGACAAACTTGACTCCCTGTACTCAACGGGGTCTTGATATAAATTTATTTGTTCAAGAAACCCTTCAACAGTGTAATAGCTGCTAATTCCGTTAATAGAATTAATTCTATTTTCTTAAATATTTAATTATTTAGTAAATAGAATAATTTATAACATTCTTTTTCCACCCAAATTCTATCCTTAGAATAATATTCTTGCAATCCATCAAATTAATTTGGCAATCCCTTCTTCCTAATCCCATGCCAAGAGCATATTTGGATCATTATCACTTGATCTCCCACCAAGTCTTTGCCTATTTAAAGGCCTCTTGATCACTCTTTAAAGACACACACCATCTCCCCCTTCCCCCATGGCTTTCCTTTTCTCTTCCAAGCAAGCTTCTTCCTCTACTATTTAAAGAGTGCTTTGGCAAGGAGGAAGAGCACATAAGCCACTTTTTCTCCTCTCATTTTCGTCCATCTCAAGCCTCAAAATCCCATATTTGAATTATTTCTCAAATTTTCCAAAAATTAATTCAAGAAACCCCTACCTTTGCATGATTTTCAAAGAGCGATTCAAAGCTCGTTTCTGCACCAAATTTGTGATTCAAGTCCCTAAATGTAGATTAGGAAATTGCCTATAAAATGCCTCAATCAATGGGGGTACAAACACCACAAAAATCGAGCAAAAAATGTATCCAAATCGGTCGACTATGTGCAGTTTCGGGTTTTCCGAGCTTGTGACGAGCGATTTTCTCCAAGCTCGTACTCATTCATTCCACATTCATTTTCTCCAACACTACCGACATTAGACAGAGGGAGACGAGAGCTCCCAACTGTCGCAACTTACAACCCTGATCCATTAATGGTGTACCGACTCTAGGAGAACGGGCTGGCCGCAAACAGTTTTCCCGACCACCATACACCGTCGTCAGGCCGCCATAACCCGAGCCAATGCCGACAATTGGTAGAGAGGGTGTCCAGCTACCCATTGTAGCTTGAATCGCCACCAGTGGACACCTCTCAACGACGCAATTCACCGACGAAGATGGCTTGTTGTGTTGTTTTTTTCGCTTGGAAAGAAAGAAAAGAGGTGTGGGCCGACCCACCTCGTTTTTCGTGCCCATTTCGTTTTGTTATCGCTTGGTATAATTCTCGACTCATATTTTAGTTAATATCTTTTCATAAAATAATTTTCACATTATATAATATTTATTTAATTAAATAGGTATTTGCATGTCAACTTAGACTTAAAATAAATTTTAGATAATTTATTTATGACCTTGCTAATTAAAATTAAACTTATAAAATTTATTATCTACTTAAATAATTTGAATAAATGGTTGTATGTGGATTTCATAAGGTTTATGTTATAATCTACCCTTGCATGTTAACTTAGAGTTAGTATAGATTTTTGAAATAAAATTTGACATGATCTTCTTGATAAAAAGGATACTTACAAGATGCAAGTCATACTTAAATAAATAAATAAATAAATAGTTCATGTAGACTTAAAAAGGTTTTTATAAATTAATTCAAACATGCATGACAATTTTAGACCTTACTATAATTTTAATAAATTATATATGATTCTTTTTATTAAGTAGATCATAAGAATAAAAATGCACTTAAGTAAATTAAATAAGTGTTGCATGTGGATTTAAAAGGTTTTATTTGAATCAATCCACTCTTGCATGCCAATTTAACCTTAGTATAATTTTGGAATAAGTTTACTTAATCTCTAGAAATAATATTATCCATGAGAATAGTATTTATTTAAATGAAAGGAATAAAAGTGCATGGGTTTTTTAAAAAGGATTTTTATATGGATTAATTCACCTTTACATGTCGCTTTAACCTTAGTATAATTTTTGAAATAAAGTTATAAATGACCTTAGACTTAATAAGGATCATGATAATAATACTTATTTAATCAAAATAAATAAATAGTTCTAGTTGTTTTAAAAATGAATTCATTGGATTTATTCCACCATTGCATGACCCTTTAAATGAGTATACTATTTTTATAAAAGCTTTTTTTAAAACATCTTATTGGAAATAATAATCAAGGATTATTTATTTAAAAACTCCCACCTAAATTATTAAATAAAAATAATTTAGAATATAACACTTTCTCTTAGTGAAAGGGAGTTTTACTCGTTTCCGTTCTTAAGCTCCACTTAATATCTACACATCTCAAATATATCTCACTTATCTCTTTATTGGATTTGCTAACTTATCAAACTACCCTTGAGAATTTTCATTCTCACTTGCTTAGTCTCCTTAGACTAATTCCGCTATTTTTGTATTTTTGCCTGGTATTTCTCGCCCTTCGCGATAAATGCCAGACTCTAGGAAACCGCCATCGAGGGTTTAAAGAAGAAGATCTATCAAGCTGAAGGAAGGAAGGTCGGATTTTCTCAAGGATGTTTTCTCGTTTATTTTGGGTTACATTATGTGATACAATAATATTTGGATTAGCGTACCGAATTAAGTAAAACAATGATGAATTTGAGGGAATAGAAGAAGAAGAAGAAGAAGAAGAAACAGATTGATTGAGTGAAACTAGACATGGAAGAATTAGGGCAAAACTAATTAATTTTTGATTTATTAATTGATTCCAAAACATAACAACTTAAAGGGTATTTATAATAACCCCCAATATCTAGGAAAATCTAATTGCTGAAATATTAAAAAGATAACCTTACTAAAAGATAAGACTAAATCCTTAAGTAAAAGGAAAGACAATATTCTAAATAATACTAATATAACTAATTATCCTAATATAATTGTAGCGTATCAATTCTCCCCCGTTGACAATCGACTTGTCCTCAAGTCGGGAATTAGGATGAGACTTATGAAACGGATCTTGGAGCTGAATCCGCCAGGGTCCCATTGCATATGTAGCATTGCTTGATACATTAATATATTTATTGTAGGATTATTGTTATTGTAATTTTAAGTTAGAACTTTATAATTCTCTTCTTGGGTTTTCTTTACGGTTCTTTCCCGGTACGCTTTATTTGAACCGTTAGGGTTTAGTGTTAGAGCTTATTATTATATATACACTTGTATTATATTCTAGGGAGGCAGTCAATAAGAAATTAACTATCCAACCCTAAATCTCTCTTTCTGTCTTCTCCTTCTCCTGTCATTCTCTGCCTCGTCTAATTCTACTTCTAATCTCAATCTCTTCTTCTACTCTCATTCACTGATTCCTTTGGATTATTTGGTATAGGTTAATACTACTTGTATCATTACGCTTGTGCAAACAATGTTTGGTTAATTTCTGCTGCTTAAACTCTTTCATGTTCTGTTAATTTGAACCAAGTCAAGAATGTAATGAACGCATTTAAAAGTCTCATGCTTGAGCACCTTTTATAATATGTAATAACTTTGAATTTCTACATTTTATTTAACTTTAATACCTTATAAAGCGTTGGGTGATTTTGGACGGTAAAATCCGATGTCACTGGCGGTAATACCCATCGTTGCAAAATAGAGGTGTTATATATAATCTTTAGTAAAATTATCGAGTGAGTATCATGAGAATTCAACTAGTTTGTGAAATATTGTCGAGGAAGGAGTAATGTAGATTATTTTATCATAATAATCTATATTTATTCTCAATGTTAAACTTAATAATCTAGATTTATTTTATTTCAAAAAAATAATAATTTTTATACATATTATGGGCAATAAATTACTGAGTAGGGTTTTGGTGTAAATATCTCTTAAAGTGAAAACTAAGAACAAATTATAAGCATTAGATGAGGAGCATGGACGAATGAGATTAGATGAGACAAAAAGAAAAAAAGACTAGTAATGGCACGTAATATAATTTACAAAAGGAAAAAAAGACTAATAATGACACCTAATGTCTTTTGGTTTATGACATTTGTTCTTTTGGTTCGAGTTTTTATAAGCATAGGTTCATAATATTTTGTCTTACGATTCATATTTTTTAGTTTATAAAAGTTGATTTATTGGTTCATGACTTTATGAGGTTAACTTCATAATAATTATCTATAAGGTTGACGAAATTTAATTTACAATACTTGATTTATCTTATTTCAAGTGTAGTATTTTGTAGTTCATGTATTTATACGATTAGGTTCATAACAACTATCATAAAGGTTCATGAAATTTAATTCACAATATTTTGTTGTTGTCAAAATATAGTTAATAAAAGGTATTTTGTTGCTTCATATCTTTATATGATCGGGTTCATGTAATTTTATTCATAATATTTGTTATTTTTATCATGTATCTAGTTCACAAATGGTATTGCATGAGTTTATGACTTCATATAGTTAGGAGTATAACAATTACCAATAATGTTCATTAATTTAATTCACATTATTTGTTATTTTTAAGGTTCCCATTTCAGAGTATAATCTTATCGGGTACATAATTAATTAAGCGGATCTCACCCGATTAAGGTACTTCTTTCATGGAAGTGATCCTAAAAATTATATAGGTTAATAAAATCAGTTCCAATGATTTTATTATGTCACCCATAATTTTCTAGGAACAATTTCCATTAATCCGATCGTATTAGTAACGATATTGATTAAACGGGATTGGAAAGATGTCCGAAACATTTCCAAAATTATCCATAAAAACTACGGATATTACAGTTTCATGTGAAATATACTCTTACGGTGAAACATCCGGAGCAAGATCTACCGTTGGATTAATTAAATTTAATGGTTTGAAATAAATGACTAGTACACGTGTCTCTCAATTCATTCCCACCTTATTATTTCTTGCACGAATTATCACAATATTTTTTTTTATATGCAGGCTCCACGTACTTTTTTCCCACTCCTTATCAATTATATTTAAATTGAACTCCACCTATTGTAGCAATTTTTAAGGTTATGCCATCAAATGAACTCGCACTCGTCTAATGAAATTAATTGTTACTTTATGATTAGTCAGTTGAAATTTCAGAAAAAAACTGGAATTTAAGCAATATCATCAACTATTACATATTGCCGAAACCTCATCAAATTTCATACGAAATTGTATGATTATCAAGTTCGTAGTAAGAAAATCGCTACAACACGATTCAAATCAGGAAAAGTAAATTCCCAATATATAAAAGTGTACTACAAAGTTCGTAAAGTGCATTAAAAAAGTATGAAAAGTGCACTGCGAATCAATGAAAAGCGCATTACAAAAGATATAAAATGTAGTATAAAGTAGGAAAAGTGCATCACCAAAACATAAAAGTGCATTGCAAGCTATGAAAAGTGTAGTACAATGATGCTAATTCAAAACAGGAAGAGTGCATTCCAAATATATAAATGTGCACTACAAAGTATGAAAAGTGCACAACAAATCAGTTAAAGATATAAAAAGTGCACTAGAAACTAATAATATTGCATAAGAAAAGATATACTTGTTAGTCATGTATGTAGCATCAAAGGACACGACTTCTCATATTAGCCCATGTAGGAATCGAATCTACATATTTGTGCACAAAGCACACCGCTCTCCCATTTGAGCTAATAGGCTACTTGTACTAAAACAAAAGTGCACAATATCAAATTCACATCATTTGTAGAAGTCAATACCTTCATCCAAAGTGGTGAAATTCTGACGTTTATCTGGTTTTAACTTGGATGGACAAGTGAACAAATAATATGTCGTTTCCCCTTGAGATAGCTCAATGAAATATTCATCACTGTTTATAAGTGATTCCTCATTCAAAACATTAGTTGAAGAAGAGTTTGATGTCCCTACTACAACATAAAGGGAAATATAAAGGTGCTAGTTGAAAATCAATAAAAGTGCATTGCAAATATATTAAAGTGTAGTACATGCTAGAAAAAGTGCATTACAAAAACTGCTAACTCAATAAGTGAAAAGTGCATTACAAAAAGATATAAAAGTGGTATTAAGTAGAAAAAGCGCACTACACAAATATAAAAAATGTAGTAAAAATATGTTAATTCAAAGATGTGATCATTTGGTCCGTATCCACCTTGAAGTCCAATGTCATAACCCTTACTACCAAAATCACAATGTAATTAACTATCATATTTTTGTATTATGAGACTGATTATAAAGTATAAACTATGTTCTCTATAACAAATGAAATTAGATATACAATCGGATATATGTTCTCTAAACACAAATGAAAAGTGCATTATTAAGTATGAAAAGTGCGATATTAAGTATGAAAAGTGCATTATTAAGTCCGAAAAGTGCATTCTCACTTGCTAGTATTTACTCCTTTATGATTAGTTCAAAGTAGCAACGAGAAGAGGAATACATTGTTCCTACGACACGTATTGATGACTCCCATATATCTAATTTCAAACGAGAAGAGAATTCCTCTTCTATTCACACCTATTGTCACACACTTAATATAGAGTTGAATCCGTGAATTCCTCTTCTATTCAAACCCTCTTAGATGGTTTAGAAACCCTAGAATTTCAAATAACCTAACGAAATCAGAAAAAGAAGAACAAAATACCACTTTCTATCATGGTTTTCTTTCAAACAATGTCGGATCGATGTTGATGGAAGAAAGACTAAGGAGGACGAAGGAGTGAGCAGCAGTGCAATACACGCCGAATCGCCCCCAATCGCAATCGTCGAATCGTTGAATCGCTCTAGTTAAATCTGGATTATAAACAAAGCAATGAGACTCGCGAGCAGCACATTGTCGCCCATTCACCCCTAATAGCTTCGTTCAAGGGTTTGAACAAAAAACGGATTAATTAATTAAAGAAGTAAAAGACACAATTGTCGCCGCCTTTAATAAAAGGAGAAAGAACATCAACCCTTGAATCAAGGAGATCTAAGGGCCCTGAATGCTCCTCACGTTACATGTTAAGAGATGGTTTCATTTGAACCAAACTCTTATTTTCAAAACCTGGTTCAAATAACTAATTACCTTTTATGTCTTTTATATCTTATCCAAAACCTTAATGAAAAACAAATTAGGCATTTGCACCAGATGATATTATTGAGCCTATTGTTGTTGGCACTCCAGAAAATATTGGAAGCATTAGAGCATCAGCAACGGAGGGGAACCATGCTCCCCAAGTTGTTTCTCTCTCATCACATGGGCAACTTAACTATTGTGTACACTTGCCCAGTTGCCCATATTTTGGATATGCCCCGAAAGTAGAGGAGGTGCCCAAAAATAATAGCCTCTTATAGAATGCCATGTGGCATTATTGATGGGGATATATTTGTATTGTTGGTGTGCATGTATAACGGCTATTTTTTAATTTTCAAAATATTTTCATTTTTTGTATTAAAAAATACACAAACAGTCATAATTTTTTCCCTCTATAAAATGAACCTAATAGTGCATATATTTCATCACACCAAAATTTCTACCCATCCCTTTCCTCTCTAATTTTGAAATTACTTTAATTATGAAAATAATTCAAACTCTCAAACTAATCAAAATGCACACAAGAGTTTTCATTTAGTCAAATGCACACAAGACATCCATGAAATGCACAACCAATATTTTAATAAAAAAAATAGAGTTGGGTAAGCCTAGCATTGTGGGAACTATAGCATAAATTGGGGAGGGAAAAGACTAAATTTAATGGAATGTGAGGTGGATGAGAGAGAAAATGAGGTGGAGAAAGGAGAAGAGGAGAGAGGAAACAATATTTTGTAATGATGCTCTTACAAGACTAACCTGCATTCCTGTGATACCGAACCCTCTGGTTCCACCAATATTTATGCCGGCTATGGTTACCAAGCTAACATCCGAGTTGCGCTAACTTGTACATTAATAATACATTATGCAATCTTTGATTTTTAAACTATCTATTTATATTTTTGTTTTTATGTATGTTTTTTATTTGTTCATCTATGAACAAGGGTAAGATGTTGCTACGGCCGAATGGGCTATTGGTAAAACTCTACAACGTATACTCTCATTTTACCCGGACATTAAACACAATATAATTGACCAACTTAAGGTTTTATCTCTTTCATGCTTATAAAATTTTCGCTCCTTATTCATTATCCAAGTGTTTTTAACTAATTTTATGGAAACATGATCTACTTAAATAATAAGTATATTATCACCTTGAAGAAATTTTGGAACGGTACACCCAACTGGTAAATAATCTTTCCTTTTATCCCCAAAGCTCCAGATACCCTTATTTTTTTCCGAAAATTTCTAATCTATACTTTCCTTCAAAAGTAGTTATTTTATCATGCCTTATCTTAGTGCAACATTATATCTACTATATATATAACCTTTCCTCGTCACTTAACGACAAATCTCAACATGTATGAGTTGTTCATCCAAGTGTTTATAAAATTTCCGCTCCTAGTCCTTTATCCAAATGTTTTTAACTAATTTTATGGATACATGATCTCCTTAAATAATAGGTATATCATTACCTTGAAGAAGTTTTGGAGTGGTACGCCCAATTGGTAAATAATCTATCCTTTTATTCCCCAAAGCTCCAAATACCCTTATTTTTGTCCTAAGTTTCTAATCTATACTTTCCTTCAAAATACATCATTTTACCATGTCTTATTTTAGTCCAACATTATGTCTACTATATAACCTTTTCTCGTCACATAATGGCAAATCTCAAAATGTAGGAGTTGTTCATCTAGGTGTTTATAAAATTTCCGTTCCTAATTCTTTATCCAAATGTTTTTAACTAATTTTATGGATACATGATCTACTCAAATAATAGGTATTTCATTACCTTGAAGAAGTTTTGGAGTGGTACGCCCAACTGGTAAATAATCTTTCATTTTATTCTCCAAAAGTCCAGATATCCTTATTTTTTCCCTAAAGTTTCTAATATATACTTTCCTTCAAAAGTAGTCATTTTACCATGTCTTATCTTAGTGCAACATTATGTCTACTATATAACCTTTTATCGTCACTTAACAACATTCAAAAGTAGTCATTTACCATGTCTTATCTTAGTGCAACATTATGTCTACTATATAATATTTCCTCGTCACTTAACGACAAATCTCAACATGTAGGAGTTGTGTCATTAGTTCTCAACATTTGCTTTAAAATAATATATACAAAGTCATCATTAAAGGGAAATTTTATAAAGCCTTTTGCATATGTTAGAATTTATTATAATAATTTAGATGAGTAAGAACCAGAGAAATTTACATGAATGGTGGATTAGAGAAAATTATCGTAGTATATCAATATACCATTTTCTTTAATAAACTTACTATATGCAATTAATCTTACATACCGTGTGATTAAAAAAACAACTGTAAAATGATGAAGTGGTGATTATAATGTTGCTAGACAAATCTATCACGTTATAATATAAGATGTGTTTATTTGAAGCTTTTATGTCTTATTTTTATTACTTTGATTGTCCTACTTGCATGTTATGCAAATTAGGCAAACTCATCTTCTTCGGAAGTTACTACAAGAACTATTATGAGTTCTGGTGATGAGGAAATTGAGGTGAGATATTTATGAGTTGTTGACCTTGGTGAAGTGGGAAATGCAAATTTGATTCGAAGGGACTAGAATTCCGGTCCAAATTCCGGGTCATGATACGGATCGCATTTGAGGGTATTGTTGGGCCATAAACTTAAAGTCGATCGATACCACGACCCAAGTAGAACGTAAGTCCCATATCTCCCTAAACTTCGATTCGAGACACGACAAAGTTGTAGAGAAGACAACGGTTGTCAGAGTGAAGAAGGAAGACCATCGTCATGGAGCGAAGATTCAAGCTCGAAAAATAGTTACGAATGTCTGGGTCCCTCCTTTCGTGACTTGAAAAGTGGGCAACGGTTGCAACAATTCTGATAGACGTGAGAGCGCAGCTCTAAATATGGGTAACAACTAGAATAGAGAGGGATAAGTGATGATCAAATGTTTGTATACGCCATATCTTGTAATCAACATAAAAACCCTAATATACGACGTTCAAATAGCTTGATATTTTTGTCCAAAACAGATAGGGGACTAGAATTGGATTTTTCTCGAGGGTGGGCTGGTGGATGTCATTGGCAACTGTTGGCACTTATTGCATCTTTGTACACAATTTTGCACATCAGTTATTAAATAAGAGATTTTGGCCACGTTTCTAACTTAGAGGTTGCATCCTAACACTCGTTGTGTGCTCTAGGTTACCAGCCATCGGCGGCGGAAGTTGAAGCAATAGCTTTTAAGTGGAATACAATTAGTGTTAAAGGGCTTGATTAGGATATTTAAAAGGGGTTATTGAGTGGTTTTAGGTTGTTGTACTCAATAGTATTATAAGCTGGCTGAGGAAGAGCAAGGGGTTCTCAACTTGTGTTTGTCAATCTATGTACAAATAAAGGGAGGAACCTTAGCCTTGGGGTTCCAACCTATATCATTTGTAATCTCAAAACACCGATTAACACAAAACTAGTAAAACCCATGGATAAATCCCCTTTCTTGCGTTCTTGTTCGTTCATATTATTTATTAGCTACATACAAACTCAAGCGGTTTCTGCCAGAACCATCATGAGCCAATGGTTAATCCAAATGGCTCAAATCATCCTAGGGATGAATGGTCTTTTTCCCCAAAAGACAATTGAGATCCATAACTGCCAACCCTTCGACTACTTTCTCAACAACTTGCATCTCTACAAATTTATTGGGTGGAGTAGCATAGTCAAAACGACGCCTTTACCATAGAGAAATTCGATCAGATGCCTAGATATAACAATGTTGTAATAGCATATAAATCAGTCAGCCTTTCGCCTTCCTAACCACCATCCCCCTTGCACTATAATATATAGTCTTGGCCTCTAGAGCATGTACTTTTCATCTATTCTTAGAAGCCAACAAGTAGCCAACAACCAGTTGTCATTTCATCTTGAGAGTCAACTTGCACACGCAATTGAAGAACTAGTATAGGTAATATTTTGCTCTCATATTAACACTTCTTGCTTTCATTTTGCTTATATTAATTAACAACTAACATACAAAAATGACCCGTCCAACGGACGGGCAAAACCCATCTAGTTAGACTTAAATTTATGTTTTCCAAGTTGTTAGACTCAAATTTATGTTTCCTAGGATGAGAATTTTGGATCCTCCATCTTGGGGGGCGGGGGTGTAGGCATATACACAGTTTGTAAGTCCTAGCTGGTTCTAATATAAATACTAGTGCAATGTACAAAGTTAAGATAAGAGAAAGAATAATAAAAACACTTTCCCCAAACCAATTTTCCTGCTCTTGCTTCTCCTTCTTTCCTTTTTTCTTCTCTTTCTTTCTCACTTCCAAATTATTGAATCTTATCAATTTAGAGAAAACAATAATTTTTCATATAATTTGCTTAAGTAAATTTTGTAAAATTAATATTGGAGAGTTTGATATTTGGATTTAATCATTTAAATTTCTTGATGAATATAATATTTATCATTATTTTTCGACCTCTCTTTTTCTTTCAATGTTTAAATGAAATATTTTATTATTTAAATCAATATATAATATTTTTAGTTTTCAAACCCTTTTGAAAATTTCTAACTCCGCCACCAACTTTTCCATCTAGATTCCGTGAAAAGATGTTATGTGGTGGTGTACTAGAGATTATGTGACATTTTGATAACAGTTAACCTCAAATTGATAACATTTTGATTGTAAATCTCGGACTCGTGATCCACCGAGAAACACTACGAACTAGGTAAACTTGCTTACACCGACCGGCTAGCTAGACCCAATGAAAGTAAGGATGGTGAGACTTGTTTTTTCAACCAAGTGAAGGGGCGGAGGCAATAATCAAAATGGGACCTCTCAATATTTTCCAATGCCTCCTATCACTAGGTCACCCCATGTGAGACAAAGTAGGCGGTTTAATGTTATCTTTTGCAATGTAATGGGTGCTTTTATGTAAATTATAGATATAAGGTGTGATCAATTGTACAAAAATCTAAATAAGGGGAGATTAATTGAAATTCAACTAAAAAACAGAACCAAGAAATATTGGACGGCTAGGATTTTGGGAATAAAAGAGAAACCCTTTCTCCCGGCTCCCCTGTTTCTCGGCGTCTTATTTGCTTCCTTCTCCTTCCTTTCGGCGCTCCATTCTTCTTCTTCTTCATCAGTTTGTTGTTGCTCTCATTTTGTTTAGTGTTTCGGTTTTGTTTTCAAACCAACGAAGACATGCAAGCCTGTGGAGGAACTGGATTCATGGGCTCAATTCACCAGCCTGCTTCGGCAAAAGCTTCGATTTTTCCGGCCAATAACGGCCTTAATCGGAGCCCTCTTCCTTCTTGCATCCACTTCAATTTCTCCAAGCCTGCTCGAAGCTTCTCAGCTATTAAAGGTTTGTTTGTTTTATCTATTTATTTAAATGCTCTCTTTCTCCAGTTTTTATGCCCTTTTCGTGGTCTATGCAGTTACAAAAAGATGGGGTTTTATAGAGGTTTATGTTGTAAAACTGTGCTAGTTTGCACCCTTTTATGTTTCTGGCATTTCAAGTAAATATGTTTTAGTGTCATGCATTCAACTTTTTTTGTGTGCAAGTTATTGAGTTTTGCTGAATTTTTTAATGGTGTGTATAACTCAATAGAACACTCAATTTAGCTGGATAAATGTTTATTTTGTACAAATTGGTTGATTCTTATGCTGGTATTCTGCTGCACAATTTAGCTGAAGTTAGCGGTTTCAAGGACGATGGTTTGAGTGATGCTGATCCTGAGGTCTGGTCAATCATTGGCAAGGAAAAGGACAGACAATTTAAAAGCCTAGAACTTATTGCCTCGGAGAATTTCACATCAAGAGCTGTGATGGAAGCTGTTGGTTCTTGCCTCACTAACAAATATTCTGAAGGGTTGCCTGGGAAAAGGTTACTATTGAAATCTATGTCAAATCATCAGCGAGTCAATGTTTTTAGATCTTTGTGTATCTCAACCTTGTTTTGTACTCAGGTACTATGGTGGCAATGAACACATTGATGAACTTGAAACCCTGTGTCAAGAGAGAGCTCTTGCAGCATTTCATTTGGATAGCAAGAAATGGGGTGTCAATGTTCAACCTTTGTCTGGTTCTCCAGCCAATTTTGAAGTTTACACCGCACTTCTTAAACCACATGACCGGATAATGGTAACAATTCGTTCCAATCACAGTATATTGATATCTTCACTTGTCGATATTTGAGACTAGTATTTTTTTTTCAGTACGTTTTATTAACAATTGTATGTATCTTATCTGATTGGAATAGGGTCTTGATTTACCTCACGGAGGGCATTTGTCTCATGGGTTTATGACTCCTAAACGACGAGTTTCAGGCACTTCAATTTACTTTGAGTCAATGCCTTATCGACTTGATGAATCTACAGGTTTTTTGCACAACTTGTTTGCTAGTGTTACATTTAAGTTCTATTTTTAAAAATTGATCATCATACCTGATCTATTTTTCCTCTTTGAAAGAGCAGGCCTGGTTGATTACGACATGCTTGAGAAAACAGCTACTCTTTTCAGACCGAAACTTATAATTGCTGGTGCTAGTGCTTATCCACGGGATTTTGACTATCCTCGTATGAGGAAGGTAAAAGTTGTGTTTTTAATTTTTTTGAAGGATATGGGTAAAAGTTATTTTTCTAGATTTGTCTTTCTTCTTGCATTTTGACACAAAGTTTGTATGCAAACACTAGATTGCAGACTCGGTTGGTGCTTTTCTAATGATGGACATGGCTCACATAAGTGGGCTTGTTGCTGCTTCAGTTGTCGGTGATCCTTTTGAATACTGTGATGTAGTGACAACAACAACTCACAAGGTAAACAATATTGGTTTGTTAGTTCTTTATTGTGTCCGCCTAGGATTTTTGTTATTCATTCTCACTATCTGTCTTGCTCAAGTCCCTGAGAGGCCCCAGAGGTGGAATGATCTTTTTCAAGCGGGATACTATTTTTGGCATTGATTTAGAATCTGCCATCAACAATGCTGTTTTCCCTGGATTACAGGTTAGTATTATGCAATGTCATAAATCTCCTCAAAATAAAAAAGAAATGAAAGGAAAAAAAAAACTATTTTCTAATCATTAATATTGTTTTCTTTGCAGGGCGGTCCACATAATCACACTATCGGTGGTCTTGCAGTGTGCCTAAAGCATGCTCAATCACTAGACTTCAAGGCTTACCAGGAAAATGTGTGTACTTTTTTGCTCAATATAGCTATATTTCTGGTTGTTGTTGTATTAATGTTCCTTTGTCTAAATCTTTGGCAGGTGGTGTCAAACTGTAGAGCTCTGGCTGGTGAATTGGTTAAATTAGGATACACATTGGTGTCTGGTGGAAGTGATAACCACCTTGTTCTTGTTGATCTAAGGCCCCTGGTAACTTGGATGCATTCTTATTCTTGAAATAACTCAAGCTATAATTAGGCTTGATTTGGTGAACCTTGTTAAAACTAAAGTTGTAAATCTTGATTTTTCAGGGAATTGACGGTGCTCGAGCTGAAAAAATCCTTGACATGGCTTCCATCACTCTCAATAAGAACTCTGTCCCTGGTCAGTAACATATTTAAAGAGAGAACTTGATCTTTCTTTTCTCCATTTTCAATCGTTCTCTAACAAGTCTAATTGCACACTGTACCAGGCGATAAGAGTGCCCTTGTGCCTGGTGGCATACGCATCGGTTCACCAGCAATGACAACAAGAGGCTTCACAGAGAAAGAATTCATTGCAACTGCACAATTCATCCACGAGGGCATTGAAATAACTATTGATGCCAAAAAATCAGCTCCTGGAACCAAGCTCCAAGATTTCATGAATCACATAAACTCGCCGGAGTTTCCTGAAATGGGTCGGATTTTGGAGCTACGTAAGAAAGTTCAGGCCTTGACAGAGAAATTCCCTTTGCCTGGTATCTAAACACAATTGAAACCGTCTTGCTAACTCAGGTGTTTCATGGTTTTTAATAATTCTTCACAAATGGGAAAATCTATCTTTATGACCGCTTGTTCTTCTAAAACAAAGAGGTTTTGACTCTGACGGGGAAGAAGTTTTGATACAGTTGACATGATAAGTTTATCATATTTATCTGTAATTTGCGATTCAGGGACTTGCCTGTATAGGCTGTTTTGAACTTTTGAAGGGTCTTTATTCTTGGAGAGCAAGCACGAAGGATTAGTTTGCTGTCTGTGATTGTTTGTCATGTTTTGGTGATTTGGGTGTCTCGTGGAAGTGTTGACCCCTTTTTCTTTCTTTTCTTTTTGACAAGGAAAAAATTGGAATCTAATATTTTTTTTAATACAATGGGTAAAAACTTGGTAACCGTTAAAATCTTAACTATGGGTGGTTGTAATCACTAACGTTAAAGATTGATGTTAAACATAATGAATTTTAGACAAATCATGAGTAATGTCACATTAATGTCAACGATTAAAAAACGTCTGATAATGTCACAATGACGTTAACGATCAAGAAGTTTCATAACGAATAGGCTTTAGGTGACTGATGTTTGACCTATTTTTCAAGAATGCCAAGACGCCAAGTAGTTTTAATACACTTGAAACTCCTCTTCAGTTCTTTTAACCCATTTGGATGCAATGCACATTGCACAACATCTATATAATTCTTCCGTCGCTCTAACATAAAAGACCCTAGATACTCAAAGGTAGGTTTTCACCGAACATCACTATCATTCTGTTGGGTATGCTTCACAAAATTAAGGTTTTATGTCTTTTCTATCTATCTTTTGTTTGAAAGATACGTAATTCATCTCTTATAAGTCTGATATGCTAACTATTTATAATTATTAAATTTATTGAATTATTTTTTTAATTGTTGGATAGAATTAGTTACAGATTTTCCTGGTTTTACTCACCTGCTTGTTAATGTTTCAGAAAATGAAGTTGTTGGAGATACTGGCTGAATTATCTCTTAAATAGCAGCTTGATATCTTTAAAAGGGAAACCTCTCTACTCACAAGATACACACGTTAGAAACAAACTTCCTTCTTTGTTCAGTTTCTTCTTCCTCCCAAAACACGACTTCTGAGAGTTCCAACTTTGCTGAATTGAGTGCACAACTGAGGTAAACGCTGTTGGTGATTGAGTGGATCATTGATTATGGCTCCACCCGCCACATCTACAGCCAGAAGTCCTTGTTAAAACTCTTGATGAATCTCCACATGATAGTGTCTACTTAGGAGATGCTAGTGCTTTGCAAGTTGCTAGAATTGGAGATGTTGCTTTGAAATTGTCTTCTAGAAGAGTTTTAACTTTGACTAAAGTTTTGTTTGTACCTAACATGCGTATGAATCTAATTTCTAGTGCTTTACTGATGAAAGCTAGGCTAACAGACTTTAGATGCTGGAAAATTAGTTATTACTAAGAATGGGGTCTATGTGGCTAAGGCCTTTTGTAATGAGAATCTCTTTATTCTTGACACTATGAATGAAATGAATGCAAGTGCTTCTGCTTATATGGTGTGTGCTTTAGATACTTGGCATGGTAGCATTGGACACTTGAATGTCAATTCCATCAAACATTTAAAGCATGCACATTTAATTCCTGGTAACTTGGGAATGAAATTTCCAAATGTGAAATTTGTGTGGAAGCCAAGCATGCTAGAAAACCATTTTCTTCTCCCGTGTTTAAAACTTCTGAGTTGCTTGAGTTGTATCACTCTGATTTTGCTAATTTTAAAAACACTACTAGTAGAGGTGGCAAGGATTACTATATAACCTTTGTTGATGATTTCTCAAAATTCACAAGAGTTTATCTCCTAAAATCTAAAGATGTGGCCTCTTCTATGTTTATACAATACAAAGTTGAAGTTAAAAATCAACTCGATAGAAAAATAAAGAGGCTTAGGTCGGATAGAGGAGGGGAGTATGAATCTGAATTTCTGAAATCTTTGTGTTTAAAAGAAGGCATAATACATGAAAAAATAGCTCCTTACACTCCTCAACAAAACGGTGTAGCTGAAAGAAAAAATCGTACATTGAAAGAAATGATGAATGCTATGCTATTGAGTTATGGGTTACCTGACCAAATGTGGGGGGAAGCTATACTTAGCATGTTATATTTTGAATAGAGAGTGCCACATACAGGCTTGACTATAACTCCATATGAACTCTGGAAGGGTGATCCCCCTAATTTGAGTTATCTTAGAGTATGGGGTTGTCTTACTAAAGTAGGCTTGCCTGCTTTTAAAAGGAACAATATCGGTTCTAAAACTGTGGATGCTGTCTTTATTGGTTATGCTCATAATAGTGTTGCCTATCGTTGTTTGACTTTTAAACCTGATTCTTTGCAATTTGATAGCATTGTTGAATCTAGAGATGTTGAATTCTTTCATCATGTATTTCATTTTAAGAAACCAATAGAAGCCAATTCTCTTAACAATGCATTAACAAAAAGATATCTTAATGAAATTAATGAAGAACCTCGAAGGAGTAAAAGAGTAAGGACCGAAACTGATTTCGGGCCTGATTTTGTTACTGCATTTTTAGTTGAATTTGATGTGATTAGTGAGGAATTTGTGCATGCTTATTTCCTAGAAGAGGATCCTAAAAGCTTTACTAAAGCTATGAACTTTGTAGATGTTTTTTGGAAGGGTGTAATTAACAATGAAATTGATTATATCATGTCTAACCATACTTGAAGCTTGTTGATTTGCCTCGAGGTTGCAAAACAATCAGGTGAAAGTGGATTTTGAAGAAAAAGCTTAAAGTTGATGGTTCCATAGATAAATTCAAAGCAAGGCTAGTGGCGCAAGAATTTTCTCAAAAACAAGGAGTAGACTACTTTGACACTTATGCTCCGTCTCTAAAATTGCTACTATTCACATATTACTTGCTCTTGCATCTATCCATAAGTTGTTTGTGCGTCAAATGTATGTAAAAACTGCATTTCTAAATGGTGATTAGCATGAAGAAATTTATATGATGCAACCTAAGGGTTTTGTAGTAGCTGGACAAGAACATAAAGTATGCAAATTAATTAAATCTTTATATGGTCTTAAGCAAGCTCTTAAGCAATGGTTTGAGAAATTTGATAATACTTTGCAAGAAAATGGTTGTGTTTCAATCTTTGGAGATACATGTGTATATTCTAAGACATTTGATCTTGGGTATGTCATTATTTGTTTGTATGTTGATGACATGATTATACTTAGTTCTTCTCTTGATATTATTTGTGAAACAAAGAAGTTTTTAAATTCCAAATTTGACATGAAGGATCTAGGGGAGGTTGATGTTATTCTTGGTATAAAAGTTCAGAAAAGTAGTTCTGGTTCTTGTTTGAATCAATCTCATTATATTGAAAAGATTCTTAAGAAGTTTGGGTTTTGTTATGAACCGAGTGCTAAGTCTCCCTATGATTCCTCTTTGCATTTATGTAAGGATAGAGGAGATAGTGTAAATTAGTCTGATTATGCTAAGATTATAGGTAGTGTGATGTATTTGATGAATTGTACAAGACCCAATATTGCTTATACAGTTAGAATCCTGAGTAGATACACTCATAACCCAAATTCTGATCATTGGTTAGCTCTAGTTCGACTAATGAGATATTTAAAAGGACCTATTGATTGAAATTTGTGCTTTTCTGGTTTTCCTTATGTTCTTGAAGCATATTGTGATGCTAATTGGGTGTCAGATAATGATGAAGTGAATTCAACTAGTGGTTTTATATTCACTTGCATTACTTGATCCACCATGGAATTTGAATTGATTGCTATTGAGTTGGCATGTCAAGAGGCAGATTGATTGAAAAATCTTTTAGCTGACATTACAATGATAGGAAGACCCTGTGCGGTTGTCTCAATGATATGTGACTCCCAGTCTGCGATTGTTGTAGCAATGAACGCGTTGTATAATGGGAAGAAAAGGCATATATGTATGCGACACAATGTGATACGTAGCCTGATTGAAACTGGAGTGATTTCTCTAGAATTTGTGAGGTTAGGAAGGAACTTGGCTGATCCTCTGACTAAAGGATTGTGTGGACGAATGGTCGAGGACACATCAAAAGAAATGGGACTAAAGCCTAATTCAGACCAGAATACTCGGTTCAATGTGGTCAAACGAAAGAATACTCGGTGGTTTGATGCTATAAGAAAGTCTCATAATTTTTGTTAGTTGGAAGGTTGTGACACATGGTCTCTTAATGAACTCATTCCTGTATGGGGGTGTGCGACAACACAAACTTGATGAGTCACCTAAATAAGTGTCAAGGTATAAGGTTGCCTAACTAGATGAGTCATGAGCTAAATCACTAGGACATTTATGATGCAGGGTTATGTGCTAGGCCTTAAATAGCATATTATAGTTCGTGGAACTCTTAGATTGTATTTGTATGTTGATTCAAGTCCAAAAGGCATCAACATGTAATTCTAATTTTTGAATCATGTGGGGGATTGTTGGGTATGCTTCACAAAATTAAGGTTTTATGTCTTTTCAATCTTTTGTTTGAAAGATACATAATTCATCTCCTATGAATGTGATATGCTAACTATTTATAATTAATAAATTTATTGAATTATTCTTTTAATTTTTAACTATCTTTTGTTTTAATTTTTAACTATTTATATTTATTGAATTATAATTAATATGCAACCCAAAAATATGAATACATTCATATAAAACCATAAATATGCAACTCAAAATCATGAATATAAATTGGGTACACGTTCACACAATAAAAGTCGTTTTACTTGAACTATAATCTATCTATATATATGTGCACACAGATTTTCAATTTATTTGGTCTATATGAGTTGAAAAAAGATTAAAAAGATTTCAAGTGTTACATATATAGAGTGGGGCTTAGGTGAAAACAAAGCTTACGGTGTAAAATGTGGGCAATCATGAGTCGTTGGATGAGGAGTTTGGACAACCTGAAAATACCCCTCCACCTCAAACCCTTTCTCCATCAATTTTCCTCTTCCTCCTCTCTCTCTCTCTCTCTCTCTCTCTCTCACACACACACACACACACACACACACACACACATGCCAGTGTGAGCATTGTCGCCTTGCTCATGGCCACACACCACCAAAGAAGACACCTCCATTGATGAGCCCGTCTCTAGCTCGGATCTATTGGAGAAGATTGCCTTCAACCACCTCTCCATTGACGTGTCGATTCCACCCTACTCATGGCTACATACCACTACACCAACACATTCTCCAAACACCCAATTCGATGACCCCAACATCAACAACAACCTCAACCTCAAGTGCCACCAACATCAACTACATTAATCACTAATGCTTTTCTATATTCAACATTGAACTTTGAATTGCGACCATTTATTGAGCATTCGATTTTAATCAGAACCTAATTTCAAAAGCTTGAACAATAAAAGATATGAAGAAATTGGCACTACTTTGAGTTGTGATTGCCCTTTGGATATTTCTATAATTAACACAATTTTATGAAATAAGTTTGAAGAGACAACACTCATGAAGCTTAAGTAAGGCTATAGAAGAATAGTATCCTGACTAGATGAAACATCGATGCAATTGTACTAGACCATTTTAAATTCGTTATTTATTGTGAATTAGTTACATCCGGAGAAGTCATTTTCTATTGAGTATGAAAGGTCAAAGGTTGTAGCTGATAAAGTTGCATTGCAAGCAACATTAAAAGGCATACCAATTGCTCCAATCTATCCTAGTGTTATTTATGGTCCAAGGAAGATTACTTGTAGAAATACAGTTGCTAGAATGGTGAGAATAAACTTGTTAAGTTGCAACTCAACTCTATAAGATTTGGTAATTGAGTTTGCAAAATCCATTTGCCTTATTTGTCTAATTTTAGAGCTTGATGTAGAAACTTTACAAGTTGCATCTTTGTGATGATATGTTGTTTTGAAGAACCAAAAAAAATTGTGCTAAATTCAAAACTTAGGTTGAATTCAAAAGAGGTCAATGATGATTAACATGTAACTTCACAATTTTTTATGGATCTGAATTTTAATGGATTAGTATTGATTGATATTTTTCAAATGATTGCAATTTTTTTCATACATGTAAATCAATGATAACTAAGTTTTATGGATTGCAGTAGTAATCATTCATACTCCCTTCTCAAAATCAAATAAAAAGGTTTGATAATTTTCATGGTGTATCCTTAAACCATGTTGATCCTTGAATTGCTTTTTTAAACAATGAAATATTTTAAGTATTCTTACTTGATGAAACCCGAAATAACGGCTACGCTACGAGACAAGAAATAAGATTATTATATTTGAGTGCAAACACTTGCTCCTTTATTTATGATTTTTTTGTGGTAGCGAGGTTACAAACCTACGAGGTTGATGTACAACTTTGAGAATCACACCTAGACCTCCTACAAGGTTCCGAGATCGCACCTAATGTTGCGAGGTCGATTCTAGGGCGAGGTAGATTTGAGGATATGATGTAGGGAGTTTTATGAGTTTCTGTAGTGAGGTTTTAGGCGTGAGTGAGATCCCTGCGCGACTTTGAGGTCTTTTGTGGGTTTCTCTTATCTGTAGCGAGGTCTTTTGACGGTGCTCCTATCACGTCGATCTTTAACAAACAAGAGGGTTCTTGAGTTCAAGTGGTTTTTCGACCCCTTCTTCCTACGAGGTTCTTCTCTATTTATAGAGAATTGGGGGGCTGAGTTTAGGCCAATGTTCGATGTGGGATACTCGAAATAAGGGTTTTTGATTGGTCCATGAGTGAGGTCACCTGTGATTGGCTTGGGAGTGAGGTTGCTGGTGATTGGTTCGGGAGTGAGGTCGCTTGTGATTGGTTCGAGCGGGCGGACGTATTAGTAGAGTCGGTAACGAGGTCGAGACCTCGTTCCGGGATGTTCGAGAAACCTCGCATCTGTTGGGAGTTTTGTTTTTAAATAACCGGGCATGGACGTGGGTCCCTAGTTTGCTTATGGGGGCCCTTCTGGGCCCACTTTTTGCTTCTACTGTTTTGGGTATCATCACAACCCCATGGCCTGGGGGCCTCGCCCCGAGGGTCGCAGGGCATAAGTTCCCTGGATCCGCGAGATGCGAGGTTTATGACGTTCTCGAGGTTGGGAGGGCGCTTTGCGAGGTGTGAGGCTCTGTACTTAGGTTCTCTTCTTGTTTTGCGCGGATGAAGACTCTTGGGCCTTTTCGCCATACTTTGCTTAGTGGGCCGTCCAGGTGAGACAGGTTTTTAAGAAGCCTTTCGGGAGTGGGGGAGGCCCAAATTTTCTCTATATTAGGGCGTATCTCACACGCCTCCCCCTCATCTTCTCTCTCCGACATTTTCGCTCCTTCTCTCCGACATTTTCGGTTTCTTCTGAGCGGTTTCTCTAGACGGTTTCCGACGAGCTTCTTGCCATTCGCCAGTTGCGCCATCGCCTCCCGTTCGTCGACCTTTAAACAAGTAAGTTCTTGATCTTTTTTCTCCTGTCTTTTGGTATTTTTTGCCTTCGATTCTTCCTTTTCTCGCCTTTTGCCTCGTGTTTTGTAAGGGCGACGGTGTGTCGCCCGGCGCTTCGCGCCGGTGTCACAGTTGCGAAGCGGCGGTGGCAGGGTTGTGTGTTTCTTGGCGTTTGGCCTTTGTTATTTTTCTTTGCTCCTTCTTCGTTTCGTTTTGCATCTGGGTGGGTGTTTGTGATTTCTGGGTGTTTCTTCGTCCTTTCTTCGTTCCGCTTTGCATCTGGGTGGGTGTTTGGTGATTTCTGGGTGCTTCTTTGTTGTCTGCGCGGCGGCGTTGGGTGTGGTTTTTGTTCCGTAGTGCCCTTGTCTCCCCTTGGTTTTTTGCGTTTCCTCTCCTTTCTTTTCGTTCTGCATTTCTCCCCTCTTTTTTCTGTGTTACGCTCTGGGGGGCGGTGTTGCGGTGGTGAGGCGGTGGTGAGACGGTGGTGGGGGGTGGTTGTCGTCGTGAGGGTACCGCTGGGCTTTTGGGTTTATTGCTTCTCTCTCCCTCTCTTTTTTGCTTGGGGTGACGGTTGAGCTTCTGTCCCTCCGCCCACCACTTTTCGAATTTCGAAAACCCTCGGGAGCCCAAACGTCATGATGTCTGTTTGACGGGACGTTTGGGCTTCCACCGCTGGCTTCCACCGTTGGTTGGCCTTCTTTCTCTTTCCTTTCTTTTGGCGCTTCAAATTCTTCTTTGCCGTCCTATCCTGTCAGAGTAGCCCGTAGGATACCACGTGGCCTTTCCTTTTATGACCTCGCGTTGCTTTGTCCCCCGAGGTTGCGACCTCGTGCCCATTTTCTCCCGAGGTTATGATCTCGCGCTTTTTCCTTTTCGAGGTTATGACCTCGTGCTCTTTTCTTTTCGAGGTTATGATCTTTGTGCTTTGATCTTGGGTTCGACCTCGTCCTTCCTTCTTTCCCGGGGTCGTGATCTCGTTCTTCGATCTCGGGTTTTGACCTCGTTTTTCCTTCTTTCACGGGGTCATGACTTCGTGTTTTTCTCTTTGGTTGCCTTGCCCTTAGTGCCTTACTGACCTTTTCTTTTCCAGGTGCTAGCTTTTCGCGGCCTGGACGTTGTCTTTTCATGCCTAGGAGAGCCTCTGCGAGCCCACCGCCCGACTTTGTCTTCAATTTTCAAGAGAATTTCTATCAGGAGGTCTCCGAGTCCGTAGGAAGTGTAGAGCCTAGTGATTCTCAGAACCCAAGTTCTCCTTCGTTGGTCTTCAACGAGCCCTCATCCAATGACTCTGCTGTTTCGATCAATTCATACTTCCCCCGCCTGCGCATATATTCTGGTGTTGAAATGGCTTCCTCTTCTTCTCCTGATGTGATCGCCGCTGATGTCGAGGCGAGGTTGGACGCGGCGATTGCCTCAGCTTCGGCCGCGTATGTGCCGTCGAGCTTCCCCGAGGCCTATATTACCAACGCTGTGTCCGGCATTCCCGTCATCCTCAGAGAACGGATTCCTATGAGTCCGAGCACTCCCGAGGCTTACCTGTCCGAGGGGGTGGCCACCGATTTGACGCTGGACGACCTCGCGGACATAGCTAAAGATTTCCCCTGGCCCGAGGGGGTCGAGCTGGCACTGCCAGAGGAGGAGGGGCGACCCCTGGCGTCCTACGAGGGTTGTGCGGTTATGAACCTCGTCAGTCTCCAAGCGGGCTTTAGGCTTCCCTTGGCCCAACACATCGTTGATTTCTTGTGGGCCATGGGTGTCTGCCCTGCTCAGTTGTTCCCGAACGCTTGGCGGTTGTTGTGTGCTTACACAATTCGAAGTCGCGAGCTTCTGGAGGAGCCGAACCTCAGCGATCTGTCGGCGTTAGTCTTGGCGAGGAGAGAGCCTCGCTGTTCCCTGGTCAACCTCAGCACACCGAACGTTAAGATCATTACGACCCAGTCGAACGTCGGGACGTGGAAACCTAAATGGTTTTTGGTTCGAGACCTCTGCGGGAGATACCTTAACTTTCCTGTGGCACCGGGTAACTACGAGAGATGCGTGTGCCCGTACAAGGTCGCCGAGTTCCTGGCGCTCAAGGCCAAGTACGTCACAGCGTACCAGACGCCATACGAGCGCTACCTTTCTCAGGACCGGCTGGAGCGGGCCGGGCTGAGCCTCAGTTTCCCTCCTCGCGAGGGCGGGGAGGGTATTTTATTATCACTATTTCCCTGATTGTTTTCTTTTTCCTTGTATGTTTGCGGGGTTATACACCTCGTTTCATTCGTTTCTGACCTCGTCCTAACCTGCTGTTTTCTTTTTACTTCTTTCTTGACAGTGGATTTTTTGCAAGCTCTTACCACGACGTCGAAGGGGAAACAACCTATGACGTCTACATCTAAGACCCCTGCTCCCCGGGTCCCCAAGGGGATTTCAATCAACGAGCCGAGCTCGCAGCCAAGCTCGCAGCCGAGCTCGCAGGCGAGGACAGGTACAACGCAGCCGGGACCTGTCCCGCCAACGGCCGCGGCAGGGGGAGCCCTGCCCAAGGGGAACGTCTCGAGGGCGTCGTAGTGGGACGTCACGGGGCCGCCCCAAGGGGAAAAAAGGCCTGATGTGGTTCCGTCAAAAGGGGCCACCACGAAGGGGACCACCCATCCACCCCGGGCTTCCGACGACAAGGCCGGGCGGAAGAGGAAGGAAGCAGGGTCGTCCCCCGAGAAGAAAAAGAAACCCCGGTCGGGCGACCACCAACGAAGCTCGCGGAATCTGGAACTCATTCCTGCCTTCAACTTCGAGGGGCGAAGCCGCGGGGATACAGGCCCCCATCCTGCCAGGTTTCACTGCCCTGGACCCATCAGAGGGGCCCCGTTGGATTGGGCTCGGGGGGATTACAAGGAGGAGGTCGCGTGGGCCAACAACCTCACCGAGGCGGCGCTTGACGATGAGGCCGCTCGGTACTCGGCCATGGTAAGCTCTTCTTCTCTTTTTTTGTCTTTGTGTGTTTAATTCTTGTCTCTTTCTTGTTTCTTTTCTCATCCTTCTGTGAACTTGCAGCACACCTTTTTTGATAATTACAACCGAAGTCGCATCGTCCTACTTCATTCGAGGATGGACAAGATGGAGGCGGCGCTTCGGGCCCGTAGCGAGGTGTGCGAGCGACAGGCCAAGGAGCTGGCCGAGGTCGCGGAGTCGTCCAAAGTCGTGGAGGTTGCAGCCAAGAAGCGGGTAGAGGCCGCGGAGGCCGCAACGAGGGAGGAGGTAAAGGCGGCGAGGGAGGGGGAAAAGAGGGCGAGGGGTGAGGCCGAGGTTCTGTGAGGCGAGGTTGAAGGACTTCGAGGCAAGCTCTCCGCCGAGCATGAGTTCTTCAAGGCGAAGGAAGCGGAGTTTCTGAGGGCCGAGGAGGAGATCAGGCGTCTCGAGGGGCGCATTGTTGAGCTTAACAAGGAGGTCGAGGCCGCGGGTCCCAAGTACGTGGACTCGGAGGAGTACAAGGCGGAGATGGTGGAGAGCGTGAGGACAATGTTCCACCAGGAGGTCCGCATGGGCGTAAAACAGGCGGTGGCCAAGTATGGGCACCTCGACCCCCAGATCGTCTTCTTCAACCCCAACTACAACGAAACCATGGGGGAGCTAGGGTCGAAGGATCCCGAGGGGGAATGTGAGTTCTTCCTCAACGAGGACGGGACTGTGTCCAACACCGCGCCTCCCAAGGTAGAGCCCATTGGAGGGAACCCGGAGTTAACCTCCACGGGACCTCAGCCCACGACTGGTGCGCCCGCGCCTCTTGCCTCCGCTGCCCCTGTTCCTGCTGGACCTGCTCCTGCTGAAGCCTCGGCTGCCTCCGCCGAATCTCCCAAAACCATCGATCTTACCGGCCCCGAGGCTGAAACCTCGAAGAAATGATGAACTTTTCTCTGGTGGCCCTACGGGGTTTGTAATTAAAACATCTTTCTTTCTTTTTTGTTTGGGTGACCCTACGGGGTCTGTAATCGAAACACCTGCTTTTATTTTTATCAGCTTCGTCACTTTCTTTTCCTATGCTTGTTTGCTTTAGACTTTCTTGCATATGCCAGTCCTTATCCATCCAACCCCATGGTGCGAGCGTCACATCTTTTGTGGGCTCGGACCACACCGGGTGTTGTAGTCCTGCGACGAGGTCGTGAGCCTCTGTTCGGACCTCGTTTGTTCTGGAAGTTCGTTCCGACCTAAAAAATAGCCGTCCGTGAATCCTGGCGTCTTAGGGGGTCCACGAACCTCGCTAGTATCCCAAGCGGGAGGCGAGGGGTGGAATTTCTTTCAAACGAGGTCCTCCAACCCTAAGCGCGAAGCGAGGGGTGGAAAAAAAATTTTTAAGCGAGATTCTCCAACCCCAAGCGTGAAGCGAGGGAGGGAATTTCTTTCAAACGAGATTCTCCAACCCCAAGCGTGAAGCGAGGGGTGGAATTTCTTTTAATCGAGATTCTCCAACCCCAAGCGTGAAGCGAGGGGTGGAATTTCTTTCAAACGAGATTTTCCAACCCCAAGCGGGAAGCGAGGGGTGGAATTTCTTTTGAACAAGATTCTCCAACCCCAAGCGGGAAGCGAGGGGTGGAACTTTTTTCCAAACGAGATTCTCCAACCCCAAGCGTGAAGCGAGAGGTGGAATTTCTTTTGAACAAGATTCTCCAACCCCAAGCGGGAAGCGAGGGGTGGAACTTTTTTCCAAACGAGATTCTCCAACCCCAAGCGGGAAGCGAGGGGTGGAATTTCTTTTGAACGAGATTCCGCTTGGGGTGGAACTTTTTTCCAAACGAGATTCTCCAACCCCAAGCGTGAAGCGAGGGGTGGAATTTCTTTTGAACGAGATTCTCCAACCCCAAGCGGGAAGCGAGAGGTGGAACTTTTTTCCAAACGAGATTCTCCAACCCCAAGCGTGAAGCGAGGGGTAGAATTTCTTTTGAACGAGATTCTCCAACCCCAAGCGGGAAGCGAGGGGTGGAACTTTTTTCCAAACGAGATTCTCCAACCCCAAGCGTGAAGCGAGGGGTGGAATTTCTTTTGAACGAGATTCTCCAACCCCAAGCGGGAAGCGAGAGGTGGAACTTTTTTCCAAACGAGATTCTCCAACCCCAAGCGTGAAGCGAGGGGTGGAATTTTTCAGCGAGATTTTCCAACCCCAAGCGGGAAGCGAGGGGTGGATCTTTTCAGCGAGATTCTCCAACCCCCAAGCGGGAAGCGAGGGGTGGAACTCTTTTTTCTTTAAAACGAGATTCTCCAACCCCAAGCGTGAAGCCAGGGGTGGAATTTTTCAACGAGGGAGCGTTTTTAGAAAAGCCTGCAATCCTTTATTTACCAACTGTGAGGAACAACGGGGTTTCGAGTTTCTACATGTAATATTTTTTGAGTCGTGCGACGTTCCACGTTTTGCTCAGTGTGCGCCCCTCGTCGTCCCTGAGTTTGAAAGCCCCGGGCGCGACTTCTTCTCCGAGGATGTAGGGTCCTTCCCAGTTAGGGTCCAATTTTCCTCCTTCGGTGCGTCTTAGCACGAGGTTTCCCGTGGCCAAGAGGCGAGGCCTGACCTTTTTGTCGTGGTATACGGCGACACGTCGCTTGTATTCTCTAGAGCGCAGGTCCGCTACCTCGCGGATTTCGTCTCGGAACTGCAGTTCGATTTTGAGGTTGGCCTCGTTCTCTTTTTCGTCGAAGTTGTACACCCTTGCTGATGGAATTAGGGTTTCTACGGGAACGAGGGCTTTCGCCCCGTAGGTAAGAGCGAAGGGGGTCTCGCCCGTTGCGCGACGCGAGGTTGTGCGATACATCGAGAGGACGAGTGGAAGTAATTCGGCCCAGCGGCCCTGTGCCATGCCCATGCGCTTTTTGAGGTCTGTCAAGATGCGGGCATTAACGTTTTCTACTTGGCCATTGGACTGGGGATGAGCTACGGAGGAAAATTTGAGGTTGATGCCCAGCTCAGAGCAAAAAGTCCGAGTTTCTTCGCAGTCGAATTGGGGGCCATGGTCGGTCATGATTGTCATGGGGACACCGAAACGGCAGACGAGGTTCTTCCACAGGAACTCGCAGACCTTTGCCCCGGTGATTTTTGCCATTGCTTGTGCTTCGATCCACTTCGTGAAGTAGTCCACGATGACCAAGATGTATTGCACTTGGCCAGCAGCTTTAGGAAAAGGGCCTAAAATGTCCATTCCCCACATTGCAAATGGGCATGGCGCGTGAATGCTGCGGAGGGGAGCCGTTGGGGTGTGCTGGACGTTCCCGTGTTTCTGGAATCCGACGCATTTTTAGACGTAAGCTTTTGCGTCTTGTCGGAGAGTGGGCCAGAAGTACCCCAAGTGGACGATTTTGTGTGCCAGAGATCTCCACCCCGGGTGTCCCCCACAAACTCCCTCGTGGGCCTCGTAGAGGACGTGGTCCGTGGCCTCGGGCGGTATGCACAGCAGGTTGGGTGCAGCGTAGCCTCGGCGGTAAAGCTGGTCGCCGACGACGCAGTAGCGGGCAGCTTGCATCTTTAGTTTTCTGGCCAGCGTGGGGTCCTCTAGGAGGATGCCGCTTTGTATGTACCTTGTTACCGGGGACCTCCAGTCCTCGGTCCTTATGGACATGACCTCGCTATCGACACTTCGCGAGAGCTTTCTCTCCACCATTACGCGGTTCCCCACATCCAAGGGAAGCGCGGAGCCTAACCTGGCGAGGGCATCCGCCTTTGTGTTTGAGGTTCGCGGGATTGACTCCACCGCGAAGGTTTCTAGGCATGAGACCAAGGCCTTGACTTTTGCTCGGTAAGCGGGCAGAAAACCTGTTCTGGTGTCGTATTGACCGTTGAGTTATCGCGCCACCAATTCGGAATCTGTGTAGACCCTGATTTTGCGGGCTCCGTTGAGTAGCGCCATCTCGATCCCGACGATCATGGCCTCATACTCGGCGTCGTTGTTGGTGGCATCAAAGGCGAAGTTGAGAGCATACTCCGTCTCGATTGAGGGGCCAGCGAGGAACACCCCGGCCCCGCCACCGGCGTCACATCGTGAGCCGTCAACGAACACTTTCCATTCGTCCGAGCTTGTGTCTGTCTCGGGGAAGGTGACCTCCGCCATAAAGTCGGCGAGGGCTTGTCCCTTCATCGCGATTCTCGGAAGATAATTGATATCGAACTCGGAGAGCTCGACGGCCCACTTGGTCATACGTCCGGAGAGAGCGGGCTGATGCAGAATCTGACGAAGTGGGAGGTCCGAAAGAACCTGGATGGGATGTGCGTGGAAGTATGATTATAGTCGCCTTGCGGCGGTCACTACAGCCAGCGCCATCTTCTCTGCTGGGGAGTATCTCTGCTCCGCGGGTTGGAGCACGCGGCTCACAAAGTATACCGGGTGCATGGCCTCTCTTGTGAGCACCGCGCTGATGGTCTCGGGACTCACCGCCACATACAGTTGCAAATCTTCGCTCGCGCGTGGAGGTGACAAGGTGGGGAGCTTGGTGAGGAAGGTTTTTAACTCAGAGAAGGCTGTCTCGAGTCTTTCGTCCCAGGCGAACTTGTCGTTCTTTTTGAGGGCGGCGAAGAATGGGAGGGACTTGTCTTCTAGGCGGGAGCAAAACCTCCCCAAGTAGTTTACAGTGCCGTTGAGTCTTTGTACCTCGGTACGAGATCGGGGAGACCTCATTGAGAGGATAGATTCTATTTTGGCGGGGTTGACGTCGATCCCGTGCTCGCTGATCATGAATCCCAAAAACTTCCCAGAGGACACGCCAAAAACGCACTTCTCGGGGTTCAGGCTGAGCTGGTGGTGTCCGAGGGTGGTGAAAACCTCAGCGAGGTCAGCCAGGTGCTCCTCGGGGCCCTTGCTCCGTACCACGATGTCGTCGACGTAGGCGGATACGTTCCTGTCCAAGTGATCTTCAAAAACCCGATCGACGAGGCGTTGGAATGTGGCTCCCGCGTTCTTGAGGCCAAACGGCATGACCTTATAACAGTATGTCCCCCGCTGAGTTATAAAGGATGTCTCTTCCTCGTCACGGGGATTCATCGAGATCTGGTTGTACCCCGAGTAGGCGTCGAGGAAACTCAAGACCTCATGCCCAGCGGTCGAATCTACAAGTGCGTCGATCGAGGGCAGGGGGTAGCTAACTTTGGGGCATGCCTTGTTGAGGTCTTTGGAGTCTACACACATCCGCCACTTGCCGCTGGCCTTTTTGACCAAGACGACATTGGACAACCATTTCGGATATTGGACTTTGCGTATGAAATCTGCGGCCAGCAGCTTGGCCACCTCTTCATTTGCGGCGGTTGCCCTTTCTTCGTTCATTTTTCTTCGACGCTGCACCACAGGACGAATGGCGACGTCGATGTTCAGGGGGTGCTGGGCCAGGGTCCAAGGCACACCTCGGAGATCTTTTGTAGTCCAGGCGAACACGTCGCGGGACCCAGCAAGCAGGGCTTCTAGTGACGCTGCTGCATTCCCAGTAAGGCAACCCCCGAGGTAGATCTTTTCTGATTTGTTCCCGAAGGGGGTAATCACCCTTCTTTCTGCTTCGGGAGCGGGTATTGTGAAATCCCGGACCTCGAGGTCTGCTTCACCCGAAGTCTCTACCATGAACACAGAGCATTTTTGCTTAGCCGAGGTCATGTAACTGACGTGGCCCTCTTCTTGGTTGCCTTTCACCTCTCCGACACCCACGCTGGTGGGGAACTTCATTTTCAGGTGGTAGATGGAGACCACCGCCTGGAATTTCATCAAGGAGACTCTCCCGATGATTGCGTTGTAGGCCGAGGGCAGGTGCACCACCGTAAACTCTATTACCTCGGTCGGGCCAGTACCGAGGGTCATCCACAGGTCTATGAGACCAGCGACATCGACCTCGTTTCCCGAGAAAGAGGTGAGCTTCCCAGCGTAGGGCCTCAAGGATGTCGCGGAGATCCTTAGTTGCTCAAAAGCGCCAAAATACATGATGTCTACGGAGGAACCCGTGTCCACCAGTATTCGCTTCACTATTTTTGAGCCCAACTGAGCGTGTATCACCAGGGGGTCGGAGTGGGGCATATGGAGCCCTTCGGCGTCCTCTGTTGTGAAGGCCATACCCACGTGGGATCGTGAGGTTTGTGTCACGCTGTATACCGAGGGCTCATGGTGACTTGCCCTCGCGTATCTTTTTCTTTCCGCCTGGCTCGAGCCCGCCAGCGAGGGTCCGCCCAAGATGGTATTGATGTACCCATCGGGCGCGGCGGCTTGCCCGGAGCGCGACTACCTCGCTGGAGCTTGGTGCTCCGTGTTGCTTGGTCGGGGCCGGGTTGGTTCCTGCTGCACGAGGTTAGCCCCCGACGCGGGGTTGGCGCGCTTTTTCTCGTTTGGGTTGTAGGCGGGGCCACCTTTGCCTCTGTAACCTCGTGGCTTCCCGCCGAAGCAACTCCAACCACCACCGCCACGATTATCGTAGCGGTTGTTGTTTCTATTGTCGTTGTTGCCTCTGTTATTGTTGTTGCTTTTGTAATCGGCACGCCGGTCTTGAGTTTGCGTCATGTACGCGTCCCTCGCGGCCGGCGCAACCGCTTTAGCCTTTCCCTTAGCCTCGGTCACGATTTCCTTGTCGGTCCTCGGTCGCGAGCTCTGGCTGGCAGCGTCCTCGGCGTAGACCTGCGCCGTGATCCGAGCACACAGGCTCTCATATGTGGTCGGATTTTTGAGAAAAATGCGACATTTGAAATCCTCCTGGCGAAGGTTGCCCATGAGGATGTCGCGTACCGAGGCCTCGTCGATTTGCGCGATCTCAGCGACCGCGGTGGTGAACCTCGTAAAAAAGGTACCCAACTTCTCGTTTTCCCCCTGCTCGATGCCACGGAGATCGCGCATGTTCTTCTTGCGCTTTCTCAAGCCGTTGAAGTGCGCGACGAAGGATTCGCATAGCTGGGAAAACGAGGCTATCGACTCGACCTTAAGGCTGGTGAACCACGTCATTGCCGCCTTGTCCAGAGTGGTCGGAAAGATCCGACAGAAAATGGCGTCATTGTAAGAGTTGACGTTCATCTGGACGGCGTAGTGTTTTATGTGGTCCTCGGGGTCAGCCGTGCCGTCGTATAGTCCCATTTGTGTCCAATGGAAGCCTTTGGGCATGTGTGCCTCTTGGATCTCGGGTATGAAGGGATTCCTGTACCCACTCTCGACGGATGGGCGAGCAGACTTCGACTTTGACCTCGCCAGAGGGCGTGGCGCGCTTGCCACCGTCTCGGACAGCTCCATGTCGCGCCTTTCTGTACGTCGCGAACGGGATCGCGAGATCTGCATCAGATCTCGAGAGGGCCTCTCCGTGGTAGATCCGTTCGTGGGCGCCTCCTGCCCCGGCATGTAGCCCGGGACATATGCGGGCACGTACTCGGAGTGAGGTTGCCCCTGGGGAGGAATCGGGACGTATGGGGGAGCTTGGCCCTGTTGGTACTGCCCGTACCCCGGATAGGGATACTGGTTGGAAGGGGTGTCACCCTGTTCGTACCCCTGGAATGGGTATGGGTTTTGTGGGATGTTGTATGTCCAGCCTGGCGGGACCACAAAAGGGTATCCTGACGGACCTGCCGTCGCCCATGGAGGGGTCTCGGCCATATTGTCGGGATGTTGGGGGAAGAAATTGTTTGGACAAGCCATTTTGAGGGGGTTTTAGGAATCAAGGTTTGCACTAAAATGGGAAGCTGCTTAGGATGAAGAGGTTCCCACAGACGGCGCCAGTGATGAAACCCGAAATAACGGCTACGCTACGAGACAAGAAATAAGATTATTATATTTGAGTGCAAACACTTGCTCCTTTATTTATGATTTTTCTGTGGTAGCGAGGTTACAAACCTACGAGGTTGATGTACAACTTTCAGAATCACACCTAGACCTCCTACAAGGTTCCGAGATCGCACCTAATGTTGCGAGGTCGATTCTAGGGCGAGGTAGATTTAAGGATATGATGTAGGGAGTTTTATGAGTTTCTGTAGTGAGGTTTTAGGCGTGAGTGAGATCCTTGCGCGACTTTGGGGTCTTTTGTGGGTTTCTCTTATCTGTAGCGAGGTCTTTTGACGGTGCTCCTATCACGTCGATCTTTAACAAACAAGAGGGTTCTTGAGTTCAAGTGGTTTTTCGACCCCTTCTTCCTACGAGGTTCTTCTCTATTTATAGAGAATTGGGGGGCTGAGTTTAGGCCAATGTTCGATGTGGGATACTCGAAATAAGGGTTTTTGATTGGTCCATGAGTGAGGTCACCTGTGATTGGCTTGGGAGTGAGGTTGTTGGTGATTGGTTCGGGAGTGAGGTCGCTTGTGATTGGTTCGAGCGGGCGGACGTATTAGTAGAGTCGGTAACGAGGTCGAGACCTCGTTCCGGGATGTTCGAGAAACCTCGCATCTGTTGGGAGTTTTGTTTTTAAATAACCGGGCATGGACGTGGGTCCCTAGTTTGCTTATGGGGGCCCTTCTGGGCCCACTTTTTGCTTCTACTGTTTTGGGTATCATCATTACTATTCATGGATATTATAGTTTTTCTTTTGGTTATATTTTTATAAGGGATGGTTCAGCATAAGTGTTTTGTTGGTTCATAATTTTATATGATAGGGTTCATTATATGTATTTTTACGGTTCATGAATATTATAATTTATAGTAGTTAGTGTCGTGACTTTAGGTTCATAATAGTTGTTCTATTGGTTCATGATTTTTTATGCTTAGGTTATTATCAATACAATTCATGTCATTTGGTAGCCTATTAATGTTGGGACCCAAAATAAATGAGTGATGGATTTGAGAATCTATGTATATATATATAAAAGACGCAAGGAATAAGGCCACCACGTTGCGCCACCTAGGATTTTCCTACGTGTCATTTCCACGTTAAGCCACCTAGGATGATAAATTAATTAATCTAGGAAATATTCTATCTAAAATAAAGATATTATCTAATGTTAGATCTTAAGTATTAATGTTAAATATTTGATATGATAATTTATTTAATTTAAAAAGATTATATCTAAAATAAAATAAACAGTAAAATCATTAATATTTGGTAAAATACTATTGATGAATATTATTTATAATAATTTATTTAAGTCCTTTTTTCTATCACAATATAAGCTATCTACCATGTAGGATTTTACCATGTGCGACCTAGGATTTTTCGTACATGTCATTCTCATGTTCATCCATCTAGGATTTTGCCACATAGGATTTTTTATTTATTTTTGACAATTTATGTATATTGAAAAGATTCAATCTAATATAAAATAAAATATAGTATATATTAGGATAGATTTTGAGTTTTAATTGATTATATCTAAAAGATTTTATCTAAAATTAAAATATTATATAACATTAAATATTATATATTATGATGGATCTAAAAGGTTTTATCTAAAATTAAAATAAATTATAAAACGTTAAATTATATATTAAGATAGATATAAATTGATTCTATCTAAAAGATTTTATCTAAAATTAAAATAAATTACAAAACTTTTAATATTATATATTATGATAGATTGAAATGATGTTATCTAAAATTAAAATAAATCATAAAACATTAGATATTATATATTAAAATAGATATAAATTGATTCTATGTAAAAGATCATTACTATATTACTATATACTAAAGCGGAGGTTAAAATAATATATAAAACGATCCAACGTTCAACCACATCATCCATATTTTAAAACCAATCTGATTGGTTGAAATTTAATTAGATTATTTAATTAGTTATATTTATATTTTAACCAAAACACTCAATAATATATTAGTTTTATTTTTTGATAGGATAGTTTGTTTAAATAATGTAGTTTTTAAAAAATATTCTTACCTATATAAATTTTTAATAATTATTTTTAGAAATGATTGCTTTTTGTAGATAAGATATGTATTTATAAAAAAAAAGATAATTTAAATTTAAAAAATGCAAATAAATAATATAATAATTTGATAAAATCCCGTGCAGGGCACGAGACGTAAGACTAGTTTAAACTAATAGAACACATGCAAGTAGAAGTTTCACTCTTTATTCTGCAAGTGAGAACAATTCATGTGTGCTTTAAAAGAGATTCTACAGTTTTGATTGTTCGCGTTTAGATTATGTGCGCTATCTAGAACTTAGCTTTTACAAATTTGGTTTTCTCTCTTACAAACAACGACTTAGAACCTATAATGATTCTCTTTCGTAAATAGTGAGGCTCTTTGGAAGTTTCAACACGTCGAGTCTTTGTTAACAAGAAATAGTCTTGAGCTAGAGATGTTTTTCGACCCTTTCAACCTTCGCCTTTTTCAGCTATTTATAGACGTTGGGAAAGGTCGGAAGTTGGATTTTTTCGATGTGGGAGAGACTTATTGATCTTTGAGGTGTCGACTATTGATTGGTGGAGTGTGAGGTGTGCGACATGTTGTGCTTCCATTAGTGCGAGGTGCGGTTTTAGTTGGGGTTTTGAGATTCTTTGTGGGAAAGACATGTTGATATTCGAGGTGTCGGTAGTTGATTGGTGGAATGTGAAGTGTGCAACGTGTTGTGCTTCCATTCGTGGGAGGTGCGATCGTGCGAGGTTTCGAGATTCTCCGATGTGGGAAAGACTTGTGATATTCGAGGTGTCGATAGTAGATAGGTGGAGCATGAGCTGTGCGACATGTTGTGCTACCATTGGTAAAGTATGTGGTTGACGTAACTTGTATTATAAGTAAGTGAGTTTGACATGTGATGTCATCAATCGTCATTACTGGTTGGAGTCTTCGTAACTTGCTGCTTCATCTTGTGGTCCCTTAGCATAGAATATGTGCGTTGTTTGTTCTTGAGTTTCATGGGATTTTCACTTGTCATTGGGTCTTTACATTTTTAGTTCATTTTGCTCGTTGGTTGTACATTGGTGACATTGTTTTGCCCAATTGGACGTTCTTGTGGGTGAGGAGACTTCAATATTTGTGTGTTTTTATAGGGTGCGCAATTTTCATCAACATCATCATGCCATTAATCGAGTCTCGGGCCTGCGTGTGTCATGTCTCCTTGTTTCCTCCCCTTGTTTTGATCATCCTTTTTGTCGTCTAGCGCTTGAATTATTCATGCTCCATCAATTAGTTCAAATGGTAGAACAATGTGCACTGCACATATATGAGTTCAAATCTTGCATAGGTTAATTCTTCGTACAATTCAAGTCTCTTTGTTCATATCAATTGTTTTATTAGTTCATGTTTTTGTAAGGTAAGTTTCAAAATATTTCTTCTTATGGTTTATAATAATTTTTTATGCCTTTCGACTTATAACAATTTTTCTTCCGGTTCATGTTTATGTAATTTTTGGTTCATTTCTATTTATACATAATAATTTTTATTTCATTAGATGTTTTTTGTTCAAGATAGTTGTTCTTTCGGTTTATGTTTTTGTAAGCTTAGGTTCATAATAGTTCTTACGATTCAAGTCTTTTAATTCACAATAGTTATTTTGTTTAATTTCGTGTATTTTGGTTCATGTTTTTGTAAGTTTAGATTCATAATAGTTCTTACGATTTATGTGAAGTATTAAATGCATTATTTTAGTGTCTCGAGTGCTATGATTACAAAGCTAAAAAAAATAATTTTGCTCTTGTAGCCTAAGCGTAATTCGAACCCATAACATGTGAAATGAATAAAATTTTCTTGTTTTTGAACTAATAGGTTTTTAAGCGATTTGAATCCAAATGTCTTTCTAAAATAGTGAACTTATTCTATATTTTTAAAATCCAAGACATGCAAGTGATTTATGTATGAAGGATCACAAAAGTAATTCTACATTGAAGATGCATAATTCAATCAAAAAACGTACATATTAGTTTTGGCAATGCCTTCAAGCAAGCTACATCGAAGCCAGACAATAGAGATGCAAAATTCAATTGAAGGGTATCAAAGCATTTGAATAACACATATAATAGTACTTGAAGGATTCATCTTGTGAAAAATGAGGCCTTACTTTCCTTTCATCCATTAGATTGAGCTGTTCATTAGATAGGTCGAGTCAGCAGCACAAATCAGGTTACTAAGCTCGTGGTCCTTGCTAGATGGGTTACGAACCAAGAGCAAAATCAATTGTTGCTTCCGCTTCTTTGCGCTTCTTTACTTAGATGAAAACCAAATTTAACACCATCTCTACTACCATCAAGTCAAGCTGACCACTCTAATATGCTTATCCTTATTTTCGTTCAATAGGTAAACGTCTGCAGGCATGTAACATTATCAACATGGTGCGTGCATGGTTGCCTGAGTTGTGGACGTCAATCCTGCAAAATTAATCACCTCACAGGATCTTCTTTACGCTAAATTCATATGCTTTATTAAAGCCATGGTCATGAAAATTAACATCCTCAGAAGCCAAGCGTACATATATATTTCATTGAAGACTCCAACACATAGTCAGAATACTTCTTACATGTAACAGCCTCATCATAGATTCTAAACTCTAAGCCCCCTCCCTTCTCCTGTCATATCATGACTCTGAATCTGATACTAAAATTACCCATCTCAGAAGCCAAGCGTACATATATATTTCATTGAAGATTCCAACACATAGTAGGAATACTTCTTACATGTAACAGCCTCATCACTGATTGAAAACAACTTTGAAACTCACTCTTAATGAATATCCGGAGCTCTCTAGGAAAGGAATGAGGGAAAAAAATAACAATTCCTTTCCCTCAAACCGCTCCAGATGAAGTGGAAACTGGGTTATGCAGAAAACTACACAGCCTCAAATTCCCACCAGTTACTCTACGCCTCTGTCTGAACCAAAAGGTTAATTGCATCTACCATTCAGTTATTCGAAGGCGTTGTCAACAACAACCCCAAGTTCAAAAACTAGTAAAATATATGGATTCTAAAGCAGATGTTCAAGACCCGCTTGACGGACACTAGATCAAAATGCTAGCTAGAGTCCACTCAAAAAGGCCTTGAAAGTTAATCAATTACTAAAACAGTAACTGATCAGATGTTTATCTGTGCCTCTACACTAAACCATAATGAAATAGAGGAATCCACAAGGCTACTCTAAAAGAGGCAACAACAACAACAACAAAGCTAATTGATTTCATAAAAACTTCATAATTTAGACGGATCTTGAGTTATGAAACAACAGATGAGTTTCAAGCAATCTTTCACCGACAAATTTGATTTGGGCTCCAAGCGGCAGTCAAATTACCATAAACTGGCACTTGCTGTTGACTCGTAAGATGGAGTCAATCTCAATCACAAATAGAACTTATAGATAGCAGAGCAGCATCTAATCCATAACCCTAATTTAGCGACCGTTTTAACAGAAAAAGGGGATTTTTATGAGTTTTAAAAGCAGATCTAAGAAGCAAGCTGCAAATTGAAAGTAAATCCGTAAGCTGAGGATTGAAAATGGATTAAATTTCGCATCTTTAAATTTGAAAGGGAGCTACGATAAACTCCTTCCAATCGTGAAGAGAAGCACTTTATAGGCACCGTGCAAAAGGCGATTAGTTATTGATGAATAAACATAACACCCGTGTCTAAAATGTGCCTGCAATCCTTCAACCATTAAATCAGCCACGAATATCTCAGTTCAAAATGGAAGGAAGGTGATCAAATTGTATATCTAAACATCGAGTATTGAAAAAGAAGAGGGGAGCAGACAGAAAACCAACGAAATCGAATCAAGGTGACCATTATTGGGAGACAAATTTCACACTAAGGAGAGATGGGAATGGATTTGAAATGGAGGCTGAAGAGCACTCCTCCAAAGCGATGGAATTAGGGTTGTACGTATGTGGTGATAGCCTGATCATTCGAGAAGGCGATGAGATTATTTATAGATGCAGTTTTACAAAAACCCTAACTCGTCAGTCACCGACTCACTGGGTTTGCCTTGCCCCGCCTTCTCTTTCCAGTTTTATTTTCCGTTTTTTTTTTATTGAAATTTTTTCTTGGGAAATTACTTTTAGTGACTCTAAAGTTTTGATTTTTTTTTTGGTGCGCAAGAAAAAAAAATTATTCATCTTGGTATCCTTAAAGATTTGGCTTTTCCCGTTAACGCGCCCTCATCGGTTCAAGTTAGCTAATTTCAAACTTACCACTATGTTCATCACACTTAAATTAGTTGAATTTAACTCTTAAAACACTTAAATTTATAACCAAACTATATCAATTTGAATTTTTAAACAATCCTCTATTTTAAGGGTTGTTTACAAAATTGTTTAAAAATTCAAATTGATGTAGTTCCGTTATTAATTTTGATGTTTTATTAGTCAAATCCTACTAATTTAAGGGTGATGAACATAATGGTAAGCTTGAAATTGGATAATTTGAACCGGAGAGGGGCGTCAACGGGAAAATCCAAAACCTCAAGGGTACTAAGAGGAATAAGTTTTTTTCTTGGACACCAAAAGGAAAAGGCAAAAACATAGGGGCACCAAAAGGAATTTTCCTTTTTTCTTTTTTTTTTGGGATGTTCACTTGCTACACGCACACAAAATAGGCGAGAAACGTGTTTCGCTTAAAGGTAAAACGGGGTTTAAAAAATTATGGACTTTATCTTATAACTAGCCGTGCAACGAGGTTTCGCGTGCAACAAAGGCTCGTGTGTGTTCAACGACAACATTTTGAAAAATGTAGTCGTTGGACATGTATGCCCAGGATTCGTAGAGAGTATTGGGGACAAAGAGCAAAAAAACAAGCACATAAAACACATAAACATAAATACAAAATACTTCCACATGATTACTACATGCAGAAGAAATAGAAAACATATAAAAGAAATTACGATAAATGGAACACAAATTATAGGAAGTGAGAACATTAAGAAAGAAATTAAAACAGACTTCGAAAGAAGATTAAAAAAATAAGACATACAAAGGAACAAATAGAAACAACCTTACAAATAGTCGACAAACAGATAAGTGATGAGCAAAATAGAAGGATAACGCAACCAATAGTATCAAACGAAGAAATCAAATCTGCATCTTTAGCATAGGAGAACATAAATCCCCTGGCCTTGATGGAATGCCATATGGCTTTTACAAAAAAACTGGAACATAGTAGGACCAAACGTTATTAAAGTTGTTAAAAGCTTCTTTCTGTCGGGAACATGTTAAAACAAACAAACCATACCTTTATTGCACTAATACCAATAGGGTTGTTCAACGGGTCAACCCGACCCGACCCGCAACTCATTTTCGGGTTACGGGTTAACACGATGACCCGTAAAAAATATTATTTGACCCGTGACCCGATCCGTAACCCAGATTGCGGGTCACAGGTTTTACGGGTTGAAAGTCTAACCCAAAATTTACTAATTTTTTAATTTTTTTAATAGTTCATAAAATTGGGCTTAAGCCAAATAACTAGAATGATCAATTACAATATTGGCTCATTACATGAACTACCGAAATAACTAAACAACAGCATGCTATGCATTTTTAAGCGTTCAGGTGGGCGAAAGTGAAGAAGAGTGTTCGATGTGGGATGGGGGAGGTTATTCCCACATCGAAAATTTCAAGCAGCCATCAAGGATGTTTGTAGTATAAATTTCCTATGGTGTCTTGTAAGTTTGAATGTACATGGGCTCTAGCATCCACATGTAAAACATATTAGGCTATTCCATTATCGTAAATGGGCCTAATACTTATACTAGTTTTAAATCTTAATGTACAAATGTACAATTGTGATAACAAATTTCTAATTTAACTAGTATACTAGTATATACGGGTTATACGGGTTCACCCGTAACCCGTTATCCGATCCGTAATATACGGGTCGGGCACTCGACCCGTAAATTCCGGGTTGGACCGGGTCGGGATACGGGTTGCCGGACCATTTGAACAACCATATACAAGACGATATCGAAAATAATAACAAAAAGACTTAAAAAAATCTTACTTGAACTTACACACCATTTACAAGCTAAGGA